>JAPFBL010000015.1:8854114-10198228 GCA_026182355.1 Hermatobates lingyangjiaoensis
TAATATTCGGTGGGAGTTCTGAGTTGATGAATTCAACAAGATAAACATTTTTAATCTAGGTTTTTGACTCTAGACTAATGATCACGACATTAGAACACATTGTACTTTCTATTACCGAAGGAAGGTAAGACGATTCTTTCATGCTTATATATACAACTCCATGCACTTGCTCAAGAATTCTAAAGTCGCGACGCGTCAGACAGAACTATTATTACAGAAAATTTTTAGCATTTTTTTTAATATAATGAAAAAGAAACCCGATATACAATAATAACAAAAAAAAATCATTTAATACAACAGTACGAGCACTGTGTGTGTAATAGTACCCTCTTTGTCCTATCAGTGGTGAGTAGAACCGCTGAACTCGTGTTGTTTTGGCAACGCTAAAGCGGAGTGCTTTATACAAGAATACTTATATTTCTGTCATAACTAGTCGATAGCTGAAGGTAATAAAAATTATACATTAAACCATATACCTATTACAGTTACTGTTTAATCCATTTGGTAAAGTGAACTGGCAGTATGCAGGTGCTGCAGCTCTGCAGCACGATATTAGCCACCACTGATCTCTAAACTTATAACTTGAACACAACAGAAAATGTAGAATTCCAGAAGAGAAATCATGCTGGCAGTATACCTCAGGTAGAATGAAATGGATGACAACTAAGAGGGAGCTTTACTATCCACCCTTACAGCGATATTCAATACGAAGCCCTTTAAGTGAAAGGGCTGGAAACGACAACCCTCACTTACCTTTCAATAATGAAATACCAACCAGCAACAATCGAGTCCAATCTGCCGTAACTTGTTTGATTCCTGCCTCAACTTTGTTATAATCAATAGAGGGCAAAATAAATATCAATTACAGTAATATCAATAACTAGTCATGAATTGATGAAATTAATAATTTAATATAATTTATTATAAACATTTACAAAGCCCATCACATTTCAAATGAAATCTCTAATGAACAATACAAGTTTCATTAATTTGCAATTATTGTAAGAAGAGCTAACCTACAAAAAAATAACGAGTACAGTAGAAGCTCGCTGTGCGAGTTTAATTCGTTCCCAGACCGAGCTGGCAATGCGAATCACTCGTATTACGAAGTATTTTTTCGCATTTTTTTGAAAACTACTATGAAAATAAATAATTCGGTACATCCCCAAAATGCCTGTTTTTAGTTTATTTGTTAAACAGAAAAGGTGCAATTAGAAAATATAAACAATACTGTATATGTAATATGAATAATAGGAATGCAGGCAGAAATAGTAATGTTTTATTAAAACTACTAAACTTAATGTGGTGACAATCTAAGCTTGGGAAGACGATCGCTCGTACTAAGAATATTTACTCATTTTATAAGACAGAAATTCTTACGAATAGCTGATCGTAAAGCGAATTTCTCGTTCAATAGGCACTCATAGTAAGAGGTTCTATTGTATTAGTATTAAGTATACTTGCTTCAATCTATGATTGTACTACTTACCATTGTTAATGTAATAAATTAATACAATTTATTAAAAAAATATACAAAACCAATCACATAATTTCAAATCTCTAACGAATAATTCAAATTCTATGAATTTTTGATTATTGTAAGAAGAGATACCGGAGAAAAAAAAATAAGTATTAAGCATACTTGTTTCGATCCATGTTTTTGCTACTTACCATTGTTAATAATTTTAATTTCATCGTTTGAAAGGGTGCGGTCACTGGAAAGCCAGTTGAAATGTTAACCCGTGGCTAACTTCACATCATCTGAAATAATGTCAGGCACTATTTCTATTCCTTTCCAACAATACTAAGAAGGAATCTTCATTAACCATTACAGGACTCTGAGACACAAGGTCTCTGACTAACTGTCAGAGTTGCTACTTATAACCGACATAGAATTAGCCCATGTGAGTCATTAGTGCCAAGTATTTAAAATGGCGTTCGATAAGCACTTGGTTCACCCAAGCAAGTAGAATGTTTCATTTATGCGATAAATAATTCACCTAATCAGCATGCAATCAAATTTAATGGAGTCTCACTCCATTATTGATTCCGCTTAAGCCCTCCTCGGCCTGCTTTACTTGAACATGTTTTACAAGCAGGGTCAACAAGTAGAACTTCATTAATCTCTCTGTCGTAATTAATCACTATTCCTATGAATCAACTAAATTATTATAACTCACTTTTAGAATAAACTTTAGAAACAAGTCATTTTTATGAAACAAAAAGACCAGTCAAGGACCATCAGTAATATTTTATTGTATAGAACCTTTATTGAAATATTATCAAAGAAAACAAAAAAAAGTAACTTTCATTACCAAGTATTAAGAAAACTTTTAAAATCAAGGAACTGCTAATTTGGCATATATATATCAACGTCTATACCACGGTAACAGAATCATGAAAATTATAATCTAATATGAAAAAAATATATTAGCTAAATACTATACTATAACTATGTGCACCCACTACAATAATTTTGTACCTAAAATACTGGTTTGATCCTTTGAAATCTTGCTTTTGACAACTATGTGCATACCTGGAGCAGTATTTATGTTAAATGATTTACTAACGTTCCCAAATATAAATACTTTTGTACTGAACGCGAGGGAAAAGGTTTTTGACGGCTATTTCTTCATTACCATCTTTCAATTGTTTTTTATACAGTGACAGTTAATTTTCACTTTCAGAAAAATAACATTCAATTTATGCAGAAGTTATAAAATAATGTATACGCTAGTGTAATAATAAAATTTCTATTTTTATTTTTAGATTGTTTCATGATGTTTATATATGTATATTACAGGCTATAAACATATCAAATCATATAATCAAAATATTGTATCTAATGAAGTTTATTATGACAAAATACACTCCAATTTTTCATGACCTCTTGAACTTAATGACTTGTCACGTCACAATGGCCTTTCACACTAACAGATTAAACAGTAAATGCTACATTCTTGTGTATTCCGATTTTTTCACTCTTCGTTGGTAACTTGGGATGGTGGTCAAAAAGTCGCTGACACACAGAATCCATTATTGTTTAATGCCTGGATAGGAGTCATGATAGTCCTGGCAACGTGCCGCGTATGTACTAGGAGATCCAGGGTTCAATACCCACGCAGTAAGTGAAGAAATCTGAGCACGTCGTCCCTCGGAGACGATGTTAATCCGACGGTACCGGGCCTGTACAATGTCATGTACTTTAAAGCTCCCTACTCTAGATACACATGGCTTCGGCAAAATTTAGTGCTCGCAGAATGTTCATTGAGGGGTGATACTGAAAGGGCCAGTGTTCGGCCTCTGTGAGACTAAACTAACTAACCTAATGTATCGATTCAAGATACAATATGGAATTCCTTGGTGAGCATTGTGACCACACAAATGTTTTTATTTTTTTATAAATATAACTAAATGCTCAATATTAATAGTTCAATGGAGCTAAAATATTGGTAAGAATTCAAATGTTTTATACATGCAGATTAAATAAAATCACAAAGAGGTACATGATTTACGAGAAAATTAAATCCATATCAGAAAAAGTTTGACTTTAAAATGATTGCGATAGAAATAAGAGAAAGCAGTTGAGACAAAGGTGCGTAAGGGGATAAGAAGGGTCAAATTGAAGACGTCTTGCGAAGAGGGGAGGAGGAAACGCCGTGATAGAGTGTTGCTGAGAAACCATGTTGTTCTTTCCCTAATCTATTCGAGCAAATGTCTCCGACTTGCTTCTTTGTCAATATCTTGACTTAGCGCTTCTTCCCCTCATTCAACTAGCAGTCATTTTTCCTTCAGTTCAATTTATCAGCTTAAATCTTTTCTTATTTATTATCGCTTTTAGAAACAAAAGATTATATCTATATAATCATACATTTATACTGTTTACGTTAATAATATTCTATATAGTGTACTATTACTTCCTATATTTTTTACTTAATGACATAACGATAATAACTGTTCACAAATTTTTACGTATTCCTAAAGAAATTCTTTTGTGTGAAGTCTATTTCTTAAATTTTTATTTGCCTTCAAATGTCCTAGGCGTAATATAATGGCAGAGCTATAGTAACCAAAATATTTATCGAGCGATTTATTAACACTAAATCACAATCATAATTTAACAACTGTAAAGGTCCTTTGGCTGAATTAAGCGTAGAGCTGTTTGGTTCCCTCCTAAACATGGAGTATTAATCGCGAACTTTATTTACCTTACGCCCTAAACCTTACCATGCCTCTTCGCACGTTTTTTTTTGCGTCCCAAAAGAGTGTGGTCTGAGTAACTTTATTCTGCTATCTTGCAAGGTCAGCACGTGTGCAGAAATGTGAAAACCATCTTCTCCTGGTCACATAAAAGTTCTTTGTTTCCATTAACCATACTTATACACTTCACCTTTAGTGTTGTTCTAGATAGTAGCATTTAATAGTAATCGTAGTAGTATGCTACAAGACAATAGCTAGATAGTAACCAATTAATGACTATCTCATGTGTGCATCAGAAACGAATATTAGGACTTATAGACCCTCATTGACCAGGTCCTCATGGCACTAGTCAAAATAGTCAAAAAGAAAACGAGATGTACTCCCCACAGGGAGAACGGTCTTTCAGCAATATATATTCCAACATTCGGCTCACCTTCAATATAACTATCGAGAACTGTCGAGGACTGATGTAGCTTCATAATTTGTGACCTCCTTTTTACACCAAATTTAGTTCGTATGATAATGTAAACAAGGAAGCAGGAAGGGGTGTAGAGCGTGTAAACCTTCTAAAATAACTTACAGGAACCAAGAAGGGTGCTGCACAAGTCGCATACGAGTGCACAGGGTACACTACATAAAACTTACATCTTATATGATGCTCTCATCTACACCTGTAAATGGACCTTACAGAAGTTGTAAAAGGTACAATAGAGTGCAAAGGCAACGATAACATTAAAAATAGAGCTCCAAAGAGGTTTTGTTTTGAGACCAGACACACAGGCAAAGTGAAAGATCATAATAACAATGTTAATGCAAACTACTTTTGATAAGAGCGTATTCTGCAAATTTCATAGTAGAGGTTCACACACACTAAATTCAATTTTCTAAGCTATTAGAAATACCCTTATTTCTAGTAAACCTGTCCATTGATTATAATTTTTATAATATTCCTTCCGTATATATTTACTAAAAAAAAAAATGTAAGATGCAATATGTCCTTCGGTATCCATTTGGCACTTTTATTGGACTCCACTGAAATCAGCTTCAACAGTCGTCCAGATGAAAACATTCCGCAATAAGTAATGTAGTACGTCCGTAGTTTTTCCAAATAGATTGAGGCTGCATTATTTTTTTCGGCCTAATTCATATTCAATATTCCATAAGGAATTTATTCCTAAACGAAAAGAACTATTTAAAAGATTAGTTTTTTTTTTTGATGAATTGAAGAAGTTACTTAATAGGTCAGGATGAGATACTAGGTTTGTTTAAATGACGGTGTGCCTACTGATGTGTGCATGGGTTGTGGAGACGAGTGCCCGAGGCGAGATCATCACCAGTGTGCATTTCACAAATCCTTGTCAACCAACCATCTGCGTATCGCTCCATCAACTTTCGCCTGCCTTCATCATTATTGTGAAACCAATAAGTATCAGGAAATGTGGCCCTGATCTCTACAATTTATTACTGTAACAAAATAAAAACTTCCATTGTACTACTGTCTTGTGAAGATGTATGAAATGTTTATTAGACGCAATATTTTGATTGGTTTAAAATAATTGAAGTTATTTAAAGTTAAATGTAAATGTATTGTTAGTAAAATAATTGGGCCTAGTAATGAAAGAAAAAACTACGACTTGTTTCGCAAAATCTTGGAGTTCACTTTGCGAGGTAATATAATGAATGGCCTTCCTCTCAACTGAAGTCGCCTAGTGCAGACGTTTTCCGAGGCATACCGCTTGTGGGTCGCACTACGCGCTTCAGACTTTACTACAGCTCTTGCAGTGGATAAGCAAGGGGGGCGGAGAACGCGGTCTGTCACGGGCGGTACGTGTCTGTGGGCGGCATTTTGAGGAGGTAAAAAAATAGAAAACAATTAAAATAATAAATATCTAACAAAGAAATGAAATTGTTTACCAAAATGAGTTTTTAAGTTCGTAATTGCTTTTATGTTTTATTTGTGTAATATTGTTTTTAAACGGATTTTCAACTGTAATATTTACAAATTAAAAATATATTTATTTTAAATTTTTCAAAACAATTTCTTTAATGGAGTTGAAAATTCATTATGTTTACTTGCTTAGTCAGTTAATTTAATTTAACATTTTTTTTTATTATTTTAATTATACGTTTTTATTTTGAAAAATCATTGGTTTCTATACGCATACGAGTAGTGTAATAAGATGTAAGTCTGGGACCAACGACAGCAGCCTAAAATTAGATCATTGATGTAATTGCATGAAAATAAATATTTTCAGAACGTTCTGGAATTTTGAATGTTAAAGGGGGCAAATCTTACAACCACCAAGGGCACCAAAAATAGTTACTACTGACCTCTTGGAATATTTGCATGACTATGTTCTTCATTACAGTTAATATAATACAAATTTATAACGACATGAAAAATAATATATAGATTCAAGTTTTAAATTTGGTCAATATTTACTCTGAATTAAAGGAGAACCACATTACATTAAAACCTATATTTAATGTTCATGGTTAGAGAAAATAATTAAGAAACAAAAATGTGTCCCATGTTCTATATAACAAAATTGTATACGTTTGTCTAGCTGATCTTAAATATTAGAATCCTATCGTGTAGTTCTCAGCTTAAAATATGCTTGTCTCCGCCTTTTCTAGTCCAATATGATTCCATTTGTACAAAACTGAAAGGAAAATTCTTTATTTGGCCAAAATGAAGCATCCTATTCGATTACTCCATCATTTAATATTCTCAAATTTATTTAATATTTTCTAAAGTTCACAACACAGTTATTAAGGTGTGACTTTAAAGAAACGCAGATCATATTTTGATGATAAATATGCAAATCAAATTTATAAAAATAATTTCTGATGGACTGGTACCTCACTATAGCTGTGTCATGGAAAAATTTCTCTCTTTGCCGAGGTATAGTCAGGTGAAAGAAACTTTTATATCTGCTATCTTCTCAATTGTCTGCTGATATCTATACAACTGTTTATAGTGGATATATCAACATTTCGAGTCCTTTATGAGCATAGAGTTAAAACACCACATCTAAAAGAAATCATCGCAAATGAAGACAAAAACTGTCCTTACAACTAAATCTATCTATTAGTTCAGAACCATCATTCCTTCTTTTATCCCATCTTGAAAAACTTGTTATTGCAAGACCATATGATCAAAGAATAATCAAAGAGACAGACAAGTGTTAGCTGATATAGATGACAAAATGAAGCTCAGGTGAAACCTACTCGAAACTGCTTAAACAAACAGGAATCGGACTGATGTTTTTGCCTTTGTTCATACATTCAGCATTATTAGAGATTCCTAAAAATGAGTAATCATCTGTGATTAAAGCATACTTATGAAATACCGTGCTAAAGTCACCTCTTTTTTGGAGATACTTAAATATGCCAAAGCTATCGTGAAGTATAAAACAAGGATGAACGTTGGTGAGTGGGTTGTGTGTTTACCCACGGTTGCAGAGTTGGACTAAGAGTCTGATTCTAAAGTTAAGCATTCTTAAAGTCTTCTTAGAAAATATAATTCCAACTTTCTAATCTTAAAATGTTTAAATAAGTATGAAGTACAAATTCTTAATATTCATTAAAAAAAATTAGTATAAAATAATTTTTATGTATGCATAAATCATAATTCATTACTTGTCCAATCTGTTATAGTGTGGTATTTACCCATTTTGGGGAAATTCAAAAAAATACGTTTCCACACAAAAAAAAGTAGTGATGAAAACTAACAACGGATTTCAAACACTTTACATATGCAGTCTTGAGATATAAACCTGAAGACAAACAGTTAAGTGTCCAAAACGCGTTGTTAGGACAATTTAAAAAATTAAAGTTTTTTTTGTATGGAGACGTAATTTTTTGAAATTCCCTAATATAATATAGAATGATAATATGAGGCATAAATTAACATAAGATGGTACCATCAACAAGTTGACAGACCATCAAAGTAATATTATATCCCTCAGCACTCAAATGTTAGTTTCAACTTAATGTAAACGCCAGACAAGTCTGCTAAAATAAATAATTTATTACAAATAATACATATAATATATATGATACCTGCAGATATCAAATATGTGTATACATTTGTAATAATATATAATTAATGAACCATAAATATGTATTATATTATACATTATAATACTTAATTATAATTAAGTATAATATTACATATAATACTTAAGAACCCCATTCATGATCAATTTTTTGACTTCAACTGCTTTAATTTATAGTTTTACGGCTCGGACTTCGCATCATGCCTGATTTAGAACAAGGACTTCATCTAACCTCAAGGTAGAAAAACAAAAACAGTAGTATTTCCTGCTTCAATATGCTCACAATATTGTTTATTATCCATTTATATAAAAGACAAAACATCGAAAGCTGAGAACTGTGGTATCTTACCTCCATATGACCGAGGCAGCGGATAAGCCTGAACTGACGCCTAGGCGTTATCAACATTGTGAATAGGGGTCGAAGAGCGTCGGAGTTGATGTTTATCGCCAATCAGTTTTGAATGTGGCTTGATACTAGTAAAAGAAGTGACTATAGCGATTAAACATGACCGCTGGACCACACACAAAGTCGTAATACTGCAAACATACCACTGGAACATCAGTAAAATTTTGTTACATTCTAAATGCCGTAATAGTGACGTCGTTACTAAAAAAAGCAATTTGTACAATGATAAAACCGTAAAAACATTCGTATCTCTAATCCGATGTTCAAAGTGAATTAGAGAAATCAGCTCGTCATAATTGATCTAACTGTAGATGTCATCAGCTACCATTAGGAATTAAACATGATATCTTTAAAATCGCACATTGTAGAGGGCAATTATATAGTTTTAAATTATAATTGATAATAAATTATATGTACTCACGTGATGAGCGTGAATGAGGGTCGTTTCGGTGGAGACGGCTGTCTCAGTTTGGGTGTGGCTGGTAGAGGAAATTCGGTACTGCATCCCTGAAATGCTGCAGTAGCCCTCATGCCGAGTTGACCTAGTCGTACTGTTGACGTACACACCCGTAATCGTCAGATCTGTGTCTTGGTTCAGAATCACTACCGCCTTTTTACTTCTTCCCAAGATCACATCATCGTCTGATGTCTCCTCTACATCCACAACTTCAGGAGTAGTAGATGACTCCCTACTACTGCTCTTTTTCTTCCCTTCCTCGTCACTCTTGTTTGATCTTTTTTCTAACGAGTATGTAGCTGCCATCATGGCTGAAGCATTAAGACTAGCCATCCTCTTTTTCACTACCATATCCTTAAGATCCATTACTATTTCTGACCTTTTCCGTCGCCTTCTTACCTTCTTCTCAGGCTTCGTAATCACAGCTGGGCTCTTTTTAACAACAGGTTCCTCAACTGATTTTTTATCACTGTCTGAACTCTCCTCAGAACTTGAGCTTGTAGCTATATCCCAGTGTCGCCCTACGCTTCTTAAACCGGGAGCAGTTCTTAAGTTTCTTGTAGAAATATTCTCATTTGGCACCGTTTTCTCTTCTTCATCTTTGCCTGAAGAAGCATGCTTATCTTCTATTTTATTCTTTTCAGATTTATCTAAAACGTCATTAATAGCACTTCTGCTTTCATTCTCATAAAGACAATGAACCTTTGCAATTGCATTTAACGACGCCACTCTATGTCTTTTTGGTAAGGTAAGAGGAGAAGTTACTTTTTCTACCGCAGCTTTTTCTACTACCGGTTTCGACTTAGCTTTTCTTTTAACAAATTTTTCCTTTGGTTTACTTTCTTCTACTTCCACATTTTTTGCTTTTTGCTTTGCACTCAAATTAACCTTCGACTCACTTTTATCACTTCCTTTTTCGACTTCACCCTTAACTTTTACTTTAACTTCCTTTTCCTTCTTTGCTTCTACGATTTTCTCTTTTTCTTGTTTCACCTTCTTACCTTTATTTCCAACTTGCTCAGAAGTTGCGTCCATGTTTTTCATAGACTTTTGAGCTGGTGAGCTAGAACGGCTGTCAGATTTCAATTTTTTCACTTTCTTATCAATTTTTTCCTTCTTCTGTGGAAGAGATTCAACAATACCTTCTTTTTCTTTTTTCGGTTCTTTAGTTGTTTTTTTGGGAGTGTCTTTTTGAGGACCTTGGACATTCTTCTTAGGTTCTCTAGAAAGAGCTTTTCTAACAGTTCTTTGATCAGGTTCTTTTGAAACTTTTCTTTCTTTTTGAGGAACTTTCTTTTCAACATCTTTGAGTTTTTTCTCAACTTCTTTGACTAATCGCTTATGAGTTTCTTTGGTTGGTGAAACAGGCTCCTTTTTACTTTTAGTTTGCTTTATTGAGCCTTCATTTTTAGTATGTTTCTCTAAAACTTCTTCATCTAATTTCTGTTTCTTTCTTGGAATTACCTTTTTAGAAACGAACCCGACTTCTAAAATAGTATTCACCACTCCTGTTAACTTATCATCGAGTTTTTTGAGAAAATCTTTTTTAACAACGACGGCGGTTTTTTCAGGCTTGTGTATCTTCTTTTTTACTTTGCCTGGAAGTTTGTCTTTGGCTGCACGCTGGTTCCTTAATCTGATGACAGTTACTTGGACGGGATGTTCGACTTTCTTTGGCTGGTCCTTCGACACTTGCTGTCTGCGAGGCAACTTCAGGCTGGGCACGGACTGTCTCTGCCGCGTTCTTCTCCCAACTCCCTCTTCGCGGCCTACTCCAGCCGTTTTCTTCATCTTCACGTTTCTTTTACAGCCATTTCAACTTCTCACGTCTTCTTCAACCAACCGACCATCAGATTATTTATCAGTTTCACCTGAAACAAAGAAATGCAATAAGTACGAATGAAATCACCATTTACACATCAAGATTTCCAAGGTTATTATTTCATAACGGTAGTAATAATATGCTAGCAATAAGAGTCAAAAACCCATTGCATTGACAAATGTGTGTGTTGGAGAAAAGAATATTATGTGAGCTTATATATATAAGCAAGCACTAAAAGAAAAGGAGAAAAGATGAAACTAAAAGAAAAGATGAAAACTCTGAAGAAAACTCATTTGAATATTTCGATATCCATCATCATGGCTTCAAAGGGAAACCAAGAATCATCCGAGGCTAAAACTACTACTTTAAATGCAATACCAGTTCTCTGCGTCCCTTCGACAAACTTCTTTTAAGGACTGGGTAATTACTACATTACTCTCTCCATAGTGAAAGAAGTTAATGAAATCAACATCATGTTTTGTAAAAGAAAAACAATAAACGACTACTGTTGTTTCAATAGTTAAATATTTACCAGAAAAAATATCCCACGTTTTACGGTTTAAATATTTAATGAGCAACAAGATGTTTCCCATGTAAACCTAAGTAGATAGTTTCGTTATTCGTTGTTCATAAATTAATTTTCCTGACTTACGCAATAATTAATTGCAGAGATTTTAGAATTAATTAATTTAATGTTTCAAGCAATAACTAATTCCTTTAACAAAACTATTTAATAGGAAGTAAATATAATATAGTAGGAGTATGTATTAAGGGTAGGTAATAAAGTGTCGTAATCACCCCTACAAGAGGGTGAGTGGAGCTGAGAGCAAGCTGTTCTTGTAACAGGGTGTACTAGGGGTGTAATCAATTCAGTGTGGTCGTATCTGCCTTATGACTTCAGAGCCCAACCCATGTTTGTACTGCAGCCTTCCACAGAAAGCCAAATGTCCAAAGCAACGATACCATGTCCTTAATGAATTATTATCATTTGGATAAGAATTCAAGATGCATAATATCAATTCACATAATTATTCACCAAAGTGTCTATATTCTATTGAAAAAAAATCATCATCGAAATTAAAGAAATAAGTTATTTACCCTAAATCAAATGGAATTCATTACAATAAGCTGAAAAAATAAACAGCAGGTAATCCAACACGTATTTCAAAGAGAAAAAGTAATAATTAAAACACCAGGTAAATCTAACAACAATTTTTAAAAATGAATAAATAAACATTCAACCATGTAAATATTTTTCAAGAAATTAAATATAATATCTGTTTTTTTTAATTTCACTGTTAGCTTTTCATTTCTAAAAGAATATTTTTAAAATGATTTTTTACCTGATATTCTTTTACGACACGTTCAACAAGTGTTATTTATTGAAATAAATTGTTTAACTCTATTAAGAATCTATATATGAGAATTCTCTGTCAAGAATCTATCTCTAAGACTATAAACAATAAAATTATTTTAGTACAAACAAGTAAATAACTGTTACCTATTCTTAATAAAAAACGTGAGAAAAATAAATCTTTAAATATTTGTACAAATATTCAGTTCTATTAAAACCTTGTAGAATAAATTGAACTTATGAAATAATATGAAATGTTTAATCAAGTTATTTATTCCATATCCAAATTAATAGATATTTATTGTAAATATATGAAATTAATTCAGATGAGCTTGATTTTAAATATTTCCAATGATTCAGTATAGTTTGGAAAATTATTAAACTTTAACTTATAAAATATAATAAAATAATTAATAGAGCATTAAGCTAACAAATTAAAATCAGTAACTGAAGAGAAAAAAAAGGTCTTAACTTTTTTCCGCTATTCCAGGAAGAAATTCACGAGAGAAGATATTTCATTATTCTTTAATGATTGCCAACGACTGTTGTGAAAGGAACAACAATAATAAGTTTAAAATAAATAAAACATGGAAAGTTAGGAGCAGTTATTGTAGGACAATGAACTTTCCAATTCATATTAAAGATTCAAATATTTTATATCTAAAACAAGTTGAGCAGCTACTAATAATGTAAACAAATTATAAACAAATATTTAACGAGACGTTTTAATAGAGCGATTAGAAATAATAACTAATTTCTGAATTTTCCTTAAAGTATACATGCAGACATTGGGCATGTTTGTATGTTTGCATGGGTGTGCGCGCATGTGTATGTCTTCGTTTCATTGCTTTAATAAAACTAGGTAAAATAGAAAGTTGTGCTATAACGAATGATTAATAGTGAGTCTATTCTCAGAAGGATTTCCCGTTAATATTCAACAGTTTTATTATAACATAACAGACGTTCTCTATAAAAATAACTATAACAAACATTTCCAATAACTTTCAAAGTTTTGTTAGGCTATTCACAGTAGAGATATCACTCAAAACACATTTCAGAAGTCATAATTGAAAAATTGTAACTTTTTTTTTTGATGGATCGTTTTGACGAAAAAAAAATATTAAAAATTGATCTTAGAAGAATAAACTAAAATGTGCCCATAAATATTTTACTATGAGGCCTTGGAGAATATTTGTGAAGGCTAAAGCGCAAGATAACACCAGCGAGATTCCTGTGCAGTATGCTGAGCAGTGCTTACGTGAAGGCTAAAGCGCAAGATAACACCAATGAGATTCCTGTACAGTATGCTGAGCAGTGCTTACGTGAAGACTAAAGCGCAAGATAACACCAGCGAGATTTCTGTACAGTATGCTGAGCAGTGCTTACGTGAAGGCTAAAGCGCAAGATAACACCAGCGAGATTCCTGTACAGTATGCTGAGCAGTGCTTATGTGAAGGCTAAAGCGCAAGATAACACCAGCGAGATTCCTGTACAGTATGCTGAGCAGTGCTTATGTGAAGGCTAAAGCGCAAGATAACACCAGCGAGATTCCTGTGCAGTATGCTGAGCAGTGCTTATGTGAAGGCTAAAGCGCAAGATAACACCAGCGAGATTCCTGTGCAGTATGCTGAGCAGTGCTTATGTGAAGGCTAAAGCGCAAGATAACAACAGCGAGATTCCTGTGCAGTATGCTGAGCAGTGCTTATGTGGAGGCTAAAGCGCAAGATAACAACAGCGAGATTCCTGTGCAGTATGCTGAGCAGTGCTTAATGCGTGGATTAATAAAACTCTAATTGAAAGTAGAGCACATCTTTCAAATACTGTGTTTTTTGATGCAATACTCTCTCGCTTTTCTAGAGCGATACACGAGAAAGTAGTTAGAATCAAAGGAATAGAACATAATTCTTAATGAGATGATCAACCAAAAGCCGTAATGTAGGAGGTACAGATATTCATCCAACTATTATATTGACAGAAATATGAACGATTGTTTTAATATTTACTTCCTAAACAATAAAAATCTTCGATTCTAAATTCCCATAATTGTCAGACAAAATGGATAATGTTGCACATGGATAATATGGATAATAAATGGCATATAATGGATATCCATATATTGGTTTATAATGGATAATAGATGGCACAATAAACAGACCAGTGGTACCCCAGTGTCTACTTATAAGTTTTTCTACCATCACTTGTTTAAAAGCTAATTTGGTTTCATATTATGCATGATTTTTCATAAACATACCAAATTCATCAAAGTTCATCAATGAAAGGAGTTTAAGTTGTTAACAAATTCAAATAAGGATGCTAAGTAGTCAAATAAAGAAAAATGTATATCACTCATAATTTAAGCTAGTACAAATATTACATGACGTTACAGTTAGAGTTAAAAGAAGATATATTCTCAATTAATTAATAAGATATATTGTATATATTTAGATATACTATTGTATATACTATTGTAAATATATTTATTTAGGTTAGTGATAAATGGGTAATCTGTAAGGAAACACATTGTAAATATATGGTCCCGATGCAGGTTTTTTTTATTGTTTAAACCGATGCCCTAGTGGGTGATAACGTCAGCTGTTTACCGGCTTTTTGTATGATTGGTGATTCTACTGATCCACCATTGGGAGTCCTAAATTTTGACTAACTCAAGTGCATTTCGAGTTGGGATCTTTAACGAGTTCCTGACATCCTAAAGGCTCGGGAATAACGGCTTAACGTCCTCTACAAGGGACGACGTACTCATATTTATTCACCTCCTGCATGAATAAATCGAGGGCCAAGTGGGGATTGAACCCCGGACTACCAGCCCAGAGGCGGGTATGTTAACCACTGAGCTAACCTGGCCCTCAATAAATGGAGAGTTAATTGGTTTGGGGGGGGGGGGGAGGTAGTCAAATAACATAAACTCTTTACGAGTTGATTAATTTTTCCGAAAAAAGATTTACTGCCAAGAATTAGTCATCATTTTTAAGCACAGTTATATGGTCGTATGAATGGCTATTAATTACATCTCGGAGAAGATTGCAATCTAAATGGCTTATACAAACCTGATGAGCTTCGCACTAAGTTTTATGAGTATGTAGAAGCTGAACTGAACAGAGTGATATCAGAAACTCTGTGTTTCATTTGATAGATTTGATTAATGCCTCAAATAGATATACTATTTGGTAAACGTGGGTAACGAAGTCTTCAGACTTGGAATGTTTTAACAAAATCACATTGCGTTCTGCAATTCAACAAGGCCTTGGTCTTAATAAGCTTGCAATGTTGTTAAGCCGAAGTTGATGGCACATTACACGACTTAACTGCACAACGGATCATTCAGCAGACTATTCCATAGGCTTGCAGGTATCAGTTGACAAAGTTTGTCTAAACATAGAGTGACAGACTTGCGCAATATCAAGTGTGTACGCCCGTTATAAGACATCTGATATTATTCATATTGAAAGCGTTAATTCCTTCTAATACCATAAAAATTTATAAAACATCTCTTTAGTGTATACAGATAACAGACATTCCTTAAGACATATTTCATTAAAGCGAACGAAAGTCTTAGCTCTCACGACCTTCTGACTGAGAGATTTGATCTTGCAAACTAATTTCCTGCTATCAAGGTAAACAGAAACAGGAATTGCTCAAGAGGCAGGTTTCATAAAGACAAGGGAAGCTTATAAGAAATATACATGACTTGCTGCTCACCAACCAAGCAGAGCTCGTCTACATCTCTTTCACACCTGATGACGGCAAGGTCAAAATATTAAAGTGAGTTTTGTTATTTTTCGTGTTATCTAATATGTAACAGAAAAAACGGGCTTAATCTGTATTGTTTTAAATAAATATATAAGAGAATGAAAGAACATAACACAATGGAATATAAAAAATGGTTATAAGACAAGAGGAGAAGGTTAAATAAGGTTATAAGACAATAGGAGAAGGTTTAATAAGGAAGGTATAAAGGAAAAAGGGGAAGACTGAATAAACTTATAAGTAATAACAGAAGCTAAATAATAATATAACGTAATAAGAGAAGGTTAAATAAGGTTATAAGCAATAGGAGAAGGTTTAATAAGGAAGGTATAAAGGAAAAAGGGGAAGACTGAATAAACTTATAAGCAATGACAGAAGCTAAATGATAATATAAGGTAATAAGAGAAGGTTAAATAAGGTTATAAAACAATAGGTAAGGGTAAACAAATGTTCTAAGTCAAAAGAAGAAGGTTTATTAAAGTTATAAGAAAATAGAAGAAAGTCATAAGAAGAGAAGAGCTAATTATATTATTAATGATCAAACAACTTAATATATGATTAAAATAAAAAAAATACATGAAAAATTATCAGAGCAATACAAAGTTCAATTAAATTTAACTTTCGATTAAAAAAGCTCTTTTCCTGATAAAATTACTCAGGTTACCCACAAAAAAGAGCTGTTTATAAGTTGCTCCAAGGTGTCAACCAATTTAAAGGCTTTTTTATTTACTTGGGCCAGAAATTATTCAATATAACTGTACTTACAAAAGAACATTACGCCTATATGAGCAGAGAAAAAGGTATATTTTACATTTCGATTGTAAAATAACTGATCTGCATTTAACAATAATGTATATTATTACTAATATTTACTGTATTAGTTCTGTACATTCATAAAAAGAAATTAGTAAAAACTTTTTTCCTATATATTTTTTATTTCAAGTAGAACAAATATTAAATGATACCAGTTATGAACCTGTTCTTGTCACCTGGCACAGTACACAGTACATTCTACTTTAACTTGTACTAAGAGTGGCAGTGTCTTTTCTTTTTTGAAAAATCACGCATAAGCAAGGACATGCTAGATCATAGGTCTTAAGCTAAACAGATTAAGTGTAACATTCTTTTGTGAACTTGAAGTAATTCAATTAATAAAGTATAATTAATTTAAATTATCATGTTAAGAAATAGGCTATTTACAAAATAGGTTCAATTAAAAAATTCTGGATCAAAATTCAATAAAAAGTACCTAGCTCTTTATAATTTACCCTAAGGAGTTGGTCAAAGTAATTTTTTTTTTTTTTTTAGTTTGTCCAAGAATTATCCAAAAAAAACAGCATTCAAAACAACATTATACCTATGTGATCCACAAAAGGATATATACAAAGATTCGAGTACACTCAAAATCAGAAATAATATAATCAGTATAATTGATTTATTTTAATTCAGCTAATACCCATTGTCAATGTAATGAATATATATTTAATAATTAGCATATTTATTTAATACAATTGGTTAACTCTACGGTATGTTGCAGTTGAAGACAGGTTTGAATATTGGAAGTATTATTGCATTGTGATATTATTACTAGTGTTAAGAGGTAGTATTACAAAGGATATGAATCCTACAAATTATCTATTTAAATTTCTATCATCAAGTTAATCAAGACTATAAATTAGATTTGTAAACTCACTGAAATATATTATTGATCATATCATTACATGCAATGAGATTTGCTATGTCACAGTATAATTAGTACTCATTATGGTCATTATAAGGGTGTAGGTAGTTAGTTATATTGCCAATTGGTTCTGGTTGATATATTAATTAATAATTACCTTTACTATATAAGATTTATTAATCAAAATTTCCTAAAAGTCATGCCAGAATGGCTTCTTTCACCTCAGCTATAATCAGTTTAATCTGAACTGAATTTCACATACTGGTTTTTCATCATAATTTACTTTTTTTTTTTTGCTTTAATTCTCTCCAATACTAATTGCTTCCTTGAAGAAGATAGTGTTAATATCGTGAAGCTTTCTCTCTAAATTAATAGAGAAATCACACAGTTGTCTTTCATACGTGGAGAATTTCATAAATTCAACAGAAATCCTATGAGGCTTTAGACATCATGCACCAAACGATGTCCATCAAGTTCTTTGCTTATAACAAAGGTAAATATTTCCTGTATGATAATGTATCGCAGTATTGAAAAAATTTCACTTTAATTTACTTAATTTGAGAATGACTATCTCACTATATAGGCACATAAGTGGAGTTTTGATGGGAAAAATAGCAGAGGGGAATGAAGTAAAGGAGGATGAGGTGAACAGCCTACCCGCGATTAAAAATCAAACACTGGTGTTACACTCTGTTTAAAAACCAGACATAATTATTCTAATTTATGAATAATAAATCATAAATAATTATTCAGAAGAATTACTTATTCATTTCCTAGTATGATAATACTAGAATTTGCATTTATGATTTATTAATTCATTAATTTTTTTCAGTAAACATAATAAACATAAACGGATACAAAGAAATTAAATTCAATTAACTTTGAGAGTAGGTGTGATCGTTAACCTTTCTCGTAGGCGTATCGGATATGCTTAATATATAAGAAAACCATCATATGCTTATGTATGTATTACTAGTTGAATTTAATATTATAATACCATAATATTAAATTTAATCTATTAACATAGAACACCTAAAATCAACAGTATAAGAACGTTTATAACACGTCCTCTTCAGTGTTAGAATATATTTTACAATATGCACTACTATTTTATAATTTTAAAGAAATATCCACTTATGATATTAACAACGATTCTCCTTTTATCTTAAAAGTACAGATGTTAATAATTTGTTTACTTTAATTTTGGTCTTGTTTATGTGTAACAATTTATTTTATGTGTATGTATACCTAAATGACAGGAAAAATTTCGAAGTAGGACTAAGACTAAGTAAACAACACAAACTGTCTTCATTGAGGTCATACTCAAACTAAAGAAGGTCATACTGAAACAAAAGAAATTGGAAATTGGTGTGGTGTTCGTAAGGTGAAGAATAACGTAATTTATTTCGAAGGGATAAAATGGATAATGAAAGGGAACAAATGGTTAGGGCAAGTCAAGCTAAACAAAGGAGTTTAGAGGTAGTAAGTAAAGTACTTGAGCTAGTTACCTAGTAGACAAGGCTACTGCTCTCGTTAACACTGAGTCTAATTTGAATAAACTATTACAAAGGTTTATAGTGTCTGATTTACTGAATTTGATTCATGAAGACCTAAGGAAAGTTACAAGGGTTACGTTGTACTGAATGCAGGTAATCCTTCAATGGATTATGTCCATTTTTATTCTGGTCATCATAGAAATGTTGAAATATTTCTTTTTAGACATGTTCTAGGTAGCGTTAAGAGATTGTTCCCTCAATCTCTTCATCATAAAACTAAAAACATTGCTTTTATTGCTCACGCATTAAAATAACTGCTTTAAAGGGTACCAAAAGAAGTTCTCAATTCAGTTAAAAAAAAGAAACATTTTAATGTCAATTGTCATAGTTTTACCATATTTATGATTGCTTGATAAAATCTAGTAACACTTTACATATCAGTTTTAACTGCAATAATGAGAGAAGTTTAAACAAGAGCTGAGGAATAGAAAACACAAAGGTATTTAATGTGTAACAGAAGTGTTAAATTAGGAATCGATTTGCTGAATTAAGAGTGATAGCGGATGGTAGAGAAAGAGGTACATGCATCTTTGAGTAAAGAAAAAAAGAAAATGTATGGATAAAAGTTTTGATCAATTTTAATAACAAATCTCAAATGGAGACAACACTGTAATCCGCATGCTATTAAAGAGGAATTGAATTTTTTTTTGTTAACAGGTGGAAGGAGGAAGAGGAAACAGGACTTGATGAATAATTCAAAAGGGCGAGATAGAAGGGAGAAGCCCTTAAAAGGGAGCAGTGTAAGAAGAAAGAGCCTGCTCAGACGATTATTTGCATGAGGACAAGGGCCAAGATGACATGTTAATAATTCACAAGTTTCGGGCGTTGTGTGTGTGGGGGGGGGGGGGGGGGTCATGTGACATTGGTAGTGGGAGTAATTTGAGACCACGCTGCTATTTCAACCAATAAGCTTCCCCGACTCTCTTATCCACAAAAGCCAAATCCATACCGCATCTCTGACAGCGCTATCTAAGTGGGTTCAACATATTCTTATCATCTCTCAACTCTAGACGACATTCCTCAACAAGTCTACTATGTCACTTATATTCCTAAAACACTTTTTTTCTCACTGGATAAATACAGCAAAGCCTGGCCACAAAGGTAAAAACAAGTTATTTTATTCACTGCAAAAAAAGTGGACACTGACTCCCATATTCTAAACTATATTGCTTCAGTATACAAGACCTTCACTGAATTAAAGGAAAAATATAAGTACACAGCACACACACCAAAATGGGAGATACAGATTATTGTTTTTTTTTTAAATATAATAATAAATTATTAATTTACTTATTATCAAGATTAAATATGTATATTGTGTTTTATAAACCAACTGCAATGCAGTTACTTAGTGCATTAAATATTGATATAACGGTTCGAACTGAACACCCAATACCTGTAGAGCTGCCAACTAAGTTCTATTCAAAACCCTATTGCTTTGGCACTCATTGTAACAATGGACAATCCATCTTACCAGTCTTTATTCCATATAGGGTAAAAATGCATTTAATTTTACTAAAGGTTATTAGAGCAGGACTCGTTAACGAGTTACACGAGATTATTAGAATAAGGACCTTAATCAAGTTTATTAAGATTTGTAGAGTAGGAAGCTTTATTTTTTATTTTCCATTGAGGGTAATTATAGTACTGCATCTTAAGAACTATTGTCCTTCCCCTTTTCTGTACTATAGTACCCCAGTTAGCTTCAGCCCCTCCAAGAAGCTCAGAACTTTTGCTAGGTACAACGGCAAAAGTTCTTCTTGAGTGTACCAAAGCACCTGCCTCTGTGTAGCAAAGTGGCTTGACAGTCAGCCAGCAGGTGCAACGGTGTTTCTTCCTCTTCCTTGCACAATCTGCAAAAACCATCACTGATAATGCCCATTCTTCCCAGATGGCCATTAAGTTTGCAGGGACCCGTTAGAAATCCGGTTCAAATTTTTAGATTAATTCTGTTCCTTTCCATACACTACACGATTTGCCTATCCTCAAACTTATTGAAAAGTATCTTTGATTGTCTGTGTCCTTGAAGAGAATCTTAATATTGCTTCCTGTTTTCTCTATCCTCTTTCCTAAGGAGTTCATGTGTAGTATGTTGCACTATGTCACATAAGAATCTTTTCAGAATATTCTTTATTATTTTAGGCCAGGAATATTTAGTATGTTAGTCGAGTGTTCAGAATATAGATATTAATGAGTTACTCACGACTATTGGAGCAGGTATATTCAAGTAAAGGTTATTATTATTGAAGTAGGGTTGTAACAAGTCGATCGCCTCTTGAATACTAGCGAATGATCCTTTCATTGTTCTCCTTGTGACGTCATACTTCATTTCATAAGACCCACATGAAAATTCTAAATCAATGACTAAATTTTGAACCTCCAGTCTTCAATAACAGTGGAAGGCTCACGGCAACTACACCATATCTATAATGATGTAGGTAATGTAAATAAATTTACCTAATATGATAAATAATACCTGATTTATTATTTTAATAAAATAATATATATATAAAGATTTCACATAAGCACGTAAAATAACAATCAATGATCAAACCACAATGGGAGAACAAGACTAAGATCTTTCAACCGTAACTCAAAAACCCAACTCAGTAGTATTGTTCCCTGTTTTACCTATTCTCTTTGCCAAGGAGTTCTTGTATACTATGTTATCCTATACCACGTAAGATAAAACCCAACTCAGTCGGGTTTTTGTCTCTGACGAAGATTGATTGTTACAGTTGAAATATCCTAGTCTTCTTTCTATTTTCATATTGTGGTTTGGTCATATATATATATATAATCTATCTTTGATATACATCAAATATATATTTTGGGGTTTATCTATCAGACTGTGTAGACCGCAGTTTTCCTACAAATTTAGAATACACATACCCTGACACATCCACTTATTCACATATTTTTCACATGCATACTTTTTTGACATACACTCATATTCTGTCTCTCCCTCTCTCTCACTCGACACACACACACACACGGTCTTGTGCGGGACATGATGCTGCTTGATCAAGCTGTTGCTGGATCGCTTCTTGTCTTTTCTCTGGTTGTTCATGAGTGTCGTGGCGATACTGAACTCGCACTAATAGTCTCTCCACCCAATTAGATCTGACTGGTAGAAAATTACTTTGAAGACCTCATAGCATGTAAATCCGTCAAAAACTTAGAATCGAGTTTTTTCATGATCACTGTAATTTATTTTTATCATTACCCTTGTGTTCTCGACGCTTACAAGAACAGAATTTCTCTTGCCTTCACTGCTTTTCTACAGAGTAAGAGTAGTTTATTTGCTCATTGTATTAACTTTTATTAAGGACAAACCAATTATAAGAAAGCTCAACAATATGACGCTAGAAATTTTTAACATTTATTTGCAATCATACAGGTTCGTGTCAGACAGAAACTTTACATTTTCTGTGAAGTACGCATGCTATAATCTTGAAATGTAACCTAAAGATAATGACCAGGGTTGAACCCTTGAATCATGAGTATTACAAGCTAGTATGCTGTGGAAAATCCATTGTTGTTCAAAAGAGTTCTCATTTTGTTTTATTAAAACATATAATTTTAGGAGTTTCTTTGTACTATTATTCCTTTAAGGGTAAGCGTTATTATACTTCCACCAGACAAAAAAATACATAATAAATGAATCATCTTAAGTAATTTTAAGAGTCTCAAATACTTATATTCAAGTTTCTAACAGCAGAGGTTATTAATAAAAAGAGATGAAAACCATTTCAGAGCAGACAGCTTATATAATCTCGTAAAACTATGTGACCATGGATTTCTATCATCCGCATCAAATTGTAGGCTTTTGAATAAGATTAGAACCTCCATGAAAGCGAATCATTGCAAATACCATTTAATATAGTTCTACTTCATTAAATTAAATTCACTGTAGAGTTGGCAGTAAATAGGAATTTCATAGCAATGGAAAAGAATAAAAATAGAATCGTTCTTCTGTGAAGACAGTAAGGGAGAATTAATTAGTGAAGAAAGGCAAGCAAGTTAAACAGTTGTTTTCGTCTTCCAATGCCAGAAGTATTTGTTTACTTTATTGAAAATAATGTTTATAATGATGAAGGATTGAAAGTTGGAAATTAAAGTTAGAGTGAGTGGAAGAGACGGGGGGCATGTTAGGGTAAGAGTGGAGGGGTAGAAGACTGGCGCCAAGGGATTGATCAATTCTCTCTTGCCTGCTGTCTTAGAGAGCGGTCTTATTATATGGCACACTTAGCAAAAACAAGTCTTTAAACTTATCAACCATCTATTAATATTGAATGGCTCATCATGCAACCTCAACGTGGTGCTGCAAACATGAACTACTAATCACTAAACCTGAAACAAGTGCAAGCGGTCTCAACTGATTTATTTTGCAGGCACAACATACACTTTATAAAGCGATCAAATCGATTTAATTGATTGAAAATAAAGTCAAATTATTATCTATTACCACTCATTAGGTTTACGGATTTCAGAAAAGAACCCAAGAAACTATGAATTTATTCCTTACATTTCTGTGACTAAAGAATAATGATAAGGACAAAAATCAGTTTGAGATCTTAAAGAATTAAACGTAGCCAGTCTTTTAATTTTTTTTTTTTTCGTGGTTTCGGTAAGTGTGCATGTGTGGTAGTGTAGGGGTCTGGCTGGAGGAATATGTATCCAAAATATTGTCATCTCGCGGTAAGTTGCTTCGGTTGACGAATTCAAATGAAATTATTTACAGATATATATAACCGTGTTGTTTTTCGATAAGATTATATCCTGCCAAATAAACTGTATAATATTTAAGCTACAACGATGACTAATTTTTGCTCCCCCAATCTTTCTAGCAACTTACAATTTTGAAGTTAGTATAATTTTCACATGTTAAAAACTTTATGGATTTCAGATTTTACAGAAGAAAATATAACATTAAACAGTATGGCATTAAGTTGTACCTGTTGTTAAATGAAAATTTCTTTACAATAATCATATCAAAACCTCAGTTCTCAAAATAAGAATTTTATTAGGATTAAACCTTTATCAACAATATAAGAATAATACTAATTATCCATGAAAATAATTTACATGTGAAGATTATGAATTCAAAAAGAATGCTTAACCATTGAAGCGTTTGAAATAAAATATAATCTAGAAAAATTTAAAAATTATTAGAATAATTATACATAATACAAGCAATCTTCATGTATCAATTCCAGATATACTGTCTTTAGACCAAATGTATATTTTTTTCAGTTTATGTTACCACTAATAAATTAGTAGATAATCTAATTAGTGATTTAACTAAGCGAACTGTACGCAACATTTCCTAACTCATTTCATCCAAGCAGGGAAATTGGAAATAGCCCATAGGCAGTAACATTTGCAGCCATTTTATTCTTAATAATGTAATGTATTTATTTTTTTTGTATTTATATATGTATATATATATATATATATATATATATATATATATATATATATATATATATATAACGTGAATTGTGATAAAACAAATTAGAATATTATTTAACTTCACGACTCTATCAAGCCTAATAAATAATACATCAGATCGCTTAACAGTTTAATTTAATTTAAAGCATTCATTAATAATGCATTTCAATTAATTTTTGAAATATGGTTTTCATTTGTCCGTCTGATTTGTCACTTGTCTGATAAACAGATTTTTATTGTAGTGTATAACGTCAAAATCGAACATAAATTTAAAGTTTGCACCATTCCTTCGAAGTTTAAATGCTACTAATATTTTCATTACAAATGTCGAATTATAGGAGGTACTTTTAGATTATTCAGTTAATTAAATTGATTCTTCATTAAGTATCGTAATAAGCATGATTACAGTAAATATGTGTAACACTAGGTACCTTCTACTACTCTCTCAAAGGTACTCTCTTCTAGGTACTATCTCTCTCAAAGGACGGTCACATGGAATACAATGCAGGGTGCTTTTCAAATATATCTGTGGCAAAATCTAGGACTCGCTATGTAGAATCAAGCGAATATTGATTCAAAACGGGCCTGTCACATACATGTGATCTCACTATGTATAATCAAGGGACAACTGAATCAAAAACGACAGGTCATATACAATCTCAGGATATACGAGATATACGAATATCCTGAATACCTATACGAATACATACGATATACGATTTTTTACTCGTACAATCAAGGGACTACTGAATCAAAAATGACCTGTCACATACGTGTGTTCTCAGGATTTACAATCAAGCGTAATGAATCGAAAAGGACTTGTCACATATGTGTGTTCTCATGATGAAGGATAAAGCGACTAAATGATTCAAAACAGACCTGTTATATATGTGTTTATATATATTTTATATAAAGGACTCCTTAATCAAACAGCACTTGTCACATACATTTATATTCTTTATTGCAACACTATGTAACAATATTAGCAATATTATCATTTATGTTTCCAATATTTCCTGAATAAATATTGGTATATCTTTCATATTGTCTGCATATATTAGATAAAACTTTCATTCTTTGATCTGAACTCCTAGTGGAGGTTTCCATTAACAAAAGTACTTGTCACACAACTTAGTTTTACAATTTGTTTGTTTCGAAGGCCCAACATCACCTGCCTTCACCTTCAGTATGCAGCTAATTTATTATTTTTTACTTAATTTAGTTATAGTTGAACTACGTTGACTGACTGATTGAACATCAGTTCCTAATTCGAATCTACTCCAGTTCATTGACTTAGGGATCTTTAACGAGTAGCTATTATCGCGCAAGGCTAGGACTAATATCTTCACATCCTCTCTATGGAATGCCACGCTCAGCGTACTCCATTTCCGTGATGAAAAATCTATGGTCATGTCAGACCTAAGACCATAGGCAAGCGCGCTGCTCGCTATACCACACCTATCATAGTTTTACAACTTAAAAAGGGTTTTATTAATAATCAAATGGAAGTAGTTAAACACATATGCTAATTGTTTAATGTTTTTATCATTGTAAAAGTAAATTTGTTCTGTTAGTGTCAAGTGCACAACTTTTGTTAAAAAGTCTTTTACATTTCTAACTAATTTTCAAATATAAGAAATAAGGTTTAAATGGACTCTCCAAGTTGAAAAGCTGCTAACAGTAAAGATAGCTTAGCGAACAAGATTGTGTATTCTCCTTTAAAGAAAATTGGAACAAATAAAGGAAAAAGAGTTTGCGATTAGATGATGTATAAAGGATGCTTGCTTACAAAAGAGGGAGATGAAAATTCATGAAGTTTTGGCGCGAGTAAGTGAAATCCAAGCAAAGGACAAAGCTGAGGGAGCGATGCAATAACAGAAGGGGGAGGGGAGAGGGATTGTGCTTTTAATCTGGAAAGAAGTTTGCCTAAAGGAGGCATTGTGAGGGACAGAGGGTCGCTTAGCGGCACCAGACAGAGGGAGAAATTCGCCCATAGCCGCCGACCAACTACTATTCTCGCCTTCCCACCATCAACCCACTAATTTTACACAAAACTCCCCGAAAGAATACGGCTCATTCTAAGCAAAACAAAGTCCAGCTTATTTATTTCAATTTCGAGAAGAATACTCCAAATATATGGTTTTCAGACTGTTTTGAGAATTTGAATAATTAAAAAATAAATTAATTAGACTATTATAAATATTAAACCTAGTTTAATGAGTCAAATAATTCTACTTGTTTTAATTTCAATAACTTAATTCCCCCCTACAATATGAAGCTATGAAATCCCTCACTGAGTTAGAAACTGTTCTTATCATACTATTTCAAGAAAACAATTCACCTTAGTCCTCTTCTAGCAGAAAATGTATCCCATTTGCTTTTGTGCACCCAGCTTAGTTATGTGTGAACTATATTACCGAATTGATACTACATGAGGAGGTATAAAATTTACCAAAAACAAGTTTATTTGGTAATTTGGAATGGAGTGGGGATATATTCTGGGGACTGATGTCTTTTAGTCGAACTTTGCAAAGGGCATATGCATGATCCTTTAAATGCTATATGTGACAGAACTAGAGTGAAGTCCAATTTTCGATATCAATGATCCAGTATCAAAACCTTGAGCACGTATCCCTTGGAGACGATTTAAAAATGTCGGTTCTAACTGTACAGTGTCAGGTACTTCTTAAAGATCTCTTAACTGAAAGGGGTTACAAAGAATAATGTCTCACACTCTCCTCACCTAGAATAGCGCTAACACTATGTAACAATATTAGCAATATTATCATTTATGTTGATTTTTTTCCTGAATAAATATTGGTATATCTTTCATATTGTCCGTATATATTAGATAAAACTTTCATTCTTTGATCTGAACTCCTAGTGGAGGTTTCCATTAACAAAAGTACTTGTCACACAACTTAGTTTTACAATTTGTTTGTTTCGAAGGCCCAACATCATCTGCCTTCACCTTCAGACGTTGAGACGTTGTGGAGCTGGTAACAAACATGAAAAGTAGTTTTTGTCACGCTCTATATTTCAAAATTATAATGTATATCAAGTGAGATTATAAGAGACCTAAAGATGTTTACCATTGTACAGAATTCACCTTCATAGGCTCCCTTAAAAGTTCAAAGAAATATATTAAAGAAAAACCTATGAGACAGGATATCATAACTCTAGAACATGTCAAGGAGTATGGCTTAAAAAATTCAAAGATTGTACAGAAAACATTGTCCAATTTTTCACTCAACCGGCGTCCACCTGTGGCATTTGGACACTCAAGAGTGTAAGCCTAGTGAGTTTATCGTTCATGAGACAATCTAAGCATCAAAAACCGCCAGTCATTTAGTCATTACGGACTTCACAAGTGTCGGATCTACACAAATTTACTGCCAATTAATCAGCACACCTCAGAAAAACTCTGACGTTGTCTCTAAAGTACTTAGAACAATTGTATTGGCTGAGATAAAAAATAAAAACTTTTCAATAATACCATATGAGCACAGTAAACGGTGTGAAGTGTAGGTCGTTGAGATTCTGTATATGGTATCATTTGACCTACTTTAAACCCTCTTTTAAACTTTCATTCATTAAGCTGATTGAATTTCAATGTTTCATTAAATCCTGGAAACCTCAAAAGACCTAACTTCTGTTTTTTCTAAATCATTCACTGAAAAACATGACATACTTGTAAATATGCATGGGAAAAATATGCTTTCTTCTGTATTTTAGCACTTCTTTAGTTGAGAATACATCAGCAAAGTGTACGTTATTCAAATGTATTATTTGCTTTCAGTGTCCAAGGTTTAGTTATTTTTTTTTCAATATTCTGAGTTCGTGGATCCTCAATCTACGCTTATCCGCTAATATCTTTCTTAATTTGTTACACCTACTTAAAGCAGTGACAAAAAATATTGATTTATTGTAAAAACATGAATAAAAATGTTAATGGAGAAACTAAGCATCGACAAATCTCTATATAAATATTGAATATCAATTAATATTAATCTATTTAATCTATTAGGTAATAGTTTTCTATCATCAATCTCTGTCATCTATATCTAATAGTTCTCATCAGCCTTGGAGGAGGATTATTAGTGATTGATGAAACTCGGTAAACAGATTGGACTTTTTCGTAAACGAAAGGAATATTGAGCTCAGATCGCTTGAACACTGTAAACGTAAAAGGAAACTTCAATGATGTTACGAAATGCTATAGAGTGAATCGTTTTGAATTCTTAGGATGTTGAGTACTCCCGGCTCCCTAAGTTCAAATAACTCTCATCATTGTGTGTATATCTGTCTTTTGTGTATTGGAGATAAGTTTGTTCAGTTGCCGAGAAGTCTAGAAGTATTTCTTTGCACCTTATCACAAGACAGTCTCGAGTGACTCACTCCAATGCCGCTCACCTGGAATTGACAATGCTCATTCCACGTGAGCCCATTGTAAAATCAACTCTTTAATAAAGAAGTTTAAAAAGGTGTGATAAATTTGAACTTCACAACGCAATGAGCGAAACAGGAGCTCTGTGTAACTTTACAAGGAAAATGTAACGAATATTCACAGCTCTGTAAAAACGTTGGTTAAGTTATTGCTTCAGACCTCCATTCTTGATATCTTAAAATTTCCAAATTACTGGAAATTCTAGCTCAATCATATATCATTCCTACTATTTTTGGAAAGTGTAAATTGTTACCTTTAATATATGGTTCAAATTACAGCTCTAAGCATTAATATTCATAACACTGGACAAGTATTTGCATCTGAAGTTTATTAATGGCTTCAACTATTAAAAGTAATCACATTAATCATCATCATAAATCAAATTAACTCTTTATGCGAACTTTAGTTAAGAGCCAAGTACGGCACAATTATCTGTTTTCGCTGGTTTACTAGGATTTGTAATTTACCCCATCTCCTTGTTAACAACCAGTATCAAACGAAATCGCCTTAATTCTATTTCACGAAACCACATGTCAATTACCAATCACAATGATGATTACAGTGTCATGATATCAATTAATAACTGTTTCAAATAATAATTTAATTAAAATAACCAATTTATCCGTTTATTATTGTTAAGACGATAGAATTAGTCACAATTAGAAAATATCGGACCTATGTTGCTTATTCATAGCGTTTTGTTACCAATAAGAATGGAAGATTTTTTTGTTGTCGGATACTATCACACCGAAGGTCAGAGGTCAGCCAAGGAGCCACATATGGCTTTTCAAGGAGACGTGATTAAAGTTGTTAAGATAGCCATGTAAATTACAAGGGAGGGCAAATGGAAGAACGATGCTTGTGAATGCTCTTTAACCTTTTCAGAAACGTAACCACTAGAACCATATAATTCTCATTATCTTGACAAATTTAGGAGTAAAATTACGTGTAGAATCTGAAAAAGTTTAGTTCATATCGGCATTCCAGTTTGTTCAATCGGTACATGGCTTATTTTTGAAAACAAAAAATAATTAAATCTTAATTTTATGATTGCAAATCGAAAAGACAATCACAAATAAATTAATCGAGATAAAGGTCAATGAAACCGTAGTTCTATAAAGTTTTTAAGGAAATTAGATTAAATTAAAAGCGTTTTTTAAAACCACTTGTCATAAATTAATACTGATAAAATCAAATAACTTGCAAGTCTTATTCCTCTAGCAATCTGAGGTCAATAGAACTAACAGAGATATAGTTTTATATATAGTCTTATTTATACTTAAAGAGTCTATTCATACAAATCTCACAGTACTAAGTTGTAAACAGTGCATTCATTATTTATAAACAGTGTATTCAAATGTTTCAATTGGATTAATAATTTAATAAAAAGTGAAGGGTACGTATGTTGCTTGATATACAATGAGTGGGGCATTTGTAGAGGCGCCAAGCCTAGTGAATGCCAAGTAACTAACAACATGACTTGAAGCAATACAATCTAGATGACACATAGAAGTGGTGCATGTGAATAACTATATCGTGACTAGTAAGAGTCAATTAGTTAACAAGTCTGAAAAAGACAACCAAAGGTCGAAAGATCGTAGGTTTATTTTGATATTCAAATATGATTTTCATAAATCATAAGGATAATAAGAATGCCTTTGCTATGACAATGCAAACAGAAGACAATAAGGAAAACCGGAGCTCTGTGCACTCTGCCATAAGGGTATTATCCGAGGAGGACGGAATGAGTGCGGAGGAGAAACCCGGATCCAATGCATCTTAATGACTGGGAAAAACCAGATTAAATGCCCATGAGACTAATCATTTGTAAAATTTATATGTCCCACTCCTAGGGCTTTTTTAATAATAGCAGATTAAACCTTGCTTCTTCGTTTATTAGATTATTTAGATACAGTTACACAGTTTGTTACAATCATCTCAATTAATGAGTGGCAGCTACTACCATTAAAAGGTTAGAACATAACATTAGGAAAAATATTGGGTTCATGAAGCATGGTTTAAATCCAGTCTCGCAGATAAAGGAATTTATACCTTACGAAAAAACTTTGAAATACAGCCACTATCTGTACCAAAGAACTTCACCAACTACTCTTTAAAAACTATAGTATAAACAAATTAATCTTTAAAAAAAAGAACCTGAAATTGTCAATGCATGATAAAGAGATCTTATTCACACCAAATGTTTACAAATAGTATCTCCATGGTATAATTGATTTTTTGTATATATGAAGAGAAGGCGCAGGAGTAAGGGTAGCCCAGTCGCTAGCGTGCTCGCCTCTAGGATGGAAGACCTCTGCTCCATGCTCATATGATTGTTTTATGTGGGAGGAGGAGAAATATTAGAAAGTTATACGTGGAAAATATAACTGAATAACGGACGTCATATGTATTCTACATGTAACGACGGTCCCAAGCCTGTACGATGTTAGGTACTTTGAGGATCTAGATCTACTTGCGGACAAACAATTTAGAACTAGTATTGTAGAATCAACCAGGTAATGTAACCTATTACTAGAATAGGTGCCAAATAATGAAGTAAATTACGTAAAACTTAAGTAAAGCCCTATAAGAGTGGGCAATGGAAAACAAACATGCACAATGAAGAAATGACGAGTATCAGGTAAAATAATTACATAATGAACGGTACTCATACACACAAAACACAGACACACTCACACACAAGCGCGCGCTGATATATAATATAATGTACATTCAATGATCAAACCGCAATATGAAATGGGAAAAAAGACTAAGATCTTTCAACCGTAAGAAGTGGTCTTCGTCAGAGTCAAAAGCCCAACTGATACACTAGATGCAGAAACATCATGGTGAGGGGTTGAGAAGAGTGGGAGGGAAGAGTGGTATTTTAAAAAGGTGTAAAGGGCAAGAAGGGACAAAGGTTTTGGCATATCCAGGCATATATATGAGTAAAAAACGAGTATCACATCTAATTACTAAAAATGAATTAGCAATATTCATTTGTTATGTGTCCATGGCACTTGATTTGTTGAATTAGTTATATATTAAATATTGTTTAATATTGACGTCCTCCAAAAATACTAGCTTTAGTACAGTGTTTCAGATGTATTTAGTGTGTTCCTTACGGAAAGGTTAAGAATTAAGAAGTGTAAATACAATTATAAGCTCTAAAGATTTCTTGTTTACGCTTTCTATAAAAAAGAATCGTCTGACCACAAAGTACTCAATAAAAATTACTGAAAGAATAAAAGAAAGAAATTCGCTAAGTGTTAATTAAGACAACTAATTATCTGACCTTAATCTGGAAGCTGACTGAAAACATGAAAGGAATCGCTGCCAGAGAAGGGTTCCCTTAAGAAGAACATTAGCACAAGCATTCGAGCAAAGCCGATGAGGGGTTCAGAGATGACAATTAATTTAACCCTTAAAAATATCGCCTTTTTCAACCAACGGTAATTAATCATCCTTTCTTTATTTCTTCTTAATCAAAAGAAAATATTTGTTTTTTTTATGAATTTTTTATTATTAAATTGTTACTTTGAAACTAAAAGATATCAAAATTATATTTTTAAGAATTATATGTTTAAGACAAAAAATACAAAAGCACCGAAATAAAACGAAATGATAAGTATGAATAAATTCATGAAGTAAGTGTCAAAAGAAAATTTAAATGTACAGCTAAAGATAAGTGTAAAAGATATGACCGATTATACATCAGATTAATTCAGTAAAAAAAAGCTTTTTTTATTCAGTACTTTTAGTGGATAGCATACATCGTAAAAAAATGTACAGGCAACACTATAAAAAATTACATCGCATCAAAGTGTTACGATTGAAGTTCACTAAATGAATATGTTGCTTAATGTAGCATTCCTGTAACGAAAACAAGTGTTTAGTGAAGAGCTTTATGTTGAATAAACTAGAGTTTACTGTTACTAAACATAACATCAAACTCGTTGACAACGAACTGATTTTTTGAGTTGGTGGCTTTATACACACATTAATCAATAATGTGTCATTTATTTACATGTGCTATGATTTGATATTACATAAGAAATCTGTAAAACATTGATCGATCTGATATACTGTTAAGATTATTAAACTAAGATCTGAATCTCATCGGATTCGTAAGCTCCGCGGTCATACTTGTGATATTGTACATCCCTTTGTGTAACTAAATACAACTTTGGATTTCTGTTGTTTAATCACTTTCATAAATGTACATAACGTAGTATCGCTCACTTCTACAGCTTTAGGTGTGATTTGGAATGACAAATATTTTCATCTACCCAAGGCGCTTGGCTCCCAGTCAGATAATGTGATAAAAGGATTCTACCTCTTCTAGACAGACAGTCTGCGTTGTACCTATGATGACAAATAAAGTTTTCATTCTTAATAAGAGATCATTAAGTGATTCAGCCAAAAAAAAAAGACTAAGTAATCAGAAAAACGAAGGTTTGACAAATAAGTGGCTTTCATTCGTATATCTTTTTTGTCCCAACCTAACTTTCTGAATACCGCTTGAAGTACACTATAGAAGAAAAAAGGATTTAAACATCTACTTTCTGGATGCCTCTCTTCTTATAAAGAAATAAGGTCCTGGCCTATCCAAAACCATTCTTGTCTGATCTTCTTCATCAAAATTTCAAATGAGGGAAACAAGAGTTTCATCAACATCTTAGTTAAACAGACCATTGTCCAGGCCTGAGTGATCAATTAAGGCGAAAGCCCTCATGTAATCAATAAAAGCAATTATCATTTTTGCCTAGTGCATTAGTGGCTTTTCAATTAACATATTTACTAAGTGCAAATTGTCACTTATAGAAAATACCCTTCTAAAACCTCCTTGTTCCACCAATTGCTAAAAAATCTACGTTCCTCTTATTCTGAAACCTATATAAATAGGTAATAAATATTTTGCAAATACCATATCTTTCCTACTGCAGAAAGTTCTGTAGGAAAAAATGACAAATTCCTAAGTAAAGCTACTCGAGCAATAAAAAAATTCTGTTATATTTATGCGTAAATAGCACGGAAGTGTTGTTTCACACTTGGAAGCAGTGGTAAACGACTGGCAGTTCAGTTGTTTTTGAGACAAAACTAAATTCATCGCACAAAAAGCCATCAATATTTATCAACGTTACCCTATATTTAAGTAGGTTTTAGGCAACAATTAATTTATGTATTACGTAACTGAAATTTGAAATTTTACCTTAGACTCTAAATTCAATTAAAAAGAATGCTTATCCATTTTTTTTTATGACTGATTGAACTATCCGTCTAATTTTCCTGTAATCCCATGAGGTTTATTTTGATAGAATCAAGATCAGTGGTTCCAAAAGTGGTCCACATGGACCCTCAGGGGTCCATAGAGAATACTTGAAGTCAATGAGAAAAATTAGTATTTTAGGGCCCATAACACCCAGTTAGCATATATCATGATGGCACAGCTAAAAATACATTACAGTATAGCGAACTGACCGTTAGAATATTCAAACATTATAAAACATGAGGCCCTATATTTTCGTCAGTTTGGTAAAATGCCACCTCTAACCACCTCATATTTTATAAAATGTTAACAAAGGAATATTTTGTTATTGTTTTAAAAAGATTTTTTTATTTGGACATCACGTTGTTAATGTAATGAACTTATTTCATTGTAACACTTTTCATTTACCTACAAGCAAATTTGTTTGAAAATTTACACATAAGGTATTATAGGTGGAGGAGGGAGGGGGGTCCACATATAGATATATATAGCTCTCAGGGGGTCTACAAGTAAACAAAGATTGAAAACGCTTGATCTAGATCCAGGATATAGATAATATAATGAACTTTTCACATCCATCTGTAACCACATCCATATATGGGTTTATACGAACTGGACCATTATTTTATTACTAAAGCACACGTGACCCTTTGTGACACTCAGAGATTATAGCAATCGTTATTGAAATAAATTCACTGAACATGATTGACAGGGATAATTTTAATTGTTGTTTCTTGTTATTAAGCCAAGGAAACAGATTCTTATATGGCCCAAGCTTTTAATATAGTATTCTTAACGTGATTCAAGATATATACAAAGTAAGTATATTTAGCTTTGAGCCCCGAATGAGAAATATTATTAAATAATATTGCAGGAAGTCGAGGTGAGTATGCAAGCCAATAGGCTACCCTGACCCCCTAATACGATTTTTTATTATGTAATACAACTACAACAAAGCCTCACAACAAAAGTAAAGATTATAATAATTTCAGGTCTCTATGTCAACGGAAAGTCACCGGAAACGGAACAAACAAACATACTCACGACCTTTGTATATATAGGTAATGATGTAAAGGATATACTATTAAGCATATAGTAAGTAGGCAGTTAAACGCTGTCTACATTCCAGACAGTCCCCAGTTCTACAAAGATATTACAAAAGTATAAGGAATGATTCCTATCAAGCTGAAACCATTAAAATATGCAAACAACTCAGAATCGAATTTTGTGTATTTATTATACTACTAATGCGGCATGCATTTTAATAAACAGCATTTATACTTGGTGGTATGATATATTTGAAAATCACTCAAGCTCTACACAAATTACTTATTATAAAATGAAGGATTCTACTTTAGGCCATTACATGAAGTCAATAAATCAACTGAATCACTGACGTTTATGTTAGATTTAATAAGTGATTTTATAAATGAAGTCATCTCTGGTTAAATATATAATTTGTAATTTAAGTTTGGGTAGAAGTTCTTTAGAAAGCAGATCAAAATATAAACTTCTTGAGGCCAAGAGTAATAAAGGCAAGAAAAAGAAGAGCTTAATGAATTGGGGCTTAGATTGAGGGAGGAAGTTAGGAGGGAAACAAAGCGTCTGATGACTACAGAGCGCTCTGCTTCATTACAAGCCAAGCAGTCGGCTAGAGGATTCTATTAACTCCTAATGGATGTCGAACGCTTCATTCCGATCAATTAGGCATTCATAATGAAAGAACCTAATACAAATTCATTGGCATTATCATGAAACTGATATCGCAGTGTTAATTAAATATTAATCCGGCTTTGATAGGGTTCAACTCGCTGCTGAGACACCCAAGATAATACAATTGTATTGCTAGTAATTGCATTGAATTACTTGTAGTTTGAAATTGTCAAACGTATATGCTTTAACCCGCAATGGTGATCGAGGAATGAACATTCTCTGTCATTTGTCAATTCAAACCCATATTAGTTATAGAATAACACTAACACAATCATTCTACGTCGAGATTCCACAATTTTTCCCTACTAAATGTATTAGGCTATGAATTCTACGATGTAAATAACACGATAGCAAAGACGATATTACGTGGTATCCTCAAAGTTAGCGTCCAGCCCTGGACCGTTGTAAATATAAACTGGCTATAGCATTGTTTGTTAATCCAACATATAACAGAACTTTTTCAGGTTCAGAAACGAGTTCCTTGAATATATTTACAACATCAAGACAATACAGAAGGTCTTAGGACAACTGAAACCCAATTGATATAGGTATTACTGTAAGTTGTCATATCTCCTAATTTTGTATATGCTTGAAGTTGTTTTTATTTTTCATTGTTTGATGCAGAGTCGTGTAGTTCACCTCTGCGAGGTCCACCTTGGACGTATCCTGCAAGTTTATTAACCTTGTATTAGTCTAGGGTTTATTCTTTTGGGATTCAGCAATAGAGTTTCAACGTTAAAAGATATCAGCCCGTTTTGTCATTATGTGCGGTATGGCTGGAAGGCTCAGGTATGGTCAAAATACCAAAACAGGTACCATCAACGTAGTAAAGAGGGGCAATGTAGATACACTATCATATCATCTTCCACATTCTGTCTAATCTAATAACATGATTGTCAACTAGACTCGAAACATAAACCTTTAGTTCTAACGGCACGTGCATTACTATTGAACATACTATTAAAAAAGTTAAATTGTTTCTGGCTTCACTTTACGAGGCATGCTAGAAATGCATACATGCAAGAATTTTATAGGTTGTAAGCTATATTCGAAATATAAACTCGTATTGCTTAAAAAAAGGAAGTTTTGGGATAGATATTTTGGGAAGTTATTTGGGTGAGATATTGCTTGGGGAAGGTATTTAAGGTCAATGGAGGTGTTATTTGTTTTTCACTTACCTACTGCACCTTTGGTAGGAAATTTCGTGTTTACAATTCTCTCAATTAGGTAACAGTAACAGGCTCTAAACTTCTACTCAAATCAGTCAGTTAATTTAACTGTTTACTCGTGACTTTGATCATAAGTTAAATTGTACAAAACTTAAGTGTAGACCACTCCTGATCTCATTTGTTTTTTAAATCAACTGACTAAAGCTTTCCTAGAAACACTGTACTGGTTAAGTATCATTAAAGATTTAATGATAATTTGAACTCAATTAGATACTATAACTAGTTAAATTTGATTTATCAAACAGATTGTAATGAGGAGAAAAACAAATTCCGATCACCCCAAAAGATCGGCGTCAAAGACGCCAATGAATAAGATATGCCACCGAATAAGATAAAACTGTTATTACTTTGACTCTTTGGAAGAGGTTTGTATGTTTAATTAATATCGTGAAGATGAGAATGAAATGACTTCAGTTAAATGGGCTTTCAATACGAATATATGTGTTACATACTATAGATCTTACTCCCTAACATTTAGTGTTCTCTTAACTCAAAAACACCCAATGTGTGAGATCGTTATGTACTTATCACACTAGGTCCTATTTTTTCGTAATAAGTATTTATTTAAATACTACCTACTGTTCAATAGAAAGCCCAGAATGAGCACAAGACCATTGATAATAAACATTTTTTAACACAGTAATGAAGACTTCCTCAAAACACTCTCTACGAGAAAATACTTGCTCCTTACTTACTAACCATACCAATCATGTTCTAAATATTCTCAAACATTTTGTTTGCACAGCTTCCCACCTCTGCTCCCCAAAGGTAAAATATAGTAATAATTAAATTGACTGCCTTTTGTAGAATTATCCTGATTTGCTGGTGCCCTGATTCCTGTATTCTGAAGCATCTAAGCTAAATTTCAAGGGAATCAGAATTCATTAAATTTAAAGTATCAAATAAAAAGAAATGATCAATACTAATAGATATTAATATATGACTATACGCATGAATTACGAAAAGTTATTACTTGTGCAATCTGTTATAGTGTGGTATTTACTCATGATGGAGAATTTCAAATTGCGTCTCCACACAAAAATTTTAATATGAAAACTAACAAGGCACATTACCGGAGGTTAATTCTATAACGTGTGGTCTAAATTTGATCTTACGAAATTTACTTGATTGTAAATCTTTGGCGAAAACCTAACATCGTATAAGCTCGGGACAGATTGTTTAAGATCTACCATTTCTCATCGCGCTGTATGGCCACGGCCAAGATGTCAAGCTCAAATCCTTTTAACTAACCGCAAGAACAGCAACAGTAGACGTCGTGTTAATCAGTCTTCAAAAGTTAATTATTCAAAAGAAATATTCCACTTGAGCCGTATGTTTCATTCATACTCTGTTATGAAAAGTTGTGAATCCATATTATGAGCAAGCTCGGCCATCACGGACCAAAGACTAATGTCTGAGATATAGTTCGCACTCAATGTGGCAGGAATCATATACAAAATCCAAGAATTGATTTAAAAAGCAAGGATTCTCGACTCGTATATTTTAAATTATAAAAATTACAGCCTAATGAAGAATGACTGAAACTGGCAAAACTAAAAGGAGAGAAAAGATTGGATGTGATATTGTTCGGCGAGTTGAATATCACAACCACTTCCCCCACAGACTTAAACATTTAATGTCAAAACATTGGTAGAGAAACCGAGCTTCTCCCATCACTTTCAATATTACAAGCTTTATCTGTCTACCAGTATCTCCCCTGGAAGGGTTTTGTTGTACATTAGTCTTGAATTATTCCTGAACCAAACTTCCAATAACCCCAGATGTTCAATGTACAGGTTTATTCCGATCATTCATTCAAAGACAGTGTTTCAAGGAATTTGTTATCAACATAGTTTGTATATATACATTATTTACTCATTAGCAAGATACATATGATAAACAGTAAATATGCATTGTATATTTGTTTGCCTGTGCTAATGACACATAATACATAATTAAATTAACTTTATAGTAACAAGAGTTATTACAATACTCAATTGAAATCAATAGATTTACACGTATTAAATATATTTATTTATATAAATTTACACAAATTCTATTATAAGCAAATTTAACATTAAGCAATACTATATACATAGATGTATATGTACTTTTACGTTGAAAATGCTATTTTAAATGGACAAAGTTCAATATATTCAAGGGAACAGAAAATTAAGAACAGACACTTACAGTCTCTAATTGTTGGTTTGAACCGTCATTAACAATACCTATAATAGTCTGCTTAATTTCTCTCTTTATCTTTCCTGATGACGGTTTAAACAAAAATTTCAGACTGTAACTTTTTAATCTATCCATGTTTCTTTATCTATATTAAACTTTATATATACATATATCAATGTTGAAACCACAATAACAAATGAAAAGAAAAACTAAGATCTCTCAAGCGTAACAAGCGGTCTCCGTCAGAGTCAAAAACCCAACTAAAGCACAAGATGCCGAAACACAATGGTACAGGACCCACAGGAGTGGATAATTTCCTGATGTTATATTACGCAAGAGAGGTAATTTAAAAGAATGTAAAGTAAAGGACAATAGTCCAGGTGAGGATGTTTGGGTAAACAAAGGAGTACCGTAAGAAAAAGTAAAAAACTATCTACTAACTGTAAACTCTCTTAGATGAGGCTATTGCTCTCGTTAGGACTGAGTCAAGTTTGAACGAACCGTGACTAATGTTTATCATATTTGTTCTATTAAATTTAATCAGAGAGGTTTCGATAATATTTCTTAACAACACTAATTTTTCATAGGTAATAAATTTAGCTCCGGTTCAATCAATATGATGATTTTCATTGTTTATATGCAAGAATTAGGCGCTAATTTTTTCCTGTCTACTTGCGTTGTATTGATGTTGTTTTACATGTGTCTTTAAAAATTTACCAGTTTGACCGATATAAATCTTATGGAAATTTTTGCACGAGATTTTATTAATACCACCGGACTCCAGTACCCTGGGAGATTTTTATTAACATATTGCCCACGTCATTACGATTAGAAAATACTATACTAAAATCAGCTTTTCGTGAAAGCCTACAGAAGGTGTGCAATGAAATACGGTAAAACTATAGAATTTGACAATGAACGGGGCTCTGTTGAAATATTACAGAAGGTTCTTTTAGCACCGTTTAAAACTAAATCGATATAAGAGGAGAGGTATTTTATTGATAAGCAATTGACCTTATGATCAATATCTCAAGATTAAGATCAAGATTAAGATTATGATCAAATATCTCATGATTAAGTAACTCAGAGGAGCATACACTTAACCTCCTCAAAAACATATTTCTATAAACAGAAATTTTAACATTTCTTGGATAGGAAGAATAAAAATGCAAGTACGGATGCAAGAACAATAGTAGGCTTTCTATTTACACTAAAACATAACTCTTTAGGTAACCTACGTATCAGGACATCTAACAAGGGTAAATTACAACTTATTTCATCTTCCATTGTCAACTGGATCATCGGTACTAATTTTTTTCACAATAAACACAATAAATAACAATCAATGATCAAACCACAGTATGAAATGGGAAAACAAGACTCAGATCTTTCAACCGTAACAAGCGGTCTAACAAACAAACACACTACCTCAAATTTTCGGAGAATTCATCTTGAGCCAAATAAAGAGGGATTGACCATCCTGAAGATGGATTTTTCAAAAATTTGAAAGAAGAAGAAGAAGAAGAAAATTGAAGAATTTGAACGTGATATTATTCTTCGATTTTGAGCTTGTATGTACCCAGTTTGGATCGTCTTTCTGATTTTATAGTATATATAATATATATATATATAAAATAAATTCAAAACGAAGAAAACACACAGAAAGACACATACATAACTCACATCGTTCTTTCGACCATCGTCGTCATCAGGAGGTGTGAAGAGCGAAGAGTCCCGCAGGATGGCAGGGCGGTGACCCCTGCAGGAGTCTGTGTCTTTCTGTGTGTTTCCTTCGTTTTGAATTTATTTTATTTAACAAAGTCCGCTGGACCGTTTCTTTTAATTGTATATATATATGATGTAATTTTTTTTTTGTTTTGAGGTTTGAGGTCGAATGATTTTAAACTAGTCCTTTTGCCGACGTTTCGACATATATTTATGTCATCTTCAGGGCTACAACATGATTGTTTTACAAGTAGCACTACTATTACTAATATTTGGTAATTTATTACATTTTAATATGTACAGTAACAAAGAGGAATTTATTGATAAATCAGTTATTACGACTATGGATTATTTTGTTATACATTGACATAAGGATATTGTTATAATTATTCTATTGCTTTCGAATTATTGCATAAGTAATCGAAAGCAATAGAATAATAATAGTAGTGCTACTTGTAAAACAATCATGTTGTAGCCCTGAAGATGACATAAATATATGTCGAAACGTCGGCAAAAGGACTAGTTTAAAATCATTCGACCTCAAACCTTAAAAAAAAAAAAAAATTACATCATATAAATATTGGGTCAAGAAAACAAATCATGATATATATATATATATATATTCTGTTATAGATTAACTCTAGGTAATTCATCAGTTTTTGCTAAAAAAGTACATGAGTACGGAAAGGCTGAATAATTCTGTGATTAATGATAGCACAATAAATAGGAAACGTCTTTGTAATTAACAATCACTAAAATGTTATTGAAACTGAATAGATTTTCAATTAGTTATTTTACGAATTCGAGGAATTTATGGAGACAAACAATATACTAAAGGTAATTAAATAAAGTTGAGGTAAAATTATTTTGTATAATAGTAGATGAAGAAGGGAGAAAAGGTTTGGATATTTATTGAGTTAGAGGCAGAGTAACTAATAAAACTGATGAGGTCGTAATTGAGAGAGGGAGAGAAACATGGAGGGAGGGTGGTAGATTTATTGTAGTTAGGGGATGGTAGGAGGGAGTTATAGCGGAATCAATAGGTTTAATAGAGGAAAAGGAGTGACAGAGATGTACAAACATTGCACCGAGTACCACCCTCTTCTGTTCCAAACCAAGACATTCGAACGCCTTCCCTTCCCACTTCTGCTTTACTCAGTAACTAGTTCATCAAAATGTCAAAATTCCTACAGCAATATTACCTGCTTTGTAGCATAACAATTCACTTAGCCGAATTCAATATCATGTTTTAAACGTTTAACGTTTGGATAAAAAGCAATTAAATAATTCATTAATTGTCTTAATTATATTGTGAAATTATTTTAGAGATTATTGTGAACTAAGTAATACTCATTTTACCAGCTCCAAATTTATCAGTTTTCATATTTATGAGAATCATTTAAGAGTTAAGAAAATTATAAATTAAGTTATATAAACTTTAAACTCTGGGGTTTGGACGGCTACCAGACTTGTCTACTGGTGATAGAGAACCGAGAGCCCCTATACAAGATAACCCTGAATAATAATAGAGGATCCTGAAACCCCCCAACTCAAGCTGAAACAGTATACGCTAAAACTGAATGGCGGAAGAGCTCTTAGTCTCGAGTATGCGTACTATGGGTAGCGCCGATGTCTAGTTTAACTAGCCCTCTAGTAGTGGCGTGCCCTGTCACGAGGGTAATAGTTAACATATTAATATTTTTTACTTTTATGGAATATTAAAAAAAACAGGAGTCACAAATATCTCCACTTATCTAAAAATAAATAGCGAAGTAGTAGTTACCTCATCTGCAGCAAGTTTATCTCTTGTTATAAGTGGTTAACAGTCTACAGAAGAAATGGGGGATGACGTGAAATCAAGAGCTGTGAAAAGAGTTGAAACCCAATAAGACTTTTCGATGGCAGAACACCTACACTTGAGGCTATCACAAGGGTAAACGTGGATAATTTGATTTATGTTAGGTCGCGTGGTTTACCAATAGCAGTCATTCTAATAAAATCATCTTTACCATTCTTTCTCATTAAGAAATTTATTGCCAGACACTTAGTTTATCGAAATATTGATGGAAGGACGAGAATATTCTAAAATGGGATGGCCTTTGGATATCTTCCTGGTAGTCCAAAAGAGACTTCCAGTCTGAAACTAAAGCTCCTAGAATATTGTAAAAGCAACAATATAAAATAATTCACAATCATCTGCTGAGGGAAGTATCAACACTCCTTTGCGAGAGTACCAACTCTTTCTCTGCAAATGTTGGCGAGTACCTTTATAACTTTGTTATATATATTATAAATATAATATAAATATAATATAAATATTATATTATAAATATATATTACATAAAGATAAGAAACCAACTTTGTAGCCCACGTGAGACAAGAAGTTAATATATAGAAGTTAATATAACTCTCTATAAGCCTACCTTACTGACATGTTTATTCTACGATATTAGCATATGTTCTACGATATCAGATAATATGTCCATCTTTATCTAACCTCAAAGATATAATATTCATTTTAAGTATTGCATGAAGAATCTTTAAGAGATCCTTAAAAAAAAATAAAACTGAAATATACAGGCAGAATGCTTTACACAGAACTCTTAAAGTAGGAAGTACCAAGAAGTCTAGGAGAATACAAAGACAAATGTAAAAGGTGTTCAGAGTAACCTTAACAAGTTACAAAGGAAAGTGTTCTTAGGGATAATTGGAGCGATAAGTACCTGTCCTACATTCAGTATTGAAAAGTCATTAAACCTATCTTTATCGAAAAAGAGGTTATCTGTAGTTTAGTGTAGATAGTATAATACAAAATGAAAATGATTCTATGGGAGATAAAATGTTTAACAGTTAATTGAACGAAGCATTAATAGTTTAGCCTACATTTTACCAGAAGCAGTGGAATTGAAAGAAAATTTACAAGTTCGGGAAAGAAGTTCTCTAGTATACGGATGAGTCAAAAATCAATAACGAAACCTGCTTGGGTATTAAAAACCCAATTGCAACATTTCTAAATCTCTAAGACAGATTAAGAATACTTTCTTAATGTGAGGAATGCTTGTGATTACATTTTGTTTTGAGCGTGTCTTAAATAAATGCCCTAAAATATCGAAGGTGTACATCTTATCAGACAGACACATCACACTGAAGGCATTGCTATGTACGGTCTTTTTTTTCAAAAATAGTGTGGAAATGTCTGATTCTTTACCAAAACTAGTCAGTGAAATCAAGGTACTCTCATGTGGTATCTAGGCACTCGTGAATAGTCAGGAATGAAGTGCAGAAGCGATTGCAAAGGTTGGAGCAAGACAAATACTCTATGGTCGGGAACCCTCTCGTGCAACACTTCAAGCTTCTTTAAGGCTTCAATTAAGGAATGATGAAGGAGGAAGCAGATAAAGGGTGGCTAGAGGAGCCAGGTCGAATTCCGTCTAAATGTTCATTCCGACTGGACTTGGATTTGTAAAGGAAATTATTAATCTTCATAGGAAAGATGCTTGTGATATGTCTAAATAGACATTTTCCTCTCAAATACCTTTTACATAAGCTGAATTGATCTCCAAACTCTGTCTAGAATAGAATAAAACACATTTTGTGTAAGTGTGAGACAATCATATTTAAAAGGTTAAAACTTTTTAGCAAATCATTCTGAAACGATAAAAAAGTAAGAGATATTTGCGTAAGATAATATTAAGTTAAGCAAGAATCTTAAAATCTAATGCTATTATATTAACAAAGGTAATCCAATGGACAATTTGTGCAGTGCACACCAGTCTGTAAGAACTCTGACTCTCACATCAAGAATAATAATATTTAAAATTGGAAGTAGGCATTAGATTCTTAAGCATATTCAACCATTATGCTTCAGTACATTATAACTTCAGGTAACTTCAGAGAGTATGACTCCTTTACAAGACAACTAAAAACGAGGTTTATAAGGGAGGTGGTATGGTGAAAACAATGGATTTCCTAGTGCCACATATAAAATCAACAAAAGTCACATTTTCTTTTAAGTAATCGAAACGATCATACCTCAAGGTTTAATAAATATGATTAGGGAGAAAAAATGCGTTAAGTCTTCACAAGGATTTAATTATACAGAGCGTTTCGAACACTTAGTGTTCATCATCAGGTACATCTGCCTCAGTGCTCTAATTGGCCCAATTACACCAATGCCTACTGCTGTAAATTTATAATATTTTACACCTTTACTTTAGTGCAATTGAAAGTAACTAAAGCAAACTGGACGTTAACTAAGTAAGTTTCCCCTCATAATTGATAACCCCTTATCCCCTTCATTCTGTTTAATGATTTAATTAATAATATAATTCAGTAAGTGTTTCTGTATTATTTATTAATTATTATTAGTTGTTTAGCATTTTAAATTACTAAATTGGATTTTAATCGTTGCTAATAGTAACATTTATCTCTTCGTTATTCAATCATTCAGAAACAGCACACCCTAGTGGTTTCCAGTTGTACTAATCAACATACCATTATATTGCCATCTTGATTATACATTATAGTAGCTAGATTAATATAATTCAATTAATGAAGCCGACTTTACTATTTCTGATCATTGGTTTACTTATAACAAGGTTGAGTGTAAGCCAATCTATATTTTTCTTTTCTGAAAAAAGAACTGTCAACATAGATGAGAAGGCTGCTGAAAGGTGGAGTGGCGCGTGGCGTCGCCAATAGCCGCTTGATCACTCACGTTGAGTGTTATCTCAATGACATTACAACACCTTAACTAATTAATGGGGAAAATATAAGAATAGAACTGGTAATAACCTGCACAACCAATGTCTAACAAACCTATATTTTTATTTTTGTATTATTCATTTTAATCTTTGATTCGATTTACATTTTCTTAGGCCATTAATATCCAACGTGCGATTAGTTACTCTTGTGAAATCAGTGGTTCCTTTCTAGTGATTCGCAAAATATTAGTAAATTTCTGCTTTTAATGTCCTGAGATAAGGAAGAACATTTGGTGGTTCTTGTATACCATGAAACTTAACTGGATTCTTCATTGACTTAATTCTAGTACTCTATCTGATTTAGAGAGAGAAGAATCTTCGAGCTAATTTGTTTTTATAAGCATCTTAATTTATTAAGGATTAATTTAATTCAAAAACTATTCAAAACTTGCAACTATGGTATAATAAAGACTTAGTGATATAGGATTCACTGAATTCCCGTACTATATCTGATGTAATGTTATAGAAGAATCTTAGTAATTCAGGGTTCATTTAATTCCAATACTGCACCTGATTGACTGCTATGGAAGATTTCTGATTTGCCAGAGCAAAATGAGAAAAAAATTGCAGCTAAAACTATATATAAAACACATATATTCAAAAATATATTTAGAACTATATGATATTTTGATAACGAGTGAAGACAAAACGTTCCACTGCTGAATAATAAAGCTTAGAGAATGCATATCCGATTTTACATTCCTATTTCATCAAAACTAATTCCAAATATTCAGCAATAATACAAACCAGTAGCACGATTAATGGAGAAAGAAGAAAATATATTTCATTCAAATATTTGAGGAACAATTGCTTGACAGTAATATTTGTTGTTAACATTCAGTTTAATTCGTTAAACTATTTTATTCGGATTTAGACTGATTTGCATTGACGGGTCAACTGAATCACTAACGTTAAGGAGCTGACTTAATATTTGAAGTGAATGATCTCATTAATAAAAAATCAAACACTGTCTGACTTTTGACAGAATGCATCTGTTTTACGCATAAATTAATTAAGTTTAAATAGATATTTCAATAATGTAATTGTATTTAATTAAGTGAAAAATTACTAAATTTAATTTATTATAATTACGATAATTACCAAATTATATATATTTAGGACCATCTTTTTGAGGATATGACCAAAGATGAAGCATCTTTGTAAATGAATTGATTATCACAATAAAGACTTTTCAGTTGTTACTGGAGCGTGTTAATGTGTGATAATAACATCGGAATAGAGTAATGTCCTTTTAGTAATGATTGCAATGGTTCTTAAGGACCAAGCAATATTACCTTCAAAGTTCAGAGGAGTCTTGGGGAACAAGATGATTTCTTCAGTCAGCACAATGTATATGACGAGATCAGAACAAAGTATTCGGTACCTTCCTCTTGTTTCCCTTCTTTTATACTCGCTAAATAGGTAACTTTTATGTATTACCTATGTATTACCATCAAGTAGCTAAACTTAATTCTGTAAGATAAAATACTTCATTCAAACAACTTTTATTAAAATAATATTTACACAACATTATTCCTTTAGTGTCTCATTTTTATTATATAGCTTGCGAGGCTAAGTTTTGTATGATGGTGCCGTGTTGACACTTGCTTCATCGTAGAGTTTCCCTGTCCTAAAAATATTCCTCTTTGATCTTAACATATTCTATTTTCCTCTTTTTTTTTTTTGGTTACTTCGTTGAAAAATAAAAGCTTACCAAACACACTGATTACATTAATTCTATTAAGAGCACCATTGCTATTGATTTAGGCCATAAAGGTGACTTCACTTTATCATGTAATCGGAGTCAAATAACAGCAACGAAAACTTCTCCCTCTAAAGTTCAAGGTAAGGATAGTATTATGTACTAAACCTCTATAAATGCTTTTCCTGCTGTTTTGATGGGCACTCCGAAATAACCCATGAATTTTCTAACACCTCCGAACTCCCGATCCTTTGGTTTCCGCAATCTTCTGATAATGATAGAATACTATATGTACCCCTTTATCATTAAACTTCTGTATTTTAATATCATTTATTTCAACGAGAAACATTTTTTTTTGCTAATATAGATTGGCATTCCGTCTTCATAATAACCAATTAGCGATTCCTTTTTCTTTGCAATTTGCAACTTTCTTACATCTATTTTCTGAATAATAGCATTTCTCCTTTAATAAACTTTTCCAACTACCTTAGTACTCTACCTTATAATATTATAATAAAAAGTCGCTGTACCTCGAGATAGGTGATATAGCCGCCAAACCGGTTTTGCACGGTCGGAATAGAAAAAGGACAAAAAGAGGACAAGAGTCTCATTAGCAAAACACTTATAAACGAGGTAATAAAAATATATTTTCTAACCTCTGCGGTACTAAAAATTTACATGAATCTCTGCCTTGTTAGAGTGATATATTCACCAACCTATGGTGAAAAGAAAAACCCAAAACCAAAATAGTATGGTATTCAATTGAATTCTACAATATTTAATTTGTTTAATTCTTGCTTCTATCCCAGCCTGAACAATGTGTAGGTAAATAATTCTTCAAAGCGTCGGGAGTACACTTACTACGGGATAAGCAACAAGTGGTCACTTGTCTTTGGGGTAACTTAAATATTTCTATCTGATGACGAGGCAGTCGAAATATAGTAGCAAGTTTTTGTGATCTCCTTTTGTGAAAGCAAAGCCCAGAATTAGAAATACATTATGATTGGACTACTCTATTAAAACTCTAAATATATTTTTTATCTCGTCTGAGGTAAATTAAATTCACATATGGCAACTTAACTACTTTTAATAGTCTTTATTTTCTTATCAGTAAGTGTTTTGACCTCACATATTCATTTTATTCATATTGAGATAAATTTCAACTAAGGTTTTTTTTCTACCAGTGGCTGAACAGTAACTGCAACGCTATATTTTTTAAGCGCTAGCATCACCCTTAGCACTGATGATAATTAATGCTATGGTATTTTGACAAAACCACTTATCACAGAATTAGGTATAAGTCAACACCATCGTACTCCGACATAAAATATGTACGATAGAGTCGAAATGAATGAACAATGGTAACATTTAGCCATACTTATTTGAATAAAAATTAGTTAAATATGCGTTAAAACTGAAATTTGAAATCTATCATCAACTAAGTCTTAGATCATTTTAAGTGTATTTCAAAATACTGTAATCCATTTATTGTATTCAAAATGAAAATTATAGGATGGTATAAAAAAAGTGTTTTTATTAATAGAAATACTAAATTACGAATATATATAAATATATACACCGTCTAGAATAAAGTAGTAAAAATAATAATATACATATATAATCCTAATTTTCCTAAGCAGTTAAAACTTTCTGAATGAAATCTGTTAAGTGCTTATAAACGGATGTCAAATGGTAATCACCAATGGCATGTAATTTCGAGTATTTAAATTGTGAAGGAGACGAGCGTCTGCACAAATATTACCTTTGCCGAAGAATTTATGGATTATTATTAATTGGAAGGTTAAACTAACGCCAGCTTGAATCCCTTGATTATCGACCGTCTCCCGTCCCTATTACCTACTCCCTTATGTATGAGGCTTTCTACTTAGACTCGGCTATTTGTCACTTCACCAATTCCCAAATCGTTTAATATTATGATTTTCAAATCCATCTGTTAATAAATTTATATTAAAACTTTATTGTATCTGAAACTGACATTAAGAACGGTATTCCAGTTTGACAACAAACTCAACATCAATTAGGGTCGCACTGCTGCCCCAAGGTCTGATTCATGAAATCAGGGGTATTGCGGCTGACACTCCTGTCATTTTATTCTCTTTTCGGACGAGACCACTTTCCACGATATCACTTTCTTCGCTGACATCAAAAATAAGTCGATGTTGTTCAAATACTTTCCCCTATCGTTTCAGTCACTCTTGCGCAGTGAGCTGGCAACTCATTTTGCTTCTCGCAATTGTCAAACGATCGCACCCCAACCGTAGAATGTGTGTTTAAGTTAGAATTAAACAAAATATTATATTCAAAATGTGCTAAGTCTACTGTTTTAGAAGCTCAGTATTTTGAGTCCTTTTATACTGAACTAACCTCTTACGGGAAAAATTCTAAGCTTACAGACTATAGTAAGATAAACAAACATAGACGCTCAATGATTAATTTCGTAAATTTGATTGGTATAAAAAAACCGTTTCGCCTCCAAATGTTCCCCTCTGTCACCTGCCACCCTTGATCTCTCCCACCTTGGCAATGTCCTGGCAAAAAATAACAATTTCGTCAGGTAATATTATTCCCTTATAAGCAAAAACCATAATTATTAAGTAAAAATCTAATAAAGGTAATAAAAAATCCATGTATAAATTACTCAGTAGCGAGGATAAGAAATTATTGATTTACGTTCTAACCTAAAAAAACCATGGTTCCATTAAAATGGAAAAATCAGATTGGCCTAAAATAGCTTTACCTTTAAAAAAAAAGGACTAATGCGTTAAGACAGAAACTTTTATGTTCCAAAAAAGTATTAGCCAATATATTAAATATAATAAAGTTATCACTAAACAATAAGAACAGTTTTGAAATAATGACGCGATTTGAATGCATTTGGGTTTACAACTCCTTTACTTCCTGTGCATGTGCGGGTTGATACATGTCAAATCACGTATAAGAGGGTTTTCCTATAGAAACTATTTTCAGTTATTGTCTATTGTAAAATAAGTAAAACTTAAGTCTTGTTGATAATGTGATATTTATGTTAATAATCAAAATACAACTTCAGTAACACTTCAGTCTTGTTGATAATATGATATTTATGTAATTAATCAAAATACAACTTCAGTACCACTTCAGTCTTGTTGATAATATGATATTTATGTAATTAATCAAAATACAACTTCAGTACCACTTCAGTCTTGTTGATAATATGATATTTATGCAATTAATCAAAATACAACTTCAGTACCACTTCAGTCTTGTTGATAATATGATATTTATGTAATTAATCAAAATACAACTTCAGTACCACTTCAGTCTTGTTGATAATATGATATTTATGCAATTAATCAAAATACAACTTCAGTACCACTTCAGTCTTGTTGATAATATGATATTTATGTAATTAATCAAAATACAACTTCAGTACCACTTCAGTCTTGTTGATAATATGATATTTATGTAATTAATCAAAATACAACTTCAGTACCACTTCAGTCTTGTTGATAATGTGATATTTATGTAATTAATCAAAATACAACTTCAGTAACACTTCAGTCTTGTTGATAATGTGATATTTATGTTAATAATAAAAATACATCTCACGGTAATATATTCTAAATTAGGAAAATTGAGTCCCATTTTGTATGTCCGTATTATGTATTATACGTGAATTTCTATCTGAAATGTTAATAAAATCATTTTAATATTAAAAAACCGAAATATTATACGATACTTTAATTTGTTCATATCGTGAGAGGTCATGTTACGATAACTATGTTCAATATTTATATGGACTCCCTAGCACATGAACTGTTTTTCTTCTTAATGTTTAAATATCAAACATAAGTAATCCATATTGAGTTTTGGGTGGACTAATTAAAAAAGATAAGTACTAAAAAAAATAGCTAATAAAAAAATTATTAGTATTTTTAAAATAGACCCTGGAGCCTTTTGTGATCTTTAGGAAGTCTTACTCTTGTAATACTACTTTAAGAAATATTGATGACATCTTAACTGAAATGCTAGTGTTGGTGTTGCCGGACATGCTTCCAGTGCTGACTGAATTCAGGAGGGACTCTTGAAAAGTTACTCTTGGAGACAGCGAGTGAAACCTGTTCAACGACACCAATAGCAGTGCGAGGTAAGGCGGAATCAACCTTTCTTAATTTAACTTGCACTAACCCCTGCGTCGCTAAAAATACCCCTGTCCGTATGCCTATTGCTTACATCAAGGGTTCTCAGCCTTGCTTGGCCCATGCACCTCTCTTCCTATTTGTCACAATGCCATTCACCCCCTGCTCTTCTTGCATTTTTTCAGACTCGTATTCTAAATAATATGCCAATATTACTAAAAAAACCTTTTATTCTTTCTTTACTATTAATGACTAAAATTTTTCAACCGTAACAAGCCGATCTCATCAGAATGATATTTGACTCTGACGAAGACCACTATTTCGTTTCTTTATCTATATTCAAATTTGTGTATCCGTGTCGGATCGTTTTTATCTTAAAATATTATATATATATATATATATATATATATATGATCAAACCACAATAAGGAATGGGAAAACAAGACTAAGATCTTTCAACCGTAACAAGCGGTCTTCGTCAGAGTCAAAAACCCAAACTGAACAGTTCAGTTCGTTCAGTTGGGTTTTTGACTCTGACGAAGACCGCTTGTTACGGTTGAAAGATCTTAGTCTTGTTTTCCCATTTCTTATTGTGGTTTGATCATTGATTGTTGTTTCACGTGTTTATGTGAAATCTTTATATATATATATATATATAACAGTTCAAAATTGAAGATAGGTACCACAGAAAGTAAAAGAAACACACTTACAGACTCAAATTTTCGGGTAATCCGTCTTCAGGAGAAAAGAGAAATGGAGACCAAGCACGTTGTAGCTTATATATATAGTTTACATAGACTATGTTAATAGCAGAATTTTACAAATTAAATGCGAATTAAAAATATTGATGGATATATAAAATAGTAATTCAATCAAAATTATATTTTTTAATTTAATCTTAATTAGTTTAGTTTAAGAAGTCAGAACCTGTACAAACTTTCATTACTCAGTAAACTTATAGTGGTAACAATTCACCCTCTGGAAACCCAAAATTCACCCCCTGGGGATGTCTTTCACCCGTATTGAGAAGCCCTGGGCTTACATTATTTGAATGACATTTGAGTTGTAGGCTAGTATTAGACGTGATAACTTAAGTTAGTTTGAATGAATATTTATTGAGTATAGCTTGATAAATTTGTGACTTGAAGAATGAATGACGTGCGAGTGGGTTCATCAATCTGCGGTAAGAACAATGATGTAGTCCGCTCAACAGATTTAGGAGAGGCGATAACGATATGTTGACGCCACAAACTGACTCTGCAAGAACAACTAACCGGCAAACAGAGCTCTATAAATCACGGCTCGTAACTACATCCAACCCCCTGCAGGCGTCATCGCTTGCCAACCACAATTAGAACAGGCTTTATTGTCCCACCACTCATCAACCCCTAATAACATCCCTCTAAAATCACACCTCTCAAATAATAAACTATTAACAAACTTTCAGCCAAATAGTCCCTCAAATAAATCCTCCCCTAAAACATCACTACTTACTACTTTTATTAAAAACTGTTTCTATTTTTTTTTTTACCTTTGATCGTAATACCACGAGTAATGTTAGTTTTTATTATTTCTTGTTTATGGTATTCTCATTCGTTAAATGCATCACAATCGTTATTGTAACCTTAGGAACATAACTACGAGTTCCAAATGAATTGTAGTATAGAGTGTTTGTGTGCGAGCATTCCACCCGTTTTGCCCACCAACTAAATATCACATTACTTATTTTACAACTTATGGACTAAAAATAATACTTTAAATATTACTTTTAAATGTGTGTGCGACTCAAAGATGCCGGTGGATAATACAAAAATAATAAAACAAATACACCTCAAACTGAAAATGTTAGATGTCTTTTTTTTTTTTTTTTAAACCGATCCCCTTGCGGGTGATAACCCGTTGACCGGTTTTTTGTTTGGTCGATGATTATACATTGGGAGTCTTAAATTTTGCCTGAGTCAAGTGGATTTCTAGTAGGGATCTTTAACGAGTATCTGATATCGTAGGCTCGGGACCGATGGCTTAACGTCCTCTCCGAGGGACGAGGTACTCAGATTTATTCACCTCCCGCGTGAATAAATCGAGGTCCAGGTGGGGATTGAACTCCGGACTACTAGCCCAGAGGTTAGTACGTTAACCATTGAGCTAACGTTTTCACTGCGGGCCGGATAACTGAAAGAATGACGAACGCGAGCCGAAATATCATTCAGTTCGACATTTTGAAGTCAGAGCGATAGCTTTAGGAAAATGTAGAATTTTGCAATAAATATTAATCATGGATGAGTGTCGTACAATGCACAAAAAAAAAGAACCAACATGTTTATTTACTAAAAAATCATGAAAGAAGATATAGCGAAAAGATAGTTACATAAGGCATCATCAGGTGAGCAGTAAAATGCAACAAGGATTCCTTAGCTGTGCTTCTATTTCAACAAGTCACTTGCTCTCAAATCAAGTTATTTTAAACCTGGAAGTAGATTTACTTGTTTTTATTGATATCTTGCTTTTAATTCATATGAACTTATTTTAAAAAAAATTAATAAATCTACCTGTTTGTATAGTACACACTGTAATTGTAAGTTGTTTAATATAGCGTTTATGGTTATTTCGTGTTATGTGTAGAAATGTTTCCTTCTCTGTAGTAAAATTAATTTCTGATGGTACTTCTCTTCTATTATCGTCTCTTCTATTATAAATCCTGGGATATTTTTTTTAACCAGTTGTCATCAAGAAGTTGTATCTGTAGTTCAACTGCCACATCATCAAGGGAATAAGGGTCACTGGTAAAGCTAGGGTTCACCAAAGGTAAAGGAGAGCTGAGATAAATGGGACACCAAACTTTACATCACCAATAATGTCTGTTTAATCTATCATTGAAAAGCTGCGTCTTTGTTATACATATTTGATTATTTTTACAACAATAATAATATAGGAAAAGCGGGACAGTGAGTTGGTAGAACTAGGAAAAGATTTTAGTACTCTCAACCATATCAAAACATTCTGAAGATGGTTGAAGACAACCAAAACATGTCAATAATTTAATCCATCTGTTACACTTAGAATAATTGCAACTTATAATAAATAGTGATGTCTAAAAGTAGCTTTGCTCAAATCATCCATGAACTCAACCTTGAAGAAAGAAAATTAGGTAGGAGATTTGAAAAACTCAATAGGAAAAAGGTACGTGCAATCAAGTCAATTGACTTTAATACAATGAATATATATATATATATATATATATATATATCAAAGCCCAGTCAACCTCATATTCTGGCTGTTCTGGTAGCACTAATAGAAGTTAGAAATTGTATTCAGCTTTGGAACATTGCATTATTGAGTATTTTTTTGAAGTGATTAACTTCACCCGTACTTGATAGTCATATTTATTTCATAGCATATAATAAATAGAAATTAAAAATAACTAACTAAAAAAATATTTTTCTTTCATTATTAATGACCATTTTATATTAACATAACATATTTACAATAAATATAATATCAATAATCAAATTTTTACCACTAACAACATATTAATTTCACAATTATCTCCATTATAAATCTAATAGAGATCCTATAAAACATATTGTTATTCTTACAAATGTGTCCAATCTTGCGGTTTGTGTTTATTGTTAAATATTACTAGGAATAGTTATATTGAAAGTAAATAAAATAATACCAATATTTATATTTAAAAAAGTAAATAGAAAAAATAGGAACTAATTTGGTCAAATGTATCAGGTGAAAAAGAAGGTAAACTAATGATTAGCTGTAAAAGTAAGTGCGATGGCCGGGAATCGAACCCGGATCAACTGCTTGGAAGGCAACTATGCTCACCATTACACCACCATCGCAACTGCCGACAAGGTCCCATCTTTAGCCATGTAAGTGCTAACTGTGGCCAGTTCATTTTACCATTACTTCTTTTAAATTTCATCGATATAAGGACGATAAATTATCTACATAATATTACGTAGTATTAATCTAGGTAAACTAAGTGCTGCAAAAAATAATTTTTATTAAAATTAATCAAATGTTTGTTATTTATGTCTGTGTACTTTCTCCAAAGTACAGATATTTTGTTTTTGCAAAAAAGAACAAAATAATAGACGATTATTTTTTGTAAGTTTAGATAAACTGCTTAGATTATAGCTTGTATACCCGGTAATGCAATTATAACCAAATAAAAAAGTAAGTTTTTAAAAAGAAATTCTGTTTTCCCAAACCGACTAAATTTAAATAAGTACACAACTTACAGAAAAATAACACATTCAAGAATCAGAGAAAAAATTATCTGAATTAATCAAATAAGTTTCAAATGTACTGATAGTTAAATGATTAGTTTTGTTAAAATGTTATTTTAAACCTGGTGGTAGATTTTCATATTTTTATAGGTATCTTGATTTTAATTCACATAAACATATTCTTAAAAAATATTAATAAATCTATGTGTTCGTATAGTACACGCTATAATTGTACGTCGTTTAACAGAGCGTTTATGGTCATTCCTTCTCTTTATTAAAATTAATTTCTGACTGATGCTTAAAACATATGGTATGGTTGTAAAATTTAATGCCTATTTAAAATGGTTAGAATGAAACAAATAATATATGCGAATCATTTGCACTTGATAACTACCAAATCAAAAGTATAAAACCAGTGATATTTTGTTTAACCAGTTTCAACATAGTTTTATCAGTAAAAGTAAAGTTACTTGTAAATGGCGGTTTGTCCATTATTTAATGGACTGATTAATTAAATTTGAATTTGAATAATCTGTACTATGTAAAGGAAATTGATTACTAAACAAATATATCATATTATAAAAAATAAATAATTAAGTCAATATTATTTTAAATCAAGTAATGTGAAATGTACAAGTAAATGCAAATTTGATTTTCAAATTATAAAATAGGATTTTTAATTAAAAAGGAGGAAGATAATTTGCACAATTTTAAAATCTAAAGTACAGAGTTTCTAAATTTGTAATAATACAAAAAAAAAATTTCTAATTATTTTAAAAATTACCTTTAATATTTTGAGAAAAAATATTTTAACTACAAAATCTTGGAAAGAACTATCATCAACTTGATGTTACTACTATCAAGGAAAGAACAGATAAAAGTTTGCAGTGGGAGAAGGCAATGATGTTGAGGAAGGTTATAGATGTATGAACCACGAGGAGGTTATAGGTACGAGACATACTTAACAAAATAGTGCACTCTAGAAGCAAAAATAAAATTTTATAATTAGTACTTAGGTTCTATTTGTACTATTAGTAGAATTTATTTATTCTATTAGCACTTAGTATTAGGAATAATTAAAACCTAACAATATTTATTCCTTAAAAAGATTAAATTATTTAAAACACATTAAATAGTTCAAAGAATTGTCAGCAATATGACAAAGCAAATAAACTACTTGATAAATATGTTTGTTGTTAAATTTGATGCCTATTTAAATTGGTTAGAATGAAACAAATAATGTATGCGAAACATTTGCACTTGATAACTACCAAATCAAAAACCAGGACTACTTATATGTTGATACAAGAATAATATATTAATGAATTTAGAAGAGCTTAATATACAGTTAATGATTTGACACCGTTTATAATTGCTCCAATTAAATGAATTAAAAACGATTCGACCATCATGACAACTAAAATTGAACAAACAATTTAAGTAAATTAGATATACAAAAAGTTAATAGGGTTGTTAACACTCATTATATTGCATTAGCATACATTAAACCCTTTGAAAACCTAAAAACGACAAAAGCCTTTAATTACAATTGCTTTTGAATATCTGAATATTCAGAAAAAAAACAGACTGCAGTGAAATTAGTATCGAAATTATTTCAAAGAACTGCCTCCTTTATCACCATTTTTTTATTAACATGTATTAGTCTAAAATAGAAACTTTCTTTAGAGTTGATTTATTTTTGTGTTGTTTTAGTTTCTGCCAACAACGGTGACATTCGGATATTCACAAATCAAAATGCAGGCAAACAAACTTTTGATGATTATATAATATCTACCACAATCCACCCTATATTTACTTTGAAAAATAGAAATATTTAAAGATATAAGTTTTTATTTAAATAGTAGTAAAAGTTTTGTTTTATTCGTATATTGTAGCACATCTTAACTAAATTTCAAGTATTTCAAAGAATCAAATAAATAATTACAGAATTAATAGTAATACTCGTAAATAAAGATAATCTGTTAGTTTATGGATGTAAGCATAAATATAGAAAGTTGTATGTTTGAACAATGACTGGTAATTTGGCAATGTGGCTTGTCTAAAACTAAAATAGGAGATAAACAACAAATGAGCCAAACTTTCCGCCTTTAAAAGAGCACTAAAGGAAAATCCCACAAGTGGAACAATTACTATTAATTAACTTAGAATTTTAAAATTCACGAATGGAATGAAATAAATGAAATATTATTAGATCTTAAATATATGAACACAAAACCTACTCGGCAACAACACCTGCACCAATGACTAGAGACTGTCAAAATGTAAACTTATGACAAATCCCAAATAAATATTGTTAAACGTATTTTTAAGATTTTGATGGATTAGATGATGTTAAACCGAAAAATGTTTAGAATAAAAGTTGCAGAGAGTAAAATTTTAAAGTTGGTTAAGTGTTTTCAATTTTTGTGTAAAGTCATTCTTTTTTAAAAATATTTAAATCAGAATATTCCGCTGTAAGTTGTTTACATATTTTATCGATCATCACTTTTACATATTTAGAAGTAGATATGATCTAAGCAGGGGTCCCCAGACTTTTCATCACCTTGACTCCTTTCCAAAATATGTTTCTTCTTATCGACCCATATAAAAACATTATTAAAAGCAACATTTCTTTTTCCATTGACAACCATTTGGTGACTAGCAATAAGAGTGCTGATATTGGGTTCAAATTCAGGGAGTTTTAGCCCCAAACCACCACTTCTTTCCCAAGCATAGTGTTTCGTTGTTTTGTCAGAATTGTGTCGGTATCCAGACAGCCAGATTCAACCGTGTACCTACTATTTATCAACACCTTTTCGAACCTTCCTTGCTTTTCAACCCTTTTATCTATTTCTGTTTCAATATACTCAATAATGAACATCTAATATTGACTCATCTCTAGTATACTCATCAACCACTTGCCTATAATATAGAACCCTTGGGTCGATGTCAACCCCTTTGGAGACTCCTGATCTAAACGGTTTGTTTAGATCCGTTCACTCTAAACTTATAACTCTCCAAAAGAGTTCACATAAGAGTTCTATGTGAAGAGTTCACATAGAACTCTTCAAGATGTAATTAGTGACTTTGCTTTAGCCTATTAGTAGTGTGTACCCAGAATGTAGACAGATAAAAAGAACTGACAAAACAAACAGACTGATAAAAAAAATTGACTTCTTATATATTATGGATCATTTCATTTATATATCAACCAATTGTTAGACGTTCATTTTATATGAAAACTGATTCAAATCCCTCAGTTGGGATTTGACTCTGACGAAGACCACTAGTTACGGTTAAAAGACCTTAGTATTTTTTCTCATTATATATATATATATATATATATATATATATATATATATGATCAAACCACAATCAGAAAATGGGAATACAAGACTAAGACTTTCAACCGTAACAAGTGGTCTTCGTCAGGGTCAAAAACCCAACTGTTTTTGACAGTCAGTTGGGTTTTTGACTCTGACGAAGACCGCTTGTTACGGTTGAAAGATCTTAGGCTTCTTTTCCCATTTTCTTATTGTGGTTTGATCATTGATTGCTATATCACGTGTTTATGTGAAATCTTTATATATATGTGTCTAAATTTTGTTTGCATTTGATTTCTTGTACACATAATGTCATAAGTGTGGTGGAATTCTGAAAACGGAATCCCCTGATGAATATTGCAATTAATAATATTCTGCTTGCAGAATGTATAAATAATCTTTCAATCAATAGTAAAGGAGTATGCATGTCCATACGGTAATAACGCGTAAAATTAAATATCTCCCTGAAAGGGTTCTGTATGCATGTGTTGCCACAGTGGTACTAGCCATGTTATCGGAATATAAAGCCGTCATACCTTTTATAAATCTTCTACTTTTCTCGACCACTTTCACTAAGCTTCATTCCTCAAAGATTTGGCATTTGTTAGATGTCTGTCAGAGTTAGAAATTGATCTCTTGATAGTTTTTTTATAGATTTTCAATTTTGTTAGAGTATTGTTATTCTGCTGTCACCTCGATAGTGTTATGTGAAAGAATAATATTTTTGATGCAATCATTTCTGTTTTGTTTTATTTTGTAGACGCACGGGCATACAATGTTGAATGATTTTGGTTCACGCCCTTCTCTTTGTATCTGGTCTACAATGTTGGGGTCTGTTCTGTTGTGTTTAGGACATAGTTTTATTTGTGTCTTCATCTCATCTCTGCTTGCCTTAAGTAGTCCTGCCCACAGTCAGTCACTGCACCGACGTCAGTAGACTCGTGTACCACTTTGTTTATTTCACCACATAGCTTGCCTATATCTGTGTATAGTTTTAATTATAATCTCTTAATAAACGGAAAGACGATCCAAACTCTAAGAAGAGTAACACATAGAGAAAAGAAACACACTTAAAAACTCAAATTTTCGGGCAATCCGACTTCAGGAGAAGAGAGAGAGAGAGAGAGAGAGAGAGAGAGAGAGAGAGAACAAGCACGTTGTAGACTCAACAGCAAGTAACCGACCCGGCTATCGCCAGTGCTCTTTAATTATATTCCTACATATAAGCATTAACTTTTATAATATATTCTTTAAACGTATTCGTTATTTCATTGCTGTTTTCAATTAGTTTTGTTGGAGTACTGTTCTGGTGTTCAGACTATCTATTTAATAGTTGGTCAATTTCTTAAGTATTTCGTTAACCAGGGCCATAGGATACAGGCCTGTCACATCAAATTACTTAACACTTCTTTTTTTATTGTTACTTACTGCAATCTGAAATAATTGTTTATAATGTTGCTTAAATAGAATAGGTAGTCTCTATTTATTTCTCCCAAACACTCCAAACATTCCAATTCATTCCTTTAAATTACTCGTTCTTCTTTTAAATTCAACCTGCATTAGAGAAGTTTGATATTGTTACAATCTTTAAGAATACCAGAAGCCGCAGGTCTCACATATTGAAGTTTATTAGGGATAATAAAGAAACCTGTGTTTATCCTGGTAGAGACGTGGTAGTCTAAGATCTCTTGGTCAAACTGGTAAGAGGCCGCACACTTATACAAGCAACATAAATAAATGATCAAAAGAGGAGAAGGATCAACTGTTTTGTTCAGCTTACTAGTAAATTCTAACATTTCACGAACTGGGATCAAGCCCTAGAGGCAGTTCATGAATAATCTCCTATTAAACCTACTGCTGTACAGTCACCATTGATTAAACATAACTTTGATTGTTTAATTCACATTACCTCTGGTCCATTTCACAAAATCAAAATCTGGTTAACAAGATAGAACAGTACACTTGTTTTAAATGTTGCCCTTTGTAACTGCTCTAAAAATAGAAGAAATTTTACATTTGAAATATTTTATTTATATTTATTTTATTTTCTTTGTAATCACTCAATCTTACTCTCCTCTAATGGTTTGATTTCCCTCTGATTTTACAGGTTGCCGGGTTGGTTACTTGCCGTTACGTCTACAACGTGCTTGGTCTCCCTTTCTCTTTTCTCCTGAAGACGGATTACCCGAAAATTTGAGTCTGTAAGTGTGTTTTTTTACTCTGTGTGTTACTCTTCTTGAATTTTGAACTCGTGTACATATATATATATATATATTAGTATAAGTGGGCAGCAAATCTTCTTGAAGACAAATGGAATTAAAGTATGCAGCAGCTTCTGCATTGACGACCTTTTTGCTGATGGCCTCGATTTTTCTCACTATTATTCGGTGATGCTGAGGCAACTTCCATATATGCTGGGCCAGAGACATTGAGAAAACCAATATCAAACAACTTTAATGAAACACAAAAACACTGGGTGGAAACACCAATATGTATATATATATATATATGTAATATATATATATTACTCAAAATTCGAAAAAAAATATCTAAACTGGACGCAAATCAGCTCAAAAACAAAGAAAAGCAACACGCAGAGAAAGAGACACACTTACAAACTCAAATTTTCGGATGATCCGTCTTGAGGAGAAAATAGAAAGGGCGACCAAGCACGGCGGAAACAAAACGGCAGGAAACCGTCCCGGCCGGTTTCCCGGTTGGATCATCCAAAAATTTGAGCTTGTAAGTGTGTCTCTTTCTCTGCGTGTTGCTTTTCTTCGTTTTTGAGCTGATATATATATATATATATATATATATATATATATTATATGGCATTTCCATTAATTCCATTTGTCTTCAAGAAGATTTGCTGCCCACTTATACTAATATATATATATATATGTACACGAGTTCAAAATTCAAGAAGAGTAACACACAGAGTAAAAAAACACACTTACAGACTGGTCGAAGGTTTTGTCCGACTAACATTCTATGTTAGAATCCTTCAGTCTAGTCGAAGGTTTTGTCCGACTAACATTGTTGTTCCTTTAAATAATGTAAATTTCATTTTCTTAGTTAAAAAATTCTTACTTCTGCCTATGAAAAAGGTTTTAAATAAAACCGAAACGTTGGCAACGAGAGTTTGATTTTTTATCCTGGAAAATTGACCGAACCCCGATTAGAGAACACACCTATTCTATCAAACGGTCGATATATTATTGAATCTGTATTTATATATATATATATATATATATATATATATATATATATATATATATATATATATCTGTTTGGTTCTTGACCACTCTATATTCACAGGTTTTGAGATTTTTTTGAGATCCAGACCAAAACCCCTAAAAAATCTCAAAACCTATATATATCAATGTTCAAACCACAATAAGAAGTGAGGAAAAAAAGGCTAAGATATATCAACCGTAACAAGTGGTTTTCGTCAGAATCCAAACCCAACTGAAGAAGACAGCTTGTTATGGTTGAAAGATCTTGGTCTTTTTTCGTATAGTTTCAACATGTTGTTTGAACATTGATTGTAAGTTTACATGTTTATTGTGAAATTTTGATATATATATATATATTTTATAACCGTTTAAAAATATTTCTAATTCCAATCAATGACCAGACGTTATATCTGTTTTAAATATTTAAATCCAGTAACCTAGAGATAAAATAATAAATTGAGCTAGAGAATTTGGATAAAAATTAATTGAGATAAACTATAAATGGGTAGGAGAACATTTGATAAATGTGTAGTCGTCCATTGGACATGGAAAAGTTTTCAAAACGACTATAAAAAACGAAATTTTCTATTCCGAAAAAAAAATGCATTTACATATACAGATGGACATAAAATGATTGTTATAGTGACTAACGGTAGAATTAAAACGTAGTAGTTTTTCTTAACTCAAGTAAAATATACATGTTTAATTTTCATCTGAGAAATAAACTATTAAAACTAAATAATTATTTTTAGGAACAAATAATATTACCAAAAGTCTCCACAACAAATGTTTCTACAGAAAATAATACGTTTTATCAGAGTTGTCCTCAACTTCTTCAACTACTGATGTAAGATGAGGAAGAACACTAAATGTTCGACAAGCGTTCATGTTTGTAATAACAATTGTTTCCTATGTTTTATTAATATTTTATTGTTAATATTCTTTCTATAGTGAACAAATGCTACAAAATAACAGACTGAGCAAGTTTTTGATTAGATAAATTAAATTTAGTTAAAAAATTATTGCTGCTAAGTTAAAATTGAATAAGTTATTTTCTTTTTCATTCATGATTAAGTCACTATACTACTACAACTACTATCAACATTGGGTTCATTGACGTTACAATGAACGATAAGTATATTTCTACTGTCACTAATTTAATTTATTTTCTCTCAAAGTTTTACTGAAAAATTCTATTTCCCTTTCTTCATATATTTGTAACTTTTTTTGTTCTAATTCATTTAAAATTAACCTTTTATGATTAATTAGAAACCAGAATTAAAAATAAAGTTTGACTTACCAAAAGTTGAGTCTTGATTTTTGAAACAGCATCAAATCTGAAACAAAAACACGAGTTTTGAGTAAATACAGAAATGTTGAATCAATAATTTGCAGAACATACAACAACAAAGCTGATGGTTAATTTTGCTTTGTAATATTATTAGAAGACAATAAATCAATATGGTAAGTCCTTTGGCTAATCGGTTTTTTTTTCCATTATCAGAATAATACACCTTCTGGCTATAGGGTTGAGTAATGAGGACTGTGTGTGGATAAGACGGTGGATACATATCTAACAATCGCAGTGATTCGAACGATAAAGCCATTTTGTTTACTCCAAAGTTGGTTGGCTGCCAATAGCAATTGTGATATCTTATCGTTCAGCTTGTATTCCAACAAGGTAAACGATTACTTCACCGGACTAATATTCAATCAGTAAGTACTAAATGACCATAAATATTCAAAAGATATCATACAGCTGCTTGTTTATTCTAAATAAACGAATAAATTATATTAACGAACATTTTCCTAACCTGAGTAAATACCACACTATAACAGATTGCACAGTCAATGAAGGAACATTTTGCTGTTTGAATCTATGAGCAAGTAATATTCTTTTTAATTCATTTCTTCAAGCAATTGCATAGTTAGGTTTTATTACCATTAGTACGACAGGGGTCCTTACTGCTGTTATTAGAAAAACACACTGTGTTATCTTCATTAAGATGACCGGTCTGGGACTGCCGGTAATCGAGGCCAATCACGTTCAATGAACTTTAATAACGTAAGAATCACATCCTTAATGTTCTGGATGATGTGTTGCTAAATCAGTTCAACTTACATGGTGGGTACAATAACATAAGTGTAAAATGTATTTTCATAATTAAATGATATTATAACAATACTTTAATACCTCTAAATATGATATCATAAATGAGAAATATAGATCTGAGTACACAAACACAGCAACATGTATACTACCATGACTGGACATGGCGGCCGGGGTATTACCTAAGCAGAGTTAGAACATTACAATACATTAATGTAATGTTCACATTAATGTAAGGCCGGGGCATTACACTATTCAAAACTCAAGTTGTACATGTGACGAACTTACAGAACAGACAGGGCATCAGTCAATATACCCCTGTCCACTATAGCAGGGAAACTTAATTCTAAATATCATGACTATAGGACAGAATTGGCCGACAGTACAACATAAATCAAGATCACCAGAACTCTTACCTTATTTTAAAAACTTTTTGAGTAAAATCTCATTGAATTTCTTTCAGCTAATACATATATTTAACTGCATTTTATTTTAATTACCTTAATTCTATATATATATATATATATATATATATATATATATATATATATATATATATATATAAAGTTCAATGAAGGTAGAGAAATTAAAAGCACACATTTACAGCCTCTAATTTTCAAAAAAGTTCATGTTTATAGAGAAATTAAAAACGCAAACTTATAGTCTCTAATTTTCGGTTTGAACCGTGTTCAGGGGAAGTAAGAGAGAGAAACCAAGCGCACTTATCTCTCCTGAAGACGGTTCAAACAGAAAATTAGAGACTACAAGCGTGTTTTTAATTTCTCTATCCACATTAAACTTTTTTTGTCCGTTTCGGATCGTATTTTTATCGAAAAAGTGTATATATATATATTACACTTTAAATATAAATATATATATATATATATTTAAAAAGTGTAATTAAAGTGTATATATATATATATATATATTACTTTTCGTTTTACTTGTCTTTTGTATATATTCCTAACCCTTTAAAGAATGCTTATGTGTTATATTTACATAATCTTATTCTGCAATTTTAATATTTTATCATTATTGTTATTTTGGTGTAATTTTATTGTTGCGTACAGTTTGTTCCCTGTGTGATACGTGTGAACATAAATAAACTTCCTCATATGAGTGTTATTGTTGTAAGAAAAGAATAAAAACATGCATATTCAAACGCCTACAACATATTGTCGCTTGAGATGTAGGAAGGAGTGTTTTGTGTCATTTCCGTTAGTTGGACTTTATAAACAAAACCTTTGCTTGACGGTTGAGCGAGTAACTTTTACTGCTGACAACGATGACTGTCGAATTATAAAAGTGAATTCAGTCAGTTCTTTCTATGTCTAGTGTGTAATTTGATGATACTTTCTAATGTTTTTCCTACCTTGCAATGAGTCGTCAGTATTTTACACAGCTGGTTCAGAAAAGACTTATGATTCTAGGTGAAACACTAAATTAAACCAATCAGAGGTAAATCACTGTAATAACTAAACAAACTAGTCAAAACTAAGTAATCCAAAAAGCCTTCTGATTTCATAGGACAATGTTCAGGTTTTTCGCAAACATCTTTGTTATATAAAACCTGATGATACAATATTCTAGACGTGGAACAATATTACTTATAGAATTCAACTGAAGAATAAATTCAGGTCAAAAGGGTGATTACAGATGAACTAAAGATCTGTAAAAGTAAACAGAGAGGTAACAATATCGCAGGTTATTCTACTTAACACGTAATATGTGATATCCTCACATCAAAACTATTGTAATAACAACCTAAAAAGTGAAATATGTGCATAAAATAAAAAAAAACAAATGAAATGTTTTGTAACAAACTCATATGGTACTAATGAAAAATAAAAACAAGAAATAAATTTTAATAATAACAGTTATTCTATTAACGTGGACTTTTTTCGCACCTCCTAGAATATTGTGTAACACCTTAGCTTGAGAACTCCTACCTATAACAAAAGGGTTATTTTCTGCACGAAAAAGTACACATCTATGAAATTTTATTAGGACCATCAAACGGTGCGACTTGAAGTGCAGTTACATTATAGGTACACACATACCATACTTAGATGACATGAATCCACACTAATAAAAAAATATCAAAAATAGATTCAGGAGCTTTCAAAAATTGTAATTTCGTTAACATTTTATAATTGTTTTCTTATCATCACTATTCTTCAGTTACAGTATTATTATCAACAGCAGTGATTTATGCTTGATGATTCAACAAAGTATGAACAAATATTACTAACAACTATTTAATTTCCTCTTTTTTTTAAGTTTAATACGAATTATAAACTGTATATCAAATAAATTGTTATATTATATTATTGGTAAAATATATTTGATAAGTTTCTCTATTTTAATCTAGTTTCATAATAAAAACTTGTTCGCACTGGTAAATCAATGTATTTTATAAGGCCAGTTCTTTATATATGAGTATCGGGAAATCGCTGAGATGCCGAGAGCTGGTATGGAATCAAATAAAAGAATAGCATACATGACCGGATATTCATAATATTTTATAGCAAACCGAGTTGAATAGATAAAATATTAAAAATATAACCGCAATTGACTTCAACTTTTTATTAAATTATTCTATAAATTGTATTTTCTAAATAAAACACTGTTCATCTCATCCACACAATATATGTTCTCAATCCTCAAATGTCAGATATCACCAACACAGTACGTTTTTTTTATTCTATTTTTATAATAACCGTGTTAAGAAACGTTTGATGTTAACAACTGTAGTGAAAATAGACAAGGCGTTATGCAACATATATTAAGAAAGGTTTGTTGAAGACAATACGGAGGGATATCTTTGGTTTCCACCCGTCGCTTAACATGTACGCACTCTGACGATGATAGTTGTCTTGAACATGAAAGGCTCTTTATGGTCTTTGAACTGCTTCTGCTTCAAACTTATTCAAAACTTGCATATAAATATATATTGATACATTTGGGGAAGAGTTTATCTTTAAGCACGTTTTGTTGAAAGTATACCAATTCTAAGTTTTAGAAGGTTGAGTCTCCATTTAACGCATAAAAGACCAGTCAAAAGAGTTTGAACCGATTTCAAAAAATAAAAAAAAAAAAGAAAGAACAATGAGATTGCAGTAGAATTGTTGATTCGAGCGTTAAATGAACCAAGTTATTTTTCGATTCTGTTTGCAATAGGAAAACTAAATTTCGCAGGATAAAACTTTTTGCTAACTCTCCCAGACTGTGGTCCTAAAGTCACTAGAAGTTTTGCGAATGGGTTCCATAAAAGTTGGTTACGTAATAGTTCCATTACACTGCTTGTCCCTAGAGTTTGAATTTCATGTTGTTTATTTTTATTTGTACTTTCTATTCCATGAAATGTTTGCTTAGTGTTTAATGGGAGATGGTTTTTATGCGCTTATGCTGTTTTTATGGAATTTTTTTCCATACCGGAATCAAAAACTGAACAAAAATTAATTTCCTTTCAATTAGTGTTAATAAATGTCAATTATATTTGCAAGAAATAAATCAAATAGTAAAGGATTACAGCTTCTCATTATACTCGCAAAATTATAAAGTCAGTAGAAGTTACAATAAGAAGTGCATTACGAATAGATGTCCTATGAATACAGGTAAATAAACTGAATGAGCTTTTATCAGTTGCCAGAAAAGTTTTCACAACTTCTTGGTATCTACGTTTCAACATGTTTATACAAGCGAGATTGCTAAACATGAAAACAAACGCCTCAGTTAAGTACAGACTATACTGATGCTTGATGCAGAATAGTTCGCATGAACTCATTATTCTGTTTTTAATCTTATTAAAATAATGCAAAAAACTTTCGTCCTTATCATGAAAGGTAAAATATTTTAGAAATTAGAAAATGTATGATAATTGAATTGTAAATAATGAAAGTCGTTTAGATGATAAAATTATCAGTCATGCACAAAATATAGAAGAAATTCACGAATAACTTTGAGAAAGGTATTCTTTGATTGCTGGCGATGGAATGAAGACACTCTCCACAGTGATCATCCACGATGGAATGAAGACACTCTCCAAGATGAGGTTCAAGTGTGGCCAGCGATACCATGCTTCACGTATCCATAGCACACGGGGCCTTGAGACTTGAGACACTTCGATCAGGTGATGATTTGTTGAGCAAAGGCCTTCAGCTAGTCTACAAGCCACACTTTTCTGCCGCAGGACAGAACTAAAGGTGAAATCCTTTAAGCGTGAATGTTTAAACAAAGAGCAAAGGTCAAATCAACATGGTACCTCAATTAACGACATAGCCTGTCCATGAGTTCGTAGTAACACTGAAATATTCAACTGGGTGGAATATAGAAGTATCACAAGGTATGAGTGAAAGTTATTTCCAGAACAAATTTTCTTCAGTGATATCCTGTAATAAGTGACACAGTTCCAATTAAGATAAAATATTACTATGAAAATAAAATGAACATAAAAATGAATAATTAAGGTATTACCTTAAAAAGTTCTTTTATATTTCTTGGATAAAGTGTTTTAGACTTATAATTATTCCTTTTAAATCTGAAATAGTAGTTTAACAACAAAATTTATAAAAATTAAAAATAATGTAGTAATTCCCATTTTACAAGCTTCCTTTACTAAACAGAAGAGAACAAAGCACTGTTTGTGGAAGTATTCGACCTTAATTAGGTTATTTTAAAAAGCACCTCTTGGCAGGCGCCCCTAAAACACATGTATAATGTCCCATTCACGCTGAAAATGCTGCTTAAAGGGAACAATGATTCTTAGAGTTAAAAGAGAAGTGAGCAAATTGCAAAATTCTGGAAGCCTTTTATATCAAACATTTAAATCCATTCGTAAATTCACAAAAGCATTACATCAATACATTGCTAAGTTTTAGAAATTTCGACAATGACAACAAACTAACTGAAGAAAGAACTGTTACAGGCCAACTTGAAGCAAATATGATGGAAACATTTTAATTAGGTATTTTATGAATTTGTTCGCTATAATAAGCAATTAAGAAAATGAGAAAAATAAAAATTTCTCACCATTTTTTCTATTTAAAAAATTGATTAATTTTCCATACATCATTAAACTATTGAAGAACTTCAACCCGTCTATTTGTGTTAAAGTGTGTTAATATAAGTGAGGTATATTTTGGAGAATACGAAGAAAAAGGTTTTGGAGCAAAATAAATAAGTGTTATTTAAAAAAGTGTTATTATCTCCCTTGGACAGTATATATCACTCACAGAAAGAAAAACAGGAGTACAGATTAGCTAAGTTTAAAGGTCGTTAATGTCGACACTGATTTACATTTAAATAACACCGAGGGCGCTTGGGACCAACAATTTGTTCGTTACCAACAGCTCTTTTTTCTCCTGATGACGGTTTAATAAACAATTAGAGAGTGTACAAATACCAACCAAAAATTGTTGTAGTTCTGCTTTTCTATTGTTTTTAAATCTCTACTTCTTTGCTAAATATAAAATCGAAATATCAGAATTTGAAGTGACATTAACCTAAAGAAACGACTGAATTCTGATTAATTTTGATTCCATTCGGATTAACGATTGAAATTTTTATGAAGTAATAATATATATATATATATATATTATATCAATTGTAAACAGGAAAACGATCCAGGAAAACGTGAAAACAGGTTTCACGGTGAATCACAAACACAGAAATAAGGAACAAACACACTTACTGTCTCTAATTTTCGGTTGAACCGTCATCAGGAGAGTTGAGATAGGGACACCAAGCGCACGTGTGAAGCCACGGTTGGAGACCAACAGTGTTGTCACACGCGTGCCGATTCAAGTGAGGTAAGACAAATTAACTAAGAATAAGATAAGAAATAGAAAGTGGAAATGAAGGAAATTAGGAAATATAAATGATAAAAACTTAAAAGATAATAATGAAGAAAATAAGAGGAAAATAGTTAAAACAAAATAAAATCCAGGAATATAAATAATAATACTGATGAGGATGATTGTAATATTATAAGAAATAGATAATTTTTGAATGGCATTTATGTGACTTTTATTTTGTGGAATAAGGCATGAAGGTAATTCGTAGATATTAGTGGGGATTAGCAATCAACAAATAGAAGAAGAGCACGGACCAGTAAACAGAGTGTTGAGCGAAGATGAGCAGTTAGTTCTCTGCAGGAATGGGGTGTCAGATTAAGCAGAAGGCCTGGTTGAGCCAGCCAGTTTGGCGCTTCACCCCACAGCTTTTGACACTCGCTCTAGCGGAATTAATCATTGATAAACACCGAATCAAAGCCCTCTCGGACTCCTATCGTTGACCCCTTTTTAATCCGCCCTTTGTAATCCACTGACCCCTAACTGCAATCAATTCACCCGGTTTTTTTTTACACACAAACTCTACGAATTTTTTCAATTACCTTTCAACTGAAATGCCAGTCAACACGTGCAATATCAACGAAACCCATTCTTAAAAAAAGTCCTAAAACTGATTCTCTTTTTTATTCTTTTAATTTATTATTATAACAGCTACATAAAGTTATCCGGGTAGAACATCGATAACTTCAATAATACTTTGCTAGTACAACAATGATTTAAATGTTACAGTTAACGCTCAAGATCCTCTGTACCCGGGAGATCTGTTCTGCCCAGTCATATTAATATAGCAATATTAATCTTAAAACAAACATTAATACAAAGTTTAGATTATCTAAAATCCTCAAAAGAGTCGGTTAAGGTAGTACCTGTTTTGACATAAAAATTATACAAACATTTTCCATTTTTCATATTATCCTAACTTTAGGTATGCCATTTGCAAAATCATAGTTTTCCAGTGTTACAAGTTGAGCTAAATAAAATTATTTTGTGAATTTTCATGAAAATTTTATTTTTTTGTTGTAAATTTTACTCCTTTTCTTTGAAGCAAATTCATGCAAAAACCTTCAACCTCATCATAGTTGAAAGAGTTATTTTTGTGTTTAATTTTCATAACTGTCCAGCAAATGGTGGGACCATAATTGTGTTTCTAAGCATTTAGATTCAATAATAGGTAAAAATGTGATTTTTTACATTATAAAATTTTATGCAAAATTCACCTCTTCTGCTATGGGAAAGATCTGGAATTTTTTTCAAGATTTAGCAACAATAGTCTCTTAATAAATGCTAAATTACATCTGCTGAGAAATTTTTGGTGCAAGAGGAAAAAGTGGATTTAAAAATATATAAGGGGGTTATATATTTTGAATATATTTAAAAAGCTTTAGAGTACACTTCAAAACTGGACGGGAAAAGGCCTCATCTACATGACCACTACGCAGTTTAAGTCGTGGACGAGTTCCTACAGCAGGTTACGAAAAGCAAAGCCTCTAATACCTTTAGCTAACCCACTTTAAAGCTATGTTAATTCATCAATGATAAATATTGAATCCTTTTCAAAAAAATGTCATTAATATCAAATTATAACATACATAAGTTGACAAATATCTATCCAATACGATGGAAAGAACATTGATTTTAGAGGTAGGGCCAATAAATAAATGAATTAGTTCCATAGAAAGTGGCATATTGTACAAACAAAGGTAAAAATTCCAGCCATGACAGTTTGACTGACTATTTAACAATCAGTTTGCATAAAAATTTTTATTTCCAATAAATGCGGAGCTAATAAAATTATGGCGTTTTGAAATAGATCAGAACATAAAATTTGACTAACACTTAATCACTCTGCTCACTTCTGTAGTTACCCCATTTCATATTTATTTTTGTTTTTGTTTATGTTTTATTTTTTTTGTCTATATGTTTATTTATTGTGCTTTATTCTCCATTTAATTTATGATAATTATTTAAAAGTTTTAATTTTTAAGAAAGTACTTAGAAATATTATAAATAATTGAAAATATATATAATTTTCAATTATTTTATATTACCAAAAATCAGCAAAAATCAATGTTGCGCAAATAATTTAAAGAAATTGTAAATTTACTTTTTAGATCTGGTCTTTATTCAAACAAATATAATACTAATGATGACACATTTCACATCAGTAAAAGGTAAAAGAAAAGAGAAATATAAAAGATGAATTATTTTATAAGGAAATAAAAAGGATTCATAAAAGGGGAAACATCAAAGTAGAGGAGGTTTAATGAATTGTAACGGGATTTTTATAAAAGAAAAAAACACCAAGAGAAAAACCACTGAAAAATGTTTTACTTAGTTAAATAATTATGATAGATGTTATTAAAATGAAACCGAAGTTAAATAGGTAGGTTTAAAATAAAGATGAGGTTTATTGTGAAAGGTGCTAACCTCTGAAATCTCGGCTGTGATAGCTCTACAATATTGAACAGGCCTCATCGTAAAGTCCTTGCTTACGATGCCCTCTGTCTCAAAGCTCCCCGTCAAGACATTACCTTTACAATCGCTCGCTCACTTTCTCTTCCATTATACTCCTCTATGCCAAAACCTTCTTTAATACTCCTCTAAACTTGGCAACAACCATTTTAACTAAAACAAAGACTATCTTTCATCCAAACCTTAAATTCAATTAAAATGTTTCATTCTGTTTTCTTACTTTGTTAGTATGATTAAAAAAGCTAAATTAATTTCAACCTACTAAAAAGGGAAGATTTTATATGCACTATTCTTCTTTATTTTTACATTAATTGCGCATGAAACAACTTTTTAAGCGAAAAGAGCTCATTTACTCCTTTAAAGGAAAAAAATAAAAATAAATAATGGGCAGTAATATTCAGTATAGATATAATATCAAGCGCTATGGTAAACATTATGAAAACCACAGTTGTTCAACTTAATGATTTCATTTGTTTAAAAGTTTAAAAATCAAATCCATTTGATTAAGACTAACACACTTGAAATCATTGGTTTAGGAAGATCCGACATATTACTCTCATCAAACACAGACACTGAGTTAAGTCCGACACATCCGCACCGCTTCGATATCTTTCTTATTGTATTAATTCTCTCTGTTCTAAAATCAACTTTAAATTTTAAGTTCTTCAGTGAACTTCATAATTGTCCTCAGAGAAGTATCTTTCACTTCTATTGGTTTCAGCTGTGATTTGATAAATTTAAACCTCTTCAAGAGTGTTGAATCGCATTCACATAGAATGTGATCAGATGTTCCAAAGCTTTTTCGACAAGCTGTCTGCACTATTCGTATAAAATTAATTGCATTTTGATTACGTGGTATGTAAAAGAACAATATTTGGTTATATGAATACTTTTAGGTTTTACACTAAAAGAAATCTACTTCCCATTTCGTCCATTCTTAATGGATACAACTACAGTCATATCTTAAGGAAAGCTAAGGGGAGTTAATTTTTGTAAGGGGAGTGGATACTGCTATTCATACTGTACATTTATAGGTTACTCTAACTCATCGCACACCCAAAGCAGATAGGTGCAAAGCTCCTATCACGTCTATACAGAAGAGATGCAGACTAAAGTAATGTTGGTGTCTATCTTCTGCTTACAGGATATACTAGGTCCTGACTGACTGATTGACTATCACTCACCGGTCAATCTCACAAACAAAAGGCTCTTAAAAATTTTTTCACATTTCTGTTTCTCAATAAGCCGCATTTCAGCTTTTACTGTTTTTATTTTGAAAAATGTTAAAATTTAAAAAAAAATCTTTAGTTAATTTAGACCTTGTAAGGTTGTTAATTATCTTTGCCAAATTTGGTGAACTTTAGATAAAAACTTGATTGTATATAGACGAATTCACGCTTAAAGATTTTGATAATAATACTGTGTATGTAACTGTTTGATTAAAGAAATTTGCACGTAGAAAAATAATAATAAAAAGAAAGGCTAATTACTTGGAAGAATTGTTTGAGTTATTGAGGGCTAGGTTTGGAAAGTGATGTAAGTGAATTAGCGAGATCTGGAGAGGTTAGACAAAGTGGAAAGCAGTTTGCAAAGGCACACGGAGTGGAAACACTAAACTAGCACTGAGAGCTCGCAAGCAAGCATTGGTTTATCTACGACGGCACGCGAAGGGCATTAAGAAGGTTAGTCCCGCTGTGCCTTACGGTTCTCCCGTCAATTAACCTAACTGGGCCTCAGAGCCGTCATCCACCGGCTGGGGCCGAGCTCGCTTTCAAGTAACCTCTGTCGTAAACACCTTTCAACCAACCAACTGCAAATCTATATTTAGAACAAATAAACACACAGCTGTATATCTGTATCAATATGTGTTTTTTATTACAATAAAACAATCTGTATTAAATCAATTTCCACAATTTGCAGCAGATTATTGGAAATTTTCACAAATATCTTAAAGGACTTGTCTTTTATATTTTAATCTACTGCAGGAATATTTTAAGATCACCTGTTGTGACAGGGCGATTCATTATGAAAGAAGCTCAAAATTGAGCCAGATATTAGTATTTTATAGGGCGATCCTATTCATTCTACTCTAAACTGTTTTATATTTTCAATTTTTTACTTTACTATAAGTAAAGTATAGTGATCGTGAAAAAATTCGATCTCGAGATTTTGACGGAATTACATGTTTTGAGGTCCCAGAAGTCGTTTTATGACGTTTTTACGATGATGTCTGTGTGTGTGTGGGTGGGTGGGTGGGTGGGTGGGTGGGTGAGTGTGTTAGCATTGCTTGTTACCACGCTACGGTCCAGAATCTTTGATGGATCAAGTTGATATTTTACACAAAAATGGGCCTCATAAAGACGAAGATTCCTATTGTTTGGGAAGAATTATGCATGATGGGAAAGTCACTTTTTTTGCCAAAAACCGTTTTTTTTAAAACATTTATTTCTCCTAAACTGATAACCCTAGAGTTTTGAAATTTTGACATTATATTTGAGGTTACAAAAGGAACAAACGAAAAATATATTCAGAATTTTAAAACAACAGGAAATATTTTTTTTTCAATAAAATGTAAAAATTTTGACTTATAATTCAATCTCAAACCTTGTGAGAGCGATACAAGCCATACTGTTTGACGGACAATAATGAAACTATGCCTATAAATAACTGTTTTCAGAAAATGATTTTTTGACGCTAAACGGCTGATTAAAAAATAATGAAAAATTGACCAAAAATGGAACAAAAAATTAGCAATTCATAAAAAAAAAATCATGAAGTTTCAATTACGGGAAAGAGCAATAACGATATAAAAACTCTTTGTTTACCCTAGACTAAGAGATCACCTGCTATACTTGTCAAATTTTTTGTATTTTTTTACATTGTTTACATTGACTTAGAAATTTTTTGAGCGAATCCACTGAGATAAAACTGATTTTCTTAAGGAACAGTTTAAATTGTTTATTGAATTATATGAGATGTAAGAGGAATAATATTGTGCAGGAAAATGATAACACTCACTCAGAAAAAAATCGTATATATGTTAGTTGACAAAGGGGAAGGAAAATGATCTTATTAAATACTAAAAAGCTAATTATTATTATTATTTTAAAAATTAAAATTCCCAGTATGATAATTCTATAAAAGACCAAAAATGTAAATGATAATTCATAATCTGAATCTTTCGTTTAGAGATTAATAAATGTAATTATCGTACATCTTTAATTAACAAATCACCTTAAAACAACATTTTCTTCGCAGTTTAAGATGTTTTTCAGAGAAAAAAAGGGTATTTTCCTGTTTTAAATTTAAAAATTTTACTTTAATATTCAATGTAGAAGGATGTCAACTAAAGTAAGAAATCTACTGGCTGTTTGAACGAAAGCCATTCTCTTGTAGGAGAATAAATCGTTTCAAGAAATGTTCACTTTGGTTTTTCAAAAATGTTATTACTGCTGTAGTTATACTAATTCAATTATTTGCAAATAATAAATTATTTGTGATGTACAAAAATAAGTTTATAAAATGATATGTCCTTCAATCACTATCTGTACTACCTCAGGAATGAAAGGCTAATAATTATATCCCATTTAGATGTTTACGTTATGCTTAAATGAGACGTTATGTTTTATATACTCAAGAAATTTGACATTAAGTTACTTATAGTAAAGTAGAGTGTAGGCCACTCCAGATTTTTTTTTAAATTTTTAACACTAGTTATTCAGAATACAATTTATTAATGTACTTACCATCCCACCTACTCTCATCTTGGATTGTCAGTGCTAATTTTATTTCAACAAAAGTATTACAAAATGTATTGAAATCAAGGCTATGGAATCCCTGGCTGCAATATTTCACTCCGACTCCAACTATTATAATAGCTAAGTAGTAAGAAATATATTATTTTCCCAAAAATATCAGGTGTCCCAATGATATTAAGTCAAATTGACGATGAAATAGTAACCTAGATTTACCACTTTTTATTAAATAATCATTACCTATCTACTTGGGAAGAATTTTACTTATTTTGCTTTTCAGGCAAATTTATTGAGTTTCCATTACAATTAAAACATTTAAAATAATTATAGAAGCCATCTTAAGTTATTAATGAATTTTCCAAATAAACTGATTAAATAAGTGTAAAAAATTGAAATAATTATACAGTGAATTATTAAGGAAGATAATTTTATATATTAATGTAATAATAAGAGGGTTGTAGTAAAATGTATCTGGAGAGAGAAAACAAAGTTTTTTTAATGACTCTTGAAACATTCTAGTCGAAAAATAACATTATACAAAAGAAGAGTGAACAGGTTAAGTAGCCGACGCAGCTGGGGAGAGGCTAATTAAATTCTGAGTCAAGTGGCTGGCAAACTGAAACGTAGCTGATTTTGTTACTTTGAAATTTGTTACAACATTGGAATAATGGAATAAGGCAGAGAATGAACCCTTCAATTTAAAGTTGGTTACGGATCAAAATGAACATAATTGACTTGAAAATAACAATACCTTGTTTTAACATTTTTTTCGAATATTTTATGTAAGCGTTTATTTTATTTTTAATATGTATATCATCAGATATGTTTCGAACGCCATTAAACAAGAAAAGTGTACAAAGAACCAAGGGTCCATGCAACTGTTACATCCAAGGCCGAGTCAAGTGACCTTACCGGCTAAACTAGGTATGTCAGGATTGGTCAGGGCTGCCAGAATGTTTTGGTTAATAGTAGCACCGTGTATCCACTCGATAAATATACCAGATGTATCTATAATGATTAGTGGATCTCTCTACTTCCCTCAATTAATTTATTTTTCCCATCTCAATAGTACATTCCCCAAGAACACTTAATCTGAATGGACCACGTGCAGGCCAGTTCACCAAAAATTCAAGTAAATTTCACTTTTTGCACGAATATTGAGGAAGGTGTTCAGATTTAATGACCACCCGATATCTGAGCAAATAAGAACACCCTGCTTAGGTTCACATCACTCTCCCGCTGCTTGGCCTGGTGACCCGACTCATATTACATGCACCAGCATACATAGTACCAGCCAAATTGGTACATCCAGATCCATAATCCATACAGTACATGTTCAACATCATACTGCTTCGCTGCTCTCTAATCAATGTCCACTATACCTAACTGTCCTGCAACCCTATTGTGGAAAGTGAGACCTACAAAGTTTCCCAATTCAATCTTACTGAGTCTCAAAAGAAAACTTTTTTTCACTTTTGGGACCTGAAATAAACATTTTGACTAGCCTGTGCCACAACAAGTCCGTCTATTCTTCAACAGTTTCTCCTGTAGCCAGACATTTATAAAATGGGTAGATCAGGCAGAGAAAGTAGAAGTGCCGCTTTCGGCTATAAAAAAGGAGAGCTGGTTCAAAGGTTAGCAAGCCTGTCTGCCTCCTCGTCACCCGCAGCGTTACTGTGTTCGGGTACCCATTTCAATCGTCAAGATTTCTTACATGCCAGGACAAGTAATGTCTTCGGCAGCTTTGTACGAATATAGAGGAAGGTTTTCAGCTTTAATAGCAATCTAACTATCTAAGCAAATAAAAACACCCTGCTTTGAAGGTCAAGATCACATGCTCCGCAGTTTGGCCTCGAGAGCTGGCTCATATTACATGTACCAGCTCATACTACCAGCCAAATTGGTAGATCCAAGGTTCAATACTCATTCCGGTCCTCAATTTATTCACGTGTCAGGTGCAAAAATCCGGTCACATGGTCCCTCGGAGAAGGCTTTAACCCATCGGTTCCTAGCCCGCACAATGTCAGGTGCTCGTTAAAGATCCCTACTCTAAATATATTTGGTTTAGGCAAAATTTAGGACTCTCAATGTAGACCTCAATGTTTGGTGTCTCAAAATGTCAATGCTGTATCACAAGTGTTCCCTTGTAGGACTGCCACGGAAACCTAACCTAACCTATACTATTACTGTATTATTTAATGTAAAATTATAGGTTCCAAACTTCTATATTTCAGAATATTAGCCACCAGAATGATATTTCTAGAATTTCTAGGTCATTTCAAAGAAAAAATATATATACTGCTGCACTGAACTACACCAATATAAGTAATACAAACTACACTTAATTGATAGTTCTTGGAGACGGAAAGTGTGGCTGATTTGTTATTTGGCACCCATTTCAGTAACAGAGTAGAAAAATTACCGACTTGATTCCACATCACGAGTCTTAAATTTCACCTGATCAAGGTTATTAGAGAAGGGATTTTAGACGATTACCTGATAAATGCAGAGGCCAAAGACCGATTACTTTACTTTCTCAGCAAGTGTTAGCGTGCAGGAGATTTCCCACATCCGATATGAATCACCTAGGGTCGAGACTTAGATTTGAACTCAAACATTAGTAAAACGGAAACACTGTTCACTAAATCACGCCTGATTCCATAACATTAAATATAAGCAATCATCTGTCATACATTGCTCACCTAATTCAAATTTAATTTATTAACTTCATAAAGTTGATAAATAGATGAATTTTTTTAAAAAAAAATCTTACTGCATAAAATGCCATTTGGCTTACTTGACTTGACATTATTATTGGATTGTTTAGAAAATATATTTTTAAATATTGACCGAAAATTTAAATTTTCAGTTTGCACAATAACATAAGGCTTTGCACAATTAATAATGTGGTTTGCACAATTCATAATGTGGTTTGATCATTGCTATATATATATATAATAAAATAAATTCAAAACGAAGGAAACACACAGAAAGACACAGACATAACTCACATCGATATTTCGACCATCGTCGTCATCAGGAGGTGTGAAGAGCGAAGAGTAAAGAGTCCCGCAGGAAGACAGGGCGGTACTCCACCTCCTGATGACGACGATGGTCGAAATATCGATGTGAGTTATGTCTGTGTCTTTCTGTGTGTTTCCTTCGTTTTGAATTTATTTTATTTTAAAAAAGTCCGCTGGACCGTTTTTTTTAATTGTAATATATATATATATATATATATATATATATATATATATATATATATATATATATATTATCAATGAGAAAACAATCTACGAAGAACAGACGTTTCAGAGCAAAATTTATGTATGCAAAAAATAGAAAAGCACACTTATAGTCTCTAATTTCTGGTTTAACCGTCATCAGAAAAGACGAGATGATCACGCGCACTTGTTACGTGATGGTTGGAGACTCAGCAGTTTCCAATCTCAGCTCACTTGATGACGGTTAAACCGAAAATTAGATACTGTAAGTGTGTTTTTCTCTTTATTGTGTGCCTATAGTTTACTCTGAAACGTATATATATATATATATTGTAAAAGACGAGCCAATCCCTGTTACGTATTACTTTGGGCACTTCTTATTGGTTGTGGGTGTTTATTCGTTGAACACGTTTCTCCTTAGCACACTCCGTCTGCTCGGCCGCCTCAGCCTTCACTCCGGGAGAGGGCTCGCAGTCCCTACTTAATTTTCCAATAGAGTTGGATGAAGGTCTTGGCGTCCTGGCTTGGAAGTGTACCTCGTCGAACTCGGTGTTTACTATGGGCTTAGTGGATTTCATTAGATACTGGTTGTTGGTGTTTTCTGTAAATTCTATTGATGTGGGTGTATGTAGACCTTTTCCCCGTCGGTTTCTTAACACGCTTGGCTGCATCCGCCGTCCTTCCTGGAGAGGGCTCGCAGTCCCTACTTTAATTTCACAGAGGGCAGGAATGGCATAGGCGACCTCACGCAGAAGAGTTCCTCGTAAGAATCTGGTCCGGGCTATGGGCATTATGATTTGAAGTTGAAGTTGAGTGTGTGTGGCGTGTCACACACATAGGACGCCTATGCCATTCCTGCCCTCTGTGAAATTAAAGTAGGGACTGCGAGCCCTCTCCAGGAAGGACGGCGGATGCAGCCAAGCGTGTTAAGAAACCGACGGGGAAAAGGTCTACATACACCCACATCAATAGAATTTACAGAAAACACCAACAACCAGTATCTAATGAAATCCACTAAGCCCATAGTAAACACCGAGTTCGACGAGGTACACTTCCAAGCCAGGACGCCAAGACCTTCATCCAACTCTATTGGAAAATTAAGTAGGGACTGCGAGCCCTCTCCCGGAGTGAAGGCTGAGGCGGCCGAGCAGACGGAGTGTGCTAAGGAGAAACGTGTTCAACGAATAAACACCCACAACCAATAAGAAGTGCCCAAAGTAATACGTAACAGGGATTGGCTCGTCTTTTACAATATCTAATCTGGCATTCAACATATAATAACGCACAATCCAGCCAGGAACTACACCCACCAGCTTGAGAATGACCGAGGAACGGTCGAAACCGGTCGCAACGACACGAGGAAGGCGCCACGCATTCTTCAAGAAAACACTGCAGTAAAGGGGTCTAATGACAAACGCCACACACACTCAACTTCAACTTCAAATCATAATGCCCATAGCCCGGACCAGATTCTTACGAGGAACTCTTCTGCGTGAGGACGCCTATGCCATTCCTGCCCTCTGTGAAATTAAAGTAGGGACTGCGAGCCCTCTCCAGGAAGGACGGCGGATGCAGCCAAGCGTGTTAAGAAACCGACGGGGAAAAGGTCTACATACACCCACATCAATAGAATTTACAGAAAACACCAACAACCAGTATCTAATGAAATCCACTAAGCCCATAGTAAACACCGAGTTCGACGAGGTACACTTCCAAGCCAGGACGCCAAGACCTTCATCCAACTCTATTGGAAAATTAAGTAGGGACTGCGAGCCCTCTCCCGGAGTGAAGGCTGAGGCGGCCGAGCAGACGGAGTGTGCTAAGGAGAAACGTGTTCAACGAATAAACACCCACAACCAATAAGAAGTGCCCAAAGTAATACGTAACAGGGATTGGCTCGTCTTTTACAATATCTAATCTGGCATTCAACATATATATATATATATATATATATATATATAATATATATATTAATAAAAGTATCGACCGTGGAATAGAAACAAACTATAGTTTATCGGGACTTGGTCAGTTCTTCAGGTTCAAATTAAACTCTCATTTCCAACGTGTCGGTTTTTATTTAAAACCTTTTTCATAGGCAGAAGTAAATACATTTTGAAACAGAAAAACTAAGTATTACATTACAAATTATACAACAAGATTTTCAAACCCTAATACAACAAGGGAGTTATAAAGATGGAACCTCTTAAAGTTTGTAATAATTGACAAAATGAAAAGGTATGATATTCCTCAAAAGTAAGATTAATAGATTTTGCCTAATCAATCCACAGGCACTCTACAAATAAAACCACATGAGCTCTCAATATTACAACTTCCAATAATTGAAGATAACAACACGCCGTAGGGATTAGTATCTTCTATTAAATCAGAATGCACATTTAGTCATCAGAAAACCTAAGTTTGTAGTTTCAATTATTTGTTTAAATTGCATGTAAAGTTTAATGATACATCACAGATGTTTACATATAAGACACTATTTCATAACATACGATAGGATAAAGTTGATAGCAAAATATGCTAAAATATAATTATTTACACAATAATTATCTATCATTAGATATATAAGTATTAATATTAACAATATATAAAATAACTTATAAAACATGGAAAGAAAGTTTAAGTGGTGTTCAATTTGAAAGCGATTGGGGACCAAGCTAAAAACCAGCAAGGAGTCGGTCTAAATGGAGTCATTTTCCGGTTGGCAACTCAACAGGGAGGTCAATACTCCGAAGGTCTTTAATATTCATCACGGCTCTATGATCCAGTCTGCTTAAGCCAAATAGCATTAAAAGGAACAAATCAAATAACCTATCGTCTTCAAATCAAGCCGTTCACAATAGAAATAACTTCTCAACAGTTATTTAACTAAATTAAAACAATTTAGATAATTATTTCGTTTAAATGAAAGACATTACTCAGAGTTACTAAGAGATTAATTAAATAAGTAGAAATTACTTAAGTCCAGTTAAAATAAATATAAAATGTTTAAGCTTGTAGATGAAATAAAAGTCTGACGAACAATACCTGACAAGATAGTTCTTTGTTTCTAAAAAAACACATGTTTTTATATACACACATAAAAAGTACATGTACTCTTCTAAAAACAGTCTTTCAAGGATATATTGATTCTTATGGGATGTCCATGATCAATAATTACATTTATGATATTATAGGAAGATACTTAATAAAGTAACACTGTCGTATATATATACCTGACCAGTAAAATGATTTGATTAAACCAGACCCTTCTTCCACCTGGGGACGACAGATGTTCGAAATATTGTAGTGAGTCTTATATATATATAAGCACATTTCATTAAATCCTAGTTTATTATTGCTTTAATAAATTTTCCTGAAAGTCGTTCTAACCGCAATATATAGAGTTCCCACCTTTATCGGATAAAATATAACAATTTACGGAATGTTTTATTCTTGAAACCATTTGTCTTGTAGTAACCTAGATACATATTAAATCTTCAACACTCTTTGATCTACTTTGTTGATATTCTAGGAATATAAACTCTAAAACAAACTTACACCGTATAATGTTCTAAACTAGGTATTTAGGTCACCTTTACATAAAGTCTGCCACCATTGATTGAATATTATTTTTTACTTAGCTGTAAAAAAAGTATAGTATTAATAATAACAATTAAAAATATAGATTTTGACAGATTTACATCCTTTTGATGTATCAAAAGTATTTATTTAATGTTTTCGGGATGATGTCTGAGAAAGTTGTGGGTGAGAGGGTTTGTATCCAGAAGTTTGGGAATTCTATACTGCTTGATGGAGCAAATTCATATTTTATACAAAATGGACCCCATAGTGCTGATGTTCCCTACTATTTTAGGGAAATATTGCATCATGAGGACGACACTTTTTTGGGCAAAATCTGATCATAGACATCATAGACTCTTTTTTTTAAATCTTGGACTTTTCTCCTTCTAGATTACGAACTCTAGAGTGTTGAAACTTTTTGATCAATATGGAACTGACAGCAGCATAACTTCAAATGTTATATTTGTCTTGATAAATAACTACCACTAGTCGTGATAATCTAAATAATCAACGACGCAAGGATACGATATAAGTTACGATACGCAAGGATATGCATATGACCTTGTTATAAGGAAAGGAACGCTTGACGGTACTGTATTTGAACATCTGCACCACAGTCTCCATCAAATGGTTGAGAGATTAGTAAAGGTAAAAGGTTTTGATATAAACTCAGCAAGACAGCTCTTATCATTCTTAGAGTTTAAAAAAGTAGGGAGCAAGGTCTTTTACTTAAAAAATACTGCGATGGATCTTTCGTACATGAAAAAATACCTGGAGTTACTTTTGATGACAGACTAAGATGGAAAAGTCATGCAACAGATACTTTGGTTAAGGCCACAAACGGAATGTTCTGCGGTAAGAGGTGTATTAATACAACTTGTGGTCTTAACCAGACTGCTGTGATACGACCATGACATCATATACATCAGTATTACTATATCTATAAATTAAAGCAAAAGGTAACTAAATTTTCCTAATAAACTACCAAGACATATCTTTACTGTAAACTAGATCACAATTTCCCTGCTAACTGAATTCCTTACAAATATTTTTTTCAAATCTCCAACTGTTTCTATTGTAATTATCAGTTTTGCACATATGCTTCTACACTATGTTTATAAATATAGTCAGTTTTATAAGAAAGAGTTACACAATTTGCTGTTCGTATAAAAGTAAGAATTGAATACAGCTACTTGTATATGGAAAGTTTTTTTTTAGCCAACGTTCGCCTTAGCAACAAGTACATTAAACCCATAGCAAACTCAACAATTATTAATTGTGAACAATTTAAGCTATTATCTATTAATTTATTCTAAGATCACTTAAGCGGGGTTTTAAATGTATACATTTTTAAATTATGGGTTATATGTTTCATTCTTAAGGAAAGGAAACAATTAATTACAAATTTGCAGAGCTTCCGTGGAAGTATGAATAAATTACAGTATAATATAGCATGAGGACTTATACAAGGCATCAGAGTATGTTTATATCAAAATAGCATTGATGCATATTATTCAGGATTAAGGGAGTTAGCAGATTAGAATATCCAGCTTGATGTAGAGTAGTGGCATAAGGACTAATAAGTTGGGGGTCAATACGAAGGCGAGGTTGATGCTAGATATGAGAGAGGATTCATCAAAGGGCAGAGTGGATTATTCGGTTACAATGAAAGTTGCCATATATTGAGTTTGAAGTGACAGGAGAAGGCTGTTTGCCGGCTGAGTGATGACAAGGTGGAGGGAGGAATGTCGGCTGATGATAGGGAAAAGGTTCTCACTGAAGGCTCGTCAATCACAACGCCGTAAATTTATCTCCCTTCTTGGGACAGAACGTCACCCTCTCAGAATGTCAACATCTAATATCTCGCCTACCGGCTGCAATAATGTCTCTTTCAGTAGGGATTTGACAAGACTTGAGCCAAATGCTTCTTATCTGTACCGCTTTAGCTAACCAATAACGCAACTTGTTCTCAACTGAATAAAGGTGGCTATACCAATACCGAGAGCTACTCTATTCCCACAACCCTAATACTCTCCTTTAATGGAAGTCGTTCTTCAAACTCCAGACACTCCTCTTTATTTCAAGAGATCATAAACAAGGTAACCAATATTCGAATATTATGTTAATACAGTTTTCTCAATATCGTCATATAACAGTATTTATCTTGATGAAATTACAACGAGTTCAAGAATGATAAAAATAAACTAAACCATATAGTCAGTGACCCACTGACTAGGTGGTCTACGCTATGGCTCTTAAATGACTAAGTTATTCTTTAATAACACCCCTATGTCTATACCATTTCTCCGGAGTTCAGGGCATTGTGGAATGCAGGTGCCAGTGCTTTAGCTGAGTTTCCACAATAATTATATGTACACACAGCGTCAGAAGATATCCAACCAAAAGCCACAAGACTTCCTACTCGCCACATAATCTTGGGTTTGAAACATATCCTGATATGTTGAATTCCGATAATACAGGAATCACGTGCTCTACCCAAACTGGTTGGCTCTAGAACACTTGGTCGCTCTAAGCAAACTAACTAGGTGAGGGACTGATCTATATAGATTGAGAAATATCATACGACTAGAAGCATCAGGTTGTTCACGCCATAGGTGAATTCTGATGACATGGAAATCAGGGTTTGTTCGATGTCAAGTACAGGTGCTTAATCTCATCCCCATCCAGGACTGACCCATTCGTACTTGCAGCATCATTACTTTTCATGTAACTAGGGGAGTATATTGGTTCTCACACAGTGACGGTGTCTTCCCAATCTCTCGAAGATTAGGCCAACACCACATTAACAACTCAGGCACCCAAGTGCCTGAGATCATCCCCACCTCCACGATATCGAAAGGTTTGAATGATCACTCAGCTGTTTCAACGAACCTTACACGGTTCTAATAAATGTTTCCTGATTGCGAAGTATCTGGTAATGTTAGTACCGGGTGTAGTTCTCAACGAACTAATCTGTTTGACATTGGCTTGGTGAGAACGTAGCCGATAGACACTGGGCAATCAGCGTTGTCTGCGTTAGATTAGGCGGACTCTGATCTATTGGCCATCCAAGTGAACTATATATTGATTCTAATTAATCTGAGAACTAAAGGTAAAATAATGTGAGAATTGAAAGCATTACAATTCTCATATCATACTATTGTTTTTTAAATAAGATTATATTTATATAATGAACGCCACCTCAAGTCAAAACAGTAAAAATAATATTAAAGTTGATTTTAAAGTTACTGCAGGTCACTGTAATTTTGTTTGAAATCAAAGGAACAGTTGAAAGAGGCCGAGTAGATTATTCGGCTACAATGAAAGTTGTCATACATTGGTATTGCAGTGGCAGGGAGTAGTATAGTGGAGCCCGCTTATCAAGCAGTGGTGCGGCAAGCGACCTTTCCTCCCTTACTTAATATATACACTCACTTTTCATTGTCTCTTTCAAGTCCTTGAAATGTAGTTTTTCAAATATTTATTTTAAACAACCACATATAAGAAAGAAAGGTAAATGATTATGTGTGAAAAATAAAGCTCAGTCAGCAGGAAGTATCAAATGTTAATATCTAACAACAGAAGGTAATTTGTACAGGCCAAAAGTTAATTCTTATTACAGCCATTTCGGTCTCTTGAAAAGAGGATATTTGTTTGCAATGCAGCTACTCTAATATGAATATCACTAAGCAAGGGGTGCAAATATAAAGGATTTCTAATGAACTTAATGATGTTTGTGAAAGGTATTGCTTGATTCTCATGGCTGTCAATATGACTTTGAGGAAGTCACCGACCCTATTTGAGGCAAAGGCTTGCCATGTACTTAAGTGAAATGTATTCACATTCTTTCCGCTCCAGCATTTACTGCGTTGAATAGTATTAGCCTTTAACCCTATTAGGTAAATAAAGGTATCTTGCAGTTAAAAACTGGAATTTTCACATATTCTACATATGTTTCCATTCCTTTTCTTGATATATTTTATTTAAAACCTCATATAATGGTGGAAACAGTTTTTTACCTAATAATAAATAAAATATAGCAATCAAGTATTTATCGAGTTTTAAAGTCCATAAAAAAGTGTATTATGTTCATATTTTTTGATTACTGTATATAATAATCATAATTATCATCATAAAAAAATAATCAATTTCGAGAATTTAACGGATTTACCTCTGTGAGGCTAACGTTTTTCATTTTTATTTTCTATTAATTTTTAGTATTCTAAATCATTTTTTTTTTTGGTGATGCTTAAATGGTTGTGGGATATCTTGTATCAAAAATGTTGTAACGGCACCAATGAGTACACAATAAGATATATCACCTCGGTATTATCCTTAAAAATATTCATCTAATGAAAATGTGCTACACAGTGTTCGGGACATAAACTCTTATGTGTTGCAAATTTATTATCCATTTGAGTGTGAATTAATATGGTTTTTTTCCTTCTAAACTTCTAACTCTAAAGAAATATAATTTCTATAAATAGTATAAACTAATATTAGCCTAATTAAAAAAAAATATATACTTTTCTATAACAGACATGATCAGTTTTGCATAAAAATCTAAAAATGTGTATTTTCTTTTTTTTTCATTACATGACCATGATTTAAAAAATCATCACGTAATTTTTTAAATTAATAGATTTTTGATAAGAATCAAATAGATTCTTAAAAATAGATTTCGGCAAAAATAGATTTTTATAAGAGGATGAACTATGTAGTTTCTGGAGTGTCCAACACTGAACTTTACTATAAAAACGTATTACCATTAAAGCATATACGTATAACTTAGATATTAAACTCAGTGTTCCATACTACTAATAATATGTATTATACAAAGATAATGGTGTATATTTAGTATTGTACTAATGCTTGACGCGAATCATTATCAATTGCGTCTACAAGAATATTCATATAAGCAGAAAAATAAAAATGTATGTCAAAACATACTTCGTATTGTTTTTTACAGTGCCCTTCTTTAATAATGAGAATAATGCATCATGCTCTTCAACAACATATGTTCAAAAAGGTGTTAAAATTAGCAGTATGATTATTAGTAACGTCTTAACATTATCTCTTATGGTAATTAATTGTGCAATCTGTTATAGCGTGGTATTTACTCATATCGGGGAAAGTATTATGTCTCCATATAAAAAAGTATATTATAAAAAACTAACAACGCGTTTCGAACAATTGACATTCTTGTTAAGGTTACATCTAAAAAATATATGAATATATGAGCATTAGAAACATCGGGATGAATTAATTATAATTGAATACAATATCTCACTCAATAGCGTAAGATATTGTATTCAATTAATTAATTGATTCACACCGATGTTCCTAATGTTCATATATTCATAAATTTTTTAGATGTATCCTCAACAAGAACATCAATTGTTCGAAACGCGTTGTTAGTTTTTTTATAATAAACGTTTTTCTGTGGAGACATATTACTTTCACCAAATTATGTCTTTTGTATTTTGTACCCATAACCAAAACGAAGTCGTATTAACTACTCGTTATTATTCATATTATTCTCCTCTCAGAGAATGATCGCATCACGTTATACACGTTATGCTGGTAATTATTGTTATTTCATAAAACTGATAATTGTTTAATATTCTTGTGATTTTTAAAAGAAATAAAATAATTTGTTACTTTGGGATAATCACTAAATCACCTCTTGGCAATTCATTATATTGTCTTGGCAATACATAGATATATATGTATTTTAAGAGTTGTTTTCTTTGATGTGTCATCAGTAATAAAGATGTACACGAAATAAACAAAAGTTGGAGCATGATATGACAATGAAAGCAGATTTCTCTCAGAAAAAAATATCAAACTATTTCGCAGCTGGCTTGTGCTTTACAATGAATTTAACAATACTTCCTTTCTTGTAAAATACTCAATTGCCTTCAGGACATGTGATACTGATCCGAATAACCTATATTATATGACACCTACAAAAATAGTAACAAACTCATTGGAGACTAAACAATGTACAAGTCCTTAAAAAAAGTTTTATTCTTTAATTAAATAATTATAGTTTGCTATAATGAGAGCAAATATTTTGATTAAGTTGTATTTACATGTGACTTTATACTTACGTGACATTTTATAAAATATTTGATAATTAGTAATTAAAGCAAATGTTTCTCAAGTTATTTATCGAATGTGAGCCCCTTTTAAAAAGAAAAAGTTCAATTAATCAATGAAAAATACTGAGATCGTTTGGCTACTAAGCTAGTTTACTACGGCCAGCGTGGTTCATTCTTTCTGCAATCCAAGGCTCGACAAGAGGAAGAAACTCATCGGCGTAATTCTTATATGAACAATAATGTTGATGTTCTCACGGTTATATTATGTCTGAACCTCCTCAACTTAATAGGAATATTAGCGGCGGTCAAGAGCAATTTAAAGAAAGTTGAAAATATTAACACCTTGCCAGGACGTTGATCATGAGAGATGAGATACCAATGGAGTTTCAAGCAGAGATAATTGAAATTCAAGTAAATGATTTACTGAAAAATAAGAATATAAATGACCTTTTAAAAACAGTAAAAGGTTAGCTGTCAGTGAGGTATCAGCATTTGGAACACCTTGTGACTGTTTCCAAGGATTTCAAGAATGCAGTATGTCAAGTTAGCTCCTCAAAGGAGATTACCTACTGAGCATTTAAAAGTGATTTCCCCCGTTGACTAGAGTAAGGTCTTCTGTCTTCTTTTGAAGAAATCTTAAAAGTACTGAAAGCAACTTAAAATCTAAGTACAGCCTCAAGTTCTGATGTCCTCTTCTTCTGATTTCGCAAAAATCTAATATAGAAGTACTAGGTGTGCCGTACATACTTTATTGATAAAATTGCCTTAAAACAATTTTCGTAAATAATAGTCCTTACTTTTTGTGTTATATCTAAGTTCAGGAAGTAATTAAACTTTTTTTCAAGCTCGTTAAGCCATCGGTACTGAGTCTGCATGATGTCAGGTACCCGATAAACATCCCTACTCTAAATACACTTGAATTAGGCGAAGTTTGGGATTACCAATGTAGAGTGTTCATTGTGTGGTATCACAAAGGGCCATGCTTTGTCCCACGAGCGTTCGGCCACAGCAACGTAACCTAACTTAAACCACATTTTTAGATCATTAAGTGGCGAAAGCCTTATTTTCAGAATATGCAGACACTATTACCTACCTCTCAACAGACTCAACGGTTCTTCCGGCTCAAAAGTCTAAGGTCCAGTGGATGCTGTTTTCATCAGCTATCAGTTCAAGAAGATATTCTTTTTTTGATATCCATTATGTAATTAGCCTCTCACCGTAGCAACACCTAAAATGAAACTAAATAAGTACGCTCCTATATCAGGATTAATTAAAGAATAGACTACACCATCGGAGAAGCCAATTTGTAATTCATTTATTATTATAATGTATTTAATTTTTCAACATCAAATTAAAAGTTCATACTTCAAGCAATTTCCACGAAATTTTTCAACCAACAATTAGATAACATATTTATGAAAGAAACAAAAAAACTAGTTTAAGAAATTAAATAGATTCCATGAGATAATAATAAATTGTTATTCATGACATATTAATAAATTCTATACTATCCTTGATTACACATTAGTATTTAACTATTTCATTAAATTAATATTTACTGCATAATTAATTTCACCGAGATATGGAACTACTTCAATGGAAAGTCCGAGAAATGGACGTTTTAGAACACTGAGTTCTAGAAGTAAGGAAGTATAATATATATAGGAGATAAAAAGATTTCACATAAACACGTGAAACAACAATCAATGATCAAACCGCAATAATAAAATGGGAAAACAAGACTAAGATCTTTCAACCGTAACAAGCGGTCTTCGTCAGAGTCACGCAAAAAACGTTGGGTTTTTGACTCTGACGAAGACCGCTTGTTACGGTTGAAAGACCTTAGCCTTGTTTTCCCATTTTCTTATTGTGGTTTGATCATATATATAGGAGGTAAAATTAGGCCTAAAAATCCAGCCCGAACCAACCCAGGCCCGAGGATATTAGAGCCCGATCCCAGCCGACTCAATATATACCCGGATAGGGTATTTAATATCCACACACCGTTTTAGTACATATATAATATATATTTATTTAAAAAAAGTTAGCAAGAGAGAAGCCCGAGCCCAAACTGACGCAATTCTAACGTAATAATCATCATTTTGGGCCCGACCCTGCTCAAAATTCGGGTCGGGTCGGACTCTGACTCGGGCTTAGGATCTTACCTCTAATACTAGTGTGGTGACCGCGTGTGCGATGCAGCTGTTCTGCGTCCCCAACTGACCCACCTTATCAAGCCAGGTACTCGATGAAAGCACACCACCAGGAAGGAGGTCAAGATTATAGTCTTACAGGTCAAATTACAGCCAAACTTGAAAAGAGGTGGTCCTTAACAGACCTAACAAGCAAAAAATGGCCTGCGACCAGTTGATTCAAAGAGGAGCTCTTATAAACTGAAGTTTTAAAAACGCAACCAAATAATGCTATTAACTGTTTACCCATGTATGTTTTACTTAAAACTTTTCTGTAATAATATATTTCTTAATGCTAATTGTTATTAATTTATTTTATGCATAATAACAACATTATTCAGTATTGTAAATTGAATACAAAATGTGCGGCCATTTCACTAAAACAAGTCCTCTTTTTTCTAACATTAATTAACTGAGAATCATTTTATTGTTCTCCTTGTAGCATTCACTTCAGTTTTTATCGTTAATTCTCGGTTTATATGTTAATTATTAACAGTGTTAAGTGGTTGCATAATAGTTGATTAACTTGTTTCTGAATCTTAACAAGTTATATCCGTGAATATGACAACAAAACTCCAGAAATTCAGACCCAAGTTTAAGAAAGACTGATTTACTACTCAGGTGCTGAGCACATGAAACCAGTTTATTTTCAATAAAGAAAGGTACGTCTGCTTATTTTCGGACTCACACCTAAGATAAACGTAATGTGAAAATAACAATATTGCATAGAAACTCAATAATTGAAAAATAAAATGAAAAGGAACCCATTTCATCACACGCTTTTCTGTTATACGGAATCTAAAAACCAGATTAAAAGATGAGTTGTCTTTATCCTGTAGGTTTTAGAGTTATGTTCAAGTTGGGCTTCCAAATGGATAACTAAAGCAAAATATTTGTTATATTTAATTTTGTTCACAAATATGTTGTTTCATGTTTTCAAATAGGTCAAATTAACTTGTTCTTCCACATTTTCGTTCATACTTGGTAAACTAAACGATTATTATACGTACCTCATAATCGTTACGTAAAAAACATCTTTTGCATAGTCAGTCCATAGCGAAGAGAAAGGTAGGAGACATTCCCACGGAGAAGAACTGCATCCACGTTGTACAGAATAAATGTGCCTGCCTAATAGCTAGGGCTCCATGGTATCCCAGAAATATCGATATTCAACATGATTTGAGTTGGGAATCTATTGATTGCTACAATGAAGACAAAAAATGCCCGCCCATCCAAATCTACTTGTTCGGGAACTGAATCCAACATACAACCTTTCCTAATCCCATGAGTCCTAATAGCTCCCTTCCTGATCTAAATATGACGACCTGATGAGATCTAAAATACAGCACTTCCGACAATGTAAAGCCGCAAGACCATACGACCACGAAACGACTCCTTTCCCTGACAGACTGACGTCCCCAGTATTGACAATGCTTACAGATCTAAACAAAAACAGCAGGATGAGAATTTAGTACTAGTGGGCCCCTGGTCTAGAAGTGCTAAATACGACGTGCAGTGTTGCGCTTGGAAATATTCGTTGGTCGTTGATTGGAGACTAGTCCCTTAAGATGTGACAAAATAATTGCATTGTTAGAGTATGAGCTAAACCTCTTAAAATAAATTTCAGAACAGTTGTGGTTATTTGATGAGATTTCAAATTCAAAAGCTTAGGAATTCTGTAAACTTCACTTTTAAAAATTAAACCGACTTAATCTTGAAGTTACACTTATTTCAAGGAACATGCTGCCAAAATAAGAAGCACTGTTAATATATAAGTAACAAGCTACGATATATTACAAAAATACAATAAAGAAAGATGAGATAGTCGAAGAGAGTGCACAAGTCAGGGCTGCCACTTCAACAGGTTGAAGAAAGCGAATGTATCTCGAAGTCGCTCCTCTCTCTCTCAATCTGCACTCGACATCAACCATTCTCTCTTATCCTTCATCTACAAAGCTTTCTTATACCTCTTCTTATTTATAATCACTTGAAAGAAATCAGACTTCCTTTTATACATCATACTTGAATTACAATCAATTAAAATCAAATATTTATTCATATTAGGATATATATTGTTCAAACAATTGTCAATTTAAAATGAATATCTCAAACACATATGTAAATATTCATTACCTAAGATCTACATACGAATACCAGAGTGTATAATTATTTATGAATTCTACCATTGCACGTGTGATTTTTTCACTTGTTATTAGCAGTTATATATGTTTCATATATATGGTCTGTAAGCTTCACTTTTAATTTCCTTTTTTCTTAATGAAATTTTCAAAGATTTTATAATACAATGTGGAACATATTGCAATCCAATTTAAAAATAAAAGAAAATTAAAAAAATTGCAAAGAGGATGGTGGAAACAAAACTCCTGCCACCAGGTGGGCAAATTTTTACTTAGTGATATTATTATGATATAATGGGCACTTATTTAACATTTGGTGTTGTTTTTCAAAGAATTTTAAGGCTCTTTACTCGGAGCTGTTGCAGAGATATAGAAAACTACAGACTCATTTCTGTGTTTCTAGGCTATACGTTTTAATTAGTTATCCGTTCAGACGACCATTTCTTTATTCAAAGAGCATAAATTTACTTGAAACATTAAAATCAGCATATAACAGAGAAAGCAAATTGAACGATCCATATTTGGAATAACAGTTCCTTTTTAGATCATCAAAAGAGAAGATGAAGTGGGAGAGATGTATGCAGTCAGTCTTATCTAAACAGATATGCAAACTGAATACAATCTGATCACTTTCTGATTATGAACTGTTGTTTGAAATATCAACATTGTGATTGATCAAAAGAACAATCAGATAAAAGCTCAGAAATATATTTCAGAAATCATCATTGAAAGTCACTCACATATACACATACAACCTCTAGGATTTGGTTTTAACGTCATAACTATAGAAGAAAGAGCGGTACCAAGAACAGGGGATAAGTGACGGATTCAAATCAACAGTGCAACCGCTCGTGTGCTCAGTTTAAAGCGACTTGTCGGAAAATAGTCCAAAAACAGTATAAGGAGTAGTAGGAATAAAATAGTAAATAAAAAATCTAGAGTGGCCTGCACTCAACTTTACTATAAGTAAACTTAATATCAAACTTCTTGGGTATAAAATATATAATGTCTCATTTAAGCATAATGTAAACATCAAAATGGGAGATGTTTATTAGTCTTTCATTCCCCAGGTACTACAGATAGTGATTGATGAACTTATCAATATATAAGCTTATTTTTGTACATCACACAGCTGATGAAAATAACGTCATTAGTATAACTACAGCAGTAATAAGATTCTTGAAAAGCCAAAGTGAACATTTCTTAATACGAAATAATCTCCTACAAGAGAACATGGCTTTTCTTCAAATAGCCAGTGGATTTCTTACATCGTTCACTTGACCTCCTTCTACATTGAATATTTAAGTCAAATTTTCAAATTTAAAACAAGAAAATACTCTTATTTTCTCTGAAAAACGCGAAGTAAAAATGTCGTTTCAAGATAATTTATAATTAAGGATATACGATAATAACATTTATTAATCTTCAACGAAAAGATTTCAATTTTGAATTATGTTCAACATTTGTGGTCTTTTATAGAATTATTATACTGGGAAATTTATGACTTCTTAGCATTTAATAAAATTATTTTGCCTTCCCCTTTGTCAAAAATCATATGTAACAAATTTCTCTGAGTGAGAAACCTTTCTTACTGCGTCTTGTACTTTATTACAAGAATTTTTTCATGATTTAAAGTTTCATGAATTTTTTATAAATTGCTAATTTTGTGTGACGTTTTTGGTCAAATTTTCATGATTTTTTAATGAGCCGTTTACAGAAATCGTACTATAACGCCCCTTGGAAGAACGTAATTTTAAAAAAATTATCTCAATTCATTCTCCACATATTGTTCTATCTCTAGGCATAGTTTAATTTTGATCCGTGAAACGGAATGGCTTGTATTGCTCTCACAGGCATTGATATTAAATAATAAGTCAAAATTTTTACATTTTATTGAAAAAAAAGTATTTTTGCTTGTTTTAAAAATTTGAATATATTTTTCGTTTATTGTATTTGTAACCCCAAATATCATGCCAAAATTTAAAACTCTAAAATTAGCAGTTTAGGAGAAAAAAAAATGTTCTCTAAAAACCGGTTTTTGGCAAAAAAAGTGACTTTCTCGTCATGCATAATTCTTCCCAAACAATAGGGATCATCTACACTATGGGGCCCATTTTTGTGTAAAATATCAACTTGATCCATAAAATATTCTGGACCGTAGCATGGTAACAAGCAATGCTAACATACTCACCCACACACAAACACACAGATATCATCGAATAAACTTCATAAAACGAATTTTGGGACCTCAAATTTCGTCAAAAATTCGAGATGGAAATTTCCACGATCACTATACTTTACTTATAGAAAAGTAAAAAGTTGAATTCCGGGTTACAATTTCCAAATCAATTTTTTTAAGGGAATATACATTATCACATTCTCTAAGTCTAATATTGTACATGGAACCAAAGTATTATTGTATCGAAATGCTTATGTACACACTACAGTCCACAATCTACAGTCCTATAGATCTGCACTCGAAGTAAATTTCAGAAACATATTTACAAATCATAATTAATAGAAGTGAAACTCTAATTAGTGAATAGTTGAAAAGTAATATGGAATGTATTGAGGGGATAAACTAGCTCATTACCATTGATTAGTAAAATAATATAAAACAACTGGACCAAAACATTAAATTATGCATTGTTAACTACATCGTAAACAGTTTTATTTAAGTATTTCAAACAAATTATTTTATATTAGCTTTATAAATACTTGTACACTAAAATTTACATGAACCAATACTTTTTTGTTTGATATTGATGGAGCAAAAAGAAGTAAAGTAACTTCCATTTAACTTTTAATACAGGTATAGTACATAAAATATTGTTTTCAATCTATGTGGAGGTATGTATAAATAAAATTATGAAAAATAATATCATAGGACATGATCTATGAACAAATAGTCATACCTTAGCATGATGAGACGTAATTCTGTTCTGTTCTGTCAGGCGAAGCGCGAAGGCAACTGACGTGTTGAGACATGTATGTAACTATAGGGTTCAAAAGTACACTTTCATTCATTCTGCTGAGAAAACTACCCCCACTATATCTTAATAATTGCGTCTTAATTTATTAGGAGAGAAAATAAATGTTTAACAGTATTTCAATCAGAAATTGTATTAAACATTCTTCAGCTGTTTTTATCAAAGGCAAATAATATTTATGAGGTTTTCTTTCTTGCACTGATGCAAGTTCAGTGCAATAAAGTAAGAAATAGAACAATTAAAGTAAAATTTTAACACACACACACACAGACATCATCGAAAAAACTTCATAAAACGACTTCTGGGACCTCAAAACATGTAATTCCATCAAAATCTCGAGATCGAATTTTTTCACGATTACTATACTTTACTTATAGTAAAGTAAAAATGAACCTTCTTAACTGGTAAAAAAATAGTAAAAAGAATATAAGAACATTATATAGGGTTGAATAATTATTATATTATTATATAATGTTATTATTATTATATTAAATAATATAATATATTATTTATATAATAATTTATTATTATTTGGGCACTCGGTCAAATGTCCATTGATCAGCGTTTCACAATACAGTCGTATGAAGGTCTGAAAGTAGACAGGACACGGAAACAGGCTTATCTCCCAGTTAGATATTATTATAATAATATTAAATATAATATTATTATATTATATTATATTATTACTGAAATTAATATAATATTTTCTAACATATCTGAATCGAATTTCCAATGAGTTTCACTCCTGCCATTGGGTCGACATATAGATTGTTTAAAAAACAGTTATCGTACAAATAAATATAGAACAGTTCTTATAAAAGTATTATTTCACCACTTATACCATTCAGAGAATTCAAAAGTAGATTGATTGGATTATAAAATTTTGTAAAATGTTTTATGAATATCCATTTTTTTCTATCCTCGAATTTTTACCCTCTTTGATGTTAACTTTGTGATCTCAAATAATTTCAGTTTTTTTTTAGTTACAACTTATTCTTTGAAATTTTACTTTGTTTCTCATCTGTGTATCGGCCAGTACACGTTTAAATTTAAATCACCTAATTCTAAAGCTCTTTGAATTCTAAAGTTGTATAAGAATGGGAGTTATGCTGGCATGGATAGGGTGACCCTGGGGCGGCTGCAATAAATTAGTGCCACTTAGGAGTGCAGGACAAAGACTGGGGCAAGGCCACGACAAGGCGCACTCGGTCAAATGTCCATTGATCAGCATTTCACAATACAGTCGTATGAAGGTCTGAAAGCAGACAGGGCACGGAAACAGGCTTATCTCCCAGTTAGCCATTCAATAATCAATCTTCATCAATAACTCAACAACTGCAAACTTATTTATTTACGACTTACAATCTGTTTAACTTTTAAAACAAAACAGAAAGATTTCCTTCAGATACCTACTAAACTCTTTGCTTAATGAATAGAAAATAAAATTTTACTGGACTTAATAACGACATGACGTTGTCCTTCTAATGAACATGTCATTAGTTTAATATTTCTTGCTGTTATTTAGTAACAAAGACATATGAATAACAGGGGTAATGTCACCTATGGTAAAAACAGAATCAGTTGTAACAGGAATAGTTTTCAGTACAGTCACGTATGGCAGAGTGAACATCTCAGACAAGTTTAGCTCTAAACATTTATAAAATTAACTCATGTAAAACGTCATCAGGGGAGAAGAGAGAGCTACACAAAGGACAGAGGGTATTAAATATTTAAAACATATTAAAAACATGTACCGCGTGTTCAGAAAGTCACTGTTCATTTTTCTAATAATTATTTTTTTTATATTTCAGATTTTGAACCCAATATGCTTTTATTAACAATTGAAGAACTTTTATGGCTCGTCAAACAGAAATTCCGAGAGGGTGTTAGATACACAGATGTCATGCCACAACGGTTTGCTGAAAAATCCCTAGATAAAGCTGTTCCAGATAGCAACGAAGTTCGTAAGCTTGTTGATAAGTTTTGGGAAACAGGATGCATGGATGATGCCAAAGGCTATGGAGGGCTAGCAAACCTATTGGAGGAGAAACTGTTGGACATTTTGACAGTATACTGCAGAATCTATAAAAATTAGCACAGTAGCATGATATTGGTCTTTGAACTGCCCATAAGGCCGTCACAAGGGAATTAAAGCTCTTCCCTTATAAATTAATGGCAGTACAAGAACTGAAAGCCACTGAACATGGGAACCATTACGATATTGCAGACTGTTTAACCGATTATTCAAAGAAGGGTCCCTTTCAACATAATTTATAATTGTCATTCATATTTACCTCCTGTATGCTATATTGAAACATGTGTTAATAAATATGTGAGTGCACAGTGACATTCCGAACACCCTGTACATAAAACATGAATATAAAATATAAATTGGCTTATAAGAAAATATAAAACCTAACAGTCGTAAAATAGTTTAATGACCATGATACGAAAGTCGTATTTTGCTTGGTATTTCACATCTACTGCCTCAACAAAGGCAGTAAAATCATAACCCAAGTGCATCTTTATTAAATCCAAACATACGTCGTGAGTAAGGTAAGTTAAGGTAAGGTAAACATACGTCGTAAGTAAGTATTACTTACTGCCTCGTAAGTATTACTTACTGCCTCGTAAGTAATACGAGGCAGTAAATTCATAACCCAAGTGCAATCTTTATTAAATCCAAACATACGTCGGGAGTAACCAAAACAGATAAAAAGTAAGGAAAGGTAACTACAGATACCTTGTAAGTGGTTATGAAATAATCTACAGACCAATACTGTTCAATTAAATATTTTGTACAACCTAAACATGCAGCTAAAGATAACTTAATTTTAGAAAACCTTATGTTGTGTCTTCACTTTAACCAACACATAGGAAAAGTTAATAGAAAAGTTCTAAAACCTGGTTTACATTTTTATGGATAAGCAAGCAGTCTCAGCGTTCATATAATTAAATACGACATACAAACATCCATTCGTATGGTAAGGGTACACAGAGCAAAGAAAAACTTCAAAATACGGTAGAGAAATTCCTCTAGTCTAGAAATTATTAAAGGATAATATGAGAAATTCTATGTACTTCCATGAAATTAAGGATTAAATTATACATAAAAATCATTAATTAAATCAAAGAAATACATAAATCTTATGTCCAAGACGACATTAAATCATCTTAACCTCTGAGGTAGAGTTCATGATAAAACAAACGAAGTATTTAAACCTTTCACAGATTAATTGATTAGGCTTTTTAAAAAATGTCATTTATATATTTCTTTTAAAAAAGGGGCTTTCTTCATAAAGCAAGTTTTTTTAAAACAAATACTTAGAAATTAAAGAAATTGGGATTTTAAATATAGTCTCTTTCATTCTCAATATTAAATTAGAGCAATAAGTTTAAATTAATTAGTTATTTTTCCGATTCCTTTCTAAGCTATCTAAATTAAAATGTATATCTCTTTTGATGTGATAAATCTATTTTTTAAAGTTTAGTGTTGGAAGCAAATAGTTACTACATTGAATATTAAGAAAGCACACTTTATAATAGTATCATAAAATATGAATAAATGTTTTAATGACATGCAAAAAGAATTATGACTTTATAACTTACAATTCATGGACCATAATAATAACATATGTAACCGCAATAAAAACTCTTTGAACTCGTAACCTTCTTTTAAAAGTTGGTAACTGCTATTTGATAAACATTTTCAAGTATATATTTTATAAACATATTTGTAAAAATACTTAATCCTATTAAAATTAATTATATTGAAAATAAAAATAACGAGAAATAATAACATTTGATAACAACTAAAACAAATGTAGAAGAATTACCTTTTAGTTATTAAACAGAAATAAAATAAAATGATAAAAACCAATAATAGTATATCCATTAAAAAGTGTAATCTGAATATTTTAAACGGAATAATTTTGACCATTAAAGCTTCCACCGAAAAAATAAACTTCCGGCAACAGAACTACCAGGTCATTGCATAAATGTAAACAAAACAAGCTATTTATTAACCTTCAACAAATTTCAGCTTCCTTTTTTCTAATAAATGATATACTAATATTTTGTGGTTGGTTTACATTAATACCTCAGCAATTAATAAATTGAAAGCTAATAAGTAATTAACCAAATTAAAAAAAAATTTAATTGTAATTAAATTTATTTAATAACACAATGATCAAATTCCTTTTATAATATAAGGTCTATTTTTATGTTAATATTAACTAATACGACTAAACTAACCAAAACTAATTGTACATAATAATAATAAATGTAGTAATAACTAATTCAAACACGATTGAGTCAGTGACGGTTAAACTAACTGTAAGATAATAAGGGGTACTTGAGTGATGTTTTATTGCTTTTTTAAATTTCTTGATGTCGCAGTTAAAAGGATCCACACTGATACAGAGACCAACACTTTATCATCATACAAGAGAGTGAGGAATGAAGCAAATAATTTTCAAATATGGAGCATTCACTGTCCATATGAAGGGATGTGGATATGTAATTGAAAAATGAGATCAGGACAATCAATAAAAATTATTTAATATTTTATATTTGAATAGAAAGTCATAATAGGTTTTACTAGAAAGGAGTTCAAAAATATTAAATCGGGCACAAAGGAGAGGATAGTAAAATGAATCTGTAGGATAATATGATTTATGGGAAAGCATCTTAAGGAATTTGTAATGGACGGATTGAAGTAAATTTTGATATTTATTGTAATACAGATACCAAAGAGATGAGACATATTCTAAAATTGGAAGAACGAGAGATTTATTAAAAGTAACGAAAGTATGGGATATTTGAAGTCATATGATTTTTTTGTAATACAACCGAGCATATTAATATCCAGGTTTTTTAAATCAACAAAATGATTGTGAAAAGTTAATTTATAGCCAATAATCAATCCTAAATCATGTATACAGTCTACTCGAGTTAAAGGGTTATATTTAAATTGATTAAAGTTATGTTATATGGGTTTCAGAATTGGAAAAAGATATTACAGAAAACTTGGAAACATTTAGATAGAGATTATTAGAAGAACACAGTTTGAAAGTTCATTATTAAAGGTTCAACAAGTCCTCACTCATAAGAGAAGGCGGCGATCTTGAAATAAAGTTTCAAGATCATCAGGAAAGAGTAACAATTGAGCATCCGATATTACGGAATAAATATCGCTGATAATATTGAAAACAGTAATGCACCAGTATGGGAATCTCGTGGAACTCCAGATATTCCAAAGAACGGGTTTGATTTCAATTTCATAACTTTAAGGATATATCTCCAGTTTGTAAGGCAAATTTATATTCAGTCAAACATGTCTTTTGAAATACCAGCAGCCTCCAAATTAGAAGAGTTATACCATGGTTAACCTTGTCGAATGCAATAGCAAAGTCAGTATAAACCGCATTAATTAACAAATAATTAAATAAATACGTAAACGATAATTTACAGAATACCTGTTCAGATTGATACCTGGATGTAAACGAGCTTCTAAGAGCTATATATGGGCTTTTTCAGAAGTTCTTAAAAATGATAAATCTTTTAGTTTTGGTAACCTTTTTTGGTTTTTAAACTCTCAAATATTCATTAAAATTGAGACTGTGGGAGTGGACGTGAATAGCAACCAATCAAGGACCTATGATTATAGATGTATAAGCTTAACATAAATCATATAGAATGCAATACATTTTCAACAGATTGCAAAATATTCTATAGAGGAAAACAAAAAGCTGTTGCTGCCTAGCTTTTATATACCACCACTTATTAAATCTCCTGTAATGATTAATCAAAAATGAAATGCTCTAAATCAAGTGGAAAATGACGAAATTATTAGAATTCCAGATGTAGAGTCGATGTGGTTAGGCGGCATGACAAACTGCCCTAGGGCTGTCGTCTGTTCTCTTTTGTGTATGCAGCCCCATAGACTAACCAACCCTTCATTCATATTATCATTGAATAAGTAAACTCTTCAAATATCTTAGTAAGTTACAGATTATATCAAGCCAGCTTGTTCTGCATATCTTGTTTGTCATAGGTGGTAAAATGAATAGGCTGCATTAAAACAAATGAAATCATTAAGTTTAGTAATACTTTTCTCGAGAGTTGGATTTTATGATACACGATAACCACCTTAAATAAAATTGAGTGTAAGTCACAACAGATTTTTTTTTGCAGTGAAATTTAAGAATTATAATAATTCCTGTTAAGAAAATATTTTATTTCAAGCAATGCACTTATTTGTAACGAAAATTTCAAGGGTTCTGTCTAAATCAGATATGAGTAATATAAAAAAACAAATAAAGTTAATTCTTGCAATAATTAAGTATGTTTAAAGAATGCCATCATATCAAAATCGACATCCAAATCCAATGAACTGTAACCACCAAAAATCTAATTTCGACGAGTATAGCATTGAGAAATTATTGTTTCGATGCATAGTTTGATGTGATATTGTACTACTAATGTTCGAGTGATGTATTAGGGGCATTAAAAGGTATTGCACGACGAAAGTGCGAGGTCTTTTTAGTTTTCCCAAAAGGCCTCCCTGATGAAGCTGAGCCTGGTATGCAGAGCACTATCCATGCAAGACCCAGCAGGACACTGGAGCAATCAGTCTCAGCAGAGGCAGTGGATCTCTGCATCAAGGTCATACAGGCACCCTCTCTGTTGCCTAGTGCAATGCTTAGACAAATAAGTGGCCTTAGGTGTTAAGTCTTGGTTAGCCTCAACACCTTCAGGCTTTATCAGACACAGTAAGACAGATAAAAAGAGTTCATGACATACTACGCTCTGCAAGATAGAGTTATTTCCGTATTAGTGCATACTAATATGCAAATATGCTAATATGCTAATATAATACAAACATGTGGCATCTGACGACGAAATATCGGGATACGATACAACCAATAATTTCCAACAAGAGGAAAAATATGTTCTGACAAAGAAGAGGAACACAACCCATAGCAATAAATTATTTGAATTCAATTCTATTGCTTTTAAATAAATGAAATAAATATAAATCATGATATTTTAGAACAAATCATTTCCTTAAAAGTGTATGACATTATTCCCTTATGCTGTTAACAAGAAATTTTATTATCAACTAAAGAATAATATTTAAAATGCTGTTTACAGAAAAGAAAGATGAATAACATGTTTATTGAGAAAGAATGAAGATAAAAGGTGGTTTAAATGAAATATGGTAGTGAGGACCAACAGGCCTGACAGAGGAGTGGTTTTTTACAGCGTGCCAGAGAGGAGGAATAAATCACTGAGCAAGGGACAAGCGTGGCCTAGTCACATTCATTTACTAAATTACCTTCTACCAGAGTAGCATTTTCCTGCTAAAAACAAAATTGTATAATCGAAATATTCCTTACATGATAAATTATTTTTTATTTTCTTAAACCAATGATAATGAACTTAGCTTTACAGAACCATCTTTGATATTTCATCCAATTTGCTTTATAATTTATGAAGTTTTATACTTTTTTTTTTCAAACTGAAAAATATTCACAAAATTAGATTTTTATTTTTATTTACCCTTTATATGAAATACAGAGGTATGAATGTATTACTTTCAATATCAAATTTTCAATGGAATACACCCTCTGATGTTCCCTGTGACTAATTGAATAAGTTTTGCAAATTGAACTCTGTAAAAGATAAAAAAGTCTCTCTCTCTCTCTCTCTCTCTCTTTTTCACACACACTGTCTCTTTGTCTCACTGAGTGTGAGTATAACTTTGTGAGTGTGTGTATGTGTATTTGCGTGTGAGTGCTTGGATGCTCCTGTCTGTCTGTGTGTATGTACTCGATAACTCTTAAACCAAAATCTCATATTTAAGTTACTGTTATCCATCAAACACAAGAGAAAGTTTGACATCAATACTTCACTTTTCACAGAGATGAAATCAGTTGGAAAAAACCTCTCAAAGTGATTTTGATTTGAAAACTTTGATTTGACTTCGGCAAGGACTAACCTACACACATTATCCACAACACCAGTTTAGATTTTGATCACTCCTTTAATTAAATTCAGTGAAGGTTGAAAAAATAGAATTATAATAGAAAATATAACTTTTGCTGACTGTGTAATATATATATATATATATATATAATAATATATATATATATATCACGCGTATGAATAATCACAGGTCATCCGTTGGAAAACGCAGTGACCTTCCCGTTGCTACTCATGCCAGTTCTCACGGACTCAGTTTTAATGACTGTTTCCGTGTACAGGTCCTGAGGCAGATTGATCAGACTAATTCGAAAGTTACTCTGAGAGCTTCAGAAGAAGCACTTATTAGTCTTCTGGGAGGTAGATCGGCTCGTGGGCTTAACGAAAGTGATTTCTTTTCTATGTTTTCTTTTTAAATTCTAGTTTATATATATATATCTTAAAGTATATACTTGTAAAAACATTCTGCACCAGACCAAAATTCATATCCAAGTCACAAAAAATCGACAGAAATACTTCTATTATTAAACTTAAAGAAAAATAAATCAAACTGAATCAGTATGAATAAAGAAACATATTGAAATTTGCATCTTAAATATTGTTGATGCTGTTAACGCTTTTACATTCTCCTCTTACTGACCCCAATATCGAAATTTCGATTTCTGTTACTCCAAATTTTTATCAGTGTACATGATAATGAAAAGTAAAGTCAAAAATGTTTTACCAGTATCATTTTATAAACAATTAAAGTTTTAAGGTTTCTGGTTAATAATTAGACTGGCTTACTTTGTTTCCTTAGTTGAAGTTAATAGAACTATTATAAAGAAGAACTTCAATCATGGGAATTATTAAAATAAAGTCCTAAATTATTGCTACACTTATTTCAGTTATAACCCTTTTTAACGATAATATTTGCATAAATTACATTTACTTATATTTGATAACACTAATTTACAAACAAAATTATTTATGATTTAAAAAAAAAATAGGTTTATAGAGAAATTCCCATTTTTTTTATGGTATTAATGCCAGAATTTTAACACTTTTATATTAAAAGTTTTACAGTTTATTTCAGGTATAAAACATTTTATAGCAAGAAAGTTTTTAATAAATGGGTTCTTTAGGTTTACGAACAAATGTTGCAGCCTGTTATTTACCAGAATATCTGTCTTCCTAATTGTTGTTATGAATTTAAATATATATATAAATGTTGTTCAAAACCATTGGGGCTTCAGTATTAACGATCTTTTTAAGTAAATGCTCCTTTTTACCGAACACTTTGCGATGTTGTACAATTAATTGGTGGAGTAACTCTCCCAGGGACATTTTATAACTTCACTGTTTTAAAATACCTTTAATTATCTATATCGAGCTTTCGGAATCACTGGCCATCTTCGGGATTATAAGTAAAACAATATATGGCACTAAAGTAAACTAAAATGAAATAAAATGAGAATGGAAATTAAGTGATAAACAAGACTACAAATAACAGGTGATACAAGGAAGGTTACAACTCGCGCCCCAAGCGCTCAGTAGTTGAATTAACAGTATCACTTTTTATAAATTTAAATCTAGGGTTAATATTTCTAGAACTAGGGATGACAAACATATAATTAATTTGATAATTTAGTGAGGGGATTTTTTTTAAAAAATCAAATGACTAAATCACAAGAAATCGGCATATTTAATAACATATATATATAATGAAGATATTTTATACACAGTTATGACATGTACATATCAATTAAGTCAGCAACAAATGTATGTACAACATTGTGTTACGATTGAAGATGAAATTTATGAAGCAAGGATTGGGCTTCTGTTTTTGCACAACGCTACGTTATTTTTGATAACCTTTGTTATAGAGGATATTTGTGTTTTTAGAAAAAATGCTTTCGAAGTTCTTTGGGAAATGCAGTAGTATCGTTTTTATAATTTTTTTTACCCAACGCCCGTCAGAGGCAGTTGGGCCATCGGAAGCCGAGCCAGCAGCACGAGGTCAGGCAGGTCAGGTCTGCCATGGTCAGGTCATCGTCAGGTCATGATGTGACTTGACACCTTGTGCTCAGTTGTGTATGTGGGGAGGGGGAGATAGGCACATACTTAGGCAGTATTCCTTTGAGGTGGAGGCGACCTGCAGGTTCTCGTGGAATCTAGCGACCTCCTCGCAGTCTCCACCTGAATTACAATATAATCAGATGTGACCAGAGGTTTCCATTGTTTTTCTCAACTCTTGTCCTACAAGGTCTTGACAGTATATTTTGAGATAAGAGAATTGATTTGACCTTTTTATCTGCCTGAAAAGTTTCTGCTTCTGTTTTTATGAAAACAAAACTAGTAATAATTCTTCCTAACCGAAAATAACCAGCTTAAAACAGAGAAAAGCATTAAGAAGATATTCAATAAAGGAGATAAAAATAATAGACTGATAATACTAAAGACTTTCAAATAATAATTCTGTAATAATTACAACTGTAGACGTAATAATATATCTAATATAGATATAGATATCTAATATTAGTTATGGTTAGTGTAGACGAGTTTGACTAAAACAGGGACGAAGACCGGCTCTTCGCTGCCCACTCACAGAGTTAGTCACCTTTTACCTAGTAGCATCACTTTATGGTGACATTAACAGTAATTGAGTTGAAATATTCATTTTATTTTTAACTTTATCTTAATACATAATATAAACTTGAGCTCTCCACATTAAAAATTTTTCATAGACACTGTTTCCAATGATCTTTTTCAATTATAAAATTGAGGAAAATTCCACTTAACGCTGCTCGGTTTAACTTTTGTTTTACCAAAATGACGAATATGATGGGATTTCAAAATGTTTTTGAATATCAAGACCAAAAGAAACTTTAAACGTATATTAAGAAAAAACACTTAACCAATTTAACGAGAATTATGCATCAGTAAATAAAAAAGATAACTGAATAAAAACTAAAAAGGAAATACGAAGTGTCTCATATGTGTATTTAATATGTTGCTACAGATAACTGCGTACTGAACGAAATGGGAAAAGGCTAACAATGTAAAGTAATTCGTTCGCAAAAAGAACTTCTAACTAAGAAAAGTAGTCCTCATTATAAACATAATTTTTGACAGTAATTTATTTTGATTTACATGAGTTCTATTATGAATAAAAATTACCGGTAGTTATCAAATCAATGAATCTGTAATTAATGTAATATAAATGAATTACATACAGGAAAAAATAAATTTCCTATTTTTCTCTGTTTCATGTATCTATATTATGTATATATAAAACTTGACATTCATTAATTTTTCATTTACTGGAATATATTCCCTACGTCAAAAAGTAAGTATGTATGGTAAGTTTTAAAGAAAGATGATTAGATAATTTCATTTTTCTGGTTATTTTCTTTATTTTAATAAACGTATCAGTACAGTAATTAATGAAATCGCAACTAAGAGGACATATAAATAATTGCAAACAAACAATAAACAGACGAAACAAACAATCTAAATCTGAAGGATTGGAACCCACGCCATGGTGTCGAAGTAATCAAATTAACAATCCAAAACTCCCTAATATTACTTTACTATAAGTAAAGTATAGTGATCGTGAAAAAATTCGATCTCGAGATTTTGACGGAATTACATGTTTTGAGGTCCCAGAAGTCGTTTTATGAAGTTTTTACGATGATGTCTTGTGTGTGTGGTGGGTGGGTGGTGGTGGGTGGGTGCGTGTGTTAGCATTGCTTGTTACCACGCTACGGTCCAGAATCTTTGATGGATCAAGTTGATATTTTACACAAAAATGGGCCTCATAAAGACGAAGATCCCTATTGTTTGGGAAGAATTATGCATGATGGGAAAGTCACTTTTTTTGCCAAAAACCGTTTTTTTAAAAACATTTATTTCTCCTAAACTGATAACCCTAGAGTTTTGAAATTTTGACATTATCTTTGAGGTTTCAAATGCAACAAACGAAAAATATATTCAGAATTTTAAATCAACAGGAAATATTTTTTTTTTCAATAAAATGTAAAAATTTTGACTTATAATTCAATCTCAAACCTTGTGAGAGCGATACAAGCCATACTGTTTGACGGACAAGAATGAAACTATGCCTATAAATAGAACATTATATGGAGAATGAGTTGAGATATTTTTTTCCAAAATTACATTCGCTAAACGGGCGTTACAGTACGATTTGTGTTTTCAGAAAATGTTTTTTTGACGCTAAACGGCTCGTTAAAAAATAACAAAATTTGACCAAAAATGGAACAAAAAATTAGCAATTCATAAAAAAAATCTGGAGTGGCCTACACTCTACTTTACTATAAGTAACTTAATGCCAAATTTCTTGAGTATATAAAACATAACGTCTCATTTAAGCATAACGTAAACATCTAAATGGGACATAATTATTAGCCTGTCATTCCTGAGGTAGTACAGATAGTGATTGAAGGACATATCAATTTATAAGCTTATTTTTGTACATCACAAATAATTTATTATTTGCAAATAATTTCATTAGTATAACTACAGCAGTAATAACATTTTTGAAAAACCAAAGTGAACATTTCTTGAAACGAAATAGTATCCTACAAGAGAACATGGCTATTGTTCAAATAGCCAGTAGATTTCTTACATCGTTTACTTGACATCCTTCTACATTGAATATTAATGTAAAATTTTCAAATTTGAAACAGTAAAATACTCTTTTTTTTCTCTGAAAAACTTCTTAAACAGCGAAGAAAATGTTGTTTTAAGGTGATTTGTTAATTAAAGATGTACGATAATTACAGTTATTAATCTCTAAACGAAAGATTTCAATTTTGAATTATCTTTTACATTTTTGGTTTTTAACAGAATTATTATACTGGGAATTTTATGGCTTCTTAGTATTTAATAAGATCATTTTCCTTCCCCTTTGTCAAATAACATATATACGAATTTTTTTTTAATGAGTGTTATCATTTACCTGCACAATATTATTCCTCTTACATCTCTTATAAGTCAATAATATATTTTCATTTTTCCATTAGAAACATCAATTTAATCTCAGTGGATTCGCTCAAAAAATTTCTAAGTCAATGTAAACAATGTAAAAAAATACAAAAAATTCGACAAGTATAGCAGGTGATCTCTTAGTCTAGAATAAACAAAGAGTTTTTATATCGTTATTGCTCTTTCCCGTAATTGAAACTTCATGAATTTTTTTTTGTGAATTGCTAATTTTTTGTTCAATTTTTGGTCAAATTTTCATTATTTTTTAATGAGCCGTTTAGCGTCAAAAAATCATTTTCTGAAAACACAAAACGTACTGTAACGCCCCTTTAGCGAAAGTAATTTCAAAAAAAAATATCTCAACTCATTCGCCATATAATGTTCTACTTGTAGGCATAGTTTCATTCTTGTCCGTCAAACAGTATGGCTTGTATCGCTCTCACAAGGTTTGAGATTGAATTATAAGTCAAAATTTTTACATTTTATTGAAAAAAAAATATTTCCTGTTGTCTTAAAATTCTGAATATATTTTTCGTTTGTTGCATTTGTAACTTCAAAGATAATGTCAAAATTTCAAAACTCTAGGGTTATCAGTTTAGGAGAAATAAATGTTTTAAAAAAAACGGTTTTTGGCTAAAAAAGTGACTTTCCCATCATGCATAATTCTTCCCAAACAATAGGGATCTTCGTCTAAATGGGGCCCATTTTTGTGTAAAATATCAACTTGATCCATCAAAGATTCTGGACCGTAGCGTGGTAACAAGCAATGCTAACACACGCACCCACCCACGCACCCACCCACCCACCCACCCACCCACCCACCCACCCACCCACACACACACAGACATCATCGTAAAAACGTCATAAAACGACTTCTGGTACCTCAAAACATGTAATTCCGTCAAAATATCGAGATCGAATTTTTTCACGATCACTATACTTTACTTATAGTAAAGTAAAAATTCATGAAGTTTCAATTACAGGAAAGAGCAAAAACGATATAAAAACTCTTTGTTTATCCTAGACTAAGAGATCACCTGCTATACTTATCGAATTTTTTGTATTTTTTTACATTGTTTATATTGACTTAGAAATTTTTTGGGCGAATCCACTGAGATAAAATTGATGTTTCTAATGGAAAAATGAAAATATATTATTGACTTATAAGAGATGTAAGAGGAATAATATTGTGCAGGTAAATGATAACACTCATTAAAAAAAAATTCGTATATATGTTATTTGACAAAGGGGAAGGAAAATGATCTTATTAAATACTAAGAAGCCATAAAATTCCCAGTATAATAATTCTGTTAAAAACCAAAAATGTAAAAGATAATTCAAAATTGAAATCTTTCGTTTAGAGATTAATAACTGTAATTATCGTACATCTTTAATTAACAAATGACCTTAAAACAACATTTTCTTCGCTGTTTAAGATGTTTTTCAGAGAAAAAAAGAGTATTTTACTGTTTCAAATTTGAAAATTTTACATTAATATTCAATGTAGAAGGATGTCAAGTAAACAATGTAAGAAATCTACTGGCTATTTGAACAATAGCCATGTTCTCTTGTAGGATAATATTTCGTTTCAAGAAATGTTCACATTGGTTTTTCAAAAATGTTATTACTGCTGTAGTCATACTAATGAAATTATTTGCAAATAATAAATTATTTGTGATGTACAAAAATAAGTTTATAAATTGATATGTCCTTCAATCACTATCTGTACTACCTCACGAATGCAATGCTAATAATTATATCCCATTTAGACATTTATGTTATGCTTAAATGATACGTTATGTTTTATATACTCAAGAAATTTGACATTGAGTTACTTATAGTAAAGTAGAGTGTAGGCCACTCCAGATTTTTATTATTATAATTATGAATACTAATAATCCTGAATATCAGGATAGAAATATTATTTCGCTGTTACATACACTTTATTATGATAAAGTATAAATGCCATTGTATTTTAATGTTGGATCATGGGATGAGTTGTAACGGTGTCCTAAAGATCAATACTTTCTACCAGAAGCCACTTTTTGTTCTACAGCCAATAAAAAAGGATTTGTTTAATCTCTAAAATACAACAAACATTTAAAAAATATAACTTAGGAAAGGATAAAAATACGTGTACGAAGATATATTTTAGAGTTGAAAATATTAAGTGCTCATCTACAACCTATGGTATAATACGTTCTATTCAGCATTGTAAGTAAGAGAGTATTACTAATATAGTTATTTGAAATGTTAATAGAAAAATATGTTTCAATTGTAAGATTATTTCGAGATTGAAATTATACAAAGATTGGGGTCAGAGTAAGCAGGTCTTGTAATTTTGTATTGATCATTCGAAGCGAGGATCGACTGCGCAGGCTACTGATTAATATGAGAAATTGATGTGGAAAACTTGTATTAAATAGTTGTTCAAGTATGTTTGCAACAGGACTGAAAAACAGTGCCAAGAGATTAATGGGCAAAAAGTCCTTCATTTCCAGCCAAATTCTACGTCCAAGTGGCTTTTTGCCCCTCGCTCGCTCTTTTTCAAGCCCCAAACACAAATATCCTCCATTATAAAAGTTATCAAAAATAATGTAGCGTCACGGAAAAAAACAGAAGCACAATATTCTCTTCATAAATTTCATTTTCAATCGTAACACAATGGTAATTATGCATACATTAATTGCTGACTTAACTTAAATGCATATGTCATAATTATGTATAAAATACCTTCATTATTTGTACATATTCTATCAAATTTGCCGATATCATGGGATTTAGTCATGTGACTAAACGAACATCAAAAGCATATTCAAAATTGATGTTAGAATACATCTTTAATAAGTTGAAGTTTTTAAACAAATTTGTGAGCAATAAATATAATAAGTACAATTCTCTTTTGAAAAAAGATATTATTATTAATTTATTTTGTTTTCAGTTATTTATTGTTGAAGCAATATATATAAATATATAAATTATATATGTCACCAATTACAAAATCTACAGAAAAATATGACAATAATTCACTTCAATATTTCCGCTTTAATTTTTATGAAAAGGAAAGTAGCGCAACAGGAGTGAGGCGGCATCTCGAGGGATTATAAAGGTACAAGTCGATACTTCTCCTGATAACGCTGTATGTCAAAATACTTTCACCAGGTTTTTCTTTTTTACTTTCAACAGTATTTGATTTAATATCCTAGTAGACTATTCAATTCTGCTGTTTGATATCAACCAAATGAATCAGGTCAGTTCGTACAGTTTGTGCCTCTCGGTAAGAAAAGAAATACTATTAAAAAATGCAGACCCTAGAATATATGTCTGATACACACGCAGATTGCCCCTATTAGCACGACCGAACGAACTTAAGAATTCAAATTCCATAGCTACACATTCCGTCCTCTTTGCCAACCAGGGTTGAAAACTGCAGCCTGCTGGGACTGCCTTGCCAAAGTTTCTTTGAATTGTGCCCAAAACTTTAGTCAATTGTGCCCCTGCTTAAGGGACTATCCTCTGCCTGAGGCATATGATGGTTGCACCCGTCTTGTTTCTAACTGAGAGGCATAGCGGTAGGTATAGCTGCAACCCCATCAGGATTGTGTTTCAGTGGGAGATGTCGCCTGCCTTGGGGCAGTATTCACGGACGTAAGGTCCGCTAAACCAGCTTTGGATTCCTTAATGTTTGTCCCATTTCTCCTTCCATCTAAGACTCAGACTAAAGTGTATGATTGAATGAAAATAGAATCGGTTTAGGCCATTGTTGTTCGGTGAGGGCTAAATTAAGCTAGTTAGAAGGAAAGGGGGAATGGAAGAGCTGTGCCTCTTTAGGTAAGATTTGGTCATGATGTAAAATGGTAGGGTCCTATTATTTTCTCGGTCATTATAAGAAAATAATCAATTTAGGAAAATGATAACTAAAAAATAACTAACAAAACATAAATAAAAATGAGAAGTTTATAATATATTATAAAATAAAATCAATGGGGCATAGATATAGACATTTATGTTAATAAGAGGTTATAAATTCTTATAACGACTAATAACGAGTTATAATGATTTAGATTTGTTTCTGTTGAAGATGGATAGTCCCGGAACCGGTTAGGCCGCAGGAACAGCGGTACACGCGGTGAGATGGTTATCTCCCTTTGTCATTTAATAATGTTCAATTATTATTATTATTATCGACGGTACTGCAGCCCGTGTAGGGCCCGCCAAAACACCACTCCTCCATCCATCCATGTTCTGTGCTCTCCTTCTCCAGAAGATGCAAACATCCATCTTCCTCACTTCACACCAGACATCATTCTTCAAGAAGAACAGGCAAACGCAGCGTTCAGGCGACAGTAAATCACTCCTTAGTCATTCAACTTCACCAATGCAACAACGTTATCTATCCATGAAGCACAAAAAGCCAAGTGTTCTTTTTTAACATAACAAGACTTGTTTCTTCTGCGTGTTGTCTGTCAACGCATTTCTTAAAAAAACCAAACAAGTTGTTTTTTTTTAATTTTTTTTTAATTTAAAGCCAAATACAATGATGCATGATAGTATTGTTAACTTTGCCTTTTTTAATAAAAGTGAATAAATATATATCAACTTTGAATTTAAAAATACCGTAGTTTTTTAATTTTAAAACTAATACTGTAATATGAAAGAATAAATATATCAATAAATATTTTATATTAATGATTTCGACATATTAAAATTTGAACTTCTGTATAAACTTCAAAACAGAACAAGAAATGTTTAAATAATCAACGGTCCCTATGAATGCAACAACGAGAAAATCATTGTGTTTGTGACTCTAATGAGTTCATTATACTCTCGAAAAACCATAGTACCAACTATTCAGTGGATCTCAAATCAGTTGAAATTTGACCCTGACGAAGGCCATTTGTAACGTTTGAAAGAACGTAGTCTTTTTTCTCATTTCTTATTGTGGTTTGAACTTTGATATACATGCACAATGATACCTAATGATAGCAATCTGTAAGCCAATAATATAAGTGTTTCACATTATTCCAACTAACAAGTATCCTTCACTCATGTTAGTTATTGCTATCATAAAAGCTTGATATGAATACGTCAAAAACACATTTGAAAACGTGATAATCCAATGAATCCAATTTAAAACTTAATATGTTTGTACAGTATCTAAAGTGAAAAGAAAAAAGTGTAAAAATAAAATCAAGGATTAAACTCTCTCTCTTCACCCCAAACGAGCTTTCCTGTTATCCACTACAACATCTTTGAGCAACTCCAGTGCGGAATACTCAATTTAGAATTTTATGAAATTGCAGATTGAACAAATTTTAAATAGAGATTCCAAACATTTATTAAGCTGACAAATTAACCACAGATTTACCTCATCAAAATGTTTCCTTCCTAGTAGACTCACAGGCTGTAATTCTCGGAAAATAACCTGACAGTCTACATTCTAAAAATCAGATGCCGAGGAGAGATTCAAAACTTACCAGAACTCGAGTTTTAGTGAGTATAACAGATACGTAGTCTTCCTGGCTGTGTTGGAAACGAGAAATTAGATCAGCTAGTACAGAAAGGCTGCAGTGATCTGTAACCCAGATTACAAATCAGCATCATCAGAAACCGAGAAAAAAAAACCTAGATAGCTGTTAAAAGCTCGAAAGCTGCCCTTGCAAGACAAAAGGGTAGAAGTACATGCTAACAAGATCTACTGCACACTACTTAATCCGTGGAGTCACCGTTGCCGAATTCAGCAGGGTGACAGCACACGACTATCCTAAGGAATAACTATACCGAATAGACTAATGAACCAGTGGCGCCTCTGCGATCAGGGACGAATGGACTGTATTCCTTGCGTTCCTGCCCCGCCTTATTACTACCCAGCAAGATAATAACATTAATATCTTTAATGCCCGGGAAAAGTATTATGTTAGACCAAATAACAAGTTGATATATAATATATCCAATAAACATTTAAAAAGGAATAAAAAGCTTTCGAACAAAATTGAAGAAGGTTTTAACAGAATGGAAAAAACTTAATGGATTAAAAGTAATTGTTGAAATTTATTTAAAAGTAAGTCAAGATTATTTTGTGGAATGAAGGAGGCATAAAGTGCATGTTTGGCGTAATAGAAGCTTATTTGAATAGAAGGCAGAAATGTTTCAATACGCCCTAACAGGAGTGAGGATCAGCAGGGATGATATATGCACTGCTCGCATGCCGCCCAATCGTTACCTCACCTCCTCGCCCAATACTTCTAACCCACAGTTTTCCCAACAAGAGTTATTGTCTCCAACTGTATCGTATGTTTTCTCCGCTAAGAAACCATTCTAAAGATAACTTCTACATTCTTAAATTTATAGTATCGCTTTTAATTAACTGCTTCTGTCAACGGTCTGAGACAAATTTCCTTTTAATAATAATTGCTTAAACATATGAAAGGTAAATACACATAATCAATTTATTTGAAGTTAAATAAATTATTTATTATCGTCAGTGGCTTCAATAGGAAAGGTATTTTAAAAGGAGAACCCGCTGCTCTGATAACGAGGGCTTCCCTTTGCTGCACCGATCTGTCTCTTTAAGAATAGCTGTAGTTGATTTTACGAGTGCAGGTATATTACCTTCTTTAAATAATAAAGGAGGACTCTAACAAGACGCTTGTTTGTTTTTTTCTAAACCAGACATTCACAGGGGCTGTTCAGGGGCCAGAAAGTAAGCTCAGTGATTATTTGTGCCTCATTTTAGTTATGGGCGAGTCGCATTACCGTGTTTATTCTACATCGGAAGCCCTAGTTCTTGATTCAAGCAAGTATACATGAGTACGGTCTTAACTTTCGATATTTCACTGAATACCTTACGACATATAGAACACGTTAAACTGACAGCTCACGTCAACTCCAGAAACGATGTCTATAAGATTATTCATCTCCTGCATCAAAAATATAGGTTCTCGCCCAAGACTTCTATAACTATCTTCAATATTAAAGAGAAGCACTTTGCCTTACATCAGATCACATCTGACCCTCTGTCCAACAAGGTGCAAAAGGAAATAAACTGCAAAGATCTAATCCATCAGTATGGATAAAAACGAGCGCAGGCTGACTTACAGAACAAATTCAGCAATCCATTAATAAATGACTTTTGTGCAAAACTTTGAACAGTGGTTCACCAATACAAACAAATATTTTTTTTACATGATATTTTGGCATCATCATCCCCAAAAGAAAAGAACCTCAACTTTCTGGTCAATACACAAATTGGTTATTACTTGTAGTTTTTTTAATGAAAATAAAAGATTATGCACAAAATAGATTCGGGTATCTATAATTTGGACATCATGTACTGTTATATAAATGGATGATACGTTCAAAGAAAGTTATTTCATATTTAAATATGATTTATTACTTTAATACGCTTATATTGATAACCGATTTTAGTGATGAATATTAGTGATTTGACCCTTAGGTCAATATATTTGGTAGCAATAATAAATAACTGTATATAACTTTATCAAGTTATTGATAAAGTTATTTACCAAACTTTATCAAAGCATAGGTGTTGCCTAACAGATATATACTTGCCCCTTCATGCTTGAGATTTGAGTTTATGAAAACTGTGTGCACATGTGTGCATGCATATCGAGCAGGACGTAAAGCTGTTAGTCTCAAGCCTGCACTTTGGCATTTACTGCTTAAAAATCACTATTCTAATTGAATTTAAGTGAGAAATAATTTATTACTTCATATGTAGTATCTATGCAGTAATTTGGTGGGTTAAAACTCATTGGCCAGCCATTATACACTTATATGTCTTACTCTCTGCAACTAAAATATTTGCTAACAAGAATTGAGCCATACTTTTTGTTCTTTGAAAAAAATTAAAGTTGAAGAAAGAAAGGACTGTATGTGTAGGATTTATAAACAACATCGTCAAATCATTTAAAATTCAATTTCATGAAATCAATGTTATTGCATTGTTTTCAAATAGTATAAAACTTGATAGATAAAAATCAGATTACTTTCATTATGAAAATTGTTTTGTCATTGAAATATGAATGTATAAACTTGATGATAATAAAAAAGAAACGATTCAGTTAAGTGATTACTTTTTTTCTTTATAGAATTTAATTTAACTCCTTTTGACTCATTGAGTTTAAAAAAAACGAAGTGACATTTTAAAAAAGAAATTTTCAAAGTAAGAAATAAATTCCCTGTTTACCTTGAAGACTCAACAGTAATTTAAAACTTATAAAAAGTTAAATATTTAATTTGATAATCAGAATATTTTAGAATCTAATTAACACTGTCTGCAATCATCTATTAAAATGACCTACGTCATAACATGATGTTCATATGAGGCTATGACCATGAAAATTAATCTACTTTTTTTTTTTTTTTAACATCATTTTGGTGTGAGGGTATTTCTACATTCATTTGTCCTAGATTATAAATTATTTTTTAAGTAAAGTTTTTAATCACTTTTAATACGTCACATGAAAGAAATACTTGATATTTCATCGTGAATGGTATTGTTTTAAAAAGTCTCAACGGCATAAAAGAACAATGGGAATACATATATTTTTGTGAGCAGCAAACCAGATTATAAACGCAGGATTGTTTTAAAGATTTCTTTCTTTAATTTTTCACTATAGTGTATAATGATAATGAGGGGAAAATATTTGATAATTTGAGGGATTTATGCGTTTTAATTTACAATATTCAGGATTTTTACAATATTAGAAGAAGAAATATATATAATCACAGCAATTATGCTACACTATTAATAACACGTCATATACAGCTATAGAAATTTACAATGTTTTCCAAAGTGAAGAATATATGGGAAAACAAGACTAAGATCTTTCAACCGTAACAAGCGGTCTTCGTTAGAGTCAAAAACCCAACTCATTTGATTGATCATTGATTGTTATTTCACGTGTTTATGTGAAATCTTTATATATATATATATATATATATATATATATGTTGGATGCAGTACTTCATTTAAACTTATATTGTTAAATAACACCCCATATTTGTTTTTTATCTGTTTCTTACATAAGTTCTCCGAATTCCGAAATACTTTCCTCGTCTCTTCATTAAAACTCTTAAGTTTATCACCAATATTACTAGTTGACATTTTTCAAATGTACCACATTTGAAGTTTATATATACCATATCCATAAAGTCTGTTTATATATACCGGTAGAAGGTGGATTTGTACAGGAATGATTACAGGACATCGCTTTTGAATCAGGGAGCATTTTGGTGGATTAAGATAGGATGGTTGGACCCACCTTCTACCGGTGAGTAGAATTATTTATAATGCCTGCAAATAGATCCCTTACTGATAATAATATAAGAAGAAGAAAATATAATATAGTATATATTATATTATATAGTCAGCCAATATCACTAAGTAGTTTGTATACTACCGTTTTCATAATGTTCTCTGTTGTTGATAGTACATTTTTTTCTTTGACAAAAAATGAACCATTTTAGTAATATAAAAACTAATTGGCAAGACTGGCTGATAAATGATAGACAGTCGTATCTAGTCAGAAACAGTAGGTCTTGATAATAGACATGTTGTAAACCGGTGGAGTAAGGTAGGAAGACAACTTTCTATGAATGTCGAGTTCACATTCCGATGATATATCAAACAACCTCTCTAGTTCTTGCAAATTTATAGTTTTGAGTTATAACTTAAAGAGTTATAAACCTTCATAAAGAGATACAGCGCATTGAGTTCTCGCCACCTTGTATAGCTCATAAATAATAGTCATATTCCTTGCTTTAGAAAATCATATTGGAAATTACTGGCATTTCTTTTATCGGCTATTAAAGCCATAAACATCCTTTTTTCAAACTAAGTATCAGTTATAAAGAAATAATTTTTGCAATGTCACATAAATTGATAAAAAGTATTCTATGATATAACAAGCACGTCACTCGATGCTTTTAACAGCTCCCACTTTATGGCACTGTACTTCAAATATTTCCGGTATAATCAAATCTAGTTGAATTGGAATTGAATCAAGAACACTTACCATACATTTCTTTAGTCTTTTTTTTCTTTCTAGGAAAACTAATAAATCATGAACAGCAATATTTGTCACATACCTGAAAGGTACCGATGTAAGGATCGATAAAGAAATAGTACTTCACGGTTGAAAACAGAATTTTATAGAAAATTTTCAAAACAAAAAGAAAAGAAAATTTTAATGAAAATTTAATTTTTTTTTTTAATTTAACATGAAATACGGATGCTTACGTTGGCTTGTAATATTAATTTAACGTTGAATATTAAATATACGTTGAATTTTAATTTAACATGAAATATGGAAGCTTACGTTGGCTTGGATTGTCTTGCCTTTTTTTTAGATCCCACATTTTCGTACCATACTACCTGGTAATGCTAAATGGTTTCACTAAGTGGATGCTGTTTGACACATATGTAGCCAATCAAATGTATTTTTTGTAAACATAATCTTTTGTATCATAATTATTTTTTCGTAAGTAAATTTAGTGTAATTAAATTGTAGTATTAATTTTTTAATATAGAAACTGTCAATATAGTTTATATCTTTTATATAGTAAATTTCTAGTATAAAGGTATTATACTATTTCTTTTACGAAAAGGAAAAAAAAATGAATTCTTAAAATCGAAGAGATTAATGCAACTAATATAATATAAATATTATTCATAAAATAAATTAGAATAACTATTTGCTAAAAAAGTCAAGTTGTTACATTTTTATTTTTTTATTCAGTATCTGCATAACTTTGCAAATTTTGGTTAATGCAACTTAAACATGAAAACAGAATTTTGAATATTTCTAGTACAAAGTCAATAATCCAGGATATTTCAAAAATGTTTTCCTGTTTATTTTTCATAAAAAAAAATAATTAAAGGGAAATTAAAAATCTGATTGAAACGATTTATTAAAAAGTATTTTTTATATAAAAATAAAAACAAATGTTTCATGGAAAAGAAAAGCTGCCAAATTTAAAAAAAGGTATTTTTGATTGTAAAAGTCAGAGTGCTGTAATAGCCTGTGAAAGTGACTTTCACTTCAACAGGAGAGTTTCAGTGAAAACAAACCTACCCTCTCTAGAACTCAAACACTATGATTTCACTATCATTCCCATAGCCAGTCTGGACTATTTGTAGGGGTTGTGACTATTTAATTTACAGTAAAAATGTATTGAAAGACATAAAACAACTGTTTAAATAATTAAAGAGTTTATATATTTACCAAGAATTCTAGCTTTGCTATTTCTTGAAAATGACATTAAAAGACTTGATGTGTGAACAAATAACAAAATAAGTTTTACTGAAATTTGATAGTAGATATCAATATCAGAGAGTAGTTATCAAAGATATCAAAATAAATACGTTTCATTCATTTTACACGCAATTACTTTAAATGGTCGTCTGTATAAAGTACTGTTAAATGCAGTTTAGGTCGCAGGCTGTAGACTACTAAAACTCTGCGGATTTTACTTGATACTTACCTTAAACATTAACACAGTTGCCTACTAAAGCTAAATAACTCCAAGTCAGCGAAAAAGTAAAATACATTTTCTCTTTCAAAAGGGACTTAACTTTTACTTTTTACTTTTGATTACAGGCTGCCAACATATAGACGAACGGATTTCAACTTGTTTAACAGAATGGGAAAGAAATATACAAAGAAATTAGATATAAAGATATACTAACATTAAAAGAATTGATTTGTTTTACTAGATACATCACTTCAAAGTTGTTCCTAATTAATGATAGACAAACTTTCGACTAGAACACAGTTACACAAAATAACAAAGCAAAATATATTTATTAAATATTTAAGTGATTTATCCTCAATACGAATTGAGAAAATATCTTACAATGAAAAAATATACAGTAAATTATTTAGTCAAACAATTGGCTGTAGATGAGTCTGAATCCCACCTGACTTAACATTAGCAAATAGATAACAAAACAGAAGAAAAACCTAATTCCATTTATTCTAAGAAAAGAAAAAAAATATAGCATTCACTTTGCACACAGAGTTAAAAACATACAGATAGAATAAAAGTTAGCATACTTTTACAACGTGTTACTCATCCAAATACACTAAAATAAGAGCCTGCAGAGAGTGCCATTTAGGTTCCAGATCATAATTCCTTCCAAAACTTTAGTCAACAACCAAAACTAATTTTCCAATAAAAATTCACAATTTGTAATAGAATAATCCGTTCGTTCAGATAATAAGGGTGTTATTTTTTTTTAAATATTGCAGGTTTATCTATATAAAAACATGTAAACAAACTACTAAAAGTTTAGATGACTGTTCAAGTTCCAAAATTATGTTCAAATCCTGAGAGAATAATTTTCCCGACATCTCTGTTCAAACTTGAATTTGTCAGAGTTCAAAGTCGTTCCAACACCAAGGTTTCACTGTAATCTTTTTCCTAAACTTTGATGGACAGTTATTATGTTTGATTCAACACAATTATGTTTGTTTGTTATTAACATGAATCAACTTACTATATCACAGTGCCAATAGCTTAGAAATATTAAGTGATGTAAATCAAATAAATAAATATATTTATCTTATCTGATAGATATTATCTTTCTATGTAGAATATATCTTTAAAATGGAAAATATTAATACCTGAAAAAATACTATTAAAAAAAAAATGATGAAATGGCAAATACTTGTCTACAAACTAAAATCTCCATGAAAAGATGTAAATAATTCCTTGAGAAATAAACAATAACGAAGGATTATTAATCTACAGCTATTTATCAACCCTGAACTACTATTCTTCGAAAACAAGCTTTCTTTTAAACAGAACATAATAACATTAATTTTTCCTTTTCTTCTTCCCAACTAAATGTTTAGAGATTTTATAGTAAAATGCATTATTTAATAAAAGATGGGTTTAAAAAAGTTATACCTATTAGATTTTTCTTTTATAATATTTTTAATCATAATTTAGTTTATTGATACTCATACAGTTCTCGGTGAATTATAAATAAAATAAAAAGTATTAAAAACTGTATTTTGGAATCATTCTCACACTGTTTGAAATGCATTGATAATTCTTCATTAATACAATACACATTGGCAGCTAGAATGATTTCGGAATGTCTCTATTGTTGGTTGGATGAAAGTTTTCATTGCAAATACAATACGCTACTGGTAAACTATGAGTTCACAGAGTCAATCAATGCTTTTAAGCACTGCTATCAAACTTCTCTAGCACACAATTATCTCCTTTGGAGTGAATTACCATCGCACTGTGCAATTAACTGCCAAATCAAAACTTTCTTTCTTCACAATTTTCAATGTAATCACTTTTTCAATTCGCTTATATGATACATGAAACAATTTTCTGATTTCTAATTAAACAAAAAGTGCAATAAATTGTAAAAACAAGAGAAATTTCACACAATGAATACTTAAAATCGAATAATTGATGGTATTTGTGAATTATAAAAGGAACTATTAAATAAGTTATTTTGTCGATTAATCATTTTTTCTATTGAATTACTGTTTCAATTTGGCGTAAAACTGGTAACAATTTTCTTATTACTTAGCAAGATACGAGTAGCTAAAAAAGAAAAAAAAATATAAATATGTAAAGGTTCTTAGATTAATGTATAAAATTAATAATTGACCTTCCTGAGTCATCAAAAACAGTTATTCATTATTAAATATTCAAATACAAATATTTGATCCACTACAGTGAGTAGTCTAATTAGCAGTAAACACCAGATTGCCTACATAGGATTTTCATTATACAAGTCAATTCAAACAGCTACTGACCGCCAGATTGAGTTTAACTCTGCTACTTCTTTGAGATAAAAGGATTATATGAGAACGTTCTTTCTACAAGGTAAATCATTGAATGGTAGGAGAATGCATCATAACTTTATGGATGAAGGGATCCAAAGTTTAAGGAAAAACAGCCCTGCAGATCAGACAAAAAATACTGAAATAATTGGTGTAAAAAATTTGACACTAATACAGCTGAATATGACAACAATCTGAATACTATTTTTCATTTAATATAACTTTTTTTGTTTTTTACTTTAAAATATATTTATAACACATTTTCTTATTTAATATTTTTACTTCAATAAGAATATATATAACATAAATACAAAAATAAATCTCTATATTAAATTTATACCATTTTCTGTTAAATTTGGTTTGGAAAGTGGGAAACCTTTTAGGAAAGTACATCTCCCGTTTTTTTTTTTTTGGAAGATTCTATCATAAGGGGATTTATGATACACATTGTAAAGAATTTACCCAGTTTATTTCAAAGTCACTATAACTTTATTTTTTTCTAATATATTCTTCTTCACTCTTTCTTCAGTAGTTTTGACTTAAACTGATCTATTTATAAACCTGGCAATTAATCCTGCTGAATTCTGTTTAGTCCAAACCTTAGGAATAGTTGCATCATTGACAAGTGCATGTTAAAAAAATAAACAAATAGTATTACAATTATTTACAATCACATTGTTACCCCAATCTAACATCATTTTTCAAAATGTATCTTTTCTTCTTTTCCTAAGTTATGTAAGAAATGGAATACACTGTTCGCAATTCCATGAAGTTGCAACTCTGCGTTGAGTAGGTCAGTCAGTTAGTCGTTGCCAATATACGAAACTTCATGGATATCTGCAATACACACGCTACTCTACTTATGAACACTGGATTTGCGAATATTCGGACTTACCAACAAAGCAGTCCAAATGACTATCTTACTTGTTACTACATTGAAGAGTGGCAGAAAGAAACATAATTTATTATATTGAATTATTGTTTTTAGTTTATGTTATTTTATGTATTCAGTGTTATTTAAACCAAAAGAAGTGGTATTCTTCATTAACAGTTAAACACTGACAAGACCACTTGTTCTGATGTTCATACTATCGTATCTAGGTTGTTATTATAAATTACAAGCTGTGATCAAAAAGTAAAAACACTTTTTGAATTTCGCACTTTTTAAAATTTCAAAATTTTGTTGTTGTATTGGTCCTCTCGTAACGATTATATATTCACGGTTTTAGCTATAAAACATGTGTTGTTTTTACGTAAGAGGTACAATGATTGGACTCTTTTTTGCGTGCTCAGCGATTTTTGCTGTTGAAAAAATAATTAACCTGTGAAGTAACTTACAGGTATAAGACTTATTCACATTTTTTTGTTGAAGTTGACTCACCGTACCCTTCTGTCAACATTCCAAGATTTTTTGAACATTTAATATAATTTTTTACACAAAAATTAATACAAACTCTCTACGCCATTATTTTTAACAGTAAAAAATTGCCGAAAACGCAAACGTTAGACGAGGTCTAACCTCGTCCAGCCTCTCACACAAAAACAACAAATGCCATTATAGTCAAAACTGCGAATATATGATCGTGACGAGTGTACCAACACAACAAATAAAATTTGCAATTAGGGTGTACAAAGAGCGTGAAATTCAAAAAGTCCCCTTACGTTTTGATTTCACCTCATATATACAGTGTAAGCCGTATAAGTTACATTTACCTGCATTAAACATATATTCCTCTATATAGAACACCTTGTAACCAATACGGTTAATGAGCAGATAGTACTGAGCTTGAAAGTACTGGAGAGCTAGTACAGGTAAGACAAACCATGCTATGCAACACTGAGTGAGATTGCTGCTCTGTTAAGTGCCTTTAGCACTGGCAGTTATATGGTTTGCCCATGGTTCTTGAATAGGTATTAAAATGTGAGGCAAACATCCGCTTATACATAGCAGGAAAGTCTCAAAGGTAGGTGATGGATAACGAAAAAGCCCGATCCGTGGTTAAGTTATTCTTACAGTTAATACATAATGAGGTGAATACTTTAATATTAAAGCTAAAGCGCCAATTAATCTATCAAATCATTTAAACATTATTTTATGATTGATGGCAATCATTAAAATAGAAAAAAATCAGTTAATATTGCACATTACGGAGTTATAAAGCAGCTTTATTCTGAAATTGATATTAAAGGGTAGTAAATGATGAGGTTTTCCTCTTAAAGTGGTCTTTATGAACGGATCGTGAAGTATTTCAATATTCAAAATATAGAGAGGAATTAAATTTACAACCCTTGTGGGTAGTTGGAATTTTAATTGTTTTTAATTACCTGCTATGACAGTTAAAACAAATCCACTTTGAGAGGGCGAGAGACAGAACAGGTTCGTAAATGGCCGAGCGGTGGTCAGGCAATATCCCTAATATCGACGCAAGGCGCCCAGTTATGAATAAGCAAGTGGCTGGGCGCTGCAGCTCCGCCGTATTTTTCGCTTATTAAGAATGATGGATTGAATCATTCCAGCAATTGTTATTTCTCGAAACATTTACTCTCATGCAGGATATAGAGAGTGAGTTAACACAAAAAATACAATCGTAGATACTTCTATAGCTCTAGTGTTTTTCTTGAACCATTTTCGAAATTATTCTTAATTTCAAAACAGCTGTTCAGCTACCACAGAGAATTAATAAAATCAGACTTTAACTTACAAAACAATTTAACCCACAGTAGGAATGAAATTGTGGTTCAAAATATCATAACTAGCCAATTACAATTATGAAGAAACTCAGATATACAGAATACATTAAGAAAATCTGGAGTAGTTTGCACTAACCTTTACTACAAGTAAACTACGGAATTGTTTTATTTTAATGTTTCTATCAATTATAACCAAAATGTAATCATTATTGTATCTAAATTTTAGAAGAGATTACAGAGAATTTGCACATTTTTGGATACATTTCCTCAAACAATATTTAAAAAATGTTATCTTTTTTTTTCAAACAACAGTCATATTAAGGCAATATATAATGTTGAAGTTTCTAGAACTATGACAAAAGGTTGATATTTGATATTTCTTTACATATTTATATTTCATTCAAAACCAATTTATCTTAGAAATAACTATATGTTTGCTAAATGTCATTCTGTGTGACACCACACAGTCACAGACAATAACAAATGGACCAGTAAACGTCAAAATGCACGCATTTCAAAATATACTTTTTTCATTACTTACTTTACTTTCATTACTCCTAAACTAACTAAAAAACTGATCATGTGTATGCTAAAAAATGTTTGAAAAATCATATCTTAAATCTATTTTGGCTCAAAACTATAGTAGTTGATACCTTAATTATAAGAAATATCCAAGTTATACTCTAAATTTATGAGTATATATCACATATATTTTTAATTATATATTCAATTTACTAAAGAAGTCACTTCATGACTTCATTAACAAAATTTTAAAGTTTCATTAATATCTTTGATTGAATTATCATAAAAAATTGTACAAGTTAATGTAAACAAACTCAGCGCTTTGAGTAAGCTTTAGATTTTAATTTCTTTTATAAGCGTTGTGTTTCTCCTCGGGAACATATTGTTTTTATGTATGCTTTACCAAAAATCATTAAGATTTTAAATGCGATTGTCTGGCATTCACATAGAATGTTTTTAGAGGTTTCCACCTTTTCCAGACATAGTATATGGTACATTCTTCGAGCAGTTACCACTGCATAAGTGCCAGTTGAGTGGAAAATGTCCTTTCACATATTCTACATATATTTTTGAATTCTTTATTTGAAGATTTATTATTTAAACATTTATTTAAGTTAGGCTGAGATTTTAGATTGAATTGGAATTAGTTATTCTAGCAACATGTTATCTGCTTCCTTCTTCATCCATTGCTTAACTGCATTCTTGGGAAAGCTTGCGGGGGATTGTGCAAAAAGGCTTCGGGAAGCAGAAGATTTGTTGGCTGCAACATTTGCCAACTTCTCTGGCCCATTACCCTGGATTGCTATGTATCTAGATAGAGATATTAGAGTTAACTTATTTTTACTAACTAGATACTTATCATAGATCAGATATCCCGAAGCTCTTTTGAATTAAAAACAATGAATTCCAAAATGATTAGTTCGCCCTGACTGTCTAGGGGCATATCATAGATATATCTTTCTGGTTATCAAAATAACAATGAAAATCTTTTCCGTCAAAAGTACCATCAACTTTGATAATTCCTGAAATAATTCCAAAATTTCATGACTAACAAGTTAGCGGTTTAGCAGGAAATAAATGTTATCTAAAATATCATTTTGGCCCAAAAAGTGACTTTCATATAACGCAATATTGCCCTGTAGATGATGACAGTAGGGTACATCTACACTACAGAGCTCGATTTTAGGTAAAATATGAATTTTATCCATAAAACTGTGTGATCTCCAGCGTGGGTACAAATTTTTAAACACTAACCCACACGCATACAAATAGATATAGAAAAAATGTCCAAAATAAACATTGTAAAAATTTAATACCTCAAAAAGTGTAAATCCGGCATTTCTAGATGTAATTTTCCCATAATTATTATACATTGCTTATGGTAAAGTGAAGTTATACATTAGACCTTGGGAACATAATGAACTCCTGTTATTTCCTCGTAACTAATACTTTCGCAGTGGTTCCTAGTTTAACTGTCAGGATATATTCCATTTTTTTTTCTTATTGATTTCTATTTGTTTAACTTGTTTCCCTGTTTTTAATTTTTTTTATTATTTTGAAATACTCTTCCCAGTATTTTATGTCTTCAGTGTTTCAAGTGAGATATTAAACTAAGGTTACCTTCATTAATGTACCAAACATATTTAAACTAAACTTTGAAAATTTTATTCATAGTTATATTAGTTTGGATAGAATACATTGTTAAGAGAATGTTATTGATTATTTAAATATTATTAGTAGTACGACTTTATATAAACTACGTTATTAACAATAAAAGATAAAATATCGATATTTTTCAGCTGACTTAACTGAAAATGATAATCAGAGTAAAATTAATCCGGAATATCAAAAGTTAATAGGAAACGCTTTGAACTACTGGAACTAAAAACGCGATTATCTGGCTGATTTTCAAATGAGGCAAAAACTCAGAGGAATATCATTAAATTTGTTTCAATAAGTATAATTTATTCAGAATGCAAAGCTGAGTGGGAAATCACAAATGGTTAATTAATTTTCCTCTAACTGTCAGGTCAAACAATGAGGAGGGTGTTTCCTAACTCAAATCTCCATTTAACAATCACTTGCCAACCAAGGCTCTCTAGTTTGATTTGTTTTCCAATAACATTTTCAATTGCAATCTCTGTTATTTTTTCATCATACTTAATTTTTCTAACTAATAATTCTTTAGTTTTCCTTATATTAATGCATTTTTAAATTCATATTAAGGGCCGTTTATAAATTTTATTGGCGATTGAAAAAGGTTATAATAACAAAGGTATTTACACGATACGCCAATTAGGCTTCTTCCATTTACCATGTGGTCACCACCATGTGAGATGGGGATGGGTATTAATTTATTAATTAGTAAACTAGTTTCAGTATACTTTATTAGGAGAAAAAAAATATAGAATATACCATTGATAAAATCTCGGCTAGTGAAACAAAATCGTAATATGCCAGTTCAATGAACCAACAAAAAATTAAGAACGGCAGAGATACAACGCCATACTCAATTATACTCAAAAACTGGGGTTGTAGCTTAAACAATGCACTATTAAGACACTCGAACATGAAATATGACGATTATACATATACGAATAAGAAAAAAATTAGCAGAAGCTCATTGAATCAACCTTTACCTTTACAAGCGACTCCGCAGAATTCATTGCAGTCGTGGAAAGAAAACTATTAAGTTTCAAAACTATTACGTTAATACTTTAACTACTTTTAATAAAACTGTTAAGTACTATTTAAGTAAACTGAATGGACATCAAAAGATACGATGCTACGAGAATGGAATGCCATTAAGAAGTCAGTTACAGTCTTAATGATTTTGTAAATGTGTGTGTTTATTTGGAATTCACTATAAATGAGAAATACGATCCAAACTGGACATATTCAAGTTCAAAATGGAAGAAAAGTAACACAGAGTAAAGAAACACACCTAATAACTCAAATTTTCGGAAAATCAGTTCTTAGATTAATAGACAGAAGAAGAACAAGCATGCCGGAGTCGAAACAGCAGGTAACCATTAATTTATAATAGCAATAAATGAAGCAAAAAATATCTCTGATATTATTTGTAAAAGCTTTACACTGTACTGTTCAATATTCTATGTAAGCATCTCACACAATCAATAACGTTATCGACATTAGTAAAGTAAATCCACCATAAGGTGAAAATAATTATAAAAGAGGTATATTTTCATAGCATAGGTTAAATCTCACCTCAAACGTAATAAATGTGGATTATCTAGTTGAAATTTTGAATTTCTAGTTGAAATGATTGAATTTGAAAACTGATTAAGAAGATAGAAGTCATGCCATTTGACTGATCAAAATAAAATTGTACCAAAAAATAGCCTTTTATTTTAGAATGAGTTGAGAAATTTTTTTTTGAAAATTGCATTAAAAAAAGGGACGTTATGGCACATTTCATGATTTGAGAAAATATTGATTTAACCCTAAACGTCTAAGCAAAGAACAACGAAACTTTGCCAGCAAATTAAACATAAAATTAGCAATTTATACAAAAAATTTCATGAAGTTTGATTTTTGCAAAAAGCAAATTGTTAATTTTGAGTGTAAGCTTAGTTGAGTGTAGGCCACTCAAGATTTATTTTTATATTGAGCCACTATATACCTATTTTGGCTCAAAACAGACAAATAATATAGCAGTATAGACTAATATACAAATAGACAAATGTATAGTATATTACACATGCATAGTATTATATGAATTAAATATATACTATATACCAGGTGTGGGGAACCCGCGGCCTTAAGGCCGCATGTGGCCTTTTGAACCGTGAAATGTGGCCTTCTACAGTTTGTTGAGAAAAATGTTTCAAAATATAAAGAATTACAATTATGGTAATAAAGACAAAAAAAAATCTGGCATTTAGGAAGAAAATTATTCATTAATCATTGCTTGAAAAGTCTAAGCTTATGGAAAATAATTTTCTTGGGTTAACAAATGTAATAAACCAGTGTTTCCCAAAGTGGGCGATACCGCCCCCCTGAGGGCGATGCTTTGATATCGGGGGGCGCTAATGCAAAAAGGAGTTGGGATTCTATTTCCATAAATTGAAAATATTCATGCAATATAATTTCTAAATTTAAGTGAAAACACCACATGTAAACTTCTAGGAAAAGGTTTCTTAACATTATTTGTTTTGATAATTTATTTTTATGTTAAAAGGATATTCTCATAAAAGTTTCTTTTATTGTGTGTTAATTCTTCTGCATAAATGTGCTATGAAACAATACATATATTGGATTATAAATAAATATTCGATTAGTCATTATATTAATTTAATTATTAAAATGTTACTCATTTCGTTATTTACTCTAAGATTCTGATTAATGAGGAGTGTTGAGTATAGGTTTACGGACCCAAGGGGGCTGTCTCTCAAAAAAGTTTGGGAAACACTGTAATAAACGAAGGCAGTAAGGACACTACTGAATCTTTTGAAAGATGCAAAACAGATTTAGATGTACTGATCTAGTAATATAATGATAGATCAAGTATGTTACTATATAACTATTATATAAGAATTTGCTTATCTATTCTTGGTGGCCTTTTGGGGAAGTGGACGGTGCTAAAATGGCCTTTACTCCAAGAAAAGTTCCCCACCCCTGCTATATACCATAAATGTCACTATAGCATAACAATCATTACTTTTAAGAGATGAAAGGATTTTCTTTTGTGCCTCGTTATGAAATATAGCATTTGCTTTTATTATTATTATTATTATTAATTGATGGTGACTATAGCATTGCGTCTTAAAAAAAAACTAAACATTTGCTTATTTAGATAATCCATCTTTCGAATGTTTATCTAGTAAAAAAGATTTAAGATTTGAATTTGTACAACAATTTCACATATTCTGTATAACAACCTTGAAGTTAATAAGGGTTATTTAGCAGATCTCACGTCACAAAAAACTACAACCTCCTGAATAAGAATTATCTGATGACGACAACAATGCACTAACATAAGTCTCCAGGAGACTGGAGTGTCTCCGCATTTCAAGTGCATGGTTCAGTAGTAACTACTTATAACATGAAAACGTATTCTTTAAACAGGCTATGCCCTGTCTTATAAAAAGATTATTAATAGATTATTTAAAAATTATCTATCAAATTTTTCCACAGATATCTTTTAAAGTAATTATTATCATCACCTGAAATGCTTAAATTTTGATTGTAATTAAGTCTACTGAATTTTTCAAAGCTACATCTTGAGGTACATTGGTGCAGCTAGCCTAGGCGTTTATTATGTAACTTCCTTTACATCACTGTTTTACTACAATTATGCCTAATTAAGCATAAAGTTTTTTTAATTCCTCTTTGGTTTCAGTTTTATTGAAATTTAAATATTTTTCCTGAGTACTTTATATTTCTGAATCGCTATTTGTAATTGACACGGATCAATCATTTCTTTGAGCAATGTTTGACCACTTTAGAATCTTTTCTAACAGTTGATTTCACAAGTAATTTATATATCGTCCACATTGTATTTTTCCTTCTAATCCATCCTTTCTAATGATTAAGTTGGCTTATTCAATTCCAATTAATCGGTTATTTCCCCTTAAGTTCATAAACTGTTACTTTAACATGCCATTGTTTTGCTTATTTTAATGAATTTTTTTATAACTTTTTCATAGCTAACTACATTACAAATAACAACTCTTTTTTTTTCATTTTTGTACTTTTGACACAAATTAATCGCCTTTTATATCGCAATATCAAAGGCACAACATTCTCTGGCATTTTCATGAGGTTTTAAGTACGTTGAACTTGGTATAAAGGAGAAATTTAAATTTCAGAAAGTAAACGGGCTTTAGGATTCAAATGTAACACCACAACTGTCAGGTTCTCATGAATCGGTCACCAGCAGTATGTCTACCGCCAACTTTGCAACTCGAACACACGAATGCCAGGGTGACTGGCATTCGTGTGTGCGCGAGTTGAAATATTGAAATACTTCAACTTGCTTTGTCATAGAGGGTGAACAGTGACTTAGATAATACAAATTTCATCATCAACAGAAGTTAAAATGGGCATTGATTTGCTTTTCCAATTATTATAGAGGTTATTTATATCTATAAATAAATAGAGGTTATTTATTATCTATAATAAATAACCTCTATATGTACCAACTATCTGCGAAACTGGATACACAATTTCAAAGTGTATAAGTGGCAAAAGACATTTTCAAAGGAATGACCCCTCACTCCCTACACCAACTTTATCATTCAAATAGGTAAAGTTTCACTTTATATTCATATTAAAGTTAAATTTCAACATCAACTAATATGAGGAACTAGAGATCGGACAAAACCAGACAGTGCTAATGTCTAGTAGACGATGCACTATCAGCTATAAATAAAAAAAAAACTACTAGTTTTGATTTGCTCTTTAGTTATGGATCACGAATTATTAAAGAAATAAATATATATAACCAAATGGAAAGATGTCATAAAAACTTGTATCTTGAAACCCCATTAAGGAAAACACTAGAGAAAAAACTAAAGAAATGAATTACCTGTTACTAACTCTATAATCAACCCATTAACAGGGGAACAAATCATTTACAAAAAACATGGGCATTCAATACATAAATAGTTGAAATGTAATTCTCACATGTTATAACATTATTACAATAATGTCAAGATTTTTGCAATGAACCCCAAGAGCTACCTTTATGCAGTTTAGTTAAAGTTTAGAAAATCATTGAAAAAAAAAATTTGCTTTTAAGAAGAATAATGAATATTATTGATGAATAAAACCCAAAATATTTTATTTCAATATTGAAATATTGATCTATAAATTGTTATAGATTCAATACATTTAAGTTATTGAATCGATAATAAATCTATCACGGAGTATATTTAAGCAAGTGGGTAGAATTTACATACTTTTTTAATCCCGTCAACCCCAAATGCGAAAAAAAGGAGATATAATGAATGAAAAATCCACTTAAAGAGAATGACACAGGTATCAATGAGGAGTTTACTTAGGGATCAGTGTAGCTGTAAATGGAATCAAAACAAAACATATTTATTTTCTTTTATCGTGTTGTATTAGGTTTTCAATATTTTTGAGATAAATACTGTTTTGCGAATAAAAATTCAAGAGATAAAACGCTAAATAAAAATGCCGTGTGATTTTCGTATCATTTATTGGGAGAATGGCTTCTCACTCGGCTTGTTGTTCCTATCCATGAGATGACCCAGTTACTGGCTCTTAGTTTTATTTAAATATCAGTTTAGTTTAGTAGTCCACCTAACTTTGTTCAAGTGAAATACTATGCTTTGTCATAGAGGGTGAACCAGTGACTTAGATAATATATATTTCATCATCAACAGCAGTTAAAATGAGCATTGATTTGCTTCTCCCATGATTATAGGCCATGTGCCACTTGCGCTAGTCAAGGGCAAAAGTGAAGCAATGCATGATTCAACAGAAGTCGTGTCATCCATCCAACAGCCAGACACGCCCAATGAAACTCAACTTCGGTGACCTAAGTGTAAGAGTAGTCAACATGGTTGTGGCCAAACAGAATACTTTGTCAAGAAAGAATTACAGAAAGCGCTGAACATTAAAAATTCAATTATTATAAATTTGTCGCCAAACACCGTAAATGAAAATGTATCAAAAGCAGTTGACTGCAATGGTATACGGAAGAGATAAATAACGGTGCGGTCTTGTGGGAACAAGGTGGGGTCAGAGAAAGTGCGGCCGTAATTCAGGCCTTCTATGGGCTTTGGTAATTTATTTAGGAAAGAATACCTGCTCGGCAGAAACAAACTAAATAAGACCACTTTGCCTAGCAGTATACAAACATACTTGTAGGAAATCCAGTCAGTATGTCTCTAAACAAATATTACACAAGATTTTCCAAATATAAGATAAAAAAAAATAAACATAATTTATAGAACTTATTTATTCATAAGAATTTATATAACTATTATAACTTAAAAAATAATAATTAAAAACACACACGTTGTTAACATTTCTAAAATTCTTTTCTCAATTTATGCATAAATGTTTCACATCCGATACATATCTATTATATCTATCCGGTATGAAATGAAAATATTCCAAAAAAAAATTAATTATCATATTTAAATATTCATAAAGAATAGAATATAATAAATTATATTCATGATAAGACAAATATGTTAAGTCTGTACCTTCTTTTAAATTATTCTTTGGGAGGAAAAAAAATAATAACTTTTGTTATGGAACTTAAATGATACCAACATAACAATTTCAGAGAGTAGGGAAATAACTGTTTTGTTATGTACAAGAGTTTCAGAAGACAAATTTTTCAAGTGATGATATTAAGTTAGCAGACTGATGTGATTCGAGGCAAATACAAAGGGCACGTTTTAATTAATAACATCGTTTTAACTTCGATTGAAGACTGTGAAGCAGAATCAATGTCAAAACAATCTACTGTCTAATTGCCATCTTCGATAGAGTTTAGCAATCGTCACAATTACATTTGAATTTATTCATTAATAAAATTAAATAAATTTAAGTATTCTACATTTTTCTTTTTTTTTTTAAGTTGCATAGAGAAATTAATAAAACTTCTTAGCTGGTTGCTGTTGATCGACCAGTTTTGATGCTGCTAATAATCAAGAGGATTTCTCTTATAAAAGTTTCTGTTTTGTGATTTATAGATGTAATTTAATAGTTTTAAACAAATATCCTTTCAACCTTCGGAATAAGAATTCAGGATTTTCTAAATTATAAAATAAATCATTTTGTCCAGTAAGATAATTAAATTGTATTTTTTTTAATTAATCTATTTGTTCGGTGTAAATTTTGTCAATTTGGTCAAATAAATAAATGCATAAACGTTCCAGAATATAAACTCTAAACGTTTACAGGGGTTTACAACTGTTTACACATACAAATAATGATGGACAACAATGAAAGAACAGATGTTTAATAAAATAAAATACAGGAAGGAACATTTCATATGAAGAATCAATAAGAAAAGGAAGTAAAGGATTCAAGAGAAAAACTAGGTAGTAAGTAAATATGTTTTCTTACGGGGATGAACTTAAATGGTTAAGGTCCTTCCATTAAAAGATAAAATGAAAGACACAAAAGAAACATTTGCCGGCTGAGAATGGCAGCGAGATATAAGTAGCGAAGTAAAAACTGCATTAATACAAGTTGGATATAAACTTTGCGATCAAATAGCAGGAATGAAGTTAACTTTTCAATCTTTAAACGCCAAGTCCCTGGGGCTAGCTTTCCACCTTGTACTTGAAAGAAAACAGGAGGAAATGGAAATAAAATCAGACCAATCTAGCTAACTCACGGACTGCTACTTACTTATAAAGGAGTTAAAAATGTACTTAACTCTGATAATATTTAAAGAGTTTATTCAGCGAACACAACATTCAGTAAAACTGACTTCTTAAGTAACAATATCGGAAGCATTATAAACAACTCACTAACATTTAACAACTGAAATAATGTTTAATTTACCATTAATTGTTTAATAAGGAGTTGTAATTATTTATAATAGTAACATAGCCACAGACAGGAACTCTTATACATCTATAACGATATAAAAGAATATATCTCTATATTTATAAATATACTAAAATCAAGTCCTTGAAATTTCTTCATTATTCTATTATTTGTGGAACCCGTTGCAGTGTGCTATTTACTAATGAAGGGGAATTTTAAAAACACTTACTGTTTGAAATGCATAGCTAGTTTTTAACTTAAAGCACTTTTTTGTGAAAATCTATTTGTTTTTGAAATTCCCATCTTTTTAGTGTTTTACAGATGGGGCGCTTGTCCTTCAGAAGGAATATGGGGACCTCACAGATATGTGATCATACAGATTGTATATTACCGATACGACTTAGATAGTCGTAGTCCTTAATACGCACATCTGAAAAAGCAACACACATATTACACTTTCATCAAATATTTGTTAGTATCAATGCCTCTGGGACAGGACTATTCAACAGAACACATATAATCAATCCTGATCCGCAATACACTTCCTGCCCCAACAATGATACTGACCCTATAAGTGCCATGACTTGCTGAACTTCCCGAAACTGACAGACTCAACTGTACCCACCGTGATGCTTTCTATTTAGCTTTGATTAATGATAAATAAAAGAATTGTAAAAACTTAGAACAACACAAACTTGATAAAGGAGTATTGAAAGACATTGCAAGGAACAATGTCAGGTCTACAAACTTAAATGAAAAAAGTAAAACTGGTTACTTACTGTAAAAGCCCAACTGTGGAACCCAAAACACTCCTACATTGATATGACTACTACCTTCCTATCAAGAAGACTTACCATGCACTAAATTGCTGGAGCATCCAAAAAACAAACGCAAGAAAAACCAGAGAGATGCTGGTTAGAAATACGAAAATAAGTAAAAAAAAAAAAGAAACCAGAAACTAAGAATGTTAGGCTATACTAATATAAAAACTGAAACCACTCTTAAATATTCAGGCTGAAAATAATAGCAACATTTTAAATCTCTTTCATTGACATCAAGGGCAAGCAGAAACCCTCAGATGTAGTAATTCAGAGCGCGAGGACACTAACAACACAGGATTAACGACCAGCGTATCTTAAAGTTGAAAAAAAACCACCTCCACTGTCTTCACTTTCCTTATGTGAATATTGATCATTCGAAACATGTAGACTTTGGAAAATATACTATACTGAGTAGACGAACTAACGAAAGTGTTCTTTAGAAAACCTGTGAAGCTAATAGCTAAATAGCTAATTCTTCTATCAGCTAAGTTTGGTGTCATTTTCAATAACGTATGTCTTAAGGAAGAACTGCTACCAAAAATGACACATATATATATATATATATATATATATATATTATTGAGTGATAATTGGAAAACGATCCCCGATGACTAATTATGAGATTAATTAGAGAGCCTCGAACCATCTCTGTAACAGTGTGCTTGACTTCCCTCCTTTATCTCTATAATTGGGAAAAGGGAACTTAGGAAACCTATATAAAAAAATTAGGTACTCATTAGTTGATAAAAATGGGAGCTATCTTAATCTGTTGACGCACATTATCATCATGGAGAACACAATTTATTGGGTGGGATGAACACGATCTAAAGAAGAGATATCAGTTAAAAAACAGTGAGAATACAAAGAGTAAATCATACTCACCTTCTGGTGGCTAGTTAAAAGTAATGTGCAATCAGTTAGTACACTGATTCCATAAAGGCTCTGTGAATTCTATGAGAAATGGGGAAAACCGCTTATTCGGTGATTTAATAGGCTTCTCCTTTTATCCAGGGGACTCGTTTAGGGGTAAGGCACTTCTCCCCAGTATCCTGCGGCACGGGGTGAACATGACAGATAGGCACTTCAGAATCAATAAGTCTATCCCACAAAGTGAGGGGACACGGAACCCTTATTCAGCTGAAGCCCTTAATAATGGGTAAGAATCATACATGACCGGTCATAAAGCAGTCCTCAGCAGTATCTTACACCAGCACAAAGCCAATACAGGAAAATTACAAAGAAAAATCAGATAAACCGACTAGTGCCTTTTAGAGACAACTAGATAACACTCTACAAGCCGTAGAAAACAAAATTGTAAACATCCTAAGTAAAACACTCAAGTGTTTTCTTCTGTGTTTCATCCTGAAGATTTGCGTATTTCATTTACATACCACTAGCAGACGTGCTCGTACTTCAGAAAAATTCAGAAATGATACCTGGTATTCCATAATATTTTTGGAAATTATAGAACTGTCTGTAATAATATCATTATTACATTACAGTCATTACATAATAATAAATATCATTATTAGTGCAGTCAACTAACTAACTATCATTATTAAAATCAACTAACAATATGTACTTGCTACAGTAAAAATACCTGTATATTTCTTTCTTTATACCTGTATAGCTGTGTATATAGCCAAATGCAACTAAAAAGTCTACAACTTCGGTCGTACGTTGAATTTACAATCTATTTATATCTTATCTTTTAAGGTAGATTTACACAAATCCACCGTCAAACTTTCAGCTCGCTATCACTAATGTGGTTAAGTTTACTAGTGATTAAATTTTTGGATAAACAAACAGACAGAATTTTTTAAGGGTGGAACGGTTTCTCTAATGTATACAACGTAGCAATAAAGATGTGATCAGATCTAACTAATAAATTTATATAAACATACACAATAACAATATATACATATAAATATAATACATATACAAAGTGAGTAAACAAATATACAGTGAGAAACAAGAAATATTCTGACAATATTTCCATAAGCATTATATAGGTCAAAAGAACACCAGAAAGTAAAAAAAATCTGTTTGCTTCTATATAAATAAATAATATAGGCACAAGACAACATATGTAAATAATATAAAATAAATAGTTTGTCTTAACTTTGTACAAAATAAAACGTTTTATACCTAGAATAAAACATATAATGCGTTATACTTACTATTAGAATTATTCATCTCATAGTAAAAGATATTAGGCAAAAAGCTTGCAGAATACTTAGGTATTATTTGATATTTTTAATAAACACATTACAATCCAGGGTAGTTTGGTTTGAAATTTACAGGTGATTAAGAAAATTAGCAACGAAGCAAGATAAGGGATTTAGATAAGCGATGTAAATTCAAGCCAGTTTTAAATAGTAGTTAAACATCACCTTTCATAACCTGTCTGGATTAATGGAACAAGTTCAATCTTCGTTTATTTAGGTATAATCTCTGTCATTTTAAAATAATGTTTCAACACATTAAACACCTCGCATTTTGCAAAAAGATTATTAAAAATTATCTAGTAAGTATTAAAGAGAGGGAAAAGGATTTCAGTTTGATGGACTTAAATAGGATTTAGGTTTACCGACTTGGAATGCCTAGTTGTATTTCTGTATTCCCATAAATCTCTGGATACTTGGTATCCAAACAACAAACTGGTTGTATTTTAGATTCACTATGAAAGGTTTTCCCAAGCTATTTTTCTTAGGCACCTGATAACAGATAGTAATCTGAATTTTTTTACAAAAAAAAATTGTTTTACAAGCTTCAATGGGTACAAAAGATTAAACTGTTTATTGAATAAACGCTCAAAGCCATCTTAAGTTAGATCTCTTTATCAATGTCTTATTTGTAACGTCCACTTCTCCTTAGGCACCAAAAATTTGAAAAAAAACAACTCAGTATACGAGTGGTAATCAGTGTGATGGTACACGCCATCTGTCAGCATCTTCAGAAAGGAAACTTTTAAAGGAATTTAATGTTATCATATGTTACCACAGAGGAAGAAAAACCCAAAAAAGAGACCCTTGTTCTTTATATTCGTGGCTCTAGAATTAATAATAAAACTGGACGACGTACTAAAACATTTCTAAAGTTTTAAGAGTAATTTTTCAGACCGGGACACAAATAATAAAATTTTCTTTAAGTAAGTGATGAAAAAGATTTACAATTCAATGATTTTACGGAAAGTCAAACGACAAGAAGCTCTGCTAACTTTAATTTAAAAATAATGAATTATTTCAATGACTGTTTTCCATCATGAATCTAACCATGAATGGGAACCACCTGCCATTGGGTGTCTGGTCACATGGGCATAAGCCTGTAAAGGTATGACATGAGAGCGCCTTCTGTGATGCCTCGAACTCTTTAGGGGATCAGTGTGGAACAGGTGAAGAAAGATTTATCAAAATATTCACAACAAAATGTCTAGAAAATATAACAATTGTAGAAAATACACAAAAAATATATTAAGGTATGTGTTGAAGCAATCAATGAATATCTAAGAGTGTGGAATGAAAACACACATGGATTAGCTGTAATTCTACTTACATCATGTGAGGGTCAGAGTCCTAACGATCTCCTATGTCACTACTCTAGGTCCTATTTGCACTTTGTTGTCCCTAAGAACATAAGGTGTAAGTTTTCTAATGTTTTTTTTTTCAAAGTTCACTTGAATAATATACTGTAACTTGAAAAGTCTTACATGCTGAAAGATGTAAGATGTTTTATATTTCTCCCAGAAATATAAAATATAGCAATTAGGTCACTTAATACCTAAGCTTATAAACATATATAAACCTTTGTTTTTGTATCATGCTAGTATTTAACAGAATATCTGCGACATTGTATATATATATATATATATATATATATATATATATATATATTGTGTGTGTGTGTGTGTGTGTGTGTGTGTGTGTGGTTGTGCATTGTTGAGTATTTCAATTTTTTAAAAGCGATGCAAGTCAAGTTTTTTTTTCTATTTTTCGAGTGGCATGGAAGTATTGAGGGGAAACCAAAGGACATTAAAAGCTGCTTGTCTCAGATAAAAAGAAGATAGAACTGACTACAACTGAAACATTACACACTACATAGAACAGTCATTAATAAAAAAAAAAAACTAATTCTATGAAATTTTTAAAAAGTTAAGTAAATCAGGGAAAAATTAAATTAAAATAACTTGGTTAATTAGTAAATGATGGATTGGGCAGGAGGCTGATAATTGAGTGACTGATTGACAGGTGCAACTAATCAATAAGCTTTTGAGGACCGAGGCGTCCCGGAACTGCTAGAACAATGAGATATTGAGAGACCACTTAGCATTATAATAATGTACCTGTTAACCCCTGTGATATAAGCAAACCCTATAATACCCTAACTGTTGAAATTAGAGTGGGGATGACGTAGATGCTAATCTTCAGTAATCTTCAAGTTCGCCAGCAGTAGCGGAACACTTATCACCCCATACAGCAAGTATTCATTACGAGATGTCATCAATCAAAAGTAAGCGACAATGCATGATATTAATGAATTCACGCTTCCGTTCTAATCAGATTTTAAAAAAAAATTATATTGTTTAAAGAAGGAAAAATTATTTTACGTTCTACTTCTTTTTATGCATTGATAGTACAACATTCCAGAATCCATTATAAGCAAAGATTGTAATTGTTGGAAGGAAATGAATTTAAGAAGTCTTTGAATATTTGTTTCCAACAGGTAATATTAAAATTCACTCTCAACTTTAGAACTTTTCTGCTGTAAATGTTTGTTTGTTTCCCAACGCCCGCACTTATAAGGCATTCACTTTTTACTGCTGTTCTAGGGACAAAAACTGTGGCTCATTTATTATTCGGCATTCATTTTAGTATTAGACGAGCTACATTACCTGTTGATTCTACATTGGCAGACTTAGATTTTGCTTAACTCAAGTGTATTTAGAGTAGAGATGTTTAACGAGTATCTGACATCGTACAGGCTCGGGAATGACGGTTTAACGTTCTCTACGTGAGAATATCTCGTTTAAAGGTATAACAAACATTTTTTTTTTGCTAGCTAAATAATATATAAAACAACGACCAATAGAAATAGACACGTCGAGAATACTGGTTTTCAACAGATCACCGAAGTCTATGAGGTTCTAGCAATATTGGAAGTTGCTACTACTTAGGCGACTTCATGTGTCATTGGGTCGTCCAAAAATGTAGCTCATCCATTTCATGTGATTATCAAATCATAAATAAGTCATATTTTCACCCTCTGATCAAAGCAAAAAGTGCAAAACCTGTAACTACAACCATTTATGACAAAATATTCAAAGGAGTTTACATAAAATTCTTAAGAGAGAACTTCAAGTCATAAGTAACTACAGGATGAGTGAATTCCACCTACATCACATAGCACATGCCTACTGGAATATATATTGCAACTAGATAATGATATATTAAGCTTGTAATAGTAATATGGTATTAAGAGAATCTCATCCATACGATCAATATAATAACTACTTTAGACCGTTTTACATAAAAAAATTGTCTTTCCAAATATAATTGCAATATATATACTATATTGACACAAAAAAAACTCAGAAATGAAACAGAAACCCACTACTATATTTCGATGTCCTAGTCATCAGCAAGATAGAAACAAATCGCTCCGCAGGCAGACAACGACTCATATATATATATATAGATTTCACAATTTCACATAAATAAGCGAAATCTTGGACGTCATATCAGTAGGACTCTGACGAGGACTTTCAATGTTGTTTTGGTTGAAAGATTTGATTCATTTTTTCTGATTTCATGGCATTGTTTGACCGTTTATATATCAATAGTATCATCAAGAAATGATACCATCTCAATTAATTGTGATTGAAATCTATTGATTCATCATTGCTCGATTTTAAAGTAACGTAAAAGAAAAATGACGCAGCTAATAAGTCTTCTTGTACAGGTTCACAATCTAAAGATATAACTTCTCAGGAACCCGATGGACCATACCCAATATCATACTAAACCTAGCTAAAAGTAACAGTTACTAGTTACAGACTTCTTCAATCTATACGAACACACAGTGTATGAGTGTTTTAAAATGCAAACTTACATAAATTACACAAGCCTTAAGGACCTAGTAGCACTAGGACTAGTATCACAGTTATTAAGTAATAACAGCAGACCTCTGATTGGGACCTAATTACAAAGTTCAATATAGAATATTCAAATTTTGTAGTTCTTTGATTCGTAGTTACAGGATTCCGTTCTTTAACACACTATAGGTATTCACAGCAACGGCCTGCTGATAATTAGACAAGTAACAAATTATTTTACATCGGAAGTAAGAAACAGTTTAATGGAGGGTTAAAAAGAGAAGGAAATCATGATTTGAAAGTTAACTCGTATGAAAAAGTAAATAACTAATAAGGAAAAAAAATTGCAGAAAAATGTTAAAAACTGTCGAGATTGAGGTTTTGGGTTTTAAGAGGTAAAGAATGAAGTGTTGAGGTGTGAGGTAGGTGGTCGATTAGGAGGTTTTGAGGACTGTTAAAGCTTGGATAAGAAAGGAGGGAGTGGAAATCATATCCGATCTGGGTCAGAGAGATGGCCATCGACCTCTGTCACACTCTTAATCCTACGATGCTCACCACTTTGTCTCTATTACAACAACCCCATTCAAAGCAACCTGAGAACATAGATAACCCTTTATACTTTCTCTTTTTCTAAAATTACATGAAATAATTTCAACAAAATTCTTCACTTAGCACAGTTACCAATCTTAAAAAATAACATCTAACTAATATGTTCGTCACTATCCAAATCATATGTTCAATATATTTACCTAATGATATATTTAATTAAATGAATAAATCTTCCTAGGTCTCATGCTACCCTTGGAGCCGTTTCACAGGTTTTCGACATTTCACATGTTAAAGAGAAAGATGGATTACTTCCTCTTGATGATGAAAACGTCAGAAACCGGTCTAATGAATCCAAAACCAGTATAAAAGGTGGTCAATTAATTTCTTAATATACCTTACATCAATCTCTTTTGTATTAAAAATATACTTGTAGTTAGTTTATTAATTAATTTAACATCTATTTTGAAATCTCATTACATAATAGAATTTTGAATCATCATAACTATACATATTTTTTTTAAGCCTTATTAATGGATTTTCGTTGAATGCATGTTCTTCACCGTCTGTTGAGTGACCTATAAAGCTTTGTCAAGTATCAGTACTAAATCGAGGAAGGCTGATAGTGGGAGGGTTTACCAAACTCGTTCCACATTGTGGCACATACATACAAGCAAATTTCCTCTGCCATTTTAGATTCAATTTGTATCATAGTAGTTATTAGATCAATTTCAGTTTACTTCAATGTTAGGGTCATGGAAAACAATAAAACATAAACATAAAAACATAAAATAAAAAAAAAACCTTTTTTACAAAATTTCATTTATAAGGAAATTGTATTTAAAAAAAAAATAAACAAGACATCAAAATAGTTTCTCAACTTTCAATTCACTTTTCTTATGGGTTGCTTATATTTTTTAAATTTATATTCAACAGGTCATTGAGACTCGTTGCAAAAGTTGTAATATAGACCTCAGAAAGTGGATCACTGCTTATGCATAGTTGTTATTTGTGAGAAGGTGCTAAAACAGGATATGGACAGTTTTTGTGGTATACCAATTCCCATGCTTATCAATGGGACATATTTTTCTGTCCCATCCCATCCCATGGCAATTTATACCTGTCCCATTCTATCCCATCCCACGAGATTACCATTATAATATTAATATAGAATACAGTTGAAATCAAATTAAGAAATTTATGTAAATTTAGGTTTAGTGTCTACCAAATAGAACTACATATACAAAGAGACATAAAACGACCAAATTTATTAACTTTATGACAATTCAGTATCATTCTGACGTTCTCATTTTATTACACCATTTCTGAGTCACTCAGACATATGTGGTAAGTTTTGGACCGTTTTGATCGGAGGTTCATTATCCATTCTGGCCCTCAATTGATCAAGCGAGAAGTGAAAAATATCGTTAGTTATGCCATCGGTCCTTAGCCTGTAAAATATCTGGTACTAATTAAAGATACACTTAAGTTAGGCCAAATTTTTTACATTCCAATATAGAATATTCATTTTGTGGTATCACAAAGGACCAATCTGTTTGTGGGAAAGCTACCGCACCTAACCTAGCCCGTTATAGCATTTGAGACTATACGTAATTAAATCAAAATGTGATGTTAACAAATTAACGTTATCACCTTCAAAAACAGAGTTCATCATTAGTGCTGTTTGAGAGATTAAAAGTGAAGCTCATTTGTCAAAATAGCACCCACTTGAGTCATAGCGAGCGACGGTTTAGTATTGATTCCTCATCTGGAGCCGTGCATTTCCGCTCACCTGAGTCGTCCAACTTTGTTAAAGTACTTTAACTAGCTCTTGACATCATGGAGGCTTGGAATAAAGGTTCTACATTCTCTACCAGTTGTCTGTACAAGATTTCCAACTTCCATACAAAAATGTCTAGGATCCCAATCAATATTAGAATCTCAAAATTTTAGTACCAACATCGAATACTATACCTGTCCAAAACAATAATTAAGGAAATAAATGTATTTTTTTCAATAATTCTTAATTATTACGGAGAATCAAATACCTGGAGGTAGTAAATTTTAATATTATATTTTAACTATTTTCATTTGAAACGTATTTACTTATAGCCATGTTAGCGGGCCAGGTTAGCTCAGTGGTTAACGTACTTGCCTATTGGCTGGTGGTCCGGGGTTTCAGCCCCACCTGCCTCTCGATTTATTAACGCAGAAGGTGAATAAATCTCATTACGTCGTCCCTTGGAGAAGACGTAATAATTATAATTAATATTACGTTTTATAAAAGTTATCGGTCTTGAGCCTGTGCGATTTTAGGTACTCGTTAAAGATCCCTATTCGAAATGCACTTGAGTTAGGCAAAATTTAGGACTCCCATTGTAGAATCTGTAGAATCACCGATCAATCAAAAAGACGATAAATGACTGACGTTATCACATGCCAGAGGATCGGTTCGAACAATAAAAAAAATATATATGATCGTGTTAATGAATAGTTATCTTTATCAGTACCATATCTGTAATTCAATATCAATCTAGCACTAATTAGTGCTAAGGCGACATGTAGGGAATCACCTGGAGGTGTGAATCTTAACCGTAGCAGTAAACTGTTTATGGAAGACGGAAAATCTTGTGAACGCTATCATTAAACGAGAAAGTAAAACTGTCGTTGTGACAACTTAGCATTGATTAAAATATAATAAACGAAACCTCATTTCCCTTAGCATCTGTACAATAAAGTTATAAATGGAATAATAAATACATTTCATAAAGGAAACACAATTCCATACGTATACGCTATAGTGTGTAAGTAATTGTCAAAGGAATGTGTTTGAAAGTTTTTACAAAAATAATTAATATTTAATCGTGACATTTGGCTTAACATACTCAGAGGAAGCAAATCAATGGCATTTAGAGCCTGACAAATTACTGCTGTTTGCTATCTAAAGCAATATTTCATTTCATCATAAAGCTAGATGATTGAGAATAAGCCTTTGGGATTCTGAGAGCCACTAATGAAGCAATATTTCCATACTTCAGCATTCAAGTGGATAAAATGGTATAATTTAATGTAAAAACATATTCAGTCAGGTAATAAAACCTTATAAAGGCCACCAAGACAAATTATTGTAAATCAGTTTTTACAACTTTATGAAACGTGGTAAGATTTCTTTATTAATTTATTTTTAAGTAAATTAAGTATGATATATATAAAGTTTTTAACACAAAACTTGAAAAAATTATAATTTTTTAACACACATATTAAAATTCTTATATCCGAAAATCCAGGTCAGTAGATCTAACTATAAGAGATGAATCCAGTACCATACATAAATATACTGAAACCTACTTAATTAGGAAAATCAATATGCTTTTTTGAAACATAGGTATCTATTTTTTTACCTCTTAATCACTGAGTGAGCACGCAAGCTACTGTGCTACTCTAGCTCCTCACTCAAAATCAGTGATTATTATGTTTTAAGGGTGTTGTTTCAAGCACCCTGAGCTTTATCATGCGTTTTTAATTTAATATTGTAAATCACGAATTTTTGATCCTGCTACTGTTTATGTGTGATTATGGCTATAAATAAATAGTGCACATGCAAACAAGCCCACCACCAGACAATGTCAGTCAATCGCTGCGTGACTTCAATACTGCAACGGAATATTGTAGTAGGGCTGTTATTTTTAATATATAATATCTACATTTTACAGAACTAAATATTAAATACATAATTCTAAATCATAATGTAGCAAAAAAGGGGGAAACGTTCGACACTCTGCAGAGAACTAATGATTATAATTGAATTATTAGGAATCCCCTCTGTACGGATTCATATTAGGGAGGTGACTTCATTCATATTAATATTGACTTGTTGACTTTCACGTCTGCCATATTCAGCAGATGCACTTTAGTGCCTTGAACTATCATTATTTTAGCTGATCCTTCATGCGGGCTCCCCGACTCTTGAGGCTCAATCAAATCCCGGTTAACAATTACTTCTTAGACTGTCACCGTCATTCTAACATTTATCTTATGCTGGATCAAATTGATAGTTGAAGCTACTTTATGACAAATCAAATTAACTACTGCTGACACAGCAAATCCACATTGAAAGAGAAATATACTCGTATATCATTATTTTTTTTTCTAAATGAATTAAAAATAAGTATTTCTAAAAAAAATTGTTATATGTCTACTTTTATTTGTGACTACGACAGATATAAAAACATCAGTATTGAGACATAATCTGACAGACAATAGTTAGCTTTCATTGATTCGCAAATAATGAAATTAAACAAATAGTTAATCCTAAATATATACCTCATTATCATACTGACAAAGTATTAAAATACGTTAAAAAAAATTCACTAACATAAAAGTAGAATGAGGAATATTTTAAAGTAAACTGCTGTATCATGAAGTGTTGATCGTACTTTATAGATTGGACTGTAATCTCACTGGTAATATGGTTTTGTATGCAGTTCGTAGCGAGAAAAATAATTTAATTAAAGCAAAAATCACCTAGAAGCAAATATAAATTGAGACATTAAAATTGCTTCTTTATCAGAATAAATACTCAGTCCTTAAGGATTACCAATTAAATGCTTTTTTTTTTTGTTTAAACCATAAGAAAAGGCATAAATATGAGTTCAGCTGGAATTGGTGATGATTTATGAAGAAGAGTGTTATAATATTTTGGGAATATTTAATTGAGTCAAATTAATTTCATCAATCTAAATACCTGTAACCTTACTAATTACAGCCAGTGATTTTATAGCCAACAAGACTCTCCAGGGAGACAGCAGAGAGAGATTTATTTCGGGTTTACATGTCAACCAATTTTCTTCAAGTATCTTAACCTTGACTTCTTCAACACTTTATCCACCCACTCTCCCAACTCAAACCACACATTCGACACAACTACCTGTCCGTCTATTAATTCATTGTTTGTGACTAAGATGAAGACAATTACTGGTCGAATGGTCATAGTCCTACTTTAGGACTTCACATTGTAGTTTTTAAGCTCATCCATACGTACGCACATATGAATTGTGTATACCACATGTTGTAATATATTATGTTCATTATAATAGATCAAAAATTCCATATATACATTGTTTTTGTTTGTTTTCCAACTCCCACATTTATAAGACGTTCACCTAGTGGAGTTCTAGGGGCGGAAATTGTTGCTCATTTATTATTTGGCACCCATTTTTGTATATATATATATATCAAGAAAAATCACAATAAATATACACATGATGGAATCAATGAAGTTTAAGCCACAATGGAAAAAGGAAAACAATAAAAATAAATGATCTGAGGCCATTCAATGTCGGGTTTGCTCTCTGATGACCTTCATTGAAAAGCCCCAGAGCATTTATTTCTATTGTTTTCGTTTTTCCATTGTGGCTTAAACATTATATATATATATATATAATGAGACTGTAAGTGTGTGTTTTTAATTTCTCTATGTTTCTATACGTACATTAACTGTATTTGTCCATTTCGAATCATATCTTCATCGAAAAAGTGTATATATATATATATATATATATATATATATAACAGATTCAATAATATATCGACCGTTTGATAGAATAGGTGTGTTCTCTAATCGGGGTTCGGTCAATTTTCCAGGATAAAAAATCAAATTCTCGTTGCCAACGTTTCGGTTTTATTTAAAACCTTTTTCATAGGCCTACAAACAAAGGATAATAAGAAATCACATATCAACATCAAACATATACACAATATGAAAATGGATTGTTACAACTCATGAATATTACAAGCAGAAATATTTCAGAGATACATAAAACAATATTACTTACAGAAGTAAGAATTTTTTAACTAAGAAAATGAAATTTACATTATTTAAAGGAACAACAATGTTAGCCGGACAAAACCTTCGACTAGACTAATAAGATAACATTACAAATAACCTCAACACTGTTCACTCAAGGGAACTAAATAAATCAAATTTCACTAAACCTCAGCACAACATTCCAGAATAAATATTACTTAAATTAGTAATATCACTTCTATGATTAATCGAACTTAGATCCTTTTTAATATATAACATTATTAAGCAAAGAAAATTGAGCAAAGAAGGAAGACACTTGAGATGTTATATATTAAAAAGGATCTAAGTTCGATTAATCATAGAAGTGATATTACTAATTTAAGTAATATTTATTCTGGAGTGTTGTGCTGAGGTTTAGTGAAATTTGATTTATTTAGTTCCCTTGAGTGAACAGTGTTGAGGTTATTTGTAATGTTATCTTATTAGTCTAGTCGAAGGTTTTGTCCGGCTAACATTGTTGTTCCTTTAAATAATGTAAATTTCATTTTCTTAGTTAAAAAATTCTTACTTCTGTAAGTAATATTGTTTTATGTATCTCTGAAATATTTCTGCTTGTAATATTCATGAGTTGTAACAATCCATTTTCATATTGTGTATATGTTTGATGTTGATATGTGATTTCTTATTATCCTTTGTTTGTAGGCCTATGAAAAAGGTTTTAAATAAAACCGAAACGTTGGCAACGAGAATTTGATTTTTTATCCTGGAAAATTGACCGAACCCCGATTAGAGAACACACCTATATATATATATATATATATATATATATATATATATATATATATATATATATATATAACAAGTTCAATAACGAAGAATAGTAACACACAGAGAAAGAGACCCACTTATAACTCAAATTTTATAAGGCATCGGCCTGGTATTCCGCTTACCCAACCCCAGTACCATATAAATATATAACCCATGTTTGTTACTTGCCGTCGCGTCTACAACGCGCTTGGTCTCCATTTCTTTTTTCTCCTGAAAACGGATTGCCCAAAAATTTAAGTTTCAAAATGAGTTTCTTTACTCTGAGTGTTATTCTTCTTGAATTTTGAACTCGTATTGTGTCCAGTTTAGATAGTTTTTCGTTTATTAAGTATATATATATATATATATATTAATGATCAAACCACAATAAGAAATGGGAAAACAAGACTAAGATCTTTCAACCGTAACAAGCGGTCTTCGTCAGAGTCAAAAACCCAACATGGGTTTTAGACTCTGGTTGGGTTATTGACTCTGACGAAGACCGCTTGTTACGGTTGAAAGATCTTAGTCTTGTTTTCCCATTTCTTATTGTGAAAACAAGACTAAGATCTTTCAACCGTAACAAGCGGTCTTCGTCAGAGTCAAAAACCCAACATGGGTTTTAGACTCTGACGAAGACCGCTTGTTACGGTTGAAAGATCTTAGTCTTGTTTTCCCATTTCTTATTGTGGTTTGATCATTGATTGTTGTTTCACGTGTTTATGTGAAATCTTTTTATATATATATACTTAATAAACGAAAAACTATCTAAACTGGACACAATACGAGTTCAAAATTCAAGAAGAATAACTGATATAAATTAGATGAAACGATTCTTCGAAATAAATAAACTAGAATTTTTAAAAAAACACACACATACAAATGAAATCACTGAAACTGAATACTATATTTCAATAGTGCTGTCATCAGGAAGATAGACGTGAATCGCTCATCATTCACATTTATCTTCTTGATGAAATTCTGGTTTATATATATAAATATATATTTATAAAGTATATATATATATATATATATATATATATATATATATATATATATATATATTGGATACACATTATATATGTCAAACTATTAATATTTCAAAGTATCAATTTCTTGAACATTTTTATTGCAGATAGAGGCCTTTCCGCTTAGAACAGTAAACTGAAAATTAATTATTCTTGATAGAAATATTGAAATGGGAGATTTTTATTAGTCTTTCCATCTTGGAGATAGAACAGCGAGTCATTGATCCAGACATTCCCCTAGACCCGCTTGTTTTTGTAGTTCACACACCCTATACATATGATACAATAGGTTTTACAACAGCCGTAATAATAATTTTGTAGAGCTAAAGTGATGATTTGGTGTTCAGATCTCATGTCCTACAAAAGAATCTCTTAGAACAGAACATGTCTTTTGTTTCTTTGGTATCTGTTATGGGACAACATATTAACATTAGAAATCAATGTTAAAAATTATGACCAGAAGGAGGTCAAGAACACTCAGAAGTTTATCAATGGCAACATCTTGAAAAGTGAAACTCTATTTAAAAGGAAGGCCATGCAAGCTAACGTGATGGGTAACAAGTAACCTTGTATGACTTACGTATGTCTTGGGGCAGTTCTTACAAAGTTTGTTGTAATGGAAGCTTGAAGCCTATAGAATGTTGTGCAACTCAAACAATAAACGCAGTTAGTGCAAATATACCGCGAATGCACTTGATAAATCTAAGGGAAAAGAGCTTACGCGATTAAATAACCTCCTGAAGGATCTAAGGGAGTTTCGGTGAAAACTGGGGAGGTGAAAGGGAGAGGAGTAGAGGGTAGGGAATAGTTTATTGATTAAGTGATGCAAGGGTAGTAAGAAACTGAGACAGAATTCTAGCATTATGGAGTCAAAGTCATGTACCTGCCGGAATAGACTTGTTTGAAAATATCACGTGATTAATACCTATTATTATACATTAATACGTAACATTATAATACATCAGAAATCCCAATAATTGTACAATTAACTCCAAGATTTAATTTCATATTTTATTACAAAAAAACTCTTCATGGTAAAATGTTTACCATATTTACATATATTTAACGAATAACAAGATTTTACAATAAACACATCAAATAAAAATCAATGTCTAAACCAGAGTAATAAATCATTAAAAGGAGTAAGGTCTTTCAACCAAAAAAAGAGGTCTTCATCAGTGTCAGTTGAACTCTGATGAACACTACTTGCTTTGATTGAAAGATCTTCCTCTTTTTTTTTGATTTATTACTGTTTAAACGTTGATATCAAAAAGATGAAAAAAATGAACCCTTCCGATCATTTTTTAGAGACATGAGCTAATTTGGAAAGAAAATTATTTATATTAAAATTTTTTATATAATTAATAATTATTATTAATGATTATAAGAAATAATGTATTCTTTTTTTGTCGAAATAATTTAATTTCTGAAAAAGTCCATATTGCAGGGAAGATAATAAAAGTCAGATTATATTGTTACAGTCCATAAAAGCTTACTCAAATGTGTTAGTAATGAAGCCATAATAAATTTTCATTAAGTGGGACATTAAAGATATTAATAACTTTTTAGAGTTTAAAAAGTAAATAGAGCTTCATTATTCAGAAACTTTTTTATGTGACTAATTTTTAACTAAATAGAACAGAGATTTACCTTCATTGAAGAGAGACCAGTCCAGGTTGAGGATTTATTTATCTGAAACAAAATTTAGTTAATCCATTAAGTTTGCCTCTAGAAAGGATTTGGATTACATGCAGTCATTCACAGATTCAGGCATACGCCAGTTTCTGGTTATTTAGAACTTCTAAATCTATTTCAATAAAGTTTTGTCTAATGCAATAAACTTTCAGCGTCCGTCTGTCCGTTTGTTATCCAACTCTAACTAGTTTGACAGGAGTGCCTTTCGTAATGACGTCATAGACTTGATCTCGTATTACAGTATGCACTACAATGCAACTTGGTTTTCGACCATAAGTCGTTCCACAATTTTGGTGAACAATCGATTTAGTCGAAAACCAAAACTAATTTTCCTATAAGGAATACATAATGGGAAATGGGATAATCCGACCAGTCAGGTCATGTGCAGGTGTTATTTTATAAAATATTTTCTAAAAAACGTGTATACAAACTGCTAAAAGTACATTATTAAATCTAAAGTTAAATAATAAATTAATATAAATAATTTTAGTATCATTTGGATTTGGACGGTTGTCCCAGTTCCATATGTTGTTCAAATTTTAAGGGCATAATTTTCTCGACATCTCTGTTTGAACTCCGATTTGCTCGAGTTCAATGTCATTGGAACACCGAGGTCACACTGTGTTATCAATCACTTAACAAAGAGTCGTCATGTCTGGGTAAGCTACAAGTAAACGCATCCCTTTCAGAGCCATGACTTTTTAAATCCCGTCATCCATTATATCTGTAAAAGTAGTACGTAACAAAATAAATAGAAATTGATTACAAAATAATTAAACAAAACATATATTAAAAACGATTAAGTTGATCACAATTTTCAGTCATTACCAATTTTATTGAAAAAATGTCTATATGACGTGATTGAAGGACTCAAGATATAAAAAAGCGGAAAATTTATTCTTGCCATTTGTTCCTATCATCAGTGTTGAAGACATTCCTACTGAATAACCATTATATATATTCTTTACCTTTTTTAGATGTGATTTTTACTTTATTCTACTGGTGAATTCAGTCCTGGGAGGTAATTACCAGTAATTCTTTCAAACATTCATACATTAAAAACAAATAAATTTTAAAAAATAGAAAGCAATTAGTCGATTAGAAAATTTTATTCTTTACAAAATATATTGTAATACATTTTTTCTGTGACATAATCGAAACCAACAAAATTTTAAAAATTTGATAAACACAAATATATCTATATAAACACTCTTAATGATCAAACCTCAATAAGAAATGGGAAAAAAAGACTTCATGGATAACAAGATTTCAAGTTTTCAATCTGAAATCTTGCTATAGTCACTCTTGAAATGTTCATGACCTCTTCATGAATGCAATTCAAAGAACATTAGCAATTTTTTTTGAGGGCTAGGACTTTCAGTTATAATAGTTCTCCTTTTGAAACATTTATAAGAGTCCTTATAATTATCCTTATTTTGATGTATTTATACACCATCCTCAAGGCCACAGAAATATTTTTAAGAAGTATTTCAAATTCAATTAGCCCTAAGTTCAATTCAAAGAACTTACTTTTATCAATATATATATAGAGGTGTGTTCTCTAATCGGGGTTTGGTCAATTTTCCAGGATAAAAAATCAAACTCTCGTTACTAACGTTTCGGTTTTATTTAAAACCTTTTTCATAGGCAGAAGTAAGAATTTTTTAACTAAGAAAATGATATTTACATTATTTAAAGGAACAACAATGTTAACTGGACAAAACCTTCGACTAGACAGTCAATCGACTAGACTAGACAATCAATATATATATATATATATATATATATATATATATATATATATATATCATATATTGCGTTTCGCACTCCGTTCTTCGACGTGGGGAGATCTCTCTCACTTCGTCCTCTCTTCTAGTCTACTCTCCTGATGACGAACAACAGTTCGAAATATTGAATTCTGTAAGTTTTCTTTGTATTCTCTTTTCTGTGTCGTGCTTTGTGTAATTTAAAGTTATATATATATATATAAAGTATCGACTGTGAAATAGAAACAGAATTAAAGTTTATCAGGACATGGTCAGTTCTTCAGGTTTAAATAAAACTTTCATTTCCAAGGTTTCGGTGTTTTAATGTATATATATCTATACATATAAAAGAATATTTCACGTGTTTATGTGAAATATTTATATATATACATATATGTATACAATGGCTAAACTATGTATAAATCGATAACCATATATAATTGGCTTTTACTGTTTTTTTAAGTTCTGATATTCTTCCGAGCAGATGTTCTTACCGAGGAAGTTTTTTATAATCTCTTTTCCTGTTTCAGATCTGATAATGTTACATTCGCTAGCACTTGATTGCATCGGTGAACCTAATATCTAGGTTAACAGTAATTGTTTCCAAGGCCCGCATTCATAAATTCATCTGCACTGCTCTTATAGAGGCTGTTATGGTTAGACTCGTTTTTTGGTTGGCACTCACTTCTAGTTTGGCGCCACATCACCTGTTTCGTAATATCTTTTTAGCAATTAATCTTTTCTAAATTAATAGACAGCATCCTATTCATTAATATGAATTATATGACTTTTTATTTCATAATTTCATTTTAACTTGTTTCGATTCGCTTGAAATTTAGCGTAGGTACTCTGCAATACAGAAGGAACAAAGCACTACTGGAGTACATTTGACAACAAACCTGTTATTTCAATTATTATTATTTTTCACCCAAGCATACTCTTGAGTTTCAATATAAACCGGCTGATTGGTGGTTACGGATAGATTTGAAGGACTAATTGTGTTCATTACGTATAAACAATGTCAACTCTATTATCTAATACAAACTTGCTGAGTTTTGCTATAAATGTTTGGGGATCAGGAAGTGAAACTTTTTTTTATTTGTACTAAGAATTTTTAAATTAAAAGAAATCTTTTTTATATAAAAGGGAACCACGTCACTAGGTTTATTATACAAGGGAGTACCAAATATTGGCTTACTCAAACACACCATAGTAGGGAGCTCTAAGGAGTACTTGGCGTAATATCGGCTATTTTACGCCCTCTTTCAGAGACAGGAATGCACAAGGGTTTCTACATACTCCAGGAATCCCTCGCCTCCCTCTCTTCTCATAAAAATATTGGATGTGGACAAGATTTAAACCTTGAATCTTCAGTTATAACTAAAAGCATGCTGACACAATATCCTCCTTTATTAAACGAAACATGGGGCTCAATAAAAACTAAAATATCCCAGGCGTTGGAGCAAAGTTCTAACTCGTGATAATCCCTCTTGGGACTTGGATAGAATTTAATCTCACAAAGCTCTCATGCAAACACTCTGGAGTGGATTTGTCAAACTACAATATGCACTGTTATAATTCAATGTGACATTAATAGAAAATGACCACAAAATGAACAATTTTTCTAACAACAAAATTATATTAATTATTGATTAGGTGAAACAAGTATTATTTATGCGATGAACATCATAAAACCTAAAAGAAAATTCTCCAACTTTTAAAAACTTAAAAATTAACTTTAATTTTTTAACAAAAAATATATTTGATCAAGAAACAAATTTCTTTAGCTAACTAATTAAGAAGACTGGAGTGGTCTATATTTGTCTTTACTATAAGTATTCGATTACAAAAAAATCAATCAATTTTATAAATATGTGTACCTATATATTGCCAATTATGATAGACGTTTAATAGGCATGATTGTTTTGAACACCTGACGAATTCTTGGGAGATTCCAGTTGAGTGACTGAATGATGCAAGAGTGAAATGAAACACGGTAACAAAATCAATTTAAACTGTATGATTTATGAATGAAATAGCTAATCGTAAAATCTATGAATAATAATCATATTGCAGGCAAAATCCGTCATAAATCCTGAATCATTGTAGGAGACGTTTAAGAAGGCAAGAGGTTGTGCATCTCCAGGTGGGTAAAGTGATTTAAACTGATAAGAAAACTGGAAAAACGATTGGACGGACTTGATAAAAAGCCATACTTGAAAATATATAACGTGCTAAGGTTCACAAGGTATGGCGAAGGCTAATTTTTGTTATGATATGATGCTTACTAACATCTGAGGTACTATATAAATATACTTTATCAGAATACTTTTTATTGTAGATGTGCCTGATGATGAACATTAAGTTTTCGAAACGCATCATAATATGAATTCCTTTTGATGAAGACGTAATATATTGTCCTCACTATCATGAGTAAGCACCAAACAATAACTGTTTGCATAGGTGGTGTATTAATTAATTATTTTTGACATATAAAGTTGTCTTGCTTTGACCGACCAGTTTCAGACTATTTCGATTTCTTATGGACGTCGAGCACGATGAACACAGTCAAAAATCAGTCAAGCATGCCATGCAACATACAATGCATTGCACTTGTGATCCATTTATACAACAATGTGAAAATAGCAAACTTGATTCATTTAACTTAATGGGTACCAAGATGTTCTGTATGAATCCAACGGGTAAACGCACAGGAGTGCTTGTAAGAAGTCAAAGAACTTAAACACTTCCTATGATTTTGTTATACAGATAAGAATAACAAGATTAACTTCACCAAGGATTATCAATTTAAAACAAAGACAGCAATAGAAGTCTCAAAGAACTAAATGAACGCAATTTGAATTAAGATTTGAAAGAAACAAAATGTCGGTTACCCTAAAGTAGAAGGAAACACGTAACACATAGTGAAAGTTTTGTAGGTCCATAAAATAAATATTATAGGTCAGTCTGTAATAAATACTCGTGAAATGTAATAAAATACCTTTCGATAATAAATATTGCACGCCAATAATAGAATGGCTGTAAAATAACAAATCTTTATATTTATATTCAGTATTAATATCAATTTATAAGCTCCCTTTAAAATGACAACAGATACCTCGTAAATTGTTGAACCATAATTTAATTGTATAAAGCAATTTCTTTTTTTTATATATATCGGAATAATCAGTCCAGGTGACTAACTGTATGACGAATTCATTTAACAAGTACGACTGGACTTGACAAAAAAAAGCAACATATAGATGAAAAAGCAAATGAATATTCATAGAAAGTTGAGAAGCGAGAGAGATATTTGATTCGACATTTTATATAGACAGAAAGAGAGTCACTTAAGCGAGCCAAACCATATTGGAGGCAAAACATATCTCTCCCTGCAAAATCCTACTCAATTACCGACTTCTTTTAACTTATTAATCTACATGGCCCCGAGCTCTTTTATTCTAACAGTAATGAATTTACCGCCAGTGAAGTTAGAATATTAAAAATCGTGTTTTATTCCAATAATTTAAATAATTTTTCACACCGTTTTCACTTGCGTATAATTTAATAATAATTAGTTCGGATATTTTGTTCGCAAAGGTTATTCTTTATGGGTGTTATAAACACCAACTTTCAATTCCTTCCATTGAGAATTACGAATGTCATCTTTACTGCTTTAGTGTGATTATATGCGTAATATTTTTGCATACTAAAGAGTTTCTCTAATGAAAAAACTCTAATAGTAAAAACTAAATGCTTTAACACTCTCAATACGTCTTTTTAATTACCGCTATTAGTGAATTTAATAATAATATAATATAAGTAATTGAATGAACTAAATACAAACTTCTAAAAATTTATAAACATATATTACATTAAAATTATATAGAGATTTTCAAATAAATAACATAAAATGCAAACTAATATCATATTTAACATTTGATTAATTTAGAATCAATGCTTTCTTTATAAGTAAACAAATTCACTCATTAGTTGTGCAATCCGTAATTGTGTGGTATTTACTCAAACAATTACGGATGGCACATCCATTATTCACTCCGTAACGAGTTAGACAGTTCAGTCCTCCACTCATTCCATTGCAGGTTTACCTGACGATGAACTCGAAACGTGTAAAACAAAAAAGCTCTCTGTTTTTATTGCAGACTTTGTTTTATCGATTTACTCTGCTATAAGTATCTAGTCACCATTATGTTTATAACAATACTTGTTCCTCCTATAAAAAAAAAAATATTACTTCTACATATGATGGTATATCAAATCTGGCATGACACATAAAAATGAAATTGATTTGACTTATACAGGAAATAAGGAGATTTGGAACCAGATTTTCATAAGAAAAAAATGTATAAAATATATTATTGTAGAGGAAACAAATAATTATAACATGTTTTACATATAACCATTATAACAAATCATACGCATGAACGCAAACACATACACATATCCATGTATTATATGTTCAAACCATTATATGTTCAATTATATGTATTTAAATGAATGTCTTACTAATTATAATCTTAACATACTTGCTAAGTAGTTGTACTACAATTTGTACTAGGTTTGAAATAATAATTAATACTTAAAAATTGTTAACTTTATTATTGTTTGTATTAATTAAATCCTTGAGAATGATAACTGGATGGTTGAAACGTTGTACTTTTAATATTTTATAGTGTATTGTGTAGTAAAAAAGTAAGAACTCTAGAACATGGATTACAGTAATAAAGTCATTGAAGAATTACTTTAATGAATAAATGTTAGACCTCTCTTAAGAATAGGAAAAAGAAGTGAGGGGGTATGGAATTTATATTCTGTTTACCATACATAAAGAATAAATGTATGAAACAGTAAATAAATATTTAAAGTGAGTTAAAATTGACTGAAATTTGAGAAAATGAATGAAAAAGAATAAAATTGTTCGTATAAAAATGTAGGTATTAAATTAAAATATAAAAGCGTTTGTCTTTAATACGTGTGCGAGACTAATGCTTATAAGCTCAAAGTTCTAACAAGTGTTAAAATTTACTTTTGAAACAGTAGTCAACCCTAAAACGGTTTGTTTGTACTTCCGTAATATCAACTTAAAACTTCAGCAGTAACAAGTAAAAAGTTAGGACTTATTACTTCATGCTTACTTATTTGTAAAACGATTAGAAAGTTTAATAAACTTCCAATAAACGGTTTTTGAAGTTTTGAAGCAGAATAATTAAAATCTGTTCAATAGGCTGAGATACAATTATTCGCATAAGAAAATAATATAACAGCGAGAAATGTGTCCTGACAGTACAAAACCATTAAAACAATTCCGAAATATCGAAAAAGTCATGTTGATGTATGGACCTGATAGTGCAGATATCCCCTATCGTTTGGGAGCAATTATGCATGTTTGGAAAGTTACTTCTTTTTGCGAAAATATGTTTTTAGAGAACTTTTTTCCTCCTAGGTTAGGTTAGGTTAGGTTGCAGCGGCAGTCCCACAAGGGAACACACGTAGGCCAAGCATTGGCCCTTTGTGATACCACACAATGAAGATTTATTCTGCAGTGGGAGTCCTAAATTTTGCCTAACTCAAATGTATTTAGAGTAGGGATCTTTAACGAGTACCTGACATCGTACAGGCTCAGGACCGACGGTTTAACATCCTTCTCCGAGGGACGACGTGCTCAGATTTATTCACCTCCCGCGTGAATAAATCGAGGGCCAGGTGAGGATTGAACCCCGGTCCTATCAGTTCAGAGGTGAGCACGTAACCACTGAGCTAGCCTGGCCCTCCTTTTCCCTCCTAAACTACTAATTCTAGAATTGTAAAATTTTATCATTATCATGTAAGCAACAATAGCAATAACTGAAAAAAATCCTCAGATTTTTAAAACAACTGGAATATTGTTTTCATTAAAATGTAAAAAAATTGACATATGATTCCATCTGAAAGCTTATGAGAATGGTATAATCAAATTATACCAAAAAAGAGAGCATTATGAGGGAGATGAGTGAAGAGTTTTTTTTATTAAAATGACAAAAACTACAAAGGCATTCGGATCAATTTTATATTTTCAGAAAATGGTTTAAACATTTAAGCATCAATAAGAACAATGAAATTTGTCCCAAAAATTGAACAGAAAATTAGCAAATTAAAAAAAAATTCATGAAAATTCAATTACTGCAAAGAGCAATAAAGCTATAAAAACTGAATATTCATCCTGGACTAATGGATCATCTGTTATACTTGTCCGATGTGTTTAAATTTTTTAAACAGAACTTTAAGTAAATCGACTGAAATGAAATTAATGTATGGCTGTTTAGTGAAAAAAATGTAATGAATTAATAACTTAACATGAGATATAAGAATAAAAGATATATATATATATATAAATATAATACGGTATTGTTTTCTTGACCACAAAATATTAACAAACACTTTTTCTTTTTCTCGGAGTTTGGTCAGGGTAAATATATAGAATTACCTTTTTGCCAACGTTTCGTCTTTATTTCAAGACATCTTGAAATAAAGACGAAACGTTGGCAAAAAGGTGATTCCATATATTTACCCTGACCAAACTCCGAGAAAAAGAAAAAGTGTTTGTTATATAAATATATATAGAAAACGGTCACTAGACCGTTTCTTTTAATTACTATAAATAAATATAAGAACGAAATCCCTATATATAAAAAAATTAAATCCAAACAAACATATAATTTCCGATGCTTTCCATGTTATGATTGATTTGTCTCGCAAAATGCTCAAATGAATCTATACGGAATATTGGTGTTTGGTAGGTTGGAATGGGATCGTATGACCGGAGAATCATAACTTAGACCTTGAAAAACAAATTTAAACCTTACAATGACAATTTAAATGATGACTATATAGCCTATATTAGGTAAGAGCTAAAATCGGATCTCGAGGTCTTAACGGCTTTATATTTCAAGGAATCTTCATGAACGATGATTAATATAAAATAATGTACAGACTGATTTTTTGAAATATAAGATTGAGTCTTTTTAGTCTTAACTGATCCTTTTATTTTCCCTTTGTTTTACATATATAGTATTTTTCTTTATTGTTGTTTCATCCAGTGAAAGAAAATCGTTTTATTTTTGAGATTTGTTTTGCTCTCAAGTAAACCTCAATAAAGAAAAATATTGTATAACACAGGATGTCCACAAAGTTTCTTTACATTTGAAAGATGTATTACATAAGCAGTTTGTAAGATATCTTAACCAGAGTTGTTTTATTTTAATAAGTGTTTATTAAAGTTTTTTTCATATAGAGCTTTTGTGTTTCAGATACCCTGCCAGTGGAAGAAAACTGACTCACTGAAAAAGAAAAAGCGCCAAGTGTATAATGGTTCATTGAAACAAAGTCGGATGTACAGACTCGACGAAACTGCAGAACTGACTGTCATTTCTTGTGGAGGACCTTGTGCACTGTTGAACATGGTATTTGAAACTCTCTGGCAGCAGTGCGAATGGACTTCCTAGGAGAACGAGTAAGGCTTGTGAAACACGATGGGCATTAGATGTTTTTGGTTCTCCCTTTATCCAATACTATCCCTGTCTAATTTCTTACACAATGCACGATTGGAAGGATAGTGGGGGTGGGGGGGGGGGGGGGGGGGTGGATCTCTTCCATACCTAGTTCTGTAGCTTGGAGTGTGTGTGTGTGTGTGTGTGTATGTGTATTTGTATATATGTATATGCCATCCAGATAAGAAAACTTTGATACATGTTTATATTGGAAAATCATGCATTCTTCATTCAATTAAATGTTATTTTTAATAAAACTGGCTTTCTTAAAAGAACAAATATTTATTTTAGTTCATTTAATTTAAATATAAAAGAAACTTACAGTACATTTGATTCCAGTGGTAGGATTTATTGGCTTCAGAAAATGTAGGGTGAAATGTATTATTAAAACACACAAAGATTTAGATACATTAATTGATATTTCTTTTGTAAATATCAAGAATTATCATTAATTAATGTAAAATTTAAATTTAATTGCCATACTGATTATTTAACCATTGTAAACAATTTCAGTAAACATGAATATTCAGACAACTTTTAAAAGAAATAGGTTTAATGTATACTTTTATTAATTTATAATATTTCGTTAACACTGCAAACATGTATTGTCGACTTTATGCCGGTGACTGTGTTTTAGGTGGTATGTGGGAATGTTGGAAGAACAGGCGAGCGGCTACGAGTGTCAACTGCCACTGTAGGCTTGCAAGTACCAGATGGACATTCAATTACACTACATGGCCCGTGTACCGGTCAATCAGAGGGGAATATAGTATATCAATAACCTCTTTCATTATAGTATAGTATGTGACCTACTTATTTTGTTATAGTATACTATGGATCCAAACAACTTTTTTTAATATATTAAAGTAATGTTTATATAAGACAAACTGAAAGAAGGGGACTATTTTAAAATGAGATAATTTCGATAGAATCTGATATGTCGCCGGTAAAGAGCTTAGTCATTCTAAAAAGGTACCAACCACTCTTCCCCTATCCCTCATTTAACCTAAAAAAGTTAATTATGTGCGTGTAAATTGCCAAACAAATATTTTTTTTTAGGAAAATAGAAACTTCGAAATAATTTCATTACATTGACAGAGCTTACGGCTACTAGAGAAGATATCCTTCCACGGTTGACACCTAACCCTATAATTACAAGCATTGCTTTTGTGCTTTGCAAAAATAATTTCGCAATAAAAATTTGTTATCCAAATTATTTCATTTTTAATTTTAGTATCAAAATAAATGAAATTGACAATAAATGTATTAGCAATAACGAGTTTTGGAACAAAAAATTCGTATTTTGTTATGGATTATAGAAAAAAGTAATTCTATACTTTCCAAAATACAGAAATTTCAGAATAATTTTAAACTTCTCAGCATTTTTTTTCCATATTAAAATTAATAGAATGCTTTAAAGTTGTTCATAGCAGATAGATAGGCCATTAGAAATAAAGAATAATGGAATGCTGGTTTAGGGTCATCTACAGTTTTAGAATGAGATACTCATGATATGTAAACAGGTTTAGAATAGCCATTGATTTAGTGTAAACTACAAATTTAGAATAAAAGATTGATTAACCGTAAACTTGTTGAGAATTAGCCATTGATTAAAAGTAATTACAATTTTAAATTAAGCTATTGTGATTCAGAAAAGCTACAAATTCAAAATGATCTACAGGTGCAGCATTGGTATTAGAAGCTCAGACCAATTTAATACAAGTTACGCAAGACATATGGTTATATTTATAACTGCTGTTTCTGCGCAATACTTAGAATCAATCAATAGTGCAAGTAATTATTTCTGAAACACTTTCTCTGATTATACTTAAAGTTATTGATTAGTATATCCACTCGTTGGACCTCTCGTATGAAATCTGTTAACTCCCAACCAATGCCAGACTCTGCTCAGAGGTCTAATTATAAAAATTTCGTTTAATGTCTCACTTGACCTCAATTTAGACAAACCACAAAAAAAATTCAAACATACTAAGGAGTTGTAGCACTGCTATATATTCGATTATGGTTTTATTTCATCATTAAATTATTGTATTATATAAATCAATTTTTGTATTGACACTTAGATAAGGTATATACTTGGACTTTAATTACTCTTAAATATATCAAAAAAAAAAAAAAAAAAAACAGTCCTTACTATAAGTCTGAAAAGAGTAAAATCACAAGAATGCTTGAACTTTAAGTATTGTATAGTACTGTTAATGTAGAAATTTCTAGTGAATTATCAACAAAAGAAAAAATCTGGAGTGGCCTACACTCAACTGTAATATAAGTAAACACAATATCAAACTCATTAACAACCAACTGATGTTTTGTGTTATTTACATGTTAATAAATATATATAATTTGTTTATATGTGGTTATAATCATTTGATTAGTTATAAGAAGGTGAAATCATTGATAATCTCATAGATTATTAAAATGATTAAACTGAGGGCCATACCCACATCGGAATCGTGCACACCGTAGCCCTACCTGTCATACTGTTGTATACCATCGTCATAACTAAATATAACATCATCATAAATTACTCATGACTTATAAATATAAGTCATCATAAATAAAGATTTTAAGTATTTAATGAGATCCTTCTATATCTTGAGGTGTGATTTGACAAAAATCTTTATCTATTCCAAGGTGTTTGGCTCCAATATAGATATACCGTGATCAAAGGTTTCTACTTCTTATATACAGAGTCAGCACTCTTTCTGACGCTGTATAATGTCAAATACAGTATTAATTCACAGAAGTTGGGTAAACTTATTTCTAATAGATGCTCTACATGTATGTTTAAATCCTTTCTTTGAAGATACATTATTCTTTATAAACGTAAATACTGTTGAAATGAGCGGTTTAAACTTAGTTCTAACTGTTCTTGACATCTTTTAACTGCATTCTTCTTAATTTATTTGTCTCTGAAGAAAATTTAGCCAACCTATAGGAGAAACTTAATGTTTCATTTTATTATTATTCTGATATTTCACTCTCATAGTATCTTATTTTTAGGTATTTAAAAAAAATCGCTCCAGTTCTTTTAAAAATCTAACGGTTTTTTCACTTATTGCATCTGTCACTTCTGTGGTAATGCCAAAATTTAAGATTCTATAATTGGTAATTTAGGAGGAAAACTATGATGCCTGAAAACACATTTTATGAAAAAAGTAACTTTCCCATCATGCAATATTGCACTCTAAGGAATAACAAGCACAATAAGCAAGGTCCATACTTGTGTAAAATATGAATTCCATGTTATCAAAATCATGAAAGATTGTAGACTGTAGCCTAGTAACAAACTTTTAGATACAGACAGATACATGGCCCATCCACCCACACACATCATCAAAATATCGAAAAAGGGCTTTGAAGACTTCAAAATTTCAAGATCAAATTGGTTCATGATCGCTATACTTTCCTTATAGAAAGGAAAGACATATACTACATGAGAATATTAAATACTTTGTGTAATACATTTATATTAAGCGTGACGACTATTTGTCAAAAATATTTAACTGATTCGAAAATATTACCTAATTCATATTTTGAATAAATATATAGTTATCAATGAATTACTTCGGGAGGTATGTCGACTTATTAAGTAAATGTCCGCCCGGTGGCACTTCGTAACATGCTCTACAAAGGCTTATAGTTTTATTGGCAAGAAGTCCGGGCCCGATGTGCTTCTGTCTTCTAGAGTTTGAAATGAGTATGAATGAGAACTGGGTTTGAAGAAACCTGTTTGGACGAATCTTAAATGTAGCCTATTTAAGAAATTAAATAAAATAGAAATATGAACGGATTGATCTTGAAAGGAATTGTTAATTAGAACAATAACATTCAATTCTAAAACTAGTAGCTTTAAAAATTATGAACTTTATTAACATGAATTGAATAATCAAGTATGCCTAACATTACAGACAAACGAATTATTCCTCAGTCCTTATGATAAGGTAATTCCTTGATATATCAATCAAGTCACCTTAGGTATTTTGCAACCTTATTAGCAATTTAGAGCAGACAGCACACAAAGGGATCAAGTTTTAAAACTTACCTGTTGGACTTCTGAAGGTTGAAAACGTGTATTTCTGTTGAAATCTCGTTATCAACGTTTGAAAGGGAGCTTAATAAAAATATAGAGTATAAATGAAAGCAAAAATATTTTTGTTTAAATTGGTAAAATTATCACTTCTAACAAGATTATACAAAATCAAGTTTTCATTTCATCAAAGGTTTGAAAAGAGAAAGGATTATTGTAACAAGAGTAGGTTGTGTATAAAGGTAGCTAATGGGAGAGGGAAGGGCGGGAGATGTCAATCTGGCGGCTCGAAGTCGCATGCATCAATCAATCGCTAAATTCCCATCATGTTCTCTAATCTGATATAGGGCGAAAAAAAAGTCAATGGACACGGCTGACAAGTGGGTCGACAAATCCCTGCATGTCGCTAAACCAATTCCGTGCAGCGTGCTTTGCCGTCACCACCCCTGCACCCTTTATGTTCCTGTAACTACGTTTATGAAATAGTCACAAACCAAATTAAAACAACAGGGCCTTTCACTTCGTAAAGCTCTTTGTTTCACCATTTTTGTTAACGACTAGATTTTATAAAAAAAAAATATATATCTCGTATCTCCGTTAAAAGTGAAACATAGCTTTTGATATATGATACTTTTTCGAAATATTGGACATAAAACACAAATAATTATAGGAAAATAACGATTCTTCATGTTGACTGTTCACAAAATTTAATTTATAATTTTATTGTGCTAATAGTTCCTCACCAATGAGTGAGTACATATGTACATGGACTTAAACCAAATAAAATATTCGTTAAGACTGAAGTCACCAAATGTGAGCCCTATAATCCTCCATTAGAAATAATGGCAACTTGTTAACAAACGTATTTTCTGGCTGAAATCAAACAGCAATTGTAAAGTGTTGGTAACTTCTTTTATAGGACTATTTTCTTCTCTAAAATCAATGAATTATTAATTTAATTGGTTCCCTTTCAATAAGTCTTTTAGGATCCTTAATTTAACACAGTCTTCCAGTAATGATGCCTAATCACTAATAATTAATGAATATTGTGATACCTAATCATTAATATTGTGATACATATTAATGATGACATCAACAGTTTGTTTTTTGTTATTGTTTCTTGCTGCGTGGACCTTAACTTTGTATACACATTTTTATCTTTTTACATATTCTCTATTTTATTGACGTAATCTATTTTATTTAATAGTACTCTTACTTTTGATTTGTCGGCTTCAGAAATTTGTATAGTATTATCTTTTTTAAGCTTAAAATAAGCCTCGACAAAATGACACTATCAACATCAGTTTTTTCTGAAAGTCCGTATACCATTCCATTAAAATATTTAAATTATCAATATCTGTATTCATATTGACATTGATAATACAAATATTTAATTTTTCTGCGTTACAAAAACTTTAGCAACCTGAACATAATTTAAATTTTACTTTTACGAACAAAATTATGTTTCCATAAATAATTTATAATTAGGTTCCATACATTTTGACTTCATACTGTTTTTAAGTAAAAACTTTACTCAGTTACATAAAGATACACATGATACTATTGCGTAACAGATGAAAATAGTATTATTACTCATAAATAAAGTATTTTTTTTCTATACTATAAAGTATAAAAAATAAAATAATAGGAAATTAAAAGAATGAGAATAGTTCACAGGGAGTAAGAACAAAAGAAAGAAAACAACAAAATTAGACTTGGGGCATTTCTAGCACAAAACAACAAACAAAAACAAAGAAATAACAACATAAACGAAGTCTTCCTCAGATGCTGATGATGTTTTACGGGCATCATTACCGGGAAGCTGTGTTAAATTAAGGATCCTAAAAGACTTATTGAAAGAGAACCAATTAAATTAATAATTCATTGATATTAGAGAAGAATATAGTCGTATAAAAGAAGTTGCTAACATTTTGCAATTGCTATTTGATTTCAGCCAGAAAATAAGTTTGTTAACAGGTTGTTAATATTTCTAGTGGAAGATTAAAGGTCTCATATTCAGTGACTTCAGTCAAACATTTAGTTCCTACTAAACGCTACTTTTATGTTCACTATTATCCTAGAAAGCCAAAAGTATTTTTCGAAAACAAATAACTAAGTAAAATTATTTCTTTGGTCATTATCTTTAATAATTAGTTTACCTATAACAATGCTGGTTATATCCTACTAATGCATATTCTACTAATCCAACTACAACTTCAAAATATGGATCATATTTAAGCAATAGCACAAAAAAATATAGTGTACATATATATATATATATATATATATATATAAAACCAATAAAATCTAATTTAAAGGTAAGTAATGAATTGTAGTGTCAGGAAACTATAAAAAAATATGTTTGTGTTTATCTGTTAAAGAAATTAGTAGTGAATTATATAATAATTGGGCGGTGAAACGTATTAATACTAGTATAAAATAAGAAACATCGACAGTGAAATAAAAAAAAATGAAAGTACGTTCTAATGAAATAAAAAAGGAAGTGTGTTTTTTTTATTTTTGGATAACAAACTGTGGTCATTGTGAATGTATCACTATGTGATTCAAAGGATCAGATTGATAAATCTCTTGTTGGAGAGCTCTAGCTGCAGTGAAGATTGATAACTCGAGGCAGGAGAAAAGCAAATAATAGAGGTGTGGTTTTGTGTTGAGCATGAAGGTAGACTATATTGAGGTTGTGTGATGCACGACTCTGGGGGAGAGATAAAGGGCCGATAAATCTGAAGAGGGCGAAGGCAAAGTGATGGTCTAGTGGAGTTGGCCAAAATCCAAAAGTGGTCACTTGTTCCCATTCAAAGTCAACATACTCCTTTCAATGTCCCTAACTGAATTATAGTTTTTTTTTAATTAATAACAATATTGGATTTTAAAAACAGGTGAAATCATAGTGATTCATTTACATAAATTATAAAAAACTCTATGAACACTCTATGAAAACTCAATGAATACATATATTTTACACTCAAACAAATCATTAATATATATATTCATACCTGAAAAAAAACACTCGTAATGAAACAAATAATCAAAGAAAGTATACATAATATTATAATCAAAGAAATAACCAAGCAAAAAAAGACATGTAGTAAAGAAAGGTTGACCACTTTCGAGTGTTAACCAATCTACAGAAAACTGCAGTTAGGAATCTTTTATTACTCTCTCTAGTGGCAATCCATTATATATATATATATATATATATATATATATATATAAAGATTTCACGTAAACACGTGAAATAACAATCAATGATCAAATCAAATCAGAAAAAATATATGAAACACCCCGAAGACTAGAAAAGATGGTATATATATCTATACACCGCCGTTGCCAGTCTTCGGAGCGATTCACATCAATCTTTCTGATGACAAGGAAAGGTAGTGAGTTTCTGTCTCATTTCTGTGTATTCATTTTGTTAATATAGTTTAAATATATATACACTTTTTTGATGAAAATACGATCCGAAATGGACAAATACAGTTCAATGTACATAAAGAAACGTAGAGAAATTAAAAACACACACTTACAGTCTCTAATTTTCGGTTGAACCGTCTTCAGGAGAGATAAGAAAGGGAAACCAAGCGCACTGGTACAGAGACGGTTGGAGACCAACAATGTTGCCACATACGCGCCCGGTCACAGAGAATAAGGTAGACAAGAATCAATTTAAGATTAAATTAAAATAGGAATATGAAAAATAATAATAAACACAAAAACAAATAAAATAATAAAAACTGAGGGATGAACAGAAGAAATGATACATAAATAAAACTGAAAATTTATGGACTAAGCTTTAATAAAAAATAGAGAATAAGACTTAAAATAAAAGTATAAAAACTAGATGCACTGACAATGCATCTGTAGCTATAATCTGTACAGATTCTACGACAAATCCCCTCTGACTGCAAAAATCTCACTCTCCGAGCCTCCGAAGATGCCCATATTTGGTTGCTCAATGCGCGTAGTGCACCTGGCCTTAATCTTAAGGGATAATGTTTCATTTTATTAGTTTCTTGTCAGTGCATCTAGTTTTCATGCTTTTATTTTAAGTCTTATTCCCTATTTTTTATTAAAGCTTAGTCCACAAATTATAATTTTTATTTATGTATCATTTCTTCTGTTCATCCCTCAGTTTTTATTATTTTATTTGTTTTGTTTTTATTATTATTTTTCATATTCCTATTTTAATTTAATCTTAAATTGATTCTTGTCTACCTTATTCTCTGTGACCGGGCACGTATGTGGCAACATTGTTGGTCTCCAACCGTCTCTGTACCAGTACGCTTGGTTTCCCTTTCTTATCTCTCCTGAAGACGGTTCAACCAAAAATTAGAGACTGTAAGTGTGTGTTTTTAATTTCTCTACGTTTCTTTATGTACATTGAACTATATATATATATATATATATATATATATATATATATAACATCAAAACCACATAATAAATGAGAAAAAAGACTAAGATCCTTAAACCGTAACAGTCTTCGTGAGAGTCAAATCTAACTGATAACTGACTGAATTGAAAGGGTCAAATCAGTTGAGATTCGACTTATGGTTATGGTTCAAATATCTAAGTCTTTTTTGTCATTTCTTATTGTGGTTTGGACGTTGATTATTATTCCACATGTTTTTTGTAAAATCGTATCATACATATGATAATATAAGGCTAAAAGAGTTGGCAACTAGCGGATAGTTTTTTACTGTTTCTCACTGTACTCCTTTGTTTCCCCAAACATCCCTTCCTGGACATTTGTCCTTTCTTGCACTTGACACGCTTTTAAAATACAATTTTTCCCTCCCACTCTTCTCAAACCTTCACTAGATGCAGAAACATCTAGTGGTCAGTTGTGATTTTAACTCTGACGAAAACCACTTGTTACAATTGAAAGATGTTAGTCTTTTTTTTCACCATTTCAAATTGTGATTTGATCATTGATTATAATTTCACGAGTTTATGTGAAATCTTGTATATATATATATATATATATATATATATGTATGTATGTGCTTGTGTGTGTGTGTGTGGTGCTTGGTTATTTGTTTGTTTGTATGTGTGTGTGTGTGTTTGTGTTGTGTGTGTGTGTGTGTGTGTGTGTGGGTGTGTGTGTTTGTTTGTTAGTCTGTTTGTTTGTTTAAGTGTTTGTGTGTTTGTTTGTGCGTTTGTTTGTGTTTGTGTGTGTGTGTGTGTGTGTGTGTGTGTGTGTGTGTGTGTGTGTGTGTGCGTATGTTTGTGTGTTTGTGCATAATGAAAACGTATTCTGGCAAGGACGTCGAAGAGTTGCTAGTTTAAAGGTCCTGGTGAAGGGAAAGAGGTCAATGGAGAGTCGTGACAGAAGTGCACTTGTCATGCACGCAAAAACAGCATTCCAAACCCATGGCCTCTTGATTTGGCCCATTTTACAACGATATCAAAATTTGCAATGTATATTTCTGATATCTTACCACCAAGCAGAATGAAATGCATGCTTATAAATTATATTAACTGACTTAGGTACTAGAGAGATTTGAGAAGTATTTGTCTAGAAACCACTCAGGTAGCTCACATTTAACATGAGATATGTGGCTGGTCCATTACCTATCCATAATTGTAAACTTTTACGACTACATAACATTAAATAACCCCCACAATTAGCTACATTAGCGGTAAGATGCTAACTACCGGAGTAGAGCTCCAATGACCTCCAAAGAGTCACAAGTTTGTTGCTTATTGGTAAGAGGAATTCATAGTTCAAATTATTATTTTCTCTTAGATAGACAACAAGAATACTGAATACTGCAGAAAGAAAATCTGTACTTCCTTTACCACATTTTATGCCCTATAAAATTAGTTTTTCTACTTGATATAGCTCATTCTTTTTAGTTATTACCGTAATGATTTCCTATGGCTTTTCTTCTTCTACTCTCCCCTCATTTAGAAGTTTTGTTTTTATTTGTAACTCATTTTTCCTCTTAGGTATATTAATTTACAACAAATTTTTAAATTTGTAATTACGTCTCGGTTTTAATATTAGGGATATTCAATCATTCAATCGCTGGTACTAACATAAATTACAAAGTACAAAATAAATCAATAAGGAGTAATTAAGAATAAAATTACTTAAAAGAATGAGCTGAGGTGTAGTCTAGTGGCAGCGTGTTGTACTGATGATGGAAGATTCAAACTGGGTCAAGGCTCTAGATTTCATATCAGAGATGGGAATGACACACTTCTCTCATGGAGGTGTATACTCGTACTTGTCGGGCTAAAACTGTACCATTATTGCTGAACAATCCTAATTTAATAAACTCCAGTAAAGTGAAATGTAGGACTCGTAGTTGCGCAAGGTCAGCTCTTATGTTCTAATAAGCTAGAATAAAGTGAAATTAAAACATAGGATACAGAACCCTATAGTAGTGAGCTCATTACTGCAAGGAGTGCCAACTAATAACAAATCAGAAATACTGCCTAGCCCTGACCTACAACCAATGTAGGGCGACTACAAACAGAATATGATTTGAAATTTACTCAGGATTTGTCATCGACATAAATCCTGTTTTGGCAAGAAATCACAACCGGACAGTGATGTATTTTGTACTGTTGATTACTGCACCAGGAGTTAGATCATTCTAAAGATAATTTTTTTGTTACTAGTTCCTCCGTGATGTGGTTTCCTGTAATCAACTTAAATTAGTAATGCCGGATTAATTTCCACATTCATTGAGTTTCATGTAACGTACGCGATCAGAAAAAGCGGAGAAAATCTTCAAAATAGAGTTCTATTCTATCTTAAACTCTATATGATTTGTAAAGCCCCGAGCCAGATAAGTTTACACTGCTTGATGTTGAGAAGAAATTAATTTCAAGGGGGAATCCAAGAATTACGTCTTCACAAAAAAAAAGGTTTAATATTAAACTAACAAGGCTTTTTTAGTTTCATATTAAACTTTTGAGTGGAGACGAAATTCTTGAATCCCGACAATATGAGTAAATACCACAGAATAACGGATTAAATAACGGAGAAATAATGAATTAATCTCAAGGATTTGAGGCTACATAAGTTAGAATCTCAAACTTGTAAAACTGAAACATATCCTATTTGTTAGTGACATGCATGCAAATGATTAGTAAACATCATATTATTGTCATGAGGTGTGACGGATTTTTATACTAATATGGTACCACATTATGAACTCATGAAGAAGGCGTTTATGACAGCCTCATTAATTATGAATTCTAATGATAATCTGCAGTTATCCTGTGATATTTGTTAGTCTTTTCTCTATGATTTAGACAATAACGAACAAAAATACAAACTATTTTGTAGTTTATTTAGGTTCTTCAAAAAACTTAGCATGTTGGTGTTCGATTCAGCAGCAATCGTGGATCGTGGTGTGTATTACTTAACATTTAATCTTTGTTCTAAATTAAAGTTCGTTTTAAAACTTGTTTGTTATAAATAAGGTCAACAACAGGGGCCAGGTTAGCTGCGGTAACTTGCTCAACTCGATACATATGGGCTTCAAAATCCAGTATGGTCCTCGATTTATTCAAACCGGAGCTGAATAAGTCTGAGCACGTTGTTCCTTGGAGGGGACGTTAAGCCATCGGTCCCGAGCCTGTATGATGTCAAGAACTCATTAAAGATCTCTACTCGAAATACACATGACCTAGGCAAAATTTAGGGCTCTCAATGTAGAATACTCATTGTGTGATATCACAAAGGACCAAGGTTCGACCTATGTGGGTTCTTTGTAACCTATGTGGGACTGCCATTGTAACCTAACCTATGGTAGGTCTACAACTCTGGATCATATCTGAAGTCTCTCCCACAATCAACTTACTAGTGAACTTAGAATCTTCCTCATATGTAGTTAATTTAATGAAGTGATAATTCCAGACATATCGTACAATTGCAATATTTCATCAATCATGATAAAGTATAACCAATTATATATATTTATAAATCCATATAAATACGTTTACAAGTATAAGAAACAAAAATTTAAATTATTTCTTATATAATTCTATAGAAATATTGATCAAACACAGCTCACATGTTTCTCTCATCTCAATCAATAGAAAATCGCCTGTACTTACTATATCTAATTTGCTTGAACAAAAGAAAGCTTATCAATTAGTCTTTATATAATTGGTAAGCATGCCTTTAGAAATCAGAGTAAATCGATGCCAATTAACATTATCGCTAACTAATTAGTCATTATCTCAAACAAAGAGCTTTAAAACGTCTGAATCAATACCTTATTAATTCATTTTTCAAGTAATTTGATTCTTAAAATATGCTTTAAGGTATAAAGTCGGAGAGATTATATATATATATATATATATATATATATATATAAATCAGAAAAAGAAAACCGTATAGAAAAACTATCAAAGTTCAATTCGATATTTCGTCACACGAAAACAGTCACTGAAACTAAGTCCCTGAAAGTTTACAAGGACTTTACTTTCATATACTGGCTCAACTCTGTGGAAGGCAAAACTCACATGAAAATTAAAGCTTTTTAATTGTATGTTAAATTAAACGTCATCACTAGGCGTAGTCCAGACTGTAGGCCTAGTTTCGGAAAATCGGAAAGTTTTGACATTTATCGGATAGGTATGATTGTTAGGTAGGAACTGCCTTAAGGGTCTGGATTATGTGCTCTGACGATGACCGCTTGTTACGGTTGAAAGATCTTGGTCTTGTTTTTCCCCATTTCATATTGTGGTTTGATCATTGACTATATGATATATATATATATATATATATATATATATATATAATAATATATATAATCGAGATTCGTGAGTGTTCGTCCTTTTTCTTGTGTTCTCTAGCTGTAACTTTAATTATATATATATATATATATATATATGAAAACAAACCACAAGGATAGGTAACCACACCTTTCCTTGTGGTTTGTTTTCATTGATTGCATCACGTGTTTATTGTGATTAATCTGCATATATATATTGATAAAAGTATCGACCATGGAATAGAAACAAAACTAAAGTTTATCGGGACTCGGTCAGTTCTTCAGGTTCAAATTAAACTCTCATTGCCAACGTTTCGATCTTTATTTAAAACCTTTTTCATAGGCCTTTGAAAAAGGTTTTAAATAAAGACCGAAACGATGGCAATGAGAGTTTAATTTGAACCTGAAGAACTGACCGAGTCCCGATAAACTTTAGTTTTATATATATATATAATAAAATAAAAAACGAAGGAAACACACAGAAAGACACAGACATAACTCACATCGATATTTCGACAATCGTCGTCATCAGGAGGTGCGAAGAGCGAAGAGTCCCGCAGGAAGACAGGGCGGTACTCTGTCTTCTGTCTCGGAGTACCGCCCTGTCTTCCTGCGGGACTCTTCGCTCTTCGCACCTCCTGATGACGACGATTGTCGAAATATCGATGTGAGTTATGTCTGTGTCTTTCTGTGTGTTTCCTTCGTTTTTTATTTTATTGTAAAAAAGTCCGCTGGACCGTTTCTTTTAATTGTATATATATATATATATATATATATATAGATCAAACCATATATATATATATCAATGAAGTATATGTAGACCCTAAAATGGGATTGGGAATCCTAAAACGAGAAGTAAATAAAAGAAATTATTCATATAGGGGAACAAAAACTTCATCCAATAAAAAAAATATCCCTACCTGAATAAAATATATAATTTATAATGTTCCAAATAGTGAAAAGTTTACCCTTCTTTTTTGTTGTAGGTTTTAAGTGGATTGATTTTTCCCTGTAGATATCAAAAAGTGGTACAGACAGTTCTTAAAAATGCCGTCAGGAGGTACACCATCTTTGATAAGTTATCATAACAGAATCAATACAATATTTATTCAAACAGATGGCTATAAATAGCAACGAAATGATTTTTACAACTATTAAAAATGTAGATTTGTTTTTTAAGTCATGGTAAAAGATTGATACACCTTTTCAGATGTTTACAAATGTAGACGATACTTCGGCTATAGGTGTTCCAGAATAACCTAACGTTTTAACAATTGTCGAGAAATAGAAAGACAAATAGGATACTGTAAAAGGTATGTGGTCGAGATGATATCATAGTTTTCTGTGTTTGCATACACATATAGAGCAGGTATACATATATATAAAAACAATATAAGTATACCCGAGAACGTACTCTGTTCTGCTCTACTTTTAATTAAAGGATACCCGAGAATGTTCTCTGTTCTGCTCTACTTTTAATTAAAAGTTGTTAAATTGACTCTACATTAAATCTGTTAAGATAATTACCGTGCTGTTTTGGGCTGTATATAAAGTTTAGTGTAGAACATTCCGAATTGATGTACTTTGGTTTTGAAGTCGACTTGATAAATCATAGTAAGAACAGAGAGTACTTTGAACCCTCCTACTGAACTCCTACTTAGAGCAAGGTTGCAAACCTCACATGTGCGTGAAGAGAATGTCACACCCGCCCACCCTCGCACTCACTCACTCTCTCTCTCTCTCTCTCTTTCAAACAGACAAACACACGCAAGCATAAAATATTTTATAACATAGGTTTCAGTCATTTTTCAGATAGAAATCAGTAAACATAATCTGAAATTTTTAAAAGTGAAAATATTGAGTATACAGATGCTAAAGGTACAGTTGGGATTTTTAGGCTTTCAATATAAATATAAAGAAGTAATTTGTTTATGAGATTCATAATTTGGATTAATAAATAAACTAAGAGCTATGATGAAACGCAAAATATTTTTTTTAATTATATATCGTGGAAAATACGAAATCACAGAAGAGGGGTTCTGAAACAGTTAAGGCCAGTGTTGAGTGACCGAGTCTTAATTGTGTGTGATGAGATGAATGTCTTCAGGGGGATGCAAAGCTGTGGTGGTGACATCATATGCTGGTCGTCGTCACTGTCACTTCTCACCAAACTTCCCCTATCCTCGCCCCCCTCGCCGCGAATTAGCCTGCTTGCACTGTCGCAAACTGTCTCTCAATAACTATTCTCTCAATCCATTTGTAACTACACCCCTGGAGTAAGCAGTGCATTGTCATCTAAACATTGACCGCCACTTAGCACAACGCTTAACTTAGAACTTTCACTGACTCTGCAGCTCCATCTTAGTTTTATGAATTAACGCTTACCAAGACATTTTAGCATAACAAATATAATGAAAATATAGAATCTAACCAAACGCAAAACACATAGGCAAAAGTTCTTCAAATTAGCACTAATTTACGATAACGTGCAGATCACTATAAAACAATGGAACTAGGTCGTGTATTCCCAATATACTATACTATATACTGTATACAATATATTATACTTTCCTACAGGTAAAGTATAGAAATGAAAAAAAATCATCCTGAGATGTTACCGAATTACATGTTTTGAGAACCTCGAAGTCCTTTTAGATGTTTTTTCAATCATATCTGTATGTGGGTGTTGGTGTGTACCTGTTTTTGTTTATTGTCATATACCTTTAGCTTTTCGACCATAATGTGGAATTCTGCTAAAAGTTTTTGGGTACGCAATAGGCCTCACCTTTAATGTATCAAATTCATATATTCATGTAAGACCTATGGTGTAGGTGACTCCTACGGTTTTTGTGAAATATTAGATCATAGGAAAGTCACATTTACTGGCCACAATGTGATTTAAAACACATTTTTACTCTCCTAAACTACTTACTCCAGAAAGTTAAAATATTGGAATAATCATGAAACTGACAGCAGAAATACCAGAAAAAAAACTTCAAAACTTTTCAACATCCACAAAGGTCAATTTTAAAATAAAATATAGATACTTTGACTGGTGATTTATTCTTCAAACTTGTGGACAGAAATATATAACCGGATGTTTTCCTCTTAAAGTTCCCTTTTGCGGCTTGAAATCAGACTCCGTCAGGAAGAAGTAGAAACAAAGTTTTATATTTATAAAGAAATGTTTTACAATGTTTAAATGGTGAAGAATTAATAAATAAATATTAGAACAAAATTATAATATTTATAAAAAGCGTGGGCAACTAGTTTTATAAGAATAAAATATAAAACTATAATTTTCTAACGGTATACAGTTTATTACTTACTAAATTAAACTAATACTAAACGTCAACTAATGCTTTATTTTATACTCGTAATATGCTGTATTGTACCAAAGTTTCGCTACATCCTTACTATGACAGTTGGATCTGGTATTATAAAACATTAGGTCGATCAACTGGAATTCACCTACAGTTATATCTTCTAACCGCTGTCAATGCAGAAACGAGTTATGTCAAAGAGAAAATTTACTATACTATGTTCTTAATTTTAATTAAGAACTATGGTCCATACTCTTTATCTAAAATTAATAAAATACCTCATATATTCTTGTAAGATTTAATTAAAATATATAACAACTTGAAAAGAAGTTGTGCAAATTAGTTGGCAAACTAATGCTTTATTTTATACTCGTAATATGCTGTATTGTACCAAAGTTTCGCTACATCCTTACTATGACAGTTGGATCTGGTATTATAAAACATTAGGTCGATCAACTGGAATTCACCTACAGTTATATCTTCTAACCGCTGTCAATGCAGAAACGAGTTATGTCAAAGAGAAAATTTACTATACTATGTTCTTAATTTTAATTAAGAACTATGGTCCATACTCTTTATCTAAAATTAATAAAATACCTCATATATTCTTGTAAGATTTAATTAAAATATATAACAACTTGAAAAGAAGTTGTGCAAATTAGTTGGCAAAGTTTTGAATTCAACCACAAGCAGGTAAAGTGAGATTGTGGAAATAACAGAGTTTTAGAACTTAACTCTCTTAAACATAATCTCTCAATTTACCCTATTGTAAGAAAATACTGCATAATGACAAACTGCTTTACTGTAGAGAAGACGAGTTAATTAGTTATAACAATAATTTTAGCTGAATAATTTAAATAGAAGACAATACTTTTATGCTTTAGATCAAACCTTCTATGGCAAATAAAATTTAGTTTAAGAAGCATATATTTCTTCCAACAGCAAGATCCTTCTTCACCTACAAAAGACAAACGGTACCCTTGACAAGTTTGTTAATAATAATGGATACTTGATGAGAAATTTAAATGAAACTGCAATATAAGAAGAAAACATAACATTTGATACGTATCAAAAACTGACTAACACATATATTTTGTAAGTTCTGAAAAAAAAATTTAAAAAGTGAATTCTGTTTATAAAAGAAGTTGACACTGATGTTGACTGGAAGTAGGTTATGTGACAATGACGCGGGTGCCTTAGTGGCTCAGCTGGTAAGGTGAATTGACTCGGCCACAGAGATGTCAGTTTGATTTCCTTAACCTTTGGCTTAACCCACAAATAATCAGGGTTGACAAAGAAAGCCCTTTCTATCTACAACTACTGTAGTTGGAATAGTTGTCACAGATTTTAGTTTAACGTCTACTATATTTGTAGTGGATTAATTAGGTATCCTCAGATCCAAACTTAACCAATTTATCTAATGTTAACAATATTGGGAAATTCAAAAATCACGCATCCACCCAAAAAATAGTTTAACATGAAAACAAACAACGCATTTCCAACATATATTATTCTTTTTCAGGTTTACATTTGCACTTGATACGGCGATCTACAGGAGGGACTCGAAGCAGATTTAAACCTGGAGAAGAACACTAAGTCATCGAAACGCGTTGTTAATTTTCATATTAAACTTTTTTTTATCAAACCTTTTTAAATAATTCTTAAAAACTTACTAAAATTTTCATTTTAATAAGTATAATATTGCAGTTTTTGTTAAAAATATTCTTTTGACTATAAGAGTAAAAAAAAAATCAGTTATGAAGAATTGAATGATATAAAAGAGATGTTATCTGATAATTAAACAGAAAAACCTGAGAGACAGGGCCACTCAACACCGTACTTTTCGACATACTTGCTTCCTAGAACGAAGAGTCATTCATCGTAACCTGCTCTTACCAGTTTTTTTTTTTAGGTTAAGATGGAAAATCTTGCACGCTTTATACTCGTATCTTGAAAAGGATATCAGTCGATTCGAATCATGTACAAACACCTATGTGTTAACTTCAGTTTTATCAAATCTATAATTCCTAATAGTAAATTGACCAGAGTGTTTGGTGATTGGGAATCACCTATTTGCCTAATGCATAGAGCAAACTACCCGCTTACTATGACTCATGCTTAAGGAAAAATTGTAGGAAAATCTAAAAAATTTCAGTGCGAGATCTCAAAGAAGAAAGTGAGAGAGCTTATTAAGAGGATGAGGAAGATATGAAATAGTTATTTGTAATTTTTATAATAAATGTACTATAGATAACAGCTACTAAACTTTTTCTCTTAAATATAATTGAGATATATAATTAAGAAATGCTACTAATAAGACAAACCTACTCTCCTAGTACAAGATGTTACGTAATATCGGCAAGCTCACTTCTTTGTCTTTAAAATATTAATAACTTACTAGTTAAATTCATAAACTTACATACTAACAATAACAAGGAATGAGCAGAGTTCTTAATTTAAATATTTACTTATTGGTTTTCAATGCGCAATATTGAATATAATTGAATTTGTCGTGGAGTAACTGAAGAAGACTGTCGGAACATTGATGTAGATGATAAGATGTGATTAGTATGCAGGGTAAGACGTGTTGTTGAGACAGATCCTGAAGTTTAAGAAGACCCAATTAATGTTTGTTCTAATATGAAAGCAGCAAGGGTTGTCAGGGAAGAGCATTTAATTACAGAGAGGGAAGTTCTGGAGAGAGAAGAGTCATTGCCAGGGCTTTACAAGCGAGACGTGGTTAAGCCTGGAGCGTCCTCTCGCTAACTGAAGGTTTTACAGCTCCATCTCTCTCTCTCTCTCAACCCCATTCAAGTAGCCACAACGCAGTTTACTATCAATTCAACCTATAACAACTTCACCTCTTTATTTAAAGCGAGCAATTTATGTACAACAAGAGTAACACTCTTCCTGTCTTAGGCCATTTCCTTTTATATTTCTGACCGTAAAGATTCAGTGTTTGCTTATTACGTGAAGAGGTGCAATTGATGGCCGTCACCTATTAGGTCTTCAGTTTTAAGACTAACATACTGGCCATACAGTTCCAATAGAGGAAGTGCCAATTTCTCTTCGATCCAGTTCACTTGAAAAGTGAGTACCAGTTTCCAAGCCCACCTGCGAAGCGATAAATCCTACCCAATGGTAAGGGTCAAAATCACTCTTGTTGCTATGGGGGAAACCTCCCGAGAATATAAACGAAAAGATGCAATATAGTACCTTTCTATCTTAATGAAACTAAAAGATAAACAAATTCATTAAATTAAACCTTGAAAACGAGAGGATTAATACTGATAGGCAAAGAAGAGATCAATCCTAACATAACCTGCTTCCTAAACCAACTCTATTTCAGTAGTTAACATTCAATGAAGATACAAAGATATGATCACTTAATGGCGGACTATTCTTGCTTAGCAGGAAGCTGTAGAAAAATCCAATTAGACTCGGATTTGAATACTGCACGTAAAGGACGTAACATTTTTTATTTACTAGTCCCCCTTGCATTCCACAGATGAATAAAGTATGGTTTACTACAAAATCACTGTAAAATGGGACAAATAAAGTACTCCTTCATTTTTTTGCACTGAAAAAAAAGTTTTTCGTAATTATTTAGCCATTATTATCCCATTGTTTCTTTTGTTCTGAGTTTTAATGGATTCAGAACTTACTGCTTTTGAATTTTCTGATTTATAAAGTGCAACTGTAAAACACTGTTGTTCATGAGAAAGTAATCTCCAATCATGGGAGTACATCGAATGTGCGTCACTTGCGATTTTGCTGGTGAGAATAACAACCAGAAGAATGTTATGTCTTAATGTTCTAACTTGTGATTTTGCTACATGTTACATACAAGTACCATAATATAATTCAGGTTATGTAATAGAATAATAGGAATAAGAACTTTGATTTTTAAGAAGTAAGGTGAAAGGCCTCAGCAATTGAATTCAGAGACTTTTGCGGATAATTCATTGAAACTCCGCAAATTCATCTGTAACTTAATCTATGATTTATATGATTTTTAATCTTCGGGTTATTCCTTTCAAGACTTCTTCATATATTTGGTCAAGCAAGGTGTCTACTGCATTTCAAATGTTTTATCTTTATCAGGATATTATTCAAACATGACTTGCATACGTAAGTAATCGTTGAATGAGCGCATTATAGAGAAGGTCCTTAACTGCGTAAGAAGTACTCATTGATTTGAGAATGTAATGCAGATTGCACATGCGCTAGATTCCTAACTTAGATTTCTTATAAGACTGTTTCAAGGTTAATCTGGAGATAATATTCAGCACTGTTTGATAGGGTATGGCCTTGTCACCCATGAAGACAAGAGGTTGACAAGGACAACCATACTAATCTAGATTTGATTTAATATCTCTTTCACGACTATATACTTTGCGAGCGGGACCATAGATACGAAAACCCTTTGTCCGGAGCCTGTAGCATGTCTGCTACACGATAATCATGCCTATTCAAATTAACTTGTGTATTTACTTGGTAATATGCTAACCTATAGCCAAAATGGGTGTCAACAAAGAACCTACAGTTTAATTCCGTAGAACAACACGCAACTAATTGAACAGAAACAAATACTAAAGTTCCTAAGTATTGGGTTTGTAAAAAAACATTTTTCAACTGCAAATATCAGATTGAATTTAAGTTATACTGGGAATTTCAAAATTTGTTTGAAAGATTGCACTTATTCGTGCAAAGATGGAAATTTAAATTCGTTCCAAAATAATACTATGTTTTCAGATGTTAATACATAATAGTAAAATTCTAATGCTCTAAGAATATCCTCAGTCCCCATAATAAATATATCCCTGTAATAACAAATAAAGAGAAGCCAATCACCCATAATACAATCTGAAATCATATGATTCAATTTTCATGGTAAAATTTAATTCATACTAAAAATATCTATTTTGAAGGTTTCTAACTTTATTTTCGTTTGCAAATGGATGTTCAGTTCTTAGATTAAAAATTAATACACCGTATACGCACAAGTAATAATTATTAAAAGTATGACCTCAATAGGTTTATTAAATATTTATTTCTATATTCTTGACTTTCAAAAATTCCATGATATTTTCTTCCATGAGAGATGCCATAAATTTGTAAAATTGAGAAATTTAGTACTTTTTTTTAAGTTTTTTTTTTACAAAAATTTTGAAATTTTATTGAATTTTTCAGCAAGTTATTACGCTATAGGTAAATGAAATAATAATATTTAAGTAGTAAAATGAGACAGAGTGTTTAAGTAATTACTATGTCAAGTTCTATAGTGATGAGATTACAATGAATGTAGAACAAATGCATTTGATTGTAGAGGTGGTATTTATTTTGAATAGGGGTCGCAGATAAATTATTCAGTTTGTGGAGTCACGACACCAGCTGGCTGCTTAATTCACTCAGCCTATCCCATCTCTATCTTGTTAATTAAACAAGGATACTCTCCCCGCAACTGCTTCATTTTAGCCCTCCAAACGCTTTTTCTTCCAATTGCCTACAAAAGACCCAATTGATAGCATTCAACTCTATTTCAATGTATGTTGTTGCAGTAAAATCAACAGTTTCACTTGCTTCCTTGTAACCTTACAAAGTATTACTTAGATGTTAACATTTTCATTGCATTCACTTAAATCTACTTATAGTTTTGCTTAAACATACCCGTATTATAAACATAAAAGTCATGCACTAATAATAAATCAAACAGAATTTTTAATCAGATAATTATCAACAAAATCTGTAAATTTTATTTTTATGTTGCATTGTAGAACTCATGCTATGACGTTCATTCTTTTATAGAGAATGATTCCATGTTTTTTTTCAAAGTTACAAGCCAATTTTTGATGTAAAAATATCAAAAAAATAGTTTTTACATATTTTCAATAATATACGAGTATATAGTTCTAATGTAGTGCAATCTGTTATTATGTGGTATTTACTCATTGTAGGGTAAAAATCTAATGAATGTGGAGACCATTTCATTAGATTTTTACCCTACAATATATATAGTATATGAAGTCATGTGTTTGGCACTTTTTCAGACAACTTTAAATAACTGAATTCGCTTCATACTGAATATCCATGAAGTACACAAGAATCAGTAGTAACATATCTACTAACGCTATAATCATGAGTTTACAGAACATGTTCCTAAAATATTTAGTAATATTTATTCGTGAAAATATAAGTTAACTTAAAAAGAAGCTCGTTTCTGAAAATTGTGATTATATTTTTAATAATATATGCTTACCTTGAAGAATTGCTACTAAAATTTACTACTATTTATTCTTAAATATGTAAAGTTATAAACGATGAAAGATCTAAAGAACGATTAGAAAATTAGTGGAAATTATGAAAAACGTTTCTATGAACAAATGTTTATGTGAAAACTTTAGATATAATTTTCAGTAATGGACAAATACATAGTACCTGACTAAACAACTGGAGAGATGTATCCAAATATTAAGATCAAAATATTTTACAAACGGTGACTTAGAGAAAATCTAGAAACACATAGTGGATTAAAAAATAGATTTTCAAGAAAATCTATTGAAAACATTTTTCATCCTGAAATATAATCCCTAAACAATCTTGAATAAATTTCAAATTCCGTCTTTTCTAGAATTCATCAGAATGATTCTAGATATTTTAAAATAGACCAAAGCCTATTCCGCGAAATTCTACGGTTGCAATAAACATTCAGAGATTACAACTTATTGTTTAACATAATACATATTATGTTTCATTTACTCTTACAAACCCAGAATGGGCATCTACTATTCCATAAACTGAACAAATTTAGTTTATGCTTGAAATGAAAATTCAATTTTTCTTGTTTGGACAAGGGCACATTTTAATAACTTGTCTGTTTTAAGAACTCCATATGGAACTGTTTTTTTTTTGCCACAATGTATGTACATCACTGGAAAAAAATTTTCTCTCAATTTTCTTTTGTAAATTTGATAATTCTATCATATATTATTGAATTGAAATTCATTAATTTTACCTTACTTTGTCAATAAAACATTACAACTAAATCTGGAGTAACCTACACTCAACTTTACTATAATATCAAACTCATTGACAAACAACTGACTTTTTGGAGTTAGTATTCTAAGAGAGAAAAAATATCGTCTAAAAGATATTTTGAGAAAAAAAAATTACTTCCCCGTCATTCCATATTGTTACCAAACAGTAGGTCACATATACACTATAAGACCAATTTATATGTAAAGTATGAATTAGATCCATCACACGGTGTACAGTGCAGCACACCTGCAAACTTTTAGGCACACAACCATCTTGGAAGGTTGGTTGTTTCTTAGGCACATAAGAAAATCTTGGAAAAATTATTAAGGAAAAAAAACGTTCTGGACCTCAAAACATCACAATATATACTTTACTAAACTTTACTTATAGCAAAGTAAACTCAGTAGTTACCAAAACACCATAAATTTTGACTCTATGCATTTAAACTTACTGTAGGTTCATCGATTACTAGAAATAATACGTAATCTTTAATTAATTAATTGTCTATACTAGGAGTATATTTTATTATCATGGCAATGTACTTGACAAGTTTGTTTAGAACAATTAGTGAAGATACAAGGAAGGCTTTCCACTGGGTGACTTATAACTCATTAATGAAACAAAAATTAAAAATATTAACCTTCATTTAAATTTATAATTTGACAAATGATAGTTAATCATAAAATCAGACAAGAAACCATAACGAAAAAGTTATATATGTAATACACTTTGAAGCATAATGTTAATGAAATGACTAAATGTAATGAAAGAAATTAGCCATTTGATCTGGTGGATTACCAATGAACCCGGCAGAGTTTACGGAGTTAATTACATTTCTCATTTCCTTTCCTTATTATCTGAGATAAAAAACATAATAAATGAAAAAATAGCATATATTATTACTTCATTTTATTTTATTTTGTATACATATAGAACGGTTAACTTTATGGGATATAAATGTTTATGTATTTCTCTTTAATTCTTATATTAAAATATGAAACATTTGAGTTGTTAATTGACAATTACTCTAATTATAAGAAAGAGTTTCCTTCTACTTAATTACTTATATTGTTGTTATTTATAATAATTTATGCTGTTCTTATTAGAGTTTTACTGGCCCCCACAATGATCTAAAACTCACGAGTTTTTACTATAGACTACTAACAAAATTAAAATATGAAATGCAAAAATTATAAGCTTCTAGAATAAGCAAAGAATCTAGAGTAAAAATTAGTACCTTTTATGTGAGTAACCTAATATTATTATTGATAATGTACAAGTACAACAATGTATCTATTCCATGGTTCAGTGTTACCTAAAAACAATAGGACACATTCTCACTCAAAGGACTAATATGTGACAAATTTGAACATGTTTTTCAAACAATGAGACTTGTAAAATTAATGGAAATGTATCATTGTGGGTGATTTGGTAAAAATACAGAAGTAAACTCAGAAGACTTTTATCCCTAGAAATCTTAATTTCTTTTTCTTGATGTAATTAAGTTTAATAACAATAAAATAAATTAGAATTAGAGTTCTGATAAATAATATATGAACTCTATGCCTAAATCAATACCAAACAAAAGGAAAGACAAGAGTAATAAAGCAACACAAGAAAACGTCAACTATGTTTTAAACCAAAACGTTTTAATCATAGTGAAAATAATTGTTTAAACTTTGTTTTACGCTAAGCTTTCAGACATAAAAAAGTAATTTTCAATATAAAGTACGATAACTCACAGGCTTTCAGTGAGTTGATACGAGTAAGTGGATATTTATAGCTTTATAAATAACACTTGTTCAAATACGTTGGCGTTATAAAGCTGCTTTTATTACAAAGTCATTCAACAATATTTTAAATGCCAATGATTATGATAATATATTTATTTTGAATTATTTTTATTAACCACTTGCACATTTCTACTTGCACTGAGGTTAGTTGATATCACATTGCTAGATGCACCGTCATGCACAATGTATAGGAACACAAGCTGTTCAACCGGTTTCGAACGTTGTCTCTCTTCAAGTAGAACAGATTAAAATCATAAATATGTTTTTATTAAACTAAATATAAATTGCTTCCCTACAGGTAATGATAACGGAGGCTTTGAAATTGTAATATCTTCATATATATATATATATATATATATATATATATATATGATCAAACCACAATAAGAAATGGGAAAACAAGACTTCTTATTGTGATATCTTTTTATTGTGGTTTGATCATTGATTGTTATTTCACGTGTTTATGTGAAATCTTTATATATATATATATATATATATATATATATATATAAATAAAAGAAATGGTCCAGCGGACTTTTTTAAATAAAATAAATTCAAAACGAAGGAAAGACACAGACATAACTCACATCGATATTTCGACCACCGTCGTCATCAGGAGGTGTGAAGAGCGAAGAGTCCCGCAGGAAGGCAGGGCGGTGATATATATATACATAATGTATACTGGGCATTTGATAGCTCAATGCTAACTGGTATGCATACGTTACTGCTTGTGTTCATACTGGTATACTGGGCATTTGATAGTTCAATCACAACTGGTATGCATATTGTTTCTGCTTTTGTTCATACTGCTATTCTGAAGAATATCTCTTCTTCATTCTCGTAAACACTTGTGGATTCCAACTATTTTCCAGTCCACTGCCTTTCAACACTAATTTAAAGAAAAAAAAAAGATCTTCTAGAGGGACATTGGTGGATCATAAAAATATATTTCATCGCATTTCCTTCGATTTATATAGAAAGAAATAAATGTATCACAAAAACATCTTTCAGGTATAATATAAAATGAATTGGAAATAAGCTTTGGACAAAATACCTTCTTTTTTTTATAAGAAGAAAATAAAGGTTGTGTATGCGAATGGAAGCATATAGAGAGGGCAGCGTCAAGTTGTAAATAAATATGATTTTGTCGGACGAGGACAGAGACAAGGAGAGTCACTGCAGCCGACTGCCTTCCATCTAAACAATTTATTCGCAGTCACGGACTAGCTGCGCAAACCTATATTTATTTCCCCCTAACCTTTTATTCAGAAAATATTCCCCCTTGGAAAATCTTTCCCTTCAATATTGTGTTTTCCTTCACTGTGTCACGTCAGGTCGACCATAATTGTAATAAAAACGGAAATAGCATTAAAGACGGCTTCTCTAATAAAAATCGCCTTAACAGACCATAACGGTAAACACTGTATTACTTCTGGTTTACAAGCATGCCATGTCATAAAGTAAGGACTACTTTAAATATCCACTCATATGATTGAGCCCATCTCATTAGGAGACTAATTCACGACTGAATTATTATATGAAGTTATAAAAACACATTTTCAACTATTCACAGCTAATCCATTAACTACTCAAATTCTTGTGAAGAAAAAAGGGGAAAAATCTAATAGCCCTTTGTTCAACCAGATGAAAGAAGCAGTATATGAACGGTAGTATAAATGTTGATCTAATCAACGAAAGTCAGAAAGTCAATCATCAAAAACTTTGAAATAAGATTTAAAATTGAAAAAAGTATGACTGAAATGCCTAATAGGTCGTCAGTCATTTGAGGTTACAACACATAGTTTCTTAACAAACGTTTTTAATTATATTTCAAAGAAGGGCAGTTTGTTAATACTGACACACTCGAAAAACTCAAATACGACAAAAGATATTTTGAAGAAATCTGTTTAGAGCATTTGCCTTCTCAGAGACTCTGGGTTGACGTTTGCATAGAAGCTGATGCTGAGACGTTTATCCTCTACTTGAAGGTTTAAAACACGAAGATAAGTTCATTACATTATAAAGTTGTCAGTATAACAGAGGTTAATATATGTATTATTCCAATATAAACTAAGCATTCCTTTAAATGAATTCCTCTATTTAACACCTTTCAGAACAAGACTATTATCCGGAGTGTACTTGTTAACGAACATGATCAATAGACTCCTGACAATGGACATGTTTGAAACTGGCCTAGTACAGAAGGAAAATTACTAGTAATGATAAATTTATATTATGATGAAGTGTAATTGTACTCATAAATATTTTTATAATTTAAGTTATTTACTGGAAATGTTAATTTTCAAACTATTGTTAGCGCCTTTCTGAAGAATATACTGAGAATTCATATTCTTATCGATTTTAATCTAAAATTCTTTTGTTCTTCAATCCTATCTGAAAAAGATATAATTTTGAAAAACCAACCATTTTTAAATGTATGAAAAAAGACAGAAGAATCTCATAGATTGACAATGCATTCTTTTCTCATCGTGGAATTAAAAAGGTTTGATTACAAAAAAATTAAGCAGAGATAAAATCACATTCAAATTATTACAAAACGAATTTATAAATAACTTTTTTCTTCAATTAATACATTAAATATTGTAATGACTTTGACTTTTACAACAATATAATGACCCTAAAGATTTTTCTGTGCCACAGCTATCATATAACTAAACCTTCTGTAAACCTTTCCCTCGCAAAACAATTCATAGAAAAGAACGTTTAGGCCCTTTAGAGCAATCGTGTGAGAAAAAGAGGGCACTTTAAACTGACAAAATTTAAAAGTTATAACAACGAAATTTGTTTTATATATATGTATTACAAGAATTAACAGTAAATATGCGAGCTAAAAAAAATATCATCTAAACAACAATAAGATTTCTAAAAATGGGACTGTGATATTTCGTAGAAAAACTCGTCAGGTTTATTTCATGACATAAATAGATTTTACATCCGAAGTCATTAATTTTACTTGACTTGAGTTGAAAGATTTTATTTTTAATTCTTCTTTCTTTTTAATGATATTATTTGTAAAGTAATATATTACTCCCTTTTTTCTTTAATATTTATTTGAATAATTTGTCATAAATTGGAATTAACAGGTATTTCAATTTTGACCTGTGTCCAAACATTTTAACAAGAACATCAGAGTTTTATAAGAATATAGATAAAACTTCGGAAGATTTGCCGTATAGTTTCCCATATTTGTGAGGAAGTATTTTAGTATTCAGTTCTTGCCAAGGGGTATTTTAGGGAGGTTTCTTTATAAATTTCCCCAGTGCTTCAGACGGCTGTTCTAGAAATCTAAATTACAAAATATTTATCTATCAAGTGCACAGGTTAGGATAGTTTCGTTCTTAGAGGATTAATTCAGAGGTAAGATATTAGTAAGTAACAGCAGTTTTAGTGTTCTGCAATTACTTTTGTTTTTAGAGGTTTCCCCACATTCATGTTACTAGAATCCTTCCAAGAGTACCTCGTGGTTTTCAAAACTCTGCCAGTTTCACAAAGTGCTAATTTTTGCTAGCGCTACAGAATGTAAAAGTGACAAGATTCAAATTTCTGGAATTTTAAATAAATTTTAAATAAATCTTCTCCACCATCACTAGGTATTCATAGATACATCTGATGAATTCAGGGTATGTAGTTACATCAATGTGTATATTCATATACTGTATGTAACTACAATACAGCTACAAAACACTATATTGTCCTCAAAATAACTGCTTGCTCATTTATTTAAAAAAAGAAAATTTTCTAATTACAATAAAAATTGATCATTATTCTAAACATAGTCAAAAAGGAAATTCTCAGCATAAATAAAAACTTTTTAGGTAAAAAAATATTATTTACGTCCTTTTAGAAATTTGTTTTTCTTCCCGTCTTAATTATAATAAAAGAAAAGTTAAATACAGAACAATTTTAAAACAAAACATTTGAAAAAACAGCACTTGACAAAAGAAAGTGAAAATAAATCCCAACTTGTATTTGAATAAAAGTATCAGCTAAACTCACGGTAAATAGTTTTTAATGCAATCATATTATAATTATTTATAATTAATGTTGATACAAAATTCTTTTCAGGGTAAATACAATTTATAAGGGGTTTGAAAAAACAATTAAGAGAAAACTTCCAGTGAAGTAATGAAAGCATATTTATACTTCTTGAGTTAAAATCTAATCCATTAGCTGATCCAGAGGGAATACAGGGGCGTGTGCGAAACAAATTGGTTTTACTAACCTCAAAACAAAACACTTCACATTACTTTATTTACAATATTCATCTGTGTAAATATATTTCATGCCCTAGATAATAATGTAATTATTTAGTTGAATGTTAGCGATTACTATCAGAACTTAACATGTAATGGCATAACTGAATCAAACTGTACCTGTAGAGACAAATATGTCTCTTGGCTTAATTTATTTACTCATACTTACTTCATTTCATATAGTACTGTAAGAACTAAAACAACTTTTGTGATTAAATAGTGATTCCAAAAAAAAGTTGAAAAATAAGTTTTTTCAGTTAGTTTGGACTATGAATAAACGAATTGCTGGAATAGTTCTGTTTTTAGAGAATTTAGCTATCAGGTAGTATTTTAAAATGAGTTTTCTCTTTAGAGTATTTCAAATATAAAAAAGATATCACTATCTTGAGTACAACAAACGATCTACTAATATCTTGACAACGTCGAAAAAATATTGATGACTATTGTAATCACTATACTCGACATCCTGAACACTATATTCATCAATGTATTCGATGACTGAAACTCGACATCCTGAACACTATATTCATCAATGTATTCGATGACTGAAACTCGACAACCTGAACACTATATTCATCAATCTACTCGATGACTGAAACTCGACATCTTGAACACTATATCCATCAATCTATTCGATGACTGAAACTCGACAACCTGAACACTATATTCATCAATCTATTCGATGACTGAAACTCGACAACCTGAACACTATATTCATCAATCTATTCGATGACTGAAACTCGACAACCTGAACACTATATTCATCAATCTATTCGATGACTGAAACTCGACAACCTGAACACTATATTCATCAATCTATTGGATGACTAAAACTCGACATCTTGAACACTATATTCATCAATCTATTCGATGACTGAAACTCGACATCTTGAACACTATATTCATCAATCTATTCGATGACTGAAACTCGACAACCTGAACACTATATTCATCAATCTATTCGATGACTAAAACTCGACATCTTGAACACTATATTCATCAATCTATTCGATGACTGAAACTCGACATCCTGAACACTATATTCATCAATCTATTCGATGACTGAAACTTGACATCCTAAACACTATATTCATCAATCTATTCGATGACTGAAACTCGACAACCTGAACAATATATCCATCAATCTATTCGATGACTGAAACTCGACAACCTGAACACTATATTCATCAATCTATTCGATGACTGAAACTCGACAACCTGAACACTATATTCATCAATCTATTCGATGACTGAAACTCGACATCCTGAACACTATATTCATCAATCTATTCGATGACTGAAACTTGACATCCTGAACACTATATTCATCAATCTATTCGATGACTGAAACTCGACATCCTGAACACTATATTCATCAATCTATTCGATGACTGAAACTCGACAACCTGAACACTATATTCATCAATCTATTCGATGACTGAAACTCGACAACCTGAACACTATATTCATCAAACTATTCGATGACTGAAACTCGACAACCTGAACACTATATTCATCAATCTATTGGATGACTAAAACTCGACATCTTGAATACTATATTCATCAATCTATTCGATGACTGAAACTCGACATCCTGAACACTATATTCATCAATCTATTCGATGACTGAAACTCGACATCCTGAACACTATATTCATCAATCTATTCGATGACTGAAACTCGACAACCTGAACACTATATTCATCAATCTATTCGATGACTGAAACTCGACAACCTGAACACTATATTCATCAATCTATTCGATGACTGAAACTTGACATCCTGAACACTATATTCATCAATCTATTATATGACTGAAACTCGACATCTTGAACACTATATTCATCAATCTATTCGATGACTGAAACTCGACAACCTGAACACTATATCCATCAATCTATTCGATGACTGAAACTTGACATCCTGAACACTATATTCATCAATCTATTCGATGACTGAAACTCGACAACCTGAACACTATATTCATCAATCTATTCGATGACTGAAACTCGACATCCTGAACACTATATTCATCAATCTATTCGATGACTGAAACTCGACATCCTGAACACTATATTCATCAATCTATTGGATGACTGAAACTCGACATCCTGAACACTATATTCATCAATCTATTCGATGACTGAAACTCGACATCCAGAACACTATATTCATCAATCTATTCGATGACTGAAACTCGACAACCTGAACACTATATTCATCAATCTATTCGATGACTGAAACTCGACAACCTGAACACTATATTCATCAATCTATTCGATGACTGAAACTCGACAACCTGAACACTATATTCATCAATCTATTGGATGACTAAAACTCGACATCTTGAATACTATATTCATCAATCTATTCGATGACTGAAACTCGACATCCTGAACACTATATTCATCAATCTATTCGATGACTGAAACTCGACATCCTGAACACTATATTCATCAATCTATTCGATGACTGAAACTCGACAACCTGAACACTATATTCATCAATCTATTCGATGACTGAAACTCGACAACCTGAACACTATATTCATCAATCTATTCGATGACTGAAACTCGACAACCTGAACACTATATTCATCAATCTATTGGATGACTAAAACTCGACATCTTGAACACTATATTCATCAATCTATTCGATGACTGAAACTCGACATCCTGAACACTATATTCATCAATCTATTCGATGACTGAAACTTGACATCCTGAACACTATATTCATCAATCTATTCGATGACTGAAACTCGACATCCTGAACACTATATCCATCAATCTATTCGATCACCGAACATTACTATCATCAAAACTGTATACAAAAGAGTGCACGCAATAAGTTAGTACATTTACATAGCTAACATTCGAAGATGTATACACTTAAGGATATTTGTACATTTAGAGTATTAATATATGAATAATATATATGAAAGTTTATAATGCGTAGTTAGTACTTACATAAACAAGATGAAAACAATCGATCTGAAACAAAACAAAAGTATTAAAACCAAATAGGCAATGTACTGGTCTATGTGTGACATTCGTGTATGTGTTATTTTCAATAAGTTTCTAACTTTAAAGTAGGGTAAACTCAAAAAGCGGTAGCTTAGACTCTTCAGTCACTTGTCTTTTAGTGACTAGACTACTAGTGACCCTTTGTATCACTCAGAAATTATAACAATAGCTATTGAAATGAATTCACTGAACATGATTGACAGGGATAATTTTAATTGTTATTAAGGCACAGAAATAGATTTTTATATGGCCCAAACTTTTGATATAGTATTCTTAACATGATTCAAGGTATATACACAGTAAGTATATTTAGCAAAATACATCATTTAGAAGTAAAAAAAAAATTATTTAATCATATAAATAAATAAAACATCAATTCAAGTTATATACACAATCAAATATATTTAAAACAAACAAAGCTTGTAAATTGAAATATTCAATTTATTCACCTAATATAAAATAACATTAATGAGAGGAATGTGTCTTTATAATATTACCTTAGAACGTTCGTATTTTATCTGACAGTTGTGTTCAAGTTTGTTTCTAAAATTTTTCATTTTTAACCTCTAATGTAGTAGTTTATTATATATTTGTTACATTTTTTATAATTCATTTGCACTACTGTCATCAGCGAGCATGCAGGCCTTTATTTTATTACAAGTGTTCATATTTCGCAAATTTAATTTTTTTTTTCTACATTTGTATATAATATATTTTCACTACAGTCATAGGCGAGCAAGCAAGCGACTGGTTACCCTGGATCCATGCCTTTACTTTATTACCATTGCTTATATTATTAACATTTTAAATTAAAAAAATTTTTTGTTACTTTTATTTTTAAAATATTTGTGCCACTGTTATAGACGAGCACGCAAGACACTTGCTGCTCTGACTCCAATTTTGGGAATATAGTGATAATTTTCTTTTATTTAACATAAAAGATATAATTCAGGTAATAAATAATATATATTTAATTTCAGGTCTCTATCTTCAGGGAAAATGGACAAACAAACAAACTCACGGACTTTATATATAGAGACAAAGAGCGGGCATTAGTACTTGATTGCTAATTACATGAGAAGTTTTTATTTGGGAGATAAAGAATCTTGTTCACACCCGCGAAATGTCGGGTACTAATTAAAAATCCCTACTGTAGAACACTCAAGTAATGTGGAAGTTAAGGCTCCCTATCGAGCAGCAGGGCAGGTCCTCCGAGGTGCCAAACAACTAAGGTCAATAGGTCAGTCTTCCCTCCACAGAGAAGGATTCCAGGCAAACTCAATAACACTGAATGATGCTTGAAAGCAAACAGTTATGATTTCATTGTAATTAAATAAGCTTGACTGGATAATATGTATCTTTGTATATTATAAATTAAATTTTTGAAATTGTTTGAAAAAAATTTTTGATATTATTTTAAAATAATAAAGTCTACACAGTAATAGTGTACTAGTACACTAGTACAGTTCTATGAAATGGCTCAGTAAAAAAATGAATTAACAACAAATACTCCCAAAAATGTATTTTATTTTTTTTTAAAAAAAATGGGAAAAATGTTTTTTCTTATGATTTTACCATGTAATATCTGATAATATATATGTCACAATACAATTTGATTCATTTATTATGATGAAATGTTTATATTTATTACCATAAATGTATATGGTGAGATCGGGTTAATAAAATCAGTGGTTGTGGAAATGCTAATAAAATATCTTCTTGGAAACTGTATTGAGGTTTACGAGTTGCAGTTTAAATATAACGCTTGAACAAGACATACTTATACTGACATGTGTCTAACTCAATGAAAGAGTTCCAATAGAGTGGTTTAAAGACACAATGTTTCTACTTTATTTTTTCTTATCAACTCTTAAAAACAAATATGGATTATTTCAGTTCACTCAATATCAACTTCTGGAGAGATTGAAATTGAATCTATAGTTAAGCAGTACAATCAGGTAATATGACGTTTTTATTGATGTATTTGTCAAAAATATATTTAAACTGATACTGGACCCCCACGGACACTAGTTGAAATAGTAAATACGAGTATAATAGAAGGAATATTTAAGAAGAGAGCAAAGAAAGGTAGAGATTATAATATCATAATAAAAATATATAATTTATTATATTATATAACATAATATTCATTATATTATATAATTATAATATTAGTTTATAATTATAAACAAAATGATGATTCTAAAACGGCAAACGTGTAGAAAAGAGTAAAACTACAGATAAATAGGGAGATAGACTAATTTAGATGAATCAAAGAGTATTATAAGAAAATATATAAATAAAAAAAAGTAAAAATAGAAAAATAATGGGTTCATCATTTCCTTGTTCATCGTTTGAAGTTCAAACCAGGTGCACTGCGAGAAGCCAAATATAGCTTTTCAGAAGTAACCAAGAGGAAATATGTTATCTTCAGAAGGAATCTATTGTTTCTAGAATTTACTAAAACATGGCAATTAGAAAATTACAACAGTCGTCAAGTCGTCAAGTATTTCATAAGGAGGCATAGCATAAAGGAAGATAAAACACATGTTGGATAAATCACTTATACATCCTAACAAAACACAGCAAAAATACCTAAAAAAAAATCAGCTTTCATATTAGTTCATCGACCATATTCTAATGAAGTGGCATAGAACAAAATTAAAAAGTTTGCAAGCAAGACCTTCTTTGATTTGTATAAGAAATGAATTTCTTCAGAGAAATAAATTTTGGAATGGAATAAAAAATTTCATGTAGGTGGAAATAATGAATTGAAAATACCAAACTCCGACCCGAAATTTTGAAAATGTCATAACCGAATGTAGATTTTTTAAGGTCTTTTTTTCTCATACTTACTAGTAACTTAACGTTGGTTGGGTGGAAATGATTGAAAAAGAAATAGTTCACTCATTGATCGTAACTTCTAGATATACTAGAAGGCTAGAACCGGGTAAAAAAGCAAGTCTGAAGATATTTCTAGATATTCAGAGTATAAGAAGTAATGTTATAGAACCAAAAACAAGATGGTATATACATTCATCTTTATATACATAAAAGCCGGATTTCTCATTTACGTATCACAAATAATGGTTAGATTAGGTATAGAAAAAAATAGAGTTTGACACTGAGTGTGATATAACGGTTAGCCTTATTGAGATAAATATTTAGGAAATAGGTACCCGATCAGGAAAGCTCATTGGAAACAGCATATCTATATTGGAGAAGCAACTATATGTAATGAGAACTTTTTAGACAACAGTAAGTTTCCACTTCATGAAAGTTGTGCATCAACTACTGGGTGAAATTAATTTCAAACATATGTTCATAGACCATTATACTCAAATATTGCAATCTCTCCATAATTTATTAAAACAAATTTTGTTTCAAAGATGATCAGTGAGGTCAACGCTCAACTATGATCTTCACAAAGATGTCATAGAAGTAAATATGAGCCGTTCAGGCCCAGAACACTGAATTGAAACAATCCCAGTAAGATTACAATTGTTATGCTCTTCCATCCTCTTGGTTACTTTCAGAAGAAATTACCCTCATGAAAGACAAGAAATAATTCCTGCTTGTTAAATTTTCCATTATACATTGTCCATTTTATCTAATATACAAACAAATTGTAGTAACTTCATTTCATAAGCCGCTTATAAATTTAAGATTAAAATCCAAAATCTAGGAGACAATGATATAAATGAAGTTCTTGTTTATCCAATATATTTTCAAATAAGCTTTAATGTAGATATAAAAATACAGATAACATAGATGCATATTACTTATTTTTAAACCAAGTATCTGCAATTTTCAAAAATACTGATGATAAAATCGATTATAGTTGTTCAATATTGATTTCAGCAACATTATTGGCGACTGAAAAATCATAACACAAGATACAGGTAATTAAATAAACGTATAAAAGAAGCAAATGTTACTTTAAACATTTGTGAGGACCTGTTAGAAGGAAAAATGACTTTGGGAAGGATATTATTACTACAATATCTTCTTTTATAAAGAATGCAAATCAATTTCGAAACATTAACTCAAAAGTTAATATTTATTTAGTAAATAATTAATTTGTTGCAAAATATGATGGATAAAACAATTAAATGAAGTACAATTGAATAATGAAAGGAATTTCATTTTAGAATAATAATTATGGAGTAAGAGTTAGTTAAAGTCAAGGAGAGCAGACTGTCACGTTTAATTTTCCAACTTTAGCACCAACTATCTGTTAATGCAGTCACGAGGTTTATATTGATTTCGTGACGCTCCTGTTTAATAACTCGGCGAGCCATAGCTCATAATTATATGAGAGGAGATGCTGTGGAAGTAGGCAGCTGCTAATTAGAGTGAGAAAGTTGTAGCAGACGCAGTCGTCGGCACGGGCCGCATGGTCCATTCACTCATGTGAGCTGACACTCACTACAACAGGTGGGTATCATTTCATTGCCTCAACTGTTTCCTCTCTTCTGACGGGTTCACGTCACACATATCTAACTACAAACAATTTATTCAGCCTCAATCTGCTATTCAATTACTCTCCGTTGACACTATCTACCAGATCTTTCATCATTACTTCTCTAATTTTTCTTATTTTATCTATATCTTTAATCATACTTCATCTGTCATATTCAAACATTTACAATTACAAATATATTATTATATATTTATATAAAGCTATATATAGACATATTAGGGTACCTGTTTGGGAATAGCTGTAACAAGTGGTTGATGTCAATATTTTGCAAAATAAAGCTGTGATAAAATTTATAATAGATGTCAGTAAAACAAGACTAATGAAACAATTTCTGTATATCCAAACTACAGAAGAAGAAAGAACATTATAAAAAAGTACTCAAGTGACAAGGGTAGTGCAACAGGAGTCAAAACTGCAAGAGCTCGTATGGGTCACATTGTCACTAACAATATCTGCACCGTTTTAACGTATCTGATAGCGGACTGATGGAGACTGCCTGTTGGTAGAGGAAAGCCTGGAATGCATTCTTCTCCAGTGCTCCCATTCCCTTCGAGAGCGTAAACTATTAAAGGAGAAGCTTGTGAAGGAGCCACGTTGAAAAAATGCTAACAAATAGTAAGTTTTGAAAAATCACTGCTGATTTATATCGGAGACATCGAGCCATCGAAGCAGGAAACTTGATTAAGAATTAAGTAACTATAATAGGCAACCATTAAGGGTTTACCGCACCATCCAACCATAACACAATATATTTATTTATAAATATTTATTTAAACCTCATATCAGGTTTAAAGGAATTTAAATAGATTTACATAACATATAGTATTTATGGAGGTAGATAAAAATAAGCATGATATCAATTAAAAAACATATATTCATTTCGTGTACAATCTAGAAATCACTGGCATAGATCATTGGATTTGATTTACATCATCTTCCAACAATACATGACTAGAACACTGGTCCATTGAGAAACATGAAATAGATAAAAATACTAGTTCTAAGATATCTCTGAAGCTAAGGTTACAGTTCAAATGGTGCCCATGTCAGGTCTTTGACCAAGTTACCACAATAAAGCAATGGAGCATCCAATTTCCCTGTCGAAACAACTCAACCAATCACCTAAAATGCCTAAACTCCTACGCCCACATCCTGTCTGCAAGACATACATACGACAGTCGCCGACCGGCCTTTCTGCAGGACTCTCCGCCTCCTCATGACGACGATCGTCGAAATATACAAGTGAGTTATTCCTTTGTCTATCTGTGGGCTACCTTCGTTTTAATTCGTGTATCATATCTATATAATGATTTCACATACACACGTGACATAACAATCAATGATTAAACCACAATATGAAATAGAAAAACAAGACTAAGATTTTTCAACCGTAACAAGCGGTCTTCGACAGAGTCAAAAACCCAACTAAGTTGGGTTATGACTTCATAGGCTATGAAATAGGTTTTACAAAAGACCGAAACGTTGGCAAAGAGAGTTTAATTTGAACCTGAAGAACTGACCGAGTCCCGATAAACTATAGTTTTGTATATATATATATTCGTATATTTAGGAAGCAGGCCTTCGTGTATATATGATTCCTTTAGGTCATGATATAATCCTTGATGATAATGGTCAGTGAGGACCGAAACATTTCGGACTATGTAAATAAAAAATTTGGTCAATTAATCTATCTTGTGGCACAAACATGGAGAAAGTATATTACAGAAATTGAGAAACTGAATAGAAAAGTTGTGAAATTAAAAAAAGAGAAAAGCATACAATCCATCATATTACTATTACTGATTATACTATTACTCAAATACAAAAGAAACACATTAGAATCTACACCATAACTATTGTAAATATATAAAGAAAGCAGAAAATGTATACTAGTACTACTGAAATACAAGGAGAAAAGCGTTATATTCCATGCTCTTTGTATTCAAACATGACAAAACAAGAAAATATTTTAAATTTTTAGACATTTTAATTTTCAGAAGTAATTATTGAGTTAGATAATTAATTAGTAACTGAAATATTTTAAACAAATATTTTTTCTGCTATTTCGTATTCTGATGTTTTTGAATGAGCGCTAGAAATTACTGTTAAACAACAATTAAAATGACAGACATGTAAGAAAAGCTGATTTCCATCTGAATCTCTTTGGGAAAAGAAGTAATTAAAGTTAACAACGTGGGAATGAACAAGTATAAATTAGCTGTGATAACTAATTGCTTCCAAGTGTTGCATAATAGCTGTATAATATATTTTGAAAAGTGAAATATTTAGTCATATAATGACGCATACTGCTCTAGAGAAGGGAGGGATATTGTGGATAAGTGCGAAAGAGCGCTTTAACTGGCGTATGGAAGGAGCGGATCCTTGAGGAAGTAAGGTTAGTAAGGACGGGCGGTAACGGGATCAGCAGTAGAGGACATCGACACCGGGGAGAGCGCTAGACCTGTGGCGGTCTGTCGGCAGCTGCCAGCGCGCCGCTACACCCTGGTGTCGGCAGCCAACCATGCCACCCTCTCGCCATGCCAACCACACCAGTAATCACATCTATTCTGTACATTTAACTTATTTGCATCCCTCTAAGTCCCAATTACACTTTATCTTGGTTTTTAACAATTATTGGTAGCAATTAAAAATATTACGTACATACGAAGAAATTAACACTTCTAATAACTTGTATTCTTTTGCGTAACTGCATAAACAATTTCTCCGATATATATATATATATATATATATATATATATATATATATATATATATAATATAAAGTTCACATACGAATAAGAGTAACACTCACAGTCAAGAAACACAATAACTATTATTAGAAAAAAACTTTTATTTCCAGAAATTTTTGGAAAATCAGTCTTCAAGACGAAAGAAGAGAGAGAGAGAGAGAGAGAGAGAGAGAGAGAGAGAGAGAGAGAGAGAGATACCAAGCACACATGAAACGTAACGGCAGGTAGCGGAAGGGTTTCCCAAACATTTGAGTTAGTAAAGGTGTTTTATTACTCTGTATGTTATTCTTCATCGTATTTAAACTTATCTCCGTTCTATTTCGATCATCCTTCACATATTAAAGTATTTATATATACATATATATATATATATATATATAACCAAAACAACTGCTCTTTGACAGTCTCATTCGAACTAAAAGTCATGTAATTGGACATTAATGTAATTGTCTGGAGACTTGATCCTTTTGCTAACATGAGTAAATACTATACTATAACAGATTGCACAGTTAATGAATATTTTAAAGGCCTTAAAGAGCAAGGAAAGTCCTACAAATCAGGATAAAAAAGTTGTGGAAGAATAAGTAAAACGCTACTTCTAGATGTTAACCCAGTATTGCTCTCGTTATAATGATTATAACCTTAACAAATCGTTAATAATGTTAATAGCATTTGATCTGTTAAATTTCATTAAGAAATAGAAGATAATATTTTTTAACAAGGTTGAAAATTTATATCCGATGATTTTACTAACATGATTCTAATTTATATCATGATTCTTACTATTTTTACAAAAATAATGCACTGCTTTGTTCACATCAAATTACCGGGTAACAATCTTGTTTGGCACGTGCTTTTATTTGACTAATAAAGAGATACTTATCCAAGCACAATCATAATGTTCAATAAAGAACTTAAAATCAGAAGTTGACTTTAGGAATGACAAAGGGATTAGGGGTAATGACATAATTAGTCTGGCTTATTTTGTCTACTGCAGCTGCCTTTCTGTTGGAAGGTCCCGATGATCTTCAGAGCAGAGATACTGTGATGAGAGCATTAATGGATCATTCTTTTGTAAATGGCAAAGTTGGAGCATGTCTGAAATCCCTTCGTTACCCTGGAGTCATTTAAATCTAAGGCAAACACGAGGGAAACCTTTTATTACAGACTCCCAAAATATCTGATATTATTTATAATTATCAATAACTTCAATTCTATTATCTAAAATTCAATTTATTTACCTTAAACAGATATTAAAATTGGCCATTTGATATGGCTATTACAGAATGAAAACGGAAAAAGGAGGTATTAAGTTGATTGAAATCATATTAAATTCTCTCACTTTGGAAGTAGAAAATAGATTGAAAGGAAACCCCTTGATATTAAAGCTTCAATAAACAAATGAAAGAGAAAATTCAATTTGGTAACATAAGCTTTAATTTCAAGATTTTTATTTCCCCTCCAGAGAAAAGAAGTTGGTGGGGAAACTTACACTTAAGAGAAAAATATTTTGTTACACCATCAGCCATAAAAAGAGTTATAAGAAATGAAATCTCCTGATGTTTTATTTTTATTCAAATAAAATATTATTTTACTTTAAGTAAACTGATAACCAAACTTTTTTACAGTCCGCAAATAACACAAAGCAACTTTGAATATTCCAAAGCATCAAACATACTTTCATTTATTTTATTAAACTTTCATTTTTATAAATTAAATATTAATTTAAACTTCTAAAAAAATTAAATTAATTTTTATAAATTAATGATGTTGAATAAACACATTGGTTTCAAATTTGCTCAGGATGTTATTATTTAACAGATTATTTTGTTTAAAAAATTTAGGATAATTCGTTTGTTAATTCTGTATACCAAACTATCTCAGCCAAATTTCATAGTTATCAACTTCATCAATGGAATAAACTAACTGGAAAAGAAACCTTCCCGAATTTTAAACTGAACAAAAATTACCATGTACCATGATTACTTCCCTTGGTGAGAAAACTTACACCTGACAGGTAAACATCAAATATAAACAAATAGCAAAACCTAATTTAATACTTTCACATTTTTTTCGATTTTGTGTGATTCTCAGAGAAGAAATGTTTCGAATGAAAAAAATTGTGATCCACTCTATGTTTTAGGATTTTTTTTTAATATTATTAGTTTATAGAACTATTTAATCTGAATATGTTGATATACATTTTTTTAGTTATTTTACCGCTCATAACTTCGACAGATTTATACGGAGGGACACTCTAAAAATCTACCCATGCAAAGATCTTCAAGATGTGATTAACTATTCTAATCTGATACACTAAGCAACCAATGTTGTTGGACTTTTCAAAGGTTGTTTCATCAAAAACTCAACTCTGCATTCCAATGTTTCTAAATTTATAAATTTATATTTTCATTTACATATACATGAAAAGTGTATAATCAATTATTGATAACCAAAATACAAATATAATCCTCAAAAAGTTTGGTTACATAGTGTATTAAACTTTTAAACTCTCAAAATACGAAATAAACTTCTGATTGCAATCTAGTATATTAGTAGTCTACATACAGGGAGTACAACCCGATAAAAGTATCGCCAAAAGTGTGATTTAATATAAAAAAAATAGTGCATTCATTACGCAACTCTCACGTATAATACGTAAATAAAATAAACTTTTCGAAGTAGCCTAGTTCATATAGTTTGAATAAACATTGGTTTCAAATTTGCTCAGGTTGTTATTATTTAACAGATTATTTTGTTTAAACATTTAGGATAATTCATTTGTTAATTCTGTATACAAGGAATACAAAGAAGATAGTCTTTACAGGTCTATCAGTAAAATACTAGGAGCAGTTTGATAAACAAACAGACAAGCAAAATGCAACTTCTTTGGGGTATGCTCATATAGTAAACATGTTTTTCTTACAAATAACAGTACTCTGAATGCTATTTTCTGCATATCAGAATTAAAAATGCCTTTTTTTTATTTGATGAAAACACTCAGTTGAAAAGGATGATTTATTAAAATCTACAATAATAAAAAAAATTATCCTATCAAGTCAATCTTAATTTCCGAGTTTTTACTTACATTTATATAATTGAAGCCATGGAAAATGTCTTTCCTAAATTAAACGTTAGGATTAACCAATATGTGGAATCATTACAGTTTTGTAGTAATTATATAAACAAATTTTAGTAGAGTATACTGGCTATGAGAACAAGTAGGTTGATTAGAGGAGAGAGCATGTGTAAATCTGGAGCAGGGCATACCCGCACTTGAGCGGCAGTCATACATTCCCTGAACTATAACAGAGTTATTTTATGTATAACAAGGTATAAGAAACACTGTATTTAAGTCAACAAAAGCTGGTTCATACAGTTTTTTTTTCTTGATTCTTCACAGGGTGATCTGCTAGAAAGTAGTAATTTAAAATTAAGATTCGCACATCAGTCAGTCTCGAATGTCTGCTCTAAAATAACTTAGGTAAAAAGCTTGACGAGAAGGAGAACCTTCAATTATCCGTTAACTAACTGAACGAAATAATTTTCAGCACAACTACTGTTTCTTTAGATCAGATTCCGTTTTATGCCGAATAATTTAATAAACATTATTACCATTGTTATTCAACTTAATCTTACTGTTTGTCTTTAATTAAAATATGCATTTAGTTTCCTTCTTCTATTACTAGAATAATATCTTAATTATAATTACTTTACAATCAATAGGAAAAGAAACTGAAAAGACAGTGTCAAGCAAAGGGAATGATCTCATAGTTTAAACCCTAAACATGGAAACTATGCATTTCAAATGACCCAAGTCAGAGTTTGTAATGACTTCTGATCGGGTAATTATATTGCAATTACCAATTACAATTTATATCATTTGCAATAGATTTTTATAGTAGAGTTCAGATATGAAGAAACTTGAATTCAGTGCCGGGCAAGGTTCTTAATATTCTCTATCATTGAGAGTCTGGGATTGAATTACCCAAAGTTTTTTTAAATAACCACAAAATATTTTAATGTGACAAACAACAATTTAACTTCAGACTATCAAAGACATAAAATTTAAAGGACCACATTTCGAAACAAATTTTAAGCTGAAATTAATAGGAGACCGTATGAAACAAGAACAATTAGGAAGAGAAGCAAAGAAAGAAATAATTATACAGTCAATAATCCATTTAAAATAAAAAACTGTTATCAGCACTTAGCTGACATCCAATCGTGCTATTAAATTTATTATATAGATAGAGAAGTATAGATACAGAACCGATTTGTTGAGTTAAACGGATAGAGGAAAATGCCAAGCACTAAACACTGACTACTACATTACTAAAAATCTGGAGTGGCCTACACTCTACTTTACTATAAGTAACTTAATGTCAAATTTCTTGAGTATATAAAACATAACGTATCATTTAAGCATAACGTAAACATCTAAATGGGATATAATTATTAGCCTTTCATTCCTGAGGTAGACAGATAGTGATTGAAGGACATATCAATTTATAAGCTTATTTTTGTACATCACAAATAATTTATTATTTGCAAATAACTTCATTAGTATAACTACAGCAGTAATAACATTTTTGAAAAACCAAAGTGAACATTTCTTGAAACGATTTATTCTCCTACAAGAGAATGGCTTTCGTTCAAACAGCCAGTGGATTTCTTACATCGTTTACTTGACATCCTTCTACATTGAATATTAAAGTAAAATTTTAAAATTTAAAACAGGAAAATACCCTTTTTTTCTCTGAAAAACATCTTAAACAGCGAAGAAAATGTTATTTTAAGGTGCTGTGTTAATTAAAGATGTACGATAAATACATTTATTAATCTCTAAACGAAAGATTCCAATTATGAATTATCATTTACATTTTTGGTCTTTTATAGAATTATTATACTGGGAATTTTAATCTTTAAAATAATAATAATAATAAGCTTCTTAGTATTTAATAAGATCATTTTCCTTCCCCTTTGTCAAATAACATATATACGAATTTTTTCTGAGTGAGTGTTATTATTTTCCTGCACAATATTATTCCTCTTACATCTCATATAAGTCAATAAACAATTTAAATTATTCCTTTATAAATATCAATTTTATCTCAGTGGATTTCCTCAAAAAATTTCTAAGTCAATGTAAAAAAATATAAAAAATTCGACAAGTATAGCAGGTGATCTCTTAGTCAAGGATAAACAAACAGTTTTTATAGCGTTATTGCTCTTTTCCGTAATTAAACCTTCATGAATTTTTTTTATGAATTGCTAATTTTTTGTTCCATTTTTGGTCAAATTTTCATTATTTTTTAATGAGCCGTTTAGCGTCAAAAAAACATTTTCTGAAAACACAAATCGTACTGTAACGCCCCTTTATCGAATGTAATTTTAGAAAAAAATATCTCAACTCATTCTCCATATAATGTTCTATTTGTAGGCATAGTTTCATTCTTGTCCGTCAAACAGTATGGCTTGTATCGCTCTCACAAGGTTTAAGATTGAATTATATGTCAAAATTTTTATATTTTATTGAAAAAGAAATAGTTCCTGTTCTTTTAAAATTCTGAATATTTTTTCGTTTGTTGCATTTAAAACCTCAAAGATAATGTCAAAATTTCAAAACTCTAGGGTTATCAGTTTAGGAGAAATAAATGTTTTAAAAAAAACGGTTTTTGGCAAAAAAAGTGACTTTCCCATCATTCATAATTCTTCCCAAACAATAGGGATCTTCTTCCCTATGAGGCCCATTTTTGTGTAAAATATCAACTTGATCCATGAAAGATTCTGGACCGTAGCGTGGTAACAAGCAATGCTAACACACGCACCCACCCACCCACCCACACACACACAGACATCATCGTAAAAACGTCATAAAACGACTTCTGGTACCTCCAAACATGTAATTCCGTCAAAATCTCGAGATCGAAATTTTTCACGATCACTATACTTTACTTATAGTAAAGTAAAAAGACAGGTTTGTTAGCCTGTGACTATGTTTGTGTAGACATAGGCCAGCTGCCGTCGTCTCCTCACAGCCTCTCCGTGTCAATCCCTCCTCACTCTGCTCTCCCGTCTCCACCTGTCTGTTTTGACCTGTCTGATTTAAGAGCTCCTTCAAGCTGGTTCATATTCTGTTACTCTCTTCGAATTGCATTTCTCCACACCTGGCTTCAACCTTTGCCTTCCCTACTCTGGTGTCTCTCATTGACGACCTCAATCTTCTGTTATACGGCTTACCAGAATCCTCAATCCTCTCTCTTTCATACCTTACCAAAATCCTCACCTCCCTCTCTTTCACTCCTCACCAGAATCATGACCCACCTTTCGTTCATTTCTTACCAGAATCCTCAACCCTCTGTCTTTCTTTAAACCACTTCAAAAGTCAAGTTGTTTTTTTTAGTAATATCTTCCCTGGAATTTAAAACATTTTTTTTCTTTTCTATCTCATACTTGTTTTATACTTAATTCCTTATTAAACATTCCTTATTAACTCCTTATTATTAATTCCTTACGGATTTTAAAATAATTTCATTATTAATGTAATAAGTACATTGTATATAATATTATAAATAGAAAATTCACAATTAAGGAAAATAAACATGGCAATGTTAAAAATATTTTAAACTAGTTTTAAATATTAAAAATAGTTAATGTTTTACTTTTTAAACAGTAATAAGTAAAATGATTTGTACAAATTTTTAAATATCCAGTCAGTTTTATACAAAATCAGATTCATGTCTAATCATTCTTTAATCTTGATAACAGTCGGGTTATAAGCTCAAGTCGTTTCATATTATGAGTATTTTAATAGCTTAATTTTGTAAGAACAAAGCATGGAGAAAGAATAGTTTTCTGGAAAGAAACATAAAGATGATACAGAACATAAAAGTGTTTATGATATTCAATTCTAAAAACGACAAGTAGGACGTTGTTATTATTTTAGACAATAACAGTGTTGTGAAAGAAAGGCCTAAACATCTCGCAGAGTCTTTTGTTCATATTCGTATAACTGCTATTTATAGGTATAATTTATGTGAGTTTAAAGAAGAAAGACTATAAAAGCTGTAGGCGTAATTAAACTTTTATTAAAGTAATTTAAAATATTACCTTTTTTCAATAATGAGAAATTAAGGACTTTTCAAAGGCTGAATACTACTTCTATAAGCTCAAATTAGCATCAAAAATGAATGCAGAAACTGTCTAGAAAAGGAAAAACTGAGAAATCATCTTGCTTAAGTGTGATGCAAACTAATTTTAAAGGTTTAAAAGTTCTGGCAAATCATACCTAGAATCAACAGAATGGTAGATACTTCTTGAAAAATAATGATTAAGTTTATTAAAAACTCTAATGACAAGGTCTTTATTGGACGACAAATTGAGGGTAGCACAATAGTAGGTTAAGTTAGGTTGTAGTCTCACAAAAGATCACACATATGTTAGCGTGGAAATTGGCCCTTTGTGGTACCACACAAAGAACATTATACATTGTGAGTCCTACATTTTGTCTAACTCAAGTTTATTGAGAGTACAGATCTTTAACGTGTATCTGATATCTTCCAGACTCAGGGACGGCTTAGCGTCCTCTCCGTGGGACGACGTGTTCAGAATGTTTCACCTTCTGCTTGAATAAAACGAGATCCAGAGTAGAATTGAACAAGGTGAATATCGCCCAGAGGCGAGCACGTTGCCACTGGTCCAAACTGGACCCTAGCACAATAGTACAATTTGGCTGTATAAGGAAGGCCAGATCAATAACAATAACCGCATCTCCTATAATTATGTACAAATCTTTTCAAACAATTTATGTTTAATAATACTTTAAAGGAGCTTAACTTGATTATAATTAATTTCTTTTTTATTTTGTGATTCGTAAAGTCATTTTATATTAAATATAATAAGCATCTCGACTTGTGTAAAGATATATAAAACATAGTTAAGTTGCTCGGAGATCTCAATTTTACTAGGATTTCTTGAAATTAATTTACAATAGTGTTGGGACGATTCCTACATTTTTTCCGACTCCGATACTAAGTATGATTCACGGGAAAGGTTTATTAACGATTCCGATGCTTAGGTTCCGATTCCTGCTTAGATTCTACCTGTATGTGCTCACCAACTTAACTATCTTAATTAATTTTTATGTAGGCCTTACTTGTCCAATGTTTATCAAATGGCAGAAAGATCATAAATTAAACTAGATGCTGTTAAACAACGATATGAATAGTGAACAGGCAGAATATTTTAGTAAGTGATTATCAAAATCAATCTCAATAAATTTTCTCTATAAATGCCAGGAAAAATAATGATTAAGAATAACTGTCACAATAATATTAATAATAATATATATATTACATTATATTACTTTCTTAACTGGATTAGTACTCACACTTTTGGCTAACTGTACAATATTGATTAATATTCAAGGAATTGTGCAATTTTATTGAAAATATTTTCCACTTTATGAGCAAAAAAGTTAGGTTTTAATTAATTTAAATGTTTTTGATGATATAAAGAAGCTACAGACCACTTTTTTTAGTGTACTTAACACAAAAAATTAATTATTAATAGAGAATGTAATGTAAAATAAACATTATAATAAATTATTCAACTAGTAACTGCCAAATATGTTTAAATAACTTTCTGTAGTTAACATTAATTATTCTTATCCATTCTTTACCCTGAAATTGCCTGACTTGGTTAAGAAAATATGAAAAATGTGTATTATTAAAAGAGACAGGATTAGAAAGATCTGCGTGGCATCTCTGATTTGACTTCTTATCTATAATTAAAAGCTGTTATTAATAAATTATGATAAACATCAGTATTTCTCCTGTATCTACCGTCATTCTATTTTGTTTTGGTTAAAAGTTAGTCCCTCTGACACTGAATAACCTTTCACTTTGAAGGTACTTGTGAGACTGGTATCCGCACAAGTAATCATTTGAAACATATGATAAATTTGGAAAATTCTCTGGTTGCAACACCACCAACCTGAGGCTCTTCACCCTGTCCAATCATTTTAACTTTTTCGTACTTGAACATTTCAAACTTGATTTTATTCTCCAATGCTCTTTCATTTTTATCATGGTCAGTTATTAAAGTAGAAGATCTTTTTAACGTTCAATGCTTTTCCTGAGTTTTTTTTTTTTTTGAATCCTTGCAAGCATTGGTTGAAGCTAAAGTATTCTGACTCAGTTAAGAAAGTTTAACAAATGTGTATGAGTCTGAATAAATTTTCTCAACAAACATCAGGAAAAGTAATTCGTACGTTAGAATAACCATAATAAAAATATCAATATTTATATACCACATTATATATATATATTATTACATAAGAAAGTCTATGATTTCATCCTGAGTGTCTACTTTTTCATCTGCAGAAAGATCTCAATGTGACGAATCTGAAGTAGTCAATAAGATGGTTTTATTTTTATTTACTCAGTTTATGTCTTCAAATAACCAATGGTGTAAGTCTTCATGCTTATTGTCTTGCTCATGGTCCAGAAAAGTTTATTTGTATCGCGGGTCTAAATATGTTGCTATAATCAGATGTTGTTAAAATATGTGGGAAATGTAGAGCTGACAGAAGCTTTCCAAGCTGATAAAGTTGAATCTAGCCCACTGAACAATCCCTTTGCTTCACCTTTCTCAAAGAATTTACAAATAACTTTTGTGTTTGGAATAATTCAAGATGCTAAAGCCTCCCTTATACTTAAGTTATTGGTCGAATCGATAAAATATGTATGTGGCAGAATAGGCAAACTCATTGAGATTATCTTTGAAATAATTAATTAACTTCTTTTACTTCATATTAATGTTTTCAGTACCACAGAAATTATTAGATATGCTATTAAAACATAAAACTAATCTTGATTTAACAAGTTCATCTCCTATTATGGAGCAGTACAAGTTTAATACACTACACAACTAATGTTGCTGAACTCTGTGGATTATGTGGTCAAAAAATTTAAATCTGCATTCAATGTTACTATTAAGGCTTACGAGTTTTGGAGTTAAAAATGTAGGTACTAACTCATAACCTATATAACTTTACAAAACTGTAGGTTTTAAAGTTAGAACCAATCGTTTCATGATAAACATAATCATATTTTAATTAAGAAAATTTTTAAATTACTACTACGAATATACATTGTAGAGCACATTAAACATTCTTCTGCTTAAAGCAATTATTTCTTAAAGGGTATACAGACAACAAAATATCAAATCAATTCTGAGTTTTATTCTCTTTTTTTGTATTTTCTAGATGTATATATGTGAATAAATTGTATATATATGAAGTATAAAACCACAATATTTGACAGTATTAATCTAACTTCAAACAAATAAAAGTATTGTTCTTACAGTTCAAATAAATTAAAAGATTTAAGAAAATCGTAATGAAAGAATCGGAAATTTAGTGTACTTATTTGGCAGTGCGATTCGGGTTCCGATTTCTCCAAAAATACCCGATTCTTACGATTAAGTCCAATTCCTGTTCATCATCCCAACACTGATTTACATATAATTAAATAAAATAGAATGACACTGATAGCAATTTACTAACCATAATAGAATATAAATAAAAAACATTAAATAATAAGATTTAGATAGAATCAAACTTTATAATTTAGAATTCATAATAAAAAGTAAAATAATAAACTCCATTAATTAAGTCAAGACTCTTTAATTTTAAATTAAAAAATAACCTTTTCTGAATACAAAATTTTGTTCTAGAAAAACTTGAGAAACGAGCAGTATATAACATATTTCATCTGTAGACTATAAATTTATTTCAGACCCACATGAGGAAAGTGAAAGCGATAAATTCAACGACTTACATTATTGACTTGTATTTCGGCCTGTTGCCATACTCATGTTGTAAGTTTGTAGACTGGAAAATATCACAAAAATGGTTATAATATATCAATATTGGAAACAGTCTTCAAAATATAAAATATTATTTTCACGTTGCTTATAGTCTTGACAATTTAATATGATTTAGACTTTTATCACATTAAAATACCTCAGCTATGATCTCTACAAACATATATTGAGAATGCTAGTTTGTTCATTAATGTTAAGACTCATCCAAACATTTACTGCTAATTATTTTTTAATTATAATTAAACTCAATGTTTGAAATGGACTTTTAAATTAGTTAATTTTTGTTTAAAGAATAAAATATTTTTTATTATACAGAATAAATTATAAAAATATTTAAATAATAAAGGTCTAGGATGTTAATAAAGCATACATTGATAGACTCACATGTCAGTCAAACTAAAGATCATGAAAATCAATTCATTATAATCGAATGAAGAATTAGTTTTGCAATATTTACATCAGTACGACAGCTCTGGAGCGGTCTTCACTGAATTTTACCATAATCAAACGCATTATCAAATATCATCAATAATTAATATTATTCATTGTAATCTAATGAGGTTAGTGCCATTTTATTAAACAACGGTTTATCTCGGAATCTGGTACTGATTCTGTAGAGTTAGTAAGATGGAAGACAGATAATGATGTAGTTAACACCGTTTTATTAAACACCCTTTTAAACTATTTATAAATTAAACCCCGATTTAATACATAAATTTTGTATTAAAATTACCTTTAGATCTCTTAATGCTAATTAAGATTAATACTAAATCTCCGTTTAATGTCCAAAGTCGTGGCATGGAGGTTGCTGCTTGTTTCAAGAGGATCATCATATCCTTCAAGAAGAGCTATGAATTTTTATTGTAAGAACAGTTATTCCTAATTGGAACAACATCATGGTAGGAAGAATACGAACATTCAAAAAGCCTACCTCTCTTATTTCATTATTCAAAAAAGTAGATAATAGTCTTTTCTTGTAAGTATAAAACCTCACAAATTATTTTCGACTAGCAGACGTGCCTGTCTTTGACGAGTATTTTACAAAAATTCAGAAATGATACAGATATTTTTATTTTAAAAATATACAGGTATCTGTAGGCACCCTGATCCTACAGGGAATGGGTATTGTTAGTTGATATACCCGTGTAACTAGCCAAACACACCAAAGAAGTTCATAACTTCGCTTCTACGTTGAATTTCTAATCCATTCAAATCTGAGCTTTTAAGTTAGACATACATACATAATACATACATAAATTATTTATAGTATTTAACATAGATAAATTTACCGTCAAAGTTTCAGCTCACTATGTCATATGGTGGCTGAGTGTACTTATGACATAATTTACGGATAAATCTACAGACAGAAATTTTTTTAAGGATGGATTCTGTTTCTCTAATGTATGTAAAGATAACTTCAAATGAGTTAGTTTTATAATTTACAGACAAATCCTTTCTTTTATTTATATAGATAAAAGGAAAGATTTTTATAGATATAAGTCTTTTTGATTCATATATATTGAAACAATTTCATTGTTTAACATTTAAAATAAAGTAAAAAATACTATTAAAAATCTGGAGTGGCCTACACTCAACTTTACTATAAGTAACTTAATGTCCAATTCCTTGAGTATATAAAACAACGTCTCATTTAAGCATAACATAAATATCTAAATGGGATATAATTATTAGCATTTCATTCGTGAGGTAGTACAGATAGTGATTGAAGGACATTACAATTTATAAGCTTATTTATGTACATCACAAATAATTTATTTGGAAATAATTTCATTAGTATAACTACAGCAGTAATAACATTTTTGAAAAACCAAAGTGAACATTTCTTGAAACGACATATTATCCTACAAGAGAACATGGCTATTGTTCAAATAGCCAGTAGATTTCTTACATCGTTTACTTGACATTGAAAATTAATTACATTGAATATTAAAGTAAAATTTTCAAATTTAAAACAGGAAAATACTCTTTTTTTCTCTGAAAAACATCTTAAACAGCGAAGAAAATGTTGTTTTAAGGTGATTTGTTAATTAAAGATGTACGATAATTACATTTATTAATCTCTAAACGAAAGATTTCAGTTTTGAATTATCTTTTACATTTTTGGTTTTTTATAGTATTATTATCCTGAGAATTTTATGTCTTCTAAGTATTTAAAAAGATCATTTTCCTTCCCCTTTAGCAAATAACATATATACAATTTTTTTCTCAGTGAGTGTTATCATTTTCCTGCACAATATTATCCCTCTTACATCTCATATACGTCAATAAACAATTTAAACTGTTCCTTTATAAAATCAATTTTATCTCAGTGGATTCGCTCAAAAAATTTCTAAGTGAATGTAAACAATGAAAAAAAATATAAAAAATTCGTCAAGTATAGCAGGTGATCTCTTAGTCTAAGATAAACAAACAGTTTTTATAGTGTTATTGCTCTTTTCCATAAGTGAAACTTCATGATTTTTTTTTTGTGAATTGCTAATTTTTTGTTCCATTTTTGGTCAAATTTTCATTATTTTTTAATGAGCCGTTTAGCGTCAAAAAAACATTTTCTGAAAACAGAAATCGTACTGTAACGCCCCTTTGGCGAATGTAATTTTGAAAAAAAAATATCTCAACTCATTTTCCACATAATGTTCTGTTTTTAGGCACAGATTCATTCTTGTCCGTCAAACAGTATGGCTTGTATCGCTCTCACAAGGTTTGAGATTGAATTATAAGTCAAAATTTGTACATTTTATTGAAACAAAAATATTTCCTGTTGATTTAAAATTCTGAATATATTTTTCGTTTGTTCCATTTGTAACCTCAAAGATAATGTCAAAATTTCAAAACTCTAGGGTTATCAGTTTAGGAGAAATAAATGTTTTAAAAAATGGTTTTTGGCCAAAAAAGTGACTTTCCCATCATGCATAATTCTTCCCAAACAATAGGGATCTTCGTCTTTATGGGGCCCATTTTTGTGTAAAATATCAACTTGATCCATCAAAGATTCTGGACCGTAGCGTGGTAACAAGCAATGCTAACACACTCACCCACCCACCCACCCACCCACACACACACACAGACATCATCGTAAAAACCTCATAAAACGACTTCTGGTACCTCAAAACATGTAATTCCGTCAAAATCTCGAGATCGAATTTTTTCACGATCACTATACTTTACTTATAGTAAAGTATAAATGAGAAAAAAGACTAAGATCTTCAGCTGTAACAAGTGGTTTTAGTCAGAGTCAAATCCAAATTTCTTATTGTGGTTTGGACGTTGATTGTTATTTCACGTGTTTACTGTGAAATCTTGTTATTAGTAATAACCAGTATTATAATTGTTATACATATTACAATTGTAATAAACACAAGGATAAAGTATAAAATTATATAATCATAATACTTAACAATATGTAAAGTCATTTGCCTTTGGATTTGAGCAAATGGGTGAGTGAATGGGAGGGTATGGTGGCAGGGGTACAGAGGAGACAAAGGTTTGCTAACTGCCAACACAAACGTATGTACTGTAGGAATAGACGCGGACAACTTATTTTAAATTTTAGTTAAAATTATGAATTAAAAAAAAACATTGTTTTTTCTAACTTTTTATAACTTTTAAATTTTTTTTTACTTTTTAAAACGTGAACTTGAATAAGCTCAAAAAATGCTTTCGTTCGTAAATGGTTTTGAATGAAGTGGCAAATGATTGAGGCTGATTGAGATGATTTTGAAATCACAGATATCTGTGACTCCTAGCCGGTCATAGGTATCTGTGACTCCTAGCCTGAGGTTACTCACCCACCCACCCACCCACACACACACACACAGACATCATCGTAAAAACCTCATAATTCTGGTACCTCAAAACATGTAATTCCGTCAAAATCTCGAGATCGAATTTTTTCACGATCACTATACTTTACTTATAGTAAAGTATAAATGAGAAAAAAGACTAAGATCTTCAGCTGTAACAAGTGGTTTTGGCACCCACCCACCCACACACACACAGACATCATCGTAAAAACTTCATAAAACGACTTCTGGGACCTCAAAACATGTAATTCCGTCAAAATCTCGAGATCGAATTTTTTCACGATCACTATACTTTACTTATAGCAAAGTAAAAATGTTTTAGATAAATTAATGGTGGATTATTTATCTGGGCTACATAATCATCAGAGATCATTGGGAATTCCCTGTTTGAAATACTTAAGATATTTAGAATTGGATGAAAGCTATTCTTTAAAGTCCAATATTTTAATAGGTACAGTGTTGTGGTTTTGATACGAGGATAACTTATTTGCTTTGAATACAGAGGCGGCGGTGGGGTTTAGATAGGAGATATCGCAGGATGCGGGAGTCTGCTTTGTTGCGTAGGCTCAATGACTTGAGGCCAATACAATCAGGGTTATCGTCTTGTTGCCACCTGTCTCGTGTGTACTCTCCTGTCTAAAGTCGTCCTCACAATCCCCATTAAACTACACCTTTTAGAAAACAAACTTTAACATCATCATAATTCTTTATCTTTTCTTTAATGCTTTTGTTTGATGCAACAAACCTGAATGATTTATTAGAATGGTAAGAGAACGACAATCGACAAAAATACCAAGACATACGAATGAACCTTACATACAACTATTTCGAGGAACGAAGTGAAAAAACTGAGCTCTTATATGACTCTATATAGGTATCGTCAACATACGATCATAACATATTTAAATATACGTTTTTAATTAAATAATTTAACTAATTCGTAGTTTGTTTTTTTGGAAAGAGTTTACAGAAGAAGTTGTCAGTAAAAAAAGCATAATTATTTGCATATTATAATTCATTACATACATTTATATTTACTAATGATGTATGCGTGTTTTCATAAATTAAGAAGTCTTATTCAAATATTGAGGTGATTTAGGATGTACAATTCTACATACGAGAAAAATGACTAATGATCTCGGATCTAGTATAAATAAAAATTGCATATTTAAATGAAGGTTTAAAATTGCACACTTACTAATAATAACAGTATTTTACTGTTGGTATGGTAAATATTGAAAAAAATGTGTATCAGGTACACATTTTTGAAGTTTTTGGCTTGTACAAATCAAGGGATGGGATGTACTTTATATGTTGGATATGGGATATATGTAGACCTGTTGATTAGAAGTATTCCAAATATTCCGTTACAACCAATTAGAACTTCAATCCCGAGGCCTTCTTGCAAACCTGTTTTCAAGAAACTTTCACCTTACATATTTTAGACTTCAAACAGTAAATGGTTGATTGCTATTTTCCTTGTTGTTAAATTGCTAAGTTATTTAAAAGACAAGGTATTAAAAATTTTTTTTATCAAAATTTTACAAGCAATTAAGGAAACCAAATAACCAATAGGACAGTGAATCGAAGATAAATCACATAATGAAGTAATAGAAAAATGAAAAGTGAAAGAATGATGGTTTATTTATTTGTATGACAAAAACGTAAATTAAAATATAAGCCGATTTTTCTTAAATCTAAGCCAGCAGTAAAAGAAAACACACCAAGTTAATCGGTTTTCTCTTCTAATGCACCTACATACCTGCTTCAGAAATTGCTGAAGTACACTCGTAGGATTTAAGGTTGAGAGCCTTGGCGTGGGCAAAATATGGAGTTAACCATCTTCTCCTCTAGGGGTGTATGATAATTAACACGAAGATGTCACTTGATTGTATTCAAACCAAAATAGGAGAACAGCATTAGACGGCGTCTAGGGGCAAGGCGATACAGATTCCAATTCCTTAACTCTAGGGATCTTGAGTGCCATCTCAACTTTGCATGTACGAGTGACTTGTATGACCCTTTCTTTGACACCTTTCGTACTAGTGAAGAGGCGAACGTTTAACTCATTGCGTGAGGCGACACCAATCTAATTAATAGTCACACCAAATGTTGCGTATCTTCTGTGTAACAAGTGTCTTCAACAAAGCTATGACCCAGACTAACATTTTTTTTGTGAAGACCCTATATTTTTTTTGTTTTCTTTACTGGTAATAAAGAAAAAATTTAAGATGGTATAACTGCTTTAGATAAATTATACTGCTTATAGTAGCTATAATAGTGTGTTTGTTTTCATCGTCTTAAGGGAGAGAGGTTACATTGAAAATAGTTAAATTAATATGCTGTTGCAACCATAACAACAAGGGATGAAATATCTAGCATAATAATCGTAACCTGAATTATTCATAAACGAATTCTCTTCAAACAAACATTAATTCGCTTCTATCATTCAAAGTAACACAATAAAGCGTATAAGAAATAAAACTACCAGGAGAGTGGAGGGTGAAACGATTGCTGGTGAAGGGTTAGTGGCAAGTTTGACAGGTGAGATGAGAAGGCCTGGGGATGAGGTATATCTTCAATAGAGACCTTAGGCCAGATTGATTCAAAGCTATAACGGAATTTCACTGCTCTGCCTGTGATGACAGCTTAATCAATACATCATGCCTACATCGCAAACTCAATTTGATTCGGAAAAAATATACATTCACACTCACTAAATCACGTTCATCCATTCCAGCTAATAATTTAGGTTTCAATGGCGAGCACAAGTGGTTAGCATAATAGATTAAAATGCTACACAACAAATAAAAACAATAATCAAAATATAAACTAATGTTCAGAATAAATTGATTTAAAAAAAAAAAAGAAACATCAAAATTCCTTTTCATCCTTTTACAATCAAAGGAATAATTTGAATAGCAAAAGGAAAAACGTGTATTAATTTTTGCAGCTATCAAAATAAAACTTTTGATTTTTTTAAATCTAAGCAATGAGTGAAACAAAACCCTCAAAGCAAATTAAATTATGCTTTTTAAGTAATATACCTACATTCTTGCTTTAGAAATTTTGATTTATTAAAATTAAAATAATTAATGAAAACTGCCATTGAAAACCTAATGTTGGTTTTTCAGAAATAATCACATTGCAAAATGAGAAGAACTATGATTGAGAGATAAACAAATCTGGATTGGTGTACACTCAACTTTACTGTAGTAAACCCATCAACAGGAGTATAAACTTCATTAACTGATTTCTATTACTGAAACTACATCTTAGCAATTATAAGGAACATATAACTGTTATGTTTATGCAGAGAAAATATTGAAAGTTTGGAGAGTATTCTTTATTGAATTGCTTCATGTGAAAAGAAAATTAGGATTGGCAAAGTAGATTTTTGTTAGTTGATCAAATAGTGAGCTTCGTTTATTAGTTATCATTTGAGAGAGATAATGGTTAAACAAACCCCGTAACTGCTTTTGTTTTGTGAAACTAGTGGAGTTTACTCTATCACAATGGAGTTCTATTTCAATGGAGTTATACACATGAATCTTCCCTCAATGACATTATATTATTATATAATACTGCATAATCTCATACGGGCGGGTTGGGAGGGGAGGGGGGGTTAAAACGATAATACACAATCTCCATACAAAAGAAAAATGGAACTACGCGTTCCAAACACTTCATGTTCATCATCAGATAAACTTCTACGATACAAAATACAAATTGAAACCTATAAAAATAAACCAAAATTATACATAAATGAAATTGAATAATTAAAAATTGTATTATATATAACTTTGGAAAACTCTCCTAAAACTGCTTGTGGTATGGTTCAATGTGAACGTCTTGGATGTCTTACTTGTCCTATCATCAATCCTGTTCCTTCTTTTACCTCTTTCCATAGTAAACACACCTACCCTAAAGCTCACAAGACCTCTTGTACCTCTGGTAACTGCGTTTACCGTTTGGATTGCACCCAGTGTGATTCCTTTTATGTGGGTTTGGCTTCCACCAAGCTAAGCCTGAGTATGAATAATCACAGGTCGTCCGATGGCAAACGCAGTGACCTTCCCGTTGCTACTCATGCCGGTTCTCAGGGACTCAGTTTCAATGACTGTTTCCGTATAATTCTGAGGCAGATTGATGAGACTAATTTGAAAGCCATTCTGAGAGCTTCAGAAGAAGCACTTATTGGTCTTCTGGGCGGTAGATCTGCTCCTGGGTTTAACCTCAATCGTTGATTGTTCCTTTATTTAAATATTTTAATTTAATTTATTTTATTTATTTTTTTTTCTATAAGTTGCTATTAGCTTTTAATTTTATTTTAGTTAAATGTTTTCATTCATTTAATTTTTATTTGGCTTTCATTTCTTTATCTTCCTTGTTTCCCTTTCCTCTAAAAGTTGGCTACACTGTTTGAGTGCTTCAGTTATAACGCCAAGCCAGTCGTTATCAGCCTTTGGAGCGATTCAGATCTATTCCTGCCTACTATATATAGATGACATCGAAATATAGTAGTGAGTTCAGTGATTTATTTTCTGTATATTCTTTTCAAAATTCTAGTTTATATATATATATATACTGAAGAACTGACCGAGTCCCGATAAACTATAGTTTTGTTTCTATTTTACAGTCGATACTTTTATCAATATTTATATATATATATTTTTGAATTATAAATACTAAAAAGTAATATTCTGTTATTTATAGATTCAAAGAGGTTATTTTTTTTAATAAAGTGATTTCTTTCTATTTTGATTTAATAATCGTCTTTAAATGAGAGGCCTACCGTTATCCGATAAGTACCAATATTACAAGCCAAAATTGTTCCTTACTTTTTTTCAAGAAATAAAATTATTTCATCTCTAATACTTGGAGAGTGGGATTAAAAGGTAAAGAAACAATATTTCCATACTTGAGTATTCTAATATTGTTGAAAAGAAAGAGGCTTTCCTTGTAAATCTTGCGAGTGCTGTTATATTAGATGCTATATTGAATCTTCTTTTTTCAAATGCAGTTATCTTATCTTTGTATAAAAACTTGTGTTATATTTAAACCATGTAAAACACCTGGTTGGCAAAAGTACTAATACCCTTTATAATTAGTAGTCCAAAAAAATAAGAATACTGCTTCAAAGAAATTTATTAAAAATAATATATCATGATAGGAGTTAAAAGGATGAAAAAGTTCATATATAATATTTCATATTATCGAGTTCAAACGGTGTATGCATATTTATATTAAATCAAATTATAGAGTAAATTCGAATCATATATATTTGGGCGGTATTTATGAGAAAAGAAAATTACAGCAGCAATATAGGATGTAAATTGAGGGTTATCTGTAATGTGAAATATTTTCCTATCTATTTCAACTGCAAATAAACTTAGTTTGAACCCTTCTTAAAATAAATGTGGAATTTATTTGAGATGAGGGCTTCTTTGTTATTAAATATAGTCGACCACACGAGACGAATAGTACTTTTCATGTGTGTGTCATCAGGACTCCTTTATTAGCTGTAGGGGCTTTATAATATATTCACCAAGAACTAATTTACTTTGTGTTTTACCAAACAAGTAATAATAGGGACCCATCCTTTAGATTAAATAATAATTATTACGTATAATATATAATTTTCAGTGTGCTTTGAATGCGTGTTAGCAAACTAATTAGTTTATTTCAGAATTTCAATAATAAAAATATAAAAGATTTCATTCTTCCCAAATACTGGAATGCTTGTGAGTTCTATGGTTGGTCCATTTGTTGTCACACCAGTATGCTGTAGGCAGAGCATTCGTAATCAGGAGCCATTTACTTCTAATAGAGTTCTATACTTATGTATATAGTATACATACTTATTATAGTACGTATAGTATAGTATACGTATTAGAGTATGAGTGTAATAAAGTCAACTAATTGCTGAAAAGGAAATGCTAACAGGCATAGGGTAAACAAAAATATTTCAACCATCTACGAGTATGTGGTCTTCTGATGCAGTCAACTTGCTTAAAAACGTCCAAACTAAAAAAAAAAAAAATCAATACCCTATATTAATAGTCAACATGTAATGTAAAAGAAGTAACCAAACTCCTTTTATTAGGTTCAAAAATTCTGTAGTCACCTGAGATTAATATCAATGCAATCACTCTGAATAAACTCGTTATATACTCTGGGATGTCAAGATAGCGATGTTGTCAGTCAGAAAAATACCAAATGTTTTGCAAAAATGGCAAAAAGGGCCCACTTGGCTGGCCTACTTGCCAGATCTTAGATCTACCAGCCTTGCTACCAAATGTTTTGAAGACAGATCAAATTTCACAAAGCAAAATCCACAATTAAGTGTAACAAACAACACTTCCAATTTATTTTTGTTTTACTTGCAGATTTGCTTGCAGTTCTAACCTGCACTACAACATGCTAGTTGTCGATAATCAAAAGAAAGCTTCATTGGGCAATGTATTTTGTTATCTGTTTGTATGAACAGAACAAGTAGTGAGAACAATACAATAATAATTTCATGCGGAGAGTACACTCTTTTGGGTGACGAAAGCACTTGGCTCCCCCTCGTCTATAAATATTCCTATTCTGGAAAATTAAATGGATGTTGTGTTATTCATACAAACGAAATTGTAAGCCATAAAAAAATCATATTGATTTCAGTCGCGTTATTTTACACTCTAAATAACATTTGTAGTTATGTTATGATTACCTTAGAATATTACATGAAATGTTAAATAATAACAAGTTTTAATCAATAGGAAAAAGGTATCTGTTATAATCAAATCTGTTGAATTTTAAATATGACAAAACCTTAGGATTAAATTGTTTTGTCCTTGCATGTCTCTGGATGACATCCGTATATCCAGGAAGTTTGTCAATGAGCACTTAACACAAAAAAATCATCAGATACAAATTTTCCTTTTTTACAGATGATTACCAAAAATCTGCAATTAATTTAGTCGTAATCTTTGCATAAAAATGGAATGATTTAACGAAATCAATTTCAATTCGACATTCTGAATACACAATATTTTGGTTTAATTTTATCAGACATTCTATCATAATCAAATTCAGTTTCCGAAGTCTTTCTTTGAACATATTAACATTCTAAGATGATTAAACTTGATACACATATCAATTTATGAGTTATTCGATTGTACCTATTATCAATTCATATGTACACACTAAATTATATTTCTTCAATGAGCTTTACTTGCCTGGTCTGTTATTTGTTTAGGGAGCAGTCTTTAACTCTTCTCTCGTCAACGGTTTTAGAGCTCTGCGTTGTCCTTTATACTAGTTCGAACAGAAACCACTATAATACCGCTATAAAGAGGAGGTTGTGGTAAAAATTCTCTTCTTTGCATTTACATTATATATATATATATAAACTAGAATTTAAAAAGAACACATAGAAAGGAAATCACTGAACTCACTACTATATTTCGATGTCCTCGTCTTCAGGAAAAGAAGTGAATCGCTCCAAAGGCTGATAACGACTGACTTGGCGTTCGAACTGAAGCACTCAAACAGTGTAGCCAACTTTCAGAGGAAAGGTAGACAGGGAAGACAAAGAGATAAAAGCCAAATAAAAATTAAAAAATGAAAACATTTAACTAAAATAAAATTAAAAGCTGATAACAGCTAAAAAAATAAAAAAAAGAATCAACGATTGAGGTTAAGCCCAGGAGCCGATCTACCGCCCAGAAGACTAATAAGTGCTTCTTCTGAAGCTCTCAGAGTAACTTTCCAATTAGCCTGATCAATCTGCCTAGGATCTGTACACGGAAACCCGTGTATATATATATATATATATATAAATATCATTCTAAAGTTGAGATAGAGAATGGGATGGTATGACGGGAATTCCTCTAGTGTTTTACCCATGGTTTATTGTGAATGTATGAGCTATCTATGAAAATTTACAGCTAAGTTGTGTTAAGAAGCCGGTAATGTTAAGGACATAGTTAAAGATTACAATTTGTAAACGGAAACAAACCAAGGGGACGGCAATGAATAACTGCCTAAAAATCTCACGCCAAAACCGAGAATTTTCTATTATAGTGTTACTCAAGTAATTAATGATTACCTTAGAAAATTACATAAAATGTTAAATAATAACAAGTTTCAAACAATAGAAAAAAGGTATCTGTTATAATAAAATTTGTTGAATTTTAAATATGACAAAACCCTAGGACTAAACATATTCCTTACAATAATTAAGTTGTTAAGGTTGTAGGGCTTAAGAGCAATATTTAATTATCTTCGTTAAGTAAGTTAAAAAAAAATTATTGTCATTATTCTTTCACGAAAAGGATAAATTGTGCTCTATAGTGAAAGTGAAATTTGTAAAATACTTTTATTTTTGAATATTGATTTTGGTATAAAACTTTTGATGAAGGAAATTCAGCTGAAAAGTAAAATTGTGTTAACTTCTAATCATTTTATGGTACCCAAGAGAGTGCTGCTACCTAATGCTGCCTCTTCAGAGAGATGTAGTTAAACTTTGTCCTGCACTATTGTCGTGAATTCACAGGAGCAAGTTAAGTGAAAACCACTCCACGGCGAGATGTAGACGATTCATTCAATAAGGCCTGTCCTACGAGTGCAAACCAGCGTATGATGTAAGATAAATAACTTACGGTAACAGTACAACAACAAACACTGCTTTTTATAGAATACCAAACATCAGTAGTAAATGTATGAGTAGATTTTCCTGAGCAATTCAGAAAAAAAATTCATGGAATTTCAATTAATAAGGCAATAAAAACTGAATATTTATCATAGACTAATGGATCACTCTACTTGTGCATTGTTACGTTTCAATTACAATTTTGTTTTGCTAGAAAACCAAACATAAATAGTATACGTACGAAGGTTTTGTAATTGTATGTCACAACTTAAATGAGTTCAAGACAATGTTTGAATTGAGTTATATGAGTTCAAATGATCAATAGAATCTTTAAAAGATCAACCACATATAAAAGAAACAAATCCTAAACATAAGGTAAGTTATCATGATATTTATTAAGAATGAAGGAAGTAGAAAGCAAGTAACCTATCGGACAAAACAAAGACGACCACACTTTTGACATTTCTAAAAATAAAATATAGTGATCATGAAAAAATTTGATCTCGAGACTTTGACAAAATTTCCACGAAATTTGACGGAAGATGAGAAGAGATACTTTCTTTTCAAAATTACATCAGCCAAAGGGGCGTTAGAGTGCATTTTCTGTTTTCACAAAATAAAAAAAAAACTTTTTCAAAAAACTGAACAAAAAAATAGCAATTCAGAAAAAAAAGAACCGTATTAAATAAATTGAAGCTTAGAGGTTTAATGAAGAAGCTTGAAATAATTTAATGACTTAATATGAGTGTCAGAAGAATAAAATAGTTATATCTAAAAAAATCACCACCAATCAAACATAAAACATCTAATATTTTACATAGAATGATGAATTTGTCTAACAAAACGTTCTAATCAATCAATAGTTAGGAAATACAACATAATTTAATCTGATAGTATCTTGAAATAAGATACTTGCTTTTATGAGTATAAAATCTAATGAAATAATTACATTCATCAGTAAAAAAAAGAAGTTTGGTGTCTCAAAGGTGGCTGGTATTGATTTTTAGTAGCGAAACCTAAGAAAAAAATAAAAGCTTATAACATTTAAACCTCAGTAACAATATCACGTTCTTTTTGGCTTTCTTGGAGCCTTCATGGCAGGAGAAAATGAAAATGAAGAAGAATACAGGAGTAGAGATGTGAAAAGAGTCCACCGACCGATCGATGTTTTAAATATATTGAGTGTATAAAAATTATAAAAAGTTGTAATGTTTCGTATTGAATCCTCTTTAATGATGAATGATTTAAATGAAAAAAAAAATTACAGTTTAATTGTTTAGTAGTTGGTAACAGTGAATGATAGTTCGTAAATATTAATTAGCATACCTTCTCATTTGTAATGTAAGAAAGGCATACAACAGATCTGTGAACAGATTAATACAAGCACTTTAGCTTTCCGGCCATATTATCAAAGCTGAGCTAACAAGGCTGTGAATCACACCTCCATCTCAAACTGTTGTCTCACCGGGACACACCACTCCAGAAGAAAAGGGAACAATTGTAAATGAGTGTCCGCCTTCGTCATCGAGTAAAGAGTAATGCAGCAACTCTAAATTACCTCCTGGCGCAACAATAACCTGGATAGCTACCTCTGCATCCTCCCTAATTGCCTCATGTTTCCTCAGCTGCTCACTGATCCTTCCATTATTATCTCTTCTCATCAAAATTTATACATTAATACTCATGAAAATGTAGACAGACTTACGTATAAAAAAGGTAATATTGTGGTACACGGATTATTAATGATGAGAAGTCATAACTTCTATTTAAATGTCTTCTTTTTTAATGTACAAGTGCAGCGCTAATATACGATACACGATTAGTTAATAGGATTAAAATAAATATTTTTTATTTAATGCTAATATGCTAATTAATACTTTGCAGTGAATAAATATATATTTATAAAATACTAGTATATATATATATACCATGTATATAAAAAGATTTCACATAAACACGTGAAATAACAATCAATGATCAAACCACAATAAGAAAAACCACGAACTCATGGAGTTGGGTTTTTGACTCTAACGAAGACTGCTTCTTACGGTTGAAAGATCTTAGTCTTGTTTTCCCATTTCTTATTGTGGTTTGATCATTGATACTATATATATGTATAACCTTGGATGAAAGGATACCTGATTGGTTTCATACTGCAGAGACCAGAACTAATCTGTACTATACTATCTTACAAAATAACTATAAAACCTTTTATAGTTAATTCTACTCTACTTGAAAAAAATATCAACTTGAAGATGTAAAACATGCGAAACCGGTTAGGCGGCTACAACACCGATTGACGAGGTATGGCAATAATATGACAATAACCAAACTTGACAGTGCTCTCTTCTCACTAGAACCTGGTAATTTTTCTAATATTGAGATTCTGTTCAGCTGGTTTCATATTTCCGACAGTGGAGAATGAGATTTCTAGTTAGGAGGTATTTGTGCGTCAAGCTGCTGTGTCTGGTACTCAGACGATCCAATACAATTGCATGGCTTTAGGCATCAGTATAGCGTCATGAAGCGTGTACGTCAAGCCAACTACCACCCAACAACGCATTCTCCAATGGCGTGCTTCCTTTTTTTGCATATTTAAAAAATAACAACTTCATATTAATGAATTGACAATATAGTATTAATAAATAACCAATATAAAATTAAGAACAGTTTATTATTTTACATTTTTTTAAAAAAATGTTTAATAAGAAATTTGGTTAAGTTAGTTGTGACCATTGAATGAAACTCTCTCTAAGATGGTTGTTAAAGAAACTTTAGTTACGAGGTAATGGTGACTCTTGGCTTGGAGGTAGTTGGTTGATTCAATCTAATGATATTAGTTTTTTTTTCAGGATGCCATCTCTGTTCCATTTGAATTAAATTTGGAAAGTTTACTGTCATTTGGTTCAGTTGTTTGCCTCTCCCACGCTTTACCTCGTTTTTCAGAGAGATATTATTTCTATCTCGCTCCCTTCTGATATTATTGTTTGGTTGGACAGACATTAAACTAAAGAGATAAAAGTCGCACCTCCTGTTTTTTTTTTTTTTTATAGATATTCCATTCCAATTTATTCCAATTTGACATTTATTGTTTCAAAAAAAAAATTGTTTGTGATTATTTTCATCTCTTATTTAAATAAAATTAATTTGAATAACAAAACTACACTATCAATGATCTCAACACCTGTCCGTTTTATACAATTATTCCGCTTCTGTCACCCTTTCATTCTTCTTACAAGTAAACACTGTCAACACTGTCCTGTCACTGCAGTTTGCAAGGCACAAGTCATGTGCAACCTCCGAAGGTGAGATTAAAAAATAAATAATAACTAAAGTAAGTTTAAAATAAATAGCAAACATTTTTTTCAACATCTATAAAACCCTGTCTTACTAAATGATTTGAACAGTAAAAATAATAAACATTATTTATTAGTTCCTTTAAAGAACTATAAAATATGTATGCAAATAATTTTCAACCATAAAAGTTAAAAAAAGTGAACTGTGAAATTGTTTGTGGACAGCAAGTTGAAATTCCATATCAAATTAAATAAAACAAGATAAAAACTTAACTAAGTGGAACTTTCTAACAAAATGCAGAACTGTACTTCAAAAAAACATGATGGAGTTTTAAATTAAGTATAAAAAATTATCAAAAATAAGATTATTATTGTCAATATTACTTAAGTTTATTTAATGAATCTAGGACTAATCAATTTAGTAAAAAAAAGTATGTGAACTACATGCAATATTAAAACTCAGACTGGTAACATTTGGCTATTTTTTTGGTTAGTCTGTCACTGCCATTTAATTTTAGACAAGTCATGTACTTTGTATTAGCAGCATCTAAAACTCGTCATGACTTGCCGACTTTCTCACTCAACAGGTGACTTGTGTCTGACAAACAATGAGCAGCAGCTTCATCAATTTCATTCTGTCGGTGAAAGCACTGACACTAAAAACCTTTGCCAAAAAGTTGAATTTTTTGGACAGATTCAAAAATCTTTCTTTTTTTTTGTCAAAATTAGTGGTTTTTATCTTTAGAAGTCTTGTTTATCTTTCAAAGTCCACTTGCTTTTTATTTAGCAAAACAAGAGAAGCAAACAAACAAGCTGTATCCATACAGTTTTGTAAGTATATTGTTAAAAAGTAAGCTATGCTGCTCTTTAAAAACAGCAAAGAATCACAGCAAATGTATATATCTGTGTGTGTGTGTGTGTTGATATATTAAACATGTACTTGTGGATATCACATGAAATTACCCAATAACGTAATTAGAGATAAATACATATAAAAATAACTGAAACTTATTGTAGGGTAAAAATCTAATGAAATGGTCTCCACATATACAAATTTAATGATATAAACAACGTGTTCGAAACGCGTTGTTTATATCATTAAATTTTTATATGTGGAGACCATTTCATTAGATTTTTACCCTACAATGAGTAAATACCACATAATAACTGATTGCACTACATTAGAATAACTGAAACTTGTTTCAAACTTTGACATCCATCGTCATTAGGAGAAAAGTGGGCGGTTAAGTAGCCAGGTACTGACTGATTAACATCCAGTCCATAGTTAGTTATGTCAGTTTTTTACTCTATAATTTCATATATGTATCTTACACCAAAATAAATATTTAGATATTTCGATGAATAGCTACCATCAGGAGAGGAGATGAAACTCACTGAAGAACCTTTCGTCGTAGTTGCAGTAGAAGTGCTACCAACATAAACAGGTAGACAATGTTAATTGTATTTTGCACAAGTAGGTATATTACAGTTAGAATTCTAGAGATATTTCAAAGTCCTTCCTTTCAAGATATATTCAATTTTTCAGAAATGCAAGTTCAGCTGGAAGGAGCTTTTTAAACAGATATGCTTGTTGTATCCAACTTTTATCAGCTTTCTTCTTCATACACTAGTCAATTAATCTAACTTTTTATGAACAATCCACTGCATTATTCTCCTGTACATATTCCCTTTTTTCAGGCATCCGTTTGATACTTTTATTGGTTTTATTATTAATTTTTATCTCGTTAGGACATCATTCTGGAGCATTCGATTTTTTTCAAAATCAGGTAGCTTCCAATCCAGGTAATGATTTGTGATCACATTGCTTCTTGAAATCTTATACTTACACTAATTATTAATTGTTTTCATCTAATATGAAGTTTCTAGATTAGTACATCAATGTATCCTGCTGCTCAGGGAAAGCTAGGTTAGCTCAGTGGTTAACGTACTCGCCTCTGAACTGATAGGTCCGGTGTTCGATCCTCACCAAGCCATCAATTTATTCACGCGAGAAGTGAATATGAGCACGTCGTCTCCCAGAGAGGACGTTAAGCAGTCGGTCCCGAGCCTGTACGATGTCAGATACTTGTTAAAGATCCGTACTCTAAATATACTTTAGAGCCCTAAAATTTAGCAGGTACTGTGTCTCGCCCATTACTAAAATTGGTGCCAGATAATAAATGAGCCACCGTTTCCGTTCCTAGAAACAGCATTAAAAGGTGAAAACCTTATAAGTGTGGGCGTTGGGAAACAAACGATTCCTGCTGCTCCAATGAAAACTAAAAACTCTTTCTAAGCACTTCTTTTACACTTTAAAGGTTTTTCTATTGTGGCAATCAAACTCCTCTAACTAATTCTGTTCTTAACAAGGATGCTTATTTAGCTAAAACTTTTCACGTCATGCAGACAGAATTTTTGTCATATTTAATGTCATTGAAAATGGCAAAATAACAATAACAAGTATTATTATTTCAATAATACTAAATCAGATTATATTATTATTACTAAATATTATGTTTCTGAGATAGATTTTTTCATGATGACTTTACTTTACTCACAGTAAAGTAGTAGAATGTATAGTGGTGCAGTTGAAGTATGATGCGGTTTGCAGTAAATCCCGTCAGTTCCAATATTGTCTTTCCTTCCCCACATTACTGTTGACCTTTAGTCCTACTTCTCAAATAACAGCCCTTACACGAGTTCTAAAACTCGTTTCTAACATTTCCAAGCTGTTAACTTCTTTATATTGTAAATCCATTACTTTTAAAATGGTTTCTTTACATTAAATACGTACTTTTGATTAGTAAACAACATAACACCGTAGTTTTCAGTTGAATTCATAAGTACTCTGCATTGGATATATAATTACTGATATATGTGTAAGTTAAGTTGCTAACTACTACACAAGAAATATAATATTTTTCATAATATCACGAATATTCATGATACTTATTTAATAATAAGTATATTACTTATATTACTTCATATTACTCAATATGATACTTTTATTTTTTACAAATTTATTTTCAATCTAAATAATTAAAAAATGTTTTGCATATGTATACGTAACATTTCTCTCAGAGATAAAATATTTGATTTTTAACAAATTAACATTCATTTGTTTTTCACCAAATAAACGGTATAACTAAATGTATGTGATTTCTACAAAATGTTAAATGGATCAATTTAATTTGGGGGAGAGCGAATTTGACTTGCAGAACCTGTTCAACATTATTTCTTATAACAAATGTGTATTTCAGAATTAATGTTATATATTATTTCAGCTTTTAACGTTATAGCTTTTTGATTATATTTGTTTAAAACATTTCTGCTTCACCCATACTGTTTTTATATATCGACATGTTTATGTTATATTTACATACCAACATGTGTGTGATTTGTACAAGAGTACACATACACATTTTCTCTCTCACTCTCTCTCTCTCACTCTCTCTCTCTCTCTGCTCTGTTTCACTCATCCCACCACATTCTCTCCCCTGTTTCTGTGCAGAATATATAAAAAAATTTCTATGCACAAGAATAACACAACTTCTAAACAAAAATCATTAGTTAAAAATGTGCTTTGGGGACCTCAAAACACGAAAAGAAGTAACAATAAAGAAACATATTTGGTCGTAATCACTCTTGCCTACTAATGGTATGCACATATCTTACAATATATGACCACAGGAGAAAAAAGTAACCTTATCGATTAAGTCCAAAGAAAATGTCAATACAGCTACATAGAACACCGAATGAACAAGTAAAAGTAGTTTTTATTCATGCTAATGTAGAAATTTCAAAAAAATATTGAGTTAAAAAAAATCTTTACAATCATTAAATTTACATTTTAAAAGATTTAGCAGATTAACTCAAAATTGATAATTCATTGCTGCAATATTTGTTTCATGATAAAAGTTAATCGATGTAGTCAAATACAGTTATATTAAACGACCAATACAATAAAATGACAATGACACATTTAAGCAATCAGAAATGTACATTGATAATGTCAGTACCTCTGAGGTTAGTAAGTAGTCCTACTTTAAGATGCAGTGCATAAGAAACCGATCAGAAGACGACGCTACTACTGAGGTCAGACGAATATATCTAACAATATGGCCTAAAAAATAAGTTGCATTTTTAAGAAAGATAGCATTGCACAAATCACATCTAAATTGAAGTACAGAATCAATTTTCACTTTCAGGTTTTGAAGTTCAAAAATGACAGTTAAATATAGTGTTTGTTTGTTTTCCAACGCCCACACTTATAAGATTTCCCCTTTTGGTGCTGTTCTAGGGGCGGAGATAATAGCTCATTTATTATTTGACACCCTAATTTACAGGTAATAGACGAGCCACATTATCTGTTGATTCTAAATTAGGAGTCCTAAATTACGCCTAACTCAAGTGTATTTAGCGTAGGGATTTTTAACGAGTACTTGACATCGTACATACTCAGGACCGACGGTATAAAATTCTCTCCGAAGGTCGATATGCTCAGATTTATTCATCTCCTGTGAGAATAAATTGAGGACCAGGTGGGTATCTACCAGTTCAAAGGCCAGAACGCTATCCACAGAGCTAATCTGGTCCCTAGTTGATAAAGTTAATATATAGTTAAATAATGTTATTGTATATGCAGTCCCGTTTTGCCTCGTTTTTTTAAACGCATTAACTGATAGTAATCCTTGTGTATTCGTTGTTAATACTCCGTCAGTGCCATTGATTACATCTTTAAATATTCTGTCAGGAAGAATTTGTAGATAGTGACTAATTCTAAATCTATAAAAGATATTATCAATAAGTGAATGTCAAAACAAATATCATTCATTGAGATTAAACATTTTAAAAACAAATGATTTAAAAGAAATTTTGAATATAATGTCGACAACAAATTTTATTCTCTGCAACTTTTATTTTAAAAAATTTTCATTCAAACCATAAAAAAAAAACTAAAAAAAACACTGTAACAGTGCAAAATTGGATTTATTTCTTTATATTTGGCATCCAAAGCGAGCATGTACGATGTCAGGTACTAGTTAAGAATCCCTAACTAGAATCCCTAACATTGAAACCTAACCTAATCTAGCAATATGTAATACATTACAGGAATAATATCCGTTTACATTATATTTTATATAATGTAATATTTGTAATTTATAATAATAGGTATATCTAATTACAAAACCTGTGAGAAATACTCACAGTGAGAAATAGGAAGACACTAATGACGAAGACAGGAAGGTGCGATAAAAAAAATTTGGTTTTTAATGCTATGGCAATAACAAAAATAATATGCAGTCAGCACAAATAGAAAATCAGACATTGAACATAGATTTCTTAGCTATACTCATTGAGTTTAGAGAATATAGTCAACAGAAGACTTCTGGTGTTAGTAGACTGTAGATTGCCATATTTCGGAAATTAACTTATGGAGAAACAAACCAAACAAATGCAAAAAGGATAAAATAAAAAACATGGATAACCCATTTTTGAATTAATAAATCTGTATCTGAATAAATCAAATAGTGAAATAATGAAATACGAGTATTAACGGTTTATATTTAAATCGGAATAGTAATGAGAGTAGAGCAGTCAAATGCCAGTTTCTACTCAATTACCAAAAGTAACGGTTCTATTGTTACGAGGAATCTGTTTTAAAATCTGAAATGTGGAACAGCCATTAAAGGCGAGGCCGTGAGAAATGGTGTAAATAGCAACGGTAAGTCTAATAACTTGGCCGACTGATGAGCCTTGATTGTTCGGAGAAAAGTTTAACGTACAACCTGCTTCAATGCTAAACACTGTCACCGGAGCTGCAGCAAGAATTACCATTTATAAACTTAGAATTTACAAAAATTAACTCTGAAACAACGGTCTCAGTGACAGATACAAACACGGCACTACACCATTCATTGGATCTCTTCACCGTAACAAGTGGTTTTTGTCAGAGTCAAATCCCAACTGAAACCAAAGATGTAGAAACTTTGGTAAGGGGTTAAGAGGAGTGGGAGGGAGGAGAGGTATTTTAAAGAGTGTTAAAGACAATAGTTCAGGGAGAGATGTTAAGGTAAACAAAGGAGTACAGGGAAAAAAAAGTAAAAACTATCCACTAGCTGTCAACCCTCTATTTCCCTCGACAGAATTGAGTTAAGTTTGAATAGACCGTTACTAATGTTTATAATATTTCATCAATTAAATTAAATCAGAAAGGATTACAATAATGTGTTATTATCTGATTGTGTTTGTGAAACCTGAAGTAGAAACAAAATAAAAGATTATCAGGACTCGGTCAGTTCTTCAGGGACAAATTAAACTCTCACTGCAAACGTTTGATTTATATATATATATATATATATATATATATATATAGCTTCCTTATTAATCTACATAGGTAAAATTTAAAATTATTATTAAAAAGGCATGATACCTATAAACATCTCTAAAAGATTTCCTATAAAAATGTAAGTCTTTTTATTTAAGAGCAAATAGTTTTGTTTCCCTTTCTTCTCAAATTATAGATGTCTCCAAGTTAAACAGTGTATCCATTACAAACATGCCTAAAAATAAAGCTGTTTCACTGTTAATTTATTGATTTAGGCATGTTGAAACTCATGTACGTTTAACAAATGATGGCTCATCCATAGTTCATAAAGAATATTGAAGATTATTGACACGTTAGTGATTGTAGTGTATTATTAATTATAACAGTTTTAATTATAAACTTAATTCTCATAATATATATTTTTAGTTTACAGAGAACTGTGTTTGTAATTGTCATTATTTCATTTGTTTCTAATTGCCACTATCTTTTTCAAAATTTCTTCAGTAAAAAATTCACAGTAATTTTTTTCTTCAGGTAATAGAAAAAAAATATTTTATTTTGTAACAGGTAGTTATAATGATTTTACAGGGTCCTGGAGAAATAACAATGAATATAGAATTGGAAGATGAAATAGGATTGCAACGACTAGGGTTTCATTTGTCATTCAGCAGAGAAACGATTCAGTATTACCTTTATTTATAAAGATATTGTTGAAGGTAAAGAGGAAGTAATGAGAGACAAAGCAATGATATCTGGGCCGACTGAATGGAGATGGCTGGGGATACAAATGGTTTAGCCTGGTGTGGTGGCATTGTTCTGCTGATGCCTGCTCATCGCAGCCTGACAACCAGCCCCTCTCACTCTATGGGCAGCTAACAATCACAGTGTCTCTTTATAAAACATTTTATTGCTCAAATAAAAACACTGTCTCCTTGTCATGTAAATAAAAATAATAAACTTTAAAAGTTGTTTAACTAATTACTATGTGGTATTTACCAATGCTCGATATTTCGACATATGTCGTCTTCTAGAAGAAGTACACCACTTGAGTGCAATAATCACCACTCGTTTTGCTGGTGCGACTCGAGTACCATTCTTCTACGGTCATAAGAAAAATCAAGACAGGCGTCAACAGAGATTTAAAAAACGAAAAGAAAAATGTTATATTAGAACCTCTGCTTCTTGCTGTTCTTACTGAATCTTTGTGGTAGCGAAAATAATATACTAAATACTAAGCACGAAGGATATATATATATATATATATATCCTATGTATACTATATATATGTATGTATATCAATGTTCAAGTGTTATATCAAGAACTTATTGTGGTTTGAACATTGACTGTTATTTAAAGTGCTGATTGTAAAACCTTTATATATATATATATAAGTTCAAAATCGAAGAAGAGTAATACACAGTAACTAAGTACACTTACAAACTCCAATTTTCGGAAAATTTGTCTCAGGAGAAAAGAGTGGGAGACGAAGCACATCGGAGATGCAACTGTACTACCCGGTAGCCGACCTTGCTTCCACGCGTGCCTGATCTTGAAGTAATGCAGTAGAGAAGTTTTTAAAGGAAAATTCACATAACCAGGACAAGGTAGATAAATTTAAATGCATCCAAAGAGAATTTTAAAAAAATAAGGTATCTTTAAAAATTATATATAAGAAATTAATAATAAAATATATATCTATTAATAAATAATAAAAATTGATTAATTAAATCTGTCGGACAAATACTGTTAACTACATAGAAAATGATATGAATAAAATAAACAGAAACATTTAACGCATACTACTAACAGCAAGTATTAGTTACCTATCGACTGTGGGTTTAGTTTTTTTCAAGTGATGTTACAATGATTGCATTTTTATTATAAATTGACAAAATCGAGATGCCTGCACTCAACTTAACATGACACTAAGCTTTTTGTTTATGATTGCATAATAAGTTTACTTGCAGCATGGTTGAGTGCTGATTACTCCAGAGTTTATTGAATGCACATACTCTAAACCATACTATATGGAGCATGCTAAATAAATGGATTTAAAAAAAACATACTCTAAACGACACCCATTGGTTCTAAAAGGTACTTACACAGTTACAATGAAGTCACAGAATACGGAACTCTAAAAAACGACCCAACAACAAATAGTTGAACAGAGTAAAGTTTGTTTCGTCAACCTGAGTAATTACTACCGTAGCCACTACAAACTATGGTCCACGAAGTCAGTTAACGGTTAACAAAGAACCTTCATTAGCTGTCTTTCGTTTCAGTTAACTCAAACGTCTTTTAGTAAGCTCCTAACCTTTAATTTAGCTCTTGTTTTACACTCATAACATCTTACTGAAATTAACTGTTACAAGTATTTATCAAAACAACATTAATTACTATTCCTTTGAACAATTACATAACTTGTCCGAGTAAAGAAGAGACTTTTTTCTTGTTTTCTTTTTAATAAAAATAATTACCTCCTTATGTCACTCTTGCAAAACATTAATATTAAAAAAATAAAAATATTCAAATAAAGAAGTAATCATATAAAATAATTTTCTTTTCTTTTTTAAAGAGAGGATTTTATTTTGAAAATAATATGAAATCTAAGGGGTAAATCATTTTTTTTTAAATTATTCTTTTATAGATACCGCTTAAAAAAAATTTAATACGCTGAAAGTTAAAGTTTAAATGAAAACATACAACGATTTTAATTAAATTTACTTTATGAATGATAAAATTTGCTGTTATTCTTATTTTGAAAATTCTAGCCATTTTGATCTCACCCACCTCTGATTGGTGTTTAGATAAATAATTATTAGTCGGCAATATTATTGACTGCCAGAAGTAGGGAGGGTGCATTCATTATTTTGAGGGTTTACATCTTAAAGAACAAATGATCAAGAGAAGTATGTTTACAAAGTCAAGAAGAGTCAGTGGTTTAATATTAAATATTTACAAGAAGGATTATTTTAAGAAAAATAATTCATGGCAGTGTTGTTTGAAATATTAGTAATTTATCTATAAAAGTCAAATAATGATATATTGTCAAGGGATGAAAGGAAGTGCGGTTTTTTTTTATTATTTTAGAAGTAATAGTAAAGAGGTTGTATGCGATGAGAGATGAAAACGTTTCAATCAAGGCGTTACAGGTTGAATAGAGAGGTTGGAGTTAGTGGTATGGATATATAAAGGGTGAATTTGACAAGGGGAGTAAAGGAGTGACAATTGGTGGAGATAATATTGGCCCGGTTGGCCAGCGAGGAGGCACGTGCAAGGATCGATACAGTCCGCCATAGCTTCGCCCCATCTTCGCTAGCACTCCCTGCAAATCTCAACACTTGTCCACATTCCCCGAACAGCAAACACTTTCGCAAACACCCTTCCTCTTTAGCAGTACACACAATATTTCCCTTTCATTGTAATATCAGTCAAAACTCACTCTGTCAACTTATTTTAGGTCCTCAATAACAGGATTACAGAAGTCTTTTCAAAATATTAAAGAATCGAGTAATTTTGTTAGTAAAATAATAATTAAATCCAATACAAAGATTTCAAATAAAAAGCTTCTTTTTTTGAAACCCCTTGAAGAAATTAGTGTTATTTTCGGAAAGTGAAATGTGACTCATTTATTAATTAGAATCCATTTTAGTTATAAGGAAATGAATTTTTCGCTTGATTCTACATGTTGCCTTACATAAGTTTAAAACTACATAGATGAATGAAAAACACACACTTACAGTCTATAACTTGCGATTTCAACCATCATCAGGAGAGATAAGATAGGGAAACCAAGAGCACTGGTGCAGAGACAGTCGGGGACCAACAATGTTGTCGCTTGCCTCAAATATCAAACACTTTCGCGTTATCCTTCCCCAATATATTTTAATTTCCTTGTAATAAAAGCCAAAACTAACTCTGTCAGTTACCACCACGTATTCGGAACATTGTTGTTCTCTAACGGCCTCTGCACCAGTTTGCTTAGTTTCCCTTTCCTTCTCTTATCTCTCTCCTGATGATAGTTCAAATTAAAAATTAGAGAGAGTGTGTTTTTAATATATCTATATTGGACTTTATTAGTCCGTTTTGGATCGATTTTTGAGGCTTGCGTCCTTTCCAAGGGACGGAATATACAAAATTATCTCCTTCCCACACAAAAGGTGGCGGAGCATGAAAATAATCTTTAATACTAACAGTGAGCTCAGTATCTTTAAAATATGGAAATATGGTCCTGCTTTACTGATATCCACATTTATCAGTATGTTTATTAAATGTCTCATCATGAAACTGTATGTTGATCACTATCACTCAGGACGAAAATGGATTCCTCCTTGTAACATTTTTTCTGTCTTTAAAAAATATAATCAGATATCTAAAGAGAAAATGATGATTTCGTTCATGAAATATGAAGTCCAAGGGATCACTGAGCCACCATTCTGTATCTTACTCAGGCAAGCGTTGAATCATCGACTGCACTTTGATTATAATATTCACTTCATTCAATATGCATGCATTCAAGTTGGTTTATTGAGCTGTCCCCTTACATGGACACACCACAATGTAATGGACACACCTCCTTACATGGACACACCGCCAGCCAGATGCTTTCACCCAAGCCTTTCAGCTCTAGAGTGCCACCATGTTTAACATCACTCACTCCCATTTCACTCACTTTTCACTCATCCATTGCGCCTTGTCAATGGTTTAGCCACTAATACGATTTACTTTCAGGTTTGATGCATTAAAGGATAATGCACTACGGCCATACATGATTCTTTTTTTACTTTACCGAATGCAAAGCACATTGATGAAGAAAGAAATCAATTTTGAAATGTCTACAAATTCACGCGTTTTCAGATCACGTGGGTCTACTTTTTTATATATCAGTCCCTCAATGTGTGCATGGATATATTAACGAAAAAAAATAAAATACACCATCATAGGTACCATTTGATGTATGTCAAATTTGAAGTATATGGAGTTCTTGGTTTAAAAAACCCCTATAGTTTATTTAGCATTATTGTACCATAAAAAGGTACTTTAATGGTACCTCTATTTTATACAAACATGGATACTAATATTTCTCTATACTTCAAAAACGAAAAAAATTTAAATTTTTGATTCAATAGTACCTTAATAATACTACTGCATGATACAAATTTCATCTATTCCGGGTTGATAAAACAAGGTTTTTAAAACACTAAAACCAATAAATATTAAGTTCCACATTTAGTCACTTGGATTTGTTAATCTTAATTCTCTTAAAATCTCAAAAGTCAAAACAAGTAAATTATTATAATTAAATTTGTTTGTAAAATTAAGATAATAATTAGTAATCAATTATCAAATAAATTTGCATTCTTGAAGATAATTAACTTGAAGAAAAGTTACAACTGTTAACTTTAATTTTAACCTTAATTTAAAATTAGGCTTAGTACGAAACTTATTATTTTCTCTGCAGACATTAATTTTTAGATTACTAAATAAAGCAGTTTGCATTTTATTTTGTCTAAACAGATAAATGAAAAAATAATGCATATAAAGATCTATTGTACACTCAGTATCATTCAACTAAATGATTTTATTAATAATATATTCCAACAAGTTCACCAAAACATCTGATGTCACAGGAGTCGTCACTAAATATCGGATTTAATGAGAGATTACTTGTTTTCTTTTTTTTATAATTATTTATACTAGAAAACATGCCCGTCTTTGACGGGTACTTTATCAAAAATTCGGAGATGATACATAGTATTCCAAATACCAATATCATTCAAATATCCAAATATCAATTACAGTATTATAGAAAATATCACTACTAGTACAGTGTTAAGTAAATGCCTCTGTATCCAATACATTAACTGTCTGCCTTCAGGTTCATGGAAGGACAAAAAGTTGGAACCTCTTACTCTTGAGCAAGCAAACTACGGTTGATTATATGAAAAAAACTTGGTCTCACACACTTCGATTCTTGAGGTAGATAGAGTTTCCCCTTGAGAATTAGTTACCGTCATTGCGAAACAGACGCGTCTATTGCTGTCTGTTATTATAGAAAGGGAAACTTTCTATTGCAATCGATTGAAAGGAAACGGATAGTGGTTGGGAATCAATGGTGTACACGCATACTCCCCAGTTCCACACCCAGTCATGTTGTCCTACTCAATGTCCGGACATCTAAGCCCGAACTCAGAGTCGCGTCTCGCTGCATATTTTTGGGGCACTCAAGTTTCATAATATAAAATTTATTACTGAAACCAAATTGCAGCACTTTAAGTTATTACTCATGAGCAGGCACTCCAGGAGCGGTCAGTCCAAGAGCAGTCACGGAGTCAAGAAAGTCAGTTGGCTAATGAACTTCTTTCTCATCACTAATCACTCTCTTTACTGACTTGTTTCTTTCTTTGGCTTGATATAGCGGAAGAACATGTTTGTTGATTTTTCCTGCATGCTCATTAGCAGGGGTTGAGAATGTCTTGTTCACAAAGCCATGTTGAAGTAGATCTTGAACTCTCGGAAACACCTTGTCAAAAAGCTCATGTTGAGAACTTAAACACAAATGAAATTAAAATCAACTAATAATACCTACTTACTACACGTGTATGTTTTCAAAATAAACGTGTAAGTGTAGCTAGCTAAACACGGCTTAAAAGTTCATAACTTCGCTTCTACGTTGAATTTTCAACCCATTTAAAGCTTAGATTTTAAGTTAGGCATATACAATGCTACTGTCAAAGTTTCAGCTTTGTCTCATGGTGACTGAGTTTACTTGTGACAAGATTTTGTGGATAAACCAACAGACAGAAAATTTTTAAGGGTGGATTCCGTTTCTCTAATGTATAAAACGTAACATTATACATTAGAGATCTAAAATAACTTGAAATGAGTCTGTTGTAAGCAATGTACAGATAAAACCTTTCTTTTATTTATATAGATGAGTTGAGAGTAAACCACTTCAAGTTTTCTATTTATACTGTACATATATAATTACTTTCAGTTTGATTCTGACCAAATATCGTGAAAAAATATAAATTGCTACTTTAATTTAATTAAGAAAAAAATATTTAAGAATAATTCATATGAAGAAATAGACCGTTCACTAAATAGTTAAGCAATAGACTAAATAGTTAAAAGCACTTCACAATCAATGAACACATGTGTGAGGCTGCAGAAATTTGAAACTCATGCTGCTTTATATGATAAGACAGAATGTTCAAACGGTCGTATTCTAACACCCTAGAAATGGAATTTCTTCAATTATTATTGTACACATCTATTCATAATGTCGTAATAAACAAATAAATGTGACAATATTATCAAGCAAAGAAAGTTTAAAGGTGTTCTAATTTGTTTTTCTGAAAAGACTGAACATAAATCGTTCCTATGATTAATCCAATAATCATAAAACTATTTTACTTTTTATTTCAGTTATGTACGATGATTCTTTATTAATCAATATCTTTAGAATACTGATTTACATTTATAATACATTAATATAAAATAGGTGTCTTTTATGTATTTGGTTTAATCATCAGAAAAAAGGAGCAAACTTTCAATGTAATTAAAAAAAGAAAAAGAAGATATTTTAATAGCTAAAATAGACATTTTATATCACATTAAAATATACCTTAATGACTGAATACCATAATACAAATTGACCGGAAGTATTAAAATCATTCTAACAGGTAATTGTTATTACAATTACCTAGTCTATCTAGATAGAAAATAAAACGGTCTGTATTTTTCACATGACTTGTACAACGAAGTAATTTTACTAATATTATGCTAATTTTAAATGCTGTACTTGTATTCTGACCTATACAAGTCAGATGAAATAAATGTATTTATTCATAGGAAATGATTAGAGGTATTATCTATTATCGCAGTATAATCAAAACAAGTAGTCACTATTAAGATAAAAGAGGTTATAAATAATGTTTTGTTATAAATAGTCCAAAACTTATATCTTCATAAAACATTTTTTACCAAAAAAACTTGGCGATTTATTAAAACTTTTAATACTCATTATTATAAATAATAACATTTATATAATATGTTATTTCCTTTTTAACTTTTATCTTCGGTAGTAGATTGACACTACACAATTGCTAAAAATCAGGATTGAGTCTGTGTCAATTGACCACGATTAAACACTTTAAGTCACCTGCACAGTATTATCAACCTCATCCATAAAACAAAACTAAGGAATATGTCATTATGTTTTACAAATATTGGCATCCGTGCGATTATTAATAACAAGAAATCTACTAAAGAAATCTCATACTAATTAAAATATTAAAAAAAATTCTTTACTATTAGATAAGTTAGACTTAGTGAGAGCAGTACTTTTTTTTTCATTTATTAATTTATTCAATTTATACGTCACAAATTTGTACAAAACTAAAAATTCTGATAATCTTTTAAAATGGATGTGCAAGTCAAAGCGTGAGTCATTTATATTCTGCTGGATTACCGGTGAAATGGCACTTAAAGGGCTGCTAGACTATTGCTGAAGGGATATTTTATTGGCATTTAAGTGTTTTTTATCGTTACTGAATGTAGATGAGTCTATCTATTAAAGTCTAGTAACCAACTCACAAATTTACACATATTTCGTTCTAATTAATTAAATATTTAATAAATGTTTAATAAGGTTTAATTGTACCAATAACAAAATAAGAGATAAACATTTTGTTTTACTGCAAAGAAAAACAATTGTACTACAACAATTCTAAGTGGTTCTATTTTATATTTTTTTCACTTGGAATAAGAGTAAGAAGGATCTGCATTCTAAGATTTGCAGAATTGTCAAAGAGTGATGTCTTCTTACCCCGCACTTTGCACGACTGGTCTCAGTACCATTAGAAGACTAGAGTACCACAGTGGAATATCATTCTCATACCTAGTGCCACCAAATTGTATTTCATCAATATTTCTATATTTCATAAATTTATTTATCAATGTATAAGTAGGTTTATTCTTTGACTATTGCTCAGTTTTTCTTCAAATGAAACTAAACATTTCATTATAATTGATTCATTCCTTCCTAGCTTACAACAAGAAAGACATGTTTGCTATCATAAACAACAACCTTTTGCTACTTCATTTCGTTCATCCCAAGGAGAAGCCAATTCTTGGTCGAAATCTTTGAAAGTATGAACAAATTATAAAGGACTTACAAAGTTATAATATATTTGACTTTTTTTTATTACTTATCTATAATTTGCCTAACCAATTTATTTTTGCTTTACTATAAGTAATGCAGAGATATCATGAAAAATGTTGATGTTTTTTTTTCAGATTTTCATCCGAAAATTCCGAATTCATCGGAAGTTCATGAAGTGTGTGAGGGTGGGTTTACCATATTCATGGTATTTCAAAAAAAAAAAAACTTTTTTTTGAATTCTTTCTATTCAAAAACAAATTCTAGTGTACGTCTGCTACATAATTGTGGGACAATATTGTCTCACCATGTCTTTTGAACATTATTTTTTACTCCTCAATTACAAACACTACAAAATCAATTCTTCGTACGAACTATCTTATCTAAATGATTAATTTTCTTTAAAAAAATCCAACAATATTGTGAGGTAAAATGGATAAACAAACAAAAGTCTCCACAAAAATTAAGTTTTATTCAACAACAAATGAAGTTTTGAACACAAAGTGTTCAACGCGTGTTGTTGTTGAATAAAACTTCATTTGTGTGGAGACTTTTGTTTGTTTATCCATTTTACCTCAGAACGAGTAAATACCACACAATTACGGATTGCACAACTAATGATCCAAGAATGCTGGTTGGTTCATATGAAGAAGCGATATAGCACTAAAAAAACGAAACTGTTCTGGAATAACGGCACTGCTCCACTTTGTATGATTTCTTCACATAAACTTAAAAACTTGTTTATTAGAACTAAACAACAACACAATATACAAATTAATGTTTTTCTTAACAATTACATTTTAACGTATATTCTAGATGGTACTTCAACTTTGGCCAGGATAGTGATTCATTATTTACAGTATAGTACTAATTTAATTAAATAACAGTAAATTTATTACAAATCTATATCTTATATAGGATTGTGAGTTTCAAATATATATATGATTTACAGCAATATAGAGATGATTTCTGGGCTCTAAGCAAGCATGTGCTCAATTCATTTATTAACTTCGAAAAGTATAACATGATGAAAAAATATATTTTTAAATCTTTAAGGACTTACACGTTTAAGGTCCACTGAACTCATATTTGATTATGTTTTGTCCAAGTGTCACAAGGTGTTTTAAATCGCACCGTTACACCAGCTTAATAATATTTGACAGCCATTTAAGTTGGTGCTTTACTATTCTCATTGGGTAATATGAAAAGCCCATGCTTCTTAATGGTATTTCATGAAAAAAGACATTACTTTTAGTTCGCATTACTAACTATTCTAAATATCTTAAATTTTTTTATTAAATATGAATTCACCATAAATGATCCAATCCGGATATAAATAAGTTCAAAATCAAAGAAGAATACCACAGAATAAGGAAATACACTTCTTTTTTTTATGGTTTAACCGATCCCCTAGCGGGTGATAACGTTAGCTGTTTACCGGCTTTTTGTTTGATCGGTGATTCTACAGATTTTAAATTTTGCCTAACTCAAGTGCATTTCAAGGCATCTTTAACGAGTACCTGACATCGTACAGACTCGGGACGGACGGCTTAACGTCCTCTCCGAGACACGACGTACGCAGATTTATTCACTTCCCACGTCAATAAATCGACGACCATGTGTGGATCGAATCCTTAACTACCAGTCCAGAGGCGAGTACGATAACCACTGAGCTAACCTAGCCCTCAAGAAACACTTATTAACTCAATTTTTCCAAAAATTTGCATTAGAAAGTGTGATTCTTACTCTTTCTGTTATTAAATATTAATCAAAGTAAATTTGTCTCTGGTAAATGCCATAAATTATGAATATATACAAAGAAAATATAACATAAAAGTGACGATTATTACGCTCCACCTACAGACATTCCTTTCAATAGGAACTCATTCCGAACATTATACCATTCACAACGATATATGAATACTCTATTGTTCAATAATAACTCTTTCTAAACAATACTCGATTCAACAATAACACTATGTGAATGCTCCATTTTTGCAATAGATTCCTTCTAAACCACACTGGGTTCATTGTTAATGTTATATGGCTCTCATTTTTTTTCACTAAAATGATTCTAACCGTATTCGATTAGCACCAACGACAAGCAAATGGTCCATTTTGTAGTAACGCTTTCTACTAACACTAAATTTATAATATCGCTACTCGTATTTGAATATTCCATATATTGAACAGTAATTCTTACAAAACTGTACACAGCCCAATATGAATGCTTATATTTTTATTAGTAAATTTCATTAATTATATTTGATAAATCATTTGCATGCTTAATTTCTTTGTTAGTTACCCAACACTTGATTTAGCAGAATCACTGCAAATATCCTACATTTTTTCCAAAAGTATCTCTTTCTAAACAATACTGGATTCAATAATAACGCAATATGAATGCTGTATTTCTTACCGTAAAGTAATCTCCCGCTACTGCCGCTACGACAGTTCAGTCTCCGCGGATTCAGCGCATACATCCATTCAAAAAGTAGTCCGCTTGCTGATCTTATCGCTTTCCGCTTATCTATCCATCCTACAAGGCTTACATTGCTGTGACTCGTGATTCAAGTTCACGCTTTTCACTGCGTTCGCGTATCTTAGTATAATGTTCTGTGTTTTGTATACTGTGACTTCTCCTTAAGCCCTTATAACGCCCTCTAAGTACAGTGTTCCTGAGAAAGATTCCTCTAGTGAGCGCATGAGAACGAAGATAGTAGAACGAGTATAAGTGAAGTGTAGTCATAGGGACCTGTTATCCAAATGTTGAGTTTTATCGTGTATGGCAATGAGTATATGGATGTATATTAAAGGTTCCTTAAGACTACAGGTCACACCGCAGATGGATTCTTTTGATATTTTATCTAAAACATAGTTTTGGGCAATGCTGTATCATGAGATGTCCCCTCTCTTGTCTATTATGTCTTATTGATGTCATTTATTGTTCTTAAAGGATTGTACTACTGTAATCATTCCATACATACTTTGGAGACGCCCTCCAACTTTATTATTAATGTTTACGCTAAATTGTTTTAGTAGAAAAAATAAGGTTTTCATAAAAGTTCAAAAATTAATTTGCAATAATTAAATTAATTATTTTGCAATGAATTTCCGGTTGCAATAAAACCGGATTCATGGAAATTCGGTCCCCAAAGGTGTAAAACCTGCAAAATTGAAGACAATATATATTCATATCAACATATATAGGAAAAGAGACGGGTTTCGACTAAATTTAAAAGTGAGAGTAGGCTATAATATGATTTCCTACTATTTTCATTAGAAACATTTGACTGTATGGAGTTACCATGGCTCTAAAAATCTAAAAAAAAAACACACGTAAAAGTGTCTACTGTTTGTTTCTTTGTTTCGAAATATGTATTAACAGTTTTGAAGTTTTACTGAAAATAAGGTCAAAAATTGTAACTTTTACACTAATTCTCTTCACATTACGACACAAAAATCTTTCATTTATTTAAATTTCATTCAACGATTAAACCAAATTCTGTTGGTCTGTTGAGTAGAGGTCATTTTGAAAAAGAAATCCTTTTACTAAATTATTTTTATATATTTTTTTTTATAAATTGTTATATGATTAGTTTAGTGTTTGATAAAAAAGAGGTATATTATTCTATTAGTTTGTTTTATTTCGCAAACTATTTTTTCCTAAAAAAAGTATACATATATTATATCAATAATAAATACTATCATATTGCAGTAAAAACTTTCATATTGTATTGACCCAACCGGACTGGTCTGTTTTTTTTTTATTATCATTATTGTTTAAACCGCGGGTGATAACGTCAGCCGTTTACCGGCTTCTCTTTTGATCAGTGATTCTACAGATTCTACATTGGGAGTCCTAAATTTTTCCTAACTCAAGTGCATTTCAAGTTTAACGAGTACCTGATATCATACAGGCTCGGGACCGACGGCTTAACATCCTCTCCGAGGACGACGTGCTCAGATCCACCTATCGCGTGAATAAATCGAGTGCCTGGTGGAGATCGAACCCAGGACTACCAGCCCAGAGGCGAGTACGCCAACTACTGAGCTAACCTGGCCCCACCTGCTGGACTGTTAGTAACATTTAGAATTTGCCCTTATAGTAAAATGAGCAATGTGACACACGGCTTTTCTTGCAAAACCATGGTAAACAAATTCACCATACATGGAATTTTTCATTGGTATTTTGATTTCAAGGACACCTCTTGATTAATGTCCTATGTTTTGTATTGTGAAAAGATAGATAAGACATATCAATATCTTTATACAGTAACTATCTTCATTAAACCAATTAGTGACAGTGACATATCTAAGGGCTTTGCACGTCTGGAAATATATTTTTTTTTGCAAGTTTCGGTAGCAATCCTTCCTATAAGTACATATTATTAAAAAGATAACCATAATTTTCAGAAACATGCTTCTTATTAAAATGGTTCTAGCTGCATCTAGTTATAAAGTTTTGAAGTTATTTGGATCAACACAAGGCCGAGCAGAGCTGGACCTGGTAACAACAGCGACCTCTCAATTCATTCAGCTCTCAGCAATGAATAAACAACTTTAATCCTTCTAACAAAAAGAAAAAATCATCCTAATTGTAAAGAAAAAATTACAATTGTAATTTCTTAATTGTAACTAATTGCATTGTTATGTGTGTTTGGTTTTTGAATGATTGTATTATTTCCTATATTTCCTCTGTTTTTTGTAGGCCTATGAAAAAGGTTTTAAATAAAGACCGAAACGTTGGCAATGAGAGTTTAATTTGAACCTGAAGAACTGACTGAGTCCCGATTAACTTTAGTTTTGTACATATATATATATATATATATAAAATGATAAACGAAAAACCGGTAGGATAGATAACAGTTAAAATAAACTGTGAAACATAACAATAAACAGAAACATAGCAAAGACTCTTTTCAATATTTTACCGTAATGGCGGTCGTCCTCAGGAGAATAATTAAATTGACGGAAGAACGACAGTCAACTTGTATATATAAGGAGAGAGAGAGAGAAGGAAAGAAAGGAGGGGAAGAAAGAGAGAATATACGAAAAGTGTGAGAAGGTTGGGAGGGAAAGAGAAAAGTGGGAGGGCAAAAGATGAGCAGAGAGAGAGGAGGATAGAGAAAAGTGTAGAGGGAGAGGAAGAAAGAAAAAGAGAAAGAGAGAGAGTGAGAGAGAGAGCTAATGATGAGCATGGGAAATAAAATGTAGATATATCTGAAGAAATGGAGTTCAAAGGTTGTGCGAACAGAGACGAATATTGCACTGTTCTCTTGTGAAATTCAACATGGTATTGAGAGACTGGTCTAACAAGGTGATTTTTTGGGCAGAGTGATGTAAGAGCCATCTGGTGACTAAGTCATCTTGCAATGATGCCTAATGCTCGACTTGTGCCCTAACAGCCTACCCAATTAACCCCCTGAATCACGGCAGCATTCAAGTCGCCCTTACCAAGCTCGTTATCCAGTCCCCTAAGCGGATTAGCCTTCTGTATGACACAAACACCAATTTATAACCTTATACTTCCATCAAAATACATCACTGTTCGAAATAATTGCTTGACCGCAGTCTAATCCAAGGGACATTTCTATTTTATCCTCATTTCCTCCTCAACAATCAAGAATTCAACTTATCAAAATTAGGGCAAAATTACCGATTTTCTTTTGAGGTATTATTAAATACAAAAGTGGACGGCTACAATTATTAGGTGGTTTCTGTTACGGCATAGACTCGCTCTACAGTAAATACTATCAGTATACTAAAAATTACCTTCCACTGAAATCCTTGATTTCTAATAACTCTCTTAACCGCTGCACGATAAATCCTGTAAACACCAGAACTATGTTTAGTTTACGGTTGAACACTAAATTCATTCGTTGATCATTGACTGTTATCTTATTGATATTATCAACACAAAACCCCCTGCCAACTAAATATTTCAAATTTCTAATTTGGTAATGACAGCACTGATTTCCACAATGACAAACCTGTTGTAATGTATCCAAAACTTTACTATAAATAAGCATGTTTTGGAGATGACAGAAAAATATTTTTCCCCCTAGTTTCATTTTATATTAGCTATAATTCAAATATAGTAACAAATATTCTGATGTTTGAACTCAGCCGATCCCTAAACACAAAAATGAGTAAAAAATCGACACCAAAATGAGTTAAAATAACCGTACACTACATATAGTAAAGTAAAGAGGCATTTACTGGCTGGATTGATAGATACAGACTTCTCATGAAGGCGTTACTATTGAATAGAAAGTAAATTCTAGTTAGAGTTATTATTGAATCCTGGCTTGTAGAGATTGAATAAGTATTAAAAACATGAAGCATCTATATATATAACGTTATTGTGAATCGAGCGTGATCCAGTAAGAGCTTGTAATAATGGCCATTCATTAAAGTTATTGTTAAGTGGAGTACTGTTTAGAAATAATGACCAATAAAAGAAATTCAGCAGTCATACACCCTCATTGTTAAATTTAGCTATGTTTACAATGAGTTACTACTGCAACAAGTGACAGCAAGAGAAAACTAAGTCTTTTGTGTGCAATATTTTCATTTTCCCGAAAGTCATAACATTTACATCATGTTATAATATTTAATGAGAAATTTAAATTTTCTGAAATCACCAGACGTGTAAATCAAATAACTAGAAGACGTGCCCGTTTTTAACAGGTACTTTACAAATATTCTAAGATGAGATTCCAAAATATTATTCGGAAATATAAAATAGTAGAAAATATCATTATTAGCACAGTCCATAACTGTCATTATATCTGCAGTTTCTTTTACGTTTTGCAGCTTTAGATACTGAGCTCAAATTTGTTTTTATTGTAGACATACTTCTTATTTAGCACGCGGATATGTACGACTCACTTTTTAAAGCGAACAAATTATGATAAACGCAAACGAAACTAAACACAACTAACAATACCTTCTTGCAACAGTATTAGGCACCTAAAAATAATTGTATATTTTGAAAAATAAAAATGTAACTAGCGAAACACAACTTAAAAGTCTATAAGTTCACTCCTTCGTTGAATTTACAATCCATTCAAATATTAGATTTTAAGTTAAACATACAGAGATACAATCTGTGTAGTAACAATCTACAGATAGCTGTCAAAGTTTCAGCTGGCTATGACAAATAGCCAGCGTGAGAAGAGCCATGTGAGTTTACATGTGACAAACATTTTTTGGGCAAACAAATAAACAAGTGGGCAGACATTTTCTTAATATTAGATTCGGTTCCTCTAATGTATAAAACGTAAAGATAACTTGAAATGAGTCAGTTCTAAGCAATGTACAACAGCCAAAACCTTTCTTTGAATTATAAAGATTGGAATTATTACCACACCAAAACTATATGCCTGTCAAATATTATTAAGGTTGTCAAATGGTTTGATTTAAAACATATCGACGGCCATCCACGTAAGAAAACAATCAAATATGTTCAGTGGATTTCGAAATATGAAATTCTTAAATTTTCAAAATATATTTTTTTCACCGTCACTATAATTTAAAGTGCGAACACATAAATTAGAATTTAGCTGCAAAGAAACCAAAAAAATATTCTTTGAATGTATCATTACAACCAGTATCTCCTATGGAAAGACTATAAAGCATACCATAATTTAATATGCTCATACTTCTAACTGTATATCGTACAGATTTATACGTATACTAATATTACTGTTACTTAACTTAATCCGTATGAAAGAGTAAATAGCGATGTAAAGTCGCTGCTAAGGGAATAGTATGCTGAAGTATATAATTTATGCAAAATATTCGAAGTAATAAGTTAAAATCTCTTTGCATTTGATATTATATTGGCCAATTTTGAACACTTCAACATTTTTTTAAAACATTAAAGATTAATAAATCTCTCCAATAATAAGATTCCAATAAATAATGTACATAAATTCCATAAGTAGAGTTGGTAACCATTATTCCAAGTAAAGTTTCTCGTTTGTGAGACTAAACCATCTACTTCAATAGACCACGATTATTTCAATTTTTTTCACAAAATATAATTTTAGCTAGATGGTAAACAAAAATGTTAATAATTTGTTGTTTTTGTTTGTAGTTGAGAAGAAAATGTTAAGCTAAATTCATAAAATATCACGATGCTTCTTTCTTTAGTATTTTTTGTAGAAAACATCATTCTCCGATAGAGCACTACTTTTGTACTTAATTTCACCATTCTGTCTTTATGAGTGTGACCACTATCATGTTTTATTATATGTTTATACAAACTGACTTTCTGCAAAAGAAAAATCTAACTTATTTTTAGTACGCTCATTGACAATATCAATTTAATAATAGCTAAAAAATAATATTTACCTAGAAATTTTTATATTGGTAGAGAAAAAATGGTATCGAAAAAGACATAATAGAGAATAAAGCAGACCTCTGATAAAACGATATTTTCCAAAAAATATACATCACATATAAATTATAAGGGGTATTTTCGGGTTAATATCAAGATTATCCATCAAATAGTATCATCTGTATTGAATTCAAGCTTTTAGATACCCATCTACCCATTCACCCTCGCAATATTGGAAAAGAAAATATTAGCCCAAAAGAACAATCGTTACCTTCCACCTGTATCACTTGTTTCAACAGTGCATCACCCCCAATATTTCTCGATTCAATTGTAACACTTCACGAATGGTCTATTTTTGTCAATAACAAATCTTTAATTTGGTATTGAAGGAAGTTTTTTCCTTCACCCCAAACATCCTAGTTTTATTTTCTCTTTTTTTTTGGCATTAATAATTTAAAAAAAAAAGGAATGAAATTCCAGCTAGTGTCCCATTAAATTCTCGATCATAGATGAAGACTTAGTCAACAAAATGAAGCATTTACATGTATATCGTTGTAACTTTACCATCAAAGTAAAATACATTGTGGGCATTATTGTCAGATAAAACTACAATAATTTAGTGTTTTCGATGATCCAACAATAGAATCAATGCTATTATTTAAAATAGTTAATAATTATTAACAATTAAATTATTATTATTATTAAATTATAAGTATTTCCTTACTATAATTATATTAATATTATTTTATTATTAATATAACTGTAATGATTATCTTTATCACTACTATTTTTATTGGTATTGCAATATTTTATTAAAAACAAAAGAACTATTTTTTACTTTTTTTGGTTTATTTTTACTTTATGTCATTATTTCATCATTTGTTTATAATTACTTATAATTTGGTATATAAGTATTACTACAGAAATTATTAAAAAAACGATGCCGATATTTTGACAAATTTACAGTTTTTGAGATCCAAGTATGTGGGTGAGTGTTTATTCACAACTTTAATGGATCTAATTGATATTATTTATAAAAGCAGTCTTTATAACTTAGATGAGTTGTACAGATTTTGGGTAAATTTTCATCATGAAAATTCTACTTTATTATCTATGATATAATTTTGACACTACTTTTTTCTTCCTAAAGAGGTGAAGAAGAAATTTGAGCACAAAGTCCCTCGGAGAGAACCGTTAGGCCGTCGTCTGTACTCGTTATTCTCGTGGCTGTGCGATGCCAAGTATCGCTGAAGATCTCTACTCTAAATACACTTAAGTTAGGCAAAATTTAGGACTCCCAATGTAGAATGTTGATTGTGTGGTACACAAAGGTCCAAGCTTTGGGCCTATGTGTCTTCTCTTATGGGTCGGCTACTGGACCTAACTATATGAGTTATTATGCTGTGACATAAGGATTAAAATAAATACAATTAATGTAATGTATAAAAGGTGATTTTTTAAAAAAAAATAGAACGTAATGAATTAATACGGAATGATATCATTGTTTCCACCAAGTATTTGATATGTATTATTCGGTGTAACAAATAGGTCACACATGCATGTATGGATCAATCAAGTGTTAGGTGTAATTACTTAGAGTAGATTGTAAGTTAACTTCGTGCATTGCAATTTATCAGCGATTCTTATCAAACAAATTATGGCTGAATTATTTAAAAACTAAATTCACGCTTTCCCTTTATCATCACAAAAACAAAAACACATTTGAAAAATATAGTCAGAATTGCAATTTATTCCTATAAGCGTGGTTAATTTTCCAACGCTTAAAAATCAAAACAAGGAAAGATAATTAAAAGAAAATAATATATATACAACTTAACGGTATCTCAGAAAATAATATCAGGAATGGTTAGTATTCCAAATTCAAATTAATCATCGAGATAGGTAGTTCGTTAAATTTAAAAGCTTCCTACAATACAAAAAAAAAATAGGAAATTATACAACTATCCACTACTTACAAACATTCTAAAAGACACAGAATTACAAATAAAATGTTAACAATGTAAATATTATGAACTAAAAATAATAGCTTTCCTATGGACCAACAATCCAAAAGAAAGTATAAGAAATACTGCAGCAATAGACAGTTGTATTAAAAGAAAATAATATAAAAACAGTGTTCGATTTTGAAAATAAAAACATTCAAGCTCTAATGAAATATTGTTTTTCATTTTCAAAATTTCATAGATTTGTAAATTTTCTTGATCTTTAGTCTCAATATTTACACTTAGAACATTTAAATTGTAACTTTGAGTCTTACACCATGCATATAACTGTCTATTGCTGCAGTATTTCTTATACTTTCTTTTGGATTGTTGGTCCATAGGAAAGCTTCAACATTTCAGTTCAGTTTATTCAATCTAAAAAAAAAAAAATGAGGAATTTTTGATAAATAATATTGATTTTTATAATTATTTCATACAATTCATATGTTTTGTGGGCCTATGATGATGTTTTTAAATGAACCAGAAACAAATCGCCATAAAAATTTGATTTGAGGCTGAAGTTGACCGATTCCTGTTTCCTGACCTTACCGGATCTTGCTTTTAGTTCATAGGCGATTCTTTTATCAAAATTTATATTATATCATATATATATATATATATATATATATATATAATCATAACACAATATGAAATGGGAAAACAAGACTAAGATCTTTCAAACGTAATATATATATACGAGTATATATATATATATATATATATATATATAAACTCAAAAATTGTTTGACCTAGTCCTCAATAACAAAACATTGAATATATATATATATATATATATTAAACGAAGAAACAACAATATAACACTCTTCAATATTTCGACCCCGTCGTCATCAGAAGAACAAGAATTCTGCTCTGCTGGTGAATAGCACTCTCATCCTGCTTGCCAGCTGAGTAGAACTCTTATTCTTCTATTAATGACGACGAGATCAAAATATTGCATTGTGTTTTGTTGTTCTTTTTCGTGCTCGTTTCTTTTAATCGTTTGATAGGTTGCCCTAACGCACTCTTTCATGTTTTGAATAATACATATACAAAGAGATTAAATAACGAGAAACTAATTGCTGCAAAGAAATAAGAACCACTTTGCTGAATATTGGATTGAATAAATTACGAACTGATTATATTTATTTTTATAGAAATTTAAAAGAATACAACATTTAAATTCAATAAGTTTAATTTTTTATATAATATAACACATATTTTATGATGACTTAACGTTTAGAAGTGCCACGTATCTAATGTTTCTTTATCAACAGAGTCATTCCGAAATAACCAGCGAGGTGACAGTAACGGTTGGATTGGTAATTGGAAGTTTAATTAACAAGCGTTTATAATTGGCGTCAGCTTTGTGATTTCGCATTGTCGTTAACACAGTTTCTTTGAAAGAGTAATCACATGTGTGAATAACTTTGTCTCATTGCACACAAGTAGGTTCAGAAGAGGTGGCATTTTGTTCCTGCATTTCAAAATGTCTTTTACAAATGTGCAATAATTTAGAAAAAAAAATTTAGGAAAAATATAAGGCAAGAAATCTCTGTGATTGTTGAACATGGCAGCAGAAGATATTTCGACCATACAGCTGCATAATCAGCCATCAGCTCAGCATCCTTTGATTCATCAGGTGGACTCAGAGTAGACAGTCACAACTGCCATCAAAGTTGGGAAAATTTTCTAAATAGAGGTAATGCTTGTAATAGAGAGAAAGTGGAGGGTGGTTAGAAACACTTCCATTTAGGCTAAGACAAGTGTTTATCAATGAAAAAACAGAGGGTACTAACCATTGCGTTTACATTTTAATTGTTGCTAACGTTTTCCAATTTTACAGAACAGGTATCATTGATTAAGCTATTGAAGTCGTCTGGTTTGTGATTCAACCACAACCTAATGAAATTCCTGTTTTGAAACAAACAAAATTCCAATTCCAATATATAAATTATAAAACATTATACAATTTAATGTTATAATAAATTGTAATGTTATAAATTTAAACTTTATTACAATTTGTAAAACTGTAAGAAAACTCTAAGGCAATCTATTAAAGCAACTGTCGACAGAAGGATTTGTAAAATATATAAATTGCCTTGTTTTAAGTTCAAGTCAACATTTCTCAAAGAATATAAATAAAAATAAAATAATAAAAAGAATGTAAATAACTCACATAAACAACACATAAAAGTTGTCTCAACAAAAATTTAATTACACGTTATGAAATAAGACTTCTAAATAATCAATCAAACGAAAAACAACTATTCAAACAAATAAAGTTGGTAATCAGGTCTGATAGCACTTGTCTGCAACAGGTTTCGCAGAGTTGGAACAAGCGATTTACATATTAATACAGGCAATGAAATGGGGAATTAATTTAATTCAAAAACAATTATTTACCAACGATCCATCTGAATACTCGTATGCATCCATTGGTTCGGTTTTATTATCACAGGCAAAAATTAAAACTCTATAGCCTCTTAAAAATCAAGAGTGTTTCCTTTAATTTATACACATAATTTTTTGTGTATTTTGGGAGCAGACACTCAGTGAAGCTTGGTTCATTAAATATTTTGGCAATCTTCATTTTGGTTGGCATGGAAATATATATTACCATATATATTAGCGACCAGTTGTAGTTATATTTTAAAATCTCCTCATAAACTAAAAGAAGGTAATTGAATCCATGCTTTTCAAAGATTCAACATAATTGTACAAATTAATTAGTAACTACTGCCAGTTATAAAATCAAATACTTACATTTTTAGCAGAACTTCAACTTGGTGAAACCTTCCTGAAACAAAAGAAACAAAAATTAACTATTTTTCTTATTTCTTTCGTAAGAATCAAAAATTCAGTTTTCAAGAAAATGACAATACAGAAATGAAGAAAACTGATAGATACATGGCAAAACTTTCAAATTTTGGTTCCAGATTACGAACTTAAAATTATACAAAAAATTTGAAAAAATATTGGTTATTTGGTAAGGTTTTGAGCCCATTTATTGAAAGATAGATCTTCATTGTAAATGGCACTTACTAATATAAAGATATTATAGTTGCTTTAAAAATTTATTGTTTATCATAACATAATAATACCATTACTATAATTTATATTATTATATATAATAATTCTAACATTATATAATATTATATTAGGTATATTTTAAATTCTTTAAATTGTTCGATCGAAATGCGTACATCAATTTTATATTTCTTCATCGTAACAAATAATAGCACCTTCTCGATATACGAATAATGGCATAGTAACCATGTGAACTCAAATAAATGGAGTGCTAATAAAGTGCCCAAAAGTAATGAATACACTTTAACAACAGATATGGAAGAAGGTTTACACAAAACTGTTAACTTTCTAAAGGCGAACAACTAAAAATATGGTTTTAAAATTCAATAAAAAATAATATAGTAAAAACAATGTAATATAAAAACAATAAATAAGATAATACCGAAGTATATTACTATACGAAGTATTAATACAAAAATGTTTTAATTTTAAATCTGTTTGTATTCCAAATATGTAAATTTTATTAATGCTTCCTAGCATTATCCTTATATTATTGTAAATGAAAATTAAACAAATTAATAGTAAAGAAACAGTAAACGGATTTTTTTTTAAATCTAGGTGTTTACAATTATTGACCATTTAAATCGTTACCGTTTAATTTGTTATTTACTTAAAATATGTTTAATAGAATTCATAGAAAATTAAAGACGTGTAAATATAAAACGAGAAATAATTTAAAAAAAACAAATATTAATCACTAAATGGATATTTTATCTATGTAAGATGGACAAAATAAAAACGAACAGATCTGACCTACAGTAACCGCAAAAAAATTAATAAAATAATAAAATTAGGTAAATAAACTTAAATGAAAGATATAATAATAATTTGAAATAAAATGCTCACCACAGATTTATATACCAGTTACTAGTAGGGTACATAAAACTACGATTCCAACGACTTGGTTGAATTGCTCTTGATAATGGACAATGTCGGGAAGCGGTCTAACGTCACAAAGCAGTATACTAGGTAAGAGAGTATTAGACTTCTTACTGATAATTATTACTACATTATTTTTAATAGAATAAAATGATATTATAATATGATATTAATAGTAAAACTCTATAATTATCATTTTATTTATATCATTACTATAGAGTTTATAAAACTAGAAAAAATAAAATAAGAACATAATATAATGGATTAAAAAACAAGAAATCATGTACACTGTTGTACTGAAGTTTTGATGAACCTACATTCATCATTGATGAGAGCTGTTCATCACTAGAGAGATTAAGTTCATAATTCATAAATATCTGAGGATGAATTACTATTCCTCCCAGGGCTTGACATATATTACGATTCTAATAATTATTAAACTCACTCTGGAAACCTTAAAAAATTGAACTATTCAATGCCAAGACGATCTTTAGAGAAATACATATATCAACAATAAGTAGAAAACAAGATACATTTTTAACTATTACCAATTATTTGAATGCTATTTTTTATGAACAATGACAATATTGTTCATTATAAACATATGTATAATGAATTAAAATTGAATGATAAGGAGTTAAGCGATCAATAATTGCAAACACCCAGGTTAAGAAAAAAGATCTATTTATTCACTATTTCTATACTATTAACTTGTTTATTTTTCTTTTACCATAATATAAAATAACGTGAAGAAGTATTGATAAGATTTACAAATTTGGAATACGAAGAGTATTTCAAAAATAAAAGGATTTTCTAAATGTCACAGTTTTTTTTAAATGATATAATACAAACAATTAGAATGTTTAGAATAGAAATGAACATTACTTGTATCTTTCAAAGTAGTATTTAAAAATAAATAAATTAGCTGCCAGATAATGTAAGACCAAAAGTAAAAGATCATATAACAGTAAAATTTAATATAAAAGGAACTAAATCCAAGACAAAGCGAAAGCAAAACACAAACATAAAATATTGAAGTAGTAGAGAATATCTGTTTTATTTGAAGAAACAACCACTACTTTGAACAGTAAAGGAGTTTAGACACTTGAATTAAATCCTATCAAAAGTTATAACAAAATAAAAAAGTTATTATATAAGATATACCATAATGTTACATAAAAGTCAATCATACATAAACCATTGAATAGATCGCAATGCAGTAACAAACGAGACATAACGATAGTGAAAAATGGAAAACATGCCAAGAGGTAAAGGTTTATAAGGCTCCCAGGGATTCATTGATACAACACTGGCGCTGTTCTGAACTATCTAAACATGTTTCGCCAATTCTCCTCTTTTCTTCAAGTTGATGGATTATATGAAACGATCAAATCAAAACTGAAGGCAATCATTTATATTCATAGCAGTGTTTTCGTTTCTCTTATCAAAGTTTATTTGTCTTTTGTTAAGTTGGTAAAGGTGAAGTGAAAACCTGACTTGTGTCTAACAAGAATATGATTTATAAATCAATTGCTGAAGTTACAGTCTGAAAATGTTAAATGTTCAAATGTTGACTGAAATACGACCAAATTAAATAAGTTTTTTTCAGCAACTAAAATCCTGATATTTCATTAATTTCCTCAGGTTAAGATACCAGCACTAAGCAGTGCTGGTAATTTACAAAAATAAATTATTATCAAATAATATTTAAACGTGTTGAATTTCATTGATTATGTTTATGTTTCATATAAAAACTTGAGTAAATACTGAAGAACAACTTTTATTATAATTCACAGGAATGTATTACAGCACGCACTTTCAGAAAGCGTTTCTTAACTACGATGAAAAGAGCCGGTGAGTAAATTACGGATTACCCAAAGGTAAATTGAACTCCGGGTTCTGAACATTCAATTTCATAGATTGAATCTGGTTTTCTCGTGCCCATAAAAACAAACTAGGTCTCACTTTACGATGTTTCATTAATCAATCCAGTTCAAATATTAAAGATGATGAGGGGAAACATTTAGTTTTATTCTTTAATCTGGACAAGTATAAAGGAAGGGACTAATAATGATTGACTGATAAGATCATCGACGAAGAGTTTCTATAATTCTAAAAAAAAATATTCAGATCAAAAGATCCTATAACATAAAGTGGATTTCTTAGAGAAGATCTGACAGCACCGAGTTGGGTAGAAGTGTCTATTTCTACCCCTTTTATTGGATACATGTTTCTTTGTATCGTCATCTAAGCTAAAATAATAAAAAACTATACAATTTACAATACTCGTATTTAATCAACAAAGTACGGCCTGAGGGAGTAATCTATACAAATCAAGCAATAAAAAATATGTATTTGAAAATAACAAACCGAAAGAAACATATTCATTAGTAGATATATTTCTGAGAAGTTTGAAATAATAATGAATATTCAGTAAAACAAACTGAAAGTTAACTTTCCACTTTTTTAATCTTAGGCATTCTTAACAAACTGTTTTATGTTAATTTCTAACATATAACATATAATAGTTAATAGAAAACAAAAAAAATAACATATAATAAAAAAAGCTAACAACAAATCTAAAATTGCATGCCAAAATGACTTTTTAAGATCGTAAATGTTTTTATGATTTATGTATGTAATATTTTTTTAAATCGATGTTTCAGCTCAAATATTTGTAAATTAAAAATATTATTATTTTAAATTTTTCAAATAAATTTACTGCACCATAAATAAGAAACAAACTGATTATACTGATTTTTAAATTCCTTAAATGAAGGTAAAATCAATTTATAAATGAGTTCTGATATTTATAATTATAATGACATGAATTTCTTTAGGTTAAAAATAAAATGTTCTTCAAGTTAAAACTGAGACCGAAAGAGATATTTAAAAACACTCAAATAGGCTTTCCAAATATGAAGAATTTTTTTAGATCAAACAAATTTTTCAACATACATAAAAAACCTCTTTCAATCATGCGAATAGCCTGCACTGCTTCTATAGCATACTAATTTTAAGCACATACAACGTTCAAATTCTTGATATTTTTGTATGTCATTTATTTATTTTTTTCTACTACATTGCTCCGTTATTATCATGCAATTTGACCCGTCAGAAAAAAAATACTACAAAAACGAACCTCGTTTATGTAATACCCATTTCTGTAAATTAATTTTTATTACTTTTTACTTTACTATAAGTAAAGTATAGTGATCGTGAAAAAATTCGATCTCGAGATTTTGACGGAATTACATGTTTTGAGGTCCCAGAAGTCGTTTTATGACGTTTTTACGATGATGTCTGTGTGTGTGTGGGTGGGTGGGTGGGTGGGTGGGTGAGTGTGTTAGCATTGCTTGTTACCACGCTACGGTCCAGAATCTTTGATGGATCAAGTTGATATTTTACACAAAAATGGGCCTCATAAAGACGAAGATCCCTATTGTTTGGGAAGAATTATGCATGATGGGAAAGTCACTTTTTTTGCCAAAAACCGTTTTTTTTTAAACATTTATTTCTCCTAAACTGATAACCCTAGAGTTTTGAAATTTTGACATTATCTTTGAGGTTTCAAATGCAACAAACGAAAAATATATTCAGAATTTTAAAACAACAGGAAATATTTTTTTTTTAATAAAATGTAAAAATTTTTACTTTTAATTCAATCTCAAACCTTGTGAGAACGATACAAGCCATACTGTTTGATGGATCAAAATGAAACTATGCCTAAAAATAGAAAATTATGTGGAGAATGAGTTGAGATATTTTTTTTGAAAATTACATTCGCTAATGAGGCGTTACAGTACGATTTCTGTTTTTAGAAAATGTTTTTTTGACGCTAAACGGCTGATTAAAAAATAATGAAAATTTGACCAAAAATGGAACAAAAAATTAGCAATTCATAAAAAAAAATTCATGAAGTTTCAATTACAGTAAAGAGCAATAACGATATAAAAACTGTTTGTTTATCCTAGACTATGAGAACACCTGCTATACTTGTCGAATTTTTTATATTTTTTTACATTGACTTAGAAATGTTTTGAGCGAATCTACTGAGATAAAATTGATATTTATAAAGGAACAATTTAAATTGTTTATTGACTTATATGAGATGTATGAGGAATGATATTGTGCAGGAAAATGATAACACTCACTCAGTAAAAATTCGTATATATGTTATTTGACAAAAGGGGAAGGAAAATGATCTTATTAAATACTAAGAAGCCATAAAATTCAAAGTGTAATAATTCCGTAAAAACCAAAAATGTAAAAGATAATTTAAAATTGATATCTTTCGTTTAGAGATTAATAAATGTAATTATGGTACATCTTTAATTAACAAAGCACCTTAAAATAACATTTTCTTTGCTGTTTAAGATGTTTTTCAGAGAAAAAAAGGGTTTTTCTTGTTTAAAATTTGAAAATTTTACTTTAATATTCAATGCAGAAGGACGTCAAGTAAACGATGTAGGAAGTCCACTGGCTATTTGAACAAAAGTCATGTTCTCTTGTAGGAGAATATTTCGTATCAAGAAATGTTCACATTGGTTTTTCAAAAAAGTTATTACTGCTGTAGTTATACTAATGAAATTATTTGCATCAGCTGTGTGATGTACAAAAATAAGCATATATAGTGATATGTCCTTCAATCACTATCTTTACTACCTCAGGAATGAAAGACTAATAATCATATCCCATTTAGATGTTTACGTTATGCTTAAATGAGACGTTATGTGTTATATACTCAAAGAATTTGCTATTAAGTTACTTATAGTAAAGTTGAGTGTAGGCCACTCCAGATTTTTGATTGTAAATAAAGCAGTATACATTCTAGAAAAATCAAATCACTAACAATGAATTCTTAAAAATAAACAAAGTTGAAAAGTTAGAGTATAAAGACGGGAAATAAAAACATCAAAAACATTCTTTTGTCAACTATAATTGCACATTAAATGAGAAACATACTTATTACAACTTATAACAATTCCTGGCATGTTGTGCTTAAAGAAGTCAAAAACATGAGGTTGCTTATAAATTGTTTAGGCATTATCTGGAGAAGGCTTGGCGCTCAACTGTTTGTATTACTTATGCTAAAAGAAATACTTGAAGTAGCTATAAGCGATCATTTAGTTTCATCAGTGAAACATAGTAGTACATGACTCGACCATTGCAACAGTCAAATAAACAATATACACATTTCCATAATTAAATAGCAGTAATGGACTGAAATCGGTTGGTAAACACTGGCAATATATGGAAATGAGCTGATACTAGTTTAAAGGGCATTAATACAGAACAGGTAGTGATCTGCATTGAGAGGAGGGGGATGAGGGGTGAATGAATACAGAGAGGGTGGTGGGGCGGGTGGCTCTGTTCTCGAGCATGTGTGACCTGTGCGTGTGTAGGTGTGTGTGTTCTGTTTGGAAGGGGGGCCAGGTCAATGGGTCAATATTTGCTGTCAGCTCTAGGTGTCATATTCTATCTACCTCAATTCAACCTTTTAACGTGTATAAAAAAAACAACATGTATCTTTAATATTTTTTAAAATTAAAGTTTCTAATGAAAACTATAAAGATATTAACTATAAACAAACTAATAACAGTTATTATCAGAAATACCTTCGTACTTAACAAAAAAAATCCAACTTCAATGAAAATTAAATCTTCTTTTTCAATAAATTCTTAGAAGCCGCTTATAAACAATTTAACATTTCATAAAAGAGTTAAAAAAATAAATCTTTATAAAAACGAATAGATATTAAGCCAATGCAAGCTTATAAATTTGACCTTTTCCTGTTACTTCAAACCCGATAAATTATGGTGACTATAAATCACACTGTTATGGAAAATTATTATTAAACTTGGTCTACAAATACACATTTTCAAATCAGTGGATCTAAATTTAAAATTTAATCTCTACGAGTAGAACAATAGTAGCTATTAAAGTTTTGAGTAGTTGTTGAATTTGAGTGGTACAATATTATTCACTATGCAAACACATAGCCCGGATACGTACTGACAGACAACCGATAACTAGATAGCTAACTGATAGATACGTACTTTAGTGGTTTCTGACCACGAAGCTAGCAGTTTATTATTAATCAAAGAAATGATGACACTTGACTATAAACTCAATCAATACTTCATTACTTGTTCAATCTGTTATAGTATTGTATAGTATGTATGAAATTTACTCATGATGGGGATTTTCAAAAAAATACGTCTACCCACAAAAGAGCTATAAGTAAACTAACAACGCGTTAACAACAGTTTTTACTAGGTCCTTGTTGGCATAACAACCTCCACAGTGCCAATATAAACCTGATAAGAACAGTAAGTGCTCGAAACGCGTTTTTAGTTTTAACATAAAGCACTTTTGTGTGCTGATTTTTTCGACATCAATCAATGATCGTTAAATTTAAGGTCTATTGTCTATATTTTACTTAACACATATTGTAAACTACTTTTCTCTAATATCTGTATCAGCGTAATCAGAGTCCTTTAAAACTATGTTCTCATTCCAGTCTTATGAACTTTGAGCACACGATGTAAATTTCATCACCAATCGCCGCCTTTGGATATTAAATCTTTACCAAAAAGTCACAACTACACCGTTTGTAGTTAAAATGTGTTTCTGCAAAACTGTTAAATTCTGCCAAACTGCAAAATCCCTAACTATTTGCAGATAAAGTATACACGGAAAAGTGAAATATTGGGGCAAAGTTGCTGTTAGATCTCAAACAGTAATTTTAGATATAAAATGTATGTAATGTTTTAAAAATAAAATTTAATGTATTTTTCAGTTAACTTTTGAAAATGACTTGATTATATGCACAAATAAACATACACGGACAAATTTCACTGGAATAGAGGTTATTAGAACGTGCATTTCCGTTGAAAACTCTATATTGATATGTTATTCGGAATAAAATACTTATATTAGTTTAAATGAAAGTCTTATAAAGGGTAATCTCCAAAAAAGCAATATAGTATACTGGTTCTGTGTCAACAATTAAACCATTTTTTGAGTTTTATATATACGTAGGCCATCCGGAAAGTAGTACCCGTTTGTGCCGTGTGGAGCGCTGATGAGTAGAGTAGCCGCCGGACAAGTTGCAACACGTTCAGTTCTGTTTCAGCTGTCTGTGTGCTAAGTTACTGGTCGCTGGTACTTCTGGGTTTTTTTCTGTGAGTGTTTATAATGTTCAAGAAAATAGAGAACGCCGCCAGTTGTGAAATTAGAGCTGTGATTAGGTTTCTTAACGCAAGAAATGTGAAACCTTGCGATATTCATCGTCAATTGAAGGAGGTGTATGGAGACAATGTTATGGATGAGTCATCTGTTCGGCGCTGGTGTCGTAATTTCAGCTTGGGCAGAGAGAGCACCCATGATGACGAGCGTTCCGGACGGCCGTCAGTCCGTCCAGCACCAGCACGAACTGGTGAGTTCAATTAACGAATTCGTGAAGGCTGATCGGCGCGTAACAATTGATGAGATCAGTGAAAATTTCAGTAATGTTTCACGAACAGTTATTCATGAAATTGTTAAGGACCACCTGCATTATGCAAAAATTTGCGCAAGGTGGGTTCCTCGCATGCTTATTGACGAACACAAATCCACCCGTATGGCTGCAGCAGTGACGTTTTTGGAACGTTACTCTCGTGATGGAGACTCTTTCTTGACTCGCATTGTCACTGGTGACGAGACATGGGTTTGTTATGCAACACCTACGAGTAAAAGACAATCAATGGAGTGGCGTCATGCTCATTCACCCAACAAGCCAAAAAAATTCAAAACGGTAATGTCTACCCGTAAAGTTATGGCAACCGTTTTCTGGGATCGACGAGGTGTACTGCTCATTGACTTCATGACCCGTGGAGACACTATAAATGCCAATGCATATTGTGAGACATTGAAGAAATTACGGCGAGCAATTCAAAATCGACGGCGAGGTTTGTTGTCTAGCGGCGTCATTCTTCTCCACGACAATGCCAGGCCTCATACAGCTCGGATAACACAACAACTTGTGCAACAATTCAAATGGAAAACTTTTAACCATCCACCCTATAGCCCAGACTTGGACCCTCAGATTTTCATCTGTTTACAAAACTGAAGAATTTTTTAGCAGGAACGAAATTTGAAAGTGATGAAGAACTGAAATCAGCTGTGACTACGTATCTAAATACACTGGCGGCAGAGGAGTACGAAGCTGGGATACAAAAACTCGTCACACGTTACGACAAATGCTTAAATTTGCAAGGTGACTATGTGGAGAAGTAGTTTAAAGTATGTTCTTTACAAATAAAACATTATTATTTGTTAAAATGCTGTCGTTTTTATTTTATTCCAAAACGGGTACTACTTTCCGGATGGCCCTCGTATTATAGAGATATATGAAAACAACATTCTAATTATAAGTCATACAATAAAATTAGATTAACTTATTATTCTATGAAAAGTTAATTATAATTAATAATGGAATGACACGTTAGTTAATAAAGGCACATGTTGGTGAGGACTTGCTAGAGGCTATATCGAAAAGCCCTGCACAGATGACAGGTTGGGGACATGCATAATGTATGAGCCCTTTTAGAGTACCTATCCCATCACCTAATTTGCTTTTTTCAAAACTTGCAAAAATACACATGCAAACGGCTAGAACAAGAGAAGTATATATTCTTGGTATTACAAACTCTAATAATTATAACTATAAACCATTTTCAAGCTGTTAAGTTTTATTAAGATTGTTGTTTTAATTTATTTCTGAAGTCACCATGGTCATTTAAACACATGGATATAAAATAAAATGTCTGCAGTGTCTTACACTTAACTTTAATATCAGTAAACACAATTATACTTTTAACCATTAAATATTCTTATATATCAAATTAATTCATTAAAATATCTTCAAACTTCCTCTATGAACATATAAATAGCCATTTTTTTATTGCATTCCGTAGTATGCTCTCAAAGTGTTAAAAAATCGTCAGATTCTATAAAATGAACGATTTAGAACGTTTCATCACATTCTATGTGAGAATGTAAGGCAATTGCCTTTAAACATTAAAGGTCATCGCCAATTGAACCTAAAACCGATAGAAATGAGAGATACATTCTGAGAACAAAAAGACATTTATTAAAGAATTGAAAAACTAAAGTTTATTTTAGAAATGAGAGAATAAAATACTATAGGAAACATATAGCAGAGTTTCAGCATAATGATAATAATATGTCAGATCCTTCTAAATCAATTACTTCAAGTTTCTTTTTACTAATCAAATCGATATTACCACATTAAACCAAAATCATTGAACTGAATAACTATGATTTCGATAAATTTTCTATAGGGTTTGATATTATGCCTGCACTGGAGCAACATTAAAATAAAGCTCGATTGGTTGTCAGTCAGTTATTATGTATACTTATAGTAAAGCTGAGTGTAGGTCACTCTAGATTTTTTTTGATATCTGCAATTTGCTATAATCGTGATTTCTCGCAGTTTTTTTTAAAACTTACAAATTTTACGTTAATTTTATTGTCTAAATTACATTCTTCTAAATTTATCCATTTACCGTGAAAAAACATTTTCTGAAATCATAAAATGAACCATAATGATGCTTTTTATGCTGTAATTTGAATACAATGTGTTCAGTCCATCCTCTCAAAAGGCGCTTTTTTTGAGTCAACAGTCAATATCAGGTTTTGAACAATGAAATATTATGGTTCATCGAAAATAGTTAATATACAATTAAACTTAATATCATTAGTTGTGCAATCCGTAATTGTGTGGTATTTACTCATTCTGAGGTAAAATGGATAAACAAACAAAAGTATCAACACAAATGAAGTTTTATTCAACGCGTTTCGAACACTTTGTGTTCAACCCGTCAGCACCACATCCTTGGTGTCTTCCTGATGATGAACACAAAGTGTTCGAAACGCGTTGAATAAAACTTCATTTGTGTGGAGACTATTGTTTGTTTATCCATTTTACCTCAGAATAAACTTAATGTACATAATTTAAGTTTTTGCCAGAATGTCACAACATGGATGGTTGAAATATCTCGCATCAAGTGTTGTTATGGTGTTATGGGGAACTAATTACTGTTATTACTGGGGAACTAATATTTTGTTATTTATTACTTAGAATCAATGTCGTATTTATGTTGCTTACCAGGTTAAGAAAGGACCAGAAAAACCTGCCTGGTTCTATCACAAAAATATAAATGAAAGTTAAAATTACATGCATGATTAAGTACCGCCGTTTATTTAGGAAGAAACAAACAAATGACACATTAAACAGCTCACTCGGCATTGCTTCTTGAAAATAGCTGACAGTTGAGGAAGGGGTAAACATGGTGATATCTTGCACTTCTGAACAAATCCAGTCCCAAACTGGTGGAGAAGAGGTAGTTATATTTTGATTTTTTTCAGAAATTGTAAAGACTATAACAGTTTAAACGGGAGCCAAACTGATACATATAAATTTTATTGTTTTTTGCTAAATAATTTATTAACAAAGAAAAAATTATTCAAAACTGAGCTGACGAGTTGATATATTCAAAGGTCATATGATAATAAATTTAAAGTGTAATAACTTTTCACCAAAATATATCGGGAATTTATTTATACTATATACAGTCACACATTAAAAAGAGGAAAAATATTTCAAATTCATTTTTGCTCAAAAACAGCAATGTTCATTAGTCAACTACATTCGGTATATACTATTTATATATACATAAACACTAAGAAATTAATGACCATTACATATAAACAAATAGATTAGATTTATCAGGATGTGGTCAAATTCGATTTAGAGTTTAATTTGAAGCTGGAGAAACTAACCGCATCCTGATACATCTATTATATTTGTTTATATAGAATAGACATACATATACAAACATTTACAAAAGACATATATATATATATATATATATATATAATATATAAGAAGACTTCACAATAAGCACGTGAAATAACAATGAATGCTCAAACCACAGTAAGAAATGAAAAAAAAAACCAAGATCTTTCAACCGCAACAAGCGGTCTTCGTCAGAATCAAATCTCTGACGTCTATGTATATGCTTACATATACATATGCTTAATATACAAATTCATAGGCATATATATGAATTGGTATATATATTGACAAACTATGTTAAACTAAGTACTAAATATTCCATTCGAAAATATCACTTATTTGCTGAACATCAACACTTTTACAATTTTCTTAAGAACAAAAAAAACAAAACGAAATATCAGTGTTACTGCTCTTCTTTCAAAATTTTACATGTCAAATTAAAAACTGTATTTTATCAGTTCCCATTTTCATTCGTTGATCTGAAATGGAAAAGACTCTGTATTAGGGTTTAGAAAAAAATTAAAAAAAATAAAAAACCTATTGAACGTATAAGACGTTTCAAACACGTTGTTTTCTTCCTCAGGTAAATGTAAGATATAAATAAAAAACATTCACCCCCATAAATTAAGCCCCTTTAGGTTAATGAACCATCACTTTTTTCTGTTTCCTTATTTAATGTAAAAAAATTCTACCAAAAATTGATACTGTAGAAAAAATAGCCATAAATTAGGGTATTCCACAAAATTAAAATACCCTAATTTTGTATTAGTATAATTCTAAATTAATCTGAAAGAATAAGAAATAACAAGTACTGTTTTCTCTCAAAGTAATCTCACATTAATTACCACACGGCAGTCCCGTATTTCGATAGGATTTAGAGTAATTCCTTCTCTAAAAGTCCCAAACATTTTAAAGATACATAATTTTAAAGTTAATTTTAGAGTGAATGTAAATTTTAAGTCCTGATTAAATCCCAAAGTATTTGTGTACTGTTGTAAATAAATGGGTTTACACAAACTCTGATGCGGTTACTGCAAGAGTTTTTATCATGCACTGATAGTCAGATCAATTCAAAAAAGAATTACAGACCATATCGAAGAATACATTAAATATAGTACATGAAATAGCGACCACTTTAATGTTTATTCTGCCAAAAATCCTGTCACAAGTAATCTTTATTTTAACTCCTTAGACAAGAGTATTAACAACTTATGCAGCAATTATAATAATCAATGGATAACCAATCAAGAGGCTTACAAGATTAAGAAATTCTTAAAACTCAATACTTAGTTTTGTTTTAATGGACAAATTTCTTTTCGTATGTCTAAAATTCTCAAAATGTTTATATAAATCTAGTAGTTATTTAATAATTAAATTAAACTTGTATTCCTTACAACGAATTATCCCATTGTAGCCTGACCTACCTGTAACTAAAAGGTAGTTAGCTGTGTTAGTCAAAGAATACCTGCTCTTATTCCCTACCACTTTTCTAAACTCAAACGTTAAATGTCAAAACCTTTAACTTACTAAACCCAACAGTTTTTATCAACTTTCCAATAGAACAGTTATGTTCCTCTTTAAATTATTTAGTTTTTTTATTGAATATATGAATATCTCTGATGTTTTTTTACTTCTATTTTAACTAATGAAGAACAATTCTTGTTTGAAGCTCATTGCTTTTTCCAATAAAATATGATTTGAACACATTTCCTTTATAATTTCCAAGGGAAACAAAATTATGTTATTTATTAAAATGCATGATTTTAACAAAGGAAAATATCATAAAATTAATTTTTTAATAATATCAAGGAATGACAACAGTTACATAAATTATTCATAAGGAATTACCTAGGTCCATTTTCTTACTATACTTGAGAATAGAAGGTTTAGCCAGCATGCTTAACAAAAAATATTTATCAAAATAAACAATTAGATACATTCAGTTATTTTTATCAAAAAAATAAATTACGTTCAAAATAATCAGAAAATTATTCATAAGCATTCATCCCACTGAATAGGAGCAAAGAAAATTTTTCATGAATAGTGTCTTTTGAATCGGTGCAGGAAAAAATCCTTCCATCCCCCCCCCCCCCCCCCCAACGCCCACAAAAAAAAAATGAATCTATATTTTGACTAGAAGTAGTATATTAAACCAATACCAAATTACCAAAAAATATAAAAACTTCTAGAAAATCAAAATAATTTTTTCAGGTCACTTTATTTATTTAAACAGAAACTGGAAAATAGCACAATATAAAAATGCTGAAGTAAATCAAATTCATTACTCGAATAAAATAAATTAAAACAATACCAATACATTTTTCGATATAAGAATTTTGAAAATTTTTCAAAATCATTTCAGAAAAATAAAATACATTCAAATAAAAACAATTTAAACAATAGTGTCAAAGTATAATGTGTTAATGTCAAAAGTTAAGTCTCAAGTCATTAACTTAGAATACACAGAAACCTGGATCAAGTAATCATATTCTTTTTTCTTTGGTTTACATCGCCGAATGGTGGTAAATTATATATATACATACATAAGGAGAAAAATTTAGTGTTAGTTTACCTGTTAATTGTTTTTTGAGGGGGGATTTTTTCCCCGGGGGGTTTTTCTCCCGGAGGGGTTTTTTTCCTAGAATCCTTTTGAATGATACACTAATAAGATTTTCAGGAACAGAAATTGTTATGTATTGGTTGTGCTGAGGTGGCTTTTCGCAGCAGTGGTTAATAGATGTAGAATAAGAAGGCTGGCATGGGAGGGAATGAAGAGAGATCCGTTAGGGCTGTGACGGGGCGTCTGCTGGTGGGACAGGGATCAGTCAATAATTACTTAGTTGAGAAGTGGGATGTCTTTTGGTTGTACACTCAGCGGCCCTCCTTCAGAAAAACAAGCCGATTTACTTCTTCAGCCTGGTGCTGGCTACACCAATCGCTTTCAGACTTCTTCTTCCACCATTTCCAAACAAAATAAACAAAAAAAAAAAAAAAGAACCATGCAAATGAGACAAGTCGATATAAACCTCTTTGCTAGTCTCTTTAAAATTCATTTAATTCTCTCTTTTTGCCTAGTATTCAACTGTGTGAATTATTATCACCAATTGTGCTTGATGCAAATAACTTTTTCACAAGAGGAACATTTTCATTGCTTAGAAGGCAATTGGAAAACTTTAAAATTAATGTATTCATACTCGTACAATTCATTACATCTTTCAAATTGAAGCTTCTCAATGAGAAGGCAATAAAGAAAAAGGAAGTGATAGAAAACATGAAAATAAACAAAAGCAAATAAAGCAATACAAATAAAGAAAATAAATAATGCATGAATAAATTATTAAAAGTAATGAAAAAATCTATCAGCATTTATTACGTTTAGGAGATCATCAAGCACCTAGGAGGCAAATACGTGCCTCCACTTCTTAAGTATTTAAGCTAGCGTGATAGTTACCTTACTATCGGCAAGTGATTGAGCATATGAACAAAAAAAAGTTAAAAGTAAACAGTGGGGACTTCCATGGATAACAATAACAAAGAAGTTGCGTTGACCGACGGGGGCTTTGTGCCAATTCAGACACCGGATCAGCTTGTGTCAAATCAAACGATTTGAAGAAAAGAACACGGAGAAACAAATTGAACATTTTGACCTTGTCATCATCAGGACAAGGTTGATGAAGGATAACGATAGGTAAAATAAAAGGCGTCCCAATGTAGAATGTTCTTTGTGTGGTATCACAAAAAGCCAGTGTTTGGTTTATGTGTGTTCTATCGTGGGACAGCTGCTCTAACGTAACCTATTATGCAACATTAGTTAAATGCGTTTAAGTTTTAAAAGCTAAATGTTGATATACTTCATCCTAGATGGCGTAAAGGTGATAAATAGAAACTGGAGTGAAGCCTAGAGGTTGATCTAGTAACTAGTAGCGAAGAGGTTCTTCAGCGCAATACTTGTGTGGGCCGCAGGTCGAGTATCGAGGACATGTCACATTTCTGAGAGTCTCCCATAGCCGATCTGTCAGTTCTGTGTAACACCGAATGTTCGGCTGGCCACAATGATTTAATTTACAAAGCTGGCCGTTATACCTAAACTCATAATAATTATTAACGGTTTAAAGCATATTAAGTTTGTCCTAAATTAATGTGATTTATTTATAAGCAGATGGTTGCTTTGATTGCCACGTGCTTCTCGGTCACACTTGCTTCCTTTTTGATCATGTTCCTTTTTTGACACGCCATTGAACCATTTATAAAAATGCTTGAGAATAGAAATTCAATAAGTAAAAGAAATAAGCGAATTCAATATACATTTGATCAATAAAATACTCTAGCAATTTTTTAACGCAAAGTTATAATGCTCCTTCTTTTAAAATAATAAAGGAAGGGTTGTAACAAAATATTATTAAAAGGGCTCCTTTATTTGAAAAATAAAAGATTAATAGTTTCCATCTACTGAAATACTTTGAAAATAGAACTTGACACTTGTTAATATATTACCATTATATTCCGTTTTTACGTCACTGTCTAGTGGCCCCGTTCTTGTCGTTAATACTAAATTTTGTTTGATTCCAGAAAGTTATCTTACGTTATAGAAATAATCAAATGATCTTTTCAACGTAATGCTCTATAGCTTTATTAGTAATATCTAATTCTATTGAATATAATTGACAAGTATATAAAGAAATTGTTTTATTGACAACTAATTAAAGAAAAGAACACTTAGGAACAATATGAGTTGCTGTTTATCTTCAGAAATATTCTGAAGTTTAGTTTTCATTCTTAAAGTAAACAGTTCAATTTTACAAACCAGTAATTTAATTATTAATTCTTTAATTTTTTTTAGTAAGAAATATGTAATCTCTAAAATATTTTGGAGTTAAATTTAAGGTAATAATTAATTTAAAAAAAAGTTAGTGGTATTCCAGAGGTGAAAAGTATGGCTTATTTGTTCTTAAGAATACATTTACGTTATTGAACAGTCACATCACCGGGTCCATTTCATGATCCTATATGATCTGGAACCTTTAATTTTGCTTTCCAATCAGCCTTTAAGAATAAGGATCTAAAGAAAATATCTGGCATTGTGTTGACTCAGTAGTAGAGGTAAGATCAGGCCTAAAAAATTCAGCCCGACCCGACCCAGACCCGTGGGTTTAAATCCGGCCCAAGCGCGACTAGACCCGACCCGTCCCGATTATATATTTGGTATATATTGGAGTTTATTCTCCAGCAGCCAAGCAAGTTTAGGTCATCAATTATATCAGAATTATTTATTATTTATAAATATTCCGTAGTTTAATCCCCATGCATCGTTTTAGTATAATCTATATAAATAAAAGAGAAGTTTTGTCTGTACATTGTTTAGAACTGACTCATTTCATGTTGTCTTTACATTACATATATTAGAGAAACCGAATCCACTTTAAAAAAATTTCTATCTGTCGGTTTGTCCACAAATTTTTGACACAAGTTAACTCAGCCACCATAAGGCATAGTGAGCAGAAACTTTTACAGTAAATTTGTGTATATCTATCTTAAAATCTATGATTTTAATGGATTGGAAGTTCAGAGTAAAAGTGAAGTTATGGACTTTAAGCACAAACTTTTGTCAGAATTAAACTCGGCTACCATACGGTATAGGAAGCTGAAACATTGAAAGTAGGTTTGTGTATGTCTAACTTTAAAATCTAAGCTTTGAATAGATTGAAAATTCAACGTAGAAGCGAAGTTACGGACTTTTAAGCTGTCTTTGGCTAACTTCACAGACATGATTATTTTGAAAACACACAGGTATAGCAAGTAGGTATTGTTGTTGATTTCAATTTCATTCACACTTCAGCTCCCAGCAAGAGATAATTGACAAGGTGTTTCCCGAGTTCAAGGTCGACAATCTATTCAGAAAAACAAACTTTGTGAGCGACCAATTCTCAATCCTACAAATGTACTGGCAGGGATCTTAGACTGCCTGCTCATGACTTATAACTTAAAGTAGACTGTTACGAAACGAAATCATACTGTTACAAAACTTGAGTGCTCCAAAAATGTGCAACGGAACACGTTTCCGAATTCGTGCTTTGGACAGATACGTCATACAGACTGATATCATGACTGGGTACGGTACTGAGGAACCAGTCTTTACATCACGCATACCATTGATACTTAACAACTGTCCCTTTCAATTCAAACGGTTGCAATTTCCCGTCAGCGTCTGTTTCGCAATGACGGTAAATAAGTCGCAGGGCCAAACTCTGTGTACGGCAGGAATTGAAGTGAATGAGACCAAGTGTTTCTCACATGGTCAACTGTTTGTTGCTTGCTCAAGAGTTTGAGGTTACAACTCTCTTTCTTTCATCACCTGAAGGACGGACAGCCCATGTGGTGTATACACACTTAAGTAAGTACTTAACACTGTGGTAATAAATATATTTTTTCCTCTTTTATAATTTTTCTAATTATATTTTGAAATACCACTTATTATCTCTGAAGTTTTGTAAAGTACTTGTAAAAGACGGGTACGTTTATCATATATACATACATATATATATATATATATCAATGATCAAACCATAATAAGAAAATGGGAAAACAAGACTAAGCAAGTTGGGTTTTTGACTCTGACGAAGACCGCTTGTTACGGTTGAAAGATCTTAGTCTTGTTTTCCCATTTCCTTATTGGTTTGATCATTGATTGTTATTTCACGTGTTTATGTGAAATCTTTATATATATATATATACACTAAAAATAAGTTAGAGTGAGAGATAAGCCCAAAGCGAACCCGACCCGAACGTAACAATTGACATAATAATTGACCGACCCGGTCCTAATAAAGGATCTCACCTCTACTCAGGAGCAATGTAAAGATTTATATTATCCCCCGTGGCAAGTTATCCCCAGTAGTTAGAATCGATTTCACTTCCTTCTAAAGTAGAGGTAACTTGCTTTAAAAAAATAAAAAAATTGTTCAGTATGGATAGGTGGTCTAACAAAAGGTGTTAGACTGTTATAAGACACAAGTGGAATTAGAGATAGGGACTGATAAAATGGTTATTGGGTAGAGAGAAGAAAGAAGGAAAGAAAGAAAGAAAGAAAGAGAGGGGGGAGGGAGAGAGAAATGAGAACAGAATTAAGGATAGGCAACAAGGACGGAAGATAGCAGGAGATAGGAGGAATGGTGCAACTTTACGAGAAATAGAATGAACAAGGAGGGATACGGAGTGATACATAGAGAGAAGGAGGAAATGGGATGGATATTATATTATAGAGTAGGCAAATAATGAAGGAGAGGGAGACAGAGAGAGAGGTGATGAATTAATGCTAGGGAGAGGTGTAGAGGGTTACTGGAATGACAGCTAGCTAGTAGGGATACAGAATGAAGAAGGAAGTTAGCACTGATTCTAGTTTCAATTTCAGTTACCTTGAAAAGTCAGAGGGGGTAAGAGAATTAACTTACAATTAACAAACGGATTTTTAATTCGTTAAAAAATCTAAAACATTACCTAAGAGTGGAACCTCCTATCTTTATTACTACCAGCAAGCACACCACTCCCCAGCATATTATAAAAAGAAATTGAAAAATTAATTTCATGAAAATCTGAATTTATTGAATCATGATAAATAAATAATTCTGTATAGCTTTTCTAAAGAACATTCATCATCATAAATTATAAGGCCATTTGTGCTGTTTGTTTTACAAATATTACATCTAGTATTTGCCTTACAACCTTTTGTGGCAACCAGCAATTACCTGACCACTGGATCAAAAGTTGGCAGCCCTGTTTTAGCTGTACTCTTCTATATGATTTCAATATCTAAATAGTTTTGGTTAAAAACTGTTCTTATATTGAGTTTTGAAATTAGAAGAGTAACAAATTAAGTTTTTTTTTATATCATCTTCATCTCATTAAATTGGGAGTCACCAGGATCCTGTCATTTTTCAATACCCAATACGTTTGGTTCCCAAACCTTCTTTGAAAAAAAAACCTTATGATTTCTTTCTGTAATTACAACAAGTTCATATCGAACAGAAGCAAACTGATGAGTTGTTAAACAAGCGTCGCTAGCTGACAGGAAATGGGAATGGAATGACAAATTACGCGACTTTAAGCAATTACTCCCGCCAATATTTGGTTAAGTATGATCAACGTTTTAGCGATAAATGTAACACTTACAAACGTAAACTGCTAATCTATAGACAAGCGTCCGGTCGGCAGTTAGTTTTCAACCTCAATTATTTCCTAACTATTGATACAGTGCTACCATCTGAATTTCTGTTCAATTAATTCAACTGCCTTTGTTTCATCATTCATTTTGTTCACACAGTTTAATCTTGCTGTAAAATCATTTTACAACATATTTACAGTTAACTTCTCTTATATTTAATTAATCTTAGAGTCTTTAAACTACTGCAACTGTACAAATCAAACCATTTATATTTTTGGCAGCTTTTTATACAGCTCAATTATTAAATACAAAATTCTATCAAAATGAGTAAATTTAAAATATTATAATACAATACAGAATTTCGTATTTCTAATCCATTATGTATATATAAACCTATAGTCATCTAGAAGTTCAGAACCTGCAGTTCCTTAAGTTCCATACAATTACTGGATACATTTTTAATATTAGTTAGGTATTAATTTTTTTTAAAAAGCTCTGTGTCTTTTGGTTTTACTATTTAATATTTTGTTTCTTTGTTTCCAATATATTTATTAGCGGTTTTCTTGTTTTTTTCGGCCAAGTTTTAATTAGAAATTAGTAATTGAGCAATATGAGGTTCTTTTCAAGAGACACACGCTGAAAAGTTTAGAAGTGCAACACTAAAATATATAAGGATATTATTGTTGGCATTCCACAACTTTACCATTAAATCCTCTCTTCGAAACGTAACTATTATGCTACTTTAATTTAGTAGAAGTTTTCACGCTAGAAATCATCAACTTGATTGATCGTGTACGAATGTATTGCCAAAAACAGCTTAAATAAATGTATTATTAGAACGGCTTTAAATCGTGTGTATTCATGAAAAATGTCAAGACATTTATATGATGAATATTAACATAGAAATGAGTACGAGTGAACTGGATTATAGAATATAGATATAGATTATAGAACTAGTATAAAGAATAGGGCAGGTCTTGTTTGAGTGGGGCAGGAGATGACGTGTCAGATCGTCGCAGTCCAGGTAGCCTTGAGTTACGTAACCTCTGAGGGCGTTAGTATCAATCTCAATCAAAACTTCAGTGCTTTCTAGAAACTTTGAAAAAATCATCAGGATTTTCGGGATTTATTATAGTTACATCCCCACCCCAGCTCTGAAATATATTTCTCTCCCACTTCCCACAACATACAAAAAACACAACACAAATTCACCCACACGTACACATCCACACACTCCCGATTATTTCCTTTTCCATAATGCACCATATTTTAGAAGTGATAAAACAATGTCTTTCTATAGAAATGTTTATATTGTTTGAAACTATAACTTCATACTATTTGTTATGAAAGTTTGCCTGACACGCTATAATGAATAAAAATAACTCCTGTATTTCGCCTGTTAACCTTTTATGATCACATAGAATAGTTTTAACCACTCTATTTCTTTAAGAAATATCTTTTAACAACACTTCTAGTAAAAAATGAAAAAAATACTGAAATTATTATTATATATTTTAATACAGCAAAACCAGAGAAAGTTAAATGAAATATTTGAAATCAAGTAATCTTTGCTCCTTGATTCAAAAATATTTATTAAAAAACAAAAACAATTTTCACCAATATGTGATAAACAGAAGATACAACACAATTACATAGCAGAGAGCTTTTTATGGAAAAAAGGAAGCCAAATTTAGTGGAAGTTGTTTTCGGGTAGGAACTCTCTAATGTTTGGGGTTCATTGTCGTTTTCCTGACGATTTTTCACAGCCGTTAAACTGCTTTATCGAATCCATTTACTTAGAGCCTTGATTTCCAAACTTCCTGTCTTCAGAACAACTTAAACTCTTTTCGACGGACAGTAATCTTTTTCTTTCAAAGCTAATGCTGAAAGCACAAACTAAACTACAATTTCTAACTACAAACTCTTAACTATACCTAATTGGTATAGTTTAGTTTAATGTTAATAGTTTTATTAATGTTTAAATATAAAAATATTGCATAGGATTTCATTTTGTAGCACTAAGGTTCTGACATTTGAATATCTCTTGTGAAAATGTTTCATTTTCAATTTGTTTCAACGTATATTAATGGGGCTGTTAATAGAAACACTCATACACCAAGAAATAACATTTTATTCATATTTCATATTTTGAACTTATACTGAACAAGTTGTCTCTCGTATATTGTATTCAGTTAGAAATTAAACAATTCACCTATGTCAGGTCAATAAAATAATGATGAGAGTGAAGCAAAGACGTTTTTTGCTAAATATTTTAATAATAACCACCTTTTTTTGCCTGTGAAATTTATTTGGTATACATACAAACAGAGACAGTGAGAGAAACGACCATTAGAGGGTCGAAAGATTGAAAGTGTTCCTCCTGGTAGTTTGTTTCATATGAGTTTCGTTCTATTTTTTAATACTTAGATGCCATGGAAAGCTACCAATAAAAATCACATATATGTTCTGATATAGACGTATTGATGTATCAAATACCACATGACTATTCTAACAGACCAATCTTACCAAATGACCATGGATGTCGAAATATCAAAGTGGTTTTTGTTTGTTACTTTTCGGCATTTTTCTTTTTTCCAAACTATCTTATTTATTGATTAGACAATTCAATATATTTTAGTTATTTATAAGTGTGGTGACTCTTAAATATATTTTATCAAAAAGTTAGCAGCACCACCTTTATTGATTGATGACTTTTTGATGATATAGTACATTCTAGTTTTCTTACTATCTTGTGATGGGTCGCCAGTATTCCTACAGTAAACAGAGAAGAATCTTCTATAGAAGAAACACTGAGTTCAACTAGTTAGGGATAATTCCCTATAATCGCAATGAAACCAATCAAAACTAAAAAGAGGACTAAAAACTAATAGGACATTAACTATCAGTACTAAAAACTCATTGATATATCAAACTGTCGGTGTCGGTAATCATACGCCATCCTCAAGTCCACCATAATGCTAAGAAGTATTTAAACAGTGGGTAAATATTAAGGTTAGAACTTGGTAAAGTGAAGGCCGGGAGTCGGTGGAATGGAGTAAGTAGCGCAGGTTAGTTGGTCGACTGGGTAGTGGCCGGTAGGCTACCTGCTACTATTTCAAGTCCGTGCTGGTATCAAAATTCAATTCTATTAGTAAAACTGATACCAAATTATTTAAAACAAGAAGCAATATAGTATACTTATTATATATCAGGTTCCAAACCACAATAAGAAATGAGAAAAAGGATTAAGATGTTTCTTTAGTTTCTTGTTGTGGTTTGGATGTTGATTATTATTTCAAGTATTTATTGTGAAATATTGTTATATGATATGTCAGAGATTGAGATTGAGAGGATATATTAGAGAAGAAACGAACAAAACCTCACTTTGAAATTTCCAATTCTGTCATCATACGGAGAAGCGAAGTTACTGAAAAACTATCTATATGTATGATGCATACTATAATAAGTATCAATACGTCTAGTAGTATCGTTATGAGTAGTAAGTTTTTTGTTCGTTAAATTTTCAGTTTTATGAATTGCATGTAGCTTCACTGTCCTTGTATTTTGAATAGTATATATTTAACATGTTTAATTTAATTGTAATTAAACATAAATAAAAATAAAAAAAGAGAAAATATAATAACAGGAAGTGTTAGGGACAACAATTACAGTTTCTAATTTTCAGTTTCAACCTTCTTCAGAGAACCTAAAAAAGAGAGAGAGACGAAACGTAAACCAGTCGAAAAATTACGAACTGTAAGTGTATGTTTTTCCTTTTATTTGTGTTACTTTACTAACTTTTAACCATTTTTGTCCATTCCAGATCGTTTCCACAACTTTAAAAGTTAATTACTCTGTGTTAATACATAATTTACTAAAATACGCTTTGGTTTGTAAAATATGATTACAATTTCATTTAATTCAACATTAAGAACGCGATGCAATATATGAAGCCAAAGATACTTGAAACAGATCCAAAATCAATATCAGCTGCTAAGAAATGAGTGCATTAGCCAAAAACACTTGGAAAACTCCTGTGGACCGAACATACAACTGATAAAAACTAAATAAAAAAAATGAACTTTTAAATTACATCTCGAATAATGCAAATGAAGGGATGAGTACTGTACTACTTACCAGAATGCTATTGATATACTCGACAGCATTTATATTAAAATAAAATTGATTTATTTCATATTATTAATTAATTTAAGTGAAATTTATTATTTTAAACGTAAATGAAAATATGAAAGATAAATTAACTATATTCGTATATGAATAACGGCATTTATTTGTCACTCGAAAACAAGACGGAGAGTGCACTGATGAGTGTGTTCAAAGTTGAAAGGCACTATGTAAAGATGGCTTATGACTGAGCCACTGATCGCAGAGACGAGCATTAGTGGTGCGTTTACAAGCGGGCTATCACGCATACATATAGCAATGGTTATTTGAAAACACAGGTTTGATATTAACAGAAGCGTTCAATCAAGTTCAATCCTTCCATCATATTGGGAGAAATTTTCAGCTCATCACGGGTCAAAAGGCACTTCCACTATACTACAATGAACAATGAAACATTCAGTCAAAATAAGGCTGAGCAAATAATGAGATGTGATTGGGGTTAGCTCTATACCATTTCCAGATTGTCTATCATACAGTAAATGAAAATACTAATGCTGATACTATTTCAAGAATTTCTGGAGCAACATCTCACAGAATGTCACTATTGTCATACCGGCACAGCAAGAATCTTTCACTGGGTGAGTAAGAAAAATCTAAACTATCACACTAGATGAAGTCACATTTGTTTGTAAAGATTATAGTGAAATTAAATCTGGATTTTATAAAATCCATAAAAATAAAACTCCATAAAGTCCATAAAGCTTCATAAAAACGACTTCATCCTTCTTACATTTTAAACATTGATTTTAAATGGCTTTTTGCATCAAAATTGAAAAATCGTTGGCTACTTACTCTTGTGGACGAGTATTTCCACTTTTCTTTCGCTTTCCTATGCCCACATATGAGTTCTTCAAATATCATACACTATTTTCAAAATTAATTTTTCTATTTGGCACCCTAGCATTTGTTACTTCATACAAGACGCAATTTCCATTTCAGAGAATCAACAGCCTTTTTTAATTTTAATTGAACAGACACCAGCCACACGACATCATGTAGCCTCAAAAGGAATTAACTGGCAGAGCCTTACAATGGTGTCATCTGGAAAACTATAAAGAACGGACAACAAACAGTTTCAGTCTTCTGACTCGGAAAAGGTGCTAGCCGAGTCTCTTCATTCAATGAGGTCATTATAACTGTAATTCACACGAAAAGTTTTTTAAATACTGTCGTAAATCTGAGACCACAGACTTCATCCTCCTGGTTCACAACACCAGTTTTGGTGCTATAAATGAACTATATCCGTACATGAATTTACAAGAATCAAATTAAGTTCAATCTAGTAAGTTTGAAGACCTCGTAGAATTTGATCTAATAGGGAGTTATCTACAATACGTCCTTATTCGTCGTAAAGGAAAACGGAATCTAATGCCTCCTAAAAACTGTTACCTCCAGGGAGTGAAGAAGACCAATCTGACTTGAAAGGTTCTGAAGAATTCATAAATACCTCTAAGAAACCCGAAATTCAAATTTAAACTCAAATTACAGAACAAGTCACAACTTCGCCTATATAACCCCATATGAAAACTCATACTCAGATTTAGGAGTAACTGAAGCAACCAGATAACAATTAGTCAGAACACAGCGAAAAGAAATAAAGAACTGAGAGAACTACTCCATATTACATGTTGAGAGGCAGGCAGACTTACACAATGCATAATAGGGATAAAAAAGGCAGACACGTGAAAAATAAAAATACAGACAAATAATACAAAGAAAAAATAGAATAAATGCAAGACTCAACAATAAATCAATGTTTGAGATTAAAACATGTTATTCCTATTGTACATGGTGGCATTTATGAGTGCAGTACTATCAGCTCTTATCCGGCTCTTGCATGACGAATAGTGAAATGAATATGCCAATTTTTCTTCGTGATTTTTGTTATTTCCTTTATTTTCCTTACAAAGCGTTTAATTTTCATTTTAAATACATTTAACCAACGTTTTGTGTTATTTGTCTACATTAAATAAATTAACAAAAGAGTTCAAATATAACAGAGAATTTGTTAAACTAAACTAAACAAAACTAAACGTATAAACTTAAAGTATCAAATTGTTAGTAAAACCAACAACCTTCGCCAACAAAAGTCTTAAAGAAAATAAATAAGACCGTAGTTTGCAAGATTATATGGTCAGTAAACTTGATGGCCTGACTGGAGTACTTCACATTCTCTTAAACTTCTAATTATGGTTTATTAGAATTCGACGTCATGAGGGATATTCCTGATATTTGATTACTTACCGTTCATTTCTGAGCTTATGATTACAGATCACCTTCAAATGTGTTCTGCTTTTTATCAATAGTTTTGTCTTATACCTATTATATCAATTATATATCACACAGTAGGTAAAATGCTACTTTTTATTTAATCTTTTTAAAAATTTTAACTTTACTTCATCCATGGAAATTTGTGATTGTATTTATTTCTTGTGCAATTTTATACTTAATATTTACAATTAAAAGGCAAAATACATTAATTTTGTGGAAAAAAGCAATATACAATTTTATTCAAAAGTTTAAAAAATACAAAAAATGGAGTTCATAACTATTTAGACTTTCACATTTATTATTTTAAACATCTAAAATATAACTTCATAATATATGAGAATAAATACGTTTAGTAAATTGAAAATCTAACTTGTTGAAGTAAGCACTTGATTTAAGATTCAGTTTCATATACATCTATCAGAATCGTACATATGTGTACTTCACGTATTTATTTTCTTTTTTAATTTCATAATTTTAGAAGATTACGACAGACAAATAAACTATTTATTTTTTTTTAAGTACTTTTACTACGAAAAAGTAAATAAACTATGGTATTAGAAAATTTTAACTAAATGCAAGTTCCCTCATACCTGTATGAGGGAATTTAGAAAATATTCCGGAGGGAATTCTATTAAATTTCTCAGTTAAAATATATAGGCCGTGATCTGTTGAAGGAAGCGGAAATGCCATATGAATGAAGAGGCTGGGATGATCTAGCACGCTCCTTCAGACTGGCAATCGAACAATGGGCACCAGTCGAAACAGGCATTGAGTAAGCAGACTGCGAGCTAAGACAATTACTGTGCCGAAACACACAGGCTGGGTATCTGAATCTGCAAGCGTAGAAAACTATCTCACACATTATATCAACACTATATATATATATATATAAATTCACACAAGGGGTTCATGAGGATTTTGGTCATAAAACATACAACTCCTGATTATAAGCCGACGTTTCGCCAAAAGTTGTTTGGCATTTTCAAGGCTAAAAAACAATTTATTAACGACATAAGTAAAGCAAGATAAATACATCACCGGACACCACCCAACAGAAAACAAACATTCTGAGGTAAAATAGATAAACCAACAAAAGTCTCCACACAAATGAAGTTTTATTCAAAGCGTTTCGAACACTTTGTGTTCATCATCAGGAAGACAATATAATACAAATTATATCTAATTAGTTACAAAAATTAGAGTGAAATAATAAAATTCAATTAAGAGAATTCAAGACATACCCAAGGATGTGGTACTGACGGGTTGGTCCAGTGAAAACAACTAGTAGGAAACAGATCCGTTGCGAAAGAGTGGGGATAGGCATTTAGGAGATAAGGTGACAAAAGGCTTCGGGTATGCTTAAAAACCGTTAACTGAAATACAGAAGGCCAAAACCACTAATTTAGAGGAAATAAACTTTTTTTTTTATTTATTTTTTAATTTATTCTTTGTGATTCTAGGAAGAGTTTAAGAAATTTTGGACACCTTGGAATTTGATCATTAAGACATAGAGAGGCAGAAGAATTATTAATGACGGCCTTGTTTATTTGAAAAGCTTCCAAATTACAAATTTCTTTAAACTTTCTATTTGCATGTAGGATGGTAAGGTTCAAGTTTGGATCAAAGCTGTGATTTTGTGGGACAAGGTGTTTCGCAAAATGTGAAAAAAATTCTTTATTATTCTTATTGTCATTTTTCCTTTGCAAGTATTCATTAAAATGTTCCCAGGTTCTTTTCTCAAAGGAGCGCACAGTCATGCCAATGTAAAAACATTGACTGTGTTACAGGACAACTTATATACTCCACTCAATGAACTAGGATAAAAACTCGATTTAGGGGTTAACAAGGATTTTAAATTACCATTTGTTTTGTAACTGACTCTAAAATTAAATACTTTTATTCTCTCAGACGGTCCATACATTACTGAGCACTGAGGTAACGTTTGCACAATCACAGCGTTATTCAACTAAAAAGTCAAGTAATTCTCTTTCTGTCAAGAGCTATAAACCCCGGGATGATATCTGTATAACAAGCGAGTTCTGAATAGTGTATCACTCATAATAATAATCCTCTTCGGTAGGGTGGGTTTTACTCACACTGTTACATAGGGATGTTTCATCCGCTTTAGTTCAGTTGGTCGACCTCATGGAACACCTCTGACTTCCACACTCATGGCCACATTATCAGTTTCTTTTTATTATTCTGATATATAGACAAACATTAGCTGTAACTTCTAAATGGCCATCCTTACAAGCTCCTAATTAATAACAATGATCGACTTCTTTGACCATCAAATAGAAATAACACTGATTTGTTTTACATTTTTATTCTTCACTATCTGTAGTATTAAGGCACAAAAGCATGGAAATTGTATAACAAAATATATAAATTATAAAATAAGAAAGAGATAAAAATTATTCCCTGATTTCTTTTGTTATTAGAACGATACCTTATAAATAAGACGCTAATAAGTGACCAATGACAATTAAAATGTTAATAAACATATACCACTCAACGGGCGAAGATTCAGAGACACACAATGGTGGTCGGCAGGTCTAAATATCAGAAGGGATTTGAAGCATTGCTTTATTGGATTTTTCCCTTGTGCAGCGTAGTTAATTGAAAACTACAATGATAAACGTCCCATGAAGTAATAAGTCAACGAGAATAAGATCAAAATACATACATGGGTGAAATGACGCCACATAGTGGTTTACTGTAATCAATAGGACAAACAGTTATAAAGGGGGAGGAATATTGGATTTCAGGCGAAATGTAAATCAGGTGAGGTGTTGAATGAAGTAATGTGACGGGTAACGATTTGTAAGGGAACTTGTTGCCAACAACTTCAACCAGTCATATTTTACAAGCATTCATTTCCTGTTGGGCGAGAAATAAGCGGTGCTCTCCATTCATGATATCTGTCCGCCGGAAGCTGCGGAGATGGAGGCCCAAGACAAACGCACACGCCGCCCCTGATTTAGTTAAACACAACTTCCTAGCACCATCTACCAGCACAAATGTCCACCTATCCAGAATTCTGAATTAACCAACTCTCAGAATAGTATCACTAAAATTAAATTTACTGCTGTTGCAACAAAGACTTACCAAAAATCAACGTAATAGCAGTAACTCAATTGTATCATCTAATGTCACCATTACTATCTCAATTATATAAGACAAGTTTATTACACTATCTGTGTTACCTATGTGTTTAGTGCTGAAACACATGGGTTCCCCAATAAACCTAATTAACAAATCCCAAATCACCCTATTTCTTTATCGATATCCCGTATTAAAAAGACAGTACTATTTCAGTCATCATACCAATAAATGTAAAAAGTTATTACTTTAAGATTTCGATTGTTGAGTTACATCAGTGTAAATCAAAGTCATACTTGTTTCTACAATTGAGCTAACACCACTGTTTCTACAAGAAACAGAAACACAAGTTTAATTAAAAATGTAGAGAGGTTTACACTCAGTTTTACTATAATAAAACAAATAACAAATCCAATTGACAATTTATTATACTTGATTATGATGAATGTAGCTGTCCTCCAAACATGTAACAGAATAGAGCTGAAGCATTGCTTTATTGGATTATTCCCCTTGTTCAGCGTAGTTAATTGAAAAGTACAAAAATAAATGTCCCATGAAGTAATAAGTCACCAAGTATAAGATCCAAATACATGGCTGAAATGACACCACATAGTGGTTTATGGGAGGAGTTTGGTAAAAAATATCAGGCGATTAAGAAATAACTAAATCTCTGAAAATACGACATAAATTTTTTGTCATGAATACTATTCTACAATCAAAGTAAAATAAAAGAAAACTATTCATCTTGGAACAATATTCAAATCATAGATGCTTAAAAAGAGATACAAGAAAAAGAAACACAAGCTAGAGTGATTATTGGAACAAGAATTGTATAGAAAAAGTTAAAAGGGAAAAAAAATAGAACGTGAAGAGCGTTATTTTGGAATTGAATGTTATTTAGAAAGCGTAGTTATTGAAAAAATCTGGAGTGGCCCACACTCAACTTTACTATAAGTAAACCTAATATCAGTCTTCCAGGACATATAATTTATAATTTCTCATTTAGGCATAATATAAATGTGTTAATGGAAAAGGTTTGTTAGCCTGTCATTCCTGGAGATAGTACTGATAATGACTTATCCATTTATCAATATACACGCTTATTTTTATATATCACAATAACTACAACCGTAATAACATTTTTGAAAAGCGAAAGTGAAGATTTCGTGTTACAAAATAATCTCTTACAGGAGAACATGGCTTCTGTTCCAATAGCCATTGGGACACTTGTATCATTTATCTGATCTTCTACGATTTAAGACAAAGTTTCCCATTAAAACATAAAAATATACCTACTTTCTAAATCAATCCAAATAAATGAAAAAAGACTTTGGCAAATATAGCTGGTGATCCATTAGTCCAGGATGAAAACCCTCTTTTTTTAATCCGAGTTATACTTTAAATGTTGTTATTTTATGAAATGTTCTTTTCAAAGGTTAATTTCATTAAATGATTTCCAGAACGTTCTTGTTATAATCAGTTTAAAACGATGTTATGTGAGAATGCGATTGAGTTTTATTAGTGTAAAGTTCTTTGAAAATTGAAAATAATTCCATTAAAAATAAATTTCTCTTAAATGAATTATCATGTCCTCTGTACCAGCTATTCGACAGCAAAGTGAATTTGTGAGCATAAAAGTTCCAGAAATCAGTCCATCAATATACCATGTCACAAAGTGGATGGTTTATTCAATTACTATGCAATTAAAGAACCACCCACATGACGCAGCTTACATGTAGGAAATTTTGCACTCAACTATGCTATAAGTAAATATATTTTCAAACTTTTTTGGTATATAATTTCCCATTTATTGGTAATATAAATGTCTTATAAGGCAGATGAGTAATAATATTTAATATTCTCGATATTACTACAGAAATAACATTTTAGCAAAGCCAATGCAAAAAAATGTATTACAAAATAATCTCTTACAGGGGTATATGACGTTTGCTACCACAGCCAGTGGATCTCATACATTGCCATCTATAGCACTATGGTGCCAGTGGATCTGTTACATTTAATATATGTACAGCATTGAATAAATATATTTATCTGACCTTCTTCTATATTAAAAGTTTATTTCAGTCAATTCACTGAAAAAATATGGAGTGGCCTACAGTTAACTTCACCACATTACTAACTTAAAAATAATATCAATCTTCTTGGGTATATAATAAATAATGTCCCATTTAGGCATAATTTAAATGTCTAAATGGAAAAGGTTTATTAGTTTTATATTCTTGGAGGTAATACAGTTAGTGATTTATCCACTTATCAATATACAAGCTCAGTATTGTATGTCACACCACTAATATCATTAGTATAACTAAAACAATAATAACAGTAATTACAGTACAACAGTAATAACATTTTTGAAAAGCGCAAGTGTACATTTCGTATTGCGATATTACTCTCACAAAGAGAACGTCGCTCTTGCACCAATAATCACTTATGTAGATTATTTGACCTCCTTCTACATTGAAGATTTAAGACAAAGTTTCCCATCTAAAACTTAAAAATATTTTAAGTATTAAATATAAAAATATATTGGTAATTAGTCAATTTTGCATTCTTAAATGAAGTTAAAAGCCGACTTTTCTGTATAATATTAAATTTAAAACTGGAAGCTTAAAATTTTTAAAAATAATAGTATGCACTATTAGACTAGAATAGTGAAAAAACTGGAAATTAAGCAAAAACATAGATACCCTTCTATAGGACGTAAAAGTAGATTCTAAAAACTTCAATATTACCCAGTAATAATGTTATTCATAAACGTAAAAAAATCAGCATCTCATATTAAGCTTTGTAGAATTGTGCAACATATAAATTGATTAGAACAATTTGTTAGACAAACCTATCATACTATAAAAAGGATCAGAGATTATATGTTTCATATGCTCTATTGTTGTTGACTTTTTACATATACAAATTTTATTCTTCTTACATCACATATAAGTCGTTAAATCATTTAAAAAATATCACTATACCTCTAAACATTATATTATATCGGTGAATTCACTGAAAAAATTCTAAGTCAATGAAAAAATGTAAAAAAATAAAAAATTCGACAAGTATAGCAGGTGATCTCTTAGTTTAGGATAAACAAACAGTTTTTATAGCTTATTACTATTTTCCGTGATTGAAATTTCATGATTTTTTTTTATTAATTACTAATTTGTTGTTCCATTTTTGGTCAAACTTTCATGATTTTTTATGAGCCGTTTGGCATCGAAAAACATTTTCTGAAAACAGAAATCATACTTTAATGCCCCTATCGTTAATGCTATTTTGAAGAAAGTTATTTCAACTCTTTCTCTACATAATGTTCTTTTTTAGGCATAGTTTCATTTTGATCCGTCAAACGGTATGGCTTGCATGGCTCTCACAAGCTTTGAGATTGAATTATAAGTAAAAATTTTTACGTTTTATTAAAAAAAAATATTCCCCGTTGTTTTAAAATTCTGAATATATTTTTCTTTTATTCCATTTGTTACCTAAAACATAATGTCAAAATTTCAAAACTCTAGAGTTAGCAGTTTAGGAGAAAACAATGTTTTCTAAAAAACGGTTTTTGACAAAAAAAAAAAGTGACTTTCTCATCATACCTAATTCTTCCCAAACAATAGGAATCATCTACACTATGGGGCCTATTTTTGTGTAAAATATCAACTTGATCCATAAAAGATTCTGGACCGCAGCGTGGGTGCAAGCAATCACACACTCACCCACCCACCCAATCATCATCACAAAAACATCATAAGACGACTTTTGGGACCTCAAAAGATATAATTCCGTCAAAATCTCGAGATCCAATTTTTTCACGATCACTATACTTTACTTATAGTAAAGTAAAAAGTAATGCTCGACTCATGTACTATTATTGCTGTCTGACAGAGTCTTCTTTTCTTTTTTTGAAACAATTATAATAATAAAAATAGGTTATTTATGTATGTTATCGTTGACTCAAGTAATTTATTAGTAATGAATGAAGTGATTGTGTTACTTTGTGGTATTCACTTATTTAGGAACTTATACAAGAACATATATAAGAACCATATATTTTTTTCAATTGTTTTGGAACATTTCGTGTTTTATCTTCATATGATTGTTATTATAAATTAAAAACATGAGAGTAATCACTCGTTAATAACAAACACTAAATAAGTTAGGACTGACATGCCTGCCATAGTGGAAAGTTACAACGACTGGGATAGGAAGGTTAAAGGTTCTGACGTTTAACGTTTCGGTTTGAGATAAGAAGAACAAGTGTTTCGGAGGAAGCAGCAGGTGTATTTCCAATAACAGACATTTTTTAGCAACAGGGATTTCATATATATTATAGCAGGTTAAACGTCAGAACATTCAATACCTGTAGCCCAATCCTTGTTACCCTTCCACTAGAGCAGGTATGTCATTTCTAATGTATTCAATTTTTGATCCTGAAAGGGAATAATTACTCTCATATTTTGAATGATATTTATTATTTTTAGCATTAAAAAAAATAGCATTGAAAAAACAACGCATTTAGAACACTGAGTTTTCGGAGAGTTGCATTTAAAATAAAAATCGTGTATTTTGATACTTCCTAAGAAAAATAGCATTAATATGAATGACTTTATGGTTAAATCGAGTATTCTATTCAAAGAGCGAAAACAATGAGTATTCGAACGGAATCCATTATTGTTTAGAAAAAGTTACAAATGAAAAAAAAATTCGATGGAGGTTGATTTGAGCGATCGTTGCCTAAAAACAGTTAATAATGAATAAATTCGATTTAAAATTTCTGGTGAATTCAGTGTTGTCCAGAAAAAGGTACTACTACATCCATGAAATGTTTATTATGTAATGTCAATATTCAGATATTAGGCTAAATTCATACGATATTTTAAGATCTCAGAATTATCTAGAGCGGATTTGAATCAGTACCCCATGCCAAAAAAAGAACAATACAGTTCAAAACAAAACATTCTTTCCCTAAGTTTCAATATTATTAAAAATAGTAGACTTCTTTACTACTCCACGAGCCATATGTCCACCAACATGCAGGATGGTCAAGTAGTATGAGTGACATCAGTCTTTCCACCCGCCCAGTCACATCATCAAAGCCGAAATCACAGGACTTCAACATGAAAATTCAACTAAATTTTTACAATATTGTTTACTGTACACTTTATAACAAACAACTAAAAAAAAGAAGCAGATTTTTGTCAAGAAGAAAGAAAATATAATAAATGTAGTGGTGCAAGCAATAATGAAATATGCCATGATTACATATAATATAGTAAAATATACTACCATCTGCAATTATCAATTTTTAATTGGTACGATAAAAGTTTGAGTGGTATAATGTTACTGATCAATCAAATAGAATAAAAAGAAATTTATACAACTGCTCTAATAGTTATATTCTTCATTTATTACCCTTAATTACTATGAAACTTATAATTTGTTATTTCAATACATAAGTTACTGTTGAAAGTTTGATTTTAAAATGTTTTGCCGGGCACAGCATGGGTGGGGTTAGCATGGGGGACCAGTTAGACCTTGTACCCTGGGGACTGATAGCAATTTAGGCGAGTAAGGTTTTCCTGGAGAAGTCCTTGCAGATAATCAAGGGAGGAGAAGCAAGTTTAATAAAAGATTAAAAGTCCAGGGCCATCGGTCTCGTGAGACAGTTACAAACACATCCCAAGATTGATCAGTCGGCCAAAGGATCAAGACTAATGCTCTGGTCTCCCATCTTTACCCACAAACACAGGCGAGTACCATTTTTCTCTTGCCCGAAACTAAACTGCTACATTACAGCAGCTATTCCACCCTCATTACAGCTATGCTTCCAGCCTGACTAATTAAAGATGCTTTCGTAGTCACTCCTCGCTATCAAGATACCACTAACCCCTCTCGTAACTATTACAATCTTTGATAAATACAATCCCTTATAAAAGCAGATTATCAACGCAACACACTTAACAAACAATTTACCACAAAACTGAATATTATTTAACTTTTCTATTACCTCAACAATCATAAAAAAACTAATACATAATTCAAAGTTATTCTTTAAATGTTTTTAAAACAACTTTACTAAAATTGGGACGTGTTTTCAAAACAAATCAAATAATATAAAAAAAAATTCAGTTAAAAGGAGGTGACAAAATAAAATTGTTTATTTAGTCCGAAATACTTTTTACAGTGATGAGCTAAAATTAAAAAGTGAGGATTTAATCAAAGAAAGTTAACTGAATTATACCAAGCAATTTATTAGAAACACAGTCTTTCATTTTAACAAATCAATTTATCACCATATCTTTTCCTTCATTTAAAACTCAAAGATAATCCATTTTTGCACAAAAATATTAATTATATAAATATAAATAAAAATATGTAGTATATAGTACAATATCATTATTAGGTATTAATTACAGATTATATTATTAATTATATTATAATATTAATTAATAATAAATAATTAGGTTTAAACACAAATGTCTGTTTTTTAAATAATGAATAATAACACTAGGTATTTTATGATACTTTTGTGGTTCTCTTTTTACTTAATTTTTTGTTTGTTTGGTTTGTTTTCTGTTGGTTGGTATCCGTGGATGTATTTATCTTGCTTTACTTATGTCGTTAATAAATTGTTTTTTAGCCTTGAAAATGCCAAAGAACTTTTGGCGAAACGTCGGCTTATAATCAGGAGTTGTATGTTTATGACCAAAATCTTTACGAACCCATTCGATGAATTTGTATTATTATAAAAAGATTTCACATAAACACGTGAAATAACAGTCAATGATCAAACCACAATAAGAAATGGGAAAACAAGACTAAGATCTTTCAACCGTTGGGTTTTTGACTCTGACAAAGACAAAGAGGTCCCAGAAGTCGTTTTATGAAGTTTTTACGATGATGTTTGTGTGTGTGTGTGTGTGGGTGGGTGGGTGGGTGGGTGGTTGGATGGGTGCGTGGGTGGGTGGGTGCGTGTGTTAGTATTGCTTGTTACCACGCTACGGTCCAGAATCTTAGATGGATCAAGTTGATATTTTACACCAAAATGGGCCCCATAAAGACAAAGATCCCTATTCTTTGGGAAGAATTATGCATGATGGGAAAGTCACTTTTTTTGCCAAAAACCGTATTTTTTTAAACATTTATTTCTCCTATACTGATAACCCTAGAGTTTTGAAATTTTGACATTATTTTTGAAGTTACAAATAGAGCAAACGAAAAATATATTCAGAATTTTAAATCAACAGGAAATATTTTTTTTTCAATAAAATGTACGAATTTTCACTTATAATTCAATCTCAAACCTTGTGAGAGCGATACAAGCTATACTCTTTGACGGACAAGAATAAAACTATGCCTATAAATAGAACATTCTGTGTAAAATGAATTGAAATATTTTTTTTCAAAATTACATTCGCTAAAGGGGCGTTACAGTACGATTTCTGTTTTCAGAAAATGTTTTTTTGACGCTAAACGGCTCATTTAAAAATAATGAAAATTTGACCAAAAATGGAACAAAGAATTAGCAATTCATAAAAAAAAATCATGATGTTTCAATTATGGGAAAGAGCAATAACACTACAAAAACTGTTTGTTTATCTTAGACTAAGAGATCACCTGCTATACTTCTCGAATTTTTTATATTTTTTTTCATTCTTTACATTGACTTAGAAATTTTTTGAGCGATTCCACTGAGATAAAATTGATATTTATAAAGAACAATTTAAATTGTTTATTGACTTGTATGAGATGTAAGAGGAATAATATTGTGCAGGAAAATGATAACACACACTCAGAAAAAATTCGTATATATGTTATTTGATAAATAACCAAAGAAAAATTTGGTGAAGGAAAATGATCTTATTAAATACTAAGAAGCCATAAAATTCAAAGTATAATAATTCTGTAAAAAACTAAAAATGTAAAAGATAATTTAAAATTGATATCTTTCGTTTAGAGATTAATAAATGTAATTATCGTACATCTTTAATTATAAATCATCTTAAAACAACATTTCTTTGCTGTTTATGATGTTTTTCAGAGAAAAAAAGGGTATTTTCCTGTTTTAAATTTGAAAATTTTACTTTAATATTCAATGTAGAAGGATGTCAAGTAACGATGTAAGAAATCCACTGGCTATTTGAACAAAAGCCATGTTCTCTTGTAGGATAATATTTCGTTTCAAGAAATGTTTTCTTGTTTCACATTGGTTTTTCAAAAATGTTATTACTGCTGTAGTTATACTAATGAAATTATTTGCATCAGCTGTGTGATATACAAAAATAAGCTTATATATTGATATGTCCTTCAATCACTTTCTGTACTACCTCAGGAATAAAAGACTAATAATCATATCCCATTTAGATGTTTACATTATGCCTAAAAGAGACGTTATATATTACATACTCATGAAATTTGATATTAAGTTACTTATAGTAAAGTTGAGTGTAGGCCACTCAAGATTTTATATATTTAGTGCTAATGATCTTTCAACCTTAACAAGCGATCTTCAAAATGTTTGACCAGTCAAAAACTCAACCCCAACCCAGTTGGGTTTTTGACTCTGACGAAGACCACTTGTTACGGTTGAAAGAGTCTTGTTTTCCCATTTCATATTGTGGTTTGATCATTGACTGTTATTTCACGTGTTTATGTGAAATCATTTTATACTTAGTTATATATATAAAATATCAAAAAATGGTAGTATATGACTCTAGGTGAAGTGGGCTTGCGTTTTGACTAACTGTCGAAAAACTGTTTCTAGATGAATTCCTTGTAATCACGAAAAGAAGCATTTTTTTTATCACCAAAGGTGAGGAGCGTTTCTGTTTCCACTAAACCTGGAGAAGCCCTCCTTTTGGCATTTATCACTTTATATATATCTACAAAGATTTCACAATAAACACATGAAACAACAATCAATGTTCAAACTTCAATAAGAAATGCGAAGAAAAGATAAGGATGGGTTTTTGACTCTGACGAAGACCACTTGTTATGGTTGAAAGTTCTTAGTCCTTTCTTTCCCATTTCTTGTGTTTTGAATATTGATATATATAAATACACTTTCATTATTTTATTACTTAATTTTTTATTTATTTAGTATTATTATTCGTATTCTCAATATTATTTTAAGTTTTGTTTATTTTATTTTATTCTATTTTTATTAAAGCTTCCTTAACTTTTATTTACCTATCATTTCGTCTGTTCATCCCTCTCTTTTTTTATTTGTCATTTTTTTCAAATTCCTGATCCTATGCATCATCTTAAATTGATTATTGTCTACCTTATTCTCTGTAGCAGTGCGCTTTGTTTCCCTGTCTTATCTCTCCTAAAGACGGTTCAAACCGTTAATTCGAGATTGTAAGTGTTTTTAATTGATCTATATTTCTTCATCAACACTGAACTTTATTTGTCCGTTTGGGATTGTATTTTCATCGAGAAAGTGTATATATATATATAATATATATTGTGTATTTGGTAACAGACCTTCATTCATACATGTTTCATTAAATGCCTTGCTTATTTTTAATCTAGTCTTTTTTTACATAGCTTTTCTAATTGTCTAATATTATCCTTCATTCTTGTAGGTAAAATGTACACCAATTCACCGTATGTTTTATTCTTTAGGTTACTTACACTTATTCCGACGTTTCGATCAACTCTGATTATTTTCAAGGATAATTATTACTATAACAATTTTTTAAAATTATCAAAAGATCAAAAACAATTATTAAACACTACAAGATAAGTTCGGAAATTTAAGTAAGGTAGTGTAATTAAAGCCAGTGTGAAGGAAACCTGTTAACGTGAAGGTTATGTTGACATTTTCCATAGTGAAAGAATTTAATATGAGCTTAATGTATATTATCACTTTAGTTACTGTTTAATAATTGTTTTTGATTTTTAAAAAAAATTTAAAGTAATAATTATCCTTGAAAATGATCAGAGTTGATTGAAACGTTGGAATGAGTGTAAGTAACTTAAAGAATAAAACATTCGGTGAATTGGTATACATTTTACCTAAAAGAATGAAGAATAATATTAGAAAATTAGAAAAGCTATGCAAAAAAAGGACTACATTAAAAATAAGCAAGGCATTTAATTATATATATATATATATATATATATATATATATATATATATATATATATATATATATATATATATATTATCAGTGTTCCTTCGTCCGTCAAGCGATTCATATCATCTTCTGATGACGACGATTCGTCTGCATAACAAGGTTAGCTTTGTAGAGTTTTCTTTCTTTCTTCAACACACACTGTTTATTCACACACACATACACACACACAAGACACTGAGACGATTGAAAGCAAAATACTTTGACTCACTTGCAATATGCGCACCCTGATGATGGCTGGCATCATAGTAGCAAGTGGTACCGTGAGTAGACGGTATTTATACAATTTTATATGCTGTATGATTGCAGTTCAGTTCATAATAGGACATGTTCGTAAACATACATGAAATTACTATGTGATTTCAACTGAAAGTGTGTGCGAAATAAGAAGAAAATCAGTTTTAAAAATACTTATTTCACATTGTTATATACGTAAAAGATAAAAAAAAAGTCAAAAAAATAATGTAAATGAACATTATTGAAAATATTGTTAGTTTCATTAGAAAATAATTTCCAAGTTTGCCTCAATGTAATCAACGAAATAACTAAAGCGAAAAACTTCAAGAACATTCTTGACCTACTCTGATTAGACGCTTGTACAATTTAACACTCCAATCGTTATGTTAAAAGGTTTTCCACTTCGACACATTCATTCAAAATTCCTCAAACATAAAGAATAGTAATTTGCATATTCGGAACATTATCAAAGTGGTATACTTTATTTATAAAATTTCAAATAAAAGTAAACCCTCAACTTTTATCATGGTGTTATTCAGTTCATCTTTCGTTTTTTAAAATGTACTTATTGTTTTACTATGAGTAAATTATAGTAAACATAAAAAGCTGTGATCTCAAAATTTGAACACTACATGCTTTGAGGTCTGCTAAGTTATTTTTTGAGGTTTTTTCGATCATGACTGAGAATTTAGGTGTCACACACAAAAGACTGTGGGATACTGCAGTCCACACCATTTAACACATCGAATTTATATTTTACTCAAATGCAGGCTGATGGGCTATGTAATGTAGATGTGCCCAATTTTTTGTGTCACAACATTGCAAGAGGGGAACATTTTTTGGCCGAAATTGTTTTTAGACAAATAACATTAATTTACTCTTAAACTACTAAAACTAGACTCATGAAATTTTGGCACTATCATCTCTATTTTACACGGAGAAAGAAAAATGTTTCAGGAAAACTCTACCTAAAACGGTACTTATTTCTGCGTCAAGGATAAAACAGATTAAACAATAACTAGCAAAGTTTCGTGTGTACTTTTGGAGGTTCTTTAGATGATGACAGAATTGGAGAAGCCATGTAATGACTAAGAGAATGAAAGCAATCTTCTGTTGTAAGGGATTTGTCGAAGAACATGGGGTCTTAACACAAAATTTTCGATTTAGCTTCACAAAAGTATTATTACTGCTGTCGTAAATCTAATTATAACAAGCATCGATTACGTGATATACAAAAACAAGCATGTCTAGGGATAATTGGATAAATCGCTATCTATACTACCACCTCAAAGATTGAAAGACTAATTAACAACTCCTATTTAGACATGAATATCAGAAAAGGTTAATTTTGTCGTTATTTTACAAAATGAAAAGACATTTATGGGAGATGAAATATCAAACATATTAATAAAATGAAGCAGTAATAGTTTGACCTATATGTTGCTTAGCTACAGTAATAATTATTGATTAAAATGTATGTATAGCCACATTATAATCAGTTGGTTATCAACGGGTTTACTAATAGATTCTTTGATATTGTGTCTACTTAAAGCAAAGTTGCGTGTAAGCCACAACAGATTTTGTTTAACTTTTTTAGGAAACACTTAAGTAATATTTTCATGGAATGTACATAAGGATATTGGGTACAACTTTATTTTAGTTTCCAATTCCATAGCTTCATAAAATCTACCATATAAAAATCTAATAGCATGTTAAAATTAAATACTATCATCGATGGTTCATTTAAAATCATTAGCTTATTCAATAACATAAAACATTAAGATACTAATCAGTCAAATTTTTTAATATGCATAAACCAATTTACAATACAAAATATTATGTTCATACTCACAAGTGGTCACATAGACAGTCGTTTAAAGAACTTAAAAGTTGTTGAAAAACATTTTGAAGAAATAGAGGATTTGGAGTAACGCTATAGCCATGGAAATTAAGCCCATAAAAGTATAACCTAAACAATCTAGAGTGGTCTACACTTGACTTTACTCATTGACAAGCAGTTAAATTATTTTCATTTGGGAGCACTTGAATGTTTTATCAAAAACTTTGGTAAAAGTGACTATTGAACTCATTGACAATCAATTTACTGACTTGATTTATTTTAATCATCTCCATTTTAACAGAAATGCCATCATTTTTACATCATATCTGTCAAATAACTGCTTATGAAACTGAAGGTTGTTCTTGTAATGTTATATTTTCTCTTCAGTAAATTTCTACGAAGCAATATTAATATTTAGATATTACTCACTACGAAATTGAAAGATTTGTAAACTACCATACGTAAGTACTGTTTTATATTTCAACATTACGCAAAAGCAATAAGACAAACGGTGTGACTTGAAGAGCGTACAAAATTTCCAATTTTGTAATTAAAAAAAAAAAAATATTCAAGAAATCTCAAAAAACTTAATTTCATCATAATTACAATATATTTTTCTTAACTATTTTTGAAGTGACCAATTAAAAAAATCTAACATATAAGATGAGTAGTATCATACCAAACTTGTCATACAGTCGTTGTATCATACCAACTATATATATCAAAAATAATAATAATTCTACAATTATTTAACTAGATTTTTACGAAATAGTAAAAAATCTATCATGTGAACCCATGCAAAGACACGTAGCAGGCTCAAGTTTACATAGTCACATCACATTATCATTATACTGGGGAAATAAAATAATTCAAAGTCCCACACAAAAGAAGTTTTTCATTTAAACTATGAGTTTCAAACACTTTGTGTTCATGATCAGGTTAACTTGTATGGTACAAATTTAAATGGTACAAAAATAAACCATAATTGTGTACAATAAAATGCAATAATGAAAAATGAAAGACATACACAATGGGAGCAGTGGAGGATAGGCAACTGTCAAAATGGGACTGAAAGGTGTCAGGTCATGTGTGATAGACTAGGGAGGGGTAGTTAAGAGAGGTAACAAAGGACTTGGATATGCCTACGAACAGTGAAGCGCTGTAAAGCAAGCCAGAAAACACTATTGTAGAGAAAAGCATCCTTTTTTGTTGTATTGATCAAAGGAATGCAGAGTCAAACCACTGTAAGAACATTGGCAATCAGTACAACACAATTTATAATTTCCACTCAATCAACTAGGATGATAACCAACTTTAGAGGTTATCAAAGATTTTAAATTACCATTCGTTTTGTAACAAACTCTAAAATTATATTTCTTTAATAAATTTGCAAATTTCATGGAGAAACTTTTCACATAAGGTAGAGTAATCCAGGTTTTTTCGGGGAGATTCTAAGGTTTTTTGAGGAAAAATAGTATTTAATAGAGTGCTTCTTTCTTTTTTTATGTAATAATTAGTTTATTAGCTGATTGAATAACGTTATTTGTTGCTACGGTTCTTATGGCTTCTATTTCTTTTACGCGGTTTTCTTTATATAAAGGTATCATAAATAATCAATGTATCAAGCGAGTGGAAAGCACTTAACTTATAATAGCACGGAATGAAAGGAGGAAGCATGTAATATAAATAGTTCGTAAAACTGGGTTTTCGAAAAATATTAGCCTTATTAGTTTTAAATATTTTCTAGTCATTGTATATAAAAAACACATTGAAAGTACTTTTAGATTTTTTTGAAATATTTAAAAGACTAATACACTTAAATGTTCACAAAATTTTGGTTGGATGCACACTCATTCACCCACACATGCCCATCGTCAACATTGTCATTAAAAAAAAACTTCAAAGTGACACAGGGGATCTCAAAACAATAGGACCTAGCAAAACATGAAATAAAAACTGCGATCATTACTTATTTACTTTAAAACAATTTTTAAAAATTAAAGCTAGGAGAAGTTGTATATAACATAAAAATACGAAAAGCAAGAAAGATATAGCGGCATTAAATTAAACAAAAGCTTCAAAACTTATGACTGGAGAGCGTAAAACAAGCTTCCTCGAAATCATGTGCTACAGTAATATCTGTTCCAGACTTTATAAACCCAATACAATACCTCAATGACACCTATGTATTTAAAATATTTATCTTTGCAACAATCAAGTCATTTATAATTGCATGAGAGATAATTTAGTTGTATAGTAAAAATACGATTTAGTCTCCTGATTAATAACCCAGTGTTGTGTAATAATCAGATAGGGTTACTTTGCTTATATTCAGATGTATTATTTTGTCATACTGTAGAATAAAAAGAATAAACCTCTAATTATAACCTATGAAAACAATCCAATCAAAACAGTCACGTTGAGTGCTTGAAGGTTAAAATAATGGAAAGAAATACTACTCTAGGGTTGCACATTTAAAGTGGATCAAAAACCATTTAGCACAACTTTCCTTTATAAAATATAATCTAACTGGTTAGAATGTTGTTCCTCCATGAAGTTCTCTTCTAGAATGAATTGAAGCCGATTTGAGAAAAGCCTGCTGGCACGCTGCCTGATAGACATGGGCTAATGGGATGTCCCCAGGGTACTCATGGGGATGGCTCGTGGAAATGGGGCCTTTCGAATGAAAAACCCATTTCATTGACAATATCAGCTATCCAAATATTCATGGGGTCCCAGGCTATTTATTGTATAATAAATATTATAAAGTAAAAAACATTGGATTACCGAACTATCAAACAGAAGCAACGCTGTATGGAATCAAGCAACGCCCCCATGCCTCATCACCTACATTTTAAAGTCCCTCCCCTAAGCACAATATAGACAAAACACAAACGGACAAATAACAAGCACAGATATACACATACACACGCAGACACATATTTTTTAAAAAAATACATAATTTACTCTAATGATTATTCATAGGGTGATTACATTGCACAATACTATCAATAACACCCAGTATTACGTAAAATACTCATTTACAATGATTAAATACCGCCTACATTATTGTTCAATAATTAACAAACATACACTTTTAAACTAAGTTAAAATGTTGTATGCGACCGTGACAAGGGGATAATGGTTGTCGCAGAGTTCTCTGCAGGTGAGTTAATAAGGTTACCACCGGCGGCTGTAGAGATCGTGTCCTTCACCAATATCCTACACAGGTGGAATGCGAGATTAGCTCGGAGCAATACCTATCACTCCTGGCTAGCAAATAGAGCGTTAACAGCTTTAAATAAAATATTAAACTTTCCCTTAATATTATAAACAACTTGAAAGAATCAGTTTTAATTTTATTCACCCTCTATAAGAAAAGGAGAGTACTGAATATATTGCATTCTGATCAATATCTCTATACCGAGATTTCAAGAAAGTTACTACTTTGGAACTTCCTTGCATTGTATCAAATAAGTTTCATAAATGTTTGTATATGTGTGGTGACGCAGGTATCTGTGTGTGTGTGTGTGTGTGTGTGTGTGTGGTGTGTGTGTGTGTGTGTGTGTGTGTGTGTGTGTGTGTGCGTGCGTGCGTGCGTGCGTGCGTGCGTGTGTGTGTGTGTGTGTGTGTGTGTGTGTGTGTTGTGTGTGTGTGTGTGTGTGTGTGTGTGTGTGTGTTTGTGTGTGCGTGTGTGTGTGTTTGGGGCAAGGGTTACTCTCGTAATTTACGAGAATCGTAAGTTATAATTATAACATTTCATTTATGCTACTAAGACCCACGCCAGGAAGTGTAGTCACTGGATTGCTTCTTCCCTCCTGTGTTTCCCCATACATCTGTGTTATCAGTGTCACTTGTAATGTAACACTTACATTGTTGTGACTTTAAACAAATAAAATTAAAAAAAAATCTGGAGTGGCCTACACTCTACTTTACTATAAGTAACTCAATGTCAAATTTCTTGAGTATAAAAATCATAACGTATCATTTAAGCATAACATAAATATCTAAATGGGATCTAATTATTAGCATTGCATTCATGAGGTAGTACAGATAGTGATTGAAGGACATATCAATTTATAAGCTTATTTTTGTACATCACAAATAATTTATTATTTGCAAATAATTTCATTTGTATAACTACAGCAGTAATAACATTTTTGAAAAACCAATGTGAACATTTCTTGAAACGAAATATTATCCTACAAGAGAACATGGCTATTGTTCAAATAGCCAGTAGATTTCTTACATCGTTTACTTGACATCCTTCTACATTGAATATTAAAGTAAAATTTTCAAATTTGAACCAGTAAAATACCCTTTTTTTCTCTGAAAAACATCTTAAACAGCGAAAAAAATGTTGTTTTAAGGTGATTTGTTAATTAAAGATGTACGATAATTACAGTTATTAATCTCTAAACGAAAGATTTATATTTTGAATTATCTTTTACATTTTTTGTTTTTAACAGAATTATTATACTGGGAATTTTATGGCTTCTTAGTCTTTAATAAGACATTTTCCTTCCCCTTTGTCAAATAACATATATACGAATTTTTTTTTAATGAGTGTTATCATTTACCAGCACAATATTATTCCTCTTTCATCTCTTATAAGTCAATAATATATTTTCATTTTTCCATTAGAAACATCAATTTTATCTCAGTGGATTCGCTCAAAAAATTTCTAAGTCAATGTAAACAATGTAAAAAAATACAAAAAATTCGACAAGTATAGCAGGTGATCTCTTAGTCTAGGATAAACAAAGAGTTTTTATATCGTTATTGCTCTTTCCCGTAATTGAAATTTCATGATTTTTTTTTATGAATTGCTAATTTTTTGTTCCATTTTTGGTCAAATTTTCACTATTTTTTAACGAGCCGTTTAGCGTCAAAAAAACATTTTCTGAAAACACAATTCGTACTGTAACGCTCCTTTAGCGAATGTAATTTTAGAAAAAAATATCTCAACTCATTCTCCATATAATGTTCTATTTATAGGCATAGTTTCATTTTGATCCGTCAAACAGTATGGCTTGTATCGCTCTCACAAGGTTTGAGATTGAATTAAAAGTCAAAATTTTTACATTTTATTGAAAAGAAAAAATATTTCCTGTTATTTTAAAATTCTGAATATATTTTTCGTTTGTTGCAATTGTAAACTCAAAGATAATGTCAAAATCTCAAAACTCTAGGGTTAGTAGTTTAGGAGAAATAAATGTTTTAAAAAAAACGGTTTTTGGCAAAAAAAGTGACTTTCCCATCATGCATAATTCTTCCCAAACAATAGGGATCTTCGTCTTTATGAGGCCCATTTTTGTGTAAAATATCAACTTGATCCATTAAAGATTCTGGACCGTAGCGTGGTAACAAGCAATGCTAACACACGCACCCACCCACCCACCCACACACACACAGACATCATCGTAAAAACGTCATAAAACGACTTCTGGGACCTCAAAACATGTAATTCCGTCAAAATCTCGAGATCGAATTTTTTCACGATCACTATACTTTACTTATAGTAAAGTAAAAATGTATGCTACTAAACACTTTCATTTAAGTTCCTCCTAGCAGAAATTGGCACTAATATAGCATTCTTTTGAACAAGTACTAAAAAAAAAAATCTTTTTTTAATGATTTAGTAAAATTTGTATATCGATTAGACGTTATTCATTAAAAACGCTGCTCTTTTGCCTTTGTAATTCACATCTCATCTTTAAAGGATGTGGTTGGTGCAGTAATTGCTCTTTAGTGTGAAAAGTTTAAAAAATGTTTCAGAATTGTGATAAACGAACTGTTTATCACAACTTATCACAATTATGATAAAAAAATTGTGATCCTTGTTTTTATTGATAGGAAAATTAAACAAAAAATAGTAAAATACAGATGACAAGTATTAAATTTGATACGAATCAATTTGACAGAGAGAAAGAGAGAGAGAGAGACGAGAGAAAGAACATTTCTTGGCAAATATGAATTTTTGAAAAGCATTCAAATGAAGAAATGAATAAAACTTGAAAGTACTGTTTTAATGGGCTATATGATGTGTAGAAATAAACATAATTTATTTTATGGTGGCTATTTCTATTATGATAACGATAACAAAAATGTAACCACTTTTATAGAGTAATCTGATAAGCATCTATAAATGAAAGTTAGCAATTTGCCTTCTTTCATGTGTAATGTTTTCCCTTGAATATTCTAAATTCACTGAATAAGAAAGCATAACACATAACATTATTAAATCTGTAAAATTTTATTAGATATTTTATTAAATTGAGAATATAATTCAGTAATCGAATAAAAAGAGTATAATGTTGATGTTAAGAAGTAAAAAAATCATCTATTAATCAATTGATTCAGAAAAAATAAAGGTGTCATAATTACAGGCCAGACCATAGTAATATCATACTTAAATTTCAAAACTATTCCATCATAGGTATTTAACACACGATTTTATATACGATTACATTACACTTAATGCAATATACTCAATTTAAATTCTGGACAACACAGGTTTAGATAAGAAGAAAAGTAACACACATCGTAAATAAACAAACTTACTATCTCTAATTTATCTAAAGGAAAGTTAACTTCCATTGCTCATCCGGTGTGTTTATTATTTTGCGTATGTATACGAGTATGTATCAGTTGGGTTTTTGACTCTGACGAAGACAGCTTGTTACGGTTGAAAGATCTTAGTCTTGTTTTCCCATTTTCTTATTGTGGTTTGATCATTGATTGTTATTTCACGTGTTTATGTGAAATCTTTTTATTATATATAAATAAACGGAATTTATCCTGACTCGAGTGAGGCCATGACCGGGCCAACTCCTTGTCAAAGATGAATCAAATTTATATAAAATTGTATAATATTACTTCCACAATTAGCTAATTGAAAGCACTTCATAATTCTTTATTAAAAATTTTTAATCGTTTCCTTTAGTTCAACGTTATAACGAAATCTCTAAGTTAATGCAAACAACTCGACGAGTAAACTAGGTTGCCATTATTTCAAGTTGAGTTTCGCGTAGAGGATTGCGTCACCTCTAAGAAAAAGAGCAAAAACAGTTATTGAATTTCTATCCTGGCTTAATCATTTTATATAAATGCCACATGATGAAATGTTTTAATATTCCAATGTTAACAGTTTAGGTACAAGAAAGTACCTAATAAGTACAAGTGATAAGTTACTTTTTCATTTGAAATTTAGTGCAAACACCCTCCATAATGCAGAAATGATAAAAGAGTTGTATAGAAATAGTAACAAATTTGCTTTTCAAAATTAATTGTTATATTTGTTATTTGTTCACACGTATGAATACGCGGACAGTTACTAGTTTATAATTATGAAAATAAAAGATTTGTGGCGTCTCACACCAGATGTTTTCAATAAAGTACACAGAATGTGCTTATCCAAGCACCGGTTACAGCACAGTGCTTAAAAGTGTTTTACTCGCATATCTGTTAGGTCATTTCTGAGTAATAGCAAGCACATATGAAGGCAGAAGTACTGGGGTAGTGTGAACTGTGAAGACTACAGCCTCAAGACCTCATGCAGGCAACAGTCATGCCTCAGAGACCTGTTAATAATAATACCTTCGGACGACACTAATCTGTATAATAAGTGTCTCACAAATTATATCTGGTTCATTATTTTCTATCAATGCAGTTTCAATGTAGCAGTTAATCAGTAACATAACTATTCTAGAACTATCCAGTCCACATTTCATAGATAAAACTGAAAACGCAGAAAAGAGGTACAATTAAACAACCATGAATCTGTGTATTGAAAAACACAGATTTCAATATTATTATTATTTTATTTAAAATTATTTTAATCCTTAGTGTATTTCTATTTGAAAAAATAATAAAACAACTTAAACATGTTCTTTTTGATTATGACTTACAATCCATAAGCAAACAATCCATAATGCATTTAACCAATCCATCCATGATGGTTTCTTTTTACGCCATCAAATTTTCCAAGTTCCAAATTTTACTTAGTAACTTAGTAACAGCATTTCAAGTGTCAAAACCTATCTATCTGTTATCTTAATTGGTAAATTTGACTGTAGTCATATTATAATAATATAATAAATTAAACTAATGGGTATCTTATGATATTGGTAATAATTTTCCTTATGGTAATGTTAACTGGAGACTCCTAAGACTAGACATAGATTAAAATCGGAGATCGAAGGTTCAATTCCTTAGCTATATGACCTTATCTTTTCATACATTAGCTAAAAGGAAATATCGTAAGATGCCCACCCTTTAGTAAGGTAAGATTAGTAAGGTACGAGTAACATTTAAGACCCCGATATAGAATCAACATAGTAATATGTCTGCACATAACTAAAATGGGTGCCAATACATAAATGAGCCTCACCCTCCGCCCCTAAAGAGAACAGCGTTAAAGATGAAGGCCTATATGTGTGCTCATTGGAAACGAAGAAAAATATTTCAGTTTATAAATATTTTCACAGCAAATGAAACAATGCTATGCAATCATACGGTATTAATATTTTTTCTAGTAATTTCTAAAATGTCAGGAGAAAAGTAATAAGTGTAAGGACATCCTTTAGGACTTGACTACTCTCGGCTTCAATATACATATACAGGTGTCATAATATGCTAGTGCATATTAATATCATATAACAACGATAATATAATTTATTCCCTTAAGTACGGTTAGGTGGTAAAGTTCTTGTTTCTTTACTGAGGACAAGTAAATTTACTTTTATGTAATAAGAATTAATTTATTCCTCAGTAATGTTTCCTCGATGAATAGTTACATCACTCAAAGGAGAATGAAGGCTACATCTGAAATTTGATATTCCCCGTTTCCTTCCTCGTAGAGCTTATTAGGATATCCTACCCCTGTATGAATTATTAAATAATTTAATTGATTGTCCTTAACTCATTTCCCAATTACATTTCCACATACCATCATATATTTTAAAAAAAATCCAGAATTATATAATTATGTTCTATGTTATTAAAATAATTATTTGCTTCATTCCCCATTGTTGCGAATGTTATTGAAGTGTAATGGCCTGTATAGCACAGCATATTATTTTAATTGTGATTTAATTAATTTAAAAAAAGTCATTAAACTTTTAGCGTAGTCATCATTATGTTATAGTTTGCTTAATTGTGAGTGATTCAATCTTGTTTGATTCAATTATCTTTAACATTGTTATTATACTTTATTGGTGTTTATTAGTAAAGCATAAGAAGATTTCACAATAAACACGCGAAATAACAATGTTCAAACATTGAAAGTTACGCTTGAAAAACATTTATTTTACGGTTGAAAGATGTTAGTCTTTTTTCTCATTTCTTATTGCGATTTTGAACATTGATTAATGTTGTATGTACTAATTAATTTTAGCCTAAATAAAAAAAAACTGGTCAAATATTTGAACCGTGTGTAAATAAATATGCATAGTATGAAAGATCTAATGTACAATTTATACTGATCAGTTATTAATGTCAAGTTAATGAACTAGAAGCCTACCACGAATAGCCTCTCAACACAGGGCATTCGGAGTCCAATATGGGACCTGCAGGCTTTCATATTCTGGCACAACAAAATTGTCAGACACTGGTATTTCTGATCAACAATACAAACCCTTTAAGACAAGTCTAATAAAGAACTGCTACGAAGATATTATTTTAGGTTAGGTTGCAATGGGAATCCCACAAGAGAATACAATAGACCGAACATTAGCCCTTTGTGATACCCTACAATAATATTCCACATTACCAGGCCTAAATTTTGCCTAACTCAAGTGTTTAACGAGTACCTAACATTGTAAAGGTTCAGGACTGACAGTTAACTTTCTCTTAGTGGTATAGCCATAAGCCTGAGGTACACATAAAGTCAAAACAGGCTTAACGTCCTCTCAGAGGGACAACGCGCTCAGTTTTATTCCTCTCACATGAATAAATCGAGGGGCAGAGTGGTTATTGAACCCCGGATCAACGAATCCAGAGATGATTACTTAGTCACTGGACTAACCAAGCACCACAAAAAAAATAAATAAATAAATAAATAGCTCTTTGACGTACTTCGAAGTATATAGTGAGTGATCTTCTAGTAGCGTAGTGAGTTATTGTGTGGTATTCACTTACACTTGGAAATTATAGACACATTTTACTAAAGAAACATGTTTTGAATATGCAGACTTATCTTTCAGGTTCATAGTGACAAGGCAGACACAGAAATTCTTCCCTTTTCAATTTCCTAATAAAGCAGACAACCCTGAAGAAGAAAAATAGTGTTTCATATTTGTATTTTGCCATGATATATGTATTCATGAACTTTGAATATGTATACATTGAATATACATTGAATATGTATTCAAAACGCATTGGTTTCTTATAAAAAACTTTTTGTAGGCTTTCCGAGTATATGTGTGTTCCAAAATAATACAACCCTTATATTGATGTAGTCAATTTACCAGAACATTTTCTAAACTTAACATGTGTTTTCCATTGATGTTACATATTCCACCTTAAACATACATTATCAAGTCAAAGAACAGAATATCCAATGGAATCTTTCCAATAATATTAAGGAAAGATTCCATTGGAATCCAATCCTTCCAATAATATTACCTACCAAATAAGTTACTTAGAAATATTTTAGATAATCCTTCTAAAATGAACAAAAACTGAGATCATTAAAAATAACATAATACTAACTTTGAATTGTAAATACATATAAGAAGATTTCACAATAAATACGTGAAAAACAATCAACGTCTAAACCAGAAAAAAGAGTTAAACTGAGTTCACCTGTTAAACTTAGTCAAGATCTGACTCTGGTAAAGACTACTTGTTACGGTTGAAAGATTTTAGTCCTTTTTTTTTCCCCATTTCATATTCTGGTTTAATCATTGATTGTTATTTCACGTGTTTATCTGAAATCTTGTTTTATATATATAAAGTTTTACAAACAAGAGGTCTTCGTCAGTATCACTTGGGCTATAAAGAAGACCACTTGTTTTGGTTGATATCTCTTCGATATTTCTTTGTTTTCTTACTGTGTGCAGGCGATGATATATGTAGATATAAGGCTACCTTACTCGGTAAACTTATTTATAATTTTGGCTTTGGACACTGTCTATATTCAAGAAGAAATGTACAAGTTAAAGTGTTTCAGTATGGACAAGGTTGGAATCCAGTCAAGCAGGCATACGATATAAAGACGGATTTAATTGTTAAATTTTTACTCACTTTATTCTAATTTACGTGGAATAACAACCATTGTTTGAAAAATAAATGGTAACTATTGTAATTTCGATTCTTAGTGTTATTGTATTAAATATAAGGTATTATTTTAAGTTTAATAAATATATTTAAGGTATTAGGCGGGTAAAAGAAGCCAGTCAATAACGCTTCTGACACGGGGAAGTCGACACTTTTGGCTCCCTTCCACAATTGCTGAGTTATTTTATATCCTGCAATACAAGTTCAACTACAATAAAGAGAAAAAGAAGTTTTGTTATTTTTTCTTTAAATATAAAATGATCATACAGTAAGCATGCAATTAAACATCTCCCTAAAATAAACGCTTTGAAGAATAAAACGCTTCAAATGAGTTTCCGTTAGAATGGGCTTTTGAGATAATCCACAACTTTTGATATATGGCCATTTCCTTTTTTACTTTGAATAATTACATAAAACTTCACGATGCAGGTATGAATTAGAACACTTAATTGAAATATTTAATACTTTCTTCTAGATCGCAATCACTAATATCCATCCTACTTCGTAAGAGTATTACAAAACAAGATAGCGTAGAATCGGATTTCAATATTCTTAATTTTTATTGGTATATAAACATGCGGTGGTATCAAACCACCTCAGATCGACATTTTAACCGGTTATAGTTACTAGATAAGTTCTTATTAGTTGAGACTGATGTCAGAATTGTAGATATTCTACATACCAATGCAGTACATTGATGAAGTGTGCACTTTGGCAATAAATCATTTCAACGTCATTTATATTATTACTCCAATTCATGTAAAGATAATATCGCAGTAGACGGTATTTTGTAGAAAGAAAAAACATCTGTTTCCTTTAATTATAAAAGTTATATAAATTATCATTAATAGAAGCATGTTAACCTAAAAAATTATATGATTATAAATCTTAGTATATATCTTAACTGTTTAATTTAATACCCGGATGTAAAGGAACTCCTAGGAACCATATATGGGCTTCTTTAGAAACTCTTGTAGTGACAAATCTATTGTGCGGAAGGGCCTCTTATAGTATTTGAACTCTGAAATATTCATTAAAACTAAGACTACAGAAATTTACATGAATAGCAACGGTTAGTGTCTAATCCAGAATGACTGATGATCTATGATATACATAGGCTTAACATAGTGGATGCAAAACCAACATAAAAGGTAATGTTCACTCAGAGTAATGTCCAATCGGTAATTACTATCACTAGAGGTGCAAGAGGAAGAAGTGTGTATATCACACTGTAAGGGTTAAAACGAGAAGTAAAAGATGCAGCAGGACTGACCATTGTACAGGCAAGACAGCATTGATGTTCACATTGTTGTACACCTGTACATCTCACCTCTGTCGGTCAGGACTTATGAACTCTATGGGAGAAAAAGTTGTCAAAATTAGGTGGTCTTCCATAACGATTCGAGCAACTTTATTAAAAACTAAGGAAGTAGATGAAGAGGAAGACAGAAGCCATGTATGCAGGTATTATATTGAACTGTTAACTTGTATTCTGAGATTTATAAAGCTCTTAATATATTTTGTATACACTTATTTCTATTCATTTGTTAATTAGTTAATTGATTTAATTAATTAATTGATTAATTAATTTTTTTAGTTTAATTACTTATTAATTCTCTGTCGGATTAAATTTTATTCCTTTAAAAAATCTTTTTCATTATTTTGTCGCATATTTTTCTCTACTTTTTTAGCCATTTCTAGTATTTTTCACTTTTTTTTTATGACCAACCCGCACATATTCTCTCAAGTTGTCCAGCTATTTTTCATTTTAACGCTGTAACAGTTCCTTTACTGAGAAAGACCGTTAAAGGAGTAGAAATATTCACTAGTCAAGTCCTAGTGTCTAGTTTAAGAGTATGTGTGTCTGTGTGTGTGCGTGTGTTTGTGTGTGCGTGTTTGTGAATGAAAAACCTATATATAAAATTAACTTGACTACTCGATGAAAGAACTGAACAGAATAATACACGAAATAAGGAAAACAGTTGCAAGGTCTTTCAAACTGCTTATCGTCTAAAACCCCATGAGTGTTAATTATTTTTGAAGTAATCTACTTTTAAAAGACATTGGACACTTCTTTCTTATTTTACATATTATTGCTGCAGATTCTTTTGATTTTATAAAATATTTCCCGTTAATAATATTACACCTATTACAGTGAAATCAGTTCAGTTTACATATATTCACATATTATTATATCAACAATACCTTTTCTGACTTGGGTAATGAATGAACTTGAATCATATTTTTACCATTCTTTAACCATGTCAGATGAAATCTGAAGCTTGCATATTTCTCTAATGGCTACTAATATTTAAAAAGAAAGGATAATTCCCAGTCTTCCAGATTTTTTACTACGACTGCTCGGCTATTATTTAGTATAGAGAACTTAAATTTCATGTAAAAAAATCCAAAATAAATAATTAAAAAATAATAATAAATAATTAAGAACTAAAAATAAAATATCGTATTTCATTTAAAAGAAAGTTCAGATTTCTAAAGGTATATTCAAATCAAAATAAGTTTTGATGAAACGATCCCACTGAAGGAGAACGGACAAAATAGTTCATGTCCTAAAAATGACAAAAGAACAAAAGAATGGAAGGAAGAGAGAAAGTTGGGTGCACAGTAGGCCTCGATGAAGGAATAATCAGACTGCAGATGGCTTGATAATAGTGGCAGGGACTGGGCGACTCCTTTGTCCACCTCTACCTCACCCTCTGCTTCCCAGCCATCCCCCTGCTTACCACAGTCTTCAACCCCCCGTGAGCGACAAAAAACAACTTCCTTAAGTATGTGCATCCGGAAAACATGAGTCACGCTCAGTCTCAGATGACGGAGGAAATATCCCAAGTGTCATAACAGATTCAGTACAAACTACATGAATGGATGATGAACTGAAACCTCAGTATCAATGACGTACACTGCATGACCTTTCAACCAAAAACTCTAACGCAGACCATACGATATCAAACTACAGAAATTGCTTGCTTCCTAAAATCTAAAGTAGGGCTTTTTGATTTGAACACTAAAAAATTTGAACAAATCTCCATGTAAATATTTTTTAATAAAAAATTATAAAAACAAATATATAAATATGAAATATAACGAAGAAGTATTCTACTTGTTACACAAATTGACTTATGAGGAAATAAATTTCATACTGTAAAAATACTATGGCTAAAACAATAGAACTTGGTAACTCTATATCTCTCTTCACCATATACGAATGAAATACCTGTACAAGATATCTGCAGAAGCATAAGATATTAGGGGGAAAAAACGGAGCTAAGCTAATCTGGACTAAAAAGTTAGAAAACAGTTGTATGTTCGGTTTCGTTACCAAACTTTGTTATTTGGTAAACTTTGAGCTAATCATGTCTGAGCTTAATGTTTAAGCAATGCAAAGAAAAGGCAATAAGCAATGATGAGGAGTATTTTATATTAAATGGATTGTATCCAGAGAGATCTTTTGTGGCGTACCATAACCCAATGATGGAAGTTCAAAAATGGCATGATCCAAGTTTGACACAGTTGAAATATTTTAGTTTTTATTTAAGAAAGTTGGTATGGTAAGCATAACTTTAACAATAGGTTTAACAACAGTAATAACTATAAGTATGTGGCTTCTTTGGTATAGCAATCATGAAAACAAAAATCTCAATATTTTGAAATATTGACGAACTCAGACATGTCATAAACCCCTGTGTTGATTTCCGACATTTTTAGGATGCCCTGTGAATATGAGTAGGAAAACACGTGGGCATGCATCCAAAATTACTTTTCCAGTCCCACCATTTGACAAATCTTAGTAAATTTACTAGTTTTATGATAATTTGAGTATAATAATAATAATTTTATGATAATTAAAGTGTCCTATTAATTTCATGGGATTTGCACCACAGGAAAGATACACGATCGAAATCCAAATGAAATAAGTAGTATTTTTTCTATCACTTCTTGTAACTCTAAGGCTTAACATCTGTGAATAATATTTCATTTGTGTTTAATAATTAATATAACTATTTACAGTTAATACTCACATCATTTATGACAAAAATAACATGAATATAAAATTATTTCTAATAGTAATATAATACTAAAGTTTAGAAGTATTTAGTTCCACCAGGTAGCCAGTTATCTAATCTGTTTACCTTAATCTCATCAAAACTTCGAGAATTCAATGTAAATATTTTATTAGAAGTAAACGAACCTCTTTTTAAAATTATAATAAATATGAATAATCAATGCCTAACAAAAATAATTAATATTTAAGGTATTAATCCCCTAAAAAAAAAAAAAAGAATAAGCGGTAGTAACATTTCAAATAAAAATGTACTATATAAAATTAAAAATAGAAATAATTGTTTATAAATACTACGTATGATATAAACGTTTGTTTGTAAATAACGTGTATGTACTACGCTCGCATAATCTCCGTTAAGCGTGTTTAAAACAAATTAACGATGTAATGACCTCTTCTTCACCTAGTGGTAATCAACCAGACGATATTGTTGATTCTGTCCAGGCATACAGGAACCGATACGGGGGGTGTTACAAATCCATCTTGTTAATGAAGCTTTCTTGTCCATTATCATTTGTCACGTGGAAGGATTTAAATTAGTGTGCGTGTTGACTGTGTCCCTTCATTACTGAATCACAGACATCCAGTGGAAACGCTGCTTCCAGACGTTCGCCAGTTGTTCTAAGCAAGTACGTCAACTACATTTCAGTTACAGTAACTACATTATAATAAAGCTGATAATGCAACTGATTGTTCATTATCCTTGCTGCTGTTCTAGTGATACCAATGTTAAAAGTAGAGTACTCGTATCTTGTTTTTTATTTTGGCATGGCAAGCCCAAGTGAGACATTCGTCAATATTGTTTAGATCAGTATTCTCCAAACTGCCTGCTGGCAACACTGCTAATTTTAATTGGCTCGCTGGAAGTTCTAAAAATATAAACCAAGAGAGACCTACATTGAAGTTGCATTCGATTACCTTTCCTCTTTTGCGACACAATTAAAAAAATATTAACAACTTAAAGACTGACTAAACGATTTTCCCATATTTTTTTTCTTTTCAGTAGTTATAATCCACGACTAGCTGACAACGACAGGCTTGTAATGAATGACTTAACAACTCCTCCAAGGCACAGCCTCTACAAGATTTTACAATTTTCATAATTAGTTAATTTAAAAACTTCACCTTTTTCAGTCTGTCAACATAAATAAAGCTTGCACCCTGTAACCTATATAAAATATATGTGCATTCAAGCTTCAAACTGCCATTCAATTGCTCTTAAGTTTTGAATATTGGATCATACTTATTCAAAATAAATTTTTAGAAAAATGAGAGAGTAGAGTTCAACTTGAGTAAAAGACGCCAGAATGTAAAATAAATCAATACTCTTTTCAATGATATAAGATTTGTAAATTACAGCAATTATAATTAGTTATAAATGAAAAAATATGTAACTAGATTTAGGTAAATGTTAGGTAAATATACCTAACATTATATTTAAGCAAATATATATATATATATATATATATATATAGAAAAAGCATAAGAGTAATATTAATTTTATCCCATTACATTCAATTTTGTTGGAGTATTATACAATTATTTACATATTAATTTACCAGCCTTTCCAGCTACTATATTTTCAATAGAATAAAATATTCATTACATTCAAGATATCACTTTCAGCAAATATGACCGATTAATTCAGTTAATATTTCCTTTCTATAATGTATTTTTAATACACTATTGAAAGGAAATATTATATAATATTTTTAAATTATGTTTTAAATATTGTAGGTTATTTCAAGAAATATTAAAGAAAATATTTTATAATAATTTTTAATTCGAAATTAATTAATTTCTGCTTCCATCGTATTAATTGATACAAGAAAATTTCGTAATAAATAGACGTCACATTATTCATAGATTATTATATTCATAGATAATTGAAAAGATGAGGTTCTATTTCTGGTTTTACAAACCAATGTAAGCTTCTCAGTTTAGTTTTTAAATAGTTATAACTGAAAGCTTGTATTTAATTCGTTAGATATCATACACTATTATTATATTATTTTAACTGAAGTGTTAAGTTATTGTGCCAAAAAGTGTATTTTTATATGTTCGTTAGACAACTTCTTTGGAAACATCCCTCCACTCAATGACAAATAGTCGGGAGACTAGAGCAACACCGGCATAAAGGTCGTGAATGCGGAAGCTGCCGTATACTTGAAAAAAAATATGTTTAAAAGAAAATGTGTTGCCAATTTATACTAATATATATAAATCTAAACAGCATAAAAATGACAAATAAATTTATTATTTCTGAAATCAATTAGTGAATTGTATTTACTCCTAATTTCAAAATTAATGAAATTAGACTCCACAAAAAAAAAACTAAATGGAAAAATAACCTATTTTGAACACATCGCGTCCGTCTGGTTCGATCACTTTATCGATAAGGTGAGTGACGAAGAATACTAGTGTTAAGCAACAATGAGCGTGGTTACTGTTTGGATGGGAAAAATCAGGTGCTGGCAGTGACTCCGGTCATGTTGTTCCTCCGTGTTTTAAATAGGTGCTGAATTGAAAATGGGACACATCTCCACCTTCTGGTCAGCACTAAGAGTTGGGGGAAAAATTATAGTTCTTGTATGATTATGAAATCATACATTTTATAATTATGAATTATAATTATAATGGTATAATTATGATCAATTTCTAGATCATCGAATTAAAATGAACACAAATGTTACTTGTTTCTTTTCACAGTTGAATTATAGTCATTCAATGGAAACATACCCTCCAACCATTCTCTATTATTATAAAGAAACTGCTCAATTAGATTATCATTTTAATTGGCAAAGAATACAAAGATTAAAAATACCATTAATTAAATTAATGTTGATTGTCCCTGATACTAGAAGCAATTACACTACAGTTACGTGTAGACCACTCCACCTTTTTATATTTTACATCAATTTACTCAGAAATCCCTTTCTTACAAACCACTGGCGATAAACTAAGAAATAAAAGAAATTTTTATTAGGCGACAAACACAGAAAGTACTTAACACTATATTTCTTTAATTACTAACAAATTTTAAAGTTAATTTAAATTAAGCAATTAAGATAAGATTTTGGAGAAGGAGTGAAATGCTATTGACAGGATTGATTAGAGTAAAATGTAGCGAAATGGTAATTAGGGGAAGGCAGATGCGTTAGCCCGTAGTAAGGCAACAGGTTAATTAGACTTATATAATAATAGATGTAAATGTATTCCAGCCACCAGAGCACTTTTGGCAGCAGTCACACCATACTTGACTGGAGACAAAATCCCGTTATGAGAAACAACAGTTGTGTTGGCCTCATAAATATATCCTCTTTCCATGTTGTTGTGTGCATCACCTCTAGCTAGTAACAAAGGCTTTATCAAACACAAACCCCTTTCCAACTTGCTTCAGGGAGCCACTATTCATTAGTCCTGGAATGAAACAAAATAAATCATACAGTAATCCGCCAACTATACCGCAATATACACAGCACTTCCACTTCCTGCAAACTTTAAAGCACAGGCTAAATGAATCAAATATAAATTAATCCATTTTCACCATTCCATTGTGATTTATATTAACGTACTTAAATTGTTTTGTTTTACAAATAGCTATCCGTTTTTTTAACCCCTATTTACGAAGCTTCTTCAAATCAAATTCATGGTGAAAATAGCGTTAGTAACATACTGAACACTAATTAAATCACAAATGAAAAATATCAACAAAATGGAAGCGTCTCAGCATGAATAAGGAAGTAAGAAACGGAAGAATTTCTTATTAAAGACAGTTGTCTGGAAGAGGGTGTTTGTTTATTTGTCCGTCCGTAATCCCCACACTTAGATGCTTGTACTTTTAGTGCTGCTCTGAAGAAAAAATGTTTCTTGGCAGGCATTTGAATTGCGGCTCTAACACAGGAGTAGGCATCTTTAACGAGTATGTGACATTCTACATCTACGCCTCCGACAGCTTTACGTCCTCTCTCAGAGACAGCACGATCAAGATTTCATCTCCGACATGACAAATTTAGGGTCATTTGAAGCTTTGACCTTAAGGCGCTTCATCAAGTACGCTTTACAGGTCTAAGGCGAGGATACTATTTGTTACATCACACCTGATGCTTTACCATAATGTCATCAATTTGGTAGTCCATTAAATTGAAATGCATCAAGATGTTAATTTTGAAACAAGCCTACCTATTACAGCAAATTTAAATTTAATGAGATGTCATATATTGTTATTGTGAAATGAAAAAAAATTTCTCTAAAATAGTTTAATACATTTTTTTAAAGAAAAGCTAATGAGCACCATACATCAAAACGAAGTAAACAAATAAAACTAACATACTACATAGAGGCCCGATTTTTAAAAATTCAATTTTAATCTATATAATTAAGGATATATATATATATATATATTCTTATTCTCTAGTTCTAGATGAATTTTTTATTTATTTTAGTTGTAGAAAATTTAAGAACGAATTTCTTTAGTGGATAGAAAACAACATAATATTCATTATTTTACATGGACAAGGAAACCACTACTCATGCTTCTCGTCAAAATACAATGCAATGTATTCGTTCATGTAACACTGTATTCTGCTGATAGAGAAAAATGTGTAAATAAAAATGAACATATAACGTAAAAGTCACTATTGTTTATGTTATATAAATTATTTTTTCAAATTAAATTTTAAACAAAGTTACACTAAAGAAGAATAAATTTTGAGCCCTTTCAAAGGACATAAATTCAATTTTTTCTTTCAATTATTCTGTTTTCAATGTGTCTGGTTGCTGCTTCGATGCAAATACGGAAATGCGATTCAAATCGGATTTATTAAAAATCTGAAGTTATTAGAAGAAAAATAACAGAAAATGACAATGTCTGTAGTCAATATTTCGATCGGTTTTAGCAGTAGGGTGACTGAAATACATTTAAAATTTCCCCTTATAACCTTACACCTTGGAAAAAAAGTCCTCTCTAAAGGGTTTTCACTTTACTCCATATTTGTTTAATTTACCATTTTTTTTGGTTCTATTAAACTACTAAGAATTCAATTTCATTGAGTCACCATGAATACGTCACACTTTTGTCTTCTAGTCTTTATCTTGCGACAAAAAACCGTTGGAAATACCAACTATAGTGAGCATTTATATTATCAACGTCTCAACCGCAGTAAGACTTTCAGAAATATGACAAATACTTTTAAACCAAACAATTGATTTTCGTCAGACTCTCACTCAAACTACTATCAAAGAACAGCTGTTTTGGTTGATAAATCTTAATCACATTTTTGAATTTCTGCTGAGGTTATGACGTTGATTTTTAAACTATACACTGTAAAATCTTGTTTTCAATATATGAATGAGATAATTTGTAATTTCTTTAGTATCATTCAGTGGTGCTTCTTTTTACTTTCAAAAGAATACGATACACTGCTGCTAGTGATGAAATTATTATCCTATTCTTGTTCTTTTTTACTTTACTATAAGTAAAGTATAGTGAACGTGAAAAAATTCGATCTCGAGATTTTGACGGAATTACATGTTTTGAGGTACCAGAAGTCGTTTTATGACGTTTTTACGATGATGTCTGTGTGTGTGTGTGGGTGGGTGGGTGGGTGGGTGGGTGGGTGGGTGGGTGGGTGCGTGCGTGTGTTAGCATTGCTTGTTACCACGCTACGGTCCAGAATCTTTGATGGATCAAGTTGATATTTTACACAAAAATGGGCCCCATTTAGACGAAGATCCCTATTGTTTGGGAAGAATTATGCATGATGGGAAGGTCACTTTTTTTGCCAAAAACCGTTTTTTTTAAAACATTTATTTCTCCTAAACTGATAACCCTAGAGTTTTGAAATTTTGACATTATCTTTGAAGTTACAAATGCAACAAACGAAAAATATATTCAGAATTTTAAGACAACAGGAAATATTGTTTTTTCAATAAAATGTAAAAATTTTGACTTATAATTCAATCTCAAACCTTGTGAGAGCGATACAAGCCATACTGTTTGACGGACAAGAATGAAACTATGCCTACAAATAGAACATTATATGGCAAATGAGTTGAGATATTTTTTTTTGAAATTACTTTCGCTAAAGGGGCGTTACAGGACGATTTGTGTTTTCAGAAAATGATTTTTTAACGCTAAACGGCTCGTTAAAAAATAATGAAAATTTGACCAAAAATGGAACAAAAAATTAGCAATTCACAAAAAAAAATTCATGAAGTTTCAATTACGGGAAAGAGCAATAACGATATAAAAACTGTTTGTTTATTCTAGACTAAGAGATCACCTGCTATACTTGTCGAATTTTTTGTATTTTTTTACATTGTTTACATTGACTTAGAAATTTTTTGAGCGAATCCACTAAGATAAAATTGATGTTTCTAATGGAAAAATGAAAATATATTATTGACTTGTAAGAGATGTAAGAGGAATAATATTGTGCAGGTAAATGATAACACTCATTAAAAAAAAATTCGTATATATATTATTTGACAAAGGGGAAGGAAAATGATCGTATTAAATACTAAGCAGCCATAAAATTCCCAGTATAATAATTCTGTTAGAAACCAAAAATGTAAAAGATAATTCAAAATATAAATCTTTCGTTTAGAGATTAATAACTGTAATTATCATACATCTTTAATTAACAAATCACCTTAAAACAACATTTTCTTCGCTGTTTATGATGTTTTTCAGAGAAAAAAAGGGTATTTTACTGTTTCAAATTTGAAAATTTTACATTAATATTCAATGTAGAAGGATGTCAAGTAAACGATGTAAGAAATCTACTGGCTATTTGAACAATAGCCATGTTCTCTTGTAGGATAATATTTCGTTTCAAGAAATGTTCACTTTGGTTTTTCAAAAATGTTATTACTGCTGTAGTTATACTAATGAAATTATTTGCAAATAATAAATTATTTATGATGTACAAAAATAAGCTTATAAATTGATATGTCCTTCAATCACTATCTGTACTACCTCAGGAATGACAGGCTAATAATTATATCCCATTTAGATGTTTACGTTATGCTTAAATGAGACGTTATGTTTTATATAGTCAAGAAATTTGACATTAAGTTACTTATAGTAAAGTAGAGTGTAGGCCACTCCAGATTTTTCCTTTTTACTTTACTATAAGTAAAGTATAGTGATCGTGAAAAAATTCGATATCGAGATTTTGACGGAATTACATGTTTTGAGGTCCCAGAAGTCGTTTTATGAAGTTTTTGCGATGATGTCTGTGTGTGAGTGGGTGGGTGGGTGGGTGTGTGAGTGTGTTAGCATTGCTTGTTACCACGCTACGGTCCAGAATCTTTGATGGATCAAGTTGATATTTTACACAAAAATGGGCCCCATAAAGACGAAGATCCCTATTGTTTGGGAAGAATTATGCATGATGGGAAAGTCACTTTTTTTGCAAAAAACCGTTTTTTTTTAAACATTTATTTCTCCTAAACTGATAACCCTAGAGGTTTGAAATTTTGACATTATCTTTGAGGTTACAAATGGAACAAACGATAAAAATAAATTCAGAATTTTAAAACTACGAGAAATATTTTTTTTTCAATAAAATGTAAAAATTTTGACTTATAATTCAATCACAAACCTTGTGAGAGCGATACAAGCCATACTGTTTGACGGACAAGAATGAAACTATGCCTATAAATAGAACATTATATGGAGAATGAGTTCAGATCTTTTTTTCTAAAATTACATTCGCTAAAGGGGCGTTACAGTACGATTTGTGTTTTTAGAAAATGTTTTTTTGATGCTAAACGGCTCGTTAAAAAATAATGAAAATTTGACCAAAAATAGAACAAAAAATTAGCAATTCATAAAAAAATTCATGAAGTTTCAATTACGGGACAGAGCAATAACGATATAAAAACTCTTTGTTTATCCTAGACTAAAGTAATGTAAATTATACCAAAAATGGAACAAAAAATTAGCAATTCATAAAAAAAAAAATCATGAAGTTTCAATTACGGGAAAGAGCAATAACGATATAAAAACTCTTTGTTTATCCTAGACTAAGAGATCACCTGCTATACTTGTCGAATTTTTTGTATTTTTTTACATTGTTTACATTGACTTAGAATTTTTTTGAGCGAATCCACTGAGATAAAATTGATGTTTCTAATGGAAAAATAAAAATATATTATTGACTTATAAGAGATGTAAGAGGAATAATATTGTGCAGGTAAATGATAACACTCATTAAAAAAAAATTTGTATATATGTTATTTGACAAAGGGGAAGGAAAATGATCTTATTAAATAGTAAGAAGCCATAAAATTCCCAGTATAATAATTCTGTTAAAAACCAAAAATGTAAAAGATAATTCAAAATATAAATCTTTCGTTTAGAGATTAATAACTGTAATTATCGTACATCTTTAATTAACAAATCACCTTAAACAACATTTTCTTCTCTGATTAAGATGTTTTTCAGAGAAAAAAAGGGTATTTTACTGTTTCAAGTTTGAAAATTTTACATTAATATTCAATGTAGAAGGATGTCAAGAAAACAATGTAAGAAATCTACTGGCTATTTGAACAGCCAGTAATATTTGAATAGCCATGTTCTCTTGTAGGATAATATTTCGTTTCAAGAAATGTTCACATTAGTTTTTCAAAAATGTTATTACTGCTGTAGTTATACTAATGAAATTATTTGCAAATAATAAATTATTTGTGATGTACAAAAATAAGTTTATAAATTGATATGTCCTTCAATCACTATTTGTACTACCTCACGAATGCAATGCTAATAATTATATCCCATTTAGATATTTATGTTATGCTTAAATGATACGTTATGTTTTATTTACTCAAGAAATTTGACATTGAGTTACTTATAGTAAAGTAGAGTGTAGGCCACTCCAGATTTTTTTTTTTTGAACTTAAGTTAAGCAATTATTTGATGTACATAATAATAATACGACTGCATTAGAAGGTGCATTTTATGATTTCAGAGAAACGTTGGATAATAATTTTTAACAGATTGAGAAGTCTTCCTTTGTTAATCTGTTTGTTTGCGAACGTAAAGGATGTGATGTTTTAGTAAAGCAAGATCGAGGGTGAATTGTGATGGGTTAAACTGGTTGCCAAAAACATTTTTAACAGAGTGCTCTACGGTTTACACTAGTGAAAGTCAGGAGGAATTCGATGCAATGTCAACATCAATAAATCAATCTCTCAGACTTCTAACCTGAGTTTTTTTTTACCTAGAGTCTACTTCAAACCTATTTTACCCTTTTGCGTCTTACCAGTTCTCTATATCAATGGGCTTATATCATGTTTTCATCCTAATAAAGACCAGCAAATTGTTATAAATCGCATACCATTTTCTTAAGCTTTATGATTCGATAATATCATGAATTAAAATGGTTCTCTCGTGATTGAGTCAACTTACCGTTACATTTTATTTCTATTTCTCTGATACATCCGTCTTGAGAGAACAATGTAATACCAAAGTTAGAAATGAATTTTAGATATCCGATAATAAGTGGTTTTAACATATAAGTTGTGCACGATAGCGTTTTGTAAACGACGTCATAACTTGTAATAGTTAATAATTAACCAGTAACTGTCCCACCTTCACAAGCGTGAACAAAACATATTAATATAAAGCTAAAGTAACAATTTGTTTTAAAACATATACCGGTATGCGTGTTTTTTTACTTTACTATAAGTAAAGTATAGTGATCGTGAAAAAATTCGATCTCGAGATTTTGACGGAATTACATGTTTTGAGGTCCCAGAAGTCGTTTTATGACGTTTTTACGATGATGTCTGTGTGTGTGTGGGTGGGTGGGTGGGTGGGTGGGTGGGTGGGTGAGTGTGTTAGCATTGCTTGTTACCACGCTACGGTCCAGATTCTTTGATGGATTAAGTTGATATTTTACACAAACATGGGCCTCATAAAGACGAAGATCCCTATTGTTTGGGAAGAATTTGCATGATGGGAAAGTCACTTTTTTTGCCAAAAAACGTTTTTTTTAAAACATTTGTTTCTCCTAAACTGATAACCCTAGAGTTTTGAAATTTTGATATTATCTTTGAGGTTTCAAATGCAACAAACGAAAAATATATTCAGAATTTTAAAACAACAGGAAATATTTTTTTTTCAATAAAATGTAAAAATTTTGACTTATAATTCAATCTCAAACCTTGTGAGAGCGATACAAGCCATACTGTTTGACGGACAAGAATGAAACTATGCCTACAAATAGAACATTATATGGAGAATGAGTTAAGATATTTTTTTCTAAAATTACATTCGATAAAGGGGCGTTACAGTACGATTTGTGTTTTCAGAAAATGTTTTTTTGACGCTAAACGGCTCGTTAAAAAATAATGCAAATTTGACCAAAAATGGAACAAAAAATTAGCGATTCATAAAAAAAAAATCATGAAGTTTCAATTACGGGAAAGAGCAATAACGATATAAAAACTCTTTGTTTACCCTAGACTAAGAGATGACCTGCTATACTTGTCGAATTTTTTATATTTTTTTACATTGTTTACATTGACTTAGAAATTTTTTGAGCAAATCCACTGAGATAAAATTGATATTTATAAAGGAATAATTTAAATTGTTTATTGACTTATATGAGATGTAAGAGGAATAATACTGTGCAGGAAAATAATAACACTCACTCAGAAAAAATTCGTATATATGTTATTTGACAAAGGGGAAGAAAAATAATTTTATTAAATACTAAGAAGCTTATTATTATTATTATTTTAAAGATTAAAATTCCCAGTATAATAATTCTATAAGAGACCAAAAATGTAAATGATAAATCATAATTGGAATCTTTGGTTTAGAGATTAATAAATGTAATTATCGTACATCTTTAATTAACAAAGCACCTGAAAATAACATTTTCTTCGCTGTTTAAGATGTTTTTCAGAGAAAAAAAGTTTATTTTCCTGTTTTAAATTTTAAAATTTTACTTTAATATTCAATGTAGAAGGATGTCAAGTAAACGATGTAAGAAATCCACTGGCTGTTTGAACGAAAGCCATTCTCTTGTAGGAGAATAAATCGTTTCAAGAAATGTTCACTTTGGTTTTTCGGAAATGTTATTACTGCTGCAGTTATACTAATGAAATTATTTGAAAATAATAAATTATTTGTGATGTACAAAAATAAGCTTATAAATTGATATGTCCTTCAATCTGTATCTGTACTACCTCAGGAATAAAAGGCTAATAATTATATCCCATTTAGATATTTACGTTATGCTTAAATGAGACGTTATGTTTTATATACTCAAGAAATTTGACATTAAGTTACTTATAGTAAAGTAGAGTGTAGGCCACTCCAGATTTTTATTTCTGTATTGTAGGGAATCTGTATTAACTTCAAGTTAATTAGGATTTGCTAGAATTAAAATATAAAGCAACAAAAAATAGAACTTATACTAACAGATAAAAGTTATCCACGAAAGAATGGTTAATTGCATGAATTTAAAACAGAAACATTTAAGCAATTACCCTTAGCTAAGTAATAGTTGTTAATTTAATCAATTGCATCAAGTGCAAAACAAATTAATTATTATCAGATTTTTGAGTAACAAAAAGTAAAATAAAACTCATCCATTACTCATGAGGCAGGTCACTCATCGCTGAATGTTAACGTCCAAACAAATGGAAAGCACCATTTATGTATATTTACAGTACTTTTAAAACATGGAGTTTTCAGATATTGTCTCAGACTAAATCGTAATAAAATAGTAACGATTACAATTGTAATCGACTAAGTCTTTTCACGTTTGCTCTAAAGTCATTTGTTAATAACATATTTTAATTTTGAATATTTTCGTATCCATTGTTTGCATCTTTCATGATTTATAACTTTTACAGATTTAGTCGGAGAACGATGAAATAAGTCATTTTTAATTAAAACCTCTCTAAGGAGTAATTAACTCAAGGCGTCTTTCAGTACGTACAGGGAGCAGGGTCTGTTCAAGTGATGGAAAAGAGTATCAAAAAACGGGACTTCTTAAATATTAACGGTTTGTGAATTAAATATGAAATAATTTTTCAAGTTTTTTTTTTGAAACTTGACAGAACAATGTTCAAAGACAATGAGATTTTTCCGCTTCAATTAATAGCATCCAGTTCAGTTGTTTTCAGGTATATCTAGAAATCATAAAAGAAAAGTCTAGAAATATAACCACTTAATTGGTAAAATTTAGGACTCCCGGTGTAGAATGAAACTGGTAAATGGCTTGACTATATAGCTTAAGTGGTGCTGAGGAGTTGTACTTTATGTCCTACAAGAGGAACAAACGTGAAAGCCTACAACAACACAAAATGAAAAAGCCAACAACACCAAACGTGAAAGCCTAAAAATGCGGGCATGGAAAGAAATAAACAACAAACTCTATACACTTTGAGTCAACATGACTCACTCGTCAAATATGCTGTAAAGCAAAAAACTAATACAAGATATTTTATAAATCTGTTTGAACATAAGAAAGAATTTGAACTACGAAAATTCAATACAATTTTGAAAAAATAAAATGGAAATATTTTCTTACTATGAGATTATTAGTGATATTTCAGTTTTTAAGTCTGCACAGTGATTTAAAATTGCTTCAATATTTACACTACTGACGCAAAAGAAAGCAAACAAGTGGTGTGCCAGCTATCATAATCTAAGTACGTGATGAAATCATATGTACCTGTCAATATTTGAAAATGTTTACACCTATTTCTTATACGGATACTCAATCTGGTTTGGAGCGGCGCCCACGAACAAGAACTGCATCCAAATAGTACAGAATAAATGAGCTGGCCTTATAGCTAGGGCTATAAGTACGCCAAAAATGTTGATATTCAACATGCTTTGAATTTGGAATCTACCTATTCCTACATACTCGACTTGCCAGTAATGAAGACAAAAAACTGCCCACCCATCCCAATCTCCTTGTTCGGGAACTAAATCCAACTCCCAACCTTTCCTAATCCCAAGAGCCTCAAAGCTTTCTATTTAAGCTAAAAATGACGACCACATAACTCCAAAGGAATGCAGTACCTCAGAAAATGCATAACCTGAAGACCATACGACCACGAAGACGACACCAACCCCTGACAAACTGACCCTAGGCCACAAACTGACAAACTACCACAGAGACTTCTAGGCTGCAAACCGTCAACCCTCGCTTGTTACCCCCTTACTCGGCCATTGCAATGTGTCCATTAACAAAAGCCCACCACACATATATTAGTCCATCATTTTCTAAACCTTTAAAGAGTTCATTTTCTGTGTAGTTGCTCTGCTTTTGACGATTTTTCTTTTTATTGTTTACATCAAATTTTCTTTTGATTCTGTTAAAATAAAATACATATCCCTTTTGTCCTGGCTATTCTAAATGCCTGCTGTATTAATGCATTTTGTTTTATGTTTGTAGCATATTATTAACTAAAGTTCCTTCTATGGTTAATGTGTATAAATAACATCTGTTTTGCAATAAACAACAAATAAGATATATTTTTCAACAGTATAAAAATAATAATAGAAAAAAAGTTAAAAAATAATTTTTCAAATAAGAATAATTTAATCCGGCGTTTCGGAAGTTCGAAATTTAACCCTCCCAAATAACATTCATACATATTTGTTTTTTAAATTAGACTGTATTGAATACATGTGTATTAAAAAAAAAAGTGTAACTTTCCAATAGGACAGGTATTAGTTAAGGCATTGAAAGAGTCAGTAACGAACTTAATTGTAAGGGTTCATTATGATCAATTGTAGTTGAGTGGAAGCAAACAGAATTAGTCAAAACTCGATGAATGGAGCTTTTTGATGTTGGAGCAATAAAAAGTGGGAAAGTTTTGGTATATGAGATTAAGAGTTAAGTGCTTGAGTTGGGAGGGGTGGTGAGGTGTGGACGGCGTACATCGGACGTCACTAATGACAAATGTATGCTTGTCTTCACCCTCTCGCCTTGTTCCTTCATCCGTAACTTGTGTAGCTTATTTCCTCTTACATTTCTAACTTTCAAAAGCCTTTTTACTCGTCAATTGAGGCTTTCCCACTACTGGGCAAATTGAAACTTTACCTTTTATCTATTATGCTTATACCTTAATATGTATGATAAACAAGATTTATATAATATCCACACTACATTATTTATGTATCCACAAAAACCATGTTGATATATAATTTGTTAGAGATGTCACTTTCGGAGTTACTGAGGGAGCTAGGTTAACTCAATGGTTAACGAGCTCGCCTTTGAAATGGTAGGTCCGGAGTTCGATCCCCACCTGGACCTCGATTTATTCATGAGGGAGGTGAATAAATCTGAGTACGTTGCCCTTCGGAGAGGATGTTAAGTCGTCGGTCCCGAGCCTGTAAGATGTCAGGTACTCGTTAAAGATTCTTGCTCGAAATGCACTGAGTTAGACAAAATTTAGGATAAAAAAAAATAAGCAAAATTTAGGGCTCCCAATATTGAATCAACAGGTAATGCACGTCCAATACTAAAATTGGTAACAAACAATAAATAAGCCACAATTTCCGCCCCTAGAAGAGCACCAAAAGGTGAAAGCCTTATAAGTTTGGCCGTTAGAAAACAAACAAACAACACTTACTTTATCTCTACCATAGGCACAGTTTAGACCCTTTGTTTTTACTCCGTATCATCCCAAATAGAGTGAATCAGTCATGTAATGCTTTAAATAGAAGGCTGCTTCAATATAGTTTCTTTGGTGGTGCTGAGCACATTAACGAGTAAAATCTATTAACCTAACTAATCATTTATATGATAATCCTATAGCTAATATAAGTTTATTGCTTTCTAAACATTCGCCTTGAACTCAATGCAGTTATTCATTCACCCAGATTTTTTTCGATGCATGAAAGCATTAAATGCTAATCAACAATAGGTACAAAATCGTTCAGCGTTTTTACTTGCTTCCGCAGCACTTTTTAATGACACGGGCAAACAAACTGAGGTGTACCAGTCACATGACTTCCGACTGTCAAAAACTACGCCGCTACATATCCAAGATCTGAAAAAATGAAGCGACTATTTTGTTAGAAAGTACTCTATTAACAAAGAATACTGTTGACTTGTACTTAGTTTCGATAACTAAAACAAAAGTTTAACACTGAGTTAAAACTTACATAGTTTTAATAACAGTTTCCGTGTTCAAAGCCTCAATAGTCTTCTTGATGTGGCAGAGTCGTGCTGCTGAGGCTGGCCGTTCAGTTACCACTCAACCTCCATGTGTTTACTTCGCCACTTGATAACGACTATTGTCAAAATTTAAAAGTGAGTTATCTTAGTGCCTATCTTTGTGTTGCTTTTGTAATAATTTATAGATATATATATTTTTTTTGTTTTCTCTGGTATTTCGATAAAAATTAGAAAATATTTCCCTCTCGCGAGAAGCCCATGGACCTGTATCTCCCATAAAAGCTCTAATCCAGATCTGTAAAAGAATTTTACGTCCCGCATGCGTTTAGAAGGTTTTCAAGGATACATTGACTGAAAGGTTGAGATGACACTTGGTGTTTTAGGCGAAGTCGCTACAGATCTTCATTACAGCATGTTTCATTAAAGTGAACCGCAGTCTTGGAATTCACGATCTTCAGACTCATAGATTCGACACAACGAAATAACTTCCGCTAACAGGGTTGAAGTGGAAAAGGAGTTAGCAAAGTGAAATGTTAAATAAAATCAATACAATAAATAATTTTAATGAAATTTTTTTAAACGAAAATAGGAAAAGTAATTGGGAAAGAAAAGAAAAAAATATTGTAAACTAATTAATGTGAAATGAAAAATATAGTAAATTAATTATTTTACCGTATTTTTTTCTTTTCTCTCCAAATTACATTGTTTTTTATTTAATATGTCACTTAGCTAACTCCTTTTCCAGTTGAACCCCGTTAGTAGGAAGTTATTTCGTCGAATCCAATCTCTCAGTATAATGATGGTGAATGCTGACACTTCAATGGAATATATATAAGTAGGTGCTTCTACTACTCCTTCTACTTCTACCTGATGACGACGCCTCTCAAAATATAGTAGTGAGTCTTGTATTTCTATGTTTTTTGGTTTTTTTTTATTGCTTATCTGATCCCCTTGCTGGTGATAACGTCAGCCGTTTACCGGCTTTTTCTTTTAATCGGTGATTCTACAGATTCTACATTAGGAGTCCTAAATTTTGCCTAACAAAAGTGCATTTCGAGAAGGGATGTTTAACGAGTACCTGGCATCGTACAGGCTTAATGTCCTCACCGAGGGAAGACCTACTCATATATGGTATATTCACTTACGAGGTAAATAAATCCTGGGCCAGGTGGGGATCGAACCCTAGACTACCAGCTCAGAGGCGGGTACATTAACCACTCAGCTAACGTGGCCCCCCCTACCCATATTTATGTTTTTCTCCTTTCGTTATTGACCTATATACAAATATATCATACTTAGGAGGTAAACATTGCTGAGCATATATATTTATTTATATCATAATATCCAGTTTTGTAGACTCTAACTAATTTTAATATAATGTATTAATATTAAATTGCAAACAAATTTATTTTTAGCAAACAAAGGAAAATAAATAATCAGGATAGACTGAGGTTAGCATCGTGAACATCTTTTTAGTACAACTATATATTATATTAGTAGCATTATCAAACTTCAGTTTAGTCACTTCTTAATAGCCACACTTCATTATAAAAGTAGAAGAACAAGATATTAGTGCTTCAATAAACCAACATAACAAGACATACATTTCGGGCATTTATTGGTCACTATCAGGTTACAAACTTTACCAATATATATTAAATTTATAACTACTTCTAATTAAACTCAGCCAATAAAAATTAGATATTAAAACCATAGGACAGCAGAGAAAGTTTACTTTATTAGATAATGTTATTGACTCAGTAGCACTTATGTACAAGTATTTAACTTATGTAAAAGTATGAATAAAGCATGAATATGGCCAAATAAAGGTAATGAAATATGTTGCTGATTAAATTAGATTCCTAAAATATTATAATCATGTTATTTTTAATCCGTGCAGAAACTCAAATATTATTTCCTATAATTTTATGAAAGAGTGGTTTGAAATCTATACTTTGAATGATATTTAATTCGTTGTTCATGATGACTGTGATTGAATTAGTTTATTGCATCAATTAAAATTGATAGCCTGTTGGTCAATTTAATTTGATCTCAGGTAATATATTAATCAGTTAATGATAATGACGTGTTTATGGAAAACAGCCCCACTTGATTGTAAACGGCTCTTAGGCACGCCCTCCACTCCCCCGCACTAATTCAATAACCCCCTTCTAATACTTCTTAGTAGTTTTACCTTAATTACACTTTTTAAAGTGTTCACTGAATATTCACATATACCCAAGGAGTAAAACAATGTGTAAACTTATATAATAAACATTTTCCAAAGTCCCTCAAAACCTCTAAGTCTGTTGAACTACTCAAAAATTAACTATTTCATTAGATATTAACCACTAATAGCCTGTGATAAAATAAATTTAAAATAAATTATTTTTTGGTTTAATCAAGTACGAATAACAATAATAAAAACCAAATTGGTTTTGTGATTTTAAGGATTTATTATGTTTCCTGTTTCCCAGACGTATTGTTAACGTCTATATATATATATATATATATATATATATATATATATATATATATATATATGAACTAGATTTTAAAAAAGAACACATAGAAAGGAAACCACTGAACTCACTACTATATTTCGATGTCCTCGTCTTCAGGAAAAGAAGTGAATCGCTCCAAAGGCTGATAACGACTGACTTGGCGTTCGAACTGAAGCACTCAAACAGTGTAGCCAACTTTCGGAGGAAAGGTAGACAGGGAAGATAAAGAAATAAAAGCCAAATAAAAATTAAAAAAGAAAACATTTAACTAAAATAAAATTAAAAGCTGATAACAACTTTATAAAAAAAAATCAACAATTGAGGTTAAGCCCAGGAGCCGATCTACCGCCCAGAAGACTAATAAGCGCTTCTTCTGAAGCTCTCAGAGTAACTTTCGAATTAGTCTGATCAATCTGCCTCAGGACCTGTACACGGAAACAGTTATTAAAACTGAGTCCGTGAGAACTGGCATGAGTAGCAACGGGAAGGTCACTGCGTTTGCCAACGGATGACCTGTGATTATTCATACGCAGGCTTAGCTTGTGTATGAATATATATATATATATATATATAGTATAAAACTAAAAGGAAAAATCTGGAGTGGACTACACTCTACTTTACTATAAGTTACTCAATGTCAAATTTCTTGAGTATATAAAACATAACGTATCATTTAAGCATAACATAAATATCTAAATGGGATATAATTATTAGCATTGCATTCGTGAGGTAGTACAGATAGTGATTGAAGGACATATCAATTTATAAGCTTATTTTTGTACATCACAAATAATTTATTATTTGCAAATAATTTCATTAGTATAACTACAGCAGTAATATCATTTTTGAAAAACCAATGTGAACATTTCTTGAAACGAAATATTATCCTACAAGAGAACATGGCTATTGTTCAAATAGCCAGTAGATTTCTTACATCGTTTACTTAACATCCTTCTACATTGAATATTAATGTAAAATTTTCAAATTTAAAACAGTAAAATACCCTTTTTTTCTCTGAAAAACATCTTAAACAGCGAAGAAAATGTTGTTTTAAGGTGATTTGTTAATTAAAGATGTACGATAATTACAGTTATTAATCTCTAAACGAAACATTTATATTTTGAATTATCTTTTACATTTTTGGTTTTTAACAGAGTTATTATACTGGGAATTTTATGGCTTCTTAGTATTTAATAAGATCATTTTCCTTCCCCTTTGTCAAATAACATATATACGATTTTTTTTTTAATGAGTATTATCATTTACCTGAACAATATTATTCCTCTTACATCTCTTATAAGTCAATAATATATTTTCATTTTTCCATTAGAAACATCAATTTTATTTCAGTGGATTCGCTCAAAAAATTTCTAAGTCAATGTAAACAATGTAAAAAAATACAAAAAATTCGACAAGTATAGCAGGTGATCTCTTAGTCTAGGGTAAACAAAGAGTTTTTATATCGTTATTGCTCTTTTCCGTAATTGAAACTTCATGATTTTTTTTTTATGAATTGCTAATTTTTTGTTCCATATTTGGTCAAATTTTCATAATTTTTTAACGAGCCATTTAGCGTCAAAAAAACATTTTCTGAAAACACAAATCGTACTCTAACGCCCCTTTAGCGAATGTAATTTTAGAAAAAAATATCTCAACTCATTGTCCATATAATGTTCTATTTATAGGCATAGTTTCATTTTGATCCGTGAAACAGTATGGCTTGTATCGCTCTCACAAGGTTTGAGATTGATTTATAAGTCAAAATTTGTACATTTTATTGAAAAAAAAATATTTCCTGTTGATATAAAATTTTGAAAATATTTTTCGTTTGTTGCAATTGTAACCTCAAAGATAATGTCAAAATCTCAAAACTCTAGGGTTAGTAGTTTAGGAGAAATAAATGTTTTAAAAAAAACGGTTTTTGGCAAAAAAAGTGACTTTCCCATCATGCATAATTCTTCCCAAACAATAGGGATCTTCGTCTAAATGAGGCCCATTTTTGTGTAAAATATCAACTTGATCCATCAAAGATTCTGGACCGTAGCGTGGTAACAAGCAATGCTAACACACGCACCCACCCACGCACCCACCCACCCACCCACCCTCCCACCCACCCACACACACACAGACATCATCGTAAAAACTTCATAAAACGACTTCTGGGACCTCAAAACATGTAATTCCGTCAAAATCTCGAGATCGAATTTTTTCACGATCACTATACTTTACTTATAGTAAAGTAAAAAACACAGATGGTAACATAAAAGGTATGATTATACATCATTTATATATACATATCAGATAATATGTATATATATATGAATATCATATATAGATATATATTACCATATAAATATTGCCAATATTTATATATTGGTCGACCGACGTGTAGTTAGTATCCCTTCCTAGTATTCTTGGTCACATATCATAGCAGCAAATCAAATCCGTCTCAAGGAATTTAAAGCTGGAAGTTCTTTCTCTAACCCAGAGGTGCTTGTACTCTCTGGGGTGGCAAGATGTGTTGGGCGAGGGGAGTACGAAAATCTTTAGGTTAAATTCTAGATTACCAAACATTACTCTTCATTTAGTTAAAATGTTGAATTTACACTTACAGTCACAGATCATTGTATACTAAATCCATGTAAAATATCTGGGGCTTATTTTAGACTCCAGATTAACACTCAAACAGCACCTCCATAATAAATCCAAGCTCACATGATGTGTAATCTGTATTCTCTTTTCAAATCAAGGAATTCTCCCGATTCAGTCAAGAACCTTGTCTTTAGGGGGGCGTTCTGACTTATCGATGCTCCGTCTGGTTTAGAGCCGCACCAACACACAAGGCTTGTATCCAGACTGTTCAAAATAAGTGTGCTCGCCTTATAGCCAGGGCTCCTTGGTACGCCCGAAGTGTGGATATTCACCATGATTTAAAAATGGAATCCATGGATAGTTACATTGCCCGACTTACTACCAATGAAGACAACAAACTAACGACTCATTCTAACCTCGTATAAGCTCTCAATCCTGCACCAACCTTCCTCAACCTCACTGAGCAATTACTTCATCCACTCACTATTTTTCCAACGTATGACTAAAAACATTGAAAACTATGACAAACAAGACCTCAAGAATACGACGTCTTTACTGTACAGGTGAACTTAATATCTGACATGAATTACTGACAGTACAAGTTATAGTTAATAGTAACCTCTGTGGTAATGACGAAATGCATGAATTTAACAAGTTATAGTAGCCCATTAATCATGCAGTAGAAGGCCTCTGGTCTGGAACTTCTATTATGACGTGCACTACAGTGCGGGGATATATTCGTTGCTCGTTGGACTTACACTGAATGAATAAATCAATATTTGTATAGTGTTTTCTCATTTAAACGTGTGATAATATTTTTCTTTTATCTTATATTCCATGTCATTGAAAAATTAACTAAAACAAACTAGGTGCCCAAATTTGATATAGACTGCCTTCATTATTGTTATATTGGGTAGGTTGTTATGTAGTTGTTACTTTTGCAAGGGTTGAGAAGGGCACAGGGAGGATTTTGTACCGTCATTTCCTCTCACGCATGTAAAAGGAATACGCAATTATTCAATAACTGATAAACTTGTCTGTGTTCACAAACAATACCATCGCAATCTAAACACTGTTTAGCTCAAATGCAATAATTCTAGACCAAATAGAACAAAAGGCGCCTATGATGATGCAATAACATTAACAAAAAGAGTCTGTAGAACTTTCATCTGCTCAGTGGAAAGAACTTAGCTTAATAAATAGGCCCTAAGTGGATCTTTGTTAAAAGAGAATATCCTTATGATCGCAAGGGAACAAGAGTGCTTTAAGGATGTTAGAGGAATATCCGAGTATGGGTGGAATATAATTAAGGCCCGTCAACACCCTTGAAATACATCTCCCTTAATTACTTCTATCAACCTTAGAGGAACCTCCTTAATCAAAAATAACTCGTTCTCCATGCAAATATAAATAATTAATATTTACTTTAATGTTATAATACAAGTTATATGCATTAAATAAATGGATGTTCCTTGAATGTTAATAAAGTCATCATTTATGTGTAGTGATGATACGTAATATATATATAAAGTGATTGGCAACTATTCAAAGAATTTATTAATTCAATTAAATGTGAATATCTGGTCTTGTACATTCTTCCATATCAGACCAATGAATAAAATATGTTTTGTTTAAATTCTTCTTGTTAAATATCTTCTCAAGAAGTGCCACAGAATTACAACATGAAAACTTTTAGCGGTATTATAATAATCAATAAATTTGCGTATGTGACTATTTTTTTCAAAACAAGATAATGAATTGACAAAAGAAAGAAAGTAGATTTAGTATCACTGAATTCTTGACATTCAGTTACTCTTGACACTGCGCTACAGTCAATTACATGGAAACTTGTAACTGATAACATAGAAGTTCCACCAATAACTATCAGCAGCAAGCTATCGACTAACATCACTGACCCAGTCAATCTAAATACACTAATTATTAATCACAGAAATTTTAATCAACACAAATGATTGCTAGTAAGATGTCACTCTTTTTTAACCACTCTATGTAATTTAGAGTTCCTACAGTATTATGTTAGAGTCAAAATGTCGGTATCGAAAGATACATGAGAAGTTTACAAGAGAAATATACGTGATCTTATACCATGATCATATAATGGGTTTCACAAATAAACGTATATGGATGTATATACTTAAAAGATAAGAAAACTAGTTAAAACTGAAAATAAAAGTTCAATAAATGAATAAAAAACTCATTTTTGTTGTTGTTGGAACCAACATCAGGAAGGAAGAAATAGTGAAATGTAGCACACCTGTTCAGTAAAGAGTTAAAACCCAATAGTTACGGCGCGATGGGCTTCTAACTACTACTGAACAGGTGTGCTACATTTGCGCTTGTGAAGACTGACAGGCGAATATAGAATCTACGCTAAGTACATGACCACGTCAGGCTCTGAGACTTCAGGTTTGACAGAGTTTTGAGGAACAGGGTGAACGAGTGTCTACCTCCTACAAGAAACATATAAGTATTGTACTAGGAAAGTTTATTTTCAGTTTGGCCTAGGCTAGCCTAGAGACCAGCTGATTTGGCTCGTCGTCTCTATTAATATAGGGTATTATAGGGTATTAATAATATCTCTATTATTATTGGGTATTTAGAGACCCAAGTCGTCTCTATTAACGACGATGGGTGAGGTAATACATGTATTACGCTTTAGGTCGAATCTATCATGTAACTTGACCTAAGAAGTTGAATTAGTAGAACTCTTTGAAAGATATTACTAAACAAAGCACAAACGAGATGAAAGGAATTAGCCGTGTTATCAATTAAAATGATATAAATTAAAAATGAGATAAATCAATAAGAAATTATATCAACTGCTAAGCTCAGATCATGAGTAGAATAAGCAAATATGAGTCCCTTTTAATATTCTCAAAGAAATATTATTAATATCAGGAAATTTTCAGAATGTTTACAATGATATCCTTAAGAATCTGACTAGAAATCCTAAGGTAGTGCAATCTAAGAGTTGTACCCATCCTTGATTTTATGCCTGAAGAAGAACACTATGTGTTCGAAACGCGTTGTTAGTATTATCAAACTTCTATACGTGGATACTATTTCATTAACATTTTTACCCTACAATCAGACAGGAAATAAAAGTACTGAAACTAATACCTTCAGAATTGTGACTAAAAGTTTTTTTTTTTTTTTTTAATTTTATTTTACATAGTCACAACAATGCAAGTACATTACCAGTGACAATGATGAAGGAAATATATACATTACACATGGAGGCAGGAGGGAAGAAATAATTCAGTAATTATACTTCCTGGCGTGAGAAATATGTTATGAAACTTAGATTAAATTTACAAGTCACTAGAGTAATTCACACTAATAAGTCTCTTGGCCAGTTTCTCTTCAGGCGCCTTTGGGGATTTCCTGGAATATTTGTTGAGGAGATGTTTTGGACTAAGGGATTGCTATTGCTACAAAGATTTTTATGGAAGGCTTTGTATCGAGATATTGCTACTTGATGAACTGTTGAAATCCTGAGGTCTGAATAGATTGTTTGATTTGGTATGTAAAAGGGACAATGAAGAATTTTTCTAAGAATTTTTGACTGAAGAGCTTGTATCCTCTGGGCATTGCTAGATTTTGTTGCTCCCCATATTTCAATTCCGTAAGTCCAAATAGGCATAATCATAGATTTATATAGTAATAGTTTATTGACAGTAGTTAATTTTGAACGATTATCAAGTAAGTGAATTAAAAGTCTATATCGTCTGTTTAGTTCTGTTCTTTTCATTTTGGTATGAGGAGCCCAAGTAAGACGTCTGTCAAGGTGCAGTCCTAAGTATTTGGTGGTTGTAGCTTGAGGGATCGGAATATGGTTAAGGAAGACTGGAGAACACGCATCTGGCCGCAACGTAAATGTTACGTGAACACTTTTCTGTTCGTTAATGCGTATTCTCCAACACTTCAGCCATGTCTCTATAACGTTTAAGTGTTGCTGGATATAGTAGGATGCTAGCTCAGGACTGTCATTTGTGCAAAGGATTGCCTTGTCGTCAGCAAATGTGGCTAAGACTGTATGGGGAGATTCTGGAATGTCGGAGGTGTATATGGAGTATAGCACTGGTCCAAGTATGCTTCCTTGCGGAACTCCTGCCTTAATATGAATAACTGGAGAAAGACAAGAGCCTTCTATTACTTGGCTAAAGCGATGGTTGAGGTAGGACTGCATTATAAGGTAGTAAGTATGTGGGAGTATTTTTTCGAGCTTCCAAAGCAACCCAGCATGCCAAATCCTGTCAAAGGCTTCCGCCTCATCAAGAAAGACAGCTGAGCAGTATTGTTTCTTCTCAAGAGTAGAGGAAATGACATCAACTATACGGTGGCATTGTTGAATTGTAGAGTGTTGAGATCGAAACCCGAATTGGTGAGAGGGTATTAAATTTTTCGATTCTAAAATGGGACGAAGTCTTCGAAGAAATAATTTTTCAAAGATTTTGGCCATGGTTGGTAGTAAACTAATTGGGCGGTACGACGTACATAGTTGTGGAGACTTATGGGGCTTTGGGATCATGCGAATAATAGAAAATTTCCACAGAATGGGGAAATAGGTTGTTCGTAAGATAGAGTTGTATATATATGTAAGGAAAATTATGACCTTACGGGGAAGTTGTTTGATTATTTCGTTTGTTATAAGGTCATAACCGGGAGATTTTTTTGATGGTAGTTTTTTAATTATAAAAGAGACTTCATTTGGGGAGAATGACTTGGGTGGAAGAGAGAGCTGTAAAGGGGCTACAAGTTCATCAGTTACTTTTGCTGTAGTATCAGGGTCTTCTATATTTGAATTGGGAATGAAAAGGGTTTCAAGGTGTTTGGAGAAGACCGTGGCCTTCTCATAGTCGCTTTTTGCCCAGGTATCGTCGCCAGTAAGGATCGGAGTACTAATTTTTTTATGGGACAGTATTCGTCTAGTGGCAGTCCATAGTGACTTGTCTTCGGGTTTCAGTGCTTCAGTATATTTTTGGAAAAGACAATTTCGATATTGCTTCAAGTCTCGAGTTAGTTGGTTTTGTAATCTGTTAAATGTTTGTTTGTCAGATGGGTATCGACTTCTCTGCCATTTGGCTCTTGCTCGTCGTTTAGCTTGGATTAATTCCCTGAGGTATGTTGGTAGGTATGTAGTGTGCTTTTTTGGTCTGGATGGGACTTTAGCATTATTTATACAAGCATGTATATCCTGAGTTAATTTACTAATTGCGTCATCTATTTCACGTGATGTCTTGAGGCGTACTTTAAGGTCAGTCTGTCGTTCAATTTCGGCTCTAAATTTTTCCCAGTCAATATGTCCGTTGAGTAGAGTTTGATTATTAATAATTTTCATAGGATGAATAGATAATGATAGAAGTACGGGTGAATGGTCAGAGGAAAGGTCTGGGAGAGTTGTGATGTAAGGGTTTAGTTTTGAGATGGGTGAAGTGACAAATATATCAAGCAGGTCAGGTTTTTTGACTGTGGAAGAAGGCCAATATGTAGGAGTTCCAGGACTTAGGACAGTATAAGATGAGTTGAGAAGAGATTTACAGAGAATAGAACCCCGAGGTGTGGTTACTCGACATCCCCATGACTGGTGTTTACAATTGAAATCCCCTCCACAAATAAATTTAGGTGAAAGGTGTTGAAAGATATTTGAAAGGTCACTTTGGGTTATACGTTTGTTTGGAGGGCAATATATTGAAGAGACATTGTAGTTGTATGGATGGGACTCAAGGCAGATTGTGCATACTTGCATGGCAGGTGTGGATACAGAAGGTAGGATGTGGTGTTTGAGAGACCTCCGTACAAGCACAGCTACTCCACCATGGGCAGTGTTATCAGGATGGTCAGTGCGATATGTGATGTAGTCAGTTAGTTTAAAATATGACCCGGACGTAAAGTGGGTTTCTGTCAGTAGTGCAATGTCAATTTTCTTGTCATGTAGTACAATGTCGAGTTCTTGTCTGTGTTGAGTAAGTCCGTTGGCATTCCAGAGGAGGATAGTTAAAGATTGCTTAGTTGGGGAGGTGTTCATTTGGTAGCAACAGCAGGAACAAGACTGGTTATGACTGTGGTGAGAAGGGAGATAAGTGGAGTGATAGTTGACTTTAGTTCATTTAAAAAGGATGTAAGAAGGACTGTGAAATCGGAGGAAGGTGTGGGAGGAGGAATGAAGGTAGGCATTTTGTGAGGTACTTGCTGTGGTTCAGATGATGTGGCTCCTGCTGCAACGACATTAGCATAGCTAACGTTCTTGACGACTGGGTTCGTAGAAATACCAGTAGTTCTTGTCTTTTGACTCTCAGTTGAGTCAACATTTCGCCTCAGCTTCTTCTGTATGTTTTTGTGGATTTCACATCCTCTGTAACTTGCAGGATGACAGCCTTCACAAAGGGCACACTTCGCTGGCTCATCTCTTGACTTCATACAGTCCTCTGTTCTATGCTGACCTGCGCATTTCACACAACGAGGTGCTAGATTACAATAAGTTTTGGTGTGACCATAACGCTGGCACCTTTTGCACTGAGGTATTTCTTTTCGTTTATATGGCTCTTCCACAATAACTTTGGTATGGAACAAGGAAGTCATTTCAAAGATATCTTTATTATTATGGCTTGGTTCTAGATCTACAAAAAAGAGAGACATAGGCTGCTTCGTCACATTGTGAAGAACATTAGTAATATTTCGTACATTATGTCCTAAGTCTTTTAGTTCATCGTGGATTGTCTGTATTGGAGTGGAGTGGTGAATATTTCTTATTACTACTCTAAACGCTTTGTCTTGTTTAAGCTGGTACGTGTGAAAGGGGATGTTTAGCATTCTAAAATGACAGTTGATTTTGCGGTATCCCTCTGCTTCTTTTGGATATATTGCAACATCACTTGCTCTTGATTTACAAGCGAAATTACCTTTACCGACCAGTTCAGTAAGAGTTCTTATAAGATCTGGGAAATTTGTCACCGATTTTAAATATATGGGAGGTGGGGGTGGAAGTCTTGAAGTAGATTCTTCTTTTGACATTTCCGTTGACAGAACAGAAAACTTGTTAGGAGATAAGAATGATGGAACAGACACATTTGAATCAAGGTTAGCACCGCTCGTGGATGGTACACTAACCTTGGGAAGTTGTTTGGCACTCAAATTTAGATCTGATTGTAAAGCAACAGCCACTTTTTTATTTTTTGGTGGGGAATGTGTCTGTGAACGACTACGTCTCTTTTTCATGTTATACTAGTAATTAAGCACAACTGAATTGAATTACCTTTGACAGGGCTCTCCGAAGATCAATTTAAACAGGTCATGTTGAATGAATTTTGTTGAGACAATAAACCAAAGGAATAAAACTTCTTTACAAGTATATGTTTGAAGGCAGCACAGCAGGTAGGCAGAGCAGGCACAGATGTCAATAGAGCAAAAAGTCGCCTTTCTCGCATCCGCTACCGATGGTAATAATTGTGCTTATAAAACATACACTTTTATGTCGGAAAGACTAACTCACAAATCTTAAGATTTAAAACCGAATAAATTAAAGACGTTTTATCACGGAGCAATGTTTTTTGGTGTTTTCACTAACAACTGTGCACCAGCTGATCGTGACTAAAAGTAAGATGAATTTTTAGTTTTATTCTCATCGATTGGTAGATAGGTCAATATACAAGGACAATCAAAACAAATACCATACTTTGAAGAATGCGGCTGTTATCTACAAAATGCAAAGGGTATTTTTTAAATAATGGAAATATGTAATGAGTTACTCTCATTCTTCTAAGGTCTATTTATTTCCTTCCATTGTTTAGGAGCTTACACTAAAAAATTCAATATAATGTTAAGTATAGAAATAAAAAGGTTATTCCACAATCCAAAAATAACGAAATAATTTGAAGTAACTTTTTTTTAAAAAGTTTAGGATTCAATTAAACTTTTTTAGTTTTATAAATAATTTTTGGAAAAAAAAATTAACTTCGTTTACTCTGTTAAAATGTGATATTAAAAAATAAATGACGTGATTAAAAATTAAACATTACCAATTAAGTTTTACAAAGGTAAGAGGTTAAAAGTGTGAAAAACCTAACAGTTGTTCTTTTTACAAATGTTAGATAAATTTGAAAATAATTCTTGAGAGAGGGATTTAAAAGGAGCCAGAGGTGCTTGCTTTCCTCAACTCAGGAATGCAGATAAAATCGCATTTTCTTTCTCATTCTAAGCACTGTTTCTTCGCTTCCTCATTTAACTTCATATCTTCTATCTCTTTCTTACCTTAATGACCTATTCTTCTTCAAATGAATTTTATTATAATGTCAGCTGGCAAATCTCAATTAAGCAGTATCATTCCAACTTTCTGCAAGTTAGTTTTTAGTAGTTTTTTACATCCTTTAAAACCAAGTTTATTTTAATGAATAATATTTAATTGACAAAAACACTTTCTCTATCTCGTAAAATGTAATTCTTGATCATGTCAAGAAACCTTTGGATGTCTTAACTGGTGTTATTTGTCATTTCTAACTCTTGAAATTTTAGACTATCAGCATTCAGAAAACAAAAAACAGGACATTTACTTTTACGTTATTCTATGGCATGAGTAACATAAAATTGTATTATTATTTAATAAAATACATTTTTTATGTATTTATAGTACGTATACTATAGTATGAATTATGAAGTTCCGAGGGAGTTGGATCTCGATAATGGACTTGGAATAATCAATCCAAGACTATGCATGTGAACCAAGGGAATTAATTCACCAGAAGTTTAAAGAGGGTTGTGTTAGTTTGAGCAGGTTGAGATTTTCGTATTGTTGGAATATTTAGTGAGTGCCAACCATGAATAAAACCTCTTTAAGAAGTACCAAATGAAATTCTTAGTTGAGAAATCAATTTCTGTTACTTGCTATACCCTCACTCTTGCAGATAAATTTAGTTTATCTCCTAGGGTGCATTCTTAATATCAGAAGGTATCCAGGAGGAGGGTGGCATAAATCACTCGCATATTCACTATTCGCAGTATATAGCCCCCTACCATTGAATTGCAGCGAATGTGTTGTGAAAGTGAATTGTGAATGTCTCTGGACAACTTAATATAGATATTACAGAAAACCCAGCGTAAAGTAGTACGTTAATTAGGGGTAAACAGCAAAAGGTTAGTCGCAGGGGAGCTGCGACAGGCAGGACAGATTACACTTAAAACAAACTGTGACACATAGAAAAAAACATAACAAAGACTCACTTTTCACTATTTCGACCACCAATATAACGGTCGAAACAATGAAAAATTGTGTGTTACGATTTATTTTAATTATATATATAAATATTGATAAAAGTATGGACCATGGAATAGAAACAAAACTAAAGTTTATCGGGACTCGGTCAATTCTTCAGGTTCAAATTAAACTCTCATTGCCAACGTTCAGTTTTTATTTAAAACCTTTTTCATAGGCAGAAGTATAAATTTTGAAATAGAAAAACTAAGTATTACATTACAAATTATTTTACAAAAAAAATAATATGTGGATTTTAATAACAACTGTAGTCTGAATGAACATGTGACACTTGTCATTCGTATATATATATATATATATATATATATATATACACGTTTCACAGTAAACTATAGGTACATAGAAAATAGAAAAACAGACTTCCAGTCTCTAATTATCTGTTTAACCGTCATCAGGAGATAAGAGATAGAGACCCCAAGCGCACTTCCAAAGCGACGGTTAGAGATCTTTGCAAGTGCGATTGGTGTCCCTATCTCTTCTCTCCTGATGACAATTAAACCGAAACTTAGAGACAGCAAGTCTGTTGCCTATTTACTGTGTACCTATAGTTTACATTGGAACGTTTGTTATCCTTTGTGAATCGTTTTCTTGATGATTACACGTGAAAACGTGTCAATTTACACGTGATATAAAAATCAACGTCTAAACCACATTAAGAATCAGAAAAAAGATTAAAATCCTTCTACCGAAACAAGCGCTCTTTGCCAGACTCTATAGTAGTTCAGTGATACTGAGTCAATCAGTTTGACTCTGACGAAGACCTCTTTTTCTGGTTGAAGAATCTTAGTATTTTTTTCTAATATCTTATTATAGTGTAGACGTTTATATATATAAAGTAAGTAAACACTCACAGTCTCGATTACTTCGGTTTACACCGTTTTCAAGAGAAAAGATAACGCTCAAGACGTCAAAAAATTTGGAGACCATTAGAAGTTGTATTCAGTGACTATTTCTATAAATATAAATACAGAATTCACAATAAATAAGTTAAATAAAAATCAGCGTTCAATCACAGTGATAAATTCAGATATGAGACGAAGATCTTTCAATTAAAAGTTGTTTCATTTTAATTCAAGTTATCCATATATATTTATATGACTTTAGGATAGAGTTAATGAAAAAAAATATGTTTAATTCCAATAAAATATGACGATTCTCAGCGCACAGCCATTGATAAACAACAGCCTAGAAATGTTCTAACATAAAAACTGAGCTAATTTATAGTTGCCACCAGGTCTTCTTCAACAAATATGGGAACTCGGCCAAAAGGCCTTCCGCCTGTCAGCAGGACACGTGTGTGATTTACTTCTTTAAACACAAGCCTACTAAACGACAAACATATAACCGCCTTCCAAATCACACGACCTGTCACCGGCCAGCCGAATACAAAACGCCAGTGACTTCTTATTCCATCAAACGCTTCAACAAGCATCAAACAAACACAATCATCTACAAATTTGTCTTCATTTCAAATTATCAACAGTAATTTGATGTAATAATTTTTGCGCCGCCAAAAAAGACTTAACTGTTACATAAATAATAATATTATATATTTTTATTTATTTATGTTACTCTCCGGGGTTTGATATAATTTTATTGTTGATTAAAAAAATCGCACCATTATGGTAATTTAAAAATTAAAAACACCAAAGAAAAATTAAAAACACTCTTGGAAAATGCCCGAAAAGTTCAAAAATGATTTTACTAAGTGTACTGTAGGTCCTCGGTTCACGAATAACTTTAAATTTGAACAATTCAAACTTAAAAAACAGAAAATTTAAGTAAGAATGGTATCAGGTGAATAAGAAATATTCAAAATTCTGTTAATACTCTTATCAATATTTATTATATTGTATATATTATTATTACATATAATTAATCATTACATACATTACATAGATTGTATGAGATCCGATGAAAATAAGGGTAGAGGGATGTTCCAATTTCCTTAAATATGGAAACTGTGTAAAAGGAGTAGAGTGCAGTTATTGTGCAAAATACTATGCAGATACAATGTCAGAGAGTAGAATAAGCCAAACATAACCAGGATTTAAAAGATTCTAAATACAAAAGAAGAACAGCACGGAAAGAACATCCAGCAGAAGTCACGAGAATAGAAAGGAAAAAGCTAATTACCCAGTCATTTTATGAAGGGGAAGCCATTTAAAGTAAAAAATATTAATTTTATTGTTTTCCTTTTTGTTTTCATGTTTTAAATGTTATCGATTGTTTAAATATTACATATCTTTATATTATATGTAACTGTATGTATACGTACGTAACTGTATGTATGTATACATGTATGTATACGCATATCTGAGAGTTAGGAACGCATAAGTCTGCTTTAAACTTTTTCTTACAGTGTAAGAAATGAACTATTAGAATATAGTAAGTACTTTGTTTCAATTTGTCAAGCGTTGATTAAAGTAATCTATTTATGCCAAAGATTGAAAATAAATTTACATTCATAATAGCTGCCTATTTCCTGGTTATTGCAATTTCACGGATGGGGTAATATTACATACACTAGCAGCGCAAGTTTTTCTTTTATTTGTGCTATTTTACTAATATGGAACTATTGCTGTCCATACAAATCATTTTAAAAGTTACATGTATATGTAGCAACGTCTAAACCACAGCAATAAAATCAGAAATGGGATGAGATCATTCAACTAAAACAACTGGTCTTCTTCAGATTCAATTTGTTCTTCATCTTACAAACTTTGTTTCATCATACGAAAAGGCAAATTACCGTTTTCTCAGCTCTCGGATGTTTACATAGCTCCAAACTATAGATTTTTTTCTTGCCATTTTCCCTAGATCTAGGGGATTTTTCGTAACACTGATAGCTTAGTTTTATCGTTTTTGAGAGTTATTATTATCGCATTGACCAACCCCTACCCTCCAGCATTATCTGCGTATTCCCTAGGAAAAGGAGCAACTTATCTTTTCCTTACAACTATTTCTCTGTGACTGGCTAGGAGTCACAGATACCTATGACCGGCTAGGAGTCACAGATATCTGTGATTTCGAAATCATCTCAATCAGCCTCAATCATTTGCCACTTCAGTCAAAACCATTTACGAAGGAAAGCATTGTTTGTGCTTATTTAAGTTCACGTTTTAAAAAGTAAAAAAAAATTTAAAAGTTATAAAAAGTTAGAAAAAACAATGTTTTTTTTAAATTTATAATTTTAACTAAAATTTAAAATAAGTTGTCCGCGTCTGTTCCTACAGTACATACGTTTATGTTGGCAGTTAGCAAACCTTTGTCTCCTCTGTACCCCCGCCACCATACCCTCCCATTCACTCACCCATTTGCTCAAATCCAATCTAAAGTCATTTGACTTTACATATTGTTAAGTATTATTATTATATAATTTTATAATTTATCCTTATGTTTATTACAATTGTAATATGTATAACAATTATAATACTGTTTATTACCAATAACAAAATTTCACAGTAAACACGTGAAATAACAATCAACAACAACCACAATAACAAATTTGCGATTTGACTCTGATTAAGACCACTTGTTACAGTTGAAGATCTTAGTCTTTTTTCTCATTTTTTTATTGTGGTTTGGACGTTGATTGGTTATTACATATGCTGATTATTTTTTATTTATGAAGTGTCTTTTGGGTAGGTATTGGGGGCATGGAAAGGCATTAGGCTATTTACAAGTAATTAATGATTTATCTTACGAAAAACTCATGAAACCACTTCCGCAGAGTCGATTTGACTGTTCAGCCGTCATCTTGACATGAACATTCCCTTTAAATGTGGGATTTATATATACAGGAGGCCTAAAGGACACTAAGGTTAAGGGGATTAAGATGCTTGTTGAATATGCAGGTAGTAAAATGGTTTAAGTGATGTTTTCCTTGAGTGGAATAGATTAAAATATTCATAAAATTGCAAATACAGTTATTAATATATTCATTAAAACTATTTGAAGCAAAATATTTATATTCACAAAACTGAATATTAATACTTGGCCTATTACTTATTAGCTATTTAAAATATTATTTAAACTGTTATGATCTAATAGTAGTCGTTAAGTTTAGTGATGGCCTTTCTAGTTTGTACCTGAAAGCAATTAAGAACTTAGCTATCTGAATTGGTAGCCGACATCTCAATTCTCTTGCGCTTTAGAAAATTTATGTAAATTGGAAATTGAAAGAGAAGATGGTGACCCGAGAGTGTCTAATGAACAGCTGAAACATGTCGGCAACTTGAAATACCTTGTGCTATGTGACTACTACGGGTATAACAAGAGTAATATTAATTAATAAATAAAGTATCAGCCAAACAAGTATTCCAGAAGGGTTTGTACAACAGTGGAAAATACAGATCTCTACATACATTTATATATATATATATATATATATATATATATACAAGATTTCACATAAACAAGTGCAATAATAATCAATGATCAAACCACAATATGAAATGGGAAAACAAGACTAAGATATTTCAACCGTAACAAGCGGTCTTCCTCAGAGTAAAAAACCCAACTGAAACACTAGATGGAGAGAACATCTGGTGAGGGGTTGAGAAGAGTGGGAGGGAAGAGTGCTATTTAAAAGGGTGAAAGCACAGGAAAGGACTAATATCCAGAAAGAGATGTTTGGGGAAACAAAGGAGTACAGTAAGAAAGAGTAAAAAACTATCCGCTAGCTGTCAACCCTCTTTGAAGAGGCTATTACCCTTGTAACGAAAGTATCAAGTTTAAAGAGACCGTTACTAATGTTTATAATATTTGATCTATTAAATTTAATTAGAGACGATTCAATAATATTTCTTAACAACATTGATTTTTCATAGGTAATGAATTTAGCTCCTGTCCAATCAATCTGATGATTTTCATTGTCTACATGCAAGAATAAGGCACTACTTGTTTCCTGTCTACTTACGTTGTATTGGTGTTGTTTTACACGTGTCTTTAATGATTTACCAGTTTGGCCAATATAAATTTCATGGCAATTTTAGCACGGAATTTTATAAATACCACCGGACTCCAGTTCCCTGGGAGAGTTTTTTTTTAACAATTGTCCACGTTATTACGATTAGAAAACACTATATTAAAATGAAGTTGTTTGGCTAATCTTGGAAGGGGGTCCAATGACTCATATGGCAAAACTATATAATTTGACAATGTACGGGGCTCTGTTGAAGTATTAGAGAAAGTTTTTTTGGCACCCTTGAAAACTAAATCGATATAAGAGGAGGGGTATTTTAATGAAAGAGCAATTGACCTAATGTTGTTAATCTCTTCATTAAAGAATTCAGGAGAGCACATTCTTAACGCCCTCAAAACATATTTCTAAAAACAGAAATTTTAACACTTTTTGGATGGGAAGAATAAAAGTGAACATATGCAGGTACATTCGTAGGTTTTCTATATACACTAAAGCGTAACTCATTAGGTAGCCTATGGATCAGGACAACTAAGAAGGGCTAATTACCACTTACTTCCTTTTCCATTTTGAACCGGATTGTCAGTACTAATGAAATTAAATTTATTAGAAAAGCATCTTTATATATAGAATTAGGACAGATGCATAGTATATCATCAATATATCTATACCATTTAATATGTCTAGGCAATATTCAGCTCTACATTTTAGTTTCAAAAAATTCCAAATATAAATTACTCAGGAGGGGGGATAAACAGTTACCCATTTCAAGCCCAAATTTTTGTATATAAAAATTATTTTCAAACTGAAATAACTTTCAAGTTATGTGTAGTAGATTGTCATTTTCAGTAAATCATCATCAGGAGGATAGAAACGAGTCGCTCCGCAGTCAGTCCACGACTGGCCGGTGGTTTTGAAGAAACACTCAAACATTTTTCATTTCTTATAATTTATTTTGCCTTTATTTCTTTATCTATCCTTGCCTCTCATCTCTCCATCAGTTGGCTACACTGTCTGAGTGTTTCTTCAAGACCACTGGCCAGTCGTGGTCTGCCTGCGGAGCGACTTGTCTCTATCCTCATGATGACGAGGTCATCGAAATATAGTAGTGAGTTTCTGTTTCTTTTCTATGTGTTCTTTATGTTAATGTAGTTTATATATATATGATCAAACCACAATATGAAATGGGGAAAAAACTCTAATATCTTTCAACCGTAATAGGCGCTCTTGGTGAGAGTCAAAAACCCAACTGACTCTTCAACTGATTCACTTAAAAACGGCCACCTATTCACATAATATCGACACTAGGAAATACTGATATTAACCATTGGAACAACTTTGTTTTTTAGGGACTGCAAATTTATTTACAGTCAGTAGAGTTTTGGACTCTGACCAAGACTGCTTGCTACGATTGAAAGATCTTAGTCTTTTTTTGCCCATTTCATATTGTGGTTTGATCATTGATTGTCATTTTATGAGTTTATATGAAATCTTGTTAGATATATGTGCGTGTGTGTGTGTGATAACTATCAGTTTTGACAGGACTCCGCAGGTTATCAATTATTTGCAGTCCCTAAGTAGTATTTTTGTAGAAATGTTTTCCATCATTAGGGCTCACGGGCACCCATTAATCGACCCCATATCGTCTGTTCATTACCAACATTGTGCTCAATAAATATTGAATAATGCTGTTATTGGTATAAAAACGGTCACTTATTCACATAATATCGACACCAGGAAATACTGATATTAACCCTTGGAACAACTTTGTTTTTAGGGACTGCAAATTTATTTACAGCCAATAGGGTTTTGGACTCTGACCAAGACTGCTTGCTACGGTTGAAAGATCTTAGTCTTTTTTTGCCCATTTCATATTGTAGTTTGATCATTGATTGTCATTTTATGAGTTTATATGAAATCTTGTTAGATATATGTGCGTGTGTGTGTGTGTGTGACAACTATCAGTTTTGACAGGACTCTGCAGGTTATCAATTATTTGCTGTCCTAAGTAGTATTTTTGTAGAAATGTTTTCCATCATTAGGGCTCACGGGCACCCATTAATCGACCCCATATCGTCTGTTCATTACCAACATTGTGCTCAATAAATATTGAATAATGCTGTTATCGGTATAAAAACGGCCACTTATTCACATAATATCGACACCAGGAAATACTGATATTAACCCTTGGAACAACTTTGTTTTTCTGACCTTTTTTATGGTCTGAAATATTGGTTGGCATACGCGATAACAAAAACCCTTTTCTTTTTCAACATAATCACTTTCTTACAATAATTTATAACATGTTTGTTTATTTAACATAACGATAAAAGCAAAGAAACAAAGAATAATATAAAACTACAGCTATATAGTATATTTAAACAGCTTCTTGATTGATCAATGGATTTAAGTGCAATCGAATGAACACAAACTTATTTTAAAATCAACAAAAAATCATAAAAAAACAGTCGGGTTAGAAACAAGCATGAGTAACAGAAAGTCAAAATTAAAATAATCAGAAATATTTATATTTTTTTGTTATTCATTGAATACATACCACTGTTTTACAACTTGAAAGAAATATATTTTTAAATAATCGGTTTTCAACTGTTTTATGAGTATTGATTAATAAATTAACTTAGCTCACTTTAGAGGGGAAAACGTCAATTTTACACTACAGCTATTACAGATTTTCAGAAATTTGATGAAGTCAGAGAAAAATATTTTCCTTGAAAGTGCTAGAGGATGGAATGTTAACTCGACCAAGTGTTCTTGTTCTCTTTAAGATGTTTTGAGAATTGAAAATACAATACCTACTTGGCAGTGATTCGTGTCTTTACAGAAATATAGTGTCAGCATTCAGTGGTTCATCGGTCAGTTCTGTGCCTTGTCTATATATCAGCCACTGGTTTATACACACAAGACAAATGCACGCCGTAGGCTACTACCTCTTACAAAACTTAATAGTAAATCCCATTTTCATATATTATACTATTAATTGTTATTGTTTGACATTATTTCGGTGAATAATGATTCATATTTGAGTTTTAAATCCACCCGTTTGAAAATCAAGTATAGGTTACCTAGCAGTGGCAGTTCCACAAGAAAACGCACATAGAGCGAACACTGGCTCTTTGTGATACCACACAATGAAAATTGATTTTACAATGGGAGTTCTAAATTTTGTCTAACACAAGCATATTTAGAGTTGTGTTCTTTAACGAGTAACTGATATTGTGCAGGCTCAGGACCGACGGTTTAACGTCTCCGTGGGAGGATGTCCTCAGCTTTATTCATCTCCCATCGAGGGCCTGAGTGGGTAATGAAACCCAGACCTACTAGTCCAGAGGCAAGCACGCTAACCTGCCTCCCCCTCCAGATCAGGATGAACGTATTGAAGAAAGAACAAAGTGCAGTGAAGCGGTTGTTATCATACGAAGAACGTACTTGAACGTAAGGCCAACAATACAACGACCTAAGAGATCCCTTACTCACTTTAATTGGAAAATTCCAATTGCACACAGGCTCAATATCAACGGCTTGGCGTTCTCTTAAAAGTCAACATGGACGATTGTTCAAACTTTGAGTGGAAACCTAAGAGCCACTGGCTACACTCAAACTCCCGTTCTAGAAGCTTATTAATCACTTGGCTTCACCTGCTCCAAAAAAACCTAAACAAACAAACCGATTTATATTGTCAAATTGATTCAAAAATGTTTCAGAACCCCTCACTGGTACCCTAGGCCCTAGAATATGTATTAATTATATACAATCACTAATTGTATTTTAATAAATTTTTATTAAACGATCAAGTATTGATCTGTTCAAACAATTCTATATTTTGCTACCAGTCCTAGTTAACACTAGAAAGACCGGAAAGTTAAAATACCTCCAAGGACCGTAAACTCCCAATTGACGGCTTTTAATTTATAACAAAATATGGGCTATAAGCGAGATTAGGAACATTTCAAATGTGTGTAAAATTCATAGAGCAAGATTGTACTATTATTTTTATTATACGAACATCTGGAATTTGACATTTTTAATGTTAAGTTAGGGTTGTTGGTTACAGTAACTTATATTCAGCTGGTCTCTCTATATAAAAATCTAGCATAACATTGGTGGTGGGGGGGAGGGATAAGGTTACCACAGGCTAATTGACATCATGTAATAATTAGCAGCCTTAATTCACTAACTTTCTAAAGTCTCTTTCACTTATTGGAGCAATGCCATATTCATCAATTCGGAGCCTTCAAGCTGTTTTATTAACCTGTTTATATCCATGAACGATAATGATTCATCAACAACAGCTTTACGGTGTTGTTAAACTTTCTGATGATATATTCCGGAGTTGGTGCTGTTATGGAAATAATATAACATAATCTTTTTTTTTTTTGTTGATTTTGATGGTTCAATCACTAAGTTTCGAATGCCACGTTTATAACATTTCAACCTTTTAAAAACATTAACAACTGTAATTATTTCCAACTTTAATACTTTTAAATGTGAATAAAATAAACCCTTACAGAAATATTTCTAGTACTTCATACAATGAGGGGGTTTATTCAGCGTAAATATGGTTTTTATGAACAGCATGTTTTAAAATGTTTGGCTATATAATATAAAAACAAATAAGTAATTTTCAAGTAGAAGTAAAAATACTGATTTATCTCTTATTTAATAATGTTTTAATACTTTCATTTTGAAAATACTCTACTTTATTTTCCAGTCTATAACCTATTCCCTTCTTTTTTCTATTTCCTATACTCTGTTCACTCACTTTACTCGCCCTCTGAAATAATATAGTTCCACTTCATTGCCATAAATATTCTAACATAATAAGAACAATAATTACTAAAGGTAGAATGATTGTTTGTTGCAGACAACAAACCAGTTTTTTCTTTGGCATATTAAGGAATAAAAAATAATTTAATAATATAAAATGTTTTGCTAATAAAAATTATTTTGGCATTCAAAGTATGCACACACATTTAACTGTTTGTGTTATTAATAACGGACATTTGTCAGTAGCGATTTCTTAAAATATTGTATATTTATATTTTTTTACTTTAAAAAAAAGAGAAATAGCTTCCTACTGTAATTTTACAGCTAATGTAAAAACAGCAGTATGATGGCTGATATATCAGCCATCGTTTTATCTTTTCAATTAATTTTCATTGTAGCCGACTAAGGATCAACATTGTACATGAATTTCTCTAACTCACCTTCATTACTCATCCGCAGTAATGCACTCTTATTATTTAGTATTTCATTCATTAAGTAGAAAATATGTTATAAGTATCTATTTTTGCAGTTTTTAGATGCATGATGAAGACAAACAATAAAATTTCAACTTATACACTGTTTTTATCTTCTGTAATAACTTATATAATTTGTATCACTTCAAATAACGCTCTGATCATATCATAGTAATGTTTCGTCTACTACACTTCGGTTCGACCAATAATAGTAACAAGAACATCAACTCCAAGTGACTCTCTACCTAATTGTTCAATACTGATAACTCTCACCAATCTCTTAGATCATCAAATTGTTTACTCCCCTCAGTTTAGAATAAAAAATACAAGGGATATGTTTTAGAATAAAATGTCAAACACCGTTCATGTAATAATGACTCAATACTTTTCAGTTTCAATTTTACAGACGGGCGTCATTCCTGATTGCCAAATCAACACCGAGCAATATTTGACACACAGTAGATGTCCAGTTTAATATAGTTTGCCAACCATCAATAATGCAAATTCGAGGTTACCATGCAATATTTTATACATAGTATAGGTCCTATCAAATATAGTTTACCCACTATCTGTAATACGAATTCGAGGTTATCGCGTATTGCTACAGGTAGTCCAATTTTACACATAGTAGAGATCCTGTCTAATATAGTTTACGAACTATCAGTAATGCAAATTCCAGGTTACCATGCAATATTTCAGGAATAGTAGAGGTTCTGTCTAATGTAGTTAAACCACCATCAATAATGCAAATTCGAGGTTACCGTGCAATATTTCACACATGGTATAGGTTCTGTCTAATGTAGTTAACCCACCATCAATAATGCAAATTCGAGGTTACCGTGCAATATTTCACACATAGTATAGGTCCTGTCTAATGTAGTTAACCCACCATCAATAATGCAAATTCGAGGTTACCGTGCAATATTTCACACGTAGTACAGGTCCTGTCTATGAACTCGACTCACCATCTGCAATGAAAATTCGATGTTCGAGTCTCTGTCGAAGTTTCTTACATGGGCGATAGGAGAACTACAGCAAGATTTGAAGAACATTTACGATTACTTACTCATAAATGATCTCTACTATAATAAGATGTTATATCATTACAAAAAGCGTGTTAATTAATAGATTTCATTCATTGCTGATCAAGATCCAGATCTCTTTATTGAAAGGAAGCTGAATCTTATTCAACGGGTTCAGAAACTGGCCGAGGCATGAAGACAGTTCGCAACAGTGTTTTTATCTAGTAGTACCCGCAACCTCTGTCCTACCAACGCTAATATCATTTTAGCTAAATTTAAGTAAACCAAAATTCAGGGCGGCCATATAGTGATCGATCTGGTATTGACTTACACTTAACTTAGAGAGGTTAAAATTAGCAAATGAAGCTGACTTGCCGGCCCTTGAGCACCGCTGGAGCAGAAAGCCTGTAAGGGTGTGCGCAACACAACTTGAAGGAGTATCTCCATTAGCATTGCTCTCAATTCAGAGCACTACATTCATCATCACTATGATTCTGTTGATCATCAGCAGGCTACAGTACAAGTAAATTGGAAACGTAAAGCGAGAACACTAGTAAAGATATAACTACTACAACAAGATTTTATTGTTAGACTTCTATCTATGGATTGACTGATATCAGGTATATCAATGTATGTAGGAAGAAGTCAACCATCCGTCTAGTCCTTTTATAGAAATCGTAGTATTTTATGAGAAAAAGTAGAGGTTGATTGAACTAATGGTGCTCGTTGATGCAACTAAGGGTTCTGCGGGGACCAATTGACACCAAAGCATATTGGGGTGGGGGGGTTACTACTGTAAAGTATATAGAGAATAAATTTTACATAAAAAGTGTTTAAAAAAAAATATGGAAAAATATTCCTTATTGAAAATACTGCTTAACGCATAAGTAGTTAAATACGTTTAACATTTTGTGAATGCTGAAATAATTTCTAGCAGCCAAATATTTCATGTGGTTATTATTAAATAAATAATAATATATAAAAAAATTGTTTTTTTTCTGTAAAAAAAATCATTATAGCTAAAACATTATTGTTCTATTATACAGTTGTCACATTTGATAATTTATGAATAAAAGAAAATACAAATATATAAAATCAGTATCAACAAATGATTCAGTTCTAAGAGGAGCAGCCCGGCTGAATAATGAAAAGGCCCAATTTTAAAGAGACCCAAGACATGAATGTGTAAAGACTGTTTTCTTTTCAATATTAAATAACAGTGATCGAATTTTGTATGCTGAATTATTTTCAGACCCAAGATAATACTTTTCTTTGCCTTTCCATTACATGATCTTAGAAGAAATCCCCTTTTCAATTGATCCATGCCAGTACGAGTCACAGTACCCTGACAAAGGCGTTATCCTTGATCGTGTCATTGTAACCATTGCTTCCCATTCTTGCTAACTGAAACGCTATTTTTTCGATCCTAAAGATTCGACCATGGTCTACTTAGGGTTGGAGAGGGAGAAATATAACTGAAGTTTTTACTGTTGCTTGGTAGCTACCTTTAAATGGTCTTGTTTCATCTTTGCAATATTTTTGTTCAGTGATGTTCATTTACTGACAACTTTCATTCATTTCTTAAACACAAAAGTTAACTTTTACATCACCTGGAGTTGGAGTCTAAGTTAAGACATAGCATACAAATTGTAGACCTACAACCAGAAACACTAAATCATACAAGGAAGGCATCGTTTTGAAATTGTGCAAGGCAAGCAGACATTGAACTCATGTGGCCGAGAAAATCGATGTGTTGGTATCATTTAATTCCGTTGAGATATATTCAGGTTTCTCAGCTGCCCGTCCTGTCTCACAATGAGATGCTACCTCCCTGTACAGAATTGTCAAAAAAAACACCTTCAAAATGCATTATACAAATGAACCTATATGGGCTGGAGGTTACGACACACTATCACAGACAAAAGGGGACTATGTAAAGAAAGCATTCCATCTTGATCCAACTATAAGGAGTTATAAATACATGTTCACCTACATCCATAACATGATTCGCTTTCCGTCAGCAGAATATTTACCTTTCATGTCTGGCAATCTTACACAGACATCCTATATTCATTCTGATATTTTTATAAAAATGTCAGAAATAACTTCCCATCAGTCGGAACAGGAGATAAATCCGACTAAAAAACTCTTAGACACATATTTTTTAATGAAATTGCACAATTCCTAGGCTGAAAAAAAGTTAAACACCTCCACCAAAATTAAATATCATGAACTATGGTCAATAAATTTGAACATATTGAGGATAATAAAAAGAATGCTCCCAATCCCCTCTCCACACCACCCCCAGGAAGAAGCTCTGTTATCAGTTAACCCCCGTGAACCCCTAGCAGCCTATCACCCGGGATTCAATCAAATTCTACTTTTCTTAAGAAACACCTCGGCTGCTATAAAAATGACCGGCCTCTTTCTTCCAGCATGTATTCATATTCCTGACATCATTCAATCCATTTATACTACATTGTAAGAATACTGTCGCAGTACAATTATAGTATACTAAATGTCATGTTTTTTTTTTGTTACATCAAACATAATAATCCATTTTGTTTCTAAATATCTTTAATTTTACAGAAATTGGCTTAAAATTGTAATTTGTTTTTAAATATAAAAATTAGGTGAATAGGAAGGTTTCAATAAAGATCTATTGTTTCTATGCATATGTTTCCTAATTTTAAAAACTAAATAATTAACCTTTTATTTATGCTATTTCGAAGTTAGTTATGTCGCGTTAAAGTGCAGCTTTAATTTCAGTTGTTTCTAAAGTTTATGATATTAACACACTTTTTAATTAAATTTAATATAGTTGCCTTACCCCTACCTGTTCTAAAATATATTATGCTTTTACACAAAGGTTTACACATGTGTAGATCAAAGCCCAAGTAAAACAGGTGGCGACAAGCGCTTTTAAAATACTGTATGTAGAAATATTGATATATTCACTTGATAAACGGAAAGAGGATCCAAACTGCACACAATAACGAAAATATGGATACAAGTTCAAAATTGAAGATAGGTAGCACACAAAGTAAAGAAACACACTTACAAACTCAAATTTTCGGGTAATCCGTCTTCAGGAAATATTTATATATATACTAGTGTTTAGAGAAAATGAATAAGCCTATTCTTCCATAGTAATCTACAATATCAAAAGATCCAACTGTTGATTATTTTCATTCAATGAGTCATACAGTAAACCTAACGAATAAATAGGTATTATGAACTGGACTTAGCACGATGATATATATATATACTAAGTATTGAAAATGTTTCTGATTTATAAACAGACCAAATGTAAAGGAACATCAGGCTAAACAAAAGAAATGGCTAATTATGTACTAAATACGTATTTAACAGGGTATGTATTACAGCATGTAGGATTTTGCTTGATACAGTTAAAAGAGGATTTGCAGCAGCGACTGAGAGCGGCCGCTGCGCCGACCCTCAGGGCTGGCTTACAGCCCTTTAAACTCTGATCCCTTTACCTAAATCTTAAATACCCTTAAAACCTTTGTCCAGTCCAGACTTCATCAAGTATTTTCCTAAATCAAAACAATTGACTGTATTCTGGAACAGCATCTAATATTAATTGTTGGGTAGATGTAATTATCATTTCATATTTTATCTGAGGTTAAAAAAAAAGGGAAAATTGTATAAATATAGTGACCTTTTTAGGGCTATTTTTAAAATAAACACTGCCGGTGTTGGTTACTTAATATTAAGCGTTTACAGCAAATAGGGCAAGACCCGGATGTAACCTTTGAACATTATGTGTCTATTAATATACGCTTCGGCCAAGATCAATACCAGAGCTGTACCTTACAGGTTTCCTTAAATGCGCATATAATTAATGCTTTTGTTTAATATCGTTAAATAATCATTACAAGCTGCTTTTTCTTGTCTTGGTGTAAATATTTTGATCATAAATAATTCTGTTCATTCTAAAGACTGTTTAGGTGAAATAAACTGAAATTAAATATAAATTAAATGTAATTATCTATTAGAAAGAATATGGACAACACAATTTGCAGGAACCGCTAGTCGGAAAATAGGTAAGTAGTGGATGAAAAAAGATAAAGAAATGATTATGAAAAAGAAAGACCGGGGAATATAAAACTCACATGAAAGGAATATGATGAAAACTGGAAGGACGAACTCGTATCCAATATGGGGTAAATCACTCGCGGAGGGCGGGGCAGGACGAAAAAGTGAACGAACACTACACACAACTGACACAACACTGAGGCCGTCACGGCCACGACTGCGCGCAGCAGTCATCCCCTCCACCAGCCGGTCGACGACACCGACACGACCTCAGCGCTTCCTAGTGGCCCTCCCAGGCACCTGCCTGCTCATTTTCTCCCATCTTCTATAATAACATATGATTACACCATTACTCCATTGGACCAGGCACACCTTTCTTCAAAAAATTCATGTATCTTCACGATTTCCTTACCGTAGCAAACAATCAAGTTATTTTTCCCCCAAACTAAAAACTTCAATGAATATTATTTCCAAATTCCATAAAAAAAATTTGCAATTGAAAATGTTCAAAGATATCAACAATTAACCCAAATTAGAATTTAAAACACAAAAAGTGTCCTTTTTTTATTATACAAATCCCAATGAGCCTCAATACAAGAAATAAAGGCCACTTTAATCAACTGTTAATATTGAACTCATTCATACATGTCATATAGAAAATGGACTTTAAACCTGTTTTGATGCATGGCATACTCCTTAACCTTTCAGCTGTACCTCCTATTGCAAAAAACAACTCATAATTTTGCAATGTGAAAGTCTCATTTTGTCGTAACCAATGATTAATGGTATGTAGCTGCCGGTTAAGTGTTCCAGATGGACCTCGAGGCGATTCTTATTCTCACGTAATACCCAAATATTGTGGCTAGTGCAAAGAGATCTGACATGGGAAAACAGAAATATGAACTAACAATAATGATTATTGATTGCAATTATTTACCACTTAGTCTGCAGTCTTAGGACTGCCATATGGGTCGACCTCTTGGTCTTGAAAGCGTTCGTTACTGTGAATATAGAACTTTTATACATCTGATGCAGTGATCAGGAAACACTAGGGGAAGCCCAAACTCACAAGTCTACTCAACCTTGGGTGAATCCACAGCCCTCTGGATGCTAACACTGTATCAACGAACCCTTTGAGGCATACTTCTCCCATGGCACGGAGTAAAACGTCAAATTCAATCAGACGACGGTACTTGGAACTTATATGACCTCTACTAATTCCGCAATGAGGGTAATCGCTTGGTCAGTCATTTTTTTTTTTTTTTTTAGCGTTCTGGGTTCAGTCCGCAGAAGAGGTAATTCTTGTTTCGAGGCTCTACTGTACTTTGTCTTCAGGTACTGTATCGACAGATACTTTATCTTTGAGAGACCCACCCCACATAAGTGAGGGCCACTGGGTCTAGTTGTCGGTAATAAGAATTGCAGGTAACCATGAGTATAGATTGACGGAGAATATACCAGTAGAAAGTAACGCTCTTCAGCCATTGCTCTACAACTTGAGAAGAAAAATGTAAAAGTGATGTGTTTTAGTGAAAACAAACTGTTATCAAACATGTAAAAGAAGTAAATGTCCATAACACCAATAAATTATCAAATAGTTTCAATAACTGTTCTTATTTCCTCTTTACTTTACTCTGATGTCGGTCATTCCAACACATTCATTTTTATAGTACAACTAGACGACCCGTCACCTTTGTGTCACTCAGTTTTAAGAAAACGAAAATTAATAAAATACATTCACAGCATGTGATTGACAGGAATAACTGTTATTACTATTTGTTGTTATTAAGTCTTGAAAACTTAATATAAAGATTCTTATATGGCCTCAAGCTTTTGAGATAGTATCCTTAACATAATTCAAGATATATACTTAGTAAATATATATAGCAAAACAAAAAATGATTTAAAAGCAAAAAATTCATTTATTTTATTATATCAATAAATAAATGATCAGTTCAAGTTGTGGACACAATCAAGCATATTTAAAAATAAGAAAACCTGTAAATTGAAATAATCCATTTATTTTGCACAACATACCAACATAACAACATATGGTAAAATGAATGAAAAGAATATGTCTTTATAATATTACCGTAAAACGTTCGTATTTAAACTGAAATTTCTGTTAAAGCTTGATTACTAAAATTATTCATTTAAACCTTAATAAATAATTTATTATATATACTGTGGGAATTTTATGCATCTGTTTAATGCGAAAGTTCGAAATACCAATTTTAAATCAAAGCGTTGACTTTAAAAGTTTGATTTGAAGCTGGAAAACTGACCGATTCCTGGTAAACAAAATTTGTTTTATATATACGTATAACAAGAATTAAAAGTAAATACATGATATAAAAAAACTATCGTCTTAAAAACAATACGATTTCCGAAATGGAAATGTTTTATTTTCCTATGGATCTATGATCTTTCATAGAAAATAACTGGTCACTAATTTTACCTGAATTATGTTAAGAGAATTTACATTTCATTCTTCTTTCTTTTTAATGCCATTATTTGTAAAGTGATATATTACTGACCGTTTTCTTCAATATTTATTTATATAATTCAGCATAAACTGAAATTAACAGGTATCCAAGTTTCACCTATGTACAAACATTCAAACAAGAACAGCAGAGGTTTATAAAAATATATAGATGAAACTAGTGTAGTAACTTTATATATCAGTTAAATAACTAATATAAAGGAACTGGACGGGACAATGTGAGTTGAACAAAACCTGAGGAAATCAACCAGGTGTTTAGAGTAGAAGAAATGAAGAGAATACATAGAATGAAAGAACTAATTCTGAGTGGGCATCAGAACAAGGTCAATGGCAGAGTTACTCTCAGTTCCCACTCTGTTGCACGGAAAAAAGTACCATCAGGTTAACGTGTTTACTCCAAATGCTGTAGGCAAACTGGAAAGGAAGGAAGCTTATTTTACAATAAATTAATTGAAAAACGAATTATTTACATTATATAGATATTGAATGATATGTAATAATTCATTCACAATTTTTTTCCAATTATCAGTTTTATCAAATTTTGAGACCAAGACATTCTTTTCTTTTGAGTTTGATTTACAGACACACAAACAGAAATAATAGTTTTGCAATGCAGCTATTTCTAAAACTTTGCAAAATCTCGGTTAAGAAATAACTTTTCAACCGATCTTTGTAAAATATTTGTTTCTGTAGTGGGTAACTTTAGTGGATGCTAAAAATATAAGTTGCTCTGCATGAAAGCAACTTACCGTGAAATTGTGTATGTTATAGATTGTCGTTAAGAAACTTTGTTGTAGCCAGATCAACAGAAAACAATATAACAACTTATTAATGCTCATTACAAAGAAAAATATTGCAAACAAAAGTAAGATTGGGGAAACCACCTCTTCGTAATTGGTGAGAAAAGGCTTATTGAGCTAAAGACATTCTACGTACAACATTTTCAACACCATATTAAGTATTACATATATGTTTCCAAGGCTGACACCATCACTGAGTCAGAAAATCTCTGGGGCAACAACTCTTTAACTTTAAAGAAAGGTCGTAGGGATTCAGCGAGATTCTGGTTGGTGACTAAAAGATTCTAGAGTTATAGGTTCGGATTGATGATCATTCAATATCGGGATCAGATTTACAGAAGGGAGTTAAAGGGAACTACGAAGGGATCATGGATTGAGTGACTTGAATTCTCAGGAGTTGGACTGCTTAGCTGATCCCCAGTCAGTCAGTCCAAACTGGGTTTGCTACCGTGTTGTACGTCAGTCTTTTATCTTGTACAGTTAAGTTCGATCCAGTTTAATACACCCTTGTGCTGGCTCATCAGGTCCTTTACGTGGTTCAGTCATTTACGAATGTGCATCATAAAATATCACACTACTCATATGATTGAGATAATACTGTTGTTAAAATGTACAGAAAAGCAAATTATGACATTTGCGTCATTTATTTTAACCATATAATTACATTTAGTATAAATTTATGTTTTGCGTTTAAATATACTCAGACCACTTACTTCTTTAGCTACATTTTAAATAAAAGAGTGTAAAACATTCCCTACAAAATCATCGAACAAAATTGAATCAACTTACAAAAATTTCAGATCAATAACATACGCGAAAAATAAGAATATTGCCTGTGCTACTTCCAGGTGCTTCAGAAAACTTTTAATTCGTCATCGAGTAGTGTCCAAGTTGAGCATCTACTCAATTATTTATAAGTTTGCTGCTATTTTAAAATATTTTAAGAGTTATTTGTAATTCTTCAAGATCAATGAGCGTGAAGATATGTTTATATATGTAAGTTTTTTATATTTAAGTTGATTTAGCTTAAGTATAATTCTGAGAGTTTTTATAGTTCAGAAAGTATTTGTTATAAGACTGTAGTGACACTCTAACAAGCAAAGAGATTATTCTCAGATCTTTTTCTCAGTGATCAAAAAGAGTAGAATGCTTAGTTTCCTTCTATCGTCGGTTAAACTGTCCAATAGAATAAACTTGTTTGGCAACTTAGTGCAGTTTGATTCAGTAGGACTGTAAGTCAGAAATATTATTCAAAGCATAAAGCACTACCACTACAACAGGAAGAAAATGGTCCAAGGCATTTCATGTTTGACTTGGCCAAACTTACACACTCTCTGAGAAGGCGTTAAACTTTTCCATAAGTTGACTCCATAGCAACAAGGGTAACTAAGACATCATTCTCTGCAAGTGAATATGTCTTTTAAGTGAGCATCAGTTTCTACCAGTGAAAATGAATGTTATGTGGACATCAATTTCAACAAGTGAATATGCCTTTAAAGTTAACATCAATCTTTACCAGTGAATATGTCTTTTAAGTTATGTAACATAAATCTCTACCAGTGAATATGTCTTTTAAGTTAGCATCAATCTCTACCAGTGTCTTTTAAGTTACGTAACATAATTCTCTACCAGTAAATATGTCTTTTAAGTTAACATCAATCTCTACCAATGAATATGTCTTTTAAGTTACGTAACATCAATCTCTACTAGTGAATATGTCTTCTGAGTTAACATCAATCTCTACCAGTGAGTATGTGTTTTAAGTGAACATCAATTTTATAAACTGGTTCAAATTTTTGTGTACTTCCTTACTCGGTAGGTACAAGAATTAAAAAGCCAGTCCACAACCATTGTTTAAAAGGTTTGCAATACTTAATTAAGATAGAAGGTGAGTAGTGATACTACAAATTGAAATAAATGATTTACTACAACTGAATGAAACATCTTTAAAATGTCAACATATATAAAAGTTAGCACTTGACACGGGGCTAGGGTAGCCCGGAATGGTAGATCCGGTGTTCGATACCGACTCTGGTTCTCGATTTATTCACGTGGAAGGTGAACAAATCTGAGCTCATCGTCTCTGAGCACTGGAGAGGGCGTTAAACCGCCGGTCCCAAGTCTGTACGATGTACTCTTTAAAAATCCCTACTCTAAATACACGTGTGTTAAGCAAAATTTAAGACTCAAATGTAGGATGTTCAATACAAACGTCCTATCTTTGTGAATTCTCTCGTGAGTTCTCTAGGTGCGTTGTCGCTTGAGACAACCACTGCAGCATAACCTAACACATGACTCCTCGGTACCACGTCGACAAGTGGAAGTTTGAACTATCCTACTGGTATTACCGCTGATAACTTCGGGAGTGAATGTTAGAGCTTTATTCATTTACTGGTAGTCTAACCACGTGCACATCAATGAAGTTCTCTTAAACTGTAGTCAAGGCTATAAGTACTGATTTGGTGAAGGTTAAAGTCCTTAAACTTCCGTTTCCGTCGAAAGAGCTTTGTAGAAACTTTAAAGTGTTGTTAGTTTATGCAGGTACTGATTTCACCTTCTCTTCAAAGGCTGTACAATAGGGAAGAATGATTCAATTTTAACATATAGTTACCTGAATTTTTTTAATCTATGATGATAGAATACAGAAATTAATAGAATATTCTGGCATCTTTGGCAGCTTAAACACTCTTCTAGTTAGAACTAATCTCTAAGCCCATAACACAAGCACATTGTTCAACTTTTTCTAATCAGAATAAACTTTTCTAAACTATTTTTTTAAATTAAATATGTGCGAAAAATTTAAATATTTATAAAAGGCAGGACAAATAAGACATATAATAGATGTGAAGAAAAATTAGAGAAATGTATTTTGTGTTCCTAGGAAAACAATCGTATTTAGAGTAATGAAGAACTTCAGGTAAAAAGAAAACAATATTTAAATAAAGATTAATACCTCAGTTTCACTAAATATTGTTAAATTCTGTCTTTGAAATTTATTCAAGCAATCTATGTTGTAAATTATAAATGCATAAGTCGGTCTTAACTTGGACGTTTCCTCGGGCGCTCAAATGATTCCATCTTTAAAATCAACTTCAAAGATACAATGCACTAGTTAAGACGGATTTATAATTCATCTTACACTGACTTCTAATCTAATAACAGCCTTTATTCATTTAAACATCTTTTCTATTAATACGTCTTAATACAATTACAATGATTTTATAACTTAAACCTTTGGAGGAAAATAAAATAAAGTATTCTTTTTAAACAAAAAATTAATTGCAACAAACAGATGTTTATGGACAATAGCATTCCTGTCCATATTAATGGAGTCCATATTAATACCCACATTTGGAAGAGGGATTCCAAAGGCCAACAGGGAATAACAACTGACAAGAGTATTTAATTATCTAAAAATCAAAAACATCAAAATAGCAATATAAAAATTTATTTTTATCCTCCAGGTCTCTAATCTAGGGTAAATAATATCATACAATTAACTGTGTCTCCTCGAAAAGTAGTTGAAATATTTTAAATTTAAAATAATAAATAATAATAATAAATTTTTAAATAAAATAAATTTAAATACTTACAGAAATGTAGGATTTTCTAGAATGTTACAACTTCTGCCTACCTAAACATAAAACATCATTAGATTGAATGTAATAATGATTAGTAAATATATTATAATTAGATCGTAAGTATATAATACGCAGATTTACTGAAACATATACAAAAAAACATAAAAACGCTGTTTTCGCACTTTGAGAGCTCTGAACAACAATATAATAATTGCCGTGCATTATAATAGTAACCGCTGATTACATTACTTGCATAACACACGGATGATATATATATAGTTCAATGTAGAAAAAGAAACATAGAGAAATCAAAAGCACACACTTACAGTCTCAGTCTGCTTTTGATTTCTCTATGTTTCTTTTTCTACATTGAACTATATTTGCCCGTTTTGGATCGTATATCCAACGAAAAGTATACTCGTATGTATGTATATATATATATATATATATATTAGTTTTTATTTAAATGTTTTCATTCGTTTATTATTTATTCATTTATCTGCCCTTGTCTCCCCTCCCTTCGTAAGTTGGCTACACTGCCTGAGTGCTTCTTCAAGGCAACCAACCAATCCTTGCCAGTCTTCGATGGGATTCTTGTTTTTAACCATTACAAGCGGTCCTCGTCAGAGTCAAAACCCAACTGACAATACCGTCAATCAGTTGGGTTTTGACTCTGACGAAGACCGCTTGTAAGGGTTCAAAGATCTTAGCTTTTTTTTCCTATTTTTTTATTGTGGTTGGAACATTGGTATGTATATATATATATATTCAGGTAACTCACCACAAATTAGAGAAGATAGTCGCTCTAGAGCGACTATCTTCTCTAATTTGTGGTGAGTTACCTGAATATTTATATCACGTGTTATTGTGACAATTTTATATATATATATATATATATATATATATATATATATATATATATATAAAATATATACGAGTATATCTGCAGAGATCTCCACTATTTTTTCAGACGTTAAGGTGGTTCTGTTCAAATCTTTGAAGGCATAGTTAATTCCTTTACTATTACATAGTAAGTGCTCCTCCATTCCCTCCTCATAATAGTACCGAATCTTCAAGACGAGTCGGCATTGTTCGTTTTGGATCTTTCTATCTAGATGATACCTTACATAACAATTCCTGCTTTGGAATAGCACATAGAATTCATTATTTTTTTTAAATTTATTTTAAAACTATAAACTTAATTAAACAAATTTTTTTTTTATTAAAATTTGAATTAAGTACGTATTTTTTGCTGTAATCCCCTGTTATCTATTGTTCAATAGTTGATTTTATAAATATTGCAGACGAAGTAGAAAAGGGTGAATTTACAAAACATCTCGGACTTCTTTTTCCTAAACGCTCTGCTACCTCGTCACCTCAATCCCAAGTAACTATGAACTCACAAGTTAGAGAACTTAATAGTTCTGCCTGGGTGCCTAACGGAATTAGACATTTTCATCCTAGTTTAAACTTATAAATCGTCTAATTTACACCTATTAATTTAATTTTAGTCTGAAAAACTAATTTAAATTTAAATAAAAATGTCGTATTAAGGTTCTTAAATCAATTTTGAGACCAATTTAATATCCGTAAGTATATGAAACAAGTGCACCCATTTATAAGAACTAACGACCAATTTTAAATTGCTGTAGCAGTTCTCTTTAAAAAGCCTCGTGCCAGGCAAATTTAAACCTCATATAATTGATGTTTATACCTTCAATGCTAATCAAGTTCAATCAGTTCTCACCATCGCAGTAGATTATACGTAACTCTATAACTGTCAAGGGATTTAAGAGAAACAGATTACCCATTACAGAGATGCAGGTGGTCATTGGCCAGTTACACCAAGGTAAGCCTGTATTTCTTTAACTTAAATTGAAAATAAGTTAGATTTTATTAAAATAAATATAAAACTACGAGGAACAGTTGGATGTAATGGCTCTCCAAGAACAGTATTACATGAAATGTTGGAAGAAATCAATCTCTGAAAAGGTTCCTACCGTAATTAATAGTGCATATTCATATATATATATATATATATATATATATATATATATTATATATATATATATATATAATCTAGGAAGTGTCAGAGCTTATTTTTCTTCATTTTGATTCTTCCTACGGCATTTTGTCTCACATACATATCTTAGGTGTTGCTGGTCTGAATACTGGGCGGTGACTGAGTGTCGGCTTGGCGAGTAGCTGGTGGTTGGTCACCTAGAAGCTGCAGTGTACGTGAAACCCCCGTGTGTTGACGATTAATTAATGGGTTGTGCTTCATGATTTTCATGGCTTCATATATTTGCAGTCTGGCTGGATCATTAATTTTCTTTAAAATGATGGTGTTTTGAACAAGGTCCTGGCGGGTGAGTTTTCTTCCATGTTCCTCGGAGGTGTGTCTAGCGATGGCTCCTGCTTGCAAGTGCATTGTCAGTGCATTGTGAAATCCCTCATATATATATATATATATATATATATATACGTTTCACGATGAATCACAAACACAAAACTAAGGAACAAACATACTTACTGTCTCTAATTTTCGGTTGAACCGTCATCAGGAGAGTTGAGAAAGGGACACCAAGCACACTTGTAAAGCGACGGTTGGAGACCCAACACAGTTCTGTGTTTGTGATTCATCGTGAAACGTTTGTAGTCCTTTTGGATCGTTTTCCTCTTTACTATATATATATAAAGATTTCACATAAACACGTGAAATAAAAATCAGAGTCAAAAACCCAACTGACGAAGACCGCTTGTTGCGGTTGAGGGATCTTAGTCTTGTTTTCCCATTTCTTATTGTAATTTGATCATTCATTCATATATACATATATATATATATATGTAAAAATAAGAAGTTGTGCAAGTCTGTGTGTTCGGTCGCGATATATAAACCGTCAAATCACTTCCAATATAAAATGCAGGGACAGAATGTTGACACAAATTTTCTGCTCAAGTGTCCAAAAGTTTTGGTTCAAAAAAAATCTTGAAAAGTTAGTTCTTTTCTATAAACTAAAAAAAAAACTGTTATAGCTAAGAAGTAACATTTTGCGACTTGAACTTGAATTTACGCTCCTAATGAACAAAACGTATGTCGTTAAATATGTGGATGGCTTTTACATCGTCTCCGACTAAATCTGAAAAAGATTTAGTCAATAAAAGTTATAAAAAGTTAGCAGAATATTTAATCTAAATTATTTTAAAAATAAATGACTTTAAATAAAATCTGAGAAGACTTAGTTGATCACGAATTTTAATCTCTACAACTTTTATCAATAAAATTTTTCTCTGTGACGATGTCTTAGCCCTTCAAATCTTAAAGAACTGTAGAAATAAAATTGGTGTTTGCTATTTGTTTATAATGTTGCATTTACTTTCCGCTGATATGCTATGTAGGTGTCTTAGAGCAGTTTTATATCATTTGTATTCTCTTTATGACCTTTCAATGGTACAAAACTCCATTCAAAACTCATAATTAACTTCTTATCTATTTGTATCTGTATTTGATAGCTTAGTTCCCAAAAAATTCCAATACACTTGAAATTTAGTCTGGATACTCTATAAGGCAGAAAGAAAAAGGAATGTTTACCATTATTTCAACCAAAAATCCTATGTAAGAATTATTATTATCTCTTAAATGGCACAAAGCTGGAGTGGCTGATAGCTCAAGATAAAATCTTGTAAAAGAAGCTAAAACAGAGATGAATGGCAAACCCTGGCTATAAATGCCGGTGGATTAGGAGCACCGGGTGGAACAGGTTCCCACAAGACAGTGACTTCTAAAATTACTTATTTCAGTTTAAGAAGGCAGAGGATTTTGTTTGCTCATGAGGTGTGGCCTTTATGACCGTATATAAAGTGCACTTTATGCTCCCTAAAGGTATGACTTGGAAATGGAAACTGGGCGGTACGTGGATAACTTACACAGTTTGGTTTTCAGTATTTGCCTGCATTCTTAAGGCTTATATGCAAAGTTGGATGCATCAAATGAGTGTTGGCTTTCCCCGACTTTGAACCTTAGTCCGCCTTTCCATTAATATATTAGTTAGAGTTTTTGACCGTCTTTTGAGTTGGCCTTGTGTTATGTGTTAGGTACTGAGTTATAACCACAGGAGAATATTGTAGTACCTTGTAGAAAATCTAGTTTTTAAATGTGTTAGTATGAATGACTTGTGAAAGTCTTGTTCGTTTATTTATATGTCCTTTGTTGTTAGATTAAGTATCATCCACAAGGGAATTATTACTACCTTGTGGATGCTTGGTAACTTAGGTATTTTAGATAATCATGTCAGGATTATCAAGTCGAATCTGTTTATGTTTTATGACCGAGGACTTGATATAGTTGCGTGAATAATTGAACTGATACGTAACGTAGTATTCTCACAGCATGCTAGATGTCAGTCTGACTTGATTGTGTTGTGACCGAAAGGCTATAGGTGAACACTAAGGTCGAAACAGGATCAGGAACTTCTCACATGTACGCATTACTGTTGGACGGACTCGCCTCGCCTTAGGCCAGGCATGGGCAACTGTTTGTCACCTGCGGGCCGCACTTTACTATTTTCGAGTGGGCGAGGGCCGCATGATGATACACATATGCAAGAAATATTACTTTTCCATACATACTTTTTTTTTCACTTTGTTTTTATTTGTTTTACTGTCGCAGGCCTGATTTTCTTTTTCTTTCCATTATTTTACTTTCTTTATTTCTTTATAAATGTTCAAATGACATAAATTCTCTCATCATTCTTTTATAAATTCTCCATCACTGTAGGTTTTCGAATACTTAGCAATTTTTTCTGCAACAATGTAACTGGCTTGCACAATATCATTATTCTTATTCTGTTTCTTAACAAAAAAACGTTTTCTGTCCTATTAAGGCTTTTCTCAGTTTTTCAACTTTTTCTTCTCTTGGTCGACCAGTAAGAATGTGATATGAAGGATGTTTTTTCAAGTAGTCTTTTCAAATTATACTCCTTCAATACACTAATTACATCTAAACAAACGAGGCACACTGGTTTCTCTTTCCATATCACGAAAAAATAGTCTATCGTCCACTTATCTTGAAACACACGACCTTCATCAATTACCTTTCTTTTCTTCGACATACTTGGGGTTCAAATATTTCAAAAAATGTATCTTGGCTGTGTGGATACAAGGAGAACTATGCTCTTCATGGGTTGATAGAAATGGAATGAATGACAATAATGATTTGCTCCCTTTTATATGGAAACACAAGACAAAAAGTGAAAGCATACGGACTAATCCCCAGTAAATCTCCAAACTGACCGACAGACTATTAACTAGGATTAAGATTCTGGTTAAAAGGGGGGTAAGATAAATATCTTTTCCCAGTGGGATTTCCGCGGTTAAATTGATTTTCCAGGCCCGATAATTCCCGTAGGGATAACCTTCGACTGAGAAAGGAATTTTGAAGACGAAGGCTGGGCATTTACTAATTTGAGTTTGTTTGTTTTTTGTTTTTTAAGAAACCTAAAAGGCTCCGCGGGCCGCATTTCAACACGTCGCGGGCCGCAGGTTGCCCATGCCTGCCTTAGGCACTCTGTGGGCTCGGTATTGCTGTGTTTCACTCAGTCACCTCTCTCTGCCACCACACTTCCTTATACAAAGCTTTTTCTAGTTTCCTTAATCTCAAGGTCGTATCGTATATTTAACCTCATTTCCACTTGTTCAGCCCGTTTAAAGCCTACATTATCTTGAATCACTATAATTGCATCTATAATAAGAGTAGCGTGAATCACTCTTTGTTTGCCCTAAAGCTTCATTATTTCAAACCTTGATTGTCGTTCTTCAAAAACAGGCAATTTAAATACGTTTCTTTAATGGCATAATTTTTTTGTTAGGTACTTTCCTGTTATCGCCCCACCAATACTAATTTGAACTGCTAATTTTCGAAATACTATTTTCTTGTTATTTCAATAAAACAAATGTATTATTATTATAAATTAAAAAATGTATTATTATATATTTATTAAAAACAAATATATTTTTTTAAATAAATTTGATTACAAAGAAAAAATCTAAAAAATTATTCAATCTGCTAGTTAGATAAAATCAACCATATATGAGAGAATTCCTTTAAATATATCACCAGCAAATGTAATAGCAGATGAGTGACGCCAAATAAAATCTGCTAAAAATCCAGATGGCATCTCTGGACTATAGTTCCACATTGCCTCTTGTTTCTGATTTCTGCAGAACGCCATGTAGAAAAAAATTAGTAGTGGTGGAGCGATAACAGGAAATTACCATTTTTTTCTTTACAGTCATTATATAATGTGGTAAAACTCCAAAACTTGTACTACATACTTCAGAGTTAAGTATTTGGAAAGTTTTCTTATATCATTATCCCTGCTTTCTTTGTGCGAAATACTTTAACAAGTATACAAAAGAAGTGCAACTCATTTTTAACTATAAATCTAAAAGTAAAATTCTAATTTGGGAAAGGCAAAGTATAAGACATAGCTGGTGTATTCGACTGTGATAATTCAAAAGCTCATAGTAAATTGAGTGACACGCTTACCAGTTAAGCGTCATAATATACTAAAAGTTTGTTTTTTATTCAGATAACTCTGTATTTGTGACAATTGATATCTTACTTGTGATATTCTTAAAACTATACCATACGGACGATATATTTTCTGTGATAACTAACTACCATATAATAAATAAAAATGAACCATGAATAGTGACCTACTGTGCTATATATATTTAGTTCATTAAAAGCATATATTTCTCAGATGGCATGAATCTAGTAGTTAAGTTAAAACTCTTCCAAGCTCCGAGTTAAACAAAAACTATAAACGATTCCTCTAACCAAGGAATTGTTAGTCCTTGTCAACAAGCAGGAGAATTGCTTCCCCTCTTAAGCAGCCCCGGAAGGGATTTGATATCATGGATATGCGAATGATTTAATCATAGTCACTCACCAACAATGTGAAAGTACTTTAGAACAAGTTTAACTCGTTCTCATACCAAGATTGTATTGCGATATACTCGAATTACGAAGAAATATTTCGCATTGAAATTAATATGAAAGCTATTTAAAGAGAAAAGATGCGATTTGAAAAAATATACATGTAATATGAATAATATTACTTAAATAATAAATTCATGCAAGAAATAATCATGTTTCGATATTAAAATACTAAACTAGTGCATGAGATCATCTAGGTGTGAGGAAGACGGTCGCTCGTACTACAAATTTTTGCTCATCACACGAAACAAAAATTCTTACGATTATAACGCAAATTACTCGTACACGGGGGCATCATACTACGAGGTTCTACTGTACTGTATTTGATACAATACAAAGGGGTCACAAGATCACAAAACGATGGTATGAAACAACAGGACTAGGAATAAACCCTAACAAAACAATGTTTCTTTCACATAGACAAGAACAATAAATAGATTACATAAAACCTATAAAGTTAAAAGAGATTACAAGTAGATTAAAGGAGGAAATAAAAATCTAGAAATTACGCTTGATGAAAAACTTACCTTTTATCAGTACATAAAGAATGTATGGAAGAAAGTTGCCCTAGTGATAAGAAGAAGGACAACTGAAAAAACTTAGAGTTGTTTACTCAAAGTACTGAGACATCCGTCAGAGTTAGAATATTTGAACCTTATGCCAAATAATTTGAACTCACAGAATCTATACCAGTATATTCCGAGCTGAAATTCATGATATTTAGCCATGTGCACATTGAAACATTGACAAGGTAAACAAGAACATAGACATTACAATTATATTAAATAATTAAGGAGCCATAAAAGCATTGAGCACTAACGTTGCCAGCTCAAAAATAGTCCTAAAGTGTAAAGCAAAGTTCAATTGGTTAGGGGGAAAGGAATAGAAACACTCTACCCTGGGAGAATGAGTACGCGGAAATAAATGGGAATTAAGAATCAAAACTACTGGCAAAGAAAAGTTTTAAAAAGCTGCTAATATCATCATAACCATTCTGTGAACAGGATGACATACAATTGAAGCAATTTATGGAATGGGATAAGGAATTCAGAGGAAAATACTAGTAAAATGACCCGTTTATAGACAAAGAACAAGAAGCTTTTAGATCAGATTTGATACAAAGAATGCTTTGGATTGTTTAAAAGGGAAGAAGAATAATCTAAGAATCCTGGGTACTGCAAACTCAACAGCCATATGAAGAATTCAGACCTGTTGATAACGGATTGTGCGGACTCTGCAGAAAGGCAGAGGAATCAATGATATATGTGCTAATGGACATACAAGCCACTGTCGTACACAGAAGCACATGTGTAATAACAGTAATACAAATATACTATGTACACACATTTCAGTTTATCGTAACATAAATTTCAAAGGTAACTTGTAGGAGTTAAGTTCAGTGAATATGTAAATTCACCTCCCCCATTCAGTACTTTAGCATGGCCATCCAGGTGTGAGCTAAGGCTTTAATATTATTATTAAACCATTTTTTAGTGAATAAATTTAAAATGTCCTCCACAATAATTACTAATACTTTTATCTAATAATAAATGTAAGTTTCATAAAATAAGGATCCAAATATTCTTACCTCAGCACTCTCAGATAAATAAATTCAAAATGATTGTAGAATAATTTCTAAAATTATTTCTAAAATTCTGAAATTATGAATTGTGAGTGATTTCAACCAGAAAGGGACAAGCGAATGACAAAGTTGTGTATGCGATTTGACACAAAGGGATATACAGATCACAAACGAATGGTGTGATGCAACAGTACTAGAGATAAGTGTATAATATTACACACCTGAGATAATGATATAATAAGAACTATATCATTATCGAATAGTATAATACCTCATAAGAGATCCTCCATCCTATGATCCCTAAAAATACTACAACTTGTATATTCAATTGTAGATGAAACATAAAGACACAAAGATAGGTTAGGTTGTAGTGGTAGTCTCACAAGGAAACACACAAGCCGAACATTAGCCCCCCTTTAATAACACACAGTGAAACTTGATTCTACATTGAGAATCCTAAATTTTGCCTAACTGAAGTGAATCTAGAGTAGGTATCTTTAAAAATAAAAAGTACCTGACATCGTACAGGCTCGGGACCGACATCTTAATGGGGGGTGGGGGTCAGATTCACCTCCCCCCTACCCAAATAAATCGAGGTAAAAATACTTAACTTACACTTGTTTATATTTTGATGATCACATGTCAGTCACATTAAGTATAAGTAAGCTTCATTTACGAGGAATCATAATAATTTATAATCATATTAATTATTAAAGCAGTTGCATTACTCAGACCAAATAGAGTATTTATATTTTTTTAACATTTCCATTATTTTGTAATGCCTTTGTTTAATATGTTGTGTGCATGTGTGCACGGGTTTACGAGCAGGATGTATCAGAAACCAAAAGAGCCTTAATCAGTAAATTTCAAATAAAAGTTAGAATTAAACCTGGTTTTGATCTATATGCCACTTTTTGAAAGAATACTGTTTTTAAAAAAAATATAGTATTTTTGCAATTTGGTAAAAATATCTGAGAAGAATTCGCATTAAAGTATTTGTAGTTCTAGTGTTTTAGTTGTCATTTGAAATGTAATAAGAGCAAATTCTCTAGAAATTGTCCTTCAGACTCATCAGTTTAGAACCCTATTCTAAGGACAAACTAACTGTTAAGGGATTTAATTAAATTGATGAGATAACAATTAAACTATGTAGATAGTTTAACCGTGAAATATAGTCGATAAATATTAAATTTGACTTTTAATATCATTAAAGCAATCTTTACGAATTTAATATGATTATTAATTAACTAATACTATCCTCATAAACCAAGTTTTCACTTGCAGTTCATACAACTGACATGTGAATATCAAAATGTAAAAAATATAAAACAAGTTTTTTTTAATATATATTTAAGTATATTTTTATTTTTTTTTAAATTATTTTCTATTTTTAAGTATATTTCTATGTTTTAATTATACATTTTTGATATAGACTGAGTTACGCTATAGCTGTTGAATTATTATAATTTATTGAAATGCATAATTATAATCAGGTAAATTAAAGTTTAGTGTCTCAAAACTGATTGTATTTAGGTAGTATACTTTGTTAGGATGGTAAATATTCTTAGTGTCACTCAGTGTTAATACAAATACCCCACTTGACAGTAATGCCTTTGTTAGATCATACAGACACTAACTTAAATGAAGTTCCATTTAAGCTATTCGATTCTTTTATGAAAATAAAACTAAAAAATTTGGTGTTCCCTACAGTGAACTTCACTATAAATAAGCATAATATTAAACTTCTTGGGTATATAATGTTCCATTTACTCATAGTATAAATGGGAGATGCTTACTAGTATTTCATTCATGTAGGTAGCACATGATGGTGATTCATCATGGTACATTCATGATGGCAATTGATACAGTATCAACATATTTGGCACTGATATTGGATATTAATTTTATCAATATACTCGTACATGCTTATTCTTGTACATCATACAACTGATGTATGTAATATCATTGATAGTACCACAGCAATAATAACACTTTTATAAAGAGAGGATTTCGTGTTAGGAATAATCTCTTATAGGAGAACGTGGCTTTTGTTCCTATAGCCATTGGATCTCTTACATGGCCATTTGTAACATTACATGGTCAGTGGATCTCTTACATTTGATGTTCTTAGATTTAAGCCATAGTTTTTCATTTAAGACTTCAAAATGTTCCTATTTTATTTAACAAATATCAGAAATATGTAAGAAAGAATGACAGTCTTATCAAATCACCGAAGAAAATTAGCATCCATTTTGCAAAAGCAAACAATTTAAATAAATGAAAACAAATATAGCAGGTGAACCATTAGTCTAAGATGAATATTCAGTTTTTATACTTTATTGCTCATTTCAGTAATTGAAATTTCACTAATTCTTTTTTTAAAAATTGCTAATCTTTTTGTTAATTTGAAATTTTGTGGAAAAAATTTCATTATTTTTTATTGAGCTGTTAAAAGTAAAAAAATGTTGTTTTCTGAAAGCATGAAATGTACTACAAATCCTCTTTACTTAAAGTAATTTCGGTAAAAATTACCTCAATCTCTCCTCCACATAATACTCTATTTTTAGGTGTAATATCATTTTCATCTGTCAAACGGTATGGCTTGTATCGCCCTCACAAGCTTTTAGATTGAATCATGAGTAAAAAAGTTTTACATTTTATTCAAAACAAAATTTTTCAGTTACTTTAAAAATCTGAGAATTTTTTCGGTTACTGATTTTGTTGCTTCTATGACGACAAAAAAATTTCAAGTTTATAGAGTTTGTAGTTTAAGAAAAGAAAATGTCTAAAACCATAATTTGGCAAAAAAAAGTGACTTTCCAAAACTATTAATATAAACGATCATACAATGTGCAAGAATATTGTATCTGCATACAAGTCTTTTATGATTAAAATTATTTCTTTCAAATGCAATATTAATAAATTACCTATTAATAATACTAAGTAATATTATTTAATAAAATTAAAGAACAAAACCATATAAATAACAGAAAGGTTTTGTCAGTACATTGCTTAGAAGTGACTCATTTCATGTTATCATAAGATTTTTAAGAGTTACACATTAGAGAAACCGAATCAACTCTTAGAAAAATTTCTGTCTGTTTGTCCAAATATTTTGTCAGGGGTAAACTCAGCCACCATAAGTCATACCAAGTTGAAACTTTGCCAGTAGGTTTATGTAGATGTTTCTAACTTAAAAGCTAAGATTTGAATGGTTTGGAAATTCAACGTAGAAGCAAAGTTATGGACTTTTAAGCTGTGTTGGTTAGCTACAGAGATATATAGATAAAAATATACAGGTATTTTTAAGTGCCTAATACTGTAGCAAGTAGGTGTTGTTAGTTGAGTTTAATTTCGTTTGCGTTTATCATAATTTGCTGGCTTTAAAAAAGTGAGTCCTACATACGCACATACTAAATAAGAGTCTGCATAGAATAAAAAGAAATTTGAGCTCAGCATCTAAAGCTGCAAAAAGTAAAAGAAACTGCAGATGTAATGACAGTTATGGGCTGTGCTAATAATGATATTTTCGACAATTCAATAAGTTATAATAATATTTTGGAATACCACATATCAGCTCTGAACTTTTGTAGAAGACCCGTCAAAGACCGGTGGTATTATAATATAATATAAATCTGTAAAATAAATAGTATAATAAAAGTCTGCTAATATAATGCATATAAGAAACCGATGGAATTGCCACATTAAAAGGTTCTCACTTGTTAAATGATGTGTAGAATTAATTACTTTATTTATGAATAATTAAAATAAAAGCAGTAATAAGTTAAATAATTATTTAATAACTATTTGCCATACATAAGCAATTTAAATGAAGCTAAACTTAAAAAAAATAGGCTTATGATAGACTATTAAAATTAGTCTAAAACAAAAAGCATTGTGGAGTAACAGTTTCTTAATCTTTGCATTCAAACATTTATTATAAAAAAAGTTGTAAATATAATTTTTAATATTACTATTTTCCTTCTTTTTTCTAATATAAAACGATTATATTTGAATTGCATCTATTCTTATTAATATATAGAAATCAGCTTAATTATATAATATTCTAAAGAATTAGAAATAATTAAATGGAGGTACATTACACTATTTTTTGATGGAATAACTTTCTTTAAAGTACACGTTAAATGTATATTAATTAAAAGGAGTCAGTTTTAAAAGTTTTTGTGGCATTATTTAATCATAAATAATTCTTATGCTAATTAGTGAAGATGACTTTCATTTTCTTTGTATTTGTTTGCATTACTATAATGTAGTATTTCTTATTATTTCTTAATCTGCTTTTCTTTGCCATCACTTAAAAGTTATAATTCAACACAATGTGGTAACAAATGAAAAAATCATTTTCAATTGTGAACTAACCTTCTTTCTGATGCGTAGGTGTATTTTTATTTTCTTCTTTCTTTTCAAACACTTATACCGAACAAGAAAAAGAAGTTCACACGTCTGAATCATTCAGTAATATAATTAATAAAATCACTTTTAAACTGTTATATATAGCAATTCTTTTTTAAACTACGATTAAAAGAACCGACGCTTACAGATATAAAAAAGGACGCCATGATGATTTAAAAAGGTATAAAAGAGATGACTCGTAATTAAACCAGTGTGTACAATGAACAAAAAATATTCATGAACTAAATACACATTTATAAATTTTTGGTATTCAACCAAAAATTATTGTATATCATCGATATTAATTTTAAATACATTTTTTAAAATAGATAATCTTATTATAAAAGAAAAAAATAGAAATAATACATATATTAATTGAATTTAGTAATTGGCTTTCCAGGTTGGTCGATAATAATATGATTGTACTTTAAGCAATTGTGTCCATGTGCACTCAACTTTGATTACAGAAAATATATTATTTTTCATTGACAAGCTATTTAATTCAATGTTTCGTTTTAATGCAGTTATCTCTATTTTACTAATTTCAACAAAAATGTTATCACTATCACAGCCTTGTAAAAATTACATGAATTATTTACTTGAGACTAATACTTAAGACTAGAGTCATTTTGTGATATTTTAAATTAATTTTTAATTTGTTCCAGATTTATATGGTAGTCTTTACATATTTAATTATTATAACTCCAAAGAGTTTGTGAAAAACATAAAAATAATAACACATTAATAAGATGGATCCATTTTGGTTGCAAATCAAAGTTAAAAATCTTTAAGTAAAACGAATTTTAAGTACCAGTAATTATAGGTAAAAGTTAATTCTCTTAACTCACCAGCTCTGCAAGCAATTATTGTATGATACTTACTCATGATTAAAAGGTGAAGAAACTTACTTTTCTATCGTAAACTTTAAACATGATTCTTAAGAAACACACTTTTAAGTCATTGGCATTGGAAAGGTTCTTTGAAGAGCTATGTGGTTGTCGATATACTTACACATATGTGCTGTTTATGCCAGTATCTCTTTTCAGCATCCCTCTGTTCTCTACATGAAAGTAATTAGTGAATATAACACTAAAGTGGAATACGATTTTTTTAGTATTTCAAGGAATCACATTTGTGTTGCTCTCAGAAATAGGAATATATCTAAAAACCGACATACGCAATCATATCATGAACTGAGAAAAGTATTGGATTACTGGGCTATTATTAAATATAATATATTAAATGATTATGAAATGATGGTATAAGAGGCATATATATGACTAACTTACGAATAAGTATTCGGTCCTAATATATATGTATAAATATGTGTACATTTGTGGCTTTTTAATATTTAATCCAAGAATGAAACATACTATGAAAAGAAAATATAAAAAGTCTGAGATGTTTCATAAAAGATTTTTTTCCAATGGATTGATAACGCATAAACTGATAAAAAACAAGTAGTAGATATATGAGTGGTTCTTTCAAATATTTAAAATTAGAAGATAGGTATATTAAGAATTAAAGGTTTTATAATTCAGTTGAGTCTTTTTTTAAAGCATATTTCATGTTTTTTTTTGTTTACTATAAGATTTGTTTATCACATACAAGATTAAAATTATTTTGTATCAATTTTATTATTTAACAAGTTTCAACTTTCTTTCAGCAATGATTTATACAAAGAATGATTAATCAATTCATTCAGGATAAAATATTCCCGAAATCCTATTTTATTTGTTTTACTGTTTAGCAAAGAAAAATCTGTTAGTATTTCTAACAACCTCTGTGGAACTTTCAATATTATTTCATCTAATTACTGTAACAAGAGAGTTAGGCATTGCAAATACGGGAGTCTGTAAGATACACACATTTTGTTTAACTTACACCCAACATGTTCTTACTTTCATTTTCGCTCCATTTCAAATATAGAGAAGTCAATGCATTGTTGGGGGGCGAAAGTTTTAACAATTCTCAACGGAAATACATGTTTTTAGTTACCCTTAGTCTAATAGAATAAGTTTTTCAAATTGTCCGTTTCTGGTTGTGTGGTGTGTGTGACCAGGATAACTAATAACTATTAAAGTTCCTAATATAGCTGCACACGACAGCAAGCTCGGTAACTAAACTTGCACTTTTTTTAGTGCACTTTTCTTATATATTTAACTTAAAGTGCCAAAAGTAACAAAGCGATATCTTGCTACAACTAACGCTATGAAAACATATCCGTCAGCTGTTTATAATTAGGTAACGTTGTAGAACGTCTCCAACCAGATTATGTGTTGTTTGTTCACAACAACAACGCTTATAGGTTTTCATCTTTAGTGTTATTATAAAGTGTGGGAAGTGTAACTCATTTGTTATGTAGTACCATTTAAATCATGAGAATAGCACAGAAACAAGTTGATTCTGCATCAGGAGTCCTAAAGTTTGCCTCACTCAAGTTTGTTAGAGAACGGATCTTCATCTTTTATCTAATATATCATTAAAAACGTGTTTTTATAATTTAATCTACATAAAAAACATTTGATAAATTCTCTAATTTGCACAAAACAAAATATGCATAAACTCACTCTTAAGAAATTATAGCAACAGTTAATAAAATACATTCAGTGAATGTGATTGACTGGGGTAACTGTAATTACTATATCTTGTTATCAAGCCATGAAAACAAAGATTCAAATATAGTCCAAGCTTTTGATATAGTATTCTTAACATGAATCAAGATATATATACAGTAAGTATATTTAGTAAAACAAAAAATTATATAAACGTAAAAAAATGTTTATTTTATTACTTAAATAAATAAAACATAAATTCAAGGTGATATACAATCAAGCATATTTAAAACTAACTAAACCTGTAAATTGAAATATCCCAGTTATTTTACCCAACAAGAAATAAGATTAATGAAAGGATTGTGTCTTTATAATATTACCTTAGAACAATCTTATTAAGCTGACATTGGTGTCCAAATTTGCATCTTAACGTTATTAATTTTAAACCTCTAATCAAATAGTTTATTGGACATACTTTCGGAATTTCATGCATCTGTTTAATGCTTAAGTTCGAAATAGAAATTTTAAATCGAAACGTTGTCTTTGAAAGTTTGATTTGAACTTAGAAAACTAACCAATTCCTCACAAAATAAAATTTGTCACAAATAGATTTTCATCTAGAGTTATTAATTTTACCTGATATATGTTGAGGGGAATTTATTTTTCATTCTTATTTCCTTTTAATGGCGTTATTTGTAAAGCAACATATTACTCACTGTTTTCTTTAATATTTATTTGGATAAGTCGTCATAAACTGAATTAACAGGTATTCCAAGTTTCACCAATTCCAAACTTCCAAGCAATCAAGAACATCGAAGAAACAATTTCGAACATTAATGAAAGGAATGTGTCTTTATAATATTACCTTAGAACAATCGTATTTAAGCTGGCATTTCTGTTCAAGTTTGTATTTCTAAAGTTATATGTTTTAAACCTATAATGTAATAGTTCATTATATATACGAGTACTTCCGGAATTTCATATATCTGTTTAATGCTTATGTTCCAAACAGGAATTTTAACTTAAAACGTTGACTTTGAAAGTTTGATTTGAACTTGGAAAGCTGACCAATTCCTGATAAATAAAATTTATTTTATAAATATTAAGAAAATTCTTTGTTTTACAAGAATTTAAAGTATATACAAGAAAAGGAACAATATGTTATTGATATATAGTCATGCATACAAATGTAAGGACTATATTTTCACCTAGGAGAGATAAGGAGTTGTTATCACATATATACAATTTCATGGTAAGTCTCATTGTTTTTAGAAATATGACAATTAATTTGGTAACTGATTGAAGTATATTTACAATCACCTAGTAGGAGATAGTAAGTATATAAAGTAGGAGATTAAAGTATACATACCAACAGCAGTGGACGAGAACGTTTTCTAAATTATCCTCTTTTTACACCAAAACTCTTTAAGCTAATAATCAAATTGTTTAGAATATACTGATTACATCTTTGTTTAAAAATGATTCTTTATTCAAAAAATGAACTGCTAGTTCTGAAGGAAAATGAAATGTTATCATTTTTGGTAGAATATGGCAGCTAATTAAACATGTATTAAATGTTTAATATGTATATGCAAAACCTCAATCTTATATTAGCCTCTGAACTATAAATTATTGATACAACAGAATAATTATTTAAATTGTAAAGAAAATTATCAACATTATCAATATTATTACGAAAATTATCAACATAAAAATATACTTGTTTAAAATTTATTAAACATATAACCTTATCTTTAAATTATTTTCATATTAGGTACTTATAAGTTATTGTTAATATTCTTATCTTCATAAACAAATGTTTATACATTTCAAAACCAAATTTACTAAAAAAATTTAGTTTAATGTTTTTATTTTTTGTAAACGATACAGAAAATGTCTCGTTCAGTAAATGGTGGTATCATTTATACATCTGTACCTTAAGAAATCTAGGATCACTACTATATTTGCAGAAAATAATCTCATAAAAACTGTACCCTGTACAGATGTATCTTCTTCTAAAAGCATGTGGTGAGATATAAAGCTGTCTTAAATTTAAAATAGGGAACATTTTAAGGTTTTTTTTATATTTAAATATATTTTATGAAGCTGTAGTGTACTGGTCAATATTGAATATTGACTACTACAATAGATACAGCTCAATAATATTGGTCTAAATTCCTATTTACATTTTTTTTAAAAAAAAAATTGAAATAATTTGACAAATAATTACGTTGAAAAGTTTTAGAAAGGTCATTTTAATTTAATTTGTAATATACAACAGGAAATATGTTTAACCCAATCGGATATTAAAGATGTAATTTTGTATTTAATATATATCTGGCATTATTTATTACTTTTATATTTACTACGACAGGTATATACTCTTAAGAAGTATATTTCTAATGATGCCGTTTTACCCTAATTTCTCACAAATTCATACAACTTAATCATCTTCTTCCCAATGGAATCATTCAACAACTTCTCCTCACTCATGACTGTTTCAAATGTTCTAACTTGGTAGAGAGGATTCCTGGTAGTTTTACTGATGAAGAAGATATTAGTGAAGAAACCGGATATCATACTTTTCTGTTAATGAATCTGTAAAACCAAGGAAGGGCAATTCAAACGATGGAAATACTTAAAATTCAAAAATGAAAAATCAATAGCTTTAGTAATGTATGTTTAAAAAAATCATAACCGAGCATATTTGTAACCTACCATTTAATTAGAAAACATAAATGGGGATGATTGAGAGTTCATCAACATGAAATACACTGCTTCAACAATGCTAATATATTGCTATTTGTATATAGCAAAGCAGGGCTAGGATGAAAAGAACCGACTTCTGTTTTATCTGATCTAGAAGTTTTGCTGCAGTTAAACAATAAAACAAAAACTTTCTAAACCCTTTTTGCTTTAACTTTCATAATAAAAAATATAGAGAAACATTACCCACTTGATATATTATACAGATATTGACATCCTTCCAGAATCTCCATAATATGTAGGTATTTATATATAGGAAGAATAAAAATCGCTTCATATGCTGATCATACCTTCCTCTCTTTAACGACAATTCGTCGAAATATTGAAAGCAGTTCTTGAGCGTTTTCTCTCTGTGTTTCATATATATACGTATAAAAAAAAATTATAATCCTCTATATTTACCTTTTTTTATGCTAACTATCCTGAAGGCATATGTGTGAATTTTTATTGAATATTATAGGTATATTAGTGGTGTGAATTACAAAGAAACAGGTGTGATTCCTTCCTTTTTATATCCGTAAGTATTAACTTTATATTATACTCGTATTAAGAGGTTTAACTACATTCAGAAATGGGCCTTAAATCATTCGGCCAAATGGATGCTCTTTGTTACAGTTACATGATGAATCCTCTCTGAACAGAACCACTATTTGGTCGAAAGACCTTAGCCTCATTTCAACCTTATTTTTATTTCATCTTGTTTGTTGCGAAACCTTGTTATACATATATATTTTACTGTTGAAAAAACAATCTCAAAAGGGACTTACAAAAGTTCTTTTGTGAAAGTACACACTTTCAATCTCTACTTTTACTTGTCTTTCAATTATTTTTTTTGAAGCTTATTTTTGTTGAACTATATATATATATTTTTTTTTGAGGTTTGAGGTCTAATGATTTTAAACTAGGCCTTTCGCCGACGTTTCGACATATATTTATGTCATCTTCAGGGCTACAACATGATTGTTTTACAATTACCACTACTATTACAACTATAATCACTTATTTCAACTATGGATTTTTTTAATGACATAAGCATATTATTATAATTATTCTATTGCTTATAAATAATTGTAAAAGCAATAGAATAATTATAATAATATCCTAATGTCATTAAAAAAAAACAACCTTATGTCATTGTAAAACAATCATGTTGTAGACCAGAAGATGACATAAATATATGTAGAGACGTCGGCGAAAGGACTAGTTTAAAATCATAGATCTCAACCCTCAAAAAAAAAAAAAATTACATCATATAAATATTGGGTCAAGAAAGCAAATCATGATATGTATATATATATATATATATATATATATATATATTAGTATAAATAGGGAGCAGACCTTCTTTTATAAAAATGGTGTTAAACTGAATTGCCTTAATCAAACATACCTTTCTTTTAAGCAGTTTTTCATATTTTCTAGATAATTTCAAATCGTCATGATTCAGCTTGTGAATTATTTCAACCGGAGTTTTGCTGAAATAATTCACCAGCTGAATCAAGACGATTTGAAATTATCTAGAAAATATGAAAAACTGCTTAAAAGAAAGATATGTTTCATTAAGGCAATTCAGTTTAACACAATAATATATATATATAATATGAACAACCCATAGGATTTCTAACAAAAGTAATACAAGGGAAACAACACAAAGGATAGATACTAACATTACTCAGTTTCATATGACGACGATTGTTGACATATAGAAGTGTGTCATATCAGTATCTACAGTCATATGCCTTTCCTAATAATTTTAGTCATATACAAAAGAATCAAATAAAATTCATTATTGAATTTAATTGAAATAAATGCGTTTTTAATTGTGATTATTCGTTATAAACATGCCCATATGACTTGATTTCACAATTATCTTGATATATTAATAAGCATATAAGTTGTATCATGAAATTCAGAACTGAAACTAAAATCATTCGATCGTTAAATGTATAGAGTGGCAAAATGAATGATTTTGCAACCACGATGAGAGTTTTTAAGTTTCCAAAGATCTTAATAATATTCTGGTTTATACGCTGATAAAGACAAAAAACATTGAAAATGTTAGCCCCTTATTTAGTAAAATATTACTAAGATAAATTACTTCCAATTAGCAATAACAAAAACTTGATCATTAGTATTAGAAAGTACTTTTTATAAAAATAAAACTAACATAAATTCTATTGTAGAATAAGGAAATATTTATATATATGTGATAAATTATTGATTTAAAATTTATTGATTTTAATTAATTCGTTCTTTCACTTTTGTATATTAGATTAGAACTATCCCCCTAGAAAACAAAAAAGGGCACATTCCAGGATTTATTAATGAAATTTCAAACAGACTATAGGCGAAGAAACCTGTTCAAAATTAAGCTGTAGTAATCGTACCATTATCTTTATTTAGCAGTTACTCTAATTCTGCTGAGTTCTGTAACTCCTCTCGATTGCAGTAATATCGTTGAATCAGATTCAATTGTGGGAAGGGGTAAAAGAAGTATATTTCATGTAAGGTTTCCTTTTTTTACTCACATGTTACATTAAATATAAGGTAGAAGTATGGAACAATTGAAATTGCTACTAACAAACAGAAAGAAAAGAAAACCAACTCCAGATAAGTATTTCCTTCGTCTGTTAATAGATGGCAGGCAGCGATCTTTGTTCATTCATTGGGATATACCACATCACCTTTCAGGAAGAGTCCTTTGGTGTTCTTTATGAAAGTGCAAGCTGTATGCTCAGTAAATAAAGTTTTAATCATTCAGTTATATAACACGCACTCCTAGTTCAGTTAAACAATTCAACAAATTTTGGGGGAGACTCATCATTAACAGATATTTCAAAGCTGAAGGAACACATTACTTTAGTATAGTAGATTGTACCAGTGAAGGACACTGTTATTTCTGTATCCTATGAAATTTAGCAAGTCCCTCTAGTCTTAATATAATTTATAAAGGCTCATTTTAATGTATTTTCAGTCGGCTTTCAACTTATAGGTGCTATCCATAAAACCTTTTCAGAAAAATCCTAAAAACAACCTGCTCTTTTACCTCTATATGCAGCATTAACTAGGGTCCTTATTAAAGGACCTTAGAAAAGCTGCCTTTTACATTTCTAAAGTACCTGATGGATCGAGTATGTTGAGTCGGTGCAGTAATTCTCCAATCTAAACATTTTAAAATATACGTTTCAACTCCATAATTAAAAAAAAAAACCTCTGTATCTTATTATAGACATTTTTGCAACCCAAATCTGACATCTTGTTTTAATAATTGATCTTTCTTCTCTAAAAATAATCAATTCATACTACAAACAAAATAATACCTGCACATATGTTTTGTAATAAAATGTTTAGGTGCTACCAAAGAAACAACAACAGCGAATATCAATAAGCAAAAATGAACTTTATATGAAAAACAAAAAAATTAAAAAATTTTATAGTTTATACAATATAAAAGCATTACAGGTTTAATACATTTTAAGACCTTTGTAATAGTAAATATATAATTCACAGATAAACACTGACTTCACACAATGGACTTCGTATAAGTCTTTGACAGAAAATTAAAACAGTGATGACAATAGGAAGATTTACGAATTGAACTCCTGCTCCAAAGCTACTGTTCTTGATAACACTTCAACTTCAATAACTCTAATAACAAATTTACTGCTACTTTAGACTCCTATTCCACATCCCCTTCATTTATATAATCACAAACGAAGATGTCTATATATTTTAGAGTTCACCAATAGATAAGCCATAAGTTGATTATTACTTCAAAATTGCAACCCTGAAAAATAACAGTATTATAAACCAACCTTATATGTCACAAACAGGCAATTTTTTCAGCCTCGATTTCTTTAACCAATATTTCATCAAACTTTAATATATTAAAAATTTAATATTATAAAAAAGGAGTAAAGTATTACCACATTTCATCTCTAAATCTTATAGTAATTTTAAAGCTGCATATTTTCATCATAAAATGAAACTTTTATCATTGTTACACTTCATAAGTCATACCTAAGAGAACAAATCAGTCTTTCAAAATAATTCTGTGAAATGAAAATGATAAGATTAAGTCAATAATGAAGAACTTAATATAGCTCAATAAGTGAATGACATATAGACTATTAAACTTATAAAGTAACTTTAATTAATAACTTAACGATTAAATTATTTGTTGAGATTAAAATATAGGTTTTAAATTACTTTTAGTGTTATTCGTTAATTAATATAACAACAACTGTATAATAAAGCTTGTGCCCTGTTTCACTCACTTAGATATGTTCATTAGGAATCAATTAGAAAGAAGACCTTTACTTGCTGAGTATATATTTACAACCATGAAGGGGCAATGAACATAATTAATTTATATTTATTTAATAAATATAAATACTGTAATTGAGTCAACCAGATTGAAAATGTTAAATGCTAACCTATTCATTTAACATATTAAAATCAGAATGTGTAGAGACTAAACATTAAAAATATTGATACATTAATTACTTAAACTCTACATGAAATTTAATTTAAATTCTGATATACTTACTTCATATGATAAAATAATTACTGTATGAAGTACTAAACTTATTGTGTGACGGTATTTTCATTTTTTTATTAATAATAGTAACAACTATATGATAATACGTTTCATAAAAATAAATTAAATAAACTGATAGAACTTGATTCTGAATGTTTAAAAACGATTTCAGTAATTGTATACAACATTTTAAATAAAAATAATTGACTTAAACATAAATGGAAAGAATTGGTATTAAAATAAAATAAATCGCCTCGGAAGGAAAGAATAGAGACCTTCAAGTGAAAAGGTATTAGAGTTGTAGCTATAAATAAAATGGGAACTAAGTTTTAGTTTTTATATAGTTAGATAAGTCTGTGCTTAAGCAATGTATTCATATTGTTATGTTCAAGTGAAGAAACCACAAATTTGTCAAAGTTAAGACTTCTATAATTTTCAAATATGAGCACTTTCATCAACAGAAACTTAAATTTTACACATTTTGTTTTAGCAGTTGTCCATAATTCTAAAATGTTATTTTGATTTTATAAAGTTTTTTAAATAGTGAGTCACCGAATTATTTTTTACAACCCTAGTGTGATTTGATGTACAAAAAGATTGCTAAAAATTATACACAAATTTAATTTAGAAAAGCAAACAAACCTTCAATTTGGGCAACATTTTTTCAGGTCTTTCTCAACAAATTCTCCTATGAGTTTAAACAAAACATCTTCCTCCTTTTAATAACTTTTGCAACTTCGATGAATATTGCAACTTAAACGTTACTTTGACGTTTGCGTACATCTATTGAGAACAATAATCCTGATTCCACTATTTCCTGGTACTAGAAAAAAAAAATATTACTTGCACAAAAAACTGATAAGATACAAAACACAAGTTACTTGGGAAAATATTCCTTACTAGTTCCTAGTTTTTAAAATCCTTTATGAACAACAAATTTAAAAAAGAACTATAAGTCACAGTGACAAATGTATCACTAGATATTTTTTAAATGTCTAATATAGTTTATACGTTGTCACTCTCCTTGTTCATAATGACATCTCTATTACATGCATTTAATATTTCGATCTACTACTTGAAAGTACTACGTAATTGACATATCGACTGACTTCAATGCCTTCATATTTAATAATTAAACATTCATGATACGCACGACTAAACATAAAGGCTACAACACAACCTAGTCATTTAAGGAACGCTTATCAAATAATTCTTAATGGAAGTAAACATCATGTAACCGTAAAATGGAACGGAGCAAATTAGTTGTGTCAGGTTATGATCAGTACAACAAAACAACCTGAATTCAAAGAGGTAACGTTAATATCTACACTTTAATTAAATTAGGCTAATTATATAAATACTTAACTTGTTGTCACGTTTCTGATAAAAAATTACTATCCCCATTATTAAATAAGTACGAAGGAGTATATCTAATAAATAACAGAATAGACTGGAACAGAGTTGTGGAGGGCTATATTTCTGTTCCTTATCTTACTAATGGTTCTATTATTATACAGTAATATGTTCTTGAGCTACTTTTAGGAAAAAATCATGTGATAAAATATAAAAATATCTCTAATATTTGTTACAAAGTATACAGACTTCTTTAATGGACAATATCAATTACAAGATAAAATTCAGAGGAACTGTTGGCTTATAATATAAAGAACATCGGTGAACGGTTTATATAATACCGGATCAAGCTGATACATCAAACAACTACAGTCAAATTCCTATATACTATTAAGAATAGTATTAATTTAATAAGTTAGTAATAATCAATTTAAGATTAGTAGTAATTTAATCAAATTCTTAAATAAATTAAACAAGAAGTGGTATGTTTTCAATCCTTCAAAGCTATCACAGTAATCTTAATCATTTCGAAACATCTGAAATGTTGTCTTAATGGACTTAAAAGTACAATAAATAAAAATGATATAATTCATAATCACTATTCTATCAGAATTCATTATCTACACTAAATTAATTAAGATTCTTAAGTACAAGTATATTTTTTGTATAATACTAAAAAAAAGTTAGAATTTAATGAAATTATGTAGATTTTTTAAATTTTTCTCAGTTTGAGACAGGAAAGATATTTTTAAGGTACGTTGAGGGCAAAGAAAGGGACACAAAAGGCTGAAAGTCATATTTAACAAAGGAGTTTAGGAAGAAATAAGTAAAAACCATCAGGTAGCTGTCAACCCTAGTATAAAAAGCTATTATTCTCGTTAATATTGAGTCTAATTTGAATAGACCAATACTATGTTTCAGTGACGTGCGGTGAGGTTCATGCCTGGCGAGGCACTGACTTCATCAAAATCCGATCTGTAAACATATGAAAAAAAAAATCTGGAGTGGCCTACACTCAACTTTACTATAAGTAACTTAATATTAAATTTCTTGAGTATATAACACATAACGTTTCATTTAAGCATAATGTAAACATCTAAATGGGACATGATTATTAGTCTTTCATTCCTGAGGTAGTACGGATAGTGATTGAAGGATATATCAATATATAAGCATATTTTAGTACATCACACAGCTGATGAAAATAATTTCATTAGTATAACTAGAGCAGTAATAACATTTTTGAAAAACCGAAGTGAAGATTTCTTGATACGAAATATTCTCCTACAAGAGAACATGGCTTTTGTTCAAATAGCCAGTGGATTTCTTACATCGTTTACTTGACATCCTTCTACATTGAATATTAAAATAAACTTTTAAAATTTCAGACAGGAAAATACCCTTTTTTTCTCTGAAAGACATCATAAACAGGGGAGAAAAAATGTTGTTTTACGATGATTTATAATTAAAGATGTACGATAATTACATTTATTAATCTCTAAACGAAAGATTTCAATTTTGAATTATCTTTTATATTTTTTTTTATAGAATTATTATACTGGGAATTTTATGGCTTCTTAGTATTTAATAATATCATTTTCCTTCCCCTTTGTCAAATAACATATATCCGATTTTTTTCTGAGTGAGTGTTATCATTTTCCTGCACAATATTATTCCTCTTACATCTCATATAAGTCAATAAACAATTTAAATTGTTCCTTTATAAATATCAATTTTATCTCAGTGGTTCGCTCAAAAAATTTCTAAGTCAATGTAAACAATGTAACAAAAATACAAAAAATTCGACAAGTATAGCAGGTGATCTCTTAGTCCAGGATAAACAAAGAGTTTTTATATCGTTATTGCTCTTTCCCATAATTGAAACTCCATGATTTTTTTTTATGAATTGCTAATTTTTTGTTCCATTTTTGGTCAAATTTTCATTATTTTTTAATCAGCCGTTTAGCGTCAAAAAAACATTTTCTGAAAACACAAATCGTACTGTAACGCCCCATTAGCGAATGTAATTTTGAAAAAAAAAATATCTCAACTCATTCTACCCATAATGTTCTATTTATAGGCATAGTTTCCTTTTGATCCGTCAAACAGTATGGCTTGTATCGCTCTCACAAGGTTTGAGATTGAATTATAATCAAAATTTTACATTTTATTGAAAAAAAAAATATTTCCTGTTGTTTTAAAATTCTGAATATATTTTTCGTTTGTTCCACTTGTAACCTCAAAGATAATGTCAAAATTTCAAAACTCTAGGTTATCAGTTTAGGAGAAATAAATGTTTTAAAAAAAAACGGTTTTTGGCAAAAAAAAGTGACTTTCCCATCATGCATAATTCTTCCCAAACAATAGGGATCTTCTTCCTATGAGGCCCATTTTTGTGTAAAATATCAACTTGATCCATCAAAGATTCTGGACCGTAGCGTGGTAACAAGCAATGCTAACACACTCACCCACCCAACCCCCCACCCACCCACCCACACACACACAGACATCATCGTATAAACGTCATAAAAGACTTCTGGGACCTCAAAACATGTAATTCCGTCAAAATCTCGAGATCGAATTTTTTCACGATCACTATACTTTACTTATAGTAAAGTAAAAAACTGCATGTAATAATAAAAAACAGACAAAAAAAATGTTCTCCATGTTTTGGCTTTTGTCTGCAATCTACTCACTAGTGCCTCCAGTGTAAGGCGGGGAAACTGAGTGCCTCACCCGGCACCTTTTCTCGCAGCCGTTTTGATCGTCAGCACAAGAAACACGTTACACTACATACAGTTTTCGACAAAAAATATACATTTATTCACCACTAAACTATAGAAAGTAGTTTAATAGCAAATGTATCTGAACATTTTAATAGCGACATGGAAAGAGACAGTAATACGGGCTCACTGCGTAGCATGCAGTACAGTTAGCCGAGTCATTGCGCAATCCGTGGTGAGGCTCAGCTGATTGGTGCCTTACCGCACGTCTCTTCTCATCATTTGAACCATAAAATATGAAAAATCGAATAAAAAATACCTTATAATGGTTTAGTTAGCAGCAAATTACTTTATAGTACAAATCAAAGGTAAATACAATAATTACATTTATTTTTTTCAATTTACATTTTTTTCTCTCCATGACGACAGGTGAGACACAGCCTCACTTGCCTCCCCTGACTGCACGTCACTGCTATGTTTATAGTAGTTGATCTATTAAAGTAGCAACTCGAAATATTTAACTACAAGAACAGTTGAATGGTGGTCTGTCATCAACAATTGAATCTCATTAGAGACAATAAATTAAAATTATGACAGTACCGTGCCGAAAATATCAGAAAGCCCTTAGAGATCTACATAAATGTGTCCTTACAAACGACTAAGTGTTCTTGGGGCATGCTTCAATAATTTTTGAAAATCTTGATATTTCTAAATGGTAGCTGTTTATTAGCTATCTTTATATAATTTCCACTTAATCATAGTACTAACATGAATTGTTTATAATTTCTGTCTAAAGAATAGTTAAATTTAATAACAAATATACAAGGAAATTAATTCCTTCATCTTCCTGATTCATCTTATACTCGTATTAAATATGTTCACTTTGCATTTAGGCAATGAGACATTTCTGTTTCATACATAATCATCAATATCTTGACGTTTCAATCCTGCAAATTTGCAAAAACTTCTATAAATAAATAGAGTAGGACATAAATAACGTATCTTGTTTGATTAATTGAAGCAAAACAAATATACGAGGAACTTGAATGTTCCATCTCCCCGACTCGTCTTATACTCGTATTGAAGATGCTCACTTCGCGTCTAGTCAATGATGCTTCTTTGGCTTGCTTGTTTAGCCAGTACCTAATCAACTCTATCTTGACGTTTTAACTTGACCCATTTTTACAAGTTCAGTAAATATCTAGAGAAGGATACAAATATTTCATTTTATCTTATTCAAAGACTTGAAGCAATATTTTTTTTGTAAAATTGTGTAGTTGTTGCTGGAAAAGTTTAGGAAGAAATGACACAGGAAAATCAAAAGTTGTTGGTCTCTTGAAGCATTTTATTAATTATACTTCAATATAAGCTAATGTACTTAATGTATAAGCTTCAATATACTTCATTATAGACACAAAATGCTGTTCAGTTTGATAATTACAGTTCCAAAGTTACGCAAATGACGACAAATGCGTTTTGTCATATTTGAAATAAAGCAAGAGTTTACAAAGTATCAAATAAAGTATATAATTTCACTCACATTTTGTTTGTTGAAACGTTACATTCTTATCTCGTTATGTCAACAGATGAAGGAAGAAAAACGAAGAATTTGCAAAAACAAAAAGCATTTCATTAATGTAGTCCGACATTATTTTGCTGATTGTTAAAGAAACAGACTTGATTATAAAGCATGTAAATGAGCTACTTGTAAATGTCAATATAATTAAAGATAGAATAATAGAATTTAAAAAAAATTATTTTTTGAAAAATACATAACGACTGTAATTATTCAGAAATGTATTTAATTACTTAAAATTTGTTCAGAGTAATGAAGTAAATAGTTATTAGCTTTTGAAAAGAAATTCATCAATTTAAATGTTTAGAAAATATATTTTACTTGGTTTACATCCAAACAAAACATAACCTAAAGCAATGAAGTTAACAGAATCTAACTGAAAATACACCACAACAGATTTCTCATATATATATATATAATAAAGTATTAAATGAGAAATCTGTTGTGGTCTATTTTCAGTTAGATTCTGTTAACTTCATTGCTTTAGGTTATGTTTTGTTTGGATATAAACCAAGTAAAATATATTTTCTAAACATTAAAATTGATGAATTTCTTTTCAAAAGCTAATAACTATTTACTTCATTACTCTGAACAAATTTTAAGTAATTAAATACATTTCTGAATAATTACAGTCGTTATGTATTTTTCAAAAAATAATTTTTTTTAAATTCTATTATTCTATCTTTAATTATATTGAGATTTACAAGTAGCTCATTTACATGCTTTATAATCAAGTCTGTTTCTTTAACAATCAGCAAAATAATGTCGGACTACATTCATGAAATGCTTTTTGTTTTTGCAAATTCTTCGTTTTTCTTCCTTCATCTGTTGACATAACGGAATAAGAATGTAAGTTTCAACAAACAAATGTGAGTGAAATTATATACTTTATTTGATACTTTGTAAACTCTTGCTTTATTTCAAATATGACAAAACACATTTGTCGTCATTTGCGTAACTTTGGAACTGTAATGATCAAACTGAACAGCTTTTTGTGTCAATACAGTGCTTGAAAAACAAAAACAAATGGAATATTAATTACCACAGGAGTTTGTTAATCTAAATAAACCCGCATAAACAAACAAATGGTAGTCAGTGAATCGTGAGTGAGAGCCTGAAGCCACGGGTCATGAGTTCACTGATTTTGGTTTATACCATCATTGGTATATACTGTGTCTGACGAGAAATCGAAACAAGGAAACTGTTCTATCCAATTCACGACGTATTAGTAATCTGTCATTCACTACCTATCAAAAATTTACTTTTATACCATTATTATTGTAGCATTGTCATAACTCGTATCTAGAAATTTACTTAAACATTTGTGAATTTTTTTATTTAGTGATATAGAATATAATAAACATAGTAATATTCAGATTTAAATTCCTACTATTGCGTTTTGTTTTTAGATTATATACTTCGGTGTTAGTAATGTACTGATTTACATGCATTTATAATTAAGAAATCTGTTAGTTTAACAATGAGCATATAATAGTATGAATCGGACTACTATTCATGAAATGTTTTTGTTTTTGCAAATTCTATCGTTTTTCGTCCGTTCATCATGTTGACATAACGAGATAAGAAATGTAAACGTTTCAATCACAACGAGTATAGTAAGTGACCCATTATTTCAAGGGAATTTACAATTTCTACAGATACTATTGTAAACTCTTGCTTTATTTCGAATTTTACAAAACGCATATTGTTTGTCATTTGCGTAACTTTAGTTTTAGTAATTATCAAACTGAACAGCATTTCATGTGTCTATAGGAGCTAGTTATTATGTTACATTATAAATCGACTGTTTAAAAATTTTAGGTATTAGAAGTATAATTAATAAAATGCTTCAAGCGACCAACAACTTTTGATTTTTTGTGTCATTAAAGAATGTATAAGACTGGTGGAGGAGGATTTTAGGTGAGTGTATTGGCAAGCCTGCGCAGGAGGACTTGGCAGTTCAGTCGGTGGTGAAACAGAGGATTGCGATGGCCCTCTCCTGGGCCCGATACCGCCTGTTCCGACAACGTCATCGGTCACCGAGGCACAGCCTTCACGATGGTCTCTTCCAGATCGGTGCCCAAGCATACCATATCCTGCTACGACCTGAACCTCGTCCTTCTGCACCCAACGAACCATTTCTTCTTCTTATTCCACAGGAAAGGAAAAACGTCAGTATCCGCAGCAGCTGACTGAATATATTGAGTGATTTGATGAAAAACTGTTCAGATCGTGCTGTCTTACTCGTGACGTAACATGCTAAAATAAGAAACATATGCTTCTATTTGACACCCACACGGAGTCTACGCATTCAGTCACTTTCCAAACTGGGATTAATGGTCCCTTTAATATAAAACCTATACTCCACTGCAGTCAATCATAAGCTTTATCGAGTGCACACAAACTAATGACACAACTGTATTAATAAATAATTAGGGAACTAACTCAATTTCTACCTATTAAGTCCTGACATATTTTTACTGTGTATAACGTGTAAAAAAGTACATAAAATACCCAAAGTTATAATATTGGATTCAATCAACATTTTAAACTCGTTATTTTTTACTAAATAAGTTAATAAACATTACGAAATCTGCAAATTTTATGACCCTTTAACTTTTTTGTGATAACAATATTATAATTTAAATTTCAAAATGAAAATAATTAAAAGCTTTGTTTTAAGTAATAATTTTTAACAATTATTTGGAGGTTTAGACAATGTAACTCATTATTTATAGTTGTTTTTCTCTCCATATCACTTCCTTTCCTGAGGATAGACTGTCAAAAGGGTCGTCAAATTGAAAATGAGTCCTAGTGTCTAGTTTTCACTCGTATTAGAAAATTTATTTATTTTGTTTTAGAAAATTTATATATCAATATCTAAATCACAGTAGTAAGGAATTCAGAAATATCACGATGATCTTACAACCAAAGACAACGGTTGGGACGAATGGGACTCACGCGAAGACCAGTTGTTTTGGTTGATCATAGTTACATTTCTAAATTTTTTACTCCGATTTAAACGTCGATTTTTGTGCCAACTATGAAATCTTATACAATATATATATAAAACATGATGTCACATAAACACGTGAAATAGCAATCAATAATCAAACAACAATATGAAAAGGGAAAAAAGACTAAGATCTTTCAACCGTAGCAAGCGGTCTTCATAAGAGTTGAGTTGCGTTTTTGACTTTGGCGAAGACCGCTTGTTAAGTTTGAAAGATCTTAGTCTTTTTTCTTTAGGAATTCAGAATATCTCGATGGTTTCAATCCATATATATACGTTGGACAATGACTCAGGCGATAGATCAGTTGTTATATGGTTGAACATATATAGTTACATTTCTAAATTTTTACTCGATTAAACGTCGATTTTTGTGTCAAACAGATGAAAGTCAATGTAGTATAATATATATAATATATAATATATATATACGCAGACTATAGAGTATAATTTATGATTTGAACTGTATACACGTGAAGATAGAATCAATAGATGGAAACAACAATATGCAAAGGAACAGAGACTAAGATCTGTCAGACAGTAACCAAGCAGGTCTCTGGTACCAGTTGAGTTGTAGTTTCACTCTTGACCTCTGACTGAAGATGCGCTTGTTACCAAAAATTTGAAAGATGTAAGTCTGTGCCTTTAACTTGCTTCATATTGTGGTTCTGATCATACTATATATATGATACTTTTATCGATGATATATATGCATCATATAACAGATTTCACAATAAATTTAATGTAGGTAAAAAAATAATAGAGAAATTAAAAACGCAGACTTACAGTATAATTTTTGGTTTGAACCGTCTTCAGGAGAGATAAGGGAGGGAAACCAAGTGCACTGGTACAGAGACGGTTGGAGACAGTCTCCAAGAGACTCTGTATACAGTGAGTTTAGTTTCCCACTCTTACCTCTTCTGAAGATGGCTTATACAAATTGATTAGTGTAAGTGTGTGTCTTTAATTTCTCTATGTTTCTTTGCCTACATTGAACTTTATATATGCATATATTATCATTCACAATTAAACAATCCACAAAGGATAACAGACGTTTTAAGGTAAACTATACATACACAGTAAACAGGAGTAATGACGCCATCAAAATATAGTAGTGAGTTTGTGATTTCATTTCTGTATGTTATTTTTGTGAATATCGTTATTTAATCTACAAATTATAGTAAATTTCCAGTAGTCGACATGTTGTGCCGTGCTCCAGATATCAGCCGGACGGGATGAGCTTTGTTTCAGTATTTCGTTTAATTTAAGATAATAGGGGAGATTAGGTCTTAATCCTCTGAGCTGAGAAGCCTGAAAAATCATTTCCGAAATTTGAACACTGTTTTTTAATTATATATCTATATCTGCTATCACTTTTTGAAAAAAAGAGCTTTTATGATTTTTCAGATACGGTGCCATTTCTTTTTTTCATCTTTTTGAACATTCTATTAGTGTTTCTCGAGTTGGTTTAGTGTTATGCGTCTATTCCATATGTTCAAAATGCTTATTGATCTCCTAGTTAGGTAAGTTATAATCGTTTCTATACGAATGATGTTATTTTAAAATTCATGATTCATTGAAAACATCATTTATTTTTCAATTCCATTTTGACCTTCACTGGCGCAATAATGCATGTTGTAATAATCGGATTCCTTAATGACTGGAAAGGCAGCCAGACTATCACCTGATCGCCAAGTTCATTAAACTTCATGTCTGAATCAAGCAAACTTGTCAAAACACACACACTGTATCTACAGCCAACCCTTTCTAATCAATATTAATAAATTTTAGTCACCATAACCATTTAATTTAATCTGGTTACAAAAGCAACCATCTGTGAACATATAATTCCCATATGTAACCTATATATATGTGTATTAACAAAGTTTCTTTAAGCTGAGAACTAATTACTGAATCATAAAATCAAAGAAATAACCACAACGATAAAGAAAACATGACAAAATTTTTGTAGACCTTGAACGTAAAGTTATCATAAAAGAATTGATTTTCAGATTTGCAGATTTAAGCAGTTTGAAGTCTATTTCTTTTAATATTTCACTATTTTAATATAACACTTTAATATTTTTACTTTCATTGGCGATTTATGTATTATAGAAGGTATGGATTAAAAGCATTTGTGACAACATTTTAACATCGAGTTTCTCAACTGAAATGCACGATTTGAGTCGAATAGGTTACGCGAGTGTGTGTGTATGTGTGTGCGTATGACTATGAACAAAATATTTGAAAAAAAATATTTCAAATCAAAAAATTTAAAAATCATCAAATTTTGATTTGAGTTATTATATGTCTTGATAAAAAATAGCAAGCTTCGCACTAATGTGTGACTTCTTGGGTGTATGTTTATCCGATGAGACGTTTATTTCTGTCTTATTGAACAAATATATCAAATCAAAAATTCGTTTAAAAATCCTGTGATTCAAATTTTGATAGTTGACATTACTTATAGTCTTAGAGACTAATTCAATTAGGAATTTGCTCAAGGAACTAATATTGTACTTTCTTAGGAAAGGTATGTTAAGGTACAGGGATAAGACTAGATTTTTAATTGTTTCCAATGTAAATTATACTGGTACAAAAGAGAAAGCAGTAATATCCCATGATTTTATATCTGCCATGACAAATGCTACTTGTGATGTACAGTATGATTATAAAATAATTGACATTTTTTTGTACTTATATTTAGTAGACAAAGTTTCGTTTATTTCATGTGCCTGACATCAGTATGTAAACAAATAGCAAGTATTTATATATTATATTATCTTTAGAAAGTTGTTCAGGTACAGGGCTAGACTAATTTTTAATTATTTCCAGTTAAATTAATACTTGTACAAAAGAGAAAGCAGTAAATATTATATTTTATATTTGCCATGACAAATGCTACCTGTATGTACAGTATGATTATAAAATAATTAATATTTTTTTGTATTATTTTTTGTATACAAAGTTTTCGTTTATTTCATGTGCCTGACATCAGTATGTAAACAAATAGCAAGTATTTTTATATATTTATATTTTATCTTCGTAGAAACATGGTGAGTAAGCTAAGCTGTTAAATAATATATAATTTATTCAAATACGTATTAATAATAAGGTAAATAAAAGGTGTGTGGTGGTAGCTCATACCGGATGTTTTAATAATGAATAAATATGTGTTTATAGATGAGTATCAAAAATTCGTAAGCTTGGTACAATTTACACCCTTCAAAAAATCTTAATAACATTACGCAAATACATATTTCGTGGTCTGGAAAAGAATCCTACAGTTTGTGGGTAATAAATACTTCACCATAATAAAGATCTTTTTATGTAAAAGAGGTGGCTAATTTTTTCCCGCCTTTCCATCAGTTTACGAACATGGAATTTCTTCTCCTGACTGTTTTCAGGAGAGCAGATTTGAATATTTCCTTTGGTATATAAACTGTTTTCGTGCCATAAAGGTTAGGAATACACTGTATGAAAACGAATACAGTGCTTGTGAATGACAAAATTACGATTCTTAACAGATTGTGTGCGGCCTTAAGTGGAACGATAATCCTGTGAATCTATTAATAGAAATAACGTCCTCTTAGGCTGAGCTTCACCTTGTCATTGGATTGACGGCATCTCACTCTTAACGTCTCCGTCTATTAGCTAATTCTCCTACCACTTACTTACCTTCATTTATTTCTCCAGATTTTTCCCTGATTTTTTTTGGGATATTAGCTTTCTTTAGATACATCTTTATATTAGGCTTGTATTTCATTAAAATTATTGCTAGTAGTTTTCATTCAAATTTACTATAAAATATGTGTATATTATTGTCAATTATTATCTAATCCAGGAATAATTGATTTAATTAGTTTAATGATTATGGTACTTCAAAATTAATATAGCAGTTCTAATGGAACCCTAACCGTTATAGCAATAATTCGTGTTGTTATAACAACAGTAGTTCTTGAATACAAGAAGTACTCAAGCGGTACTCGTATGATAACATTGGTATAGTGAAGGCTGGAGTATAGTTCTAGAATGACGTACATTCTAAATGGCTGATGGTTTCATTTCTTTTAACGTAAAGAGATTTAATTTTCTCGTTTACGGATCTTTGAATGATTTAGAGATAACCATAAACCATATCGAAAGTATTCTCACCTTTGATATTTACCGTAAACTGAAATACAAAGATTCAAAAATACCTCTTGCCTCATTAATTAGGCACATTTCACTACATGATTCATTAAAACCTCACCGTGCCCTCGTTTAACCAAAACAGATACAAATAGGTCAAAACTATAACAACATTAGCAAAAAACAATGGGTATCCAACTGAATTAATTAACAAGTTGATAAGAAGAAAAGAGAGGACTCAAGCCATTAGTCATGCATTCCCCTAGACAGCTCCTTTACACGCAACACACAGGCCTGGCTTATGTCCATTTGTTGTCATCCATTAAAATTGCAAAAATTTTACTGAAACACGGTTTAAAGTTAGTTTTAGAAACTGAACAACATAAAATTCATACTATCCTTCAAAATAGTTGATCAACCCCTTGATCTTAGTGGTGTTTACAACTTTTCTTGCTGTAGTTGTTCTTCATATTACATCGGTATGATGCTCAGAACCTTTAGAAAAGAATAACAGAGTACAACAATAAAAACCAATTCCTTTTACATTTTGGAAAACATTCAGATATAATAATCAGCAATTCGATCCAGTTCAAAACACGGATATATTGCCTAGAAACAATAAATTCACCGAAATATTTATTCTAATAGCTTATGAGATTAACAATATCTCTTACGCATTCTGCGCAATAATTCTCAAACTATTCTATTCACTCCGAATAGTGAGGGTCCATAGTGATTTAGTAATCCACATGACAGATGATTTTTCCGGTGGTCACAGGTTGGGTAAATCGATAAACGAACTTATTCCTACCCTGCCGTCTTCTTCATTCACATTATTTAACTAAGTCCTTCGAATCTGTTATTGAAGACCTCTCAATAGTCTTGGCAGACTATTCTCTGATAGGGCTGTGAAGTCCTCTCAGACAGAGATCGTACAGGTAAGCAACGATGTGAACGTCGTAGTTGTCTACCCTGTTAAATGATTAACCTGGCTGCATATTTACTTCTCCTTTTAAACCTAACAGTTACCGTATACGAACCTCTTTCCCCTGAATGTCTAATGATAGTGTTTGCCTACTAAGTATTCAATGTGTTCTTTAAGTCATGCAAAATCTGTAAGTGGAGACCACTTTATTAACTTTTTGCCCCAAATTCATTAATTAACTTATTTAATGCATATTTTGTCTAAAATTGATCTAACTAATTAAATAGAATCAAAAACACTTTAACTAATATAAAAATTAAAATGTTTTCAATACTAATAAAGATATTAATATATTAAAGTAAATAGTATATTGTTATAATAATATATAGTTTGATCTACTAAAAAAGTTATAATACTTCTATTTATTGCGGCATATATTTAAAACACTTTAACTTGAAATTTGAACTGAAGAATTGAACAATGTATTAAAAAATTGGTCTTTGTCTTTTATTTTAAGAAAACTTGCACTCAGTGACACCTGCGGTGTAAACAGAAAATGGCCAGTTCAGGGGGAAAACCTTTCCACTCAAATTGAAGCTTTCCCCTAATATGCTCCACATCTATAAAAAGACATTATACAAAAATAGTCTGCAGATGCTAAAAAAAAATAAATAAATTCTCGGTGTTAAACATTCAATTGCGTTTCGCATATGTATGTAGATAGGATGAATAAAAGGAAGTAGCAAGGTCAAAATACATTTAGCAGTAGCTGATTTTGTTGTTCACAGAATGTTTTTTTCATCACGGAAGAAGATTACACTACATTTAGGTGGTGATAACACAACTAGTCTTTATCAGAATATTGACAGCCGTTAATTCCTACATCTCCACTGTCAGAATTAGCTTGTGTATTGGCATTGCGTGTAATCCAATGCAATATATCCACTCGATTTTTAATCTATACTAGAGATAACATTCAGCCAAATAGTATTCTTATTAATAATTATTTTTATTCGTTGCGCTTGTGTATTACACAATAGTACAGCTTTATATAGTAGCTGTCGTTTGAAATTTTACGTTACATCATTACTGACTCATAGAAAATTACAAACATTTTCCTTCAAATAAACGACTTTGTATAACTCTATCAAGTGGTCAATATAAAACATTAGGTGGAGCACATGTTATCAAAAACCTCTCAATCTTGGAAAATTACTCTCTCATAGAGCTGTCAAGTCCCCTCCGACAGAGGTGAGGTATGCATGTATGGCTAATACCTGCATATCCCTTAAAGCAGGGATAATTATCATTTTGAAGTCTGATAATTAGGGTTAAGGCAGTCAGTAAGTTTAATAGAAAACTTTTTTTTTTTTTTTTTTATACAAGAAACTACAGAGAAACTAGTACCAAATATGACATATTAAAATATATTGACATTACTATGAAGTTAATCAGAGAATACACTGAGGGAATGGAAGTTACATGTTCAGTGTGGCCCTTAATGTCTCGATCGGTTAATGAATAATGCACTCGTAAAAACTGTTTTGTTAATCAGGCGCGCCCTTGGCATATCGGCCATGCGGTAACGAGTAACCAGTCAAATTACTGACATTTGCCTATACCCAAAATGAAACAATCATGAAATCGTGTCCGTGAAATAATAATAAGTTCCATCCAAAAAGATCTCAACGGTATTAAATTTGGATGAAATATTTATTAATTATATGGTGCGTACGTCTTGTTTCATGTTTACGATTGGCTTTGAAACCTGTATATTTACAGAAAAGATAAGTAAAGTTGATTATTTGTATTAATTAGAAATATTATTATAGCATAATTAAAATAAAAAAAACCAGCTCTGTTTAACAAATTAAACAAATTAAAAAAGTTTAAAAATCAAACAAATTAACTTTAAAAAAAAAGGAAACAAAATATACACAAATAAATAAAATTTAAAAATCAGTTTTCTTATAAGACAAAAGGGAAATATTGAGCTAACCAGATAAGTTAAAACAGGAGTCATCTTTAACAAACCAATAGAAAATAGAATAAATCGTGCCAGTACTGTTATGACGAGAGCTAAGACTAAGACTGTTATCTGCGATCTCCTGACGTCGTATACTCGTATCTATATACCAGCACTGCACAGAGATGTTAGACGTTTGTGTAGGAATTCCTTCGTACTTGCAACTCCAGTTTACTGAACATTAACTTTATGAATTGTAGACAGAGAAAGATGTGCTCCATACAAATAATAATGAAGTCAAAAAAAAAATTATTAAAATAATGAATAAGAACAATTTGAAGCATTAAAGAGGATTCAGTAGAAATGTTGAGTCAAAAATTTTTTTCATATCCATAGAAGTGATTAAAATATTTGAGTGCCAGGATAAGAATTTTGATAGATGCTCAAATATTGCTGCAGAATTTATTGACAAATTGTACTTGTTATCGTGAAATATACTGTGAAGGTTAGGTTAGGTTATAGTGGCAGTCCCACCAGAGATCACACATAGGTTGAACATTGGCCCTTTGTGATACCACACATTGGGAGTCGTACATTTTGCCTATCTCAAGTTCATTTAAAGCAGGGATCTTTAACGAGTACGATTAGGATAGTACAGGCTTAGGACCGATAGCTTAACTTCCTCTTCGAGTGACGACGTGCTCAGATTTTTTTTCACCTCACGTGTGAATAAAATGAGTGTCAGAGTGAGTATTGAACCCCGGATCAACCAGTCTAGAGGAAAACACGTTACCACTGGTCTCTCCTGGCCCCCGATATAGCATAAAATGAGTACGAAGACTTTTAGAAAGGAAATAGAAACTGATTTAAGAAGATAGCTGTGAAGAGTGATAGGGTGAATGGAAGAAGAAACAGATGCAAACCATCCATTGTGAAAAAGAGATATGTTCTCAAAGAAAGGGATTTATACTGAAAGCAAATTCTAAAACTTATGCCCATGAAAAGGGGAATTCAGTTAATAGAAATGAGAAATCATTCAGAGTTATACTAAAGGCTAATAACAATAAAAACGTAAGTGAAATAAAAAAAAAATTGGACCATTTAATACAACCAACATGCATAAAGGATATTTCCTATAAGCAGAAAATTTTATATATATATATATATATATATATATATATATATATATATATTAATACAAAAAGATTTCACAAAAACACGTAAAACAACAATCAATGATCAAACCACAATATGAAATGAGAAAACAAGACTAAGGTCTTTCAACTGTAACAAGCGGTCTCCGTCAGAGTCGGGTTGATTTGGGATTTGACTCTGACGATGACCGGTTGTTACGGTTGAAAGATCTTAGTCTTGCTTTCCCATTTCATATTGTGGTTTGATCATTGATATATAATTATATATTAAAATAGTTGGAATGGTCAACAGTGAACTCAACGGTAGCATTACAGTGATTAGAAATAATGAACAATTATTTTCATTTATTGATATCAGTTAAAATCGTCAATAATCTTATTGAACTCTACTATAATTAAGGGGCTAGGTTAGACCAGTGGCAACGTGCTCACCTCAGGACTGGTAGAGCCGGGGTTCAATATCCACAAGCCCTCGATTTATTCACGTGGGAGGCGAATAAATCTGAGCACGTCGTACATCGGAGAGGACGTCAACCAGTCGATCCCGAGCCTGTACGACGTTAGGTACTCATTAAAGATCCGTACTCTTGCAAACAGAGCAGACTGGCATTATTCCCAGTAGATATTAGTTTTTAGAGCTATCGTGTCTCTTCCAAAGTTGGGTGTAGACCACTCCAGAGTTTTGTAATAATGCTGTCGAAGTTTGACCCTCATTCCTCTACCTTTCGTCTATTGTTGCAAACAGTTCATGATGACGTGTAGGTAGACGCTCCATAAAAGTTTGCACTAATTAGATCCAAGATTCAATAAGCAGTGACCGTATGCATGAAGCTTGGGTGTCATCATAGATGATTTCATTGACAAAACAATGATGTTGAAAGTCGATATTACCTCATTTATGGTAATAAGTCTATTTGTCAGAACTATTTCGAGAATTCGCTGTATGCTGTCACCTGTCATACAGGTTGATGACCTGTGCACTCTTGTTCTGTCACTTTCTGGGTTTACAGGACGCAATTTTACGTACTGTGCGCACCACCTCCATATTGCAGTAATAGTCTCCAACGAAGTTTGGGAAAACAATCCGACAGAGTTGCTATAACCCATCTTAAACAATGCAACGACAATGTAGAATTTGGGTCAATCTATTAAACTATAACTACAGAGAAGTATAAAGCCACAAGGAAAAAAGAAAAATGATAAAAATAAATGCTCCAAGATCTTTCACTCCATACCATCACAGAGCAAACAAAGTAAAAACAACTTTGTTTTTTATCTATTTCTAAGAGAAATTTAAAGTAGTTATTTTTATTGTTTTCCTTTTTCCTGGTAGTTTTATACTTAATTGATTGCATCACTTTTTTTGTGATTCTTCTGCATTACTACAGTGGTATAAAAAAAATGAGTAAAGGAAGAAGTCAGTGGACTTGTCAAAGTTACAGCGAACATGTAAATATTTAAGTTATCCTCCTCGTAAAAACACTGATAATGTGTTTATTCAAACCAGTATGCATTGGTAATTCAATTTGGCATCTATTACATTAAACGTAATAAATAACACACACAGAGAGAGTTTTCAGTTATACACAATAATTTATTAAACTGTCCCAGTATTTAATTTAAATCCTGCAAGTTCTGGTCAGTAGTAAGGAATTTTATAATGTTTGGATGAAATATGAACACCATGTTCAAAGTTCAGGTGAACGAAGTGGGCTAAAATCAATTAGTGTAGTACTGAGATAATTATTTATTTATGACAACGAATCGATTAATCATTTACTCAAGGGCTGGACAATGAATACTGAATTATATGCCTCCAGGACTGCGCACATGATAAACCTTTGTAACAATCATTCCTTTTTAAAATAATTGGAATTATTTTATGACTCCTTTTCTTTTTAGTCCTTACTGCTATTCTTTTATTCTGTATGATTTTATAAAGTTGTATGTTAGAGTGACTTTACAAAAGTACGCGATCTTATTTGTTTGTGTGCATGCGTGTTTGTGTGCATACGTGTTTGTGTGCATGCGTGTTTGTGTGCATACGTGTTTGTGTGCATGCGTGTTTGTGTGCATGCGTGTTTGTGTGCATGCGTGTTTGTGTGCATGCGTGTTTGTGTATATGAATAGATGTATGTTGGGGTGTGAAACAAAATTAGACAATGCCTGCGATTATTTGAAAGAGTTTTGCTTACCCACACTATTACTTACCTATAGATATCAAAGGACTGTCTTTTTCCTATTCAGCTCTCAGTGATTGCATACTAAAGGTTCCGTAGAATATTTTAATTATCTAATTTTGTGGCTCCAGGAACTCTCCAATTACTTTAAGTTGTCTTGGTGAGGTTGAACAGAAATACATCCTAATATATACTCCAGGTATTTTAAATATGGTTTTGCAACATTACTCTTTAGGAATTTCAGTCGAAAACCTTTAGCGTATTAATTGTTAATAACATATTGTGTTAAATTATTTGTGTGAAGAAAATTTTCCTCAGCAGAAAAAACTAAAATGTTGTCAATATAATTGACACAAAAATTCTGACTATGATATTTGCAAGAACACATTGTAAAATTGCAGAAGAAATCTTGAACCACAAGTGTCTGATTGTGTAAGAAATGTGATTTTGTAACGGCGATTTAGTCTAATCGGTATCGACCAAAATGTCGAACTAATGTCAAAAACAGAATACCATTTGCAATTTTTAATTTTAATCATAATGTCCTCTTTCCTACAGAATGCCTGTGATTCCGGACTAATTGACGGACAAGATTCAAGACATTTCAAGACAATCTTGAAAGTCTGCCACTGTTATTCTTATATGCCAGAGCTACAGGTGATCTCGAGATCACCAGAGCTACAGGTGATCTAAGATTCAATTAATCCAATCTTAAATGATTGGGTAATTTTATTGTTAATACCACTTGATTTGCAATAGAACATGACTTCTTAGAAATATATTTATATTTTATAAGTTTAACATGTGCTTCATAATTTTGAACCTGTCCAACGTCATATTATTTTTGGTTAATACATTTGGATGTTCATTGATCTTATTCTTCAATTTACATTTCTTCTCATTGTCTAGGTGACACATCTTATCAACAGTTTGTTTTAAATCTTAATTATAATATAATTTAACATCTTGATTATTTTCTTGTGTGTATATTTTCCCTATTCATTCATTCTTAATTTCTCAAAAATGTTTAATTTTTTATCTTATCGTTGAACAACATTTTGAATAAGAGAAATAAGAAAAACATATAAGAAAAATCACCAGTTTTAATAACATAAGCATTTCTTTCCAAATTTTATGAATTTTGGGATGTAACTTCACTTCCTTATGGCTTTTTAGAACACAACTAGAGATTTTAAATTGTATCTGTTTATTTTCATACCTTTTGTCTTTGATACCTTATAGACGTCTAGAATGAACCAGTGTGACTTTAGATTCACAATCACGAATTCCAATTTTTATCAGAGTCGTTTTTCAACAACTCTGATATTTACTTTGATTAGTGTTTTGTGACATAGTTTGTTTATTCTTTCTATATATTAGCCGATACCTCATCAACTTGCGTCAAATTAACAGGTTTGCTGTCCATGTTTTGCGTTTTATTTCTGCACCACTCTGTTGGATGGAACCTACCGCTATGTCCAAGTAATTCACAAATAGACAATCATCTTTTATTTCTTAATATAAAACCCCCATTATCTGAGACTCAATTTATAATTGACTTATTACTAGAATTACCAGTACATGATGGTGTTCCATATTTTTTTAGTTTAGTATAAACTTGAGAATACCTGCGAAGTTAATTCATTACTTTTGCAGTTGTAGCGACTTCCTCCTTGCAAATAAAATTTTGGATGTGTAATGGAATGCCTACAACATATAATTAATGCGTTTAACATTGTCGTTTCGGTTACTAACAATAATCTATTAACGAACCATTTATATATTTAAAAGTGTAAGATATTGTGTGGCAGTTTTCATCAAAGTATGACTCATTAAACGATTCACGCCAGACATTCCATGCCCCCAGCAAAGTTAATTTGCTCCAAGGGTTGAGCAATAACACTCAGGTGAATTTTCTTCAAAAAATAAACTTGAAATTTGAATTTCCTTTTGATCTATTAAAACTTTTACCCCGTCACATTCATTCTCAAAACATTTTGGTCATTTTGCAGCGTGTCTTTTTTGCCACAAAAATGATCCAAAGCAAGTAATTTATGAATCTGAGGCAAAATAACTCTTTTGATTCTTTATTTTATAGCTTTGATGATGTTGTTCATAGTATCTTAAGTTATTCTTCGTGTTTGAAACGATAATTTTTTTAAGCTGTTTTTCTATTTAAATATCTTTCAACACATAAGTAAACTTATGATCATAATAAATAGGCCCTACGTATGATGTGAGAGTTTGGTTGGTTTATGATACTCTTCATGATTTTGGCCGGTAAACTTTGAATTTGGTATTCTTCAGTAAAAAGGTCCATCCAGAACTGACTGATTTGACTTATATAATTACTTCGCTGCCCGTGTTTCTACCATACGGTTTAAAATTAATATAAGTTTGAACTGGATCCATCTTGTTCCCAGATATTGATTTATAATTGTTTTCTTCTGAGTGAACAGCTATAAACAGATTTCGTCTGAAAAAAAAAACAAAATCGATTTATCATTGTAATTATTCTTCCGTGTAAATAACTATAAACAGACGATTAAAACATATATATATTTAACATTAGCAATTGAAATATAAAATGAACAAATACATGTAAATGAATAGAATTTTACTTGCCTAAAAACCAAAATCGGTTTTTATAGTTTATATCTCCAAGTATTTACTAATATATAAAATAATAATAACCATGACAAAAATGGCTACAATATTACACAACTTGTGTTTGCTTTCAATAGTTCCCCGTTTATTATACAACTAATCTGAAAAAGGATTAAACACATTTTACAAATGTATATATATATATATATATATATATATATTACAAATGTACATATATATATATATATTATATATATATATATATATATATATATATATATAATATATAGACTCACTCGTTGTGAGTCTTTTGTGTGTGTCTTTATTTGTTTTTTCTCTTTCATGTGTTAACTTTATATATATATATATTATATATTTATATCTAGTTCAATGTAGAAAATGGAAACATAGAGAAATCAAAAGTACAGATCCGTCTTGTTCCAGATATTGATTTATAATTATTGCTCTGAGTTCAGAGCGTAAACAGATTTGGTCTGGAAAAAAAACAAATTCGATATCATTGTAATTATTCCTTCGTGTAAATATCTATAAGACGGTTCGATTAAAACATAGATCTATATTGACTTTAGCATTTATTATTTATGAACTAACTACATGTAAACTGAATAGAATTATTACTTACCTAATTCCAAAATCGATGTTTATAGTTTATATCTCCAAGTATATACTAATATATAATATAATATAACCATGACAAAAATGGCTACAATATTACACAACTTGTGTTTGCTTTCAATAGTTCCCCGTTTATATATATAATAATCTGAAAAAAGGATTAAACACATTTTAAAAATGAATATATATATATATACATATATTCAATTTTATATATATTACAAATAGGTAGATATATATAAGTTGTGAGTCTTTTGTGAGTGTCCTTTATTTGTTTTTTTTCTTTATGTGTAAATATATATATATATATATATATAGTTCAATGTAAATAAGAAAAAAGGAAACATAGAGAAAGGAAACCTACTGAATCTTCAGGAGACTATAATTGTGAAAACCAAGCGCATGGTTCAAAGAAGTTGGAGACAGATAGCTGATGGCGTTCGCTAAGCACGTCTCAAACAGTGTAGCCTTTGGTGCAGCTTATCTTCCTGAAGACGGTTAGAATGAAAATTACATTCTATAAGTGTGAATTTTGATTTATCTATGTTTCCTTTTCTACATTGAAATATTTAGTTCGATTAAGATCGTATTACAATGAAAAAAAAAAAGTGTAATATATAAAATAATATAAATAACAATAAAAATTAAATTGAGGTTAAGCCCAGGAGCCATCACCCCAGAAAGAAAAATATGCTTCTTCTGATATATACTTATATATATGTATATATAGAAGAAAGAAAAATCGCCCGAAGGATCGAGGCCACCAGCGCAAAGCTAGTGAGTGCAGAAGCTGCTGCAAATTTTAACCATATATATATATATATATATATATATATATATAACAAAATTTCACAAGAAACACGTGAAATAACAATGTATGTTCAAACCACAATAAGAGGTGAGAAAAAGAGACTAAGATCTTTCTTAGTTTTCGAGTTTAGTTTATCGATTCCCTGAATTTAAAATTTAATTTTTAAACAATAACACAGACGCTGTCATAGAATGTTTATTTGGAAACTTGGAAAAATCACCTAATCTAGTTAGTTATGTTCTATATAGATGTTTATTAGTTACTACTCTCCCCGTTAATATCTATTCAAAATATGTCTACACTCTTCTTCTAATAACAAGCAAGATTCAGGATAAATGTTTTTCATGGTGCAATAAGTTTGTATGTTCAATAAATTCATCAAATCCTTGAAACTTCACTTAAATGAGTGTAAATGCTGTCTTCAATATTCTGAAGAAACTCTGGAATAATTCTACGGAATCCTAATAAGCAGTGGACTGTTTAGCTATGACATATGTATTGAATTTTGTGGCACTAAATAACGAGCGCACTAGATGTACTATTTGAGAATACATACTGACCCACAAATAGTATCAGAGTAAGACAGCAGTATTTGACCTGAGGTCTGGACACTACAGTGCACTGTAGTATTCCTTGGTCTATGTATACGATTTCCTTCTTATTCTTCATCACGACTAAAATAGCACATTCTTCCCCACTTCTGACGACACTAAAGCTTTTGCTTTTGACGCATCCAAGAGACGACTGTTTTTAAACTCAGATATTTGTTTAATAAACCTTTTCTTTTGTGACCTAACTCAAAAATTGTTGTTTTCTTCATTGTATTCAAAGAAAAAACCAACATGTTCCAATGATGCATATTGTTTATTTTTTAAAATATTATTTTTGTGAAAAATATATACATTAAAGGCTGTTTTTATTACTAGAAAGAATATTTTCATTTGAAATGACCACTGAAATGTTTTCTCATTGTTCATCTTTTATTTCTGAGTTCTTCATTCAATCCGTTAATTTTGGTTGGATGATGTGCCAGTTGTCTAAAAAATTAATAAAATATTAATTTTATAATTTACGTTACTAGTTAATAAAAATATGATAAATGAACTCTGTATATGCCTAAGGAAATGTTATTTGTTTTTCAATTGAATGGGTTTATTTTTAAATGTATTTCGCATTTTTATCATTCCTAACCTCGTGCTATTTAATACCCAACAGTTTCTTCAAACCAGGACCAAATGTACTTTAAGTTTCAAAGCTACCACTTAAAAATTGTTAAGGAATTTTTCTAAAGAAGTAAAACAACTCTTAAGAAAGCATACCTACCATTCATATTACAAATGAAATCTATTAAATAGCAGGACACCGTATAAAATTGTTCTGGGTAAGTTTCTTAATGGACATTTCTTCATTTCTATTGTAGGGTCAGAGACTGCCAAGTACCCTAATATGGCAATATTTTTTTTTAAAAAAACAATTTTTTTTTTATTTATAGTTGATAAGTGCATCGTTTACAAGGACATTAGCACTGTCTGGTTTTGTTCGATTCTCTTGTCCTCATATTTTGTTGTAGAGTTTTATTTCCTTTAGGAATGATGTCCCTTCACTGGAATATTTATTATCAGGAGTGTTATCAGTGCTATTATCAATTTTGATGGTATGCCTGCAGACATCCTTTCTTCCTCTAATTTTGGGCATTCTTCAATTAAATTTACCACCGTCAACACATCTTGACATTTTGGGCATGAGGGTCTTTGTTCTTTGGATAACAGGTAACTATGTGTGGCTCGTATGTGACCTATATGTAGGTGGTTTAATATCACATTCATTTCCAGATTTCCTGTTCCAGTGTTCATTGTTGTCCCAATTGATCCTATTATTTTCCGAAGTTGAGTGGTTTCTTCATTCCATTCGGTTTTCCACCCTATCCATATTACTCTTTCTGATGTCATTCTGCCTCACAGTTATTATATTTCTAGTTTCTCTGTTAGTTCCTTCCTTCGCTGCTCTGTCTGCTTGAAGGTTTGGATTTGATTGGGTTGAAAGTGTATTATATATATTTGTGTGCCAGTTAATTTAATTTAACCTTTATTTTTGGTTTAAAAAAAGGGTGACTATATATTTTGAGGACTTCATAAAATGTTGAATGTTATTGGATTGTCAACGGCCAGGGGGGGGGGGGGGGGGGGGACAAATCTTATGACCACCCCGGGCGGCGAAAATAGTTGCTACGCCACTCTGACGAATTTACAACCTCTGGTAAACATTATTGTCCATCTTAAGCATAAACAAATTAGCCTCAGTGTTGAATTCAAACCTACTCATACCTTCAGTACCACTTGAAATAAAACCAACTATTTGGTAACTGAACAAGTGAAGAGTACATGGCAGTGTTTTTGTTAAAGCTTTATGAGTCAGAGTTTTCCCTCTGATGTTAGCAACCTCGAGTTTTTTTAAACACTTGATTAACCAGGATAACTAAATTGAATGAGTAAATTGATGTTAATTTTCTTTAGGTTTCCTTGCTTTTCTAATGTTTGGAAAGTTCAAGAGTCGGTTGCGTAGAAGAGTTTCAAGAAGCTAGGCTAAAGGCTAAACTAAAGGTGAAAGAGCGAGGGCCGCATTCAATCCATTAAGTGGCTCCGAGTACAGCCATTTTTACTTTATCAGGTCACTCTAATAGTAAATCGATAATAAGGAGGGAGGATTAACGGCTTGGATGGCAGACAACAACCAATCTTCTCCCTTAGTTCATCAAACTTCTTTAACTTGTTTAATCGCTTTAATAGAAGATTGCTTCATTAGTTCTTGACCATAGACAGTTCATTTCCAATGGTTCCATAAAATAAATGACATTTTTTTTATTATAATTTGGTTACAAGTTTCATAATGGTAAAGAACTTTCTTTTAAGCAAAACCTTGGAAAGTCGTAACCGGGGACGATATATTTCGAACTTAAAACGTTATCAGTTTGTTTTCAGGACACTAAATTACAAAGTATAACTTGTATTACTTAGGCCAAATTATATGAAGAGCATAATCTACCATTTAATCTAATTTGCGTGAACACTACTACTGAAGAGACCATCGTTCAATTGCGAAAATGACTTTCTTAATAGGATTATATAGGCACTAGAGTGCCTCGTATTTGGGTCCAAAGAAAAGTATGCACAAGTGTAAAATGTAATAGAAGTGATTGAAGAAGTTATAGAATATCTGGATAGTGCCTGAGTCATCAACAATTTGTCAAACTATTTGACGAAACAATATATGTGCAATTAGGAACTGTTCTTTTCAATACGTACTTCATTATAAACAAATCATGTCTAGCGGCTGCAACTTCATTCTTTAAACGTTTCAAGATTACGAAAAAGGTTTAATGAAAAAAGTTGCCGCTGGATATGGCGTTCTTTTTAATGAAATATATATATAAGAGAGGGAAACCAAGCGCACTGGTTTAGAGACGGTTGGAGACCTCTCTTATCTCTCCTGAAGACGGTTTAAACCAAAAATTAGAGAGTGTAAGTGTGTGCTTTTGATTTCTCTATGTTTCTTTTTCTACATTGAAATATATATATATATATATATATATCAATGATCAAACCACAATAAGAAATGGAAAAACAAGACTAAGATCTTTCAACCGTAACAAGCGGTCTTCGTCAGAGTCAAAAACCCAATATATATATATATATATATATATATATATATATATATATATATATATATCATTTCAAAAACGAAGAAAAGGAACACACAGAGAAAGAGACACACTTACAATCTCAAATTTTCGGGTGATCCGTCATCAGGAGAAAAGAAAATGGGCGACCAAGCAAGCCAGAAACCCCGTTTCCTGTATATATTAATATATATATATATATTTCTCTCTCTCTCTCTCTCTCTCTCTCTCTCTCTCTATATTATATATATATATATATAATATATATATATATATATAATATCTTTATAAATAAAATAATGATTTTGTCTGTACATTGCTCAGAACTGACTCATTTCAAGTTTTCTTTACGTTTCATACATTGGAGAAACCGAATCCACCCTTAGAAAAATTTCTGTCGGTTTGTCGGTTTGTCCGCAAAACTTTGTCACAGGTAAACTCAGCTACCATAAGACATATAAAGCTGAAACTTTTACCGTAGATTTGTGTAGGTCTAACTTAAAATATAGGCTATGAATTGATTGGAAATTCAACGTAGAAGTGAAGTTATGGACGTTTAACGCAAAAATGTTTGTCACAAGTAAACTCAGCCACCATAAGACATAGCAAGCTGAAACATTGACACTGGATTTGTGTGGGCCTAACTTAAAATATGGGCTCTAACTAGATTATTAATTCAATACAGAAGCGAAGTTATGGGGCTTTTAGCTGTATTTTCCTAACTTCACAGGCAAGTTTGTTTTGAAAATACACAGGTGTGGCAAGTAGGTATTGTTAGTTGATTTTAATTTCAATTGAGCATATGAATATATTGCGTATTTGACATCATTGAAATGGTGTTTCACAGAGTTAAGGATGTACTATCTATTGAGAATAAATCTTTTGTAAACGAGCAATTCTCAGCCCTTAATATGAACAGGCATGAGAAATCAACATACAAGTTCTTACGCTATATGAAACCGAGGAAAGAACTTACAAGTCAGTAAAGAAATTGGATTAGTGATGAAGAAGCAGTTCATTATCTAATTGAATTTATTGACTCTGAATTTATTTCTCCTGGACTGCCTGCTCATGAGTAAAAACTTAAAGTAGGAGAACCAATCATGCTGCAATTTAGTAGCAGTAACAAATTTCATGTTACGAAACATGAGTGCCCCAAAACTGTGCAACGGGACACGACTCTGAGTTCGTGCTCTACACAGGTATGCCATAGAGGCGGACATAATGACTGGATGTGGTATTGGGGAGTCTGTGTGTATACCACACATACCATTGATTCCGAGCCACTGTCTGTTTACGTTGAAATTATTGCAAAGTCCAGTTAGAGTCTATTTCGCAATGACGTTAACTAAGTCGCAAAGGGAGACTTTATCTAACGCAGGAATTCAAATTAGCAAAACCAAGTTTTTCTCACGTGGTCAACTGTAGTTTACTTGCTCAATAGTCAGAGGTTTCAACTGATTGTTCTTCCATGAACCTGAAGGACAGACAGCTAATGTAGTGTATACAGAGGCATTTGTTTAACACTGTACTAATAATGGTGTTTTCTACTATTCTACAATTTCTTATTATAGTATTAGTATAATACTATAATTGATATTTTGGAATACCAAGTATAATAGAATTTTTGATTCCGTCAAAGACGGGTACATTTGCTAGTATATATATATATAATATATATATATCAATTAAAAGAAACGGTCCAATAGACTTTTTGAAATAAAATAAATTCAAAACGAAGGAAACACACAGAAAGACACAGACATAACTCACATCGATATTTCGACCATCGTCGTCATCAGGAGGTGCGAAGCGGGAAGAGTCCCGCAGGAAGGCAGGGCGGCCGCTCAATATATATACCAAGGTATTGTTTTCTTTACCACAATTATTAATTTCTTCTTCCACAATTCATTTCTTTTCCTTCTTCACAAGGCTTGATTAGTCAAATTAATTAAAATCATCGCTTTGGCAACGTTTCGTCTTTATTTCAAGTGTTTATATTTAAACAAATTATAAGTTTGTAAAGATATTATAATACGGATGATAGCAATACGAATTGATAGTATGTTGAGTATTTTGGTCAAGGTTCACATTAGGGCTATTTGATCAGATACCAACAAAGGGCAGTATGACCTTCGTCGGCCATTAAATCTGCCACATGCTGTTAAAATATGTTAATGCTACCCGACATGTTCAGTTATAAGAATCAGATATTGATGAAAGATTTGAAATTCCCTTATCCATACTATCAAGATCACATGAAACACATTTTGTAAACCATGTGTAGTTCAATTCAAATTATCAACACATTTTAATTGTTACAAAAAACTAAACATTTGACCCATTTAAATAACTTTATATCACAATAAAAGAAGTCATACCACAACCCGTTTGTCTGATGATTCAACTAATCTACAGATTATTTTAAACATTAATAGTTCGAATTGAACGGCTGAGATGGAATGTTCTCAACTGAAACGTTTAAAGAATTTAAAAAAATCTGAAGTTGCCTACACTCAATTTTAGTATAAATGAACGTAACATTAAACAATCAGTTGAGTTTTTGCTATATTTTAGTGTGACTATCGTGTAGATGTAATATCAAACTTTTATATAATAATAATTTTTGTTTTGTTTACGTTTTAATCAGAGTTGACAAGTATTTGATTCCTACAGCAGCACGAAAATGTCTTGGAGCTTTAAAGGTGCCAACTCCTTTTGCTCCGATCGTAAAACTCTTCTAAACCTGTTGGCAAGTATAGCAGGAGTTCTTTTGTTTTTCACTGATAATTATCATTCTGTATTCCATTAGGTATAGGTAAATATCTTTATCATAATCTCCCACCTTTTTCATAATATTTTTGAATGTCTGTATGTTCACATAACCATTCCGTTTGAGCGTTAATACGAATAATCTGCTGATGTATTCTCTCCTATTCTTCTGTAAATTGTCTAAATTCTGAACAACAGAACAGTAGTTCTCCATCTCATTTTAATATTCTAAATATATTATGTCTAGTAAAAACTTTTTAAATACTTTATGGCAGCAGCAATACTATGTAAATTTTAATTAGAAAACTTTAATATTTTTGGAAAAACCATGAACTTCTGCTACTCAATTCAGATGAACGCCTCCTATATCATATCAATTATTCATTACAAGTAATAAAAGGCATAAACAATTTATCACTTGACTATAAATTATTTTTGATACATTTGCATGAATGCTGTGCACCACCTTATAGGATTTTATCTGGAGTCTGTGTAGCCGTGGAATGTGAGCCCGTTCTAGTTACATACAACCTGCATTACTGGCTCATTTGTAATGAGAGTCTTAACTGCTGCCATTCTCAGTATCTTGAACAACTCTTGACCTCGTCAAGGTTCGGCACCAACGGCTCTTTAGCTTGTTCAGAAATGCCCGTAAAAGACTACTATTGATTGACACATGATAGAATCTATAGTCATAGAAAGACATGACCTCAAGACCTCTGGTGCCAGTAAAGGTTGTCTGTGGTCTGGCTGGGTCTCCGATAGATTCACCTGCAGCCCTAATGAAACCGTCTGTCCTTGGCAGTGGGTAGAAACAAAGAAATAGCGGAGGCATCTACAGTTGCTTAGTGTGAAAGAAAATTTGGGAAGATTCAGCAAGACTAAATTCTACAAGTCACTCTAGTCTATAAAACTACTCTACATTTCATACTTTGCCTTAACTAAGCATGTCTGGAGTACATATTGATTGTCTCGAAGTATTGACTGCACCATTTTGGGGCCACCTGGTGAATATATGGTTTTATTAGTTATCTAGGTTAATAAAAGAATTCTTAAAAAAATATTTCAGACTGCAGGACTGTGAAATCATAATTTAAGGAAAGAGCTTCGAAGTAAGCATTCTCCACGACCCCTGGATAGTCTCCAGCTTTCAAATAGCATTCTATGAGAATGGAACAAATTAAATTCTGAATCAAGAGCATAAGTCTATAGTTCTGGATCGATTGAGAAAGGAAAGTATAGGCTGTGACGATCAAGTGTCAAGTGTCGACCATCCTGTAATGCATGCTAGCCTCCCAGGCCTCTATCGATTTGATTTTCTCATTCACGAGTCCCCGACTTGACCCACATCTGTCATCCTTAATTGATACAACGCATCCTCCTCCTCATAATCAGCATATTGCTTCCATTAGACCTAAAATCAACTCCTTTCCTAAACATCAACTTCCTTTGCAAACTTTAATACATTTGTTATGTGCCTACGAGAGCAACCAAATTAATTATAATAATCGTTTATTTCCTCTCCTTGGATAAACAAGTTCAAAAATACAATACAGAAATTAGTGTTTTTGAGAAATACGGAAATTTGTCTCTTATTCGCAATAAATATTCTTATGATTATACAATTTAGGTAATATATACTTTTCATATTAGATATACTTATACAATTATATTGGAATTTAATATGTTGATAACATATGTTAATAAAAATATGTTAATTGGGTTAAGCTGGTAGTTAGCATGTTGGGAATACACATTATCCAAAAAGCCCTTTTCAAAAGCTCATTGGTAGCATTGATTTGTCTAACTAAATATTTCTCCTATGTTAGATTAACAAAATGTCATAAAAGGACTATATGGACCTCAAAACATGTAAATCGGTCCAAATCTCGAGAACATTTTATTTCAATGATCACTATACTTTACTTGTAGTAATATTCAAAGTTGTTTGTCCCCAAGTAAGATCACAGTAGTTTCCGTAATTGTTACAATTATGCATAAGAATCTTACATTCTACGTTTACTAAATCTAGAGTGATTAAATGCTAATCGGATTCCGGTCTCCAATACCGTAGGAGCAAAGTCAATGCTACTGCTGGTGACATGGTCAAAGAGTATTTACTTTTTTTTCTTAACAATCACCTACTAATTCAGTAGCCAGATTCTTAATTAAATAACCTTGATTTAAAAAATGTCAATATTATCTAGAATAAAATTTACTTGTAAAGATGCTGTTTGCGTGACATCGGTCACCGACCCCTGTCCATGAACTAACGTGACCTCCATCCTACTCTTTAATATGACTTTCTTTTAATCCGAATAAGAAAGTTAGTAATAACTTTATTCAATAAACAAACAAGAAACAAATGTTCACGTATAAATAATTTTATTTAGACCAGTACTCAAATTATTGATTAATGAAAGATTGCGATAGAAAATATCTATAATAATAAAAACTCTAGTTTAATTATCCGAGTATGAATGAAAAATATTGAACGTTAAAATCTAATAAATTGCCTTTTTAAAGAATTTTAAAACAAATTGGATTTTTTTTCAACTTTGATGACTTCATTTCAAAAATATATTTTGATATACATAGCCTGATGGTTTTTGATAAATATGCTTAAAATTCAGTTCTTCAGTCCTCATATTTAAGACTTTATACAATAGATAATTTAGCATTCCAACATTATTTTATTGTTAAGGGTTATATTCAATTTTTTAAATTATATTAATAATTTTCAAAAACTTTAGACTATATGGAGATATATTATTACAATAAAGTCCCCAAAGTATTTGCAAATCATTAAAAAAATTACTTTATTGGATTTTAACGAACAATATTTTTTACCCATACTCGGATAATTAAACTATGATATTTATTATTTGTAGATATTTTTAGATTTCAATTTTTATGTTCGTCAAAGTATTTTAATGAATACATTTATTTCTTATTTCATTATGCAAATTAAAACATGTGATGTTAAGAGCAGTGTGGAGGTTACGTGATTCACATGAATTACTGGCAAGCTATTCATATGATTACGAATCAGTGACTTATGAACGAGTTCCTACATTACGTCTCCATTGGATTCCAATCTCGCCTCTTGTCACTCGTTTGTTTCTAAAGCTCGTGTTGTCTTTTTCTTTTGTGATAGGCACGTAGAACGACCAATCCGTTGTTTTTTGGAAGCAATAAAGCACATAAATGGCGTTGAAATGTGTTGAAAATTAATTTTAATAGAGTTTAACAGCAATCAATATTTTAAATGAATTATTTCTTTAAAGAAAAACGTTGGATTTTTATTTATATAGAAAACCATCATGCATCAAAGTTTAAAAATATGCAAGTATTAAAGAAATAATCAATACAAATAAAAGAAAGGTTTTGTCTGTACATTGTTTGAACTGACTCATTTTAAGTTATCTTTACGTTTTATACATTAGAGAAACCGAATCCACACTTAGAAAAAGTTCTGTCTGTTTGTCCGTAAAATTTTGTCACAAGTAAATTCAGTCACCATAAGGCATAGCCAGCTGAAACTTTGACAGTAGATTTGAGCACGTCTAACTTAAAATCTAATATTTGAATGGATTGAAAATTCAACGTATAAGCGAAGTTATGAACTCTTAACTGTGTTTGGTAAGATAAAGATATATTTTTATTTTGAAAATATACAGGTGTAGCAAGTAGGTATTGTTAGTTGATTGTAATTTTCGTTTGCGTTTAAGCTCCATGCACGAACTTATTGACAATGTGTTTCCCGGAGTTCAAGATCTGCCATCTATTCAGAATAACTGGTTTTGTGAACGAGCAATTCTCACCAAGTGAATTGAACAGGCAGGAAAAATCAATAAACAAGTTCTTACGCTATATTAAGCCGAAGAAAGAACTTACAAGTCAGTAAACAGAGTGATTAGTGATGAGGAAGCGGTTTTGAATACCTTGACTCCTTAACTGCTACTGGACTGCCTGCGCATGAGTTAAAACAGTGCCCCTACCCTGAAGGAGGGGCACCAATCGTGCTGTTACGAAACTTATTTGTCCCAATAATGTGCAAAGGAACACGACTCTGAATTAGATACGTCATAGAGGCGGACAACATCACTGGCTGTGGTACTGGGGAGTTTTTATGTATACCACGCATACCATTGATCCGAGCAACTGTCCGTTTCAAAAGACATGGTTGCCATTTCCAGTCAGCGTCTGTTTCACTTTTACGGTAAATAAGTAGCAAAGGCAAACGCTGTCCACGGCAGGAATTCAAGTGAGTGAGACCAAGTGTTTTTCACATGGTCAACTGTATGTTGCTTGCTAAAGAGTTAGAGGTTCTCTGTTCTTCTATGCACATGAAGGACAGACAGTTAATATGGTGTATACTGAGGAACTTACTTAACATTGTGGTAATAAATATATTTTTTTCTATTCTATAATTTTTCTAATAATATTTTGAAATACCACGTATCTCCTGAATTTTTGTAAAATAGCCGTCAAAGATGAATATATCTGCTTGTTTAAAATAAGTGAATTCAGATATAGAATCTGAATGTTCTATGAAGACAGTTTTATTAACTCAGAAATCTTCACAGATTGGATTGAACGATTGGTTTATTAAAAGTAGAGAATATTTGAACGTATAAAAGCAAATATATATTGACATACATATCCATTGTACAGCCGTAACTATTCAACATACATTCATAATAATTGGGTTACTCATTCTAGCCACGGTAATACGAATCTAAAAATGAATTTCCTTATTAATTACATGATTCAACCTTCTTAATGAATAGAATGTCAGATTTTCTTCTTCACTTATCTGTAATGTATTGAAATTAGCAAACTCTAAAGTATTGTTGAGTGAATACCACTACAGATTTTTAATCATGCAAATAAAAGTGAACAAAAATAATCTTATCGAATAAGTGTCATCTCTTAACAGACGATATGCGTTTAAAGTAGGAATTTGTACTGTTCAGACACAGATTGCTTGTTCCTGTTGGTATCAGTAGAAGAGATCGTTATCATTGATAGACTATAAATACATTTTTGCTTTTTATACCTTTTCTAAATTCCATCACATATATTATTCGGCCTCATGTTCTTCATTAGAATGAAAGTTTTTATTATCTGTGAACCTGACGTGTTGCATGCTACAGCAATAGCGTGATCCCTTCTTCATTAATTCAGCAAATGTAATCTTACCTTATACAATACTAAAACTTATCAACGAAATTAAGTAGCAATGAAACTGTATTCCAAGAATATAGGGTTCTGCATCGAGCCCACACTAGCTGACCCCACACTAGCTGACTCCACACTAGCTGACCCCACACTAGCTGACCCCACACTAGCTGACCCCACACTAGCTGACCCCACACTAGCTGATCCCACACTAGCTGACCCCACACTAGCTGACCCCACACTAGCTGACCCCACTCCTATTCCCCTTCGATTTGAGACCTTCAACTCCAATTCGGCTAGATTATTCCATCTGAATCGAAAAGAGAAGTGGAAGTCACAACTTTGTTAATGAATAGAATATCAGACTTCTCTGATTTCAAATCCTCAAGCGATTAAGCATACTCACAAAAGCACCTCTAAACATTAACCAGAAATTCTGGAGTGGCCTGCACTCAACTTATTTAATAATTAACTTATTAACTCAACGTTAAGTTTAATTAACTTATTTACTCAACTTTATATTTTTTATTTAACCATCGATATGAATTAGATGTATTCATTAGCTCCAACCATTTCTGTATTAATAGTTCAAAATTTAACTTACTGTTTTAATAGGTCCAATATCACGTATATTGGTTTGGGATTGTATACGAAAGTTTCATAAACTCTAGCTGTATGTAAATGTATAGAAAAAATAAGATCTAATTGATCATTCCAATTAGTTGTTTCTAAATCTGTTCTAATAAGAAATATAACATATGTTGACTTAAATAGCTACACAATAATTTTTTTTTTTTTTTGATGCTATAGTTACTGTCACCGAAGAACGTGATATGATTACTAAAGTTTAAAGTTTGCAAAAATTTAAAATTTTTTTAACGTTCTTTACTCACAATGTGACGCCAAGTATAATTTATTTACTGAAGAATGTAATAATTGTTTAATACTAAGCGTCTAAGTGAAGAAGAACACTACGTGTTCGAAACGCATTGTTTATACTATTAAATTTCTATATGTGGAGACAATTTCATTAGCTTTTTACCCTACAATGAGTTAATACCATATAATAACTGACTGCACTACCTTAGAATTGTATTAAAAATAATTGAAGCAATAAAATTACTTCAGATAGGTTTGGGAAAAGAGCATCTAGGAAGTGCAAGATTATTTATTCATTATTTTGAATTATTTATGTTTTGGGAATGCCTTTTTGAGATAATGGGAGATTTCAAGTGATGTAAGATTGCTTGAGAGGAAGAGTAGAGTGGCTTATACTAAACATCACAACGAGAAACCCATTGCCCCCTATAATGGACTATAAATTTATTTATTTTTATGGGCTACTAAGTTTTGCTAATTTGATCAAAAAATGTTTGTTTCGAACGAATGGTGAACGTTTTTACCAAAGTATCTTACCTTTGAAGGACTTATTCAATAATAAGGAACATATGCGATGATTTAGATCCCATTGTATAGAAATTTAAATAAATCATGGAAGTAACCATAACTAACAAGTATGATTAGCGAAACTCATTAAAAATATTACTACTGAAAAGACTAAGTCAAATAAAACAGATATGAGTTGTAATTTGATATGTATCAACTCTAACATGATTTCACTATAAACACAATGAAACAACAATCAACGTTCAAACTACATTAAGAAATGAGAAGAAAGATTAAGATCTTTAAACTGCAATAAACGGTTTTTGTCAGAGTCAAATTCTAACTATGTTAAAGTTCAATCTTTTGGAAAGGATTAATAGTTCCTTTAAAAAAATCACTTAGAAAAAAAGGAATTTGACTCTGACAAAGACCGCTTGTGCGGTCGAAAAATCTTAGTCTTTTTTCTCATTTGTTATTGTCGTTGAGTATTAACTGTATGTAATAAGTAGAGTTTAGGGAGTAATTGTATTGTTAATTATTAATGCTCTAGTATGAGAAAGGTTATAAAAACACGGCACAAAAATGATATAGTTAATAATTTAGAAACAATAAATATTTTCTCATATGAATTTTTTTTAGTGCTAACTTAGAACAAGTGAAATGGAAACGACGAAATATAATATTTAAATAACAACATAAATAGAGGAGATTATAGGTCTATTCTAAAAAGAAACTTTTTAAAAACTTATTTGATTGATTCATGATAAATTACTGTAAATATTATAAATAATGATTAAAGTAGATTTATTTCTTTAGCCTATATTTTATTCTAAATGATGTGATTATTTATTTAATTTTTGCAGTTAATTATTTTCAAATATTAATTTTCTTTAAATTATTATTAATGATTGATTATCACATTAACTTCTTAAAATACTTTAATTTTATAAATGATATGTTTAGATTTATGGTATATCAAAAAATAAAGACAAATAAATCTGACGAGAGACTAAATGCAGAACTTAATAGGTATGCGTTTTAGTGTTATGGTCCCGTTGTATTAATTCGACATTCATGTAGTAATGAAATATTCACATTTAGTCATAAATAAATACAAGAGGGCCAGGTTAGCCCGGTGGATTGGTAGATCTGGAGTTCAATACCGTCTCTGGCCCTCGATGTATTCACGCGGAGATGAATAAATCTGCGCATGTTGTCCCTCGGAGAGAGTGTTAAGTGTTGGTCCCGAGCCTGTGCGAAGTCAGGTACTCGTTAAAGATTTCTTCTCTGAATAAGGTTAGGTAAAATTTAGGATCAAGAAGTAGAATCAATCCACATTGTATAGTATCATCACAAGGGGACAACGTTTGGCCTATGTGCATTCCTTGTGGGACTTCCACTGAAATCTAACCTAGTGAATACAATCTGTAAAGGTTTTGGATTAGCCACAGCAGCGGCAAAGACATAATGTTTTAGATCAAGTAGCTATCCAGGGTGCAATATTGATCAAAAACAGAATGTCCCATTCCAAGCGCTACGTACCTGTGAAAGCTACGTCGGTACTACGAAAACTAAAGAACAAGGGTAAGGCATTCAAACCCATGTTTCTTCCGTCATATCAAGCTAATAACTTTATTGAACAACCGAGGTTATGTTTTCTTTGCATTTGAAAATATAACCAACTCAGGGACATTATTCTATTCTTATAAAGAATAAATCTTTATAATATGTTTATAAGAAGACACAATTTCATAAAACTGTGTGTTATTATCCTTTAAATAGTTAAAAATAAATGAATAATTTATTGACTTCTGTTAATGTATAAGGAAGTACATACTGAGTTCAATAAGACTGGTAATCTACTCCGTGAGTCAACGATGTCAACATGACACCAGTACGTCTCGCTGGACACGATTGACTCAAGTAATACCTACCTTCACCTACAGAGCGCGTCTTACCGTCTAGCAAGTTGTTTTCTCGTTTGTAACCTTCCCATTTTTATCGTTTAGTAAATATCACGTTTGATAAACAATCTAGGAATCACGAACAGATTCTATTCTTGTGTAATGCGTTCGTTGTTTCATCACGCATCAGTTCAAGTTCATTTTACAAAAGTCAATACTATTTATTACCAGCATGCCTTTTTCAAGCAGAGAGTACCATAAGGTATATATCAAATTATAATTATCTACATTATTTTCAAATTAATATTTTGTTGTTGTTGCCCATATAGGTTTTAACAAATTTATTAGAAATAAAAAAAATGATAAAACTGACAGTTTTTTTTATTATATTCATTATTCTTATGAAATCCTTGAACTGAATATTCTTATAATCTATTAGCCAATCCTCTTTAATTCAGTTTGATCAAGGATTTCTGATTTTTAACCATTCTTCAATACTGTTGTAATGAAACCATGATTTTACGTTGAAAACAAATTAAATTAATTTTAATTTAAAACTTGGTTATATATTTTGTATTTGTATAAGCGCGAGTGATGTATTAAATATAATTGATAGATATATGACCATACTGCAAAACATAACTGAATTAATCTCTATTCGACGATCAAATTTCGAGATTAAACTCAAACTGACTGGAGTTGTTTTGGAATTATTTAAATTTTTCTTCTTAGGCCTACAGACAACCAAGAATAAACAGTCTTACAGTTAGCAACATAGAAAAATACTTGCTGTCCTAAGTAGGCATATTTTCAAGGTCAATGACAATCAATTTATTTTAGTGGTAATTTTAATTTAGCTCTCTTTATTTTGCCGATTGTACCAAAATATTTATTTATAACTGAAAAAAAAAAATAATCTAAATAAAGATTACGGAACCAAATATGACTCATATTAAAATTGGTGGTAATTATTTAATGATATTACTATTAATTAATTAATTAATCAGCTGTGTTGTTAATTCGGATTGTATATCAACGTAGTCCCCTATATTCTCAATTTTTGTGGTAATAATTTTAGAGTTTAAAAACATCGTAACTAGTGAAGTTAATAAAAAGAAATTGTTTTTCTAAACCTTATTTATATTAGTTAATTTTTTCACTCTCTTTAAGTGGTTAATTATTTAATTTAATATCTACTACATATTATTTTACATTTTGTTAATATTTTTCCAATTGTTTACTTCATTGTATCCTGCATGGATTCAACTGATTGTAGTTTATTGATTAATATTTCAGTTACAAAAAAATAAGCAAATATACAAACTAATAAATCAATCCAACAAATGTCTATAGACGGAACTTAATACTGGCTCCTTTTATTGTTATACGAACTGGTATTAGGCGCGCAACGCCGACTAGGGAAAATTTGTGTTGTTGACTTTTTCCGGGTGCCAGTGTAAGTTGTGTGACTTATTTGGTAATGAATTTGTAACAAAATGTTTGACATCCAGGTGTCCCTTCTAAGTTGTGTCCATTCAGGCAAAGAGAGGCTGAAGCACTCTGGAGTTCTGCCGTGTTTTTAGAATGCTCGTGTGTATTAGATAGTTGAGTTTTTATTAAAGGCGTGTTAGTAACACTGTCTTACTTCATAGGCCACCATGGATTAAATATCCAGTCTGTTAGTTAATTAATAAAACAATACAATTTAGTTAATTAATCACATAAGTTAATTTGACAGCAGTTTTTTTATATCTTAAGCGTTTCTCTTCGTTTAGTGTAATATCACGTCTGATTCATGGTGTTGGAATTGTCATTTTCTTTAAACGTTTATTATCAGCCGCTGAAGTATTTCCTTAACTTTTAAGCAAAGAATAATGGAAAAGAGAAAATATGAAATGCTTTCATTGTAACATGTATTTAAATAATATCGATGCAAATAATAATACCAAAGAAAGATACACATATGAATCAGAGTTTCAAACATTTCTGTTATTAAAACGTCTTACGCTAATTAATATTTTTTTTAATAGTATGTTAAGTACTTTAGAATTTTTGAATTATTTGTTGATTAAAAAGAATGTTGCTCTTTTTTTTATATAAATTTATATCTATATGTGATAAAATATAGAAAAAACTCAGAAGTGACAAGAAATATTCAGTTTGCAATCATGACATGTGTTGTCATCTGAAAAAGTGTCACTTCTTTTGGATACTTCTCTTCCTGATGACTTCCTGATGTTGAAGTATCGAAAACACTATAAAATATGCGAAAGAAAACACAGCTATTCTCTACAGTATTTTGGTCCAGTCGTCATCAGGAGGTGAATCCTCGGAAGGAAAGTCAAGACTTTTGACTTAGCTTATTTTCAAATTCTTTTTGACGAGTGATATTAAAATATCGTAGTGAGTTTTTAATCTCATTTATTCATTAAATTTTAAATAATCATGTAATAAATTAATATAAGTTATTAATTTTATATTGTTTATTCATTAGATAATTGGCCACATTTCACTAACTATTCCTTCGTAGTTTTTCGAGTATTTAAGTAATTTCTAGGGTTCATCATTTAAGCATTGAGCAGTATTATTAGGTATGGCATTTCCGCATGTTTTGACTTGTCACCAGTCATCTTCTGGCTAAGCCATGAAAATGTTTAAGTAAAATTAATTTAAGTGTATACATTTACAATATAGAGGTATTGCATGTTCGCTAGTTCTGTGACCAGATAATATCTCCTAGTATTGGGATGGCGCGGACTCTTCTTCGTACTGCTTGAGATGAATAATTCTAGATGAACTCACTATTACTCCTCTCAATGTTTATATAGTCAATGGGTTAGTTCTACTAGGCTTAATAATATTAGAATTAGTAATATACTATCCGTCATACCTCCTATAATATCTGCAAAGCTCGGCCGGTTTCGAGTCTTGGTTCCCATCTTCAAAAGCAACTGATAAGTGAATTTGGTTTCTATTCATGTAACCTTCACCGATTAAATTCTATTTTTCCAGATTACTCTGAGCAGATCTCTTGTTGTTTTAGAAATTACCTTTATCCGCTAATTGTTTTTTTTTCATACATCACACTATATAAGGCTTTGCAAGATTCGTGGTCAATAATTTGTCATCTGTCCTCATACACGAAATAGTCTTCTTTATTTATAAATAATTTAATTAATTGATGTTTCTCATAATCAGGATGCTAGGTATGACTTATCATTAGTTGTCAACATTTGTTGATTTCGATAGAAGATTTGTATCTTCTGACTGTTGTATTATTGTTATTTTAGTTTCCCTGTTATGGGATGTGTTTCCTCAGAATATTGTCGAAGAATAAGTTATATATATATATAAGCTCAATATGAACTGAGGCACAAAAATAAATGAAAAAAAAATACAGATATAGTTTCTAATTCTGAGTCTGAAGTGAGAGTCCAAGCGCATTGGTTCAGCGACAGTTAAATACCTTTTCCATCTGTTTCAATATATATATACACTTTTTCGTTGGAAACACGATCCAAAACGGACAAATATAGTTCAATATAGACAAAGAAACATAGAGAAATCAAAAGAACACACTTACAGTCTTTAATTTTCGGTTTGAACTATCTTCAGGAGAGATAAGAGAGAGAAACCAAGCACACTGGTTCAGAGTCTCTGAACCAGTGCGCTTGGTTTCTCTCTCTTATCTCTCCTGAAGATGGTTCAAACCAAAAATTAAAGACTGTAAGTGTGTTCTTTTGATTTCTCTATGTTTCTTAGTCTATATTGAACTATATATATATATATATATATATATATATACATAAAAAGATTTCACATAAACACGTGATATAGCAATCAATGATCAAACCACAATAAGAAAATGGGAAAACAAGACTAAGATCTTTCAACTGTAACAAGCGGTCTTTGTCAGAGTCAAAAACCCAACTGACAGTCAGAGCAGATAAAAATGTTAATAGTTAAAAAAAATAAGATATTTTTCAATAACTTATATTTGTGTGTATTTTTAGTCTTGTTTTCCCATTTCTTATTGTGGTTTGATCATATATATATATATACATGAATCAGCCCGTTTTCTAGGTTCAGATCAAATTTTAAAGCGGCTTGAATGGAAATATATTATTTTAAATATTCCAGATTTCATACTTATGCCTGCGAAAAAGGTTTTAAATAAAACTGAAACGTCGACTTTGATGATACATTTGAATTTCGAAATCTATCTAATTACTAATATATTTTATTTTTTCTATTCTATTACCAAAATTTATGTATGCTTTTATGGATATTTTTTTTAATTTTGGTTTACCATAAATTTCTGGGTAGAAATTTACGGAAGGTTGGATAGCTCCTCCTTATCATACGTCTGATTACAGACTGTTGCCCCAGAGTTTAATAGTTAGAGTTACATCCACCACCCGAACATTATCAACGTTCGTATCAAGTAGTCAGTCATTTATACATGCAGTTTGATAATTTTTAAAACCAAAACGTAATAGATTAATCTCTTATTGTTAATTTACTAGTGCAATATACAGTTATAGATGAACCATGGTTTATTATTTTTATAGTTTATACTAGAAGATAATTGAACTTAAAAAATAATAATTATTGTAACTGCACAAGTACAGTACCCAAGACATACTTGGGTACGTTTAAATTACCCAAGACGAAGTACTTGTACAAAAATGAATCAAACTGGAAAAGTATGGTTAGCTCTCATTGGACTGTTTTCAGTATGGACATGGTTGAAAAACAAATGGAGAACTACGACACATGAAGCGAAAGAAATACAGTTTTCGATTTATTAGTTTCTCTTAAATTTAATTTGTAGTTCTTTCTTGCTTCGTTTCGTTTTCTACACTCCTTTTACATTTATTTTGTTAATCTTTATTAGAAACTTATTTTTTTTTATAGGCTATTCATATATTTGTTAATAGTTATTTTGTGCTAGTGCTTCTAGATATCTTTGACTTCTCAACTCTAGACTTGAGTAATTTTCAGAGTGAGTGAAAGTAGCCTATAAGTAATGGTAATTGGCACCTTTGTTTTGTTCTTTCTTTAGTGTATCTCTAATTGAAATTATTCGTACCAGTCGACTTTCTTTCTACAATGGAGACCACAGTTAAAGTCATTCAATATTTTTAGCAAGTTAACAACATTCTTAGAAATCATATAGAGGCTCCATATGAAATAAGTATTATTAAGAAAATAACACGTTATAAACGTCGGTTCGGAACCGACGGTTTAATGTCCTCTCCGAGGGACGACTTGCTCAGATTTATTCACCTCCTGCGTGAATAAATCGAGGGTCAGAGTGCATGTTAGCGCAGATCGACCTGCACTAACATTATACTAAGTTTTGACGTGCATCATGGTCCAAAGTCGGTGGAAACGTAATCTTTTCAGATTACTGTAACTCAGTCTACAAATATATGTACTTATATTTGTATGTATAACTTGGCCCTTTCGATAACTACATGCAGTGAGAAAATAGAAACGGGAACCAGTTTTCATGTCTACCTTCCTTAACAAGGAGATAACCCCGAAGCAGAATGCTACGTGATCGAAATGCGTTCTTCTCTTAATAATATTTCGTTCATGTGGAGAGTATATATTCAATAGTAGTAAACTAATTGACTTAATGAACAAGTAGTGATTGTTGTTGTTCATACTTTGATTGTTCTTGCATTACAGTATTGTACATGTGGATATGGCAACAAAGTATTTGGTAATCGTATAAGTACAGTTGATTCCGCTCGAATGTACTTTGCATTAGAAGGAGCCGCTTATTTGGACCAAATCACACAGGGCAATAACTCAGACTTTAATAAACTTCAATCAATGATTAATGAGGCGTGACCTTTGGAAAGATGATTCCAATCGCCTAGCAGATTAGTCATCTAAATCTCACTGAATTACACATATTGACTTTCTCCTTCTCAGTCAAATTTTATGTTCAATTTACTGCCAAGAAATTCTCAAGAAGTTTACTCAACCGGCTACACTGGGCATATTTTGTTTTCGACTATGCTGACATCAGTAAATTTTACTGATAAGTGTTGCTGCGAAATTTATAGATTTTTAGCGAATGCGCTAATTATTAAATACGTTATTACAAGTTGACTTATTTTTTGGTTCAACCTTCCTGCAAACCTGTTCGGAAGCAGTCGATATTAACTTTTGTTTTCTTACAGACACTCCAAGAGATATTTTTCAAGGCAGTGCAAGACTCGTTTGAGGTTATTTATCTTTTTCCAAAATATTGTTTGATAAGAATCAGAGCTTGATTAATGTACATTAAACTCCAATAAATATTTCATTTGACCGGAATAAAACAGTATTGGATCAATTGGGCAATCAAATAGTATTTTTAAATGGTTATGCGTACAATTTAAATGTGTTTTCCATTCAATCGTTGATTTAGCTTAAGATAAATAATAATTTTGAAACATAGAGTTAAAAAAGTGACAAACTGGGACAGTGTTTGCCGGTACCATCAAATGTCATGACAGGGTCATGTGCATATTCAACTGTGCTAATAGGGATATATCTTAACAAGTTAATAAGATGATATGATATTTAATCTACTTAGTTGCATGCTTGTCTTTGGACTGGTAAATCCGGGGTTCGATACTTATTCTTGACTCTCCATTTTATTCTCACACAGGGTGTAATTATCTAAGCTTGTCGTCCCTCGGAGAGGACGTTAATCCGTCGATTCCAATTAATCTTTAAAGCCCCTACTCTAAATACACTTGAGTTAGATAAAATGTAGGACTCACAATTGTGGAATGTTCATTATGTTGTGTCACAAAGGGCCAGTCATTGGCCTATGTGTGTCCTCTATCGGGACGAGCACTACTCTAACCTAAGACATTGCGATACTTTTAGCAATGTGTGAATATGCCAGTGTGTGTGGAAGGCAGCCTGTTCGGAGTAGGCAGAGTGTCACCCCACAGGAGTTCGAGAGCACCAGGTGGCCCTGCGGGGCTGAAGAGTGCACCTGCTGCTGCCACCACTCCCATAGACCTGTCCTTATGTAACAGCTTATCACGTCTTATTCTCCTTTTCCTAGATCAGATTGAAATTAGCTTATTAGGACAGCAGCTTAATCAAACAAGAATCCACTGCTATATACAGTACAAATTAATCGGCTATATTTGTAATAATATTACACCTATATTACTGTAACAAAATTATGTAATATATTTTATATCTTAATAAATAAATAGAGTCATAATTTTGTTTGTAAATTTTGAAAAATATTTTTTTTACGTAGACACTATTAGTAATTTGAGAAAAATATTGTTCTTTTAGTTTAGTTAATGTTTATTTCAGTATCTCTGAGCAGATAAGATACAGATTAATACATGATAGACAAATGGTAATAAAGGATGTACAGAAAAGTATTTTTTTTTGTAAACGTTCATGTTTTCTCTTCCCTTCTACTACTTCTACTTCCTCCACTCTCTCCCTATCTTTAAGTGCACGTTTCCCTACTGAATCACAGATGAATAGCATTAATTACTTAGTCCAGTTGATCATCAACTTGAACACAACCAAAGCATCTGAAGCTGTCTTCTGTTCTCAGGCCAGTAGAAGAGAAAGCTGTCTTCGACCTGTCGACTATGAGGAAGAGTGGGATTCAAGGTTTATCTTCAGAGGAGAAAACCCTGACTTCGTAGATAAGTACGATATGTAAGTATTTCTTCAACTATGTAATGAGCCCAAACATTTATTTCAAGTAAATATTTCATTAGTTATAACTGAAGTAAAATGAAAACAGTTGGCGCCTAATAAAACAAGAATGCTCTTCCTAGGGAGTGTAGTTAGTACAGAATGTATCAGATTTTAATTAAATTATCGCTATTGTATGACTATCAAGTCATTAAGAAGTTTTAGTTTTTAAATGTTAATTATCATACGCCTAAGTATACAAGAAAGGACATGTTAACAAAAATACGTCTTTTGCAAGAAAATGGAATCAGATAGTTAAATTGGGAAAATCAAAACCAAATACATTACATTATGTGCAAAAAAAATAATATGAAATCCCTCATCTATATATGAGGGATATTTAAATGGGTTCTAAGGCGTGTATCTTGAGTTTCTTCTATACCCAAGAAACTGTTTAAAGTAATTCTTTTAAGTCTTCATGATTTTTGTATTATGTTAATGAAAATTTGTAAACTGATACTGCTGATTTATCCTTGTGGTAGGTATGTTACTCCTTATGGAGATGCTTATTTCCCTAAAACTTCTCAGGAGACAACATTATAGAACCTAATAATTGTTGCTTTTAAGGTAATAATACTCGTATAATATTAGAAGTTCATTAACAGTTCGTATTGAAGGTAATACATCTTTGGAAATTTTAAGTGTATTGAATAACCCAAGAAGTGTCTTTAAATTTCTAGCCAGTTGTCTTAAAAAAAAAAAAAAAAAAGTATCTTTCCGATGCCTCAAAGTTACTCAAAAACTTTGACGTTCTTAACCGTACCAAGAGCTGTATGCCTGACAATTAGATATGCTAAAGGGTATAATGTGTAGATTTGTTGCAACACTTTTGCTAGTCAACCATCCTTCCAGTTTGCAGTATATAAATATCAATATATATATATATATATATATTAGCCAATGCAGCCTGCGGATATAGCTGCATGGCCCCACTAGGGGCATAAAGGATTTTATTGTTCATGCATGAATTTATTTTAAAAATTTCTTCGAATTTCTGGTATTAAACGTAAACAAGAATTTTGGGTTCTTACGTATTAGACAGCCGTCGACCATCTAATTCAGAAAACCCTTCCACTTGAATAACCTTCCTCACCTCGAATCTTTTCACCTAGGACACTGACGTGACATTATAGATACTCACTTTTGTGCCTTTTTATCATTATTAATTATTATTTGTTAGAATTTTGATTTCTCTAACGCTGTCTTTTATTTATCTAAAGCTGTCCTTTAGCAGAAAGGATTGATTGATATCGGCGTATGAACAAAACGATAGATGATAGAATATCATCTGTCTATAAGGTAAAGGAATAAGGTTACCTTTAGGTTACGAATTCTGATAAAGAACTTCTAAATTAATATAGACAACTCTAATAAGAAAGTAGGTTCTCCATTATCCCAAGAGTGGTTTTCGATGTCTATACATGGACGTGACTAATTAAACTCTCTTTAATTCGTATGACGATGGCCATCAGAGGATAGTGTATATTGTATGTATGTATGTGTTTATGATAACAATACACAGATCTTTTCATCTAAACTGTTTCCATGGTTTCCTTAAGTTAAAATGTTTGATTAAGAATACAAGACTTACATAAAAAGATTTAACATAAACACGTGAAATAACAATCAATGATCAAACTACAATAAGAAATGGGAAAACAAGACTAAGATCTTTCAACCGTAACAAGCGGTCTTCGTCAGAGTCAAAAACCCAACTGAAACACTAGATGCAGAAAACATCTGGTGAGGGGTTGAGAAGAGTGGGTGGGAAGAGTGGTATTTTAAAAGGGTGAAAGCGCAGGAAAGGACTAATGTCCAGAAAGGGATGTTTGGGGAAACAAAGGTGACAGTATTCACTATCACAAAACTGTAAAGAGTAAACTAATCTATTCAGTTTCCTTCCTTTCAGTTGTTATCTCTGTGCGATAAAATCATTAAGTGATGCTTGTATTCTCCGCCTATCCTCTTCTCGTATAAATAAGACATTACACTTTTTGATAATGCCATATAATAGTGCGGACTGAATATTGTTTTGTCATTTCTTTTTCTTCCCAAGAATGAGCCAGTAAGTATCTATCATTTTAAAGGAATTTTATTGCTACATACATTTATACGTTGCCGGTAAGTAAGTTTTTCTTTAAAATTAAACCATGTTATATTAACTAGGAGAGTAGTTATTGTGAAACACTTGTTTTTCTACCCAATGCTAGCTCCTAGCGTCTTCGTCATTTAGGGTTTCAGAGACTTTTTGCATTAGTTGTTAATTCGAGGAACTTTTTCTTTGGTCCTACTGCTTCATCTTAGAGTTGAAGCTGAAGTTGATTTGACTGCTACGCTTCAAAGCCTATGAGTTTAGTGTAGTACTCAACTGTTTTCAACATCTGCACAACTATTTATTAATGTTCGATTTTTTCTTTTTTGGCATCTATAGATAATTTATTTTAAATTTTTAAAAATCAGATGCTTCTATAGTATTTATTATGTAAACAACTGGACTACCTTGGCCTCTTTGATCTTTAGTTTTTCTTTTTTCTTGCTTCCTTCATTTGCTATGTCTTACAAGTTTACTATTGACATGTTTTGCCCAGTCTTATAATTAGAGTGTATTAGAAAAATGTAAAAGATATGAAGGATATTTTCATTTTCTTATTTTATTTCTAAATGTTAAATGTACTATTTTTATAACGTATAATTTATTGATATATTTGTGAAACATACAGTTAGGGTATCTTCCCTGTGTTATATGTCACACAGTAAAAAATGAAAATTTCGTAATGAGGAACATCGGGTCGTAAATAAATCAAAATGCGTCAACACAGATTATTTAATTGCTACTTGAGATTAATGTAAAAACAGTAATGTAATATACTGTTTACTCATTAATGATCGCATATGTAGTATGTTTTCAAGTGTTCAGAAGCAATCGATGTAATCTTATGCAGATAATTTGCCGCTTTGACGTTTCATTTGTTTGTAAATTTCAATATGTGTTAAATAGTTATAATTTATATTTAAAAGGACAAGTTGTTTTATTTAAGTTATTTAATATATTAAGTTCTTTTTTTTAAATCATTTTCAATTATAAATAATTTCTAAAGGTATTGGAATGCTTTTCGACGCCCAGATAGTGACTCAGTAGTCCATTTACTTGTTTTGTTCTTAACAAGAAGTGGTTAGGAATTATGATCCAATAAGAGTGTATACATTCATTTCATTAATTACTTAAGGGAAAATAATTAAAACCTATTGCAAGTTTAATGTAACGGAATGTGTCTTCAGAGTCACTTACTTTCTTCCAATATACATCCTTCCCTGTCGCGCTTAAACATTCCTCCGAATTTCCAACTTTTCTGTGTAGCACTTGTCTTCTGGTGGTATCCTACCTTGTACGACTCGCAAACCTAATGGTGGTGTGAATAGCGTTACTTCTTAAATTCAAGAGTTTAACCTTGGTCATGACCTTATAAAATGTACATGATGACCCTTAGGAGGACCGTGTACGACCTTAGGTATTAGTTAATGATCCCTATAGTGTATAGACAAACTTGAGTTTAGACAAATTTAAAACTCACAATATTAAATCAACCGTTCAATATTGAGCAGAAGACAAAACCTGGCTTGTTTTAACAAAAGAACCACACTTTCCCCCTAAAACAGCACTATGATTACGGCTGTTGTAACAAACAAACGAACCTTACAGTTCTCGAAAGTTATTACTGTTAAAGCTAATTCACGTTACTGCACACAACTACCTATGATATGGTGGCATTATTCGAAACTCCCTTTGGCCTAAATATTCATTATAATGAAGTGTCATGTAAGCATTTATGCCACTAAATACTGGACACAATACATAACTTTCAATGATAATAATAGTTTGTCATTTAAAATGACTGGCATCTTTACTGCCATATGTTAACTAAAAGTTAATCTGTTATTGCAGGCTTCTTTTGAAATACATATTGAAAGTAACATAGGTGTTAAGGAGTCAGGGTAGCCAAGTTGCAACGTGCTCCCCGGTTTTCGCTGCAAGTTAAGAGTAAGGTGTTGTTTGTTGGTTGCAGCTGGGGACAGAAGGGTTGGTTCAAGCCGTCATGCGTACCCATCACGATCATCCTAATCCTGATCGTGCTCGTAGTCATCCTCCCCCTCATGGATGCAGCTGACAAGAGGAGTCTGAATAGTCACAAGCCTCATCAGCATTGCTTGCAGCCTTGCAGGTATATCTTCTCAAAGTGCTTACAGCCATGTCTTCTCAAAGTACTTACATCCGTGCAGGTATGTCTTCTCAAAGTGCTTGCAGCCTTGCAGGTATGTCTTCTCAAAGTGCTTACAGCCATGTCTTCTCAAAGTACTTACTTCCGTGCAGGTATGTCTTCTCAAAGTGCTTGCAGCCTTGCAGGTATGTCTTCTCAAAGTGCTTACAGCCATGTCTTCTCAAAGTACTTACATCCGTGCAGGTATGTCTTCTCAAAGTGCTTGCAGCCTTGCAGGTATGTCTTCTCAAAGTGCTTGCAGCCTTGCAGGTATGTCTTCTCAAAGTGCTTACAGCCATGTCTTCTCAAAGTACTTACATCCGTGCAGGTATGTCTTCTCAAAGTGCTTGCAGCCTTGCAGGTATGTCTTCTCAAAGTGCTTACAGCCATGTCTTCTCAAAGTACTTACATCCGTGCAGGTATGTCTTCTCAAAGTACTTACATCCGTGCAGGTATGTCTTCTCAAAGTGCTTGCAGCTTTGCAGGTACATCTTCTCAAAGTACTTACATCCGTGCAGGTATATCTTCTAAAAGTACTTACATCCGTGCAGGTATGTCTTCTCAAAGTGCTTGCAGCTTTGCAGGTACATCTTCTCAAAGTACTTATATCCGTGCAGGTAGGTCTTCTCAAAGTACGCTTCCTTTTCAGCGCCTTGCTTGTCAACTTTATTTCAAATATTAATATTTATTACGTCCATAATTATATCAACACTTAATATGAGAAAATGAAAACAGTCCCCAATTCATGAAAAGTAGTAACAATAAAGTTAAACTTATTTGATGCTATCCGAATGGACAGTGGAATCACTCCATTGATTAGATATATACTTCAGAGATATTTCTAGACTCTAATTCTACATAATTAGATAAGATACAACCAAATCATCAAAAGTATATTTTCATCATCGAACAGGAGTCTAATCATTTTTTATGCGTTGTATCAAAATTTCATTCATTACATACAACTTTTGGTTTCCTACGAACATATTATTTCTTTTAGTTGTTAAGTAAAATAATATTTGATTGTTTTATGTTATTGAAATAAATTAACTCTTCAAAGTATCAAACTAATGTTATACAAGTTATACATCTGTTTTAATTAATTTTTAATAATTTTAAATTCATAATGTTTTGAATATTTGTTGTTATAATTAATGGATTATAAGTTATTAAGTGTATTATTAATTGAATGTTATTATGCTGAAAAACCCTTAGTGGAATCACTGAAGGACATTACTGTTTATATTGTAAGGAACGCTATCTGTACTTTATATCTTTGACCAATACTTTTTTTTTGTAATAATAATTTAGTTGTTGAATGTTGAGTTATACAGATACTTTTTGTCAGGTTCACTCTGGTTGAAAGCATTCCTCAGGGATTAGTGTACGACAACTGGACTCAGGCCCATCCTTCCACCTACTCAGTGTGGAGAGAGCTAATCAGTAGTGCAAACAGTTCAATTGAAATAGCTAGCTTTTACTGGACTTTGAGGAGTGCAGATTTCATTAATTATCCTGTTCCTGGGTATCCTGGATCTAAGGAGGTTAGTTTTTAATTCATCATTACTGTTAGTTAACAAGAAAATTATCATGATAAAGGTGCTGATTACAATAAATAAATAAAATGGTGTTAACTGTTTGTATGTTCAATCTATATATATATGTCACTCAAAATTCGAAAAAAACGATCCAAACTGGACCCAAATCAGCTCAAAAACGAAGAAAAGCAACACACAGAGAAAGAGGCACACTTACAAACTCAAATTTTCGGATGATCCGTCTTGAGGAGAAAATAGAAAGGGCGGCCAAGCACACCGGAAACACAACGGCAGGAAACCGTCCCGGCAACCGGTCCTGCCGTTGTGTTTCCGGCGTGCTTAGCCGCCCTTCCTATTTTCTCCTCAAGACGGATCATCCGAAAATTTGAGTTTGTAAGTGTGTCTCTTTCTCTGTGTGTTGCTTTTCTTCGTTTTTGAGCTGATATATATATTATATATATATATATTATTGATGTATAAGACTGAACCGAATTTAACTAACTCTTCTGACGAAGACCGCTTGTTACGGTTGAAAGATTAGTCTTGTTTTCATATTGTGGTTTGATCATTGATTGTTTTTACACGTGTTTATTCACTTAATAAACGGAAAGACGTTCCAAACTGGACACATTACGAGTTCAAAATCGAAAAAGTAACATACAGAGTAAAGAAACACACTTACAGGTTCAATTTTTCATGCAATCCGTCATCAAAAGAAAAGAAAAAGGAAGACCAGGGACGTTATAGACGCCTGCCGGGTTGATTACTTGCCGTTGCGACTACAACCTCCTTTTCTCATTTCTCCTGAAGACGAATTGCTCGTAATTGGAGTTTGTAAGCTCACTCGCCAACCGTCGCTACACAAGGGCGCTTGGTGTCTATCTCTTCTCTCTTGATGACAGTTACACCGAAAATTAGAGACTGTAAGTGTATCTTCTATTTACTGTGTACCTATAGTTTACTCTAAAACCTTTGTTGTCCTTTGTGGACCTTTGTCATGATGATTATATATATAATTAATATATATTAGTTAATATATATATAAATTAGTTAATAATATATAATTAATATCACTAATATATATTAGTGAAGGTTGGTAGCAATCCTTTTTGCACACAAGTTTCTAAAAATTTTATGCCAAATTCATGCTTCGTTACCTTTTTTGGGAGTTTCTCTAATGTTCTGCAGGCTTCTCAGTTCCTCGGGGAATAAAAAATCAACTGGCCCAACTAAGAACTAACTAAATATTATTTTCAATAAAACGACATGTTTCGGTCTCGTAGACGATCATCTATATATATATAAATGAAAAAAGACAACAAATAGAAGAAGCGAGAAAACTTACTGGGTCGATATTTCGAACTGAGTAGCCCTCTGCTTGTACGAGTGGACGCACGTGCCTCTTCCTCTTCCCTTCTTCTCCCTGACGACGAACTTCAGTTCGAAATATCGACCCAGTAAGTTTTCTCGCTTCTTCTATTTGTTGTCTTTTTTCATTTATATATCTGTCCGGTTTGGACCGTTTTAATATTTTGATTTATATATATATATATATATATATATATATATATATATATATATAATAAATTAAAGTTACAACTAGAGACACAAAAAACAAAAAAAAGAGGAATAAAACTCACAATTTTTGATCATTTCGGCTGTCTTGCCGTCGTCAGTAGAGTAGAAAAAGAAAAAGGAGAAGGAACGAAGGAGCTGAGACCGAAGGTCCACCGACCGATACAGTGGTACGTACTGCAGCCAACTTATATATATATAACAAGATTCACATAAACACGTGAAATGACTATCAATGATCAAACCACAATAAGAAATGGGAAAACAAGCAATGATCTTTCAACCGTAACAAGCGGTCTTCGTCAAAGTCAAAAGCCCAACTGTCAGTTCAGTTGGGTTTTTGACTTTGACGAAATCCACTTGTTACGGTTGAAAGATCATTGTCTTGTTTTCCCATTTCTTATTGTGGTTTGATCATTGATTTTATATATATATATATTTAACGTGACCAGTACAGAGGAACATTTACGGACAAGTAATTCTATGTCAAGAATTTATACAGTTTATTAATTGACTTGATTTTCAAAACTTTTAAAATACTTCTATTAAATAAAAAACTGATTGTTAATATTTCTATATTTAAATTACTCGTAGACTACGAAAAGCATTCTAAAGAACCCTCTACTGATATATTTTATGTGCAGAGGTAATACATATTTTATATTGATGCTCAAGTGTATTGTTAATACTTACCGTGTGATACACAGAAATAAATACATTTAAAACACACGCATACCAGATACAAATAAAACCTGTAAAATTTAGCTTAATGTTTATCTCTAATGTAATATTGTGTATCTAATACATATAATGCTATGTGGCGGTGCTTGTAGGAGAAATAAATAAATTCCTCATGGCAGGAGTCCTGGCTGTGAAGAAAACTAAAACAAACACACACGTATGAACTAGCAGCAAGTCTTCTTTTAAACAAGTATTAAAAAGCACAGCGACTTCTGCATTGATGATTTTCTTTTGCCTTATTATCTTCCTATAAGTAACTGGTAACTCGAAAATTAATCTACCCAAGGACATAGTGGACACATTTGAACTATTCAAAACAATAACGAGGATAGGAAAGAAATCTTAACAAACTAAGAAAACAACTCTAATAAAACTAACAGAACACAGCTTTCGACCACCTTGGTCAATCATCAGGGAAACCATAAACAATACAATTAAAATTAACAATGTCAGAATTTAATAATGTTTGTATATTATATACATACATTCATTTAATTTTCAGTATTGCCAATATAGTAAATACAATAAAACACCTAATTAAGTTCTAAAAGTATGTGTGCCCTCACCTTAAATAAAATTATTGAACAATCCTACAAGGTTTTATTGATTAATTCATGCATAATGATGTATTTTCCTATATTATTGGTAGTTTATTATCTGTTGTTGCATTGTTAGTTATTTGATTGAAATAGCTCATGATATTTTTTCAAGTTTCTCTATAACTGTTTGAACTTTTTTTCATTAACAGGGAGAGCAAATATTTAAAGATCTACTAGAAGCAGGAACAACGAGAGGCATTGAAATAAAAATAGTGCAGAACGAACCTTCGAAGACTCAACCGAATTTAGATACAGAATTGTTAACCAGGAAAAAGGCTGCAAAGGTATAATTTCAGAATAACATTATTATACTTACGTCATCACTATGAATGCACTGCTTGAACTAATTAATAAACAATTACAGTTAAATACAACTAAATAAACAACATTGTTTTCATCTTTAATTGTGATGGACTTTTGTATTATACTAAATGAAATATATATATTTATTATATTAATCATAATATATTCTAGATGTATATCAAAAACATGCAGAACTTCAGAAATCTGAACTGCAAAAGAAAATCACAATTAATTAGATGTTACAAATTTTATTAGAGACACATCTTCATCGAAAAAAAATCAGAAGAATGTTGGACAATCGATTTTGTAATGTAACGTTTAACTCTTGTATTTGTGTCCTTTTTACTTCCTTTTTATGATTTATTATTGTTGTGACTTTTTTGATTGTAGAGTCACCTTTATATATAAATATCTTTTGATTTATGTAGAAACTAGAAGTACTGATTTATTAGAATTAGAAGTACTGTTTTTTTTTTACTCTCACCCATCAATTGTTGTTGTTGAAGTGATTGATTGGTTTTAGGTAGTAAGCTTGAACATGCCCAGACTTGTAGGGTCAGGTATCCTGCATACGAAGCTCTGGTTAGTGGACAGGCAAAAGGCCTACTTAGGAAGTGCCAATATGGATTGGAGGTCACTGACTCAGGTCAAGGAACTGGGCATACTCGTAGAAAACTGCAGCTGCATTGTCGACGACATTGGAAAACTCTTTGACGTATGACTTTTTCATATATTTGTAACCATTCATATTAAAATATAAGCAAAGAAAAAAGTTCTTTTCAAATGAAATGTGCTTTAGAAATGTTTGATGTGTTAATTATCCTAGTGAAGACAGCATGACCATATAGAGCTGGCTACATCATTTATTCGATCGCTTTTCTTATATTCATTTTGATGATCTTCGAGTATCTCGTATGACATGACTACAATTACATTTCTCGTTTGAATCAGAATTGTTTACCAAACCTCTACGCTTATCCTACAAGCATCATCCTTACTTTGCGAACATTTTGTCCAACAGAAATTTAACTTCCACACATTCACTCATGTTGGAGCAAAATTGAGTGAGCGCTAAACTTACTTACTTGTTATGTTATACCTGCTTTGATTTGATCATGTTTTTCTGCCTTTCGACAATACCATGATAAAACAGACCAGGTTCATGTTTTTTAACGTGAAGTACTTTCAATTTTTTTTTTAACGAGAAACCAACCGCATTCGCACAAATGAGTAAAACGAAACAGTCTTTGAAAAGTACTCAATGTCTGACGGGGAGTCCTCCCTCGGAGGACACCGACCCGGTGACAAAACCCTTCCCACCGCCCTCCACAAACGAGGAGGGTCTGGTTTCCCAAAGTCTTGAAAAAAACGAGGTTTTCGTCACATAACATTGATATGGACGGACAGCCCCCCGAGCCAGCGTGCGTTCGAGCGGACTTTCTACCCGCAGACGCTGACCCAGGTTAACCATCCGCCCGATTGTGCCTTTCTTAGTTCATGCCATGAGGGAACAACCACCCAGGCATGTTAAGCCCCCCCCCACCACGACAAGGTGAAGGCACATAGGGGGGGGGGGGGGGAAGTATTCCCTTATTTGCCATATTATAGTCTCCCCTTCCACTACACTGATTATTCTGTTTCAAACGAACGCTTTAGTACCTCCAAAAATAGTTTACCGTTTTGGTATAGTAAATGTGATTCGTTTTTCGTAGGTGTCAGGCATCCAACAAGTTTAGCCACATTGTAAACTGGTATGCAGTTTCTGTCGACAAACAATCCACGTCCTTACACGCATTCTCTCCAGGAGCTTCATAGCTTTTGTTTAACATTCTATGCAACATTTGCATCATAATACGTTCTATTGGTTCATTTACCCAAGGATCAATTCGGACTATTCATAGAATGAATCTTAACAAAAACTCCAGTTTCCATTGCATGATGCAATCTGATTGGCACCGACCCTAAGATGTGAATGTAAATCCCGAAGAACTGTTCCATGTCTGCTACTCGTGAATGTTTCTATTTCGAATAATCTGCGGAAAACAAAATTTAAGATTTCTTATGTAAATTTATATTAATAATTGTCATATTTCCAATACTGAATGAACTATCAAAAATATTAACAATTTTAATCAATGTGTTGTGAAATGTTTATATCTCATGCTAGTACTCCTATTCTTTAGTAGACTGATAACTGTTTTTCAAGAGAAAATAGATGTCATCATTACTTTGATTTTATCTATCCTTAATGTCCTCTGGAAGATAGTTCAGATCAAGATTACCTATTGGTTCTTTAATACCATTTTAGATAAACTTTAAGATTATTTTAATGTCATTAGTTATTAAATAAAGTATAATTGAAAGATGCAATTATGTTTTGCAGCATATTTATTTAATAACCGAATATTTTACCCATTTTCTTTGCAGATATATTGGAAAGTCTCCGGTCCTAATGGACATATCCCTGAGAAGTGGCCTCAGTCTTTAGATACAGAAATCAATGTTTCATCCCCCGTTGATGTGCTCCTTGATAATGGATTATTTCCAGTTTATTTATCCGTATGTATTTATCACATATTTTTTAGTTCTTAAACTATATATAATCTAGGCAAGTTAAAAAATATGTTTTGTTTGAAATGTAATTTGTTATAATGCAAAGCAGTTACAGTGTACTGTATATATCTTGAATATACAAAGTACTGTAATATTGGAAAATGTGTTAAGAATCAAAGTACCGTTAACATTGAAAAATATAAAAAAAATCACATAATTTTATTAGTACTATAGAGGATGGAAGTAACATTAGGACAAAAATGTTATTTTTGAGACCATCTTTCCTCGCAAAAGACAGAAAGAGCCAACATTTAAAACTGACATGAAATCTGGAAGAAAAGTGAGAAAAATTAATACACTATTAATCAATTAATGGTGATATAAGCTATAATCGAAGGGAAATTGTGCAGCGTGTAATATCGTTTTATTACACGATAATACTAGAATAGATTCTCATGTGTTCTGGAAATGGACAAGTTCTAAAACTAGTTGAGTGAAAAGACGGTTTTCGAGGTAAGATTATTTTTCTCAAATTGAAAGATTTCATAATCGGTGGTGCATTCAGTTGGTTTTAAAACTGAATTATTCATTTTTTTATGGATAATATGTATAATATTGTTTAAAGAAGGGGAAAATGATTCAAATTAAAAAACTACCAAAAAAAGCAGTAACATATATTATTTTCATTTTTTATCAAAACGTTGATGTTAAATCAACTACTTATCTAAATGAAATGATAACATTTCTTTCAGAGTTCCCCTCCAGAGTTATGTTCAGAAGGTCGAACCGGCGATATTGATGCTATTTTGAATACTATTTCGACGGCTGAAAAATTTGTCTACATATCTGTCATGGATTACCTTCCGCTGCTGATCTACTCCCCGAGACCCAAGTACTTTGGCGTTATTTTCTTTAGTTATAGTTCATTGGCATATTCATTTTTGTTTTTTTTTTCAATCATGTTTAAGATAGGTTATAGATTTTATCGTTAAGACGATAATTGACATTTAAATGATTACGTATACATATAAATTTATCACAAATCAGGCAGTTTTCTAGGTTCAAATTAAACTACCAAAACAAAGTTTTAGTTTTATTTAAACCATTTTTCACTGTTTTACAATATAATGAAAATATAAGAAATTCAACAAACAACAAATAGATTAAAAGAGATTTGAATAGAGTGGTAGATGATTCTTGAAAATGCATTATTATCAGTTTAAATTGAATGATATATTCCGTGTTTGATTTTAGATTTTGGCCTGTGATTGATGACGCTCTCAGATCAGTCGCTATAGACCACAGAATAGAAGTCAGGCTTTTAATCAGTCAGTGGGATCATTCAAGACCAGCTGAAATCATTTTCTTGAAATCTTTGAGAGATATATCTGGCTCCTATAAGAATGTAAACGTCAAAGTGGTGAGCATCATTTTATCATGTACAGCTAATATATGTTACCTTTTCAACATAAATATTAAAATAGCAGAAATACCCGTCTTTGAGTAGATCCAGATTCTTTGAGTGGTTTTGCGATATGGCTGAAAAGCTGGGTGCGCAGTATAATACCAAAACAGGATCCAGAAACGAACATAATTAAAATATTGTTCTAAGATTTTTGAAAGTTACTCCAAAATAGGTATTTAGATATTATTAAAAGTTAATAAGAGGAATATCTTCAAGCTGTTATTGCCGGATTCAATATAGTCAAACATTCATTCCATAGAATTCCTCGAAAAATGATTTTACATCCTTTAATGTTTTATTCATATGATTAAATTTAATCAAAAGCAGATATATCCTAATTTTACAATAGGGTTTGCTTCTCCTCCATAGTTCTTAGAAATAACAATTTTTTGAGCTAAACGCCAAACTAAAAGTCCTTCTCTATTTATATTCTATGTTATGACTGTAGCTCACTATGTTAGCATTAGTAATGACGGTTGTTATCGTACAATCAAAGAAGCAGTGATGAGGATTAAGTTATTCATTTGTTTTAGAAATTATTTAAGGTGCCTGCATCTGAAGAACAGAAGTCAATACCCTTCGCTCGAGTGAACCATAACAAGTATATGGTGACCGACAACAAGGCTTATATTGGTATTTATTTATTTAAAAAAATCTATAATTTATTATTAAATAAATCTACAACTTATTTGAATAATTCCCAATAACATAAATAAATATTATAAAAATATACGATGAAAATAATTATGTTTAGTCCTTCATATATATATATATATATATATTTTTTTTTTTTGAATTAAAGGCACTTCAAACTGGTCTGGCGACTACTTCACTACGACTGCTGGAGTGGGATTCATTGTTGGAGGAAACAGCACACTGCGGCAACAGCTTGAGGACGTCTTTCTCAGAGACTGGAATTCCAATTATTCTTCGCCACTCCCCTTGTAATGCGCTCAGCAATTGGGGCTTTTTGCTTTCAGTTCCATTGATTGTTTAGCTTTTTAGTAAGCTGTGATGAATTAAGATGGCATTTATCCCCCTTTTATTACAACTAATATTTATTATTATATATATCCAGTGAACTATCGACACCTGTAGTTGTTTTCAGTTGTTCTTCCACCTTTGAGATTTTACATGAATGTATACAGGAGTCTACAAATCTATTTCCAGTAGTACTTCTATATCTACATATTTCTAAACTTAAAATATGTACTCATACTTGATAGATTTGAAATTTTGTATTTTAATCTACATATCCAAGTTATATTATAAATTCCGTTTCTTGAACAATCCATTAAATTTATATATATATATATATATATATATATATATATAATAAATTATTTATATATATACATATATGAAATAACTTTTTTTAATTATGAATTTGATTATTTTATAGACATGCATATATTTTAAATCAAAATAACAAGGTCCGAAAGGACAATAAACCAGATATCATGAGAAAGGTAAACATATATATATATATATAAACCAATGATCCAACCACAATAAGAAAATGGGAAAGCAAGACTAAGATCTTTCAACCGTAACAAGCGGTCTTCGTCAGAGTCAAAAACCCAACTGAAAACCTGGGTTTTGACTCTGACGAAGACCGCTTGTTACGGTTGAAAGATCTTAATCTTGCTTTCCCATTTTCTTATTGTGGTTTGATCATTGATTGTTATTTCACGTGTTTATGTGAAATCTTTTTATATATATATAAACACTTTTTCTTCTTGGAATTTGGTCAGGGTTAATATACGGAATCACCTTTTCACCAACGTTTCGTCTTTATTTTAAAAGGTGATTCCTTATATTAACTCTGACCAAATTCCAAGAAGAAGAAAAAGTGTTTATTAGTAATTTGTGGTCAAGAAAACAATTCCTTATTGTCTCTAATAATAGAGACGTTTACTGTCTCTAATTTTCGATTGAACCGCATCAGGAGAGTTGAGATAGGGACATCAAGCGCACCTTCGATGCCACGGTTGGAGACGCTTGCTTCGCAAGTGCGCTTGGTGTCCCTATCTCAACTCTCCTAATGACGGTTCAACCGAAAATTAGAGACTGTAAGTGTGTTCGTTTCTTTGTTCTGTGTCTGTGGTTTACTGTGAAACGTTTGTTGTCCTTTTGGATCGTTTTCCTGTTTACAATATATATATATATATATATATATATATATATGTATATATTAAAATATCTCTACAGTACAGCACAAAATTTACTCAATCACATGCAGTTAATGTAGTTACTAAGGTGGTTTTATGTATTTTCATTAAATTATTATCTTTCATTGTTGGAGATTATTTATTGTAAAAAGCAAAAGTTCCTATCCTCTGTAGTTCATTTTTATTGACTTTCTGAAACATTGTTCGAGTATTGTTTTGTTTATAGGGTTTAATACAATACATTTTTTCTTATTAATAAGTTGTAATAAACTTTTTATTTACTTTTATAATTAATTTAAGCCCAAAAGGCATCCAAAATTGGGCTTGACAATTTTGTATAAAAAACTGCACATTAATAACTTCTCTCGGAACTTCCAATTTGTTGCATTTATTTCATATAGAACAAAGACTTTATTTTGTCTTTTTTTTAAAAAAAAGAACGAGTTATGTGAATTAGTATTAGTTTATTGTTAATATGTTAAAATATCTATAGAAATATTTCAATATTATTTAAAAAAACACATTAGAAAATTATACAGATATAATAAAAACATAATATAACATTGGTATTTAGAGATTGAAACAAATACAATTTATTATATTTATATTTGTATTCTTATACTTAAAACATGAGTTTAGATTGACATTTAATTTTTTTTTCTTTTCAATATTTAACTGGGCTGTTTTCAGCATGTGAAATTATAAGCCAGTTGATTCGAAACAAATTACTTGATAAACTACAAACCATAAATTTCAAAAGTTGTTCTGTGCAAAATTCAAGTTGACTTCCATAATGTTATTTTTAAGAAGTGTTTCGTAGAATAAGTGTATGTCCTGTTTTTATTGAGTGTGTTTTCCTATGTATATTTGAAACAGTAAACTAGTTTTCATTTTTAAAAGTTAACTAACTAAACTAAATACAGGCTGAATATAGTATTATTCTATACGTCAAAATTTTGTCAAACAGTGGAAAATTTGTTTTTTGTGCTTAGTTTGGAATAAAACCGTAATCAAACTTCCTATTCCTCTTTTCCTCCTCCGCATTATCATCTCTTTTCCTGTCTCTCTACCGTCTCCTTCGCTCTCAATCCCTCTCTCCCTGGTTTTCCATCTCTTTTCTACCGCTACGCTCCTCACTCACTCTCTCTCTCCAACCCTTTTCCTCACTCTTTATCCTTTCCATATGCCACAGTTTTTTCTATCAAATACCTTTACCATATATATTCTACTCACTCGCTATATTTATAACGTCCTTCTTCCTCTCTCTATAAATGTCCTAATAGAGGTAAGATCGCGCCTTCCCGGATCCTACTCGACCAAACTTAACTGACATTTTGGGCCCGATTTTCGGGTCAGGTCTAGGATCATACCTCTACATCCTACTCCTTCTCACCTCGGTCTTTGTTTATCAACTTGAAATTAATAAATTCTTCAGTGCTCTACTTCCTACCTATTCCCAGTTAAAATGATAACTCTTAAGCTTGACGTTAATTCCAAATTATAATTCAGATGATAGTTCTTAAGATGTTAAACTATACTATTTTAATTTCGTATATTCATAATTGCTAGATGACTAGTAGCATATATTGCTTTTCTTACAAGGTAGTATAAAAAATATTGTAATTATATATTTTTTAATAAACGTTTCTATCCAATTAGAAGCATAAATCTTTGAATAACTGGCTATATACTCAACGAACAGAAAACGATCGGAAACATATATAAACAGTTCATGGAATAAAAAATATGTATACATTAATAATTAGTAACTTCTCTTCTCATACTCATATTTAATGTAAAAAGACAACAGAAATCTAAAACAAAAGAGGTAAGCATTTCCTCTGACTTTTCCACAATTACTTTGTCAAAACCTATTCTATTTGTGTTCATTATCTAAAATTATAGCTATTTCCTATTCTCTTTATGGTTGTTATTGTACATGTGACATTACTTATAGATAGCAGCTAAGAAATGTTACGTGAATTTAATAATATTTTGGTTTTTTTTTATAGTTTTTTAATTTAAATAAATGTAGTAATCATATTTAGGATATATCATAATCATGTTTGGTTCCAGGAAAAGATAAATTCTGTAAAATATTAATCTAATCGCACTTATTCTAATGGAATATATATTGATTATTTAATTATGAATGTTTTTTAACGAATTGTTATAACAAAAAAAAATTATTATAGATTGAGTGACTAGTAAAAGTTTTAGTTAAAACATATATACACCACTAGTTTTGAATACCTTTACTGACTTAGAATTATAACTACAATGAATGTTACAAATTCTCTTACTATACAAAATCACATTTTTTATCCTGTGAGGTAGATTAAAAGAAAACTTGTAATCCTACAAAATATATATTTCTATAACATTACTAAATTTTATACTTGGAACATTTGTTCTTTAGTATTCCATGCGAAGTTCCAACTATACGTAAATTACAGAAGTAGTAAGTTAATTTACAAGAAACAAATTTATTACACTAGTACAGAAAGTGTAATAATCAAGAGTTCAGTAGACTACCTAAAGCCAACTTGAGCTACGAGCTGGACAGGAGTTCGGAAAATAAATAATAAATGGTAATAAATCAATAAATGGCGGAACGCAAGAATGAATGACATCAAAGCGTCAAATTAGAAATCTTTTTATAATCAGTAATGACTTACGTCGAAAATATTATAAATAATCTATTTATATGGTTTTCAGACTTTTTTTTAAATTTTTCTCGTTAGAGCACCATATTTTCGACTACGCTGTACTGCTTCATCTCGGATCTCCATGAGACCTTACTGTTACATTTTTGTAGATTAACTTTGTTTGCTTTGAAGACAACAACCATTAAAATTTTGAAATAGACTGTTAGATAAATTTACAAAAGCAGTAACTATTACCTTGTTGAACAATTCTTTTGAGTAAGACGTAATTCAAATTACTTTATCAATTGTCAACACAGAGAATGAGTGTGTGGCATATAAATGGAACAACTGAAAAAAAATGAACAGCATGTTATAATTGTTTTTATCCTTCTTTGTCACTTTAACTTGGTATAATCTTATCTAGACACTAAATGAAAAAGTTAATGGAAATATACTATTTGTAATTTCATGTATTTATTAAAACCATTTACAAGTTATATCAGAGAAAATCTAAATATTGGTCGACAATAAGTTTTTTTACAAATTCCTTCAAAAAGTCTCTTACGTCTCCCCTTCCTTCATGCACTCACCGCACAAAAATCTCATAGCAGGAATTAAAAACATTTTTTACGGGAATACAATTTTGCGAATTTAAGGAAGGCATGATAAAACATGGCTGGGGACTGATGTAGATCATTGAATAGTTGAAAGATTGAAGGTTAATGTTAATATTGACCAGATTCAAGATTTCAGGCTTCATTGTGACATATGAATGAATATTAAAATATGCGCAATGTATTATAATGTAACAAGCAGTTTTAATAGGATTGTCTATATGCATCAGTGTGAGGATTTTTACTTGTTATTAATTTGTCTATGTTATCCGGATGTTTATAGGTACTTTATTTCAATGTGATTTTTATTTCTTGCCTTGTATGTATGATTCTCAAACTTACTGTATGTATTTAAAATGATAGAAATAAAATTATTTTCTTATATCTTCTTGCCTTATTGAATAAATGAAATGTTCTTATGAAAACTTTAGTATAATTTCCCTTCTAAATAGGTCTCGTGAGTTGGAACTCTGAACATCAACCTCCGATTCGTTAATAATTAGATAGTTATGTACATCCCATTTTCGTAAATAACTTTATTGAAAAAAATATATTAAGCAGCTCAATGCTGTTTAAAATGTAAAATTATAATAATTTCCGTACATATTATAGTAGCGAAACCTACATACATTTCCTGGTCTCTTTCTTGTTATAAGTGCTTGTTTGAATTAAATCTCTGTAAATATGGTGCGCAGATACATACAAACACAATGACATAGGTACTCAGCGTCGTTTTCTTTTTAATTTTTATTTTACTCTAAACCAGGTGAGTCAGAAAGACACAGCACTTTAAATGCCAATGTTTCTTATTAATTTTTTTTTTTAGGAGTCGGAGTCGGTAAATTCCCTCCAATTCCAGAGCCCTGCTTTGGAACTATTTCAAATATACTGAATAGTTCCTTCTATTCTAAAAATTATTAGAGGAATATACTATGTCCCATGCTAATTATGGAACAGCATCTTCACAACTGAAGAAAATGACAGTCCTCGTGGAATACCCAAGGTTGACCTCACGGAGGCGGGTGGGCTTAAACGATTGATATCAATAGGACCTATAAACATAAGCCTTTTAGTTTCATAAGACTAATGGTTACCAATGAAAGAATCATCAAGTACTGCAGCTAAAAAATGAAAAGAAAAAGGGAAGTGCACACACAGTAGGGAGTTGAGGATAGGAAAGAATAGGTAATTTAGAGTATACTCACCTTCCAACCGACATCATAGTATAAGTGCCATAGAAGTTTCTACACTCAGACTTTTTGTGTGGAGGATAGGAATATCTAGGAAGGTCACCTTAAAACCCGAGCTTTTCAAGATAGGATAAATTATTAACAATTATATATGAAAACGAAACCATTTTATAAAACATAAATACCTTCAAGAGTAAAACCTTGCAAGATATAATTTACATAGTAAATTTCAGTTTTTGACAATTTTCATTTAAATGTCCTAGTTTTCATACATCATTTTGATTTTTGTACAGTTCAAAATGGAGCACAACATACCACATGTCAATGAGAGTTCACTGCTCGCAAGTGGAAAAAGCACTGTCAGGACACAACCCATGAATAAGTAAGTAGTCGTGTTCTGATGTAACGCCAGTGGGGACTTAAAGAAAGATAACAGCCTCATGTCAATAAAACTGTACAATGAAGGTAGAAGATGTAAATATTTATTTATCCCTTTATCAAATCAGTGATGTTTACTTGTAATTGTTTTCAGTCCGTAAAGATATAACTACTTTCCATAGAAATTATTTAATCATATAAATATAGGCTGTCTGTCTGGGACGGATTAACTGGGTTTAGTTTAAAGACTTAAGGGAATATTAAGTTATCGTCAAACTGTGCTCAACAAATCCAATCACCAAAATAGAGTTATCAATTCCGCAGTGATGGAAAGTAAAGTAGAAAAGAACTCTGTCTTACCCCACAAAGTTTTGAGCCGTTTAATCAAAAAATGCTTGAAAATATTCGTTTACACATACTTTATCAACACTCTTGCACTATATGTGTTCAAACATACATTAGACAACATTCAAAACCTGTTCACACGCAGTATACATTGAAATATACCTCATATTTAATACATTGAGGAAACTTAACACAAATATAATTATAAGTAGAATTTATTGAAATAACCATTACACAATTTATGAAAATATCTTTTAGATAATACAGCTTAATAACATTATTCATTTCATATTCATATTTCTGAAGATAATTTATAAACATCAAACTCTTAAAAAGATACAATTAAGTATTATTACAGAATTTTAGCAGTAAATATTTAAAAACTGATTGGATCATAAATATAAAAATAGTTATTTAATTAAAAACAAAATAACGCAAAATATTTTAGTTGTTTTAAATGTCATGTTTCCAGCTTTCTACAAGTTGCATCTCCTCCAGAGTACTTATATGTCTATGAATTTATACTTATACGTTCAATATATGTAATTTAACAGCCTGACAAAGGTTGAGATAATTATACTTCGATGTAATAAATAACTAAAGACAAATCAATACTGCTATTATAATCTCAAAAGAATTTAGAATCTCTATTGAACTGTTCAGTAACATATCTTAGTAATATCAAAAGATTTCCAATGGAAACAGAAAGAGAGCAAAATCAGCTACATTATATAAAATAATATTACATTTTGAAACCCTTAACCTACTTATAACATAAATGATACAAAATAACCATAGACAATGTATCAGCAAGTGATGTCAGATCATTAACAAATAAATGGTAATTAATACAGGTCGACTTAAACATAATTATAATGTAATATTGACTGTGTTATGAGGTGATGCAATAAACGTGTGCTGCTTCATAAAGGAGACTAAACACTACAGTGATGTTAATAGATATTTCTTGGTTTGAGCGTGAAAATTATCATGAAATTAACTTGTCTGTTTCTTTTATAAAAAAAATAGTCAAAAACCTCTAGACATTAATTCAAGCAAATATATAATATGTGCTTGCTTCAAGAAATTTAACCTTTTCTAACCTAATGGTGTATATAACAGAACTTCATAACTCACGAGCTATGCAACCAATTATATTATGGTATTTCCTCACTATCAGAACTTAATAAATAACAGACAGATTTTAAATAATTTCATCACAAACAAGACCTGAGATAAAAACGGACATTACATATATATACAAATGTTCAAAGCACGATAAGAGATGGGAAACAAAAAAACTAAGATCTTTCAACCGTAACAAGAGGTCTTCGTCAGAGTTAAAACCCAATTGAAGTTTGGGTTTTGACTCTGATGAAGACCGTTTGTTACGCTTGAAAGATCTTAGTCTTTTTGTTTCCCATTTCTTATTGTGCTTTGAACATTGATTGTTTTATCACGTATTTATTGAGAAATCCTGTTATATATATATATATATATATATATAACTGAACTTAATTAATTTAATTAAGCCTAAATTAATTTAGCTTAAATCAGATTTTCACATTAAACATTATTTGGAGTCCTCATCTATTTATCAATTTTTACTAATTAGTAAAATAATCATGTAAATTACTTCCAAGTTAAATTCTTGATGTAACTTAATATTTTGTACCGATGAGGTGGTAGGCATTTAAGTAGATCTCTCTTTTGAATAGCCTGTCTGGCCTCAAAACGATGATGATTTTATCATTATCGCATAATGCTTATTTTCTCAGAATGCTATAAATGTTAGTTCAATCATTCATTAGTTAAAACCATAAATTTTTTGAATTATGAAACCACAGTGAAAATAGCATAGTATGAATTTCGATACTTATGATTAGAGTCTTATCTGCAAAACAAGAAAGTAGGACTCGGTTTAAGCTATAACAGATTTGTAATCATTTATCTTTATGCACTGTACCAGACGTCGAACTAGCGACCCACAATGACCATGGTAGTGCAACTATAAAAGCAAACAATTCCTTTGTTCTATAAGTGTGAACTTTTCTATTTTATAAAACAATAATTACATTATATATTTTAACAACTTTGAAAATCACGAGCAATTATGGAAATAAAATCCAAATGTTTTTAAAACATGAATCATGATATTTACTACTATCCATAATTGAAATATTATTTGAAATCTTAGATGGGAGGATGACCCCACGTGTGGTCTATCGAGCTTTGGTTTTGTCGTGCGGCTAGAATGAGGTTGACACTACTGCACCCGCACTGTTTACGGGTGTGTCGACTTCAAGCTTCTTCAACGCGAGAAGGAAGCAAAGCATATTGAACAGTTATTCCAAGAATCTAGTGAATCCTCCTTTGGAAATCATTTCCATATTTACCTATTACAATACTGAAGCTGGCCTCACCATAGTACCCAGATATTTCTATTACGAAAACCATTATTCACCTACATTTAACCAATTAAACAGTATTCTTATCTTAAAAACTATTCTGAGAATTTCTTTTTCATTTATTTATATATAATAATTGTTTGCAGAATATTTTATTAGTTCAATAAATTATTAAACGAAATTCAATAACTGATAACTCTTCTGATCAACTTCAAATTAAAAATTCTTTTAAATCTTAATAAATTGATATTGGAAATGAAAAAAAATTGCATCCTCAATGAAGAACAACTTTTAGTTTGCAAATAAATTTAAAGTGATAGCGTGGAATGGTATCTTTAGATTAGAGGTTAGTCACTGTCTTGTCAAAGAAAATCTTAAATAAATTTATACCGACAAATTTCTTAAGTAAATAAATCGCATATGAATGAGTATGGGCATGTTGTGATGCAAAGAGGTGGTTTCACAGTCGTAGGTCATATATACATAAAAACAAATGCAACAAACAATCACAAAAATAATTAAACGCGTTACGAATAAAATAAATCCCAGAAAATGTTTTTTTAAGAATTAAAAACAGTGTTCCACTGATTCACCTAAAGGTTAATTAGAATATCTGACCTTTTCTTATACTTACATTAAGGAATAAATTTATTACTTCTTATGAATAAGACTTAAATAACAATGAGATAATTCATGTATATAATAGTTTAAGCACACCCGATTTAATTAAGAAATAAAACAGTTTAATTAACAATTAAAAACACATAACTTAATAAATAATATATAAATGCTTGAATAAGGAATAAATATTAAAAGTAAAATAAATTTAATCATGAAATATTAACGTAGTAGATTGAGGTACCGATTTAATTAGAGAGCAATAATTTCTTATCATGTATTAATATCTATTCACAATAATTTGAGATTTAATTATCAAGAGATAAATGATTAAATAATTTGCATTTTATAAGAGATTCTTGAAACATGTCATGCAGTAAATTGTCATGGATTTTGTTTAAAGCAGTTAGCTATCACAAATAAAACTAGAATAATATAAAACAGGCAGAATTGAATTCAAGCAATATTAACCTAACATAAATCTAATATAACCATTACATTTTATAAGTGTATAACTCATCGCTTATTATGTAAACTTACTTCTTGAGATATTTTCGCTTCTTTTGCTTCTGTGATAAAATCGATATGAAATTTCAAGGAGTATCAAAGTATATTCTCTTTTTTGACCTGTAAAATGATAAATGTTATAAAACAATGAAATTATTTTAGATCAGTCTTTAGGGGACATTTTAAAGGAAGCAATCAAAGAGCTATGCCACATTATCAAATTGATACTACATTGAATCCCTCAATCAAATTTATTAGACTACGCATCTAAAGGAATACGTGATGTCGTACAGGGTAGTCGGGTGCTGATATCGTCCTCTCCTAGATACACTTGGGTTAACTGAGTTTAAATTATTACGATTCCAATAAAATGATTTTTCTTTAACTCACAGAGTGACCTGTCAATTTCTATACTGACTATTCCAGATCAATACTCTCAAGAATAATTTCGACAGCAAACTGAAAATATACGATTTTTTAGCAGAAGAAGATTTTAGCAGAAGTCTCCGACAAGAGTAATCTCCCAGATTTCTATATTGAAAGTAACATAAGAAATATAATTAATTGAAAGTAATGTAAATATACTACAAGATTGTATAAGGAAAAATACCTTAATTTTTTTATCACTGTCAAATTGCAAATTCAAAATAACAACAATATAGAATACCTAAAAAACAATACTAACAAGGTTTTAAGGAATACCTAACCCAATTATAATTACTATAGTTATAAATCCAGTTGAATAATGAATAACTATAGTTTGTTAGTATGTTGGAAACAATAACCAGGCCTAATAAAAATTAGAAAAAGTAACCATTTTGACACATAAAAAGATTGCCAATTTATTAGAAACAAATTTTTTTCTATTTTGATTTTCAAGTCTTGAATTATACTTTGAAGGATTTGAAATTGAGAAGTCTCACTGATATTTTAGCTATGCCATCGTTTCACTCTAAAGTTCAAAATAACTAACTGATTTATTACTCTAAGTCTGTACGTTCAAACTGATATTAGTATGTATTAAATAAAAATGTAATATAGTAACTAAACCCATTTAAATGTAAAATATACAGGAGTAAAATATACAGGCTAATTTGTACGAAATAATGGAGGTAGTAACCTCCTTACCTATAACGCAGTCCCGGTAACAAGAATGGAGGATGCCAACTTTAACTACAATGCAGTGCGAGTTACAAAGCTTGAGGACAATCAACTTTACTTACAATGTGTGCAAGTTACAAGGATAATCATCACACCCTAGTGTAAGCTACAAGATTGGAAGATAATCAACTTGCACTAAAACACAATGACAGTTACAAGGGTTTAACCCGTTTCTTTTCACCATCCTAATTCTACATAACTGTAAAGAGTGAAATTTTTCAACACTCACCTTAGAGTTATTCCTGGAGAAAAGAACTGATTTACACTTTTGGAAGATGGTGTTTTTTGAATTTCAAGATAAGACACTTCCTGTACTCTAAGAAAACTTTCCCAAAATTCTGCATCAATTGCTATGAGCTCATAAAGAATCTGTAAATAACAAATATAATTCAAATAGTACACCAATATAATAATACTACGGAATTGAAATTAACTTTTTACACATACACAGATATATATATATGATCAAACCACAATATGAAATGAGAAAAATTGAGGAATGATCATAGATTGTTTTTTTAAGTGTTTATGTCGAATCTTGTTTGATATATATATATACAATTAAAAGAAACGGTCCAGCGGACTTTTTTACAATAAAATAAAAAACGAAGGAAACACACAGAAAGACACAGACATAACTCACATCGATATTTCGACAATCGTCGTCATCAGGAGGTGCGAAGAGCGAAGAGTCCCGCAGGAAGACAGGGCGGTACTGAACTCGGAAACCGCAGCCAGTACCCCACCACTTACCACCAAGCGGGGGAAGGGAGGGAAGGAAATGAAGAGCCAAATTAAGACGTAAAAGGAACGAGTAAAAATTATAACTATAAAAAATTATAAAAAAGTAGATAAATCAAATTAAAATTAATAAAAATAATAAATAAAAATAAATAAGTTGAGCCTTCGTATGAATGGTCATAGGGCTTCAGTCGGTCAACGCAGTAACTATCCTGTAGCCATCCATGCGAACTCGCATGGACTCAGTTTCAATGACTGTTTCAGGGTTCAGATCCTGAAACAGATCCCCGAATCCAACAATAAAGTTACCCTAAGAGCTTCAGAGGAGGCATACATATGCTTACTTGATGCTCGCTCTTCCCCCGGACTCAACCTCAACCGATAATTTATTTATGATTTATTTATTTATTTATTATTTTTTATTTATTTACTTATTATTTTTTATTTATTTAATTATTTTTTATTTTACTTTTTATTTATTATTTTTATTAATTTTAATTTGATTTATCTACTTTTTTATAATTTTTTATAGTTATAATTTTTACTCGTTCCTTTTACGTCTTAATTTGGCTCTTCATTTCCTTCCCTCCCTTCCCCCGCTTGGTGGTAAGTGGTGGGGTACTGGCTGCGGTTTCCGAGTTCAGTACCGCCCTGTCTTCCTGCGGGACTCTTCGCTCTTCGCACCTCCTGATGACGACGATTGTCGAAATATCGATGTGAGTTATGTCTGTGTCTTTCTGTGTGTTTCCTTCGTTTTTTATTTTATTGTATATATATATATTCGCGTTTCGCGCTCCGTTCTTCGACGTGGGGAGATCTCTCTCACTTCGTCCTCTCCTCTAGTCTACTCTCCTGATGACGAACAACAGTTCGAAATATTGAATTCTGTAAGTTTTCTTTGTATTCTCTTTTCTGTGTCGTGCTTTGTGTAATTTAAAGTTATATATATATAGTTCAATGTACATAAAGAAACATAGAGAAATTAAAAGCACACACTTACAGTCTCTAATCTTCGGTTGAACCGTCTTCAGGAGAGATAAGAGAGGGAAACCAAGCGCACTGGTACAGAAACGGTCTCCAACCGTGTTGGTAAAAATTAGAGACTGTAAGTGTGTGCTTTTAATTTCTCTATGTTTCTTTATGCACATTGAACTGTATTTGTCCATTTCGGATCGTATTTTCATCGAAAAAGTGTATATATATAACTCAAAGTATGTAAAGAAACAAATAAAAGTAAAAACACATCTACAGTTACTAATTTTCGGTTCAGCAATATTTAAGAGAATACGTACCAAACGTACGACGCAACGTTTGCTGATGTCACTTGCGTTTCCAACTGTTACTGCATCGTGTATTTGGTCTCCATCTATCTGCTCTCCTTAAGACTGTTGTTCACACCAAAAATGATAAACTGTAGATGTATTTTCCCTTTTATTCGTGAATTTTTACAAACTTGGAACTATTACTGTCCGTTTTTCCGCTACATTCATTTTCAGAGTATCTCTGAACATTTAAAGCAAAGTTATTTTGCTGTCTTTATATAATTCTTACAAGAAATTTACAAAATGATTTGTGTTAACTGTAGAGAGAGATGGTAACCAACAAACTGCAATAGAATACTTATAAGGGAATATAACGCTTCTTTTTAATAACACCACACTGTAACCATGACTCTTTTGGTGTTGTTATATAAATGGAAAGTGTGATAAATTTGTTATTTGGAACATATTTTGGTTATGGAAAGGACCACATTATTGTATTATAATCGAAAATCCTCTGTTGTAGTAAATCTGGCATTCGCTGGAACCATTCTGAATCAAGGTGAAAAATTTTCAATTCATTTCATCAGAGTTATTATTGTAGCATATGACATTTCCATAGTAAAGTAATATAAAATCAACAAAAATAGCCAAATAATCACCATGAATATCTTTGATCATCAATTGGAGAAGGGGTACAAAAATAAATATTTTGAATATGCCTTTGAGTAACTGAGTTGACTGAATTTACCACAGTAGAATCAAGTGAATAGACAAATGAGTTAGTTTGTCAAGATGTGAGCAAATATAGCTAAAAGATTTTCAGGTTTATAAATATGGGTAAGAAGGAATGAAGAAAAATAGTACAAAAAAGGACACACTCACCACAAATGGAAGAATTTATATCAAAGACTCCTTACCAATTTGTTTATATATTAACATTATCAACATATACATGCAGTGTACACACTATTAAACTGAACATAAGGAGGTATTTTTTTTTGACACTGACACCATATATCAGTGGTGAGTTGATAGAATTTGTTCCCTCATCTGATTCTGCATATACCCCCACATCCCCTTACTGTTCCGATTTCTTTCATTTAGCTACCAATTAAGTAACATGCTGCATTTTTAATATTTACTCAATTTATTCACTTCATTAAAATAAAATTATTAACCTAAGACTTAAGAAGGTCGATATAATTTAAATTGATAAATCATAACGTTATTCAAGAAGTTTTTTTGATTAAAGGTTTTTAATCAGAAAATTTTAACAATAGTATTTTTTTTAAAGTTCCACAGAAATACTGATATCATGAATGTAAGTTCACTGATGACTTAACCTTAAACAAACTGTGAAGGAACGTATGTCTAAAATTAAGAATATGAACTACACTTCAATTCAGCTAACCTTGCTCAGTGTACAAGCACTTAGCTTCAGTGCATCTACTACCACATGGCTAGTGGTAATCCATAAACAATCGTTTCAGGTATCGGAGTTATCTTTGAATTTCTAACTTCACATAAAGATTTCTAATAGCATACAAAGCACCCCATTTTTCAATCATTCTGACACAGTTCCGATTAATCAATCACTATAAAACAAATATGAAAATCTGTAGAAACTGAGACCTTTGGATTAGTAACATTCCTCGCCTGAGGTTTAAAGATGATGGAAGAGATAAGTCTGAAGAAAACGTCATAGAGGAAGAGTTTTAAAAGCGTAAGGAAAAGTAATCTACGACAAATGTCGGAGAAATAAAACACATAAATTAATTAATCACTTTTCATTTAATAAAAAAATTATCCTTACCGCAATTATAATTATATTAATATATACACCGACTTTGAAAACATTTGATAGCTATTTACACTTGCCTTATTTGACTGATGTGCTCCAAAAATCATATCATCACTCTTATCCACAGGAAAACCCACCAAAGAAGGACCAAGCATTTTCGATAAATTTGAAGAAGGCATTTTACAACTTTCAGATGCAGCCACTCTAAAAAATAAAACACAGATATTTAATTTCATAATCTCTAAAGGACATATTTATTCATATATATTTTTCTTGCGCTATATATTTATTCATATATGTATAGTGTTTTCCCTGCTGACACCTGTCTATTTCAAAATAGTTTCCCTTTCTTCCTGCCGGTACATCAGCTTCAGCTACCAATTGGGTTTTATCGATGGTTTCACAGGTTTGTTTAGCGGTGTGAGGACGTGCGTTGAAGTGGTGAAGAATCACACCTTCCTTCTGAGATCCACGTTTCTTCAATCATGGTTGGCTGGCTTCACCTTTTTTTAAAAGTTTATCTGAGTCATATTGGCAGTTTATACTACACTGTTTTCCAAGATAATCACAAAAAACCGTAACATCTGCTTCACAAAATACTGACATCATTACTTTTCCGATGGTCAAGTTTTGATTTTTTTGGTCCAGTAGAGTTGGCATAACCATTTCCACTGCATGCTTTGCCTTTTTCATTCTGTCTCATAATAGTGAACTTCACTCCTCCCTTGTCTTTGGAGTGACTTACATATTTGTACCTAGTGTCGACGCAGTCAAAATATATTAGTGAGTTTTTATGCTCTGATGTAGTGTTTTCTTCCGTGTATTTAGTTTATTTATACATGATTTAATGAAGTAATCACTTGAAAAGATATCAGCTCCAAACCACGTAAACAAATTAAATGTAACTAAAAATCTTAGGTTTAGACATTATATATATACCAGTTCACAAATGAAGAAAAGCAACACACGGAGAAAGAGACACACTTACAAACTCAAATTTTCGGATGATCCGAAAATTTGAGTTTGTAAGTGTGTCTCTTTCTCTGTATGTTGCTTTTCTTCATTTGTGAACTGATTTGCGTCCAGTTTGGATCGTTTTTTCGAATTTTAAGTGGATATATATATATATATACATAAAACACCACAGTAAGAATATAAGAAAAAAATTATAAAGATCTTTCAATCAAAACAAGTGGTCTTCGTCAGAATCACACTGCTCCTGGTGAAGACTCAGACCTCTTGTTCTGATTGAAAGATCTGCGTCATTTTTCTGATACTATTACAGGGGTTTAGACATTCTTTGTTCACAACACTTTTATAATCTAAATTATAGTTACATCTCTAATATAATTAGGTAATATCAAAAGTATAGCATCACTGAAATGGGGTTTATTTACTTCTTGAGATGAAGAATGATATAAGCAAGAGTGTCTCTGTTCGGTCTGGGCAAATCTGAGACAATTCTACAAAGATTAGCTTTCCTTTCCTTGCTGAAGGGCAGATCGACGGCGTTACAAAGAAGAGCTCTCCTGGTATTCGTGACCAATGGTTCCTTCAGTGACCTCAGGAAGTCTTTAAGACAGCTGCACACTGTGTGAATGTCGTCTACCGTTGACAAGTTAGGAACTCCTCGACACTTCAGCAATCTCTCCTGCATCAAATAAAACCCATTATTTCGATTTGCATATAACCTAAACAATTTACAACAAACGCAATTTTGAGTTCACAATTCTACAATAAAAGATATATATTTCTGATATCCTAAAAATATAAATTACGAAAGAACTATTAACATTAGAGTGGCGCAATTTCTTTTTATGATTACAAATCAGTTAAGTAAAGAACTTAGCAGCATTTCACTATTATTTCCCTGCTTCTTAATTGTAATTCAGTTCAAGTGTAAATAGATTTAGATGCCTATTAAGTTATATATTACATATATAATAAAGGGTACTTCAATAGTTCCTTAACAATTGAATAGGCCAGTTCATCAAAGCAGAAGAGGACTTGGAGTGGGGTGGAGTACGAAAGTGCTAGAGTGGTTGACAATCATTTGTTGCGATTACAACCTTGAGAGAGGTACAACCCGGGCTTTGTAAACACAGTGTAATTTCGCAATAATGATTGACCTAAATTTCGACCGAAGCTAAACGAAAATCCAATTAGTACGTAGTCATTTCCATTAATATGGGATAATGACAATATAAACGGTCAACAATATAAACAATTACAACTCTGGAAATAGAATTCTAGAATCAATTTTAATACAAGTAAACATCACATCAAACTCGTTGACAATATTTGAGTTTGATATTCACAAAACCATCCAATTACATCAAACTCTCTGGAAAAGTCGTATCAACTCATAGATCTTCAATTTAATGATTTCATTTGATTTATTGTGGCTGTATCCATATTATGAAATTTAAAAAACTAGAAGTCATTTATCTACAATATCTAACATTATTACGATTACAAATTATTAAATTAAGAGCCTGAGACCCATGGGACTCTTGTGAACCAAGACCATTTTCGTGCTTCTATTTGTTATTTCCAAAATAAAAATAATATTTTAAGAACCTTAATGGATTTTGTAATTGTCCGTAGGAGTATCTCATATTTGCATTGGTTTTAAGATTATTTTTCAAAAAGCATAGGTGGTCTCCTCAACGCGACTCCCCCGCGTTTTCATAGAACGTGTTTAAAGCTCTCCTCTACTAGACAGAGTCTCGATTCTTCGTATGTTCTTGATTGCAGCATAGATAAGTATATATTAGGAGAGATTAGTAATTCTGCATATATTTTTAAATCTTTCCTTTCAAGGTTTATTATTTTCGGTTTATTATTTGACCACAAATTCAGATAGAATTGAAATGAGGTTATAAAATGAAATTAAGACCCTGTTGTCCTTAACACCTTTTGACAACTTCCATCTATAAATGGCATCCGACAACATATAGACCAAACATAAATGCTCCTTCTATTTATTTTTTGAACATGACACCTACCATAGAGATAGTTCCATCTCGTTTCAGTCTCAACACTTCAAAATTACTTTCAAAATGTCTATGGGAGAAGGGAGGGAGTTAAATATATATTCCATGTTGAAAATGCTCAATGAAACTAATATTTGGATTTAAAATATTGTAACATCGTAATTATAAATCAAAACTTAATCTTTAAATAATAAAATTATTCGTTTAACAAAAATATAATAAATTTAATTCAAATTCAGTACTACTTAGGATAATTCGAAAAACAAGGATAATTCAAAAATGTATTTTTGAATTTCACTGCTTATGTTTTAAACATGAGTTGTTCCCTTATTTTAATAAATCAGTCTGTCCTAAAAATCAAAAGTTCTCACCATATAACCAAGAACAAATGATGAAATGATTTATGCGAAAACAGTATACTTATTCTGGGTACAGACTGACAGTCTGGAGACTACAAATAAAAATCTTTCGTTACCTTGAGAGATTTGACCTCTTTTTCAGAACCAGGCACACGATAGATACCGATTTCGTTTAGTCCTCGGGATTCAATCTCCTTGATGCAATGGATTACAAGAGCAGGCACCATGGGCGGCATACTTGGAGTAAAATCAGCTATGGTGCCATAACCCTGTAAAATCAACATGTGTCTTAATCACTACTTCATCACACCTTCATGGAGTCATACAAATCTAGAGTGGCCTACACTCAACTTTACTTTACGTAAACAGAATATCACAAACAAATACGTAAACACTTTCACAACCAATTTATTTTGGTTTATTTTAATGTGGCTATCGTGTAGAGTGTAGATAATAATACAATATCTGTGGTAAAGTATTATCAACCTCATGGATAATCAACTTAATGAATTAATTTGTTTTAATAACTTAACGTTTATATATATACTCCTGTCGCCGCCCTGTCTTCCTGCGGGACTCTTCGCTCTTCACACCTTCTTATGACGACGATGGTCGAAATATCGATGTGAGTTATGTCTGTGTGTTTCCTTCGTTTTGAATTTATTTTATATATATACGTTTCACGATGATCACAAACACTAAGGAACAAACACACTTACTGTCTCCAGTAACTGAGACAGTAAGTGTTTGTTCCTTAGTTCTGTGTTTGTGATTCATAGTGAAACGTTTGTTGTCCTTTTGGATCGTTTTCCTGTTTACAATATATATATATGAATCACAAAAAGTGAGGAACAAATACTTTTTCCTGCAACATACATCATAATGTTATATTAATAATTTAAATGTTGAAACCCATTTTCCTCATGCATTGCTTGTGTGCTTCAATATAATCTTGGCAATTAGCTTCTCCATTTTCAACAATGCAAGTGTCTCTGGCTTTTTTTGTTTCAGGACAAGCACAGCAAGGTTTCAATTTTTTTGTTGATGAAGCTACTTGTTCACTAGATGTATTTGGTTGTACCATATTAAAAAATAATTATTTTTTTTATTTTTTTTTTTCTTATGGAACCGGGTTAATGATAACCTCAGAGGCAACTTCACAAAATGGGTTTCAACATTTAAATTATTAATATATATATATATATATATATATATATATATTATATATATATATATATATGAATCACAAAAAGTGAGGAACAAATACTTTTTCCTGCAACATACATCATAATGTTATATTAATAATTTAAATGTTGAAACCCATTTTCCTCATGCATTGCTTGTGTGCTTCAATATAATCTTGGCAATTAGCTTCTCCATTTTCAACAATGCAAGTGTCTCTGGCTTTTTTTGTTTCAGGACAAGCACAGCAAGGTTTCAATTTTTTTGTTGATGAAGCTACTTGTTCACTAGATGTATTTGGTTGTGCCATATTAAAAAATAATTATTTTTTTTATTTTTTTTTTTCTTATGGAACCGGGTTAATGATAATCTCAGAGGCAACTTCACAAAATGGGTTTCAACATTTAAATTATTAATATATATACTATATATATATATATAATATATATATATATATATATATATATATATATATATATATTATATATATTAATGTGACTATCAGATTATGGTTCAAACAAACAATAGGACACTAACATAACTCATTTTAATATTTCAACATTTGCTGTCAAACTTACTAATAAAAGCAGATAACGAAATATTGAAGTCAATGTGTTCACAGCAAGTTTATATATACAATAAAAATAAATATAAATCGGGTTTTTCGGTCAGAATTCCAGTTTTAAAAATAAATCAACTCTCAAATGCCAAATTTTCGGTTTTATTTTAAAACCTTCAACATAAAAAGAATACACAGAATCATTCTTACAACATTGTTATAATTACACTATAACATAATAATATAATTATTATATTATAATAACATATTATAATTATATTACTAGTTAACTTGAATAAAACTAGTTAACTGATCAATGCACTCAATTTTGCAATTATAACAACTATTAAATTTCGATTTCATTATTCAAAGTAGGTAAGTAACCTCGATTTGTCACCTGTATCAGAAACTAATTAAAATTACAAAATAAATAGATATGAGTCCACAATCGGATTACATAAAATACTTATAAAGATTTCTTTTTTAACATAATTTCTTACATTGACATTATGTAACTTTATCAACAACTATCATTTAAACTGAAATATATTTTTTATAAATTAATATATTGTTACATGATTACTTTATTAATATTTAATGCTATAATAATAAAATATTATTATTATAATAATAACTTATTAACTATAAGTCCAAAAATAAACTAAAAAGGAATAGATGTAACACTTGTAATTTTCAATATATCGTTATCACAAGAAAAAAAGAGACCAAGCTGATTATTTAAGAATTAAATCAATAGTTTATGCTAACAAACTACGAACATTAGAAGCACTAGAAAGATGATATTACACACGAAAAGGTAAAAGAAAATTTGTACTTCGAGTAAAAGTTTGGAAGAAAGTATGTAGTAGGTTAACTGCATACTTCAATAATCATTTACCTGTCGGTCCAGACTTTTTACTTCGCTCTGTAGGAGATAAAGTAAATGCACACATTATAATTAATAATAATAAAAAATAGAAGTTAAACTGATCTACCTAGGCAAATGTAATAACGGACCTTATGAAGGGGAGTACTCGCAACGGGAACGCAGGGAAGAGGGACGTTTTCCCGACAGACTGTATGTGCCACAGCCTTGCACTCCTTGCATTTGGCTGCGACTTTGGAAAATTTCACTCTGCAACAGAAACATGTCGAAAGGCTACAGATTTGAAATGACAAACACAATTATACAGTTTAAAGCTAACACAAATTTAACCCATATACGAGTACGTATATCGGTTGATCGAAGAAAGTGAATTTAAAATAATAAAGATGGTGAAAGCGTAAGAGTGACTATTAGAAAGAAATATGCATCATTCCTCTATACAAGAGGGTGAATACTTTGACTAATAACACTATTGCAAATGCATTTCTGTTTTCTTTAGATAACATCCTCGATTACCTAGTTGCAAAGAAATTGCTAAAAGTAGGAGAAAAGGAGATTGTTTATGGATAATGAGACCTAACACGTTGTGAATGATGAGAAAATTCATATAGATCTGTTTTAAAATAATTTGCAATTATATTGTTCCTAGAAATGATGTCTAGAACCTCACTTTGGCCAACAAATTTACTTTTCCATGATGCACTATTAAACGAATAACAATGTAGAATGCATTGCAAATCTTCAAGTCGTCGTAGTCGTCTTAATTTCTAGAGAATTGAGGCTTCAGTTTCCTATTTGGACCTACATTCATATATAATACATAAATCCGTTGTAGGTTTGGTTTTATTTTTTCTATTATTCTTAGTTACTACATTAGCTGTGCTCAAACTTTCACATGTGTATTAAGAGCACAAAAAGAACATACCAAGAACATACAAGAAAACTAAACGTAGTCTTAATATATTAACAGAAAATACTGAAATTTTATACGAAGAGAATGACCAGATCTGTCTATAATATAAATTCTTGGCCAAAAATCGGAGGATTAAAATGGACTTTAACAATATACTACTATTGTTCCGGGAGTCTGCATCTGTGTTATATTAAGAAAAATGTGAAACCTCCTCCTCTTATACAGTTTCTGTGCCTTTTTGTTGGCGTTATACAGGGCTAAAATCCTGACAAATAACCTTGTGCAAAAACAAGGTTATCATGCAAAACAATTTACATAAAAACCAATAATTCTACTTTAAATAAACAAAGCAGCTATTTTAATACATGTAGTTTTAAGAGTTTTGACAACAGTTTTAAAATCGTAAGATATTTGGGAACAGTTAACCGGCTGACCAACCAACTCACCCCTCTTACTTCCTCTGTCCCTCCCATCAGTTCTAGCTTGTTCATAGTAATAATGCTAACATTTAGGCACTGTTTAGTTATTGAAGTGATTTATTGCTGACTAGTTTAATTCAGTGTTTCGCCTTATTCCTATGCAACTTTTTAAAATACTGTTGACAATACCAGCTATTCATCGCAAATAATAAGATTGGAAACTATCAGCAAAAATGTAGATTTTCAAATATTTAATGGTTTTTTTCTGTTTCTTTGAAGTGTTCTAGTAATTAAAGACAAAAAAAAAAAATTAAATGCAAAACTTTTAAATAGCATCATAGTCAATAGAAGAATAAATTTAAGCGATAAAAATATACAAAAAAAATAAGCTACTTTCAAGTCAACTTTGGCCATCAAAGAGTATCAGAAAGCATCGAAAGTATATATACTTAACATTCTAAACTAAATAAAAATAAATAACTTACATTATGATTGTTGTATGTATGCTTGTATGGAAGTCCACTTCGTTTCGGTAGGTTCTATAAGTTCTAGTTAGTCTGGTCAGGTGTTTCGTTATTTTGTTAAAAGACGCTTAATTTTATAATCATTAAACTAAACTCCAAAGATATAGTTGGATGTATATTAGATTCTGATACTTTTAAAAATTCTTTTCAAGCTTGTAGCCTAACTGTTAAGGGTTAGTTCTTATTCTCTTATACCAAGAGTCCCCTACTTTGCAGTTAACTAAGGACGTTTTTTTGTCCAATATTATTGATATGTTCTTGAAATTGAAACATATATTCAATATTGATTTAATTTTTCTCGGCAAAGTCTAACTTTATGAATGCTCAGGGGGAGATCTTTACAGGTTTCTGCAGCAATATGCAGGAGCATTTCAATGTTTAATTACTTCTGTAAAATGGTAAACTAGTTCACCATTAGGATGGTCAAAATATTGAAACGTGAGTTTCATCTGTCATGTTACGTAGTTGTTGAACAATTAATTATAATAGAAAGTAACATAAATAATCCCTATTTACTAAGTTCCACGAGGAAATGAAACTATTAAGAACCTTCAAACAGTTTTAAAAATTTAATTAATAAAGTTTGGATCAATAAGGTACGAGTATATTATAGATAACTTAATAAAAATGATATACTTGTTTCAACTTACTTTTTGCCACATGCATTACACTCTTCCCCCTTGATGAGAGCCTTCGTATTCCAAGAGTGAGTTCGGGTGTTAATCTTATTTGCGTTCAATGTGGTTAGAACTGAAGCAGCTTTCATCATAGGACTCAATGTCTCAATCTCACCATCTGATAAAGCTAAAAAACACTTCACCTTAACAAACAGGTTTTTATGATATCAAAAATGAGTATTTTACTTAACAGACTTTTCAAAAGTTCTAACGAAATGAATGAAAACTACCATCTCATGGCGAAGAGTACAGATGTTAGTTTGTGCACTTAAATTATACATATAAATATGTAGTATAAAAAAAGATATATAACCTATGTTGAAATTCATCATAGGATGATATCTCAGTATCTATAGTCATATCTCATTGGTTCATACATATGCTGTCATAAAATTTACTCGAAGAAGTAGCTGCAGCGAAGGACATTGCCTAGTCGAAATCAGAGTTTTGCATTCATTATTATATGAAATAAACACAAATGAAAGTAATTCAATCAATTCAAAATTACAAAATCGAGTTTCCAGCAGAAATACACATTTAAGATTTTCGCGTTTTTTTGGTCACAAAATGACCACAAAAAAAATTTTCTTTTTAGTTAACTTTGACTGTAGATAGGGTGTGGTTCGCAGAGAAACGACCCATCAGGGTCAAAAGTTCAAAGAACTATTTCAATGGTGATAAACGAATAGCTGAAAGATTCTTTTTCCATTGATACGGATATAAAATTATATACATATATAAATTAACAAAAAAAAAGGTAAATTTTGCGTTTAACCTTTATGCTCTGAATGGCTCTGACACATTTCAAAACGATGGTGATCACACTGCTTTAACGGATCAAACGTAAGTGAACTCAATAATAAATACATGGATGAACTCTGTATTTTTTTAAAGAAAGGGGTATTTCAGTATATTTTCTGAATTAAGATATTTTCTCGCTAAACAAGTAGTGATAGCAAAAATTCAAAAAAGTACTTAATCTTAATATAGCCCTAAAAATGCAGAGGGCAACTTAAAATTGGCAACCAGCTGTACCTGTCGGATTGGTTTACACTGAATTAAAAAAAAAATTACACGCTACTTCCTGATGTCCCGTCATTGGTGTTGGACTCGTGGTGGCTGTGGTTCCTCACCTACGAAGGGTACACTGTCCCTTGTGGTTGAAGGGCGTCGCAGTGTGAAAAGCAGTATCTTCTCGGGAGAGTGCCTGCAGAACACCTCGACCTTACCATTGGGAAAATCCATGAACTGAATTTGGGTGGTGGACTTTATTGCCCGTACCCACCCTTGAAGTGAGCCCCCAGGTCCCAGGGAAATGGTTATCCCCATTTGACGGGGGGACGACAGAATCTTTATGGATACCATTGTAGTCCTTAAACTGATTGGATTTGGATACATCCTGACCACCTATGAGAGGAACACTGCTCTTACCTCACACAGAAATTACCTCTGGATACCTGTTTTGATATTAGAACGTGTACCCAGCCTTTCGACCATATCACGTATACCTCTGGATACCACCAATGAAGCAATAATAATAGTGGTGAAGCTGCCCTAGCAACGGAAAACTTAATTAACAGACACATTGAAATTCTGACATGTGTCCATGTATTAGAAATTCTGTTTGATGGTTGTATTTTCAGTTAAGATCGTAGACTTAATGCTCTGTCACTAGATTCTCACTACTGACTATTTAAGAGTAGGAATCACTCCACATTATTCATTATACTAATTAATGGTTAAAGTATACACTTTGTTATCAGTTATGCAGCACTAAACTCAAAGGCTGGTAATGGGCTTAAAGTATACAATAAAATAAATAGCACATACCTGGAAAAAGGGGAGGTGCAGAAGGCTCATAAGGGTTAATGTTTTCCTTTATTTGCTCAGCATTATAAAGTGTACTGGAAGCAGTGGGCTGACCATCACGAGGAATATTTATAGTAGTTGTAGCCACAAGTTCTTCACCTTGTTCCTGTAAATATTAAACAAAATCTTCAAACGACTTTCACAGGAAAACTATGAAATGAAGTCAATATTTTACATTCAGAATCCATACAATCAGCAACTACGACTACTTAATCATTTTATCGTAAGTAAAAAGAACACCTAGTGTTTGAAATGCTTTACATAAACTATTTGTAAGTGCCAAAATTATTTTCCCAATATTAACGTTTCCTATGATATCTACTAACTGTACTTTCATTGTAAAAACGTATGGCATTTTGCAAGGTAGAAATAACATCTTGCAATATCAGTGTAAGGACCTAATTTTACATCGTACTCAAAATTTGATATCATATAAAAATGAACTGGGAGCACTGATTAACTGACATGTGTAAACATAATCAAAAATTCGAGTACAGTAGAGAAGAAAAATATCAACAATAGTAACCAATTTCAGCTTAGCGACACATATGGCACAGTAACAGCATAATACAATATTGCATCATACATTTCTCTAGAGTGAAAAAAAAATCAATCTGCATATTGATTGATTTATTTTTTATTTATAAAGTTCTTGTATGTTTATCCACCTTATTGTTTTTAGTAATAATGGATCACGGGAAAGGTCTTTTTTGTTCCTTATGACGGATGCTGATTTCAGGTGATTTATATTAACATCTTTTAATTATTCATTACTATGTGTTTGGACTTAAAAATAATTAAAAAACTTAATATCGTTTCTAACATTAAGTTAACGTTGAGCCAACAGAAAAATTAATAAATTGGAATTATTTTACATAAAATTAATTCGGCCAGAAATTGGCTAATAATAAACGGTGAACAAACCATAATAATAATAAAAATAATTAATTTGACGATTTGGTTGTATATAATACTGATAAACGTGATTTAGCATTTCTGTATAGCAGAGAATCCACATAAATTTGAATATGTTAAAATTAAACTATTTTAAAAAAATAGTTTTTTTTTAAAATAAACCATTAAAAAAAATCGAATAGAACTTATACAAATAGAAAAAACCTGGAGTGGCCTACACACAACTTTACTATAACTTAAATAATATCGAACTTCTTGACAACCAGTCGTTTATTTTTATTTAACTATCGTTATGCAATAAAATGCACTCATTAGCTCCCACTATCTCTGTTGATATCATTGAAAATCTTGAACCTCCGTTCTAATAGGTCCAATATCACGTATATTGGCTTGTATTCCACTTGAACTAATACCACATTACTTTGGCATCGGATTAGTGATTTTCAGAAACTCCGGAAATATGTTTATGTCTAGAAAAAATGACATCTAATTGATAATTTCAATTAGTTTTTATAGAATCTCTAATAATGAATATAACTTATATTGGCTACATAAATAATGTACATAAATACCGGTAGTCTACATAAATTATATTGACTAATAAATACACACAAAATTGCTTTGTTTGATATTGTAGTTACGGTCACCTAAGAAAGTGATATTTTTACTAAAGTTTAAATATTACAAAAGTTCTGTTTTTTAACGTTCGTTACTAAAAATGAATACCATCCTCCTACGTGATGCTGAATGTCATTATATACCGATAAATTTAATAATTTTACCATATTTTATACTCATAAAACAAAGTGTCTTATTTTAATAAAAATAAAGAACCTTGCTTCGTTTATCAATCAGCAAATTCTCTGCTTCAGAGAATACACAATTTTCCCTCCGAATCACACAACCAACTCCAGCCCACCACAACAACAAATATTCAGTCTAAAACCGGTATTAAGTCTTGCTGAAAGGTGCAATATATATATATATTGATTAGAGCATTTCATGAGATAAATCCAGCATACCATAGAAAGGAACAGAAATTTATGTTTATTGGCGGTGATTTTTACATCTAAAAATATTATTCCTCCTATACCTCATATAAGACATTAAATTACTTAATTTTTTTTATTTCAGTGGATTCACTAAAAAAATTTCCAAGTCAATGTAAACCAATGCAAATAAATATCAATAACTTCGACACGTATCTGTTAGTCTAGGATAAACAATCATTTTTTATAGCGTTATTGCTCTTTGCCGTAATTGAAATTACATGATTTTGTTTATGAATTGCTAATTTTTAGTAATTTTTTGACAAATTTTCATACTTTTTTAATGAGCCGTTGAGCGTCAAAAAAAAAAATGTTGTCTGATAATAGAAAATGTACTGTAACGCTGTTTTGGTGAATGTAATTTTTAAAAAAATTATCTCATACTCATTCTCCTCTCCAGAATGTTCTATTTTTAGGTATAGTTTCATTTTGATCTGTTAAACGGTATGGCTTCTATCGCTTTCACAAGCTTTCAGATTAAATTATAAATCAACATTTTTACGTTTTATTGAAAAAAAAAATTCCCGTTGTTTTAAAAAAGTCCATCATGCTTAATTGCTCCCAAACAATAGGGTTCATCTACACTACATAGATGAATTTTACACTATGGGACCATTTTTCTGTAAAATATCAACTTGATCCATCAAAGATTCCAGTCCTTAGTGTAACCACAAATTTTAGATAAATACCCACCCAGCCACACACACACACAGACATCATCGAAAAAACTTCATAAAACGACTTCTGGGGGCTCAAAACATGTAATTCCGTCAAAATCTCGAGATCGAATTTTTTCATGATCACTATACTTTACTTATAGTAAAGTCAATGATCAAACCACAATATGAAATGGGAAAACAAGACTAAGATCTTTCAACCGTAACAAGCGGTCTTCGTCAGAGTCAAAAATACCAAGATCTTAGTCTTGTTTTCCCATTTCATATTGTGGTTTGATCATTGATTGTTATTTCACGTGTTTATGTGAAATCTTTTTATAGTAAAGTAAAAAGGATATTTAGAAATTTGTGATCAAACATGATTAAAATAAGGCATGAATTTAAAAAAAAAAATGAAAGTTACTAATAACTTGCAGTGCTCAATGTTACCAATAAAATAAAGTGTAAACCAATGAAATATTATCAGATCTTAAAGAAAGATAATATATAGTATTATTTATGTATATAAAGTGCTTGGTAAAAATACTTGCATCACTAACTGGTCAATGTCAAAATGAAAGGAAACACATGGAAAACACCAATTTGACACATTTGGATCTTATTATAATTTCGAGGACTTAAGTAACGCGAAAGAGACTGTGTAAGTCTCCACACATTACTAATAGGCTTTTTTTATTTTAAGTGTTTCGAACACTTCAACTACAAGTTGAAGGCTGGATTCTGGTCGGCTTCTACTCCTACATTTTGGAAGTTTACCTGACGATGGACACGAAGTGTTCGAAACGCGTAGAATAAAAAAAAAGTTTTTTTTTCATTTAGCTTAGAAGGTATAGGTATGGGTGCCTTAAGTGAAAAACCCTAGGAGGACGTTGGGAAGTTCAAGTAGAATACTAAGAATGAAAAGACGCCCAATACTCACGTTCAATTCATTTATTTTGCTAGCATTCCTTTCAGATCGCCTTTTCTTCATACCCTGCTCTGAAGATCGCTTCTTTTGACGTTTGTTTCTTGTACGAGGAGCCATATTCTCTTCGAGAGAAGTGTCTGAATCTAGGTCCAGAGTATGACTTAAGTTGTCAAATAAACAATCTACCAAAGATACAAACATTATAAAAATAATGTAAATAATTACACACTAATTCAAAAAATTTATGGAGAACTTATGAAAAAAGATAATGAATGTACTTTACCTCAAATGGTGACACAAAATGGTTATTTACACAGTTTTTATTCAAAGAAAATCAAAATTTCACTGTTTTTAATTTTACTCTCCTCCTCTGTTTCCAACAATCACACATTGAAGCGAAAACCTTTGTCGGTATTTTACGGGCGGAAGGTGCGGCAACTTCTTATTTGGCGCTCTCTTTTGTTATGGGTTATGGGCGAACTACATTACCCAGTTGATTTTGGATCGGGATTTTTAAATCTTACTTTACTCAATCTTATTAGAGAATAGGTCCCTACCGCGTGCCTGGGATCGAACAGGTTCGGGAATAACAGCCTTTAGTCTTCATTGAGCGACGAAATATGCACTAGCACAAGACCGTCTCCTGCATGAAAGATCTCTGCGATTTCAGCCATAAAGATAAGCACGGCTACAATCATACCACATCTGATCCTCATTAATGTTTGCTATTCTATCTTTACTATTAATTATTTTCCTTTAACTTAGACAATTAATTGACAGACATAACCGATGAACTAAAAATAAGCTTAATAAGGGATCTTAACCGAATGAAAATAGCAATAGTGCTTATTAAAAAATGAACCTAATTTCCTATTCTTACTTCAATAAATTTAAAATATGATTTCAAACTGAATTAGTTTTAACCATACGATATTTTCCAACAACTGGATTAGAACACGGAGAGATATGTGACACTAGCATTCTTCCCAGGGCTGTGAAATAGGAGTCAGCAGTGTTGATTAAGAATGAGCGTTATCAAGTTGGAGAAAGAGTATATTGGAAAGAATCTGTAAACCTTATTAACAACACATTATTTTCCTAACCTACGTATATAGAAGTTCTCGAAAACTTATTTCACTACAGATCATTCCAATATTATCATTATATTATGGAAAAATATAACTCATTTTCAAATTTTACATCTTTAAATGAACTGAAACCTCCAGTATTTTTAAATTTAACAGCTTCTTCCAAATATCCACAATTACCTTTGTTTTGGGTAAACATGCAGATCATGTTTCTCCATTGATATACAGCCTTACAAACTGGAATGTTTATTCAGGCAGCTTTTTTCAAATGGCCTCTTCAGTTTATGCTGAACGTGTACTAGATTAGAGTAAGTTTCACACTTAGTAACCTAGTTTATATGACCATAAAGATCTAGACAAAATAGTATCTTGTCATCTGCACTGAAAGTGGGTCAACGAAACACAAGGCAGCAAGTGAGAGCATCAAAAGTCCTATAAAGGGATTTTTAGCTAGTAGCTAAAGGCTATAGCGAAATTTTATTTTCCTAGAGTACTTTTATCAAAGACGTTTTTCCAAACATCACTTTGTCAATATGACGTTTTGTCCATAACGGCTTTTGTCAAATGTACTGCTAAATACAGTTAGCGTAAGCTGTTTCCTTAAAATCATTCTATATATTTTGTGTTTTCGCCTGCGTGTTGCTGATGAGTGACTACGTATTACAAAACGTGAGCAAAGTGAAATCTTCCGACTAAACATGGCAAGGTTTTACAACAACTTATGCTGTTTGTGGCACACTTTTACAAGTTTGCTTACCAGTTAGTAAAAGTGAAATATTGAAGCCAAAGCTAACCACGTCGTTGATAGATAGAAAAGTTCATCCTAACCGAAGTTGATCACATATTTATCATTTAGATATTACATTTGGAAAATAATTTCCGCAAAAAAAGTTTAAGTACAAATTATTTCTTGAAGGATACCAGATGTTTCCAAATTAGGGTTTACTTTCTTAGAGAAAAGAAAGATATATTTTACAAGGATCAATTATGCACAAGTCTTGTGGAGCATCAGATCTAACTGATTTTGATATGAGAGTTGACAGAACCATTATACAAGTCCTCCTCTGTCTTATGTGTTGAAAATAATTTTTAGAGTTACTAATTTTCTCATGAGTAGTTTTAGTAGATGTGCGCCTGACCTACGTTGCCTGGATTTTAAGGACTCTGGTACAACTCGGACAGCTGGGTCATAACAATGTAATGAGTGCGCATCCTTCCGTTTCCCGGGAATCAGTATCTTATCCAAAATCACGTATCAGTATTCTAGCTCAACTCACTAGGACTGAGCCATTTCTGTTGGAATTTAGCTCTGATTCACTATCGTTACTGTTCATGCTAGGCGGGAAAAGACATCCCGCTTCTGATAACATGGGAAGTATTTATTTTTACCCAACCGGAACTAAAAGAGCATCACCACGACCTGTCTCTGAAGTACTTGGGTCACGGTCGTCCTGTGGTGTCGATAGTTTTTTAAGAGCATTCCAGTGTTACAGCAGACTCTACTGGGCTCAAGCAATTATGACCCGGTGGACCAGTGACTTAGTTGATCACTTGATCAACAATGACCAGGTGTGTCCACAAGGGACCATTGTAGTAATGAGCTGAACCACTAACTAACCCAGTGAACTACATGCTTACCTCTATACTAATAGATCACGGGTTCCATTCTCACTCTGACCACGATTCCTTCATGCGGAAGGTGAAAACATCTGAGCACGTCATCCCTCACACAGGACATTAAGCCATCGGTCCCGAGCCTGTACGTACAGTAGGTACATGTTACAGACCTCTACTCTAGAAATAAACTTGGATTAGGTAAAATTATGACTCCAAAAATGTAGAATCAACCCGGTAATACGACTCAGCTCGCACATTACTAAAATGGGTGCAAAATTATAGTCACACTTTCCGTCACTATAACAGCACTAAATGGTGAAAGTCTATTAGTGTAAGTAGTGGAAAAAACTTTATTACTTACAATACTATTTTAAAATTAACTGTTTTACATCAAAGGTAAAGAAGAAATATCAAGATATAGGCAAATATTACCAGTGCTGTCGAGATCCTGAGTCAAATCTTTATTCCCAAAATCATTTTCGTACAGAAAACTCAGTCTCAGTTTAGTGTTTTCACGATTGCCTCGGCCAAAATCATCATTTATTACCTTTTTCACTGTCTCTAGATGGCTCAACTGAAAATATACAAAAATGCAAATCATTTTGTTTCGCTCACAAACAAACGAACAGATAACTAATTAACTTACTATACGATTTCTTTCTCGTAATACTTTTTCTGTTTTCCTTTTCTCCTTTTCAACCAATAATCTTGCTTCAGATAATTTTTTTTCTTGCGAATTAATAGTTTCATTCAATTTAGAAATTCGATCGCGATAACTTTTCATCTCTATGTTAGCATAATCTGAATATGATTTGTGATATTGACAATAATCTAAAAGAGCTAAAAAAAAGAATTATACAAAATAAGAAATCTAAATTAAATTGTTAGTCGCCATATCCCCACTCTTACTGCTGGTAGTACAGATAAGGTGTCACATGAATCCGAGGAGTAAAGGAGATATGGCGACTGTTCATAAATTTTTTTTAGTTTAAATTTGAAAAATGTGCATCATCAAAAGACATACTTTGAGTAGAAACAGTGTTTCCAGTTCTTCAAGGAAGGTAGTTTGGGTTAAGAGGCGTAGGACTGGCCCATGACATAAATTTTTTTATCTAATTCCAATTGGTGAAATTTAAAAACTAAATTATTAAAAACAAAATGTTCATTGGATTAGCAGGGGAAAAGCAAAAGGATTTGATGGAGAGCTGATTTAATTTACTATGATAAAATTCAAATATGCCGTGGTGTAACATGCGATAACAGTGGATTGGGCTTAAAGTCAGTCAGTCTGTCGTCTTCAATTTGTCTCTTGTCTGCTAGTTCTCGTCTATTCCGATAATCATTCCTCCAATAGACTCTGAATGGTTCTCCAAATAGTCGACTATTGTTTCACATAAAAACTGTGTCCAGTCAGTCTTGGCGCAAACATCCAGTTCGTCCATTATACTGTCGCGTGAATGTTTCAAAACTATCAGTCTAGTCAGTTCAATGGTAGTATGTAACTCTTAAATCGGAGCAAGAAAACCAGCTCCTCTGTCTGACTGATTGGGAAGTGTAGCATTTTTGTCTGTTCGGTTGTCTCTTGTAATACTTCCAAATCATACCGTCCCTGTTACTTTTTTCGTTTGAGAGAGTCATACCTTTGCCACCATTATCGATATTACAATATCGGCTTTAAATAGGCATATGAACATCGGAAAAGTAATTAACAGTTTATTATTTGAAAATAACCTGTCAATTACTGCTCTGATGAACAACGTGTTATACCTTCTACACCTACTCAACCAAAACAAATTACCTTCCCGGAGGTCTGGTTATTCAAGAAAGGTCTGGAAACCTGCAACGAACTGTTCAAAAGTCACCATGACACTGAACAAATGGATGGAAAGGACAAAGGGAGGGGAAACCAACCGACTGACTAAACGAAACAAAACACCTAAGGGTGCTCAGATAAGATACCCAATACTTAAAACGATGGGACTGCTTTATCACCGAACATTACCTCACTCACATTTTAACGTGAAGAAACTAAACAAATAGGTGTAACATTTCATATTAAATCAATAATATTAAATGTGGACAAAATAGAATTAAATGTATAACGGAATTTTTCCATCGTGAGAGCATAAACCTATAACGCATTTACGCTTCAATGAAAATTTAAATGAGTACAATGAATTAATTAGAAAAAAATTGATGTAGTCTACAGTCAACTTACTATGGTAAACATATTATCAATCTTGTACAAACAACAACTTGATTGTAATTTTCCAAGAACTAATGTGCAAATTACGAGGAATATAGTGTGTACAATAGTTTTAGTTTTTTTTACTTAAAAATCACTTATATTTGTTAAATCGGTATACTACCTCCAAAAAAATATAACATTTAAGTTATTGACAGGCATAGAACTTTTTCCTAAATGAACATGATAAAAAAAAATCAATGTATTTATGACACTTAAAATATTTCTTTCAAAAGTTGCATTATATTCTAAGAATCGAAGGATATACTAATGGCAATTTAGGAATTCTATCTGATACATATCACTCGTAAATATCATTACCATTAATGTGGCATTATCTCTAGTTGTTTATTATTTCATGAGCTTTGGCCAAGGACAGAGCGCTTCAATACCTAGCCCACATTTCGTCTTTATGGCATCCATAAAATTAATTAAAATATAATAAACATAAAATAATGAGAATCACTTAATTTCTTTACTCAGGCGTTGCCAGTAGAAATTAAGAAATTGTACAGTTTAGAAAGAAAAACCATGTGAACTTTTCACCAGTTACAAATTATTTAAAAACAATTTTCTATTAGCAATTATTTATGTTGACAGTCATTTTCTTGTACTTAAAGGATATTTTAAACATAAAGAGGAAACGTTTGCATGTGTGGAAACTTCATGTCCTGGGGTGAGAAATAATTATAATTATTTTATACCTTAATTTTAATCATGTAAAAGAATAATATATGTTTCAAGGTAAAATAAAAAGGAAGGGAGTTTACGAATTCGAATTAATATTTCTATTTTTATATACAGTCAATTTTTTTTTAGCAGATAATATTACTCTCAAGGGAAATTTAGCAGATAATTTTATTCTAGCAGTGTTCAGATTATTTTACAGCACTTTGTAAAATTTGTATAAATATAGCTACAAACAATAAACAATTTTATAACTTGTTTATACTGTTATAATGAATCTTTAAAATATGCATATTTGTAAATTTTGGTAGCAGTCCTTCCTTCAGGCATACATTGATGAAACTAACACTAAACTTAACTGAAACCTGTTTCTCAACAAGCTTCCTCATTACTTCGTCTACTTAGTAGAGTAGGAAATACACTTTCTGGTATCTTGTATACTTCGAAGACCAAGTAACGAGAGCGTTATTTAGTAAAACTGAGATGTTTGTTAAGAAACATGTATCAGCTAAATTTGGAGTTATTTTCAATAATATACATATACATGAACAGTAATTTCTATTTGTTTATTTTTTGGTCGAAAGATTTTAGCCCCAATTCTGAATTGGTAATGCTATTTAGACGATTACTTTCAGTATAAGTGTTTATTGTAAGAACTGTTTTGTATAAGTATTTCTGTAAGAATTGTTTTTCTTATTAAAGTCACAATAGAAACAATTTGATAACTTCTCAGGGTACAATTATTGATAAGCACCTTATTTTTATTAATTCTTTAAAATAAAAGACCGAGAAGTTACCTAATTGTATTTATTTAAATTTATAACAATTTTATCAAGATCTTTGAATATTATTACATGAGTCATTTAATGATTTTCTTAACCAACAGATAGGGATGTAACGAAGGGAGCTGAAATAAAATATTACAGCTAAATAAACTTATTTCTTTACAGCCTGCTACATCTATTTGTAGAACCAAGAAAAAAGGTTCTACTGTTTCAAGCAAGTATAATAGTTATTATTTTAAGAGACAAATTATTCAATACATTTTCATCAACTTGTAAGTTGATTAAATAATTCCGACTAAGTTAAAGTTTCATTAAAAAAATATTCTTAATTTAACATTTTAAAGAGAATTACCAGTTTATTAAACGATTATTAAAATATCTCAGTTAATTAAACTGACTACACTTAAGTTAGAGAATATGTTTACATAGAGTGAAGTTCAGTGAAAAAACAGATTTGTTTTTCTTTTAAACAAAAATTTTAACTAAAATGGATAAAATTACCAAATATTTATAAGTGAGGGAATTTCTTTACATAGTACTGCTTACGGATTCCAAAGAGTAAAATATCTAAAATGTATTTGGTTAAGTAAGTTTAGTTTAATTTAAATTAGTTCTTTTTAGCTTACTTGATCGATAGCAGTTAGCTCAAATATAATGAAAAATGTGTTCTACTGTAAAAAGAAAAAATCTGGTTTTACACTCAACTTCACTATAAGTAAACACGTTCTCAAACTTATGTATGATCAATTTATTTAACTACAAATAATTTATTGAACTAGTAATTGTTATTGAGACATTAAATAAAATACTAGTAAATTAACTATCAAGAAAAACAGGGCTGTGGAGTCGGAGTGTTAAGTCTAATTTATGGACCAAACTAATTGGAGTCTGTAAATTCTCACCGACTCCGATTACTCAAAAAAAAAAACAAAAAACATAAAAAAACAAGTAAGAAACATAGGCATCTAAAGTGCTGCGCTGACTCTGGTTTAGGGTCGAATTTATAAAAAAAATCCGAATACCTATGCCATTCTATTTGTAATGTATCTGCACACCATATTTGAACAATATGGTTGCTTCAGTTACAGAGATGTGATGCAAGCAAGACTTTTAAAAAGAGAGAGTCGAGGGAATGTAAGAATTTTCTTTTTTTAATTCAACTATGAATTTGTTTTATTACAATACTATGTTACAATAATGCGTATGAAAATTCTATTATAATTTTCTATGATAAACAGTCATCATTGAGCTACCTATTATATTTTTTCAATAAAGTTGGTAAAAAGAACATAAGAAAGATATAGGTATATCCATAAAGTTATTTATGACTTTAAAATTTTCCTGATGATTCACTTGACATTGACAAAATGCAATTTTAGTTGATAGATTGCAGTCAACACGAAAATGGTACAAGCATAAATTCCAGTTAGTTTATTAATTCAGTGCAATAAAAATAAGATCAACTTTCATACCATCTTAACGGTGGATGTTCTGTGACTATAAATAAAAAGTGCCAGCCAAAAACATGAAATACAACAGGAATTTGGCAAATGGTCAAACATCTCTTTTGTAAATAAAATAACAATCTAATAAACGGAGAAATAAACTACGCAATATAAAAATAATCAAAAACAGCTTTATTGATAAACAAAATTTTGCTTCAATTACAATACCTGAGTAATGTTTATTCACACTTGATATTTACAGTAGTTCCATGAGATACACCTATGGATTCATATTACAGTATAATAAAAAGGAAATCAAGTTCTATTTTTTGCTAAAACCTTTTGACTAAGTTAACTTTATCTCATGAAAATACTTACAGGTACCAAGCTTGAAAGTGATTCATTAACCGGTATGGTTTAATTTTAAGGAAGATAAATTACTTAATTAATTATACCTAACCATAATTGTTTATCTATGTTAAAGCCTGATTTCGATGGTTGTGAAAATTAAAAGGTGTTTAGGTTGAATTTAGAGGGTTCTAGTTTTTCTCAAGCCGTTTATGGAGGGATAGAAATAAGCTAAGGCGTAAGAAAACCTTTATCTCATTCTTACATGTTAAAGGTTTCTAAACTGCAACATATATACCTTCCCGTAAATTTTGGTAGCGTTCTTGCTATAAGCATATAATATTAAAAATATAATCACAATTTGCAGAAACATTCCTCTGTCTTCCTGAACAACATTTTTGTTATTCCATCTAAACTAAATAACATACTTCCTCCAGTCAACATGTTACACCTAGTAATCTTCGGTTTATATACTAGAAAATAGAAAGACACATAACCTAAGGTCATTGTGAAAACCACAATGTCCCTCTGTCAGGGAAGCTTACAACATATCTGACAAGAGGAATCATTGTAACAGGTAACAAAATGATACAAAAGGAAAGAGATCGTCACAGGCTTAAAATTATTGAAACTGTGTCATATAAAAAATAACACATAACCGCCAAGTTAAATCTACAACAAAAGTGCCTACAATGGTAGAAATGCCTTAATGGGAGCGATTCAAAAGTATTTTGTTTGTGAGGTTTAAACTATTACTGTTTCATTACTTCGGAAGGTAACCTGGTGAATCATCATCAATGAATAGGAGGCTTCATCTCATCACCAAAATCACAAATTACTTGTTAGTAGAAATTAATGTTTCAATTTATTCAATATCATTTTATAATTTACTGGGGAGATTAACCACTTCTCAATTTATTGGGAAGACCTCGAATGTAGTTAAGGGATACTTAATGAGTCTAAAAGCTTTTAAATCATCTGCACGTATGGATTTTTATAAATTACTTCTTTTGTTGATGTTTTAATTTAGAACTTCTAAATTAATAGAAGTTCTGTATGGATATATTCTCATAAGAATAATGCAGTAATAAAACTCCAAAACTTGGTATTACCACCGAAAGCCACCACTACCACTTTATTGACATGTGAGGAGTATAATAAACTTTGTAACGTTCATTGAAGATAAGGGAAAGAATTACCTGCACATTGTACCCAGGGAATAATGATTGAGAAACAATTGTCAGTTAAATTAGAAATGAAGTAGTTATTTTTTTCTACTTAAATTGTAAAGAAATAAATAATAAATTAAAAGAATAAATTTACTTACCCATGTAAGCCTTTTGAATTTCATCAAAAAGGAGGTCGCTTTTGTCAATATCTTCCAATAACAAAGCTAACTCAACTAAATTATTCATCGTATTGACATGCAGATGTAAATGTAATGTAATTCAATTCCAGGTTAAAATCAATTTAATACAAAAATAATATCATTAGAATCGACCGTTGAGTATTATAAATTATATTCGTTAGAACACTAAATAATATCTATGAAACCCATGACCTTATAATGAGAACTTCTTTAATTCAGATTATTTCTATATTTGAGGTATTAATTAATACTGAGAATATAATTACCGGTCACTATTGAATCAAGTTAACGTAATAATACTGAAACCAACTGGAGGAGATTTGAAATTTAACCGTAACAGTTCGTTTGAACAGTGTTACCAATTTATCTTAAAAAAAATTCTAACGAACACTGTTATCTGCGTGGGAATTGATATCTTTACATAGTTTAAAGGCTGATCTGAATTTGTGTATTTCTGCATTCAAATCGCTCAACATAAATTAAAACAACTACTAATTGAAAATATCGAATATACTCAAATAAAAAATATTTAAAGCAAGTAAGAGGTTGATAGCATAATAATCATGTTATGTTTATTTAAATAGTCCATTGGTAAGATCTTCACTTTTCAATTCAATAAAAATTTCCATTTCAAAAGTTATACAATATTAGACTTGAAAGATGAAAGATTAGGTCAATTACACATTGATATAGCATTAATTGTGTTAAATGAGATTTTGTTGTAAATTGGGCATTGAGAACGAATTAAATTATTTACTAGAATTTGTACCTGCCTTAACTCGAATACACAGGTTTTGAACTTGTAATGAAATATCTACCAGGCCTTTCCCACTGAATATTTTGATAGTTATAAGTGAAATACTTGGATGTTCAGGTTTTCACGTGTAATTCAAACACCTGCTATTTTCTGCTTTATAGTTCTTATCTTATAATTTGATAGTTCAACCTTGAAGAGTTTCTAAAGCTCTTTTACCTGATGTCCTCACGCTATTAATACTTTGTCTCATTTCTCAATCTTCATAGTTCGATTTGATTTTGGGTGATTTAGATTAAATTTTTGGGAGATTCAGAAGATAAAAAAACGGTTATTCAAATTTATATGATATTTAAATCGTAAGTTTTCAATAAAATTGCTTAACACTTACTGAAGATGAGTATAATAATGCAATCATAGCAATGAAAATCAAAAAGATTTATATCTTCACAATGACAACCTTTGATCTACCTAAAACCTACCCAGGCTTAGCCTAATGAACATATACAATTTAAAATACAATAAAATATATCAGAATGAGCAGTGATAATACAAAATAAACATTAACTGAATAATAAATAACCCAATATTGTAAAGTGCATAACAAATTGAAATAAAAGCATCTCCAATTGATCATGAGCTGAAATGATTGGATCAAAAAAATATACACTTATTGTAAATAAGAACTGCTTTGTTCAAAATCCCTTTAATTATGACTTTATTGAAAGCAGAACAAAAAGTTAAGGTAAATCAGTCCCGTTTAATTTGGAAGTAATATAAAATAATAAAAGTTAATCCAAATTCAATTGTTTCAAAGTTATTAGAACTAGGTGATCCTAAAGTATGTAATAAAAAAATGTTTCAATTCAACTGTTTTAAAACTTATTACAAGTGAATACTAGCAGTTTCGTTAATATTAAAATGAAGTTGGTTTATTAATTTACCATATTTAGTGTGAAAAACATATTCAGAATGTAATTTAAGACTATATATTCATTTGACAGCCTACGGTTTACTGACAACAATATTGTTTGGTATGATGACTTTGAAATTGTCATCCATTCTTCTCTCATTTCCCTTCCTTCAACATAATCCATTTTTTTATTTTTCTCTTCGATAATAGTATAATGAATATTGCAGTTATTAATTATCCATGATTATTATCTAATTATCCCTGAGCACACTGCTATTGGGCTGAACTCTTATATATAAAAATTAATTGAAATAAATTTTAATTTTCTCTAACAAATTAATTTTTGTTACTGATATCTAAATTATATTTTGCTAGCACTTTACTTCTTCCAAATAATCATTCACTCCTTTTTTTACTAAACCAGGTTTCGACAAGTCAGAATTATCTTTAAATAATATAGTATTCCCATTATACATGACTATCAGATTACAACTACACTATCTTTGCTTCAATCTGTGTAAAAAATGCAAATTGTCTACACATCAAATTCATAGCATGAAAAACTCTTCTGTTCTTAAAGTCACTTTAATGGGATGTGACTATTCGAGAAAGAGTTGATTTGTTATATAAAGAAGAGGTCAAGAGATAATTTTGAAGGCTGACACATTGGAGTATTTAATGTTTAGTTTTTAATAAGAAACCTTTATTTTTTATACATCCTTAAATCTTAAGGAAGTTGTATTAATTAATCTATAACCACTTTTATTTTTATTATGTTTAATGTTATCAAAATTTGCAAACTTTGAAAATTTCAATTTTTAATGTCTCTTACTAAACTTATGAGGTAAGTGGGGCGCTGTATAATGTACAAATTTATATCAAACTTTTAACAGTTTCACTCCTTATACTTGTAAAAAGAATCTTAATTTCGCTTTAATAGGTGAGTACAAAAATGAAAAGTAACAGTAGGTAATGTCAAAAAAAGTATTATATTTATTTTCACAGTAATAGTAACCTTTTGATCTATTTAAAAACTTCTCTGGGCTAACCTGAATAAACATTTGTAATGCCATTAAACTAAGAACTGTATGTATTTTGTACAATAAACAGATAGAAAAACAAAAACTTATATATATATATACATATGACAGCTTAAGGAAGTTGTATTATACAATCTTAAGGAAGTTGTATTAATTAATCTATAACCACTTTTATTTTTATTATGTTTAATGTTATCAAAATTTGCAAACTTTGAAAATTTCAATTTTTAATGTCTCTTACTAAACTTATGAGGTAAGTGGGGCGCTGTATAATGTACAAATTTATATCAAACTTTTAACAGTTTCACTCCTTATACTTGTAAAAAGAATCTTAATTTCGCTTTAATAGGTGAGTACAAAAATGAAAAGTAACAGTAGGTAATGTCAAAAAAAGTATTATATTTATTTTCACAGTAATAGTAACCTTTTGATCTATTTAAAAACTTCTCTGGGCTAACCTGAATAAACATTTGTAATGCCATTAAACTAAGAACTGTATGTATTTTGTACAATAAACAGATAGAAAAACAAAAACTTATATATATATATACATATGACAGCTTCAATAATATATCGACAGTTTGATAGATTAGGTGTGTTCTCTAATCGGGGTTCGGTCAATTTTCCAGGATAAAAAATCAAACTCTCATTACCAACGTTACGGTTTTCTTTAAAACCTTTTTCATAGGCAGAAGTAAGAATTTTTTAACTAAGAAAATGAATTTTGCATTGTTGATCCTTTAAATAATGTAAAATTTATTTTCTTAGTTAAAACATTCTTACTTCTGCCTATGAAAAAGGTTTTAAAGAAAACCGAAACGTTGGCAACGAGAGTTTGATTTTTATCCTGGAAAATTGACCAAACCCCGATTAGAGAACACACCTACGAGTATATATATATATATATATATATATATATATATATATATATATATATAATATAAAAAGATTTCACATAAACACGTGAAATAACAATCAATGATCAAACCACAATAAGAAAATGGGAAAACAAGACTAAGATCTTTCAACCGTAAAGGTATTGACGGACTTCGTCAGAGTCAAATACCCAACTGTTACGGTTGAAATTCTTAGTCTTGTTTTCCCATTTTCTTATTGTGGTTTGATCATTTATATATATATATATCACTCAAAATACGAAAAAAAACGATCCAAACTGGACGCAAATCAGCTCAAAAACGAAGAAAAGCAACACACCGAGAAAGAGACACACATACAAACTTAAATTTTCGGATGATCCGTCTTCAGTAGAAAATAGAATGGGCGACCAAGCACGCCGGAAACAACAGCGGTTGTAATACAACCATTGGCATCATATGCAATGATTGTATGGTATCCTAAAGTAATTGGAAAGGCTATCTAAATTATCCTAAAGATAGGTTGCCTAGGGATAACCATGTTTAGTATGTACAAGTTTCTTCCTTGATTCCAAGAAAGTAGCTATTTTTTCGTGTACTGTCGGGTAAAAAATTAATAATAAAACGAGTAAAAATAAGTATACTCTCATATGTGATCTTGGAAACAAGGGAATAGAGGAAAATTGGGCCGGCAGGAATTGGATTCGAGCAAACCTTCTGGGGCCTGGAGCATCATTGCACAGCAAACACCAGCTTTGTCAATGTTTCAATAGATGAATGGATGAAGGATGAAGTAGATAAAAAGTAGCTAGAACTAACTTAAATTTATAAATAAAATAACTCTTTAAAGGAAGGACTTAAATTCGTATGAGGACATTGACCTCATAACCACTGCCCATGAAAACATCCATAACTTCGTAAAGGCGTTGATTAATTTAAATTATGTTATAACTATTCTCCGTTCTAACTTTAGATTTTAGTATAGCTTAAATGTAATGAAGAAAATTTGAGTTGCAATGTGTCTGTCAAAGACCGTTGCCAGTCCCATAGAAAGCAAACAGTCGTTATCTATTTTGTCATGGGCTTAGTTCAAGGATGATACGGCGCTCGTATTAAAGAAATCGGATGCTCTCATGTCTTGAGTATTCATGTTTTAAACAGAATCATTACTTATATTTAATTTTATTCTAACTAAAACCTTAATCAGATAACAATTCATTGATTTAGGTGAGAATCAAGGAAAAGTATTTTGAAACTTTATTTCTTCAGATAATATAAATCAAAAAATTGCAGTTAGTACCCGCATTAAACAACAGTCATTTAAGATAAACCAGGGCCTTCTTATTAAGTAGTATGCATTTTGAAGGCATCAAAAGTAATTTGGTAACTTAGTAGTTATATTTGTTGTTCTTATAAATTATTTTCCTTAAAACAATTTATAGTGAATCTTAACTCCTTAAAGTAATTGTGTTTAATGCTATAATCTTCATGTTTTAAAATTACTGATGCTGAAGAAATTATATGTTAAATAAAAAATTCATATATAGGAAATTTTAAACTTTTTACCTTTAGTAGAGAATTTTCTTAGAGTACAGTTTATACTATAAATTATTAAAATGAAGATTCTATTATTGATGAGTTTTGTTTGTAAGAACCTCTCCATACTGAAGCTTTGTTAGAACTACTGCTTCATAGATATTGAATCGTTTCTTTCAATGAAAAAAACTTCTTATAATAAGACTATGCTTAATTAATTTTAGGCGCCATTAATAATAACAACGCAATCCTCCAGGAAGTATCATTGCACAGTATCCCATCACGTTTAGAAACAATGACATTGATTCATGAGATCATTCATGAGATGGCGAATATGTATAAATGAGGAGAACGGTGTGCAAGTAGCATTCGCATTACGAACGAAAGCTGTTATTTTTATTATTGCTTGGTTAAATCTTGGTTAAATATTTATAAAAGTATAAAATATTTAAAAAGCCCAAGTTGTCAAAGTGGCGAGGGTAGTCAGTACCCTGCATATCCAGCTCCTCAGCAATAACCTCTCCTTCTGGACTGCGAGTTGTTCTTACCTTCTGCAATAGCTGCTTGCAGGTAACTTATGAACATTGAACCATCAGAGACTCGAGGGTAGTTGTTATGCCCATGTTGTCAAAGTGGCGAGGGTCAGTACCCTGGACATCCAACTCCTCAGCAGATACGTCTCCTTCTGGACTGAGAGATGTTTTTACCTTCTAGCTTGGTCTGATTCATCTAGAACAGTGATTCTCAACTTTTTTTCGTTACGGTGCACTTTTAATAATTTAAACACTTGGCCACACACTAACAATCATATAAATTAAAAAATCATAGTTAATTAACTTGTATACGTATAATACGCTATATTTTGTAAAAATAGCAGACGATAATAATTTTCAATAGAATATAAAGTAAAATAACATTTATTTTAAATTATTTACTTATTTACTAAGGTAAATAAAATATTTATATAATGATAAATTATAAATTTTTAGGTTGTGTTTTTTGACAACTTCATTTATATTTGGGCGTTAAAACGATACGGACACTCTCATTTCATGGTCTAGAATACAGATCTATATTTCGTTCTGCTTTCAATATTTCTTTTCGATGTATTCCCAGGAAGCAAAATGCATTCTTTAAAAGTCTTCTGCGCTATTTTACTGTATGCATTAGAAAAATTTGGCGGCACATTTGAAGAATCACGCGGCGCACTAAAGTGGCGCGGCAAAGTGGTTGAATTCCACTGATCTAGAATGAAGAGACCGAGTTCTGGTCGTAGAATACGAATATATTCTAGCCAGAAATCTTTGCTTCTGGTGCTCAAAACGTGATGCTCTCTTAAGAGTATCAGATTTATCGGAAGAAAGCCAACTTCATAGTATAAAAACAGTTCTCCGGATAGGCCGTTACTTTATCATCGGAAAGTCAATATATCTGGGCATTATCTTTGCTTAATCTTTGCTGAATCTACAGGGAAACATTAAAAATCTCTCAGTATAATTTGTTTGCAGGACAGCAACGAAACCATACCACCTGCATTCACATCATAGATATTATAATAATAATATTAATACGCAACATTCAATCCAATTTAACGAAGTCATAATTCTATAACTGTATGTAAAAGCTATTGTCAAATTCCGGTCCGCAATCCTAAAAATTTGATCATATTTTTTTAAAAAATAGAAGCATTTTAATATAAAAAATGAATACAGTATATTTTATTAATTTTTGGTTAAGAACTATCCTTAAACCCACATGCAAAATAGATCAACGTCCAAACCAAATCCGAATGTTGGTATTTGACTCTGACGAAGACCGCTTGATACAATTTCGTTTTTTCCTATTTCTTACTGTGGTTTGGACTTTCATTTTTGGTTCACGTGTTTATTGTGAAAGCTTGTAATCGCAAAATAGATACAACACTAAGTTTAGTTTAATATACAATTTGCTTGATCAGAATATTAATCGGTTTACATAATATTCCCTACATAGAAATTCAGTCAGGAAATTAAATTTATTTGTTAATTAATGTTTATGATGATTCAAGAAACTGGAGTAGAATATATGAAAATAATTGTAGAAGAAGTCTATGCGATGGCGTATTTTTTCTGTTTGAACATGCTCTGAGTATGAAGATTTACAATATTTCCGGTGAAATGGTGTTGCCTCACTGACTGATAGCGCGCAGGTGGTTTGTTTACGGTTAGCAGCGCCTTCCAGACAGGGTTCAGAGATTCTACAGAGCTGTCCTGGAGCAATGCTGGCATGATTCTGAGACACGTGACGTACCAGCGGCTGGCTGGTCTTCCCGCCAGGTATACCAATTCCGTTCATTTTATCAATTCATTTAAATTTTAGCAACTTCATTTCATATAACTTTGCTTCATTCTTTAAACAACATTTAGCAATTCAGTTTATGAAAATAATTTGATTTACCTTTCTATTCACATAAAGTATGCTTGGAATGTATTACCAGCTATTTAACAACTGGCTTTATATATTTGTTTCTCAAACCCTCAAAAGTGGCTAGTAGCTACAGTTATTCCTGATTACATTTCAGAAAATTGTATAATTGTATGAATCATGTTACAGTCATCACAAGAAATATTATCTACATATATGTTTTTAAGGTATTAATGCTTTGTTCATTTGTACTGTTGATATAAAATATTACACACCACAATATATGCCTATTTATAAATGTATTCAGTCTTAACTTTATCTATTTATTAGTGAATAAGTAATTCTTTTAACTTGGAACTGTAGAATAAATCTGCGAATAAAAAGAGTTTTAATGAGGAAACTACGTACTTCAAACAGGTAGTGTTCTTCAAGTTGATCTGGTCGTTATAAGAACGTAGAAAGGGAAATTAGTAGAAGCAGAAAGATTCTGGTTTCTTGTATCTTACTACAAGCAGATGGACATGAAGATCCCTAACATTCGAAACGCGATGTTTTATAACATCATTTTGAATGTGTGGAGACTTGGCATTTCCAAGGACGATTAACTACCATATTGTCACTGACTGTACAGACAGAAGCTTTATTCTACTAGTCTGCATTAAGAGCATTACAATTGCTGTTGAACTCAGAAAGTTAAAATCTTTGAAAAATTAGGTGTTGCTAAAAATAAAGTTTACTTCTGCTCTCAAGAGAAAAGCTTCTAAAAACTTCTCTCAAAGCATCTTTTAAGAAAGAATTAAATCTGTTATTTTCTTAACATAAAAGCCTGAGCAAGCGTAGTACGGGTTTAAATCTGACTCTACAGCTACTTATTTTCAGCAAATACTCTGCATTATTATAAAGGAAGCTGGTAATATGTGAGCACAATTCATGGGTTGTACAAAAAGCTTCAAAGATTGGCTACTTTGAAGATGTTTTTGCCCGTGTTAGTAGTCTCAAGTGAGGCCCCTCAAACTTCAGTATAATTCAGTATACGTCAAACTAAACTCTTCAGTTGGTGAGAGTTGTACTCTCAATAACACTCATTGACTGGCTGAGTCAATCAGTTAGATCCTGCTGGTGATGTTACTAACGCCCAGTGGATGTCCGTGCCATTGCTCAGATGGATTTTAATGATCAAACTATAACTATGTCCAATCGCAACTTTACTCAGTCTAAATTCACGTCCCTCAGCAGGTAACAAAACCTAGCATGCTACTTAATTATTAAGCAACTACTTAACAATTACTACAAGGTCTGAAGACCCCTATTTTAAACCAAGTAGGAGATTAATGAATTTGTTGGGTTGAAAATTCGTTAATTAGCGTTGCTTCACTGTAAATAAAGAATTGAGATGATGAAAGAATATGTTTTAAGATTTTAAAAGATTTTTTGAATGTTTTCGTGGTGCAGTGTCCTTTTAATGGTTAAGCGATATGGTATATGTTTTACTCGTATGGTCCTCTCACAATTTTCTTTAACCATTACAATAAGGGAACGTGTTTTTCTATATTTGCATAACCCAGTCATTGACTAACCAAAGACTAGAGGTTCGTCCTTGTAAGGATGTATTGAGTTTGATTTCTATTTTAAACTGCAGAGCAACACCATTTGATATTCTATATATAAGCACGGGGCCTGAAGGTCTAAATAGTACTAATATCCAGAGTGAAATATGATATTGATAAGAGAATGACTTCTGTGCCAAGGTTGCTCCCAGGCTAAGTTAATATTTGTACTCTGATACTACATCTGGTATCATTTTTATTGTTTCTACTGTTCAAGCTCCCTTCAAAGTATACTTCATATGACTGAAATATTCACAGATTTTTAACACAAGGTAAATTATGATTTTAACTAGTTTTTCATTATTAAAATCCATAATTTATAAAAATATTGTTGGCTTTTATTAGTTTATAAACTAATCTTTTATTAGTTATGTTATCTAACTCATTTTTGCAGAAATGTTCAATTCACTTTAAGATTTACATGAATATATATGTATATAATGTATCCGTAGGGTCCCTGGGTTAAAATAAAAATGTTCAATGATGCCGGCTCTGTTTTGTAGAGAACCTTTTTAATATTCTATGACATATATCACCTCATTAAATTTCCTGAATGAGATGAAGACATTTTATAAGCCACAGTAGCGCAGATAACAGAATATTCTAATCATCGACAGGGCCATTACAGATGAAAATATCTTAAGTCCATTACACTTCATCATTTGTTTTTCCATTGTTATTTCACCATTGTAAAATACTTATTATATATGTGTTCTGACCACAATAAGAAATGAAAAAAAAAAGACTAAGATCTTTCAACAGTAACAAGCAGTCATCGTCAGTGCAGTTGGGTTTTTGACTATGACGAAGACCGCCTGTTACGGTTGAAAGATCTTAGTCTTTTTTCCCATTTCTTATTAAGGCTTGAACATTTATATATATATATATATAATATATATATTTATCGGGAATCAGTCAGTTTCCAAGTTGAAATAAAATTTTCAATTCAGTTGTTCCAATTTCATTTACAATTTTTTCATAGTCCAATAATAAAAAGATAATATATAAAATTATATTACAACCAACAATTATAGATTAATTTAAGGACAGGAAGATACAATATATATAAATGCTGATACCAAGTATCGTTCGTGAAATAGAAACAAACTAAAGTTTATCAAGACTCAGTGGGTTCTTCAGGTTCAAATTAAACTCTCATTTCCAACGATTCGGTTTTCATGTAAAACCTTTTTCATAGACAGAGGTATAAAATGTTTTTAGTATCATGTGTTCATTCAAAGTAGACAGTTGTTGTTAGAATCCACAGACTATTTTTCTTGTAAAATAATATTTAATATATTAATTTTTCTGTTTCAAAAGTTTATACTTCTGCCTATAAAAAAAGGTTTTAAATGAAAACCTGAAGACTGACCGAGTCCTGATAAACATTAATTTTGTATATATATAAACAGACAACTGTAAACATGCAGAAGTATATTTTATTTATGTCTTGATTTGTGTCCGATAAAACATATATAATTGTTACATCTTAAAAGTAGAATCCTTCAATATTAAAATTGCTTCCTTTATCTCTGCCAAATGTTGATTTGTGAATATATTAAATAAAATCATGTTGAGGCTCATCTGGCTTTTATTTCCCTTATTAAACCTTCATTTCTTGGCAAAAAAATAACTAAAATAATTAATGTGATAGGATTTTTTCTTGAAATTCTAGTATACTTACTTTTTTTAAATTTATGTATTTTAGAGTATCTGTGCTAATTTCTAGTGTAAAGGAAATCGTTAGAATGAAACAATCAAATGAAAGCGAATGTACTTCACACTAATAGATAAATGGCTTGCTACGATGTAGCGTTATACGCAAAAATGTAGAAAGAATAACATTAAAAAATTACTTTTAATTAAGGAATCAAAAGAAGGGCACACGAATGTAATTGGATTTCAGAGTTCCAATTAACTGCTCAGCAAAAATACTGCCCTGACTGACATGTAAAGGTCAAAATTTACACGAATGGCCAATGCCTGTTATAATTATAATTCTCTTTTTTTTTTTTATTTCAAGCATTTCGATGACATTACAGAGAAAATTGATTTGAATTAATATTGTACAGAATAAAATAATAGTGGAGTATGTGTTTTTTAATTTCTACTGATATTTATTTTTAATAAGTATGTATTAAATATTTTGCTGTCAAAATTTGACATCAGCCACATAGATTTCTTTGAGATGTAATAATCAATACAGATTGGAAGTAATTGCCTGTTCAAAATGGCCAAAAGAATGTAAAAAAAAATGCGTTCTGAAAAAACTCTCTGTATGAGTCATTACGCAACATGCATGCATAGTAAATGAATGAAACATACCTTTCCAAGTAGTCTGGTTCAAGTAGTTTAAGAACATATATACATTGGACAAGGCTCTACCTCTGACCCCCTTGTAATAGTCTGAAAGAAACAAAAAATCTGGAGTGGCCTACACTCTACTTTACTATAAGTAACTTAATGTCAAATTTCTTGAGTATATAAAACATAACGTCTCATTTAAACATAACGTAAACATCTAAATGGGATATGATTAAATGGAGAATGAAAACATTAATTTTTTTGGAAACAAAGTTGCGCAAAACATGTAAATAAAAAGAATTGTCTAAAAAATCTATTCAATAAAAATTGCTTTTCTTTTCATCTGTCAAAAAACGTATATTCAAATTTACTCTGAGCGAGTGTTACCTTTTTCATGCGGCTGTACTCTGTTATAAGGTTGCTTTGAATGTATATTGAGAAAACAAATTATAGTAATTATCAAGTTTTCCATACTTCATTCAAAGTCAAAATCGGCTATTCAGTATAATATAAAGCTTTTATAGCTGGAAGTTTCTAATTTTTGAAAATAATAAATATCAACTATTAGACTAGAATAGTGAAAAAACTGGATATTCGTCAACAAATATAAATCCTCTTTCTTGAGGAAAGAGTCCATTCCTCACATTTCAATATCATGGTAAGATACTACAATTCACAAAGATGAAGAAACTATAACTGTTATTAAGTTTTGCTCAAGAGTGCAATATATAGATTTATTAAACCAGTTTATGAGACAAATCCATCATACCATGGAAGACAGAGGAAATTAATTTATGTTCGTTGGCGGTGATTTTTTACATGTAATAATATTGTTCCTCTTACATCTCTTATAAGTCAATAATATATTTTCATTTTTCCATTAGAAACATCAATTTTATCTCAGTGGATTCGCTCAAAAAATTTCTAAGTCAATGTAAACAATGTAAAAAAATACAAAAAATTCGACAAGTATAGCAGGTGATCTCTTAGTCTAGGATAAACAAAGAGGTTTTATATCGTTATTGCTCTTTCCCGTAATTGAAACTTAATGATTTTTTTTTTATGAATTGCTAATTTTTTGTTCCATTTTTGGTCAAATTTTCATTATTTTTTAACGAGCCGTTTAGCGTCAAAAAAACATTTTCTGAAAACACAAATCGTACTGTAACGCCTCTTTAGCGAATGTAATTTTCAAAAAAAATATTTCAACTCATTTTCCACATAATGTTCTATTTTTAGGCATAGTTTCATTTTGATCCATCAAACTGTATGGCTTGTATCGCTCTCACAAGGTTTGATATTGAATTATAAGTCAAAATTTTTACATTTTAGTGAAAAAAAAATATTTCCTGTTGTTTTAAAATTTTGAATATATTTTTCGTTTGTTGCATTTGAAACCTCAAAGATAATGTCAAAATTTCAAAACTCTAGGGTTATCAGTTGAGGAGAAATAAATGTTTAAAAAAAAAAACGGTTTTTGGCAAAAAAAGTGACTTTCCCATCATGCATAATTCTTCCCAAACAATAGGGATCCTTGTCTTTATGAGGCCCATTTTTGTGTAAAATATCAACTTGATCTATCAAAGATTCTGGACCGTAGCGTGGTAACAAGCAATGCTAACACACGCACCCACCCACCCACCCACCCACCCACACACACACAGACATCATCGTAAAAACCTCATAAAACGACTTCTACGACCTCAAAACATGTAATTCCGTCAAAATCTCGAGATCGAATTTTTTCACGATCACTATACTTTACTTATAGTAAAGTAATAAACAGACAGTGCAAATTAATGATATTAGATAAACATTTTCAGAAATGGAATTAAATTCCTTATATAAATGAAACGTTTTTGCCCACCATTTCGACCATAAATTATTTGAAATAACGTGAACAAATTATTATATTTAATTATTTCAAATAACATTACCAATACTAATAATTATTAATTTTACTGAAATAAATGAATCAGTTATTTCTAATAATGTTTACAGGGATTATTTATGAAAAACATAGCTTTCTTCTTCACTCACCATGAAAGCTGTAGAAGCTTAAACATTATGTAACTTTATTAGCTTATTCTTCGCCAAAAAAAAAACCAGAAGTACTGGATTTCAGAGTTCCAAATTAATCAGTTCGGATCAAAGATAATATATATATATATATATATATATCTACTTCATTCTGTTTAAATATAGTATCAACAAATTAATGTTCATCTTCCCCTTTAGTTAAATAAATAAATACCACCTCTAACCACCTCGTAGCCCAACTCAACCCAATGAACAACCCAAGGAATTTCAAAGAAAATTATATGGACAGGTTCTTGAAAAATCTCAAAAAAAAAAAGATTTTTTTCATATTATGTGGTATGTTTTCAGTGCCTCAGTTTTCGGGAATGTGTGCTGTGTACGTGTGAAAGAGAGATAGACAGAGGGTGAGATAGAGAGAGAGTGAGAGTGAGTGAGAGTGAGAGAACAAGAGTGTTGTGTGCTTCCATTTTGTGTTTTGAACATGCATTGTAAGAGTACTGATAAGTGAGAACGTAAAGGAGGTTTACTTTTAATGAAGTACTCTCTAATATTGGCGATTAGAAAAGATAACTTTATAGTGCTTAATAACTTAATTGTTTTTAAGATGATATTTTTTAACATCAAATGATTATTTTTTGCACTCAAACACCAATTAAGTAGGATGACTATTTTTACTTAATATTCTTGTAATATATTCTTCTTCATAACGTTTTTTTTTTAACATACTCTGTTATAAGATGTATTATAGATCCTGGCTGGAACAACATGAATGTTAAATCTTCACAACCTGTTCTTAGTTGTCAACTTTTCTTACGTTGTTTGGACCATGAAAAAGCTTTTCCAGACTGAATATCGGACTTAACTCTCGATGGTCAAATGACAAAATGAATCTGTTTATTAAATAATTTAACAAATTATTGTTTGATTACATAATCAAGAAGAGGAATTTCGTAGGCTACCTAACATGTAAATCTTCAAATTATACAAAAAAAACGTAAAAAATAACAAGACTGAGTTATATTAGATTTAAAAGACATAAAAAAAGTACACTTAAACGACTAATCATAGTATTTTAGTGGAATGGACTATGCTCCATTTTTTGAAACTATTTCAAATCAAAGTACACAAGTTATGATGTGATTTAGTGTCATTTTGAATTTCTTCTTCCAATTTATTAGTTTCACTATTGACTATATTACAATCTTTTGACTATTTCGTCAATGAAAAGAGAGAGAAAGAGAGAGGAAGGAGGGATATTTGAAACTGCACATTAATGATAATGATCAACTTTTCTCAGAACTATGATGAATTGGAATTATGTTGGTGAGAGTGTTGGATAATTCTAGTTTGAAAGTTTATATTTTAAAGATATTAGATTAGTTGATTAAGATAATAATTGCTATTAACCTTTTGACTTTTGATATAATTGTTTTTTAAATAATATAATTTGATATTATTATGTTATTGTAGGAAGCACAATGTCATCAGAATATGGGCCGGAGAAAATCATGGGGAATGAAGAAGCGTCGAAGCCCCTGCTTACGGGGGGGAACAATGTCGTCATTCTCCCTCTGCAAGAGAAGATACCAGGTAAAGTGGCCTTCTGTTATATATGAGTTAGCCAAACGTAATGCTACTAAAGCATCAGTAATGCTACAAATGGTTAAAGTTCTTTTGAGCAGTTGTAAGTTATAGAATCCATTTTACCTCATGAATTCAATCAATAAACAACCTGATAAACTTAGAGGGAAGTAAATGTTCTCCTTAGTAGTGAATGTGGTTTAGAAGTGGTTTATCACTTTTAATGGAATATGTTAATAATGATAACATACAGTAAAATAGTATAGTGATGAAACTGGACTTGGCATTTTGAAAACAATAGATAACCAGAGCCCCTAATTAGGTCAATCACTTTAGGACTACCGACGGACTCTTAAAAGTTTAGTCCCACCCACCCCAAAAGAGTTATTGCAGTTACTCCGGGATTCAGGGCTGACACAATGTCTTCTATTTCAGTCACCACTAGAACTGATCCATGTCTACTGGTAAAGACTATAGTACTCCAGCTCACCGCCTGATTCACTACAAGTAGCACGGGAGAAGGTGCTGATTTTCACAAGGTCACAGAAGAAACCAACCGACAAGTCGATGAATCATTTTAAGGACTGCATATTCTCGGGTTTGGAATTACCGCCACTACGACTGGCTCAGGCACTGAAGTATCTGAAGTCATTCTTGTCTCCTTGGTAGTATCGCTTTAATGTTTGTTCGGAGTACGTACCCCGAATCACTCTGTAATCTGGTGAAAGGACTCCACTTACTCCACAGCAATAACATAGTTGATGATTACTGATGGTCTCTACATTTGCCTGAGTACTCCTCGTTAATTAGGTCAGTTTGACGCCCAACTTTGTTATGAGTGAACCACATTATCAGGTCGTGCCTACAACGGAAGTCCTGAACTTTACCTTACTTAACGAAAAATATCTTAATCAGTACTTTACGTTGTACAGATTCGTACCTATGTTTACATCCTCTCCGAGAGATGCCCAAGATTTTCGATCTCTTGTTCAGAAAAATGATCTTAAGTTAAAGATTCAGTATATAAAGTCCTCAGTATGCGGTGAGATGACGCCTGACATCGTCATAATGCTGAAAATAAATACCTTGAAAAAACAATTGCCTTGTCACTTTATACTGTCACTTTATACTGTCGTAATAAAATTGACACTACCTATTACCTATTACCTATTACCATTAAATGAATACCGTATAAAAGGCATTATAATTATTATTTGATATATTTTTCTAGTTTGATACTTTTGAAAGTAATTGATTTTTGTTGTAACACTTATTAAGCACTTTGAAAGCAACAAAAAGAGGATTGACTTGACTCAAAATAAAAGCAGAGCAAATAATTTGTAGTGATGATAACTAGATTCTGAGAAAATTAATCCAGTTAGTTGTCTGAAATACTACTATACTAAAATTCAGTTTACTACAATAAAATCAATTTTGGAAAATGCAGTCTTACTAGAGGGAAAAGAAATCTCTTTGTAACTTCAAAATTTGAGCTCAAAAAATGCTTACTTTTGTTTCAAAAGGTGAGATGTAATCTTCTTTGATCCTTAAAGCATAAAGGAAATCTTTCTCTATGGATCCAAGAGGCTGAATTTACCATATTCCTTATAATAAATTATCTAAAAAAATTTCAAAAACTAAACATTGTTTGCACAATAGTGAAAATTGTTGCTTTCGGATAAAACCCAACATATGTATCATTCATTCATGGCTAAATGAAATTTTTCAACTTGCTCAACACTAAACTTAAAGTTCTATTAAAGTCCTATTCAGTAAATTGGCCCCTTATGGTGCGTCCTCGATGATTTTTCACTTTGTGAGTAATTTCAGACAAGTCTCAACATTGACATTGTAAATAGTTCTATTTACTTGTGCGGAATGTGCTGTGGTGTTTCCTTTAATACTACACAACTTGTTGGAATATTAAAAAGAGCTTGACAAGTTACATTTCAGAGCCAAATACATCATGTACTTCATTTTTTTATTTTAATTTAGCCACTATTTCTATTCAGTACAATTTGACATGATGAGATCCCCTTCATGACTAAACAAGACTTTCAGCGACAATTCTACGGTATGTCCATTAAATCAGCGGTTAATTAACCACCTCTAACACACAGAATTAGTAGGTAGAGATAGTATAAATAGTCGACCTGTCATGTAATCTCTAAAAAAATCGTGTCGTTGCTAAATTGGAGGATACAAGTGGCTCTAAGAGACCTTAACCATAACACACAGCGAGGATGTTCCGCATCAGTGAAGGAAGTAATTTTCGCCAACAATAGCAACAGCGCTACTAGTGGGTGAATAATAAACCTACTGAGTTTAAACTAGAAGTGATTTGCTTTGAAATGGTACTTCAACCAACGTTGTAAGGTAGCTCAGTAAACTTTTATACCTTTTAAATGTAGAATTTCGTTTTTAATCTGTTCTGGTATTCTCTGTAAAGAACCTCTTAGAACAACAATCCACTTTGTCTTAAAAAAATTTTGACTTTTCCTATTTACTTGCCCAACAAATTAATTAGGTATAAAAAGATAACCAGAAGAAAAAGACATGATGTTACTGGGAGTAAATATTGTTGACCAATGCTTGTGTTTTACAGTTGAAACAAATGGATTTCTGTAAGTGAAAAACATTTAACAGATGCAGGAATGCAACATAACTGACATTATGTCTATTTCGTCGTCTTTAATTAATATTTGCTTTAGAAGAGTTAATGGTTAACCCAGTCTATTTTCAGTTTAAATATGTTTTTATACATTGTGTATTAAATGACTAGTCAGTCATTTGGCTATATGTCCTCGTCATGAAGGGTGTTGAAATAGCCTACAGAGTAATTTGTATCTAGCTTGTACGAACATCGAGAAAATTTCAAAAATTTTGGAATTCTGTTAATCTTTTAAAGTAACCATTAGACATAAGTTGGTGGAATTGAACAGCAGCTGTTAATTTGTCGTGCTGTCAATTAAATTCCACCCCCCCCCCCCCCTTTATTATTTCTTTTTATTGATGTGAAGCACACTGTGAGAAAAGTCATCAACATTTCATAAACTTATTTTATCTGAAATTTTTCATTTTTTTTTTAATGTAGGATTATAACTCGATCAACCTATAAACTAAATACATTCAAAACAATTTTTATACCTTCCTGAGCAACAGAACATTGTTCAAAAATGTGATCTGTAGGATGTCTTAAATATATTACGTAATAAATCCTTATGTTATGAGGTCTCCTTCCTGACTAAACAAAACTTTCAGCGACAATTCTACAGATTTTTTAATTCCATACCAACTATTTTCCAAAATTTTATATATACATAGTTTACCGAAATATTTTAAAGAAAATAAAACCTTTCCCAGTTAAGTTTGATGATGAAAGACAGACATTTCATTTTATATAAATTTATATTATTACTTACTACAGTTACTAAGTATTTTGTAAGAAAGTTGTTTTCACTTTTTTCCCAAGTAGTAAATTAAGTTCATTATTTAAAAATTGCTAAACTCATTAAAGAACATGTTGGTTCCTCAGAAGAATTTAGTGATATGATTGTTTTTTTATAATTAAGCATCATGATATCATTTTGTAGATAATTTCTGTGGTTTATGTGACTAGTATGTTATAAAAAAAATTTTTATTAATCTTTTTTCATTTTTTTAAGGTGTATTCTTATTGAAGGGTTTTAATAAAGAAAAGTATATTCAATTAGATTTAATACTTTAAGGAGTTATATTAGAAAAAATATAAATATTTTTCTTTCAGAGTCATAATTAACGAACTGTTGATAAAAATTGATGGAATATTATTAAAGGGGAGATAGTATTTAATCATGACTATTCTTTAAAGGTCTCTGTTGTGGAAAATTCCACAAAAGTTACTGAGACAAATTACAACTATTATAGAAATTCAAGGTTTTCTAACTGACCTAGCAATATGACAGAAGTAGAGTAAGTTTCCACGTTACTTATTTTGGACGTAAGAAGTTGCTCATGGTTTTGACAGTGTACAGTATGCGACCTATGCTAAACTTCATGACATAAACTTTTTAGAGGACTTCGATGATAAAGAAAGGTATTGAAAATAAGTGTTATTTAAGTGAAATTAATGTAGAAAAATGTAAAGAAACAGCAGGTAAAGCCGAAAATATTAGATCTTCGCTTAGAAGTTAACTTTAACTTTTGAATAGAACACATTTATCACGTACAAACCTCCCAGATCAATCTGAATTAACACTAAAATTTGACAAAGATTAATAAATCATTTGGGAGAATGCAGAACAATCAAGCATACAGAGAATTGTGCACTGATAACTCCATAAATTTAATAAAGGTCACATAAGTTTTCTGTTTTTTTAATTTGAATTAAAATATAATTTGACAATGTGTATATTTATTATTTGGTCATGATTCAAACATATTTATTGTTTTGTATTTTAGTACGCAATTTGAAAATGCCTATATGAAAGGAATACGCAAACTATGTCATATTTTTTTTTGGACAAATGTCTTTTTAATGATAATGACGATCCAGTTATCGTAATATAGTAACTGCAAAAGCATAGAAAAGATGCCACATTGCTAAAAAGAAAACGGTATTCTACACACTGAAGGCCGTGGTAACTCTGACCCTGACGTTGGTATCACCAAGGTCAAAGGGAATCGTCACTGCCAAGACCCACAGGTCCGGCATGTCACAACATAATAGGCAACACTTATTTTTTGTAAGTTAGAACGACAAAAAGAAGTGCATATTGAAATGCTTACTGCTGTTTTACTTTGAGAGTTTTTTTTTTAAACTAGCCCTCTGTAAGAAGAGCTGACGGTTACGTCGGTACTATTCGAGTTTGACATGCCTGGTCCATACTCCAGAAATGAAGATTTTTAACATCATCGACAATTACAAATAAATATTTTAATATTATTTCTTATATTTACTAGTAAAATATGCGCCTATATTCAAAGGTTCTATTACTACTAGTATAATTAAATAATATCAATGTCACATGGGTGCAGTTTTGAACATAGAAACTTTTTTTTTATCATCTTTATTTAAAAATATACAACTACGCATATTCTGCGTAACAGGCATATGTAGTAATAGATTACACAATAACATCGATGCACATGAGTAAAGAATGGCACCCACTGGTTCAACTTCTCACTTTGTTTTTTTTTTTCTTTTAGTATATTATTGTAATAGTAGATCCCTCGGCCATTATCTTTTGAGTCTTCTTGGGGGATTCTGGGAAGGTGAGGAGGAAGGATTTAGTATTAAAACTAATTAATTACTCATTATTATTTTTCTCACTTTTATATTAGCTTCTCAGTTTTTACTTTGTCTGCTTTCTGATGACATAAATTGAAAGGCCTCAGAGCATTTTTTCTATTGTTGTCCTTTTTCCATTGTGGTTTAAACTTCATTGATTACATCATGTGTTTATTTATTGTGATTTTTCTGCATATATAGCTGTTTTGTTCCAGTCTCCTGACTATCTTACGGTGCTCAGGGGATAAATCCCAAATCAGTTATCCAAGGGACATTTAATGATAGAAGACACAGTTCAATCCGTAGTAGGGTTTCTCATAATGGTACGCAATTTTTTTTTTGTCATTCCTAGTATACTTTTAATTTTTGCTATACATTCGTCCGTGTTCATGATGACATAACTTGCGGCTTTGTCTGCTTTTCGGATGGTGTTACTAGGATCTTCTCTGGGAGCTTTAGCGGATCGCGGTGTTTCTTTTTCAGGATATTGCTCTTGTAGAGTCCCCGAGATATCTTCGCTTCTTTCTCAATCTGTTCTCTAATCTTTTCATCTATTTTAAGCTGTTCCCGTGGATAGAACTATCCAATACATCCTTGATGAAGTTCACCCAATGAACAGCCCTCGAAAACTTGATATACCAAAAAACGACCCCAAAGCCCTCTCGAACTTACGCACGAAAGAAGCCCACTTTTTATCCCCAGATGGACATATGTATCAACAAATTGACGGAGTAGCTACTGGTTCACCCCTTGGGGTATAATTTGCTAGTTTTTATCTCGATATTATTGAAAGGAATCTATTTTCTAATACTGTAAAACCCCTAATACATGCAAGGTACATTGATGATATTTTTATATTAACCAAGAACGAAGATGAAATCAAGTTATTCCGCCAAAGACTTCAATAAGCTTCAGGATTGAAACTCACGATGGAGTACGGTAACCAGGGGCAATTACGATTCCTGGATGTCCTCACAACACAGACCTCAAAGCTTTCACCACAGAGGTCTACAGAAAACTACTGACACGGGTGTAAGCCTCAACGGGTGCAGTGAATGCAGTGAGCAATATAAAAGAGCTACCATCACAACCTTCGTCAAGAGAGCCATGGCACACTGCAGTGACTGGAACTCGTTACATAGCGGGCTCAAAAAATCGACACTAGTGTTAGTAAACAATAGTGTTTACTATTTACTAGTGTTTACTATACTAGTGTTAGTAAACTTCTCAAATAGAGAAGTAACTGCAATAATTAACAAACTCCAAAACAGATGGTATTTGGGGTCAGATGAAAGATTAGCCCCTAGCCAGGAGCAGGATATATATCTATACTAAAGGGGGATTATGCACAATCAATATAAACAAGATGTGAAGGCAATAAGGAAAATTATCTATAACAATGTTACTACAACTAATGAAAATACGAACCCAAGTTCTGAATTTTTTTATCAAAACAAAAAAAACTCAGAGCATGGTATTGAGAATATAAAACTGTGTCTTCTATCATTAAATGTCCCTTGGGCAGCTGATTGGGGATTTACCGCCTGAGCACTGTAAGATAGTCAGGAGAGTGGAAAAAAACAGCTATACGGTCGTGAATGCAGAAGCTGCCGTCTATTTCAATGAAGTATGTGCACGAGAAGATTTGATGCCTATATATACACTGGTGATGATACCTCAATCCTGCAAAGGAGTCACCTTGTGTACCAATACACGTGCACCACAGGGGTATGTGAACCTTGCCCTCACGGTACATCGGACTGACTACTACTAGACTGTCGAGGCTTCTGACCCTACACCTACAACCAGTGCTCCCAAGAAGCATGGCAGCGAAGTGCATAACACCCCACTCACAAGGAATATGCTGGTAAATGAAACCGCAATTCTACAAACACTAAGAAACACAAGCCACCTCCACATTCTAAATGCCCTCTATATTAAGGATCTGCAGCCAACGATGAACACGTACCGTGTTCATACCGAGCTGCTGTACTTTTTAGAACTCTTATAAACTGGTCAGAGCTAATTGAGAAATTGAGCCCTACTCTTCCTCAATAATATGTTAGATTTAATATGTATTTATAGCTAAACTTTTAAGATGATTATATATGACATTTTGTATTACCATTAGAAATATTAGTAGTAATAGCATTATTGTTATTTAGTCTCTTATTTATATCAAAACTTCTTTTTGTACCATTTCCTGTATTTCTACGATATATTTATTGTATATTTTATAAGACTTTTAATATAATTAGTTCCAAGTGTCAACGGTAGAGTGCGGTAGCATCAGACCATTATACATAGAATTTGACAATAAATGGGGCTCTGTTGAAATATTAGAGAAAGTTTTTTAGCTCCCTTCATAGATATATCCATATAAGAGGAGGGGTGTTTTAATGATAGCAATTGACCTGATGTTAATCTCATCATTAAGGAATGTTATCTCATATAAGGACATCTCATAAGGACCATTATGGCGATCAAAATATTGAAAAGTGAGTCTTTGTTATGTTTCTTTCTATGTGTCATAGTTTATTTTAAGTGTGTCTGTCCTGCCGGACTATTTTTCGTTGATATATATATATATATATATATATATATATATATATCAGTTTATATATATATATATATATATCAGTTTATATATATATATATATATATATATATATCAGTTGACTGTCATCCCTCCGTCAATTCACTTCTTCTCCTGAGGACGACCGCCATTACGGTCGAAATATTGAAAAGTGAGTCTTTGTTGTGTTTCTGTTTATGTGTCACTGCTTATTTTAATTGTTATATATATATATATAAATAATTTTTAATGTATCGAACGTAATAAATATTTTTATGCATATACAAATACATGTATATGGAATATGTAACCAAAAAAGCGCATCTGCAGTGCTTTTAGACTCACGAATTGATTAATCAGTGCTGGAAATAAGAAAGAAATATTACTCCCCTAGTGGATAACTTCATCCAGCGAATACCACTGTCACTCAGTTAAACCTAGCATTGCCTCTTGTTTGACTATCACTTTTTTAAACGTCTTAATCAATGATATAATCATTATGAATGCCAAACAGTGGTAATAAAGCAGAAATACAAAACAATGTTCTGATAGAGATTTTAATACACGAGAATAATGGACAAACATGCATTGACATGCAAGCATACTAATAGGTTTCCCATAAGCTATCCGTTAATAAGCTAACAGCTTGTGGGTTTTAAACGAGGAGTAAAAGCATGGAAGCGATCACATGTCAGACTAGGCAGCCCACTAAAACACATGTGAAGTGTGTTAATGGGCCTTTTTAGTCACAGACTTCTACATGCTTAAGAATTTAACACTTGGGTGTTAACTGAAAAAACAACAGTGACTACCTCAACGTATCACAAGAGGATTAAATTCAAACTACCAACTCCACTTGTATAAAAAAAATAGTGAATATTTGAAACGAGTTGAGCGAGGCCTCCGTACCACGGGACCCACGTTTATCTACTACGATAGTGAAGATTGGTTTATCTTTCTCTCGTCTGCCTGCCCGACTTTTATCTTTTTTATTTTAGTTGACCACAGTTTTTATTCTGTACTTATAAATTCCAATATATAGTTTCGTTTTTAGTTGATACTTTTCAATAGGGATAGTTCGTGCATTAACTATGCACAAACTCTTAAGAAACCTTTCATATCACTTTGCTTCAAGCTTATAGCTTTTTGCTTATTTTCATCATTGTACGGTAAATTTATACTTACATTCAAAAGCGGCGACAATATTTTATATTTACGTAAATTTCCTAACTTCAGTCGGTTATATTATTTTAATTAATAACCAATGAAAAATGTGCTTTAATGATAAAAAGATATGTTTATTGAAAGAAAAAAAATGTCAAGAGTTGGCCATGAAATGGAGCAGTTGTTGAGTTTTAATCAGGTACTAGAAGTGTTGCGAGAAAACCGAGTGGGTGATATAAACACTTAGTAATTGACTGGTGCCTGCCTCTGAAGCCCGCTGCAATGGAAGGTAGGTTACGCTTCTGACTTGCACGTACCTTACTTACAGACAGCCTAATCCAGCACAGCCCCATTAACACCTGCATATATTATGACGCTTGTTGAGTTGTTGTCAATTGACACTCCGCGTTGACCTTTAGTTCATAATGGTGTTTGGACGATAAACGTTTAACGCTTCACTAATCCTACAACCCATTGTTAATCTGTTCTTATATGAGTATTTAATATGAATTATTTTCAAAATGTTTATTCTATATCAAAATCCAATATACAAAACAAAACCAAAATGTACAGAAAAATCTCTTCAGCCAAATTATTAATATTATTATTAATATTATTATACACTTCCATCATATCTGGTATAACGCCGGTTCATATTCAGATTCTTTTGTCTTTTTACAACATATTTATAAGAAAATATTTATAAAAAAGGATAAAATTATACTATTAGATAAAAGAGTATGGCTGTACGTTGTTCGAATGAATTGAGAAAAGAATAATTTAATTTAGAAAAGAAAACTTTTTGTCAAGAAACAAAACTAGGGAATATATCCCTAGCTTGTACCAAACTTACCAAACGGAAAGAAGTGAAAAGTAATGAAACATATATCCCTAGGTTGTACCAATGAAAAGAAGTGAAAAGGAATGAAACATATATCCCTAAGTTGTACCAATGGAAAGAAGTGAAAAGTAATGAAACATATATCCTTAAGTTGTACCAATGGAAAGAAGTGAAAAGGAATGAAACATATATCCCTAAGATGTACCAATGGAAAGAGGTGAAAAGGAATGAAACATATATCCCTAGGTTGTACCAAACGGAAAGAAGTGAAAAGTAATGAAACATATATCCTTAAGTTGTACCAATGGAAAGAAGTGAAAAGGAATGAAACATATATCCCTAAGATGTACCAATGGAAAGAGGTGAAAAGGAATGAAACATATATCCCTAGGTTGTACCAATGGAAAGAAGTGAAAAGGAATGAAACATATATCCCTAGGTTGTACCAATGGAAAGAAGTGAAAAGGAATGACACATATATGCCTAGGTTGTACCAATGGAAAGAAGTGAAAAGGAATGACACATATATCCCTAAGTTTAGTACCAATGAAAAGAAGTGAAAAGGAATGAAACATATATGCCTAGGTTGTACCAATGGAAAGAAGTGAAAAGGAATGACACATATATCCCTAAGTTTAGTACCAATGAAAAGAAGTGAAAAGGAATGAAACATATATCCCTAGGTTGTACCAATGAAAAGAAGTGAAAAGGAATGACACATATATCTCTAGGTTGTACCAATGGAAAGAAGTGAAAAGGAATGAAACATATATGCCTAGGTTGTACCAATGGAAAGAAGTGAAAAGGAATGACACATATATCCCTAAGTTTAGTACCAATGGAAAAAGTGAAAGGGAATGAAACATCAGATTTTAAAATTATAAAAATTAATATAGTACCCCTCGGTAAGAATACACGTATTGCTAACTGATGAACGTTATTCTATATAAAAAAGGAAAGGTTTTGTCTGTATATTGCTTAGAACTGACTCATTTCAAGTTATCTTTACGTTTTATACTTTAGAAAAATCGAATCAACCCTTAGAAAAATTGCTGTCTATTTGTTTGTTCAAAAATTTTATGACAAGCAAACTCAACCGACATAAGTCATAGTGAGCTGAAAATGTACAAGATATCTGTATTTGTCTAACTTTAGAACTAAGATTTAAATTGATTGTAAATTCAAGCGAAATTATGAACTTTTAAGGTGTGTTTGGCTAGCTGCATAGGTATACAGATATATACCTAAAAATATACAGGTATTTTTTATTGTACCATGCACATAATTTGCCCGTTTTAAAAAAGTATGTCTTACCTACCCGCATACTAATAAGAAATGTGCCTAAAATAAAAACAAATTTGAAATTAGCATCTAAAGCTGCAAATCTTAAAAGAAACTCCATATCTAATGACAGATATTGACTATATTAATAATGATATTTCCTACTATTCTATATTTTCATATAATAGTTTGGAATACCCCCTATCAGATCTGAATTTTTGAAAAATACCTGTCAAAGACGTGCACGTCTACTAGTACAGTATAAACAAGTATGAAACGATTATTTTATAATTTTTCAAATTTTTAAGATAACATCAAGGGAAAAAAATATTTCGAATATAACGTGTAGAGAATGAAATTTGTAACTGACTATGGCTTTTCAAATTTCACACGTCATTTCTCATTAAAATATTTCAATTCGAATCTAATTTTTATATATAAACAATATATATATATATATATATATATATATATATATATATATATATCAATGATCAAACCACAATAAGAAATGGGAAAACAAGACTAAGATTCTAAGTTCTTAGTCTTGTTTTCCCATTTCTTATTGTGGTTTGATCATTGATTGTTGTTTCACGTGTTTATGTGAAATCTTTATATGTATATATATATATATATATATATATACGGTACTGTTTTCTTGACCACAAAATATTAACAAACACTTTTTTTTAAAAGTGACCCTGACCAAACTCCGAGAAGAAGAAAAAGTGTTTGTTATATATATATATATTCGTATATTTGGGGAACAGTCCTTCATTTACACATGTGAGATTAAATTTTCTGCCTATTTTTGTCTTAATCAGTTTTTTGGATTTCTTTTCCAAATCTCGTATTAGTCCTTTAAATTCTCTAGGAACTAGGTATATTAACTCACCATATGATCTTCTGTCCATTTTTTATCGTATTTATTAAATAATCTATTTATTTAATAATATATATATATATATATAACCTCAGTCGGGTTTTTAACTTTGACGAAGACCGCTTGTTACGGTTGAAAGATCTTAGTCTTGTTTTCCCATTTCATATTGTGGTTTGATCACTGATTGTCATTTCACGTGTTTATGTGAAATCTTTACATATATATATATATATATATATATATATATATATTATATATATATACGTAAAGAAAGAATGTACATTGTACATAAAGAAACAGAGAAATTAGAAGCACACACTTACAATCTCTAATTTTTGGTTTGAACCGTCTTCAGGAGAGATAAGAGAGGGAAACGAAGCCCACTTGTTCAGAGACGGTTGGAGACCAACATTGTTGCCGCATTCGCGACCGGTCACAGACAATAAGGTAGAGAGGAATCAATTTATAATTAAATTAAATTAGGAAATATGAAAAAATAATAAATAAATATATCAAAGAAACAATTGTGGGATGAACAGAAGAATTGATGCATAAATAAAAGTACGGACTAAGCTATGATAAAATAAAATAAATGTGAGAATACAAATAATAATTTTAAATAAATAAAGTAATTAAACAATAGAAAAATAATAATTCAATAATAACAAATTAACTAATTTGTTATTAATTAATAAAGGATAACCAAGGGTATTTGATAAGAAAAAATGAAATGCAAAGACAAGGGACTAATTAAATAAAGCATTATCTCTTTAATAAGTTGCGTTTCATGTTTTATAATCAAACTAGATTACCCGTGACCCTTTGTGTTACTCAGAAATTATAACAATAGTTATTGAAATTCATTCACTGAACATGATTAACGGAGATAATTTTAATTGTTGTTTCTTGTTATTAAGGCAGGGCAACAGATTCTTATATGGCCGAAGCTTTTGATATAGTATTCCTAACATGTTTCAAGATATATACACAAGAACTATATTTAGCAAAATAAAAATCATTTAAAAGTAAAAAAAAACCTTTTATTTTATCATATAAATAAATAAACTATCAATTCAAGTTATATGCACAATGAAATATATTTAAAACAAACAAAACTTGAATATAAATTGAAATATTCAATTTATTTACCCAACATAAAATAATATTAACGAAAGGAATGTGTCTTTATAATATTATCTCAGAACATTCGTATTTCATCTGACAGTTGTGTTTAAGTTTGTTTCTAAAATTATTCATTTTTAACCTGTAATGTATGTAGTAGTTTATTATATATTTGTTGTATTTATTTATAATACATTTGCTGTACAGTCATCAGCGAGCAGCAAGCCTCTGGGCTACTCTAGCTCCATGTCTTTATTTTATTACCAGTGTTTATATTTTGCAAATATTAAATTAACTTCTTTGTGTTACATTTATATATAATACATTTTGACTACTGTTATCGGCGAGCACGCAAACGACTGACTACCCTGGATCCATGCCTTTACTTTATTACCATTGCTTATGTTATTCAAATTTTCAATTCAAAACAATTTTTTTTACATTTATTTTTAATTTGTGCTACTGTCATCGGCGAGCACGCAAGCCAGTGGGCTACCCTGGCTCCATGCCTTTAGTTTATTACAAGTGTTTATATTACACAAATAATAAATTAAAAAAAAAATTAGTTACGTTTATATATAACTCATTTGCACTACAGTCATCGGCGAGCACGCAAGACACTTGCTACCCTGGCTCCAATTTTTGGGGATATAGTGATAATTTTCTTTTATTTAACATTATTCTGGTAATAAATAATATGTAGTTACTTATAGGTCTCTATCTCCACGGAAAATGGGCGAACAAACAAATAAACCAATTCACGAACTTTATATATAGAGAAACCCTTTGTTATCCTTTATTATTTAATTAATTCATTTTTTATTATGGAATTATATTTATTATAGTTATCATCAACACTATCTATATAATATTCTAAGATGGACAACATATAGGCTAATTTTTTTATGCTTAGTTCTATTACGTGTTTGACATTTTATGTCCCATAGAGACATGTCTATACCTTAGATTCATAGATTACGAATTGACTCTTTCATTATAAGAATATCTAAGTGAAGTGCATGGAAGTAAACTGGCGTTATGGTACATTTTATCTGTCCAGAATAAGTTATTATTGCTCTGAACTGTTAACTGTAGAATAATAAATTTCTTTGATGATAATCAGCTTACAATATGAATGCTATGAGCAAAATTTAATAAGTTTTGATGACCACAAAAGGCATTATATCTCTAAAAACTAAACATAGAATTATAAACAACGTGCTCTACTTGTCAATATTGTGACAAGTTTTCATAATAACCGGAAGCTTTTCAGACTTAATAATTTTGGAGGAAAAAAAGATTATCTAAAAACAAATTTTTTCCTATTGTTAAAATTTGCGAAATTCAGGTTGATTGCAACAGGTTGCAACACTTTTGTTCGGCAACATTTATCGCCCCGGAAAATATTGGAAAATAATGTTCCATTTGTGTTTAATTTTATTCGTTTAAGAATTTTATTGTTCTTACATATCATATTAATGTAATAAAAAAAATTTCAACTTTCTTTCTCTAAACAGATAAATAACAAATATTATTGACTTGTTGCTGATAGAAATTGTCTATCTCTACGGAAAGAAATCCAACTTGCACAGCAAATTGTTCATTATTTTAAGTTTAGTTTTTAGTTTTTAGAACAATAATGTCTTAATTAGTAACTAAAACATATTAAATTTTTCTCATAGTATTCCAATTTTTAACTGATTTTTATAAAAAAATATTATGACCTATAGTTTAGGGTAATAATAATTGTTCTGGAGATATAAAATGTATAAAATAAAATATCTAAAATAAAATAAAATGTATAAACACACCCCTTTACGTCCATGTATTTTTAACAAAGAAGTGTTGATCCAATTCTCTTACAAGGTGCTATTTGTGGATGTTATTTCAGTATAATCATTAGGTGTGACTTGTATTGGTCCACAAACTTTTAAAATCAATAATAAGTCCATATAATGTTTACATTTTATTCCGAAACTGTTCTTTGTACTTATTGAAAAAATGCAAGGTTTATTTAGGTAATGTTACTGTCGGTTTTACAATAATCTGGAAATTTCAGCTTTCTAGACTTAATAATATAGGTTTGAAAAAAATTTTTTTTTAAAAGAAGTGGCTTTTCCATAGAGTAATATTGCTCAAAAACTATAGGTTTCATCGACATTTTTGAGTAATATATGAATCTGATCTATTAAACTGTACGGTCTGTATTGTACCCACAAACTTTTGGACACACACACACACACACACACACACATATATATATATATATATATATATATATATATATATATATATATAGATTCATAAAACAAAAATTTCGAGGGAAACTATGGTGAATAATACTAGAATTATAGCAAAAGAAAAGGACGGAAGAAGACTCAGGATATTAGAAGCGCTGTTCATACTAGAAAAAGCTCCTAGCATGAACGATCAAAAAGGTAATTTTGCCAACCAGTTGCGCTTGTTTGGAAACCTAGGGCTAGTTATGCCAACACTGACAACCCCTAACCTGTCTGTGTAACCTTCAGTTAACTTGTTCACTTATTGTTTTTGCAATGTAATTTAACTATTAGATTCATTTGTTAAGGTAATTGTAATTAATTGTGTGTTTTGCTGAAGATAGTGAACGTACACCGAAACATGTTCAATAATAAAATAAGAAATTATGGTGAATTAATTTTTAAGTTGAGTTCTGAGTTGAAGAAAAAATTTCGTAATTTGGAAAAATATAAGACAAAATTAAATCAAGTGGAAACAGACATCCAGTTTTTAAAAGCATATATATATATATATATATGAACGTATAAGCCACAAGGAAAAAGTAAAAAACACAAAAAATATGCTCTAAAAGGCCTTTCAATTATATGTCATCAGAGAGCAACTAAATATTGATAACAAGAGAGGTTACAGGTTTGTTACAAAAACAAAATATGGGGAGACACTACTTTTGTTTTTGTAACAAACATGTAACCTCTGTTGTTATCAATATTTAGTTGCTCTCTGATGACATATAATTGAAAGGCCTTAGAGCATATTTTCTGTGTTTTTTACTTTTTCCTTGTGGCTTATACGTTCATTATTTTTCATCACATGTTTATTGTGATTATTTAGTGTATATATATATATATATACAATAATAATATGGGATAATATTTTGTATAACATAGGATTAAGAATAGAAATAAAAAATTGTAGAAATTCATGCAGTATTACAGAAGTGAGTATGCTAGTAGCTTGTGCAACTGCTCGCGAAAAATAACAAAAAAATGATTTTTTTGTTTTGTTTTTAGGAATCTCAAAACAATTCAATTTTCCAAAACTTTGATACAGAATTTTTTCATGATAGTAATAGTTCACTTATAGTAAAGTAAAACTGTAGAATTATTATAGCGCTCGAGTTGAATGGTGTTACAATAGTGCTATTATCGAAAAATAATTAGTTTTGTTGTAACTGCATCTATTGGATAACAGATTTATTAAAATGAATGAATTGGCTAAATTTATTTCCTATGAATTTAATAATTATTTTTCACAGTGTTTGATAATATAGGTACACCAGAAACATATTAAACGAATTTCAAAATTAAATTTCTGTTAAAGATTATAATATGTTTGCGTACAGAAAATCAGAGAGTAGTCCACTCTAATTATTTTTAATATCACGGTTTTAGACTGTAAACGAACTAAGGCAAGTAAAATCGTATTCAGAGAGGGAGTGTCCCAATGCTGACCTTGAGGACACCGGATATCTGCCGTCAAGCATGTGCCCTTATCAGTCGAACATATTAAAACTGCAAGTGTATTTCTAATTGACAATTTCATACTTTTTGCTTTATAATTGTTTTGTAAATTGTTAGCTGGATCATAAAAAATTCTATTTCAACATTTTGACGGATTACTATGTTTTGAAGGCCCATGGTCCTTTTTGTAATTGTGCTGTTGATCTTTCTATCTCTCTGAGTTATGTGTGGGTGTGTGTGTGTGAGTGTGAGTGTGGATAGATGAGTGGGCATACTATAGGCCACACCATTTGATCTATCAAATTTAAATATAAAACTAAAATTGGCCCTAATGAGTACACGTGTCTTCTTTATTAAAAACACTAAACTACAATTGAAGTTTCTTAGATAAATGGATAAACTGGGAAAGTCATGTAACTGAGACGAATGTCTGACTGACTAAGACTGGAAAAGAAATGTTCTGCTGTATAAGATTCTTTGGTTTGGAAAGAAGAATACATGAGACTTGTATAAGTAGAAGTCATGTATGATAAGGCATACACAGACCAATGAGGCAATCGTACTTAACAAGAAGGATGTGTTTATGAAGCCTAGAGGCAGCTGGAGCTGTTAATAACGGCTGAAAGGTCATTGACGCCTATAGAGTATATTGTTCTGCCAATTGTGTCCAGTTTTCTAAAAAAAGAAAAACAAATTCATCAGTTGTGAAGCGAAGATTCATGCCTGATGCTTATCTCGATAATATGACATCCTCATAAAGGATACTGTGAGAGGTATTCCTCATTTCTCATAAGGAATGTGAGAGAACCCAGCTGTAGCAAAATATCGCAGGCTGCCCATTTAGAGTTTTAACTTCAGTTTGGAAGGTACCCTTGCTCATTAGACAAATACCTTAATGGTTATTATAACGAAATTGTATTACGTGCTCGTATATTTACTTTTCTTGTTGTCCAAGGTTAAGGTAAACAAATTGAAGACATCAGAATAAGACGAAATGAAGCTAAAGTCTCAACAAAACAATACAACTAATTATAAATTGAATATAAATTATTGATAATTCAATTTGTCCATCACACAACGAAATATAAGGGTGATGTTAACTTAATTTAATTGATAAAGGAACATAATTTTAATTTAATTACTTAATTTATTTTATTTAATTAAAGGAATAAAATAGAAATAAAAAACTCCGTCACAGACACAATCCCTGGCAGTAGTTAGGTAATATTAAATCAATTTAATTAATTAATCAATTAATTTATCATTTTAATTAATTTAATATTCAACCAAAGCCATTCAACAGTTCATTCTAAATACAAAAAGTGTCATATCTTTGATGAAATGTAATGATACTTCTCACAGGAGTAAAGAAATATTAATAAATAGATTAATAAAAATTTAATTCAGTGACAGTATAAAAATAATTTTTGTGTCAGCTTAAATATACAATATACTACGAGTATATGTAAATATGCAAGACTGAAAGAGACAAAATACACAGTATTAATATTTTTATTTTTAAAAACAGTAATATTAATTATTTCATTAATTCACTAATTAATTCTAAGTTTATTCACCACTTGGGGTAATTAGTGGTGGATTATCTTACGTCTTAAGAAGGAGATGCTCTCGCAGATTATATTTCTTTTCTTAGACTAAATACGTTTTAAATAAAATAAAAAAACAATACAGTAATTGTGAATGCTTCATAGCAGAATATTTATTTGTTAAGATATACTGATGTTGTGGTTGGTTTTTACTAACTTTTCTACTAGTTAAAGGAGTAAACGTTGGGTATTGGTTTGAAAATGTAAACATATTCTTTTGCAGATTGACGGTCTAAAGCGTCAAAAATTACGGTAACTGTTGAAAACATGAGCGAGTTTAGGAAAGGCTACAGGAAATATTTTAGTCATTATGAGCAATCACGGGAGTAGCGTGTTCAACAATAATATGTTCCTGCCTCTTTATACCAAACTTACAATGAAAGAATCATGTGTATCTGTAAAAAGTAGATGTTAATCATTATTACAAACACCATTGCAAAATCAAATAGACCCGAAAAGAGAAGGCATTTCTAAGCCATAAAAACATAATTAGGATGAGGCTATAGAAAAATATATATGTATAATATATATATATATATATATATAAACACTTTTTCTTTTTCTCGGAGTTTGGTCAGGGTAAATATATGGAATCACCTTTTTGTGATTCCATATATTTACCCTGACCAAACTCCGAGAAAAAGAAAAAGTGTTTGTTAATATTTTGTGGTCAAGAAAACAGTACCGTATATATCAGTCGGAACTGACCTAGTCCTGATAAACTTTAGTTTTGTTTTTATTTTACGGTCGATACTTTTATCAATATTTATATAATTTGGGATAATAAATATGGGTTTCTATGAGGATATAAGAAAGAACATATGGATGTGATATGAGTGAACGTTGAACTGACCGAGTCCCGATAAACTTTAGTTTTGTTTCTATTCTACGGTTGATACTTTTATCAATATTTATATATATATATATACAAGATTTCACATAAACAGATGAAATAATAATCAATGATCAAACCACAATATGAAATGGGAAACAAACACTAAGATCTTTTAACTGTAACTAGCAGTCTTCGTCCAGTTGGGTTTTGGACTCTGACGAAGACAGCTTGTTACGGTTGAATGATCTTAGTCGTTTTTTCTCATTTCATATTGTGGTTTGATCATATATATATATATATATATATATATATATATATATATATATGATTACAATATCCTCTGTATTTATGACACGAGGGGTTGAGTTATATATGTAATATCATTAATAATACTATAAAAAAAAACTTTTTTATATGTGAATAATTAAATTAAAAGGTTTGACAAACTAAGTAAACTAAATACACAGAAAAATAACACATCCAAAGAAATAACACAAAATCTCACTACTATATTTTGACCGCGTCATCAGGTGGAAAGAGTCATTTTAAAGCTTTCGATGGTAGGTTTTAGTTTATACTATATATATATAAACTAGATACATAAAAAGAACACACATAAAAGAAATGACAGAAACTTACTACTATATTTCAATTGACTTGTCGTCAGGATGATACATAGATGTGAATCGGTCCGAAGAGATACCGCCTCAAATCACTAACATGAGTTGGTATCTGTCTTCGGAGCTATTGACCGAGTCCTGATAAACTTTTATTTTGTTTGTACTTCACGCTCAATACTTTAATCAATATTTATTTATATGTAATGTAATATAGAAACGGTCCATAACGGACAAATAAGTAACTGATAAAAAAGAACAACACAAAAAGAACGAAAACACTTACTACAATCAATAATTTCGAACTGCAGTTCGTCTTCAGAAAGAGTCTAAAATAAGAAAAGCTATGATACTGCCTAACGAGTGGTGCAGAGTCAAGTCGAGTGAACAAAATAAATTCACACTTTATTTTGTTTGAAGATCATACGATAAAGAAATTAATAGAATTAGGGAGTCAAAAACTAATTTCAGATATAAACTATTTTATTTTTAGCAGTGCTCTTGGAAATATATAATGCTTCAGATAACTAATTACTCTCTTTTTACAGAGGCAGAGGATACCAAACGTGAAGGCAGTGGGGATGAGCCCATGGAGTTGGAAAAGGGGCCCTCAGCGTCCCAACTGGAGCGACGACCCAGTAGAGAACTCAGGCACCCTACCTCGTCAGTACCTCAGCATAAATTACAATCAAACGATTAAAGACCTCATTATTAGTGCCATTTAGAAGCTGGCATAAATTGCATGAGAATGTACGAAAATGATGACACTTAACTAGAGTCATGAATCAGAAACCTTAATACTATTGGGTCATGTTTTGGGTATCCGATCCATCTAAACGTACAGATTTAATATTCTACGCTTCCAAGTTAATTCATTTCTCTCACCTGTCTGAAGATCACTTATCAGAATACGGTTCCTGGTTTAGCAGTACTCACACTAACTTTATCTTCTCGAAACTTTCCCAATAGAGTGTGTTATTTAAAAGACTCTTTATTATTGTCTTTTGTAATCAGTAGAACATTGTACTCCAATGCAAACGTATATTTTTCATTGTTACGTTTATTGCTACCATTAGTCGCACCGAAGTTGGTATAATTGACATTAAGAGGTGATTTAGCCGTCTTACCACGTATACTGATGAAGGGGTCGTTTGAACAGCATTCTTTTTAAAGAAGGACAACGCCCGAAACTGGTCAAACAACCCAACCACGAGCACATGACAAAAGACGGTCACTCCTATCTGAATGTACATTATTTAATTTAACTTTAGTGTAGGGTGTTACGGATATTGTTTATGCAGAAATTGTTTATGCAAATTTAACGAGCTTAACACGAAAAAGTTTCCAGTCTAAACAAACATAATTCATGAGCCAATTATTTAACAAATACATTCCAGCTCTTTATCATCAGGTACCTTACTCAAGAGTTCTCTGTCAGACTCCTAGGATTGCCAGCCTCCTATGCGTCCGTCACACTACCCTGCATGGGCTAGTTTTTCCATAGTATACGATATCATTTCCTCTGTTTTCTTGTTATATTTTTGATATCTCTTACAATGCTTTACTATTTTTTTTTACAATTATTTCTTATTCCGTTTATTTTAAGGCAGGATCTATGATTTATTTTTAAACAGATCCTAAGGGATACTCTACACCAGTTGATATGACTGTGTTCTCTTTAACAAGAGAGTTCGACCAAAGAGTTCAGAGGTTATTGCTTATTGCAGCTTATTGCTTCAATATAAAAATATCTTTTGCTACCATGTGTGAAGCCAGGGAGACCTAGTTAGGCAACGTGTTCACCTCTGGACTGGCTGGCAATTCCGAGTTTCAATACCCATTCTGGCCCTCGATTTATTTACCGGGGGGGGGGATTAATCTGAGCATGTCGTGCCTAAAGGACGTTAAGCTGTCGGTACGATGTCAGTTACACATTGTTAAATATCTCTACTCTAAATACTCTTGAGTTAGGCAAAATTTAGGACTCCCAATGTAGAATCAATCTTCACTGTGTAGTATGACAAAGGGCCAATGTTCAGCTTTGTACGTTCCCTTGTGGGAATGCATCTTCACCTTACCTAACCTAATCTGCTAATCTGTATACCCATAAACGCACTTAACTACAAACTTCCAGGAAGAGAGAGGAAGAAAGAGAAAGAGAGAGAAAGAAAGATATCTAAGCAGATAGATATAAAGATAAGGAGAGAGTGTTACTGTTCAGTAAGCCCACCTGAATGATATCGCACTACCCTACCAAGATCATATGGTCAAAGCTACTCCACAATTAAAACTTATTAATTGGTTAGAGATTGAAGAGGAATTTACATAAAACATATTGCTACACTCATAAACACACTTACACATATATACACTCTCTGATAAAGAAAGAAGAGAGGAGAGAGAGTAAAGAGTGATAAGTTCAGAGAGGGAGTGTGTTAGCAAGGAGACCATATAACAGTTCGTGATACATTGAAGTTTGCCTTCACAATACACTCTATAAACCAGAAAACTATAAGTGAGGAAAGAAAAATAGTTCATGTAAAAAATATTTAATACCTATCGCTTTAAAAGATAAATTATTGTGCTCCGTTTGAATGAGGAACCTAACTAAAGTGAAATATTTGTTATCAGTCTAGACATAGTAATCATTTTTTTTAACGACGTTAAAATACCTACACTTAGGTATGTGTAGGAATAAAGGAACCATTAACTCTTATCTCCCTTGAGATTGCTGCGGGTGCTCTGTGCAGGGCAAGGCAGTAAGCCTTTGCAGTGTTAATGCTTCTAATCCCCTTTTCAGGGAAGGCGCAGGTAGTTCATACTCCTTTGTTTATTCACTCGCTGGTCTGTTCTGAGACGTGAAGTAAATTGTAAACTTGAATCATTTATATTTACTTCTCCCTGCTATTGAGCGATGAGGTCAGTAACAATGGATTCTAAGCACATGTACTTAAAGATGACAGACTAGAAGATACAGTTAAAATCATTGAACTATCCGTAAAAATAAATTTCCATTTAAATAATTAATTATTTAAATAATTAATAAGTAAAAAATCATATACATGGTATATATATTGGTTTCCAGGATGGTTTCCAATAGGATAGTGGAGTATTTTGTAGGTCCAAGAGTGCGGCTGTTACGAAGTCCCAGTTACTAGCTGCCTAGCGAAGCCTCTGCTATTTCACCAGTAGGTATAGAGGTTGCACAGTCCCTCTTTGAGATAAAGATTTTGGCAGAAAACATGAGCCTCACTTTGCATTGAACTCCTGATTTCTTTTGTTTTTCTGTTTTTTTATGGTGGTTGGTTTTCTCTATTGTATACTGCGATATTAATTTTACTTTTCTTGGACCTCTTATCACTCGTCTAGGCAAAGTAGCCTTTGTCTTCATGTCAATGGGGTACAGTCCCTCTTAATTAATAGGTTTTGACACTGGACTCCAACTTCTTTATAATGAGACTCCTTCGAGTTATTGGTTTCGTTGAATTTGAATTTACTCTGTTGTTTGTCCTGTGGATTGCTAATGTTACTATTTATGGATGGTTATATTCACTTAATAAATGGAAAGACGACACAAACAATCAAAATACGAGTTCAAAATCTAAGAAGAGTATTAGACAGAGTAAAGAAACAGAGGCGGGCAGCACTGGCGGTTACCGGGTCGGTTACTTACTGTTGCGCTTACAACGTCCTTGGTCTCCCTTTCTCTTTGATCCTGAAGATGGGGATTACCCGAAAATTTAATTTTGTGTGTTTCTATACCCTGTATGTTACTCTTATTTGATTTTGAACTCGTGTATATACATATATATACCATATTTCGAAAAACAAAATGATTAAAGAAAAAAAAACCATCAATGTCAGATGCATCACAAAATCTACAACTCTGATGACATAAATCAAACTATCTGCAAGTTGAATGTATCAAACTATTCTCACAGGTTGAAGCTTTAGATATATAAAAAAATACATAACCACAACTCCCAAAAATCTACCGGAAGGCTTGACAATTTCACAACATTACTTGCAATGTTTTGTGGTGAACCAAATAGTCCATATGAAGGCAGTGGTTACTGGAGGGAAAATAAAAGATCTAGATGCGAGATAACTAGAGTCCTATTGTGATGAAATACGGCTGTTTCTTTAGAATGTTACTTTCAAGACACAAAGAGTACTTAGTGACCTATGTACAGTTTGGTACTTTTAAAACATTGGTAATGGTAATAATTAAAATTACTAGTTAATAAAATTTTTTTCTTAATTAACACCTTGTACTTTTATAGTACTTTGTAATACAAAGTACTACATTATAAAGTAGAAATGTAAAAAAAAAATGAACTACAAAGTACAATTTGTAGTACATTCAAGTATTTTATTATTAATAAAAAAAAGCTTTAAATAGGAAACATGTGAAAACGGAAAAAGTATCAAAAAAAACGCGATTAATTTAGGCACTTTTATAAATAAATGAATCGCTATAAATACTGTAGTACAATGAAGTGCAGTGTAGTATAGTACAGTGTAGATTCACGGTATAAATGTTGGTGTATAAATACTTTAAATAAAATCACTGTTTGAAATATCACAAGGTCTGATGAGTGTCAAAGATGCTCTTTTTCCTGGCATCAGAATGAATGGGACAATGAAAGGAATTAATCGTCATTTATGTCTCCACTTTTATTATAGTATTCACGTATTTAGCTGCAAATAGACAGCAAATTAAAGTTATGATTACCGTTTGGAATGTATTTCATTCTAACGAGAAATGAACTTGACTTCTCAAGGAAAGTATAAATTGAATTTTCTATTGGTTATGCAGTAGGAAGTAAATATTACTAATGATGTAACTTATAATTTTAAACAACGAAAAAAACACATACTTTAAACAAAATTAATTAAATTAGTTAATAGTATATGTTATTCTATCTAAAAGTAAACCTCTGAAACGAGACAAAATTGAAATGCAAAGCATACGGCAGACTAACATGAAAGAGTGATAAAGTGATGTTATTAATAAGACCGTGAATCTCTGTCAACAAGTAAACATTAAGTGTTTCAATTTATAATTAACTTGATAAGATGTTACGAAACAAGTTCAAGTGTTCAACACGATAAAACAAAAAGAAAATCTATCCCTCTTCAAGTTCAGAAGATATTTGTAAAAATGATACTTATCAATTATTTTTATTTTAATTATGTTTCATGTCCTTGATGGATTTTTTGTTAAACTGTTATAAAAAGTTTACAATGTATAGAATTTGCATGCTCAATATTCCAGCAATAATGATTTATATATCGTAAGTCAATTTCCATGACAAGTCTAATAATTGACCGATCGTTTTTATTATCATGTTGATTCAATTTCCATTAGTTAAGTGTTGTGTTTTATAAAAATTGATAAATTTGAACAAAATAAGTACATTTTTAAAAAAAATATCTTTTGATGTTTGATAGTAAGAAATTTATTAACAAATTTTTCGATAAATTAACAAAATCATCGATCATAACAAAATTTTTTTAATTCACAAAATCATCAAGGAAAGATTAGAAAAAAATAGCATATAAAGTCCATTATTAACTTATATGACTAAAAAACTTCAATCTATTAATTTAGAAAACGTTATCAGAAAAATATCAGAAAAGTTTTAGAACCTTTGATTCTAAATATAATGATGATTTCTAATAATGATGATTTGAAATAATGGAATCCAAAATTATATAATATTATGAAAATTTGTGCATTTCCTAGTTGTAGAGTCACACAAGCCAAATGTATCACACAAAGTTGTTGTGAAATCCACAGCCTATTTTTGTTTGTAAAATAATCTCTAATGTAATACTTAGTTTTACTGTTTCAAAATTTTATAATTCTGCCTATGATAAAGGTTTTAAATAAAAACTGAAACATTGGAAATGAGAGTTTAATTCGAACCTGAAGAACTAACCGAGTCCTGATAAACTTTAATTTTGTTTATATATATATATATATATATATATATATATATATATAGTTTTTTAAATAAAACATAGTTACCTATGTTTTGTAATATAACATTGTTTATGTACAGGCTTGGTCTATATATATACAAAAGTTAATAGATGTTACTGATATTGGAGCACGGCATACATACTGTTGCTAAACCTCTTTATGGCATTTGAAAGTAATTTGAAAGTAAATGTATTGGATAGCACAGATTCGTATCCTTTTCCTACGGCTCGTTTGAATGTTTTCTATATAAATATTATGGATATTTATGTAGACCTTACTCATGTGAACACACACACAAACATATATCATCGACAAAATGTCAAAAAAGGACTTCGGGGGCCTTAAAACATATAAATCCGTCAAAATCTAGAGATCAAATTTTTGATGATCACTGTACTTTACTTATTGTAAAGTAAAAAACTTTTCCTCAACACAATGTTATAAAGCAACAGATAAAACATACAATTAATTAAATATTTAAATTAACTATCTTATAATTTGAAATTTTAAATTACACAAAAAAATATCCCAATTGTAAAACATTCCAGCGCTGGACCAAGTTGGCTCGGATATTTAATCCAGTTTGTAAAATTCAGTAAACGAATTTTCAATAAAATTACTCCTAGAGTCTTTTCCCATTTGTTAAAAACATGTTTTCGGTTCCATTTTCGATAGATGTGACAATTTGACATGATATTGGTGACACACATTTAATTTTCTTGTGTAGATATGCCAGTTGATTTAGTAATGAATCGCTCATTATAGGGTAGAATCTTGAAACAGAGACACAATGGCTAGGCTAAATGAATGGCTTAATGTTTTGCTCTAGGACTAGGTTTATTAGCTCTTGTATCTGACTGTTGACTAAGCCGTGTCGGTTACGATTCGATAAACTCGGCTAATCACCCTTCCTTGAAATCAGTCAGTTAAGTGCTCCCCTAACTCACACTCTGTCCTCCTACTTTTTTTTTTCAAAACAATGTTCCACCAAATTGGAAATAAACCATGCAGGTAACATCTCACTTCACTAGCCATATTTACAATAATTTTTGCTTCCAAATTTTAAAACACATTATACGTATAAATGATTGTTTTCCACACAAAAGCAGACCGTTTGAACGAATTTTTTTTTAAAATCTAGAGTCGTATCAGACATACTCGGGAAGACCCCGTACTCATGACTACATAGTAACAGGTAAGCTATTCAGATGTGTCACTAATAACCAGAAAACACACCAGCAGAGCATTGTTTACTTCATCTATCCTCTATGTAGCCTAGTTTCAATTTTTCTCTATTAGTTACTTCTTTAGTAATTTGTCATCACTTATTGTACTACAGTATTCTTGACATACCCACAGCTGATTGTACTATCAGTTGATCTTCACCATTATTGAACAGAAGACAAAAATTTTTGATGATCCCTCCTGGAGATCAATTTGTTATAAAGTTTATTTTACTTTATATACTTAAAAATTACCATAATAAACAAAGTCTATGTATAATAAAACTGTACAGTGTTAACCGTGAAAATATAGTATATTTTATATACTAATATACAATTTTATATACTAATTGCATATATTTTATATACAATTATTCCAATTGTATATTTTAATTGCATGTAAATCTCTGGTTTATTCTACAACTTTTATAATGTTTGTATCGCTCATTAAAAGTTCTATGTAATGCAATAATGATTTACATATTATACATAGTTGGGAATCTAATTTCAAAAATCCAAAAGAAAACAGTAAGATACTTTTTATAATGGCTGCACCGTTTTTCGTAGTGTCTTAGGATAATATTACAACCAGATAAGACAAAAGAAGAAACTGAGCAGGTTACGCACTGTTACAATAAATAAATATATATATATATATTATTGAAAACCAGAGCGGCTTCTGTATTTACGATCTTTTTAAGTAAGTGCTCCTTTTTCCTGAACACTCTACGATGTTATAGACTTAACAGATGGAGTAACTCATCCAGGGACATGGGTACAACATCGTAAAGTGTTCAGGAAAAAGGAGCACTTACTTAAAAAGATCGTAAATACAGAAGCCGCTCTGGTTTATATATATATATATGTATAATATATATATATTTTTTTATTTGTAGTAGCTCTCTGACGAGGTAGTTTAGAAGGCCTCAGAGCTTATTTTTCTTCATTTTGATTTTTTCCCCTATGGAATTTTGTCTCATATACATATCTTAGGTGTTGGTGGTCTGAATACTGTGCGGTGACTGGCTGTTGGCTTGGCGAGTAGCTGGTGGTTGGTCACCTAGTAGCTGCAGTGTGCGTGAAACCCCGGTGTGTTAACGATTAATTAATGGGTTATGTTTCATGATTTTCAAGGCTTCATATATCTGTAGTCTGGCTGGATCATTAATTTCCTTTAAAATGATGGTGTTTTGTACAAGATCCTGGTGGGTAAGTTTTCTTCTATGTTCCTGGGAGGTGGAACACTCCAGGAACTCCATGGAACATATATAATATATATATATATATATAACAGATTCAATAATATATCGACCGTTTGATAGAATAGGTGTGTTCTCTAATTGACCGAACCCCGATTAGAGAACACACCTATATATATATATATATATATATATATATATAATCTACAAGCCATCTACAACAACAATAAAAGAGCTATTGGAAACAGTTTAAACCAACTGAATAAATTCACAGGGAGATGTAAAGAGATAGAAACAACGAAAACTCACTATGATATTCGACATCCATTGTCAACATGAGAAGAAGTGAGTTGCCTGGAAGGCAAGTCATACCTTCATTGTTATTGCTTTATATATGTGTATTCGTTCCTGTGAATTAATGTATAATATTGATACAATGATCATCCCATTGAATAACACTGGATTCTGGACAACTCGAAGCTATTATTTTGGTTTTATTTAAAGCCAAGACGTTCACTTTGAATGTTTACTATGACCTAGAAACATAATAAATCTAAAAGTGTTTATTTTTCACATGCACAATCACCAACCTAAACCAATATACTAACCCAAGACGTTCACTTTGAATTTAGGTCACTTCTACTTCTGATGGCGACGCTTGTCGAAATATTATTTATAACAGGATTTCTCAATTTTACGAGTGAAATAATTAAAAAAAAAGTCATAAGGAAAAACCAAAAACAACGAAAATATGGTCTGAGGCCTTTATACTATGTCATCAGATAGCGACTGCAAATGAAATAGCAATACCGCATTCCGATAACACTGACGACTCTGTGAAGCACAGTGAAGGACTTCAGAGCATATTTCCCTTGTTTGGGTTTTCCCTCGTGGCTTTTTGTTTATAATCAAGTAAATAAGTAATTGAACTTTTCACATCATATGATGATTTATCGTAATAAACACTTTTTTTTTATAACTTCTACAGTCCCTGACTTGACCTACAGACTGGACTGCATAAGATCTTTCATAGCATTCACAGAGATTACAGTATTCGTATAAGACGGATTACTGAAATTGACCAACGCCCAACTATTAATGAGATTCAAGCCATTCTAAATCATAGACTTCCACCTGGTTTCTGTTTGTTCTGCTTTAACAATAGAGATGAACAGTTTTCACCAGTTAGTAATTGTTTGTTAATATATATATATCCATTTCATCGTTGTGTGGAAGTCAGTCAACAAGTCTTGATGGTAAGTCATATGCATTGGTGGCTCTGTGGATATCCGTGGTGAAAATGAAATCGAGGTAAAAGTTCTCTAACTAGTTGAGCAGAATAGGAAAAGAGCTTTTTGTCAACTGGTGAGTTTGTGCCAATTGGGCTGCTAGGTCTTGTACTGTTTTGCACTGTTACGGTCTGTCCTATATCACATACTCTACTAAATACTACATGCTGTGCCACTGTCTACCCATTGATAAGTTGTGTTGATGATGTGCAAATGTAATAAAACTTTCCATATCTGTTTAACAATAATTCATTAGGTAGTACAAAGGTCTTGGAGAAGGGCTTGCCAATAGATTGTGCTGCTTGCGACACAGGTGTCAGGTTAAGGTACCCCAAAGTTTTCAAAGTATAGTATGAGCAAAATGCTTAATAAGTCTCCCACAAATCTATTGAAATTACTGTTAGCTATGTTTTTGTTAAATAAGGAGTATTTCGACTTTTTTTTCTAATTTCATTTGTATTAAAAACTAAGAAGGCACATATAAAGCATTCTGACTATTTCTACTTAAAAACGTCTAGAAGTTACTTTTTGTTTCTGCTTTGGGTCGTTCATTTCAGATTATATTGTTTGAAATAACACAACCCTTAACAGGTTTTAGTGGTTGTGATACCCCACACAAGCAGCTTTGACCACCACGTATAGACGATGTCTAAAACAAAACAACAAATTCAGCGACTTAGTCCTGATGCACGTCTAGCAAACGCTCCAGCAATACCAGACATTCGTCTCAAAAAGTTTTATTAACACCATTCCTGTTTATTCCTACACCTCGTGTATTCACGACAAAAAAAGTAGCAGTTTTCCTGCAACTCCCTTCATATTTTTTTTCGATTTTTTATATTTATTTATACTTCATTTCTTAATTCAATTAACTTTCTAACTATCAAAAGTTATTTATCATGTTGATTTGTTCATTTTTTTTTAAATAACTGTAAATATATCGTAAAAGTCATGGGAAAAAGTTGATTAACAAATTTTATGCTAAATTGTTTCGTAACGTTTGTTACGAAAAAAATAAGAATAAATTTTGAAGTAATAAAAGTATGTTTCATGGAGTTGACCTTCTTAGCATCGGATGAAAGTTCATACACATAAAGTGTTGGTAGAAGTTGCACAATTTGTATTATTGTATAACCAAGTTCCTAAAATTACAACTTCATAACGGTAAAAGTCCGTTTTCTGAATGTGGGGCTATATATAGCAAACGTACCGCTAAGTGAATAGCTACGGTCACGGATTCTTGATCCCGTTCATTTTCTTATGATAATCGTAATTATTCTAGCCATGTTAGAATGAATCAACTTCCCTAATAGTATCATAGTTGAACAGTTTATCCCCTTAATTTTATATAATTTGTTGGTAGAAATAGTAAAAACACATTTCAGATTATTTTATTGTTAGCTATCAATTATCATAATATGTGATTATTATTTTAAGATAGTCAAAAAGACAATACAAGTGCCTAGAATATTCTTTTTGTTAATTACATGCATGTTTTTTTTATATACCATATTTATTTAGAATCCCACAATAAATTTCTCTCTCTTAACCTATTTTTAAATATCTAATTTATTATCGCGAAATCTTTCATTAAATGAATATGTGTTTCATATATTACTATTTTACAACAAAGATTTACAATGTTTCATCGTGCACTATACCTATTTAGGCTTACTAGTCCACAAAAGTTTGTATTTGTAAGCGTTTAGCTGTTTTTCTGATGATGGATAATCATCATTGTTGACCTAAAGCAGTCGGTTCCGAGCCTCTACAATGCCAGATACTCGTAAAAAATCCCTACTTTAATGAGCACAGTAGAGCAAAATTATTACCCCTGATGTATCATAGACCGGTAATATTACTCGCTTATCACTAAAATTGGTGCAAAATAACAAATAAGAGACTCTTTCTACCACCAGAACAGAACTGAAGAAAAACTCTGTAAGTATACACTGATAGTAACAACATAATAGAAAATATTTGGAAGCGTTTCAATGCGATGTAAATTGAAATTGATAGTTACGAAAAAAACAATTTTTTAATTATGCTATATGTGATTATTTTATTAAAAGATATTATAGAAGAAGTTTATCAATCTTAAAAATATTTTAAGATTGATTAAGCCAATAAATCTTGAAAAAAGTGTAGGATTCTTGAAATGTGACTGTTGATGAGAAAGTTGCCGGTTCAGCCATTAATCAGTTACCGTAGAGTTGATAATAAAAACAGCACTATCAGCGGTGATTTAAGAACTCTCTGTTAAGCACAATGCATGCATTATTTACAAGTAGTAATGATTAATTTCTTGTTTCCCGAATAAACTATTCTATTTAAATAATATATTTTTATAATAGAGTCTAATTTGTCTTTCGATGTTTATGTGTTATTTTCTTCATTAGGGGTATGGATCTGATAGAAAAATTGGCAGTTTTTTGACAAAATCACTTGATTGTTTTAATTGTGTAGAGTAGGGGGTCTTTGTAGTTGTATTCTTTCCGGCTCTAATGAAAGCCACGTACTTAGAGCATCTCTTCTATGAAGTTACCTCTGTAACATGACAACTATTGGAATTTCCTGAGGGTGTGTGAGCCCTTATGAATATCAATATTCATACTGATAGAGGTGACTTTATAGAACAGATGCTCTAAGTACGTGGATTTCATTAGAGCCAGAAGCAATACAACTTCAAGGGCCTCTTACTCCACACAATATTATTTTCAGTATATGTTGATACACAATAATGTGACCACAAGGGATTTTGAGTTCAATTTTATATGTCCTATTAATTTTTTCCGTCTTGAATGTTAAATTTTTTCCTATTTCATTTTAGTGACGTGTAGACCAAACCCCTCCCCGTGGGACGGTGTCATATTCAATGTTTCTTCAGCTGATGAACAAAGTATGTTATACGAGGTATAACGAGGTATACGAGGTTATACGAGGGCTCTAATAGCATTATCAGAATAGTACCCACTGCCTTAGTCGGGGGAACTCTGTTCTGTTGGCTCTTATCTCTGTTGTTCAGTGGCTTATCTTGAACTCAGCTGATTGGCACTTTAATATCACGGTCTACCTTAAACTAAGTATCTTCGCTGTATGCATACTTTTAATAATTTATGCATGAAGAAAGACTGCTACAAAAATGCTATGATATACATACAAAATTATCACAATAATACTTGATAAAAATGTTCTAGTAACTCAATATAAATTAAAATGGAGGATCAACATTCTGGGGGCTTTTGTACTAAACGTCGTAGGATTAAGTGACCAGGCAGTGATTAATATAAAGGAAACCATTTCAATGTTTTTGTGTTCTCTCTTTATATGAATATATATTTATACTAAATAATCACAATAAACACGTAATGAAAATTAATGAAAATAAAAACTAAGAAAGAAAAATTAAAAAACAGAAAATAAGCTCTACAGCCTTTCAAATTGGAATGATTTTAAGCCATTTTATCTGATGACATAAATTTGAATGGCATCAGAGCATATTTTTTGTGTTTTTTAATTTTTCCCTATTGCTTTGACTGTTATATATATATATATATATATATATATAATATATATATATATATATATATACCATGATCAACGAAAAACGGTCCGGCAGGACAAATAACAATTAAAATAAGCAGTGACACATAAACAGAAACACAACAAAGACTCACTTTTCAATATTTCGACCGCCATTACGGTCGAAATATTGAAAAGTGAGTCTTTGTTGTGTTTCTGTTTATGTGTCACTGCTTATTTTAATTATATATATATATATATATATATATATATATATATAATAATGTATTGTTTTCTTGGCCACAATTTACTAATAAAAACGTTTTCTTCTTCTTGGAGTTTGGTCAGGGACAAACCTCCAGAGGGTCATCCTGACCAAGCTCCAAGAAGAAGAAAAAGTTTATATATATATATATTCTCTTGTTCTTTATTGACCTTTTACCTTCACTTTATATTAATATTTACTAATCCTTTTAATCTATTAATAGAAATGACTATCTCATCGATTTTAATTTAACATGACACTTAGCCAACTCCTTTTCCAGTTGCACCCTGTTAGCAGGAGGTTAGTTTTTAGGATCGAATCTCTCAGTCTTAAGATCGTGAATGCCGAGACTGCGGTTAATTTTAATGATACCTGTTTAAAAGGGGATCTGCTGCCTATTTATACCTATATATATATATATATATATATATATATATATATATATATATAAATATATATATTGAAAAAAATTACAATAAACACGCGATCAATCAATAAGGAAAAAAATGTAAAGAAAAAAGAAAACGATATTAAGTTTAATTTGTCTTACAGCAGCTCGAGTAGCCATTATTGTAATTTATTTGCTTCTTCCATGTTAGCATTACTATTCAATTTGTGTATTAGTTGTATACTGTGTAATTGCTTATAGCTCTACACAAATCAGCCGAGTGATGTTCTCGTAAAGCGGTACCCCTCGTAAAGATAATGCCACTTAGAACGCTTTATATATCAATTGTAGTATCCAACTTAAGATGTTTTACTAATCTGATTGAAAAAACATAATGATAACATAGAAAATAGAACGATTGAAATTTACTTTATTGTTTGGAATCTGAAAAACATATAAGGAAATAACTTCTTCTAATCTAGCAAAAAGGAAATATTGATGTATTCATCAAGAAAATGAAATCTTTTTCCAGTCTTATTTTATGTGTATAAAATTGAAATTTTATTTCCGAATAATCATTCGAATTAAATAAATCAATTCCACCAACTGAAATTATTGGTATTAAAATTTCAATTCTAGTTAAACTCATAAATTAATGTATTTATTTGAAAACTAAATAGATTTAATTCGTACACCAATTTGTAAAATTTTATTGAACTTTGACTTTGAAATTTTATTTTTACCTAAGACGAAGGGTCATTAACAATATTCTATATGTGATAGTTCATTTGTTTAATCTAGAACAGTCCAGATAAATATCCTCGTTGGTCCGTAAATAACGTCATTTCTGTGATTATTACTTGGAATCATCTATCATTATACCAATTTTTTTATTGAACGAATATAATTTCTTAAACTTATAGAATATACTTCAAGTTTATAACTGTATTGTCTAGAATTGTATTTTGAAACATACAATTTGCCAAAATGGCTTTATATTAGTTGGTTGGTTTGTCGGTTGCAGTGGCTGTCCTATGAGAGAACACACACAGCCTGAGATTATCGCTTTGTGATACCACGCAATGAACAGTCTGCAATGGGAGTCCTAAATTTTGGCTAACTCAAGTATATTTAGAGTAGGTATCTTCAACGGGTATTGACATCGTACAGGCTTGGGACCGACGACTAAACGTCTTCTTCGAGAAAAGGCGTGCCTTGATTTTTTTCGCCTCCCAATATGATTTTTTTCTATGCTCTTGCATATCCCAAATTGCGTTGTATCTCTAGAAGGCTGGATTTTTGTTAAACTAATGTTATATTATGTCTTATATAGAGATCATCCCCGTTGGTAACTTCTCCTTTTTCGTCCTATTACCAATCCGAATGTCAATTCACATTTCCCTCCCAGAACAGAAAGTCTCCTGTTCCAATGACTGTTCTAATGAAATGATTAAAGCCAACACTCATACTTTAAAACAAAAGTTACATTGATTATTGATTGAAAGTTTAATTTGTAATAGAAAGTTTAATTAATAAATTTAATTTCATTTATTTAATGATTAATTCAATAAATCATATTTATTGATATCTTTTCTAATTACTTCTGATATCATGGATTTTCGTCATAAGCAAGCTAACAATGCATGTTATTTAAAAATGGTTTTAATTTATATTATTATTTTTCTCCTTGAACAGAAATGATGTTGAATTAAGAAATACTATTAAAATTATTATTTCCTGATTATAATCAGGAATATTATAAAATTGGGAATTCACTCATTGACTGCACTTATCTTGGTGTCTGTCTCTTGATTTATTACGTGAGAAGGTCCCATAAGAGTTGTCTTTTTAAAGAAGTTTGAGGGATTATGACAGTGTAGAGGAAGGCATGAAGTAGATTCGCATGGGTCAAATATTTGTAATGAAATAGCTTTGCAAAGTGTTAAAACAAGTCTATCAGTGCATTCCTCTGTCGACAGCTACGTGGAGACCCTGATTCACACCCTAAAGGGAAACATCGGCTCTGGTATGTTCGCGATGGGCGAGGCATTCAAACATGCAGGATTAATTGTGGGACCCATACTCACTGTTATCATTGGATTCATCTGTATCTACAATAACCATGTATTGGTAAGCCTCTTACATTACTATTACAAATTATAAATATTATATAGTTACGTTATTATTTATTCCTTTTCTTATAATAATATTGAGATAACTCAATAACCATTCTTAAATATATTAGAACATTCTAATGACTTAAGCTTCCATTTTATGAAAAGGATCGATGTAGTAGACATTGTATAGTATTTATTTGTTTAATGTTGTAATCTGTAATATGACAGATCGGTAATCACTAATCTGGCAATCAATGATCCAGAACAATCAGTTATCCGGCACTATTTAAGCTACTAGAGCTAGTCTTTTGTGCCGACACGCATGAATCACAGCATACACCGCTCAGTTCAAGCGGTGTCCTTGAGAAAAGCGTGTGTCAATTCTATGACATTGAGTCATCAACAGGTTAAGATATAAAGAAACAGAAAGAAAAATTTCGCAGGTTTTTTGCTAACAGTTAATCAAAGAAACAGTTGCTTGAAAGGAAATCAGTGAAATGTTGCACAACTAGATCAAGTGTTAATGGAGTGGTTTAACTTGTGTGAAAGTGAAGGTGTTCAACTCTCACATGATCTTCTAAGTAACAAGCAAAAATATTAACGAAGAACTCAAATAAGGTGTGTTTTAAATTTGAAATGAGGTGGTTAGCTACTTAGTTTTCTGTATTTTAGGCTAATCAATCACTAATCCTAGAAAAATGAATAATCCGGTCCCCTCCTAGTCCCAAAGTAATGACATTATATAACTCATACTACTAGCATTTTATTTCTTTTTCTCAACCCATAATACATAATAATCCAAGACATGGCGAAAGAACAACGATTGTTTAGAACAGTCAAACAGCCATTTATTAATTTGCTAAATTAATTAACTGATTTATTATAAAAAAAAATATAGTTCAAGTAGACTGGTATGATAAGATAATTTTTAGATAGCAAATCCTGTTATAGCTTCTCAGCAGTCATGATTCATAAAACAACAAAAACAAAAAACATTTTAAAATCAGGAAAAAATGTTGATTCACAATCATTGAGTTAAATGAAAACTTTGACCAAGGTGCTAAAATTACTGGCCTCCAAGGTAATCACACTATTTAAAGAACGGTAGCAATATTTGCAAAAATAAACTTATCGTTAAATAAATTTATATTCATTTAAGGCACAATAGCAATGATATAGAAACCTGTATATTGGTAATATTATTACAGCTCGTATGATTGTATTAGCTTTCATTTTAGTATCTAAAAGATAGCGGTCTCTCTTGTTGGCGCATCATATAAATAGACATTCCTTATAAAAAAGATCAAAGAAAAAATCCTTATCAGGTCAAAGGAAAAATCAATTCTGGCATAGTAAAATATTCAATCATTCTTCAAGTTCTGCACAAAAGGCTTGATAACTAATTTTAATAACCCAGTAAATGACTAATCATGCATAAATCATTGTGGTTGAAATCGTTCCGTTACTTCCAGTACACAACACCTTTGATTTAAATTGTATGCAATCTTATGAAAACCGATTATTCGTACTCAATGCATTTATTCAAGGTTTTATGTTGCTGTTAACAAAACTTGCTTTTCACGTGATTCTTTCAAATAGCATGTGAAAAATAAATCACATTTATTTCCGTTATAATTAAACATATTCATAATGAATATGTTCTTGCAATTGTTCCTGCAATTATTGAAGGCTCAAATTGAGTCTTCAAATAATTTTAAGGACATCATCTAACTCAATCGACTTACAATCCCTTTGGTGTCATCGGGCTTTTGCAATAAATTAGTTTTTTGTGAACATGAGTTGCTATAATAAACAATGAATACTGTGTCAAATTAAATTATAGGTACAATTAATTTATTCCCTTAAAGGACGCTACTTATTATGAAGTACATAACCATTCAGACGTCATACATTCAGTCGTTAGTCATTTAATTACAAAAAAATGAATGAAGTTGGTGATGAAGAAGACATTTCGTTTAACAATAAAATACATTAATAAGTTCGTTAGAGTTGCAATGGGATTTTGCTAAATAAAATATTTAATCATTCTTCAAGGTCAGCAAAACAGAATGATAACTAATTTTAACAATCTGCCAAATGACTAAACATGCATAAATCATTCAGGTTAAATTCGTATAATATATATTAATATATTATTTATAATTATTAGTTATAATATATATTTAAATGTTCAATGATCAGTCAAACCCCCGTTTCTGACTCTGACGAAGTCCTTGTTACGGTTGAAAAATCTTAGTTTTTTTCTCATTTCTTATTGTGGTTTGAACATTGATTTCTATTTCTCCTGTTTATCGTCAAATGTTATATATATATATCGAAAAAATCATTTCATTATCATTTCATAAAATTCATTATCGAAATAAAACATTTCAAATTGTGGTTTGATCATTGACACACACACACACACACACACACACACACACAATATATATATATATATATATATATTACAAAACTAAAGTTTATCAGGACTCGGTCAGCTCTTCAGGTTCAAATTAAACTTTCATTGCCAAGGTTACGTGACACTGTTCACGTGTCACGTGTTCATTCAAACTAGACAGTGAGAGTTTAGTTTGAACCTGGAGAACTGACCTGAAAGTCTTGATAAACTTTAGTTTTGTTTCTATTCCATGGTCAATACTTTTATCAATATATATATATATATAATAAATTCAAAACGAAGGAAACACACAGAAAGACACAGACATAACTCACATCGATATTTCGACCATCGTCGTCATCAGGAGGTGCGAAGAGCGAAGAGTCCCGCAGGAAGACAGGGCGGTACTCATATATATACATCATATATATACAGGCGGTATATATATATATATATATATATTGATTTATACAAAAAGAGAAAAACTTAAATCAATCTCTTCAATACTCACTACTATATTTTGACTGGCGTCGTCATCAGGTAGAAGTACTCCTGCGAGCAGGCACGGCTGATTTGAAATACAATCCGAAACAGACAAATAAAGTTCATTTTAGACAAAAAATCATAGAGAAATTAATAACACACACTTACAGTCTCTAATTTTTGGTTTGAACATCCATCAGGAGAGATATGAGAGAGCTTGGGAAACCAACCGCACTGGTACAGAGACGGATAGAGACTATACCAACTGGCATATATGCCAATAGCCCCTTTAATGAGTGCTACAGGTTGCAGATTCTGCGAAAAATCCCCTCTGAATGAAAAGATCTCCCTCTACAAGCTTCCGAAGAAGCTCATATTTCTTGCTAAATGCGCGTTTGCACCTGGCCTTAATCTCAAGAGATAAATGCTTCATTTAATTAGTTCCTAGTCACTGCATTAGGTTTTATGTTATTTTGTATTCTCTAATAGATTTTTATATTTTAGTATTTACTTCTTTAATTTATTATTTATTAAATACTATTTTTTGTATTTTCAATATTAGTTTATGTTTGATTTTATTTTTTTAAAGCTTAATTTGTAACTTTTATTTATGTACCATTTCCTTTGTTATTCTCTTAGTTTATCTTTTATTTATTCATTATTTTTCATATTTCCCAATTTAATTATAAATTAATTCTTCTCTACCTTATCGTCTATAACCAGGTGCGTGTGCGGCAACATTGTTGGTCTCTAAACGTCTCCGAACAAGTGCGCTTGGTATCCCTCTCTTGGTTTCTAATCTCTCCTGAAGACGTTTCAAACTGAAAAATAGTGACTATAAGTGTATGTTTTCAATTTCTCTATATGTGTTGTCTACAGTGAACTTATATATATATATATATATATATATATATATATATATATATATACTTAAAATAGACTGTGACACATAGACACATACACAGAAACATAACAAAGACTCACTTTTCAATATTTCTACCGTAATTGCGGTCGTCCTCAGGAGAAGAAGTGAAGTGACGGAGGGACGACAGTCAACTAATATATATATATATATATGCAGAAAAATCACAATAAATAAACACGTGATGCAATCAATAAAGTATAAACCACATAAGAAAAAGGAAAATAATAAAAATACATCCTCTGAGGCCTTTCAATTTATGTCATCAGAGAGCAAACAAAGTAAAAACTGTACACTGAACAAAGTAAAAGTATACTAAATATAGTAGTGAGTTTCTGTTTCATTTCTGTGTGTTCTTTTCGTGAATATAGTTTATGTATACGTATATATATTTGGCAAGCTCTGACACATATTAGTAGTTAGAAAGTTAACTTGATAAGCCTATTCAAGGTTAGTCAAATAAAGAATTCCAACATGCTATCAAACACACAGCTTATCAAGGCCCACCACAGGGTATACGTGAGTCTCCAATACTACCTTGATGAAAGAACATGCTTAAAATCAGTCGAACTTGTGATGACCTTGTAAACGCACATTAGTGAGCGCTGTAACTATGCACATTCAAAGGCTAAAATCTTTGATGCGAAACAGTTCGAAGATGAGAAGACAGGGTATTCAGTGTGTGTTACCCTGAATATGGGGTAGTAATGGAGTGATTATGCGCCTCTAATAGCCTCTAGCACTCAACTACGACTTTCAGCCTTCGTGAGGTTCCCCTGTTAACCTGCTATATGCAGGTACAAACGAACGAGGAGGAGAAGATGACCAGGGGCTGGGCCTGACTACCTTTGTTTCACAGCCTTCCAACTTCCCAAATCCTCTCCCCTTATACCAACCCCAAACCAAGACGTTATGCGATCCGTGCCGAAGGATGGATGATACAAGTGTTACTGAATGATGAATGGAGTCTCAAGGGTACCAGACGACCCCCTTGAGTAAATAGCCTTACTACAGTATGCGGTGCTCTACCGGAACGGACAAAATACTTCCGACAGAGCTTCAGGAATTTTTCCCTGTATGATACTAAAGAAGTCCGAAGATCATCCTCCAGAAGCTCAGAGGGTCCAAAAGGAAGTTGGCTAGTGGGAGCCAACTTCCCACAAAGAAGGAGAAAGGAAATCACTTCTCCCGAAACGTAGAGAGACTGAATGGACATTATCAATGATGGTTTGTGCAGATTCTGCAAAGAAGAGGAAGAAACACCGTTGCATCTGCTGGCTGACCGTCAGGCAAGTTTACTGAACAGAAGTAGGTGCTTCGGGACACTCAAAAAAATCATAGGAAAACTTTTACTGCTGGACCCAGGAAAAGTGCTGAACTTGTTGGAGGCGTTGAAGCTAACTGCTAGGGTACTTTAGGACAAAAGGGGAAAAATACAATCGTTTTTAAGACGCAGTGCTATTGTCACCCTCAAATAATAATAATAATAATAATAATAATAATAATGCTGGCTGCTGGAGTCCCTGAAATAGATGTACAAGAAAAACATAGAACATGCCTCACCAGAGAGCTTTTAATAAACAATATTGTCATCCTACAGAACGTAACAACCCAACTATGAGAATCCTGCATTCTGACTTACGCCTTTATTTCACGCTTAAACTACTCAATACCTGCTACTTCCACACAGAAGAAGGAAGGTTTCTTATAAAAATATCTTCAATTCAGAGTCTTCGGCTACATTAAATACATGCCTTAGAGGAGATGCTAACATATAGTAATACAAGGAGCATAGATTAACAATATCTATACAAAAAAAGTAAATTAAATTAAATGCTACACGCAAATACTGTTTCAAATTAAATGCTTTAAGCAAAACTTTATAAATAAAATATACCAAATTTGAAAACAGCAACAATTTTGATGATCAATTTACACAAGTTATCCGATAAAAATTGAACTTTGAAATTGAAGGTAACAAGGTTTATCCACTCAATTACAGGGTACAAAGAACTCTCATCTAAAAACATACCAGCACCTGCAATATTGACATACTTTGTCGTAAATGGAGTCCTATACGCCTGAGAAGTCAAAATTAAAAGCTGTTTATGTGAACCCATGTTTTTTGTGTATATATGTTGCCATTATAATATCTTGTACTGTTATATACATATCGGTATCAAATGATATTATTATTATTATATTTTCCAATTGAGTTAGTTTCCACTCTCTTTCTTTTGCAAGATTGCATAAAAGACCTTACTTTAGTTTATATGTTAAAATAAAAAAAAAAGCAATTCGAAAATGACAGGAATGCTTACCATTACCAACATTACGATTGAGCACAAAAAAATATCTAAATTTCACAACCTAATTTTATAAGATCTATAAGGCTTTCTTTTCTTTGAGGTAAATTCAATGAGACAAACATTTTGATTTTAGAATTGATGTAATATTGAAACAAAATTTTCTTTTTTCAGCTCAGGTGCGCTGATTTTGTATTAACTAAAAAAAAAATGCCAAATGGACCAAGCTTTTCAGACACGGTTGAAACATGCTTTCAGTTTGGCCCTAAGTCTTTTCAAAAATGGACAAATGCTGTCAGGTAATAAATATTGCTAGAATTATAACTATGTTTACTTATAAAAAATTGATGGGGTGTTCTTTTTTGTTTCAGGAGATTGGTAAAAGGCTTTGTTGTAATTACACAACTAGGGTTTTGTTGTGTATACATCGTCCTTGTGTCTCAAACCATGTCAGATGTAATTATTTCTATTCTTTTAACTTATTATTAACACCAATAATTTATTGCACATATCAATTCAATGATAATTCAAAAAAGCTCCATCTAAATAACATAAATAACATATTCAACAGTTCTAATAATTTATTTACAAGTCTTATATAAATCAATCAACTTTTTATACCTTAAATCGTTTTTTTCAACTATTTTGGAACCATGTTCCCTTTTTTTAGTGATAAACTTTCACAGACGGTTGGAGACCCATTCTCTATGTTTCTTTTTCTACATTGAACTATATTTGTCCGTTTCGGACCGTATTTCCGACGAAAATGTGTATATATATAATATATTATAAAATTGGTAATACTTTTTACTTATAGCCTTGGTTGATGCCCATATATTAAACTGATAATGTAGTTAATCTTCTACATTCCTTCTGATTAATTTCATTTCTTTTCCTCTCACATAGCTGCTTATTGTGGATTTTTTAATATACAGCTACCGATTAATGACAAATTATTCTTAAATTTGTTCACTACTTTTTGACTTATTATGCGGAATCTTTATAGAACCCTTTATGTAGACCGTAATTATTCATTCTTCGATATCATTGTGTATAAACATTAACGTTATTTTATATTATTCAATTCATGAAATTTTTTTTATAAATTAGTATTTGTCCAATTTTATTAATTATTTTCCCAATAAAAAAAATCTCTAAGGTAATGAAAATACAGAAGAAATTGTCGAGCAGCAAGAGGTAGTAAAAGCCTCGGTGGAATCAGTTATTTTATGTCGATTACATTCAAATCAGTTATGAATATAAGATTAATTGATAAAAGTTTTTCAAAATTGTATAAAGCAGGGGGATATATTGTTTTTGATCGACTCAATTTGTGTTTCAGGTTTTGAAATACTACAACTTTGACCAAGACTACAGAATCTACATGCTCATCATATATCTGCCAGTCGTGGGTTCATCTCTGATCACGGCGCTAAAGTTCCTCGCTCCCATTTCATTTGGTTCCAATATATGCATCATATCAGCCGTGTTCCTAACGCTTTACGCCGCCTGTCAGGACGGCCTGCCTTCCCCCTCTACCAGACCCATGGTGGCTGATTACGCCAGTATACCAATATTCATGGGAATTGTCATCTACTCATTCGAAGGGATTGGTCTGGTAAGAGGCTTTTTCTTAAATTGAAATCATTAATTAAAATTTAACTGAAACAATGACTCAAAGAGGTTAGTAATTCGCTTGTGAGTTTTACTTACTTTTTAAACAAACAATTCAAATTTATTAAATTCTTATTTTGAGATGCAGTTAACGATTTATATATTAATGTGGTTAAGAAAAGTAGACCTCAAATTGAATGTTACGTAAACAGAATTTTGTTCATTAATACAAATTCCCCATCTCTTTAACAAGGATCTATACATGTGAGCATTCCTAAATGCGCTTGCATGTTCTTTCACTATTTTTACTTGAAAAGCAGTTTTCCATACCTGCAGATTTAAAAAAAATCGGTTTAATTTTGAGTTTACTTCAAAAAAGTAACAATTCATGTAAAAGACCTAACCTGAAAATGTTAATTAATGTAAGGAAACATTCTGAAATAATAGTAGAACTGAGGTACTGAGGAGTAGAGAAGGAAGGATATTTAGGAAACAAAATGAAGATGAGAACAAGTGAATAATGAGCAAATGAGAACGTAGACCTCTCAAGACCCCCATTTATTCTTTCTGAGTCTTATGTAGTCAGGAACGTCACTTCCTGTAGTGGTCACTAGAACCACTGACTAAGCCAACTCTGTGGCAAAATTTATCAACAAATTATGATTTATATAAAATTCAATTATAGTTCATATAACATTCGGTAAATATAAGGCCCTTGGGCCATCAAAAGACGTTGTCATACAACATGTAATTTTGTTCATTGTTTCAGATCTTACCGTTGCAAAATGAAATGCGGGATCGGTCTCAGTTTGGAAGTCCTTTAGGAGTGCTCAACGTTGGATTGACCATCGTTACATTTATGTTACTCTGTGTTGGCTTCATTGGATTTCTCAAATACGGAGATGACGTGAAAAGTAGTCTTTCTCTCAACATTCCTCCTGGCCAAATGTAAGAAACGTTTTATTTTATTTAGATTTATGGGTATTAGTGTGGAATGTAATTATTAAGAGAAAATATAATGGTGAACAAGTAAAAAACAATAGTCTCATCCCACTCAACTTAATGTTAACTTAAATACTTATTCAATATACAGACGTAAACCCATAATAGCATACAGTGTACAGACGTACAAAGTTTTGACTCTGACGAAGACCACTTGTAAGGTTGAAAGATCTTAGTCTTTTTTTTTCATTTCTTACTACGGTTAAGACGTGAATTGATTTTTATTTCAAAAGTTTGTTGTGAAATCTTGTTATATATATATATATATATATATATATATATATATATATATATATATATATATAATATAAATAAATATATAAAATATATATAAAGTTATATATATATAACTTTAAATTACACAAAGCACGACACAGAAAAAGAATAAAGAGAACACTTACAGAATTCAATATTTCGAACTGTTGTTCGTCATCAGGAAAGTAGACTAGAAGAGAGGACGAAGTGAGAGAGATCTCCCCACGTCGAATATATATATATATATATATATATATATATACGTTTCACAATAAACCATAGACACAGAGTAAAGATAAGAAGACACTTACAGTTTCTAATTTTCGGTTGAACCTTCAGCAGGAGAGTAGAGACAGAGGAGACAGACACCCAGCGGACTTTCGAAGCGACGTTTGGAGACCAACAGTGTTGTCACACACGTGCACGATTCAAGTCAAGTAAGAACAATAAACTAGGGATTTAAGAAGATCTGAGAAATAATAAGTGAAACTGTAGAAAATGAGGAAATATAAATAATATAAACTTAAAAAATAATAATAATAATGAAGAATATTAAGAAGAAAATAATTGAAACTAAAGAAAATACGGGAATATAAATATTAAATACTTAAATAGTAATAATGAAGATGATTAGAATAAATTATAAGTCAAAACTAAAGTTCTATAAATAATAATTTAAAATAAAAGAAAATAAACGCACAAATAAATCAGATGTACAAATAATAATATAAAATAATAAAAATAAAATAATACAAAATAAATTAAAATAATAAAATTGGAAACTAAGAGAACAAAAAAATGAAAAAAATAAAATCTCTGATCAATGAAAACAGCCCTATCTTTTTAAGTTTAGACATGGTTTACAACGTGCATTCAAAAACCAGATATATATCACTGATCAAATCACAATAAGAAATGGGAAAAAAAGTCTTAAGATGTTTCAACTGTAACAAGCGGTTTTCATGGTTTGAACATTGATTTTTATTTAATCTCTTTATTGTGAAATCTTATGTATATATATATATATATATATATATATATATATATATATATATATATATGATCAAACCACAATAAGAAATGGGAAAACAAGACTAAGATCTTTCAACCGTAACAAGCGGTCTTCGTCAGAGTCAAAAACCCAATTGAGTTGGGTCTTTGACTCTGACGAAGACCGCTTCGTTTGATCATTGATTGTTATTTCTCGTGTTTATGTTAAATCTTTATATATATTATATATATATATATATATACAAACTTTTAAATAGGAAAAAACAATCTGAAACGGACAACTGAAATTTAATATACAAAAAGAACATAGAAACTTAAAAAGACACACCTAAAGTCTCCATGTTGGTTGTGTGTATGTCGGACACACTAACCAACCCTCTCTGTAACAATGCGCTTGGATTCCCTTTCTTCTTTCTCTTGATGACGATTCAATCAGAATATTAGAAACTGTAAACCTACATTTTTCAATCATCTAAGCTTAAACTCAATGTCTATATATTTCAGCCAAAATTGCTCATCCTGTAATAGTTTGCAAATCATTCTGTTAAGCTATTCAAGCAAATAACTGAGTATAAAGTAAAAAAAAAAACATAAAATCAATAGTCTGAATTGTAATAAACAATTTGTAATGTAAATTACGAGTAATTTTTAAATGTATATTGAAATTAAATTATGAATTTTTCAATTACAGTGGAAGGTATATTTTAAAGAGGAAAACATGTGAAAGAGAAATACACAAGCATTAATGGACGTATGTTTCTTTTGTTGTCCACAGAATTAGTATTATAGTCCAAATCATCTTCTCGGTGGGACTTCTGTTGACGTACCCTCTCCAGTTCTACGTCGCAGCTGATGTCGTTTGGGACGACGTAGATCGCCATTATGGACCATTTAAAAACAAGGCCAGAGGTCAAATGTTAACTCGAATAATAATATCTACTTTAACATGTGAGTATAAATTATGTTTAATGTATAATTAGCACTAACTTTAGTTTAAACAATGAAATAGTAGTTTAGCTTCCAGGAATATACATTTCTGAAACAGTGCAACAAAACAGTCAAACTAACAGCGTTAAAGTGTTTAGGGTTGCATATGTCTTCTTTTAAGTCCATTTTTGCTAAATTGTTCTCCACAATTTTTTTCTCAAAATTCATCGATTTTTACTAAAACTAAAATTGTGTAAAACTAAAATTTTTTTTACACAAACACTATATAAATATCTGTACTAAATTTGGAAGCTTTTTTTTCAGAAATGAGGAAAGCTATTGAACGAGTTATTCAAATTCCGAAGAGTGAATTAAACGTGGTAAAAACTAATAGGTAGCTTTAGCACCTTGAAGACTTGACGAACCCAAGTTAGCAATAAAGGTTATATAAAATATTAAGTAGTATAGTTGGACAATATCTCATAATAGAGAATCCATTAATATTCGATTTTGTATTTTCAAAGGTTATTAATGCGATTATCTTTGCTTCATGATTATATAGCTATATTCAAAACACACTCATTACATTTTCGTTCGAGTTGAGAAATGATTATAGTCGCATTAATACAAATGAAGTGATTTGATTGGCAATGAGTTCGGAAATGTTTTCCTCATAAAGTTTGAAATACGTTTTCACGAGACCCCATTACAATAAACAAATTATTTGAATTGATTGTCAATGGACCTCATGATACTCGTATGTTTAGTTACAGTAGTGTTGAGTGAAGACTCAAGTGAACTTGAGATGAATTAATAGAGTAGGTGCCATTACGTTATGTTATGAGTATAGTGAACATGATCTCACAATTGTATTTACTGTTTAATCCAATCGGCACTGAATAATACAAAATATGTAATTTACTAGTACTAATATTAATCAGGGACCAGGGTATCCCAGGGTAGCAGTAGAAAATTCTCAGTCCTTGAAAATGCACAACGTGCGAAAACGGTTGGGTGGCTATATTACCCCCCAAAACTAGGTACGACAGATTTTATAATAAAGACATTTGTATTTTTTTGTTGACTTGTGGTACTTTAGCTGCTGATATATATGCTAAAATTAAAAGGACACACGTAGTAGTAGACATATTGTGATTTTGGAGCTTCCGATTTTACTTGGTTTATAATATTTTTGGCATTGACTATTGTCAATATTTTTGTAACTTTCTTTGTTTCAGTTGTCATTTCTGCACTTATACCAAATGTGGGAGTATTTATTTCGCTGATCGGCGCTGTTTGCAGCACTGGTTTAGCTTTGATCTTCCCCGCTCTCAGCGATATTGCCCTCAGGTATGCCGATGAGTCGCCTTTAAAGACAAAGGACCACAATTGGCGCATCGCTATGGACTGTATTACATTGTTATTGGCTGTGGTTGGATTCGTGACCGGCACTTACTCAAGCATCAATGACTTAATTCATCCAAAAGAATCGTAGCTGTTACCACACCAAAATAAAAAAAAAAAAAAGTCACTGACCTCAAAGATAAAACTGGTAACAACCACTTAATGATCATATTTGATCAGGACACAGAGAATCAAGTCAATTAATTATTACTCAAAGATATCCAATCAAGAAATTCTCTTTGTATATTTGATCACAGCTAATAAAGCAATTGTCACAATAGGTCGATAAACTCAGATCATAGAGGACTTTACGTGTAGACACTCCTGTAACTCATTACCTCCCTGCTAGTCCAAGCACTTTATTACTACTTTCCTTCTCCACTCTCTTTCAGTCATTTTAGTATTTAATACTAGTTCATTTTAACTCTCTTCCACATTTTTCTTTAACTTTTGCAAATTTTTTTAATTTCTAATTTAAAATATATTATTACCTCCAAACAATCTTATAATATTATTTCAAGAGAAAAGCAACAATAATTTGAATGTAACTGCTTACTTAAAAAAAAAAAAAGTTTTTGTCAACTGAAGAAGTAGTTGATTTCGAAATCTTAAAAGAAAATACTTTTGCAACTGAATTTATTTGAACATAAAATAGTTATTTTTAGCCACATACAAATGATTATTTCAACAATTTTTGTTCAAATCTTATGTAGAACTAATTTGCTAATGGAATATATACTTTTAGATAAAATAAATTAATTTATAATATTAAAGCAATGTCAACTTATAAAAACAAAAATAATTTCTTAATCAGTTTTTACTTATCTATTATATAAACCAGAAATTTATATATACAGAAAAATTTAAATGATCTGATAGTACAATAAACTTTGTTACAAAAAAAATCCAAAAAATTATCTCTAAAGCTCCTATCAATATTTCAACATCCTTCGTCAACAGGATAAGAAATCTTTTTTTGATTTAGATATGGCTAATCAGTAATAAGTCGGAATATTGAAGTGAGTTTTATTGGTAAGTTTCAATGTTGTTTTCTCTTTGTAACTATATATAATTTTTTTGACATCCTGAATATGCCAACCCAATTTACTCCAATGCAACTCACATGTTAATACAGTATTTTTATTAGTTGTAATAAGTCCCTTGTAAGTTGTGATTGTTGTAACATTTACTTTGCATATGTAAACACCATATAAAAAAAAACAGTTTTTAAGAACACTTCATTAAATATTATAATCATACCAACAGTGACTCACATTTGTATTTCGATATCCATCGTTATCAGGAGAAGAAGTTTGTGAATTAAACAGAAACTAAAAGTACAGGTTGCATTTATGAGCTTTTCTGGCCACCATGAACAAGATGTAAAAGGGAGTAAAAATTTCAAGATAGAAGAACGCATATTAAATAAATAAAAATAAAGAAATTATATAAATGTATAAAATAAATACATGTGGAAATAGTACCACAAATAAGAAAAAAAAAATAAATTTTATAATTTTAAAACACACACCAATCATACGCACAATACCAGGTAACAATATCACCAACTTGTTCTGGCTCCTAACTATATTATCTATGTAAATCAACAGCTTCTGAAGAGGCTTATTTTTGGATCCAGAACTACCCCAAGAATTACTCTGTTAATATAGTCGTTCTTTTTTTGTTAGTTTTTTTTTTAAATTTAATTATTTGTTGCCATATTTTTTACATTTTTTTCTTATATATATATATATACTATCCTCATTTTATTTTATTTGCTAAAAGTCTGTGGCTTTGATTTCTTTCCTTTCTCCCTTATTCCTTCTTCTCCATGGTAGCTAGACTGCAACTGAGAGCTTGTAAATAGAACTTCAAGCTTTTTGGCTTTCAAGCCTCATATTTACCAATCAAGTTCTTCTTCTGATAATGACTGATATCAAAATAAGGAATTGAATGTTGTAGGCAATTATCTATGTGTTTTAAATATATTACTACCTATGTATTTATACATGATTAAAATAATATATATATTGTTATATATAAAATATATTTTGTTATATATAAAAAGAGATTTCACAATAAACAAGTGAAATAATCATATAGAAATAACCTTCTAAACGACAGAAAAGAAATCAGAAGGATGAATAAGATCCTTCATCAGTGGTCTTTGTAAGTTAGACTATGACGGAAACCACTTGTTTTGGTTGAAAGATGTTAGTCTTTTTTGTTTTGATTTTCTTACCGTGGTTTAGATATATATATACATGAAACAATGTTTGTCAGTTCCACAATATAAAATGATGTACTGTGTTTATATTTCCTAACAAATTAGAAACAATTTAGTAGAAAATTAAAAATATGAACACTGTAGATAATAATTCATTATTTTATTAAAGGAAATTTTTCTACCAAGTTTTATAATAAAACAACTTATTGAATAATAAATTACAAAAATTCAAAAATATTTAGTAAGCTAAAATTACTCAAAATCAAACATTGGCAATTTTTTAATAATTGATTTTCAATATAACTCATTTATGGGATATTACTTTATATGCTTTACGTATCTATAAAAAAAGTATTAAAACATTACACAAAGCAGTTTTTTTTAAATGTTGTAACTTGAAAATATACTTATTGTAATTTAAAATATTAGTAATTAACATTTCAAATTAGTTTATGAAAAGTCATGTGAATATATTTTTACGTTCATTGAAATTAGAAAATTGTGGTCTTATATATATTTTTTTTATTATGGAATTCAAATAATAACTAAAGAGTTCAATTCTTTTGATACTTGAAATAGTAAGTATATATACATATATATATATATATCAATGATCAAACCACAATAAGAAATGGGAAAACAAGACTAAGATCTTTCAACCGTATCAAGCGGTCTTCGTCAGAGTCAAAAACCCAACTGTTGGGTTTTTGACTCTGACGAAGACCGCTTGTTACGGTTGAAAGATCTTAGTCTTGTTTTCCCATTTCTTATTGTGGTTTGATCATTGATTGTTGTTTCACGTGTTTATGTGAAATCTTTATATATATATATATATCTTGTTAAATTCTATGCCTATTTTTAATTTCAATTTGTAAAGTGCCAATGCAGTGATTCTTTAAGTTTTCATTTTTAGTAATGAGATGAACGTCAGAATATCAAATATGTCTATCATACTGCCTTGTGTCTGTTTCTGTTTATCATATTTATTGTTAGGTTGTATAAAATGTGTTTTTTTTTTTAAATGTCTAGAAATGATTAAACTAAACTTGTTTTCTTGTTAAGATTTTTAAATAAATGAACCTAATTTATGATTTAAAATAAGACCAAAGAAGATGCAACTACCAATAACTATCATATTATCATATTATTAGATATGGTGTAAATATCAGCAACACTTGTACAGATGTAAATCTTGAAATTTATTTACCATTGTTCATATTAAGATTGAATTGGAATAACAGCCTTAAGACAAGAAGAAAATTGAATCTGCAATTTTTTTAAAAGATTCTTTAAATGACAATAATTTGTTAAGTACCATTATTTCTAACTATATGTTCATCACTATTAAAGTGCATTTAATACACTTGCACTTTATGATGCGCTATTGCACTATTTAATGCACTTTATGATTTGCGTCATAAATTTCCTTCATGAGTGGAGAGTGTTTTCGGATCTTTATACCTTTTAGGGTATATTCATCTATTCCACTCTGGAAGATGGACTAAATCGAAAACCAGTCAACTGAGGAAGGAAATTTAAGAAGAAAACTACACAAGCTCTTTAATTGTTACTAAGAACCATTAATGTCTTTAACATACATTAATAGTACTCAACGAAATGGAAAGTTGATATTAATTGTAATACTGATATATTTATATATATTACAAGACTTCACAATAAACAAGTGAAGTGAAACTCAATGTCTCAATTATAGAAGGAAATTTTGAAATAAGAATAAGATTTTAAAACTAAAATGACTGGCTCTCATCAGAGTCTGATTTGAATCCTGCTCAAGTAATCTACTTTAATCGTTGAACTGAAGTTATTTTAGTTAAAAAATCTTATTCCAATTTATGATTTTCTTACTGTGGATTAGACATTGACACAAATATATTTACTTTGTTTTACGAGGATCACATTATTGTTGGATGTGTTCTGAAATCACCAATCACAGTAGATTGCATTCTACTGTACTGTACAAAATATTATGTTAGTTGTTATAGAGTAATATTAATTTATTTTTCACTTATTTAGATATTTTGTTAGAATTGTTATGTACAAATCCACTATTGTTTGTAGGTAAATATTTATTAGGAATACAATATTAACTTGTTTTGTATAAAATAAATTTATTTTTGTTCGCAATATTTTAAAGAACCTTGATCCATTTTACAAGTAGTCTCAGCTTTATTAAAGCTAAGCCGTAATTAAAAGGACACACTGAGTGCAGTTTACTGGATGACTCAGGTACAGAAGTACATTAATATGAATGGAGTAGGAGTTATGGTTGAGAGAAAACTGAACGAACAAATGTTTGTGGATATGACAGGAAAAGTTTGACAGATGCTGTCGTTCATATTATTCAATTTCCCTAACAGAATTAAGAGTATTCTGAGAGACATAACAAAAGATACTCTTCAGATTGAGATGTTTTTGGTGAGAAATAGAGAGGAAACCGAATAGAAATAGAGGATGTACGAGAAGAAGAAGATAGAAGGCGAGAAACTCGTTAATAACATTTCCAGAAAGAAAATAAATTATGATGAAGCTGATCTAATCCCTAATCCCTAATCACTTTGTTTACTGACTTGTAAGTTCTTTCCTCAGCTTGATATAGTAAAAGAGCTTGTTTATTGGTTTTTCCTGCCTACTCATTTTTAGGGGTGAAAATGCTCGTTTACAAAGCTGGTTATTCTGAATAGATGGCAGATCATGAACTTCGGGAAAAACCTTGTCAATTATCTCTTGCTGGTAGCCTAAATGCAAATGAAGTTGAAATCAACTAACAATACCTACAGCGCTATACCTGTATATCTTCAAAATAAACATGTGTGTGGAGTTAGCCAAATACAGCTGAAAGTCCATAACTTTGCCTATACGTTGAATTTCCAATCCATTCAAAGCTTTGTTTTTAAGTTAGACATACACAAATCTACTGTCGAAGTTTCAGCTCGCTATGCCTTATGGTGGTTGAGTTTACTTGCGACAAATTTTTGCGGACAGACAGACATTTTTGTAAGGGTGGATTCGGTTTCTCTAATGATGAAACGTAAAGATGACTTGAAATGAGTCAGTTCTAAGCAAAATACCTACAAAACCTTTCTTTTATTCGCATAGATCAATATTCTTTCAGAAAAAATATTCTGAGCTAAACGAGGTGCATATTGAATAAAAATTATATTACAATTGTTATCTTCAGACTATGAATTGAATAAAGTTTCCTTTATTTGAAAACTCCATATTTTCGAAATGGGATGAATTTTAACCTGTTTCTTATGGGATGAGTGACAGTTCCTTATCAATGGTATTTCTAAGTAACGCGCAATTTCGAGATGTTTAAATAAGGTAAAAGGTGTTATTTACAGCTATATTATAAAAAGTTAACAATGATATTATCATTGCATAGCAACCTTTAAATCTTTATTTATACTCTGTGTAGTCGTATAAATTTAAGTATTTAGTCGTATAAGTTGCCCCAGACCGGGCAGCCTGGAGGGCAATAATTGGTCAGGCCCAGTCCCTCCACGGGACGTAGAGCCAACGAGTAGTAGTAGTAGTAGTAGTAGTCGTATTAACTGCTATTTAAAACATGACATGATAGATTTTCGTTGTTTGAATAAATAATAAACTATACTATAATTTTGTGGGAATCGAACTAACGACCTTTACATTTGAAGTTCAGCGTGCTACGCTCTGGGTTGTGGGGGCTTTCTTACTATACAAATCTAAAAACCTGATATAAATTATATTACGTATCAACTATTAATGAAGCCTTGGATGTTGCGAACAAGTGAAACTTGGAATACCTGTTAATTTTAGTTTATATTGGATCATTTAAATAAATATTAAAGAAAACATTGAGTAATATATTGTTTTACAAATAGAGGCATTAAAAAGAAAGAAGAATCAAAAATAAATTCTCTCAAAATAAGTCAGGTAAAATTACTGACTCCAGTGTAAAATCCATTTCTGTTATAGAATAAACCTAACCAGTTTTTTTTTTTCTAGGAAAGATCTTAGTCCCATTTTTGGAATCTTGTTATTGTTTAGCATATGGTTTTTTTTATTGCACATATTGACTTTTAATTGTTGCCGCTACTCTCTGCAACAAGGGGAGATTTTACACTTCACTTCCAAAACATAAACATGAATTCAAAAAAGGAGCTCCTGTCATGTGTATGAGAAATGCTGATCTATCACGCTTATATAATGAAACAACACTAATAATTTCACATTGTTTGTGAAATTATCACATCACGGTTTCAAGGAGATACAGTTCTAATTCCATGATTTAAATTTATTTTATCATATAAACAGGGCAACATTTATTTTTCAAGGATTTGATTTCCAATTCAGTTAGGATTTTCCATGACTATTCATAATTCTCAAGGAGAGACTCTACAGAAAGATTTAGTTCATTAAAGTATAGCAGTATTTCAACATGGCCAATTACATGTAGCTCTCAGTAAAGTCATTTAGAGGTTATCTGCATTTATGTGAACATGAAGCATAAAAAAGGAAGGTGATGGATGACTCAACGGGTCACGGGTATTCACAGTGATCCTTATTTTACAGTATGCTTATAAAACTCTGATGTACTTGTATTTGAATGTTTACCACAGGTGAAACTTGGAAACCTGTTAATTTCGGCTTATGCTGGATCATTCAAATAAATATTAAAGAAAATAGTGAGTAATATATGATTTTAAACATAACTGCATTAAAAATAAAGAAGAATGAAAAGTAAGTTCTTCAAACATAAGTCATTAAAATGAATGACTCTAGATTAAAATTTATTTCTGTTATAGAACAAACCTAACCAGTTAATTATCTATGAAACGTCTTATTCACGTTTTTCGAAATCATATTGTTTAGACGATGGTTTTTTTTAATGAATGTATTTACTTTATTTCTTGTTATACTTGTACATGAAACAAATTTGATTTATAAGAATCGATCAATTTTCCAGCTTGAAATCAACTTTCAAAACCAACGTTTTGATTTAAAATTCATAGTTGGAAATTTTGCATTCAACAGCATGTATTGAATTCCGAAAGTATATGTAATAAAACTATTATATTAGAGGTTAAAAATGAATAATTTAGGACTAAAAATGTCACCTTAAATACGATTGTTCAAAGGACATATTATAAAGACACATTCCTTTCATTCATCTTCAAAATTATTATGTTGGGTAAAATAAATGAAATATTTCAATTTACCGGTTTAAATTAGTTTTAAATATGCTTGATTGTTTATATAACTTAAATTGATGTTATATTTATTCATGTAATATTCTTACTGCGTATATATCCTGAGTTATGATAAGAAATCAATCTCAAAAGCTTGGGGCCATGTAAAGATCTTTGTTTTCATCACTTAAAAAGAAAAAAACAACAATAACAATTATTCCTGTTAAACACATTCTGTGAATGTATTTGATCAATTGTTGCTATAATTTCTTAACACTGAGAGACACAAGAGTCCCTGGTTGTCTGGTATATTTATAAACTAAGATTTAACTTAATCTGGATTCAGTCAGTTTGCCTGATTTAAATGAAACCCTCAAATGTCAATATTAGGAATTTTCTTCAACAAGTTTTTCATAGACTTACAAAACAGAGATAATAAAAAAAAAGTACATTAATCAATAATACATAAGCAAAAATAGATTATTACTTATAATTAAGTGTGGAATGATGCAAGGAACAAAACGTGGTCAGAATATAAGGCATTAAAAGGAAGTAAGCATTTTTAAAAAAGAAAATTATTAACTTTTAAATTACTAGGGATTAACAATGTTAACATTTTAAAGACTTCCAACAGACTGATAACACCATTACTATCAAATATGACACAAATGCAATCTAGTAACATCACGAAACAATCATAAAAAGAATTTTATTAACTTCTCAGGTTTCACAATTATACGGTGTAAAAAGTTATTATTTAATAATGCATCTTAAGAGATCAACTCATTAACCCTGAATAACTGGATATTATTAAAGGAAAACAAACTCTGTAAATGACTTGTATAATTAATTAATGTTTCATCCTTTTTATTCTACTTATTTTTGTCATAATAATTGTTGTTTTATTATGAGTTGCATTATTTTTTGTTTTGTTAAATGGAATAATGTTGCTACAGCTTTTCTATAACAAAAAAATGACAAGAACAAATATAAGACCATTGTTATTGAAATTTAATTAAACATGACTATAATATTTAGTGGTAACTATATTATGAGTTTGCTGGAGGCGTTTGTATTGTGACAGTATTAGTCTCCCAGTAATGTGAAAACTCATAATTTTCCTTATTCAAAAATTTTGCACATCCATATGTTCTTATATGGTTACTAATTTCTTTTTTTGTATCACTCCAAACGAAGTAATAATCTATTTTTGCTTATCCATATATTTGTTAATTAATGCACTTATTTCTGTTTTTTCTCTGTTTTGTAGGCCTATAAAGAAGGTCTCAAATATAGTGGTTCAAATAGAGAAACGAATTAATGTCAGTTTTGTATTTATTCATTGTGTTTAAGATGATGTTTTATCCTCATAGAAAACACCATTTGAAGTAAAGGTGTTTTACATTAATTAATTATACATTAAACATAGTCTTAATTAAGAAGTATAATGAGTGGTAATATATTCATTAATAATGAATTGATACTTTGGTAATACCGATATCATGAAAAGAAAAGTTCTTGGAGGGATTCAAAACAAGGCTGGACGAGAGAAAGCTATATATCATTTGAAAAGAATTTGGGAAGGTATCATACCAGTTTGGTCCTGAAAATAGTATCAATACTTGATAGCATTTTTTTAAGTGGCGTAAAATGTATAGAGATGTATATTATTATTGGAATTTATAGATGAAGTTGTTACATAGAGTAGTTTTGTTATGAAAGAAACATGATTCGATACGCAGCGTTCTTTTTATGTTTACCTACAATAACAATGAAACATGCTAACCATTTAATAATTAATCAAATTTGAAATAGGTAAGGTCAGGGAAACATAGCTGCTTATAGTGAGAAAACAGAAACGGGAATAGGTTGCCAGAAGTAGCGACTGTCTTGAGGAAAGAATGAAGGAGGAAGAGAAGACAGAACAAAATTATCAAAATAGTTTGAATTACGATTAAATGTTTCTGATAATACAGTTCCACATACGAGACTGTATAGCTAATTGTTTAGTTTTAGATGAGTAGTTGAAAAATGAATGATAAACAGTGATGCTTGTTAAGCAAAAAGATGGAAATAGAACTTACCAAAATGTGCTTGGCGAACTAAGAGTTGATTATTATTGCGTTCGTAGAATTAATATTTTTGGTTTAATCTTCTATCTGTACAAAAGATATTCATGTCAACATTGTAACTAGATCAGTGTGTGCACACATGCAACTATTTGAGCTCTTAATAAATAATATAAATTTTCCTTCATTTTTAAACTAGTTTCTTTTTTAAAAATAAAATTGTAAAATTATCTTTCTAAAAGTTTTACAATTTATGTGGCAAATTTTCAAAAATGTTCAGTAATGAAAAAATAACACAGCACTGATTAAAGTACAACATGGCACCGATGTGAATGAATGTACAATTAAGTAATAGAAATGTTAGTTTCGAAGAGGTTAGTATATGCTAAATTATATACACCGAAATCTAACTTAACTCGTACATTACGAGGTGTAGTTGAACGGCTTCGGAAGTAATACTCTTTCTATTCCTATTAGTTTAGAAAAGCCTTTTGAAGAAAAGAAAGTTCAATTGGGAGCTTCCTGGAATTTATCATGGCGGCCAGATTTCAATACAGGTAATTGAGTGTCATGTATTATATTACTTTTAAATACTTTTTATTGACAGTACAATCACCATTTTAAATTTAAATGTATTATTGCTTCAATGTATATGTTAATTTAATATTAACAACAAAATAAAATTACACGACTAATGGATTGACATAAAGTTTTTGAATTAACAAATAATTAAGCATAAAATCTTAATAAAACATTGAATTTACAATTATGAGGACAATTTTATTTGGAAATTGTAAAATGTGTATATGTTTTAATGCAATTTATACTTGCTCAATGAATAGTTAATGAAATATTTGGTTCATGTATTAGATACTGCTTTCAAACAAAATAAAACACTTAGAATTGTGGTATTAACTATAGGCATTTATTCAAACATCGAATATTCAATGATTTATTCTAATTGAGAAAAGTAAAGTAAATATGATAACACTAAACATATAACATAACAATATGTAATGGTGAATATGAAACAAGTAATTTCTAAATTAAAATTAATCATAAGAGTGATAGAGATTTCAATGATGTAGTTTTATTTAATTATAAGTCTTAAAAAGTTAAACTTATGTTGCATTATTATATTATATTTAAACTATGAAATGCAAGCTTTATGTAAATTGGAATATATTTTTTCTTGTATTACTATAGAGCATAGTAAATATAAAAAGAAATTCATTTATTGAATTGACATTTCTATTACTTATGCACTACAAAGTCGTTATTAAGAACTATGGCAATTAATGACACATTATCAGTATCATATCACATATTAAATTATTATGCTAAAAAAAAACAACTTATCATTAATTTTGATTATTACCATTCAGACTTGATCATTATCTTGATTCATTAATTTTTATAGTCAGGACTAATCACTTGCTATTTCCTTCAAATCACAACATCTAATAAATCTCTTAAAGTGGATTAGATTTGCTTAATCCTAAAACACTTGTAACAAAGGCTAAATGAAATTTCATTATACATTGTTCATAACAACTTATCATTAAACTTTAATAATAAAACATTCATAACAACAATCAACATCTTATATATTAAACATTTGGAATAGACAACTAATAAAATATAAATCAACAATTTGATGATTTGAATATAGTTGGAACAGAATATCTATTTTATGAAATAGTATAAAAAAAAATATAAATTTTAAGTATGTCGGAAATCTAATTGATAATAATTTGGAATATATGTTACACATAAGCAATGACCTTGAATGTCCATCACCCTATTCATGTCTGTAATCGAGTGTACTTGATACTGCACCATGTATAGTATACGTGATGCAGTATTAATGAATTATCCACAGAACAAGGCATGTACTCTGTCCAACTAGTACGAGATGCTTATTATAAATTTAGAGATCAAAAAGAAATGAGTTGTCTCAAAATGCTTTCCAGTTCAACACTAATATAACCCAAAAACAAGAAGTACAGTTAATTTTGATAATATTATATCCTATATGACCATAAATCACTCGAAAGTTGCTGATAAATCTAAACTTTTGCTTAGGGACTAACAGCTTGTCTCCAGTTATGTTAACTTTGCTCACTACCTTGGGTAAATTTTGCCCCATTACTGCCAATGGTAACACATGGAAGTTTTTAGGGAAACAGGTATAAGGTCGAACAATTATTGAGCAAAATTATTACAAGTATATATATGTAGATAGATAGATAGAGTGAGAGAGATGAGAAGGCAAGAAAAGGGACAGATTTATGGATGGGAAGAAAGAAAGAAAGAATGAGATGGAGTGGGATAGATAGAAAGTATGGGGAGATAGATGACAGAGATTACTCTCAAATTGTGCTAAAAACTTAAAACCTACCATATCCTTTTATCTTAATAATCTTGAATGTTTAAACCAACTTTAAATTATATCTATCAAATGAGCAAAAGTTCATTCTTAATAGAGTTAAGATGGTGATATGTTTCATAAACTAGTCAATAATGAAATCCCAGTAAGTTTATTGGTCCATTACAAGAAAGAAGACGTTCGTCACTTACCATCTATAATTACTTTTTAACAGTTCAGAAGCAATACAAGTTATTTTAACTTCTCGTAGAAATTTTTTTAAAAATATGCTTTCTTAACTATATTTGGTTTTTTCCTATCTTAAGTTTATAAGAAAATATATAATCATTATTAAATTACCCATTTTTTCTTGAATTTGTGTTCACAAAAATTTTTTTGGGAAAAAATCAGTACTATTATTAATGGCAAAAAATACAATTCGAATTTTGTATATTTTTAATAAATATGGACAAAAAAGATTGTTTTAAACAATCTTGATAATTTCTTAATTTTAATCGTGAATCCTTACATTTGTCATACATACAGAGGACGTAGAAACATACAAATAATAATGTATCTATGGTCCATAAATTATTAATATATGTTGATCTTTTGATTGGTCGATATTTAGTAATAATTTTTGGGAGTGCTTATCTAAGTTATTCCTTTTTAATTTTATACATCACCCTTGTAATTTTTATAAACTCTGTTATAAAAAAAATGTTATATTTGTCATCAAAATTAGTCAGCCTGTGAGAAGCCATTAATCATGTTAGAAGAAAAACAGACTAAGAAAGAGTAACTTCAATATTTCAACATCCATCTTCATAAGAAGAACAAGTTTCTAGCTTGAAAAGAAATCCAAAACTAAACCAAAGTTTTCATTTATAAAGTGTATTTTTGTTAGTAGTTATCTGTGTATCTTTGAAGTGTTGAATTATATATATATATTGATAAAAGTATCGACCGTGGAATAGAAACAAAACAAACGTTTATCGGTACACGGTCAGTTCTTCAGGTTCAAATTAAACTCTCATTGCCAACGTTTCGGTCTTTATTTAAAACCTTTTTCATAGGCAGAAGTATAAATTTTGAAACAGAAAAACTAAGTATTACATTACAAATTATTTTACAAAGAAAAATAGTATGTGGATTTTAACAACAACTGTAGTCTTTATGAACACATGACACTGAACTGTGACATCAGTTCAATGTCACGTGTTCATTCAGACTACAGTTGTTAAAATCCACATACTATTTTTCTTTGTAAAATAATTTGTAATGTAATACTTAGTTTTTCTGTTTCAAAATTTATACTTCTGCCTATGAAAAAGGTTTTAAATAAAGACCGAAACGTTGGCAATGAGAGTTTAATTTGAACCTGAAGAACTGACCGAGTCCCGATAAACTTTAGTTTTGTATATAGATATATGATATTATTAAACAGTCCTCATCGGTGCAGATAAATAATTGAAAAAAAGGAACAAATAAAGAACGAAAACACTTACTGGATTTTACGAGTAAGTGTTTTTGTTTTTTATGTGTTCCTTTTTTTCAAATATATATATATATATATTTGAAGACGAGGACATCGAAATATAGTAGTGAGTTCAGTGATTTCTTTTTTCTATGTGTTCTTTTTAAATTCTAGTTTATATATATATATATATATATATATATATATATATATATATAAATCATTATATTTTATTGTATAAAATTATTGACTGGAAGTCAATAAATTAGGTAAATGATAATATAATTAATGATATTCCTTGCAAAGAACTGACACTGGGTAGAAGTTCTTGACATGAGGGACTTTACAAGGTTCCATATTTTCTCATCTAGTCGTTTTGATTTCAAAGACATAATAAACAATGGTAAACAGATATGAAATGGAAAGGCAATTGTTGGTCTTCATAAAAGTTAAATCAGAATTAGCAAATATAAATCCTCATATATTTGTTAACTCATATATAACTCTACATATTTTAGTTTTTTTCCTATCTACTAGAATGTTATTATATCGTGCTTTATTTCTATAAAAAGTTTTAGAATAAAACAATCTCTCATGATAAAATAGGGACTTCAGCAAAATCATCAGAAGGATTTTATTACAAACTTTTTGAACTGAATAATTATCCTAAAGGATAATTTATTGAAGTCCTGAGAGTGATTGTTTTAAATTTGTTTTAGATGACAACGTACACAACCATCCATGCAAATATAATGAATTATGTGTACAGTTTAATGCTTGTTTAGTGATACCCGTATGAATAATGTTATAGATTCCAATAATTCAACTTTATTATTTAACTTAAAATACCCATATGATGGCGTTTTAATTTTTTTTTTTAAATTTAAAAATCTAAAATAAAATAACAGTAATCATATTTGGCTTTTAATATTTGATTTTAAGTATTTTTTTGATTATGATTCTCTATTTTTAAAATAGGCACATAATTTAATAGTACAAATCTACTAACAAACAAGAAATGTTTAAATAATTTATCCATCTGAAAATATTCAAACCAGCATAATTTGATTACAAAAGGAAGAGAAATGTTATAAAATACTGTAATACAGTTAAGGTAATAATTGAATATAAGATTATTTTAACTCACTGAATCATAAAATATGAAAACATTTTGTATGTTAAAAATTTGAGAAGAAATGTATAAAAATATAAAAAACTCTCAATATTATTTTACTATTTTTTTTTTTGGAAATCAGAGATTAAGCCATATAACAATTATTTAGTATCTTTTGTGAAATTCAGTATTATCCTTGTTTAAGCATTCTGAAAAAAGGGATTGAAAATATGGAATTCGTTATGGCATCAAGGAAACTTTTAGCATGATATGAGGAAGAAATGACGAGCCAGAGAAGCAACAGGTAGAAGAGGAATGTGACCATGAGATCCATGAACCAGTATCTGCAACAGAGAGTGGGGGCTTAATAGCTGTTAAGGGCTGTGGTAAAAATATAACAATTTATTAAAGGAATCAAGTTCATTAAAGTTTATTAAAGAATTTAAACATCATCTCTAAACATAGAAATTTGTAGTGTCCTGCACGAGCATTTTTGTTAACGACTTTCTCTGTTGTGTTGTTTAAGAAGCACAAAGTTTGGCTCATTCGTTGTCAGGTCCCTTATTGGTTATGGGCAGGACAAGGCATATCGAGGTTTCGGATTTTGCTGTGGTATAACATTTCACCTAAGTGACGACCAGTTTTCAAGTCCACCTGCCAATTTATGGACCTTACCGAATAGTGAGGGTCTAGGGTTTCTTACACAGCGACTCCTTAGAGAGTCTACCCTTCCTGGGTGAGGAAGCACAGTCACGACAAGTCCAACACCAACGGCAGGGCATGCGGAAAACCAAAGGAATCCCTCATGGTGCTTCCCTGCCCCCGTAGTAATGACAGAATTTTAAGACCTCTCATGTAGAACACCGGACCTAGGCCCTACTGAGTCTGCGTTGTCTGCAGGTGAGTTCAGTGACCACAAAACCTTCCGCCTGTTAGCGTCTTCACTACGCAACAGCGTAGATCAGGGGGTCTACCACCCTAACAAGAAGGAGAACCCTTCTGAACAGGTTCAAAGGCCTCTGAGCCCTAGTGAACAGTAATAATTTTAACTAGTACCTGACATCTTTGTGCTGGGAGAGGCAGAGGTATAAAGTTATCCCCTCTGACATAAAAAATTCAGGTTGTTTGGTTGCCAAGTTTTGAACATTCAATATTCAGTACTAAAGGGAAACTTTATTGAATCTACCCCATGAAACCATTAAAAGGTAGCTATCTCATTGAATAAATGAGCTGCGTTAACAACTCTTGTAAAAGAAAGCACATTATATATATATATATTTGGGGAGCAGACCTTCATTGATACAAGTTCTATTAAAACATATGCCTATTTCTATTTTAACACATTTTCCAATTAATTTTTCAAATTTCCTGTCCTCTGGCTTCCATAAGTTTGGGACAAGATACATCAGTTCTCCAAAATTTTTATTTCTGTATACCGACATGTTTCGGTCTTCATCGACCATTTTCAAGGATATTATTTACAAACGTAGTTTCACAATTTACTTAAAACTAACACAATTTTAAACCGAAAAACTCAAATAAACTATACACAACGTCAACTGCACATAATCATAACAACGGAAGTTATCAACAGGTAGTGACAAGGTGAGGTTTCCCCAGGGTCTTTTCTTTACCTCTTTTCGATTGGTTCGTCCTCTGACTGCCTTCGTACAGTTTCAGAATTCTTGTGAATCCACTGGCCTGGCTGTTGATAGTGGGTTCTTTTTCTAGTATAAAAATGGCTTCCAAAATTTGCAGTCTGATATGGTCATGTTCCTGTTTTAATATCACAGTGTTGTCGGTTAGCATTTCCCTCGTTAATCTTAATCCATGTGCTGTTGCGACATGCTCCTTAGGTCCTCCGGATGCAAGATGCATTGTGAGCCTTCTAGAAAGCGTAGTTGTTGTAGAACCAACGTTTTTTGAGTGTAAGGACTCGCAGTTCCCTAGGTTGCATTTGAACTCATATACGACGTTGGTTTTCTGGAGGGGTGGTTTCTTTTGTGGATTATTATTCATGACCATTCTTGATATGGCAAAGTTAGTGTAATAAATTCTGAGTTGCAGTCTGTCTTCTGGAATAAGGCATGCTGTATTGTTCTTAATAATCGATTTTAATATACGTTCATCTGTTTTATATGCCTTAGAAAACTGATTTTTATAATATAATATACGTTTTACGCCTATGTTTTCAGGATTATGTTCATTATTAGTACCTTGTAGTGTTATATATATATATATATATATATATATATATAAGATATTTATTTGTATATATATATATTATTCTAATATATATATTAGAATAAATAGGTAGCAAATCTTCTTTTAAATATGTATCATTAAAGTAAACCACAGTCTCGGTATTCACGATCTTCAGACTGTGAGATTCGATAATAAGAACTAACTTCCTGCTAACAGGGTTCAACTGAAAAAGGAGCTGGCCAAGTGACAACACCAAGTTGTTAATTAGTTAACTACACATAGTATTTTTAATATGTTATCTAGAGAAAAAAATGTTTCAATCAATACTTACATCCTGATTTTCCTTCGGCTCCTAGGCAAAGTGGCAGGATCTTCTTTAAGGTAGTAGTGGCGAGCACCAATGCAGCAGTCAGTGAAATAGTCTTCCGCATTCGCTGACTCAAAGTCTAGGTTAAATGTCTGGTAACAAATAATTATTTTATTAATATATTTCATTTAAAGTTCATTGACAATAAGAGGAATATATTTGGATACTCCAGTGATTTCCCACGCAGAATGTCTTGATCTTCTCTCATTTAAGTCGTGAAGATATTGAATATCAATGAAAAAAAAGCGTTAACTTAATGTGAGAATAACACTTTTTATGTAAGATTAATTGAAATTAAGAAACAAATATTTATTATTAAAATAAAAAGTAGAACTACAAGTACTTAAAATTCACAATGCAGCACTATTAATTAGACTAAGAAGTCAGTAGGGTGAATGTTCTAAACTTCTAAATAAATTTAATCTAGTCATGAAATAGTATATAGCGACTATTTGGCTTGTGAAGAATGAAGAAAAAAAATAGTTGTTATAATTTAACACTTTAATTCAAGCTTTACTGTGCAATCGTGTTTTTATATAAGAAACAGCACCCTGTGGGGATATTTTATACAACAAAATAAGTTCAGATTTCAATTCTCTTCAAGACAAGAATAAGTCAAGGTTAAGTTCTGACCTTAAAAGTACTCAATACTATACAAGTGATTATGTATATACGTTATGTGATTATTTGTTTTTCTCTGAAACAAAATTGTCTATTTTCCTTAACTTTCAAGATAAATATTACAAAGGAATCTATTTTGTAATATTGTACGTATAAAATATATTGAATTCTTAACAATTTTGGTGGAAAAATTAAAAAGCATTCAAAATAAATGCAATGTGTTTTGAAATGTGAAATCCGGATGGTTTTATGACCTATAGTGAACAAATATTACAAACGGATGATATCTTACTAAGGATCTACCAACCTTTTTATCTTCTTCTGACATGTTCTTTCTTAATGATAGGAATTTTTCGTTCTTGAAGACCCAGTCTCTCATTGTAAAGTATTGAAGTGCTCCCAGTCCATCCTGAATTCGAGTCTGGATTTTGATAAGGCTAAAAACATATTCAAGTTTACTTATTGTAATTTGAAATATAACTTTATATTAGAATAAAATTGTCAAAATCTTTGTATATGGATAGTAAGTAAGGTTTTTGAAATTTTGATATCGTTTAACATAAATATTTCTCTACAATTGACTTTACCATAAAGAAATCCATTATTACAAAATAACTAATTGCCAATTACAAGACGGGCAAGTAAAGAAAAGTAAAACGAAAGATTAGTAACAGTCATTGACGTATAATGTTTATCATTTTATAATCTACTATATCACGTTATTAATGAGAATGGAATGCAAAACATATGGTGTGATTACTTAGGTGCAGCAGTTATTGACGAAATTTATTATTGCAAATTTATTTTGCTTACAATTTGAATGAATTTATTAAAATATAATAAATAGAATAGTGAATAATAAAAGAACTATGAATATTTCTTAATATGGATGATTTTGAATGAACAGGGCTAATGGAAAGAATTGGGAAATGTATGATTTAATAGTTAACAGCAATATATAGAGATAATTGAATATTTCATTATAAAAATAAAATATCTGAAACAGATACATCGTTAATAGTTCATAAATAGATTTATGAACTATTAATGATAAATATTACAAGTATTGCCTATGATTTTCTATTTTTTACAGTATATACTAGTCCGTTGATTACTGACAATGGTTTCCTGTTGATGAGGAGCATTATTCCGTCTATTAAATAAGCAGGGAGCCAGTGGAAGAGCAAGACACAAAGGTCATGGATATGTTTGTTGGTGCGGATGTTGCCGTTGGGGTACCATAAAATAATGTCAAAAGGGTATTTGTACGAGACTCTGCGAGCGATATCCAATACCTCTCCCCATGTTATCACATTTGTCTTTCCTTGGGTCAAGTTGTAAACTGGAATTTCTGGTGGCCTGAAAAAAAAAATTATTTCAACATACACTTACAGTCTCCAATTTCTTTCTGTTTCTTTATCTACATTGAACTTTGTTTGTCTGTTTTGGATTGTATTTTCATCGAAAAAGTCTTCCCTGACTATTTAATTAATATATTATTTAAAGTAATTTAAGCATTTTTTTTATTTAAACACAATTTACAATATGTATAAATTGCATATGCTCATGACATTGTCGACGGCTACTCGTTTAAAATTCCCCCAGAAAGGGTTCAGTGATTCGGTAGATAACTTCGATATGATGATGTGATAAGGTGATGTGCCTGGTGATGAACACTAAGTGCTCGAAACGCGTCGTCCATTAAATTGTCCTTGTGGTGAAGGTATAATATATTTTCCTCACAATCATGAGTAAATACGACACAACAACTGCCTGCATAGCTCGTGAAACTAAGTAATATAAATACAGCAAATAATAAATTAAAATAAAAAAAAATGAGTAAAGGGAAAGAAAGAAAAGGATAAGAAATAAAGAAACAAAACTAATAAAAATAACTTAAAAATAATATGATATTCATAAATCCAGTGTGGATCACGCCTCAAACGCGAGTCACACATCCTCTTCTTATGACGACGATTCATCCCAGTATCAAAGTGAATTTTTGTAATGTTTTTAATTTTCAAAATTTTTGGATTCAAACCAAAAATTAAGTGTGTGTTTTTAATTCATCTCTGTCTCTTTATCTACACTGAACTTTATTTGTCCAATAAAGTTGGATTTTAATATCATCGAAAAGTGAGTAAAATATATTCAGTCTTTACCACAAGAATTAAATTATACAACGCTTTTCGAACACTTAGTGTTCATCATCAGGTACATCAACAACTAAATGTACTTTTATTCAGTAACCAGGAGTAAATAACTCACAATAACTGTTTGCATAACTAGTGGTATATAAAGTTATACGGTTTTCCTGCTGGTAAACGAGTTGTATATTATAAAACAAACAGATAAGATGACCAAGAAATGTAAAAACAAGAGTAGGTTACTTGGTCTTCATTGAGCCAGTAGTGGCTGCCACAAGGAGCAGTCCATTAATGGCGTAGTCGACGGGCATCACTTCGGCGTTGCTGTTCGCATCACACAACATGCTCCTGATGACGCCTTTGCCAGCTCCGATCAGGATTCCCACTGGACCATTGATGTTGTCTACCCAGCCAGGCAAAGGTTCCTTGATGATAGGGCAAACTGAAATTAAACACATTGTTTAATTAGTTTCCTCGCATTTAGAACATTACTTGCTTTAAGTAATGTCTTGTATTTATGAAATCAAATCTAGGTTAGGTTGCAGTGGCAGTTCCACGAGAGAACACATTTAGACTAAACATTGGCCCTACATAATGAACAGTCTACAATGAAGTAGGGATCTTTAACATACCTGCACCTGACATCGTACAGGCTCGAGACCGACGCCATAACGTCCTTTCCAAGTGACTAAACCTCCCACCTGAATAAATCGAGGGTATGAGTAGGTATTGAACCAGCCTGAACCAGGTATTGACCTGCCAGTACAAGGCAAGTTACTGAGCTAACCTGGCCTCCGATTTCAAATCTAATCAAGTTTTTAACTTAACATGTTTTAAGTCGTGAGCAGTGTAAGCAGTGTGTATTGCGGTATTTACTCATGATTACTGAGGAAAAATACATTACGTCTTCACACACAAGGATTAAATTATATAACACTTTTCGAACGCTTAGTGTACATCATAAGGTACGCCTACCTTAGAAAGGCGATGTACCTGATGATAAACACTAAGTGTTCGAAGCTCGTTGTATAATTAAATCCTTGTGCGCGAAGCCGTAATGTATCTTTCCTCTTTAATTAATAATCATTTTTAGTTCAAAAATGCCTCCCAAATACTTGTTTTACATTTCTTTCTTTAAGTGCTGGCTCTGAGTGTATTGGGTATTCCCTTTATTTTTCCATATGAAAATTAAACGAAGTGTGCCTCATGTTTTTTGTTTATTTTTTAAAGATCTCTTTCAGAATTTTCAGGATTTTTCATTGTTCAGGATGTTTTAAAATAATATATATATATATATATATATATATATATAAATGATCAAACCACAAAATGATCTGACGAAGACCGCTTGTTACGGTTGAAAGCTCTAGTCTTGTTTTCCCATTTCTTATTGTGGTTTGATTGTTATTTCACGTGTTTATGTGAAATCTTTACATATAAGAGTATATATATATATATATATATATATATATATATATGTGTTAAGTGTGATTTTTATTCCTTTTTCATATATATATATATATATATATATATATATATATATATATATTACGAATTATGTATCTAACTGAAAGGGCTAAAATGAATGAGGGTTCGGTCATGTTCAAATCGAAAGTTCAATACCGATATTTTGATTTTATTTAAAATAATTTTAAACGGCAGAAATAAGAATATTTGCAAATGAAAAACCATTGATTTTACATTATAAGAGTAATAAATATGAAGACGGAATAACGGTGTTTACATAACGAAATCTTAGAAAACACTATAAGATTGAGTTGTGTAAACGCCATGATTTCATATTCATATTTTAGTGCAAAATGCAATGTACCTTGGAATGTAAAATCAATAATTTTGCATTTTCAAATATTTTTCCTTCTGGACAGGAGAGAATTACAAATAAAATTAAAACATCAGCATTGAAATTTTGATTTGTTCCAGCTTTCCAATTTAGAAGACGGCTAGCCAAGCATCCCTTTATGCATAACCAATTGAAATTCTGATTTATCCTATTTTTTAGTTTGTATTCAAACTAATATTAGTAGTAACTAATAGTAATTTTCAACTTTTAAAAAATATTTGTTTTTGAAAAGTTTGTCCTCCTTATCCTGGAAGTTGATTGTTTCAGACGGCGGTATACCAGAAGAAACTCGTTCGTTGTAGCCAAGGCCCAAATGAAGAACTCATGAAGATCATCTGTATTCTGTAAGTACAGCTGCTATCATTTTTGTTGACATTGAACTGTTTATGTAAATTTTGAAGTAATAATATTTTCAATTTTTTAAGTAAGTAGATATCTCAATAAGACAGTCGTAAACGATTTTCAGAATGAGTTCTTTTTGTTACGTTTGATAGTCAAATTAACACACAGACAATTAGCGAGTTAAAATAACATTTAGAGTAGATTTCAAATAATTTTTTTAACCATAGAATAGATATATGTATTTTAGCAAGAGAAATGTCAGCCCTCAAGAAAAATCAGATAGAAGCATTTTAATTCAACACTTTTATCTTCAACATCCCCTCTCTTGTTCACTATACCACGGCCACTCTTAATTAAGAACGCTAGCGCGTGATTACTTCAGACACAAATGTATTATAGGTAAAGCGTTTTGCAAAACGAACAGCCTTTTTCGTTTTGTTTTACTCAGATCAATTATTAATAAATTAAGCATGTAATATTTATATATTTTTGATTTCAATAACACATATGAATAATTTTTACGTTAAAACTCTTTTTATATTTCAAAGAATCAAATTATTTTTTGAATTGGATATTTTAAATAGAATAAGTACCTATTGATGGCCTGACGATTACAACTGGTATCTTCGGGAAGAATTTGCTGACGACTACTTCTCCCAATCTCTTGGAGTAAGTGTAGGAATTCGGATGAGGGCTCATTAATCTGTAAAAAAAACACAAAGAATATAAGTTATATTACTTTAACAGTATTTGTTATATATGTATTGGTATACATAAATACTAGGTTGAAGACTAGAAGAGAGGACGAAATGAGAGACATCTCCCCACGTCGAAGGAAGGAACGAGAGTGAGGCATTGCAGAGTTGACCGATGGGAGGCACTAGAGTAAAATTAAGGAACTAGGCACCAAAGGTCAGAAAACGGAAAGGGCAATGCCAAAGTATAATTCAAATAACATAAATAAAATAATTTCTCTCCCTCAAAGTCGGGAGATCTCTCTCACTTCGACCTCTTCTAATGTTTTCCTAAAGACAAACAACAGTTCAAAATATTTAATTTAGTAAGTGTGTATTTTCTCTTTTTTCTCTGCCGTGTTTTGTGTAATATAAAGTTTTATATATATATATATATATATATATAGAGAGAGAGAGAGAGAGAGAGAGAGAGTTTTATGCTAAAAAAACAATTGAAGGACTCTGAAATTATTTATTTTTAACATTGTAGTTATTGAGATATGTAATTATTTACGTGTCTTTGATATGATATTAGAATGACCAGTATTTATCTCTTTAATGATTGATCTTCTCTAAAGACTACCAATATTAAAATACAGATATTTTTTAAGAGTGTTTTTGTGTTTTCAATTTGTTTTACTGTACTAGTTGGCTTTTCCAATATCTAGATTAGATATATATCCTTAACGTCTGATTTTTTCCACGTTTACTGACTTTTTTTTTATCTCTTTTTTGGACCTGATGAAGAACTTATGGTTGAAAGTTTAGCTACTTTTTTATTGTTGAATTGTTTCCTGTTTGTTGATGTTGTATATATGATTTATTAAATGGAACGAAAAAATTAATTTTGCTATTTATCTGTTCATGTTTGTTTATAACTGGATAAAAAGTCAAATCTTATTGCATTAAACTTTAGAAATTAACACAGTAAACATTCCAATCAAGGACATATTTATGATTGATTGCAAATTAATGACGCTTGTACTGAAAACTAACTTTTCATAAGTTTAGACGAAGTTTGAATGAATTAAGAGTTAACCAACTTGGGAGTGATTAATTCAAAAGTCGAGTCGTCCATCCACTTGGTCAACTGTATGAGGTAATCCGGGTCGGTGCTGACCGGGTAGACCTTCTCCTCCAGTACTTCGTAGTCGACGTGACAGAAGGTCGTCGAGATGTGAATCATACACTGCAATCACCACAATGACAGTCAGCAGTGTTGGCTTTAATAAGGAATAGCTGTCGTTGACATATTGTAGAGCCACATTAAAATAAATCATTTAATTACCATTGACCATGGATACGATAATACGTTTACTTATAGTGAAGTTGAGTGCAGACCACTGCAGATTTTTTTGTTTTGCTTTAAGTAAAGTATAATAATAATAATAATAATAATGACGAAATTTGATTTGACGATTGTGATGGTTCATACATCTTGAGTGACTCTGAATGTATTTTTTTATGACGTCAGTATAGTGGGAGCATATTGAAAAGTTCATAAACACTCTACTGGTAAATATTTCGGCGCATCAATGTGATATTGCACCTAATATACCCTGCATAATTGAGATTAACTGTATAGTTTCTAAGTAATAATGTAATCACATTAAAGTTATTCCTTTGCCTTTAACTTCTGTTTTATTATAAAATACGTGATGTTATAATGGAGTATTAAAAATATTTTAAAATAAATATTGAATTCTCAAGCAAATATTATAACACTATATCTAAATAACAAAAAGAAAATAGTTTTCTATTTGTTTTATAACTTTTTAGATTTTTTACCTAAATATAATTGTTATTTCTTAAAAAGCTTTTGATAATGACATCTTGAATTAAAGTCCTATTAGCAAAAGAGTGTATTTGTCACTCTTTCCTGACAGCTGTCCTTTACGAACCAGTTCACTTCAGTTGTTTCCAACTTTGCACTCTGTTAGGGCTTGCTATCCAATTGTCATTTCTTATTGTGGTTTAGAACATGGAAAATAATCACTGTTAATTTCGTATAATAAATCAATATTTTTCAGTTCGCATTGATGAGTAGGTCTCTTGTTGATAATCAGACAAGTTTGACGGTATCCCATTTTATAAAAATAAACAGATTCCTACATATAATCCTCTTCCTTTGTTTTTCTCAAAAGTGGAATGAAGCCATGGTGATAACTAGTTTTTGTGTTTGGAAACATTCTGTGGAAACCTGAGAATCCTCAGATTTGACTTTTTTATTCTAAAAGATACGTCCGAACTGACTCGGCGTTTTTCTTGCAGAGCAGCAAAAATTCCATGTCGTCTTTAGAAACAGACCAAGTCTGATGTCTTCCAGGACGGTTTTCTTGAGTTCCATGACGATCCTGGAACTCCTTGAGGGTAAATCCAAATTTTGAGCAACTACCCACTCAAAATCAGTTTCACAATGATAATCTATTTCACTTAATCTAGAGACAGATGTGAAGAATGAAAATTTGCTATATAACCCTGGATAGACCGTAAAATTCACTATTATTACCAAAGTTTAGTTAATTCTTTTAAAAGTAAAAATAATTAAATGTTTGGACCTGTTTTGGGTCCAGTTAGGTGGGAGTTATCTCAAGTGGGCTGTCTCAACCCAGACCTTAATACCTGAAAACATGTCTGAACTTAATTCATTATTTCATGAATATAATGAATGATGGTAGTACGGACTACCAAAGCGAATGTGAGTATCGGTATGTTTAGCTACCACAAGTTACTCACCTCAAGGTTTTTCATCTCACAACAAAGCTGCATTAGTCGATAAGTGCCCGTCACGTTCATGTTAATAGCCTGCTTGAGTACAGTGTCCAGCCGCAGTGTTGCCGCTGAATGGAACACGATGTTCACCTCACTTTGCAGTACTTTACGGTCTTGTTCGCTGATTCCCAGTTCTTCCTGGCCAATGTCACCACTCACCACTTGCAACTTTCCCAGCCGCTCTGGAAACTCTTTGTGCAGTCTGTTAAATATCTACAACAAATATCTTACTCACAAACAAATCATCAATTACTTAATCATTAAACATTATATCAACTTCATGAAAACAGAAATCACAAGTACAAATTATATTATGTACCGTGGGTTAAACAGAAGATAGATCCAGCAGGAGTACAAAAAGTAAGGACCTAGTATACCGACTGAGATGTATTCATTCCTTTATACATCATGTGGAACATATTTCCATAATTTATCAGGCAAGCTTCGGTATAAAATTGCATGACTTTAAAGTATATAATTTACTTTTCAAATATATTATATAATTTATTTAATTATATTTGAAAATATATAATGTATATACTTATATATAAAATTATAGAATTTATATAAAATTATATAATTATATATAAAATTATATAATCTATATAATTAAAAAACTGACTAATTTTTCAAAAGCAATTATAAAGGTTCAACTTATTAAGGTTCCTTAGTTTAAAAGTCATTACTCTTTCTTAGTGTAAGAACAGTCGTTTAAAAGAGGTCATGAAAAATAGTAATGACCAAAATAATTATAATTTAAAACAATGAAATAAACTACATAATATTCTTGACATTTTTATTTTAGATTAAGATACGTTCATATAAATTATCTTTCTAAAATTTAATTAACATTAAAATATACTATAAATCAAATTTTTGGTATTTTGTATAAATAAAATATATACAACAGGCAATTATAGCATCCTTGGCTTTATACAAATTACTTCAATATTTTAACAACCGTCCTCATCAGGACAGAAATGGTTGGCTTCGAAACTAAGTAAAATCAACATGGAATTTAAAGTGTTGAATTCTGTTCCTCGTGTTCCCTTTAATTTTGTTATATATATATATATATATATATATATATATATATATATAAATAATAATCGAAAATAACACTTGATATTATATATATGAATTAAACACCACAATAAACAAATATATTGTTACAACATCATCAGAGAACTAAATGAGCAAAACAAATAATATAATAACTTAACCTGGTTGATTGAAGACTTCAATCAACCAGGTTAAGTTGTTAGTTTATTTTTTATTTTGTTCATTTAGCTCTCTGATGATGTAACGAAAGGCCTTAGAGCATTGTAACTAATATATATATTTGTTTATTGTGGTGTTTATTTCATATATATATATGCTACTGTATTTAGCCATTAGCCTTCTCATTCTTATCCTAGGTCTTGACCTAATCCTAATCCTCAATGCAATCAACCTGAGAGAAATAAAAACGTTTGTAATCTCACCTCATGTGTATTGATTGTTCACAAAGAAAGTATAGTTTCTAAGGGTTTTAATTATTCCCTGTTCAGAAAATTAAGATTGGTAAGCTGGTTGAGGGTGTTGAAATGTTCTGTGCGCCATTCAGGTGAACATATATGTAAAAAATAGTGCGAATGAGAATGATTAAAATTGACTCGAAATTCTAATTCCGACTCGAAAATTGATACTTCAGCTAGACAGTTTAAACCTTTTCGTCTATGAGCCACTCCCTCCCCTAACCACCTCTCATTTTTTGTAACTGCTTTAGTCCAGAAAAACTCATAATTCTAACTTCCATAACTCTCTAAAACCTTTCCACGACCTAACTCCTTATGAGAAAAGAGCTCCTCATAACTTAAAAAATTACAAAAGTCTAATAATAATGCTAGCAGGCAAAGAATCTTCTGTTCTCATAAATTATGTTATTATTTTTTAGTTTATTTTATTTTCTATTGTATTAGATTTTTTTTTAAAAAAATAGTTTTTTTCATTATCATGTTTTCTCACTTATTTGTTTTTCAGGTATTTCTAATACTTTTTTCGTTTTCGTTGTGACAAACTAATCATATTTCGTGAAACTATCCAGTTGGCTTCTGTAAAACGTAACGTTGGCTACCCTTCATGCTGTGTTAACTTCCTTTGCTGAAGACGACCGTTAAAAAGGTCGAATTATTGAAAGTGAGTCTTTAGTGTCCATTTTTCTTTGGTGTTTCTGCCAAAATAGAATGTTATTTGTAACAAAGGGGTTGAAAACCGGTTGAGTAGAAGAATATATCTTCTGTTAAAAATGAAAACTATAGTATTCCCATAGCTTTTTCAATCGCAACAAGTAGTCATTAAAACTATTAAGCACAATCTCCCATTAATAAATGGAAGTTGAAAACAATAGACTTAATGTAACTTAATACTTAATTAAGATTATCTAACATTATATTCGGCTATTACTTACGCTACATTAGTTTGAAAATGATTTTAATACATAGCCTAGTGAATAGGACTTGTACTGTTGATGAAGCTCTTTTCCTCAATACTTTGACATTATTATAATTAAAATGAATTATTTATTAAAATAATAATTATTTAAAATAATTAATAATTAATTAAAAATTAAAAATGAATTATTAAAACTCACCATTACGCTGTTTAAAATATTTGTGATACTAAAATATAAAATATTTTAGAGCAATTACTGCTAAATTTCTTAAATCTACTAAATAATCATAACTTCAAGTATGTATACTATAAAACTGTAACTAAAGAACATGGAGATTTAAACATATTTGAAGATACATGATTTATTATTTGAATCTATAAAATTTACTCATGAACTTAAAAGGTATTGGTAAATATAGTAAGAAGAGAGAAAAAATAAATCAGGGCTGATAGTTGAAGAGAATTTAAAAATATATATTCCTCAATGAAAAAAAAATTATAGTTAAAAAGGCATTTAACATGAATCGAATTTAAGTTCAACCTATCTGAATGACCTTTGAAGCAGTAAATAATAAGTTACAAAAAGTAGAGAGTGTTTAAATGGGAAGCTAGAATGTTTTGCATAGATTAGACCCCATCCTTAAGGCGACTTGAGCTTATCTCACGTGCTACACGACTGAGATCGCGTCTCGGCATGCCTGAAACCTTCTCCGAACAAAGAAAGAATAAAGGTTAAAGAAACCTTCGCCTGGTGCCTTTAACAAAGAACCGTGTGCCAACAATCGAAAACGTTTAAGATTTCTATACTATATGGTTTACAGAAAAATATTTTGTTTACTCAACGAATATAAAATTTAAATTTTAAACGGTGTGATTGATATCACTGGGTTGATTCCATCAAAGGAGACCTAAATTTTACCTTACTCAAGTTTATCAGGTTTAGGATTCTCAGTAAGTACCTACCCATTGCCAACATTTGGCTTTCCGTGTTCTCAATATTGTGTATACAATAACTGTTCGATGGAAATCATGTTGAACATCATTCAACGTGGTATTCTGTTACTCATGAAACATCTTTACTCCTGTAACTTCCTTTACTCGAACGCCCAGAATATAGTATAAACGAGAAGCATATTAACCGTTCGGCCCTTTATTTCCTCCTTAATTTTATTTTGTGGCCTCTTAATTATTATTTCTTTTTATATTGTATTTAGTAAAGCTTCCTTTCAATTATTTATGGAACCCTCTATCATTTTTATCATAATTAAAATTAGTTCTTAATTACGAGACCCAAATTTAGTCAAGTAGAATGTTATTATTTGTGGTAATTTAACAGTATCTCTACAATGTTTCCCTACATTTTTCCTTAAAAATAACAAAAAAAAAATATATCCTATAAAAATAGGTAATGTTACCTACAGTAGTAATGGAACATGTTTTAAGTTTTATAATGAAGTTAGGTCTACTGAATTTAATTATTTATGTTTTCCTTAAACTATTCATTATGGAAAATTTGAGTCGGTTCCAAAGAAATTAACATAAATTATCTATCTTCAAACATACCATATATTTGTTAGTTTGTTATTTTATAATCATTACTACAGAGTTTGACTGTAAAGGCCGATGTTTTTTGAATGGATAGTACCAGAAAGTGAGGGAGGGAAATTGGTGACCAGTTCTCTTGACATTTGAAATGGAGTTGAGTAAAAAATAGTAAGAACTCTAAAGTTCGCGCTTACCATTAAACAATCTAAAAATAATACATTATCAGATAAATATTTTTGTTCTACGTAGCATTAAGAAATAATCACCTGACGCAATTTAAAAAGTGCTATAGTAAAAATTGCCAAGCTATGCTAAAATTATTTTTAAACCGTAAAGTGACTGCAAAAAGATTTTGCACCGTCAAACAATTTGCTTTCACTTGAAAAAGTAAAAAAGTGAAAGTTTGAAAAAGACAAACAGAAAAACAAATCAAGAGGCTGAAATGTAAATTATTTGAGTGAATATTTCTATTAAAACCGTTATTTTTGCCGAACTTGTCTGTAGGAAATGTACGAGTAGTATAGCAGTGTAGCATATATTCACACTTTGAATGATCATAACATGAGGAAAAGTGTGCTCTGGTCGTATCCTGCTAGGTATTTAAATATCATAAATTCTAATATTAGTCGTACTCTAGTTTTTTCTCGCAGAAGAAATCTTGATTATGCTGGTCTTAGGAAGGAGGTAAATCAGTTGCAAGTGTGTGCGATCCCAGAGGACGTTCAGGATCCGTCTCCAATAAACTAAGTATGGCTGCATTTAAGGCTATCTTTACGGAATCAACTTTGTAATACGTCACACGCATAACTAAATTCAGTGCCACAAAACAATGAGGAAACTTTTTATTTCTATGAAAGTACTGAAGGCGAGGGTCTGGAAGTGAAACGGAGGACGGAGGTATTTATACATTGAAAGAAGGAAATGTATTGCATTAAAAAAAAAACTGAAATCAGACGACGTAATAACCCTACTTAAGTGATGACACTGATACTGATCTTTCATGAGTTCATCAAACTTTGCATCCTTCTAAAAAGAGTGTTTTGAAATTGAGCAAAAGTGTTGATGAAAATACTGCAGAATCACTACCACTGACCGCTTCATTTTAACAAATGCTGTAACTTGCTGATCAAGTTTTAGCAGCTCCTTCTAAATCTGTATGCCTCGAGAATCAGTTGAAACCGACCGATCATCTTGCGGATTAGTGTGTGAAACGTGTATTTAGTACCCATTCAACAGACTTTACAATACATTACCTAATCCTTATTATTCATTTACAATTAATTAACACGAGCCTGTACCGTTACTGTTATTATTCATACAACACATATTTCAAATAAATTATAAAAGTAAATTTTAATAAAATTATATTAAATACTACTTTGAATATTATTTCAGGAAAACCCACAATGTCATGACTTTTATACCTTGTAAAGTGCTTCGTATGTGTGCTATCTTTATGTAGGTCTTACTGGTTTCAATGACAAAGTTTAAGGCTAAATAAGAAGTGTGTTCATTAAGTGAAGAATGGTGTGGAGATTTGAGCTAATAGTTTACTAACCATAGACTTGGTAATGTCCTCTATCCTGGACTCCGGTGCCTTGCCCCTCTTAGTCCTTAGAAGTAAGAATATCTTTTTGACTCCTGGGCAGCTGTAAAGTAGCTTTTCGACCAGAACTTTTCCCATGAACCCTGAGCCACCTGTCACCAGGATGCTCTTTCCGTTGTAGTAACCGGAGATGCTGTCAACCATGGCCTAGAACAACAAAAAAAATCAATTAATCATAATATACGATATTTTACTGTTTTATTTGTTCAGTTATGATAATATACAGGTTGTTTAAATGTAACATTATTGTTATATAACCGTCTTATACACTAAAGTCATAACACTTTGGAAGTAGCTTCCAGAACGCCAGAGTGTTTGCATACCTTCAACAGCACGTGTTTTAACACCCACACTTACAGTCGGCTATAATAATACTGGCGCCTAATTTAGTTATGAATGAGCTATAGCAGTGCAGAGGTATAGGTCTACGGGAATCTATGTGGATCCACATGAAATGTGACAATTTTATGAATTCACATTTGATTAGCCAAGGTGGAAGATATCATTACAGAAGCTGCTGTTCGCCTTTTATATGTACTTTACGTATTGGGAGAAAAGGTGTCATTTGAAGAAAATATTTTAATGAATTTCATTCTTTAAATCGTTTATTCTATTTAAAATATGATTTTTAATACTAAAAATATTTCTTTTTCTCACAAAAAGTTTTACAGTCAGTTACACTTGAGCCGTAGAGGGAGCAGAATAAAGATTTACCCAGTCATTACCAGACCCCTGCACGTCACTAAACAATGTTTTAGTGATCTATGTCGTCATTCCTGAACTTACCCAAGTTCATTAGAGTAGGAATATATAAGAAATACCTAATATCAGAAAGCTCAGAACTAACGGAGGAATGCCATATGAAAGTCTTCTATCTTTCATATGATAAACATAGAGTTCATACCAACAGTGAACCTGGTATCTTCAATACTGTTCCACTAGCTCAACCACACATGCTCTCATCTTGTAAATATTCGATGTGTCATGTTTTCATTGACTATTTTTATTTTCTTAAAATATATATCTACGATATAGTCTCAAACACAATGAACATACAAGTTACCATAAAAAGAAAAAAATGTACTGAGGGTCTTTATAACTTTTTGTGCTTTACCATTTTAATTTGCTTTTATGATAAATACTAAATAACAAAAATGGTAATACAAACAATGTTTTCCTAATTATTTATTACTATTCTATAAACCTGAATACTTTGTTGTTTTATAAAGGTTATTTAAAAGGTTATTTCAAGAAAAATAATGCTTTACTAACCAAGAATGGCTGTTAACGCCTATAAACATTTTCTTGAGGTTAACTGAGTATTTTAAATTAGTATATATCTTATATATATGTATAAAACAATCTATGTGAGTTGTAGATTGTTTTGGTAAATGTATTATAGTTCTTACTCTAATTTTAGCCCTGAAGATGATGTACAAATACATCGAAACGTCGGCCTAGGAAGGAGTTTATTTTCTTTTATTTGACCTAGCCCTCAATAACAAAACATAGAATATATATATATATATATATTGATAAAAATATCGACCGTGCAATAGAAACAAAATTAAAGTTTATCAGGACTCTGTCAGTTCTTCAGGTTCAAATGAAACTCTAATTGCCAACGTTTCTGTTTTTACTTAAAACCTTCTTCATAGGAAAAAGTATACAATTTTTGAAACCGAAAAACTAAGTATTATAATATTATTAGAGATTATTTTACAAAGATAAATAGTCTGTGGATTTCAACAACTGTTTAGTTTGAAAACTTCTGTCTATGAAAAAGGTTTTAAATAGAAACGAAAACTTTGGTAATGAGGGTTTAATTTGAATATGAGGAACTAACAGAGTTCTGATAAACCTTAATTTTGTATATATACACAAAATCGAAATATAAGAGAACTAATTTCTATTCTAGTCCAATAGTTAGTTTCAAACTAATCTCTAATAATTTTTTATAAATACAGAATATTGTTAATTTGTATGCCTAGTATACCCTAAAATTATAAGTTAGTTATTGTGTTTGTACCACAATATTCTAAAAGTGAATGGAGAATAAAGTAATTCACTAGAGTCTCTTAATGCAGTATTAAAGACAAACGCAATTATTTGCAAACTTTCACTCTAATACACTTACTTTCTATTACCATTCACCTAATTCTCATATAATTAGCCACTAGTGTCATTAAGGTCTGTAATTTGAAAATCTTTATGATAACATTCTTTGATCAAATGTCAACTCAACAAGACTAGTATGTTATTAAAGGGTAAAAAGCTAATGAAATGGTATCACATATAAAAGTTTAATGGTATAAACAACGCGTTTCGAACAAGTAGAGTGTTCTTTCTCAGACATTATCTAAGGCTGAGTCTCTGTGTAAGAATACTACGTCTTCGAAACGCGTTGTTTATACTCGTACCATTAAATTTTTATAAGTAGAGACCATTTCATTAGCTTTTTACCCTACAATGAGTAAATACCAAATAATAACTGATTGAACTACGTTAGAACTATTATGTTATTTATCCACGAGAACAAAAGCTGTATTCATTTCATAAAAATCGTCCATTATTCAGAAAAAAGTATTTCTTATTGATTATCAGTTATCGATTTAAAAATAATTTACAAATCTAATAAGATATTTACTAGGTGTTGTATTTTATTCTCAATTCTCTACTGAAGATTTTGATTTTGTAATGAAGGAAAGAAAATAAAGAAAAAGATATTATTATTAACCTATAAGCACAAGAATAAAACACACATAAACTGTTTTCAGTTTTAAGGTAATTACTAAAATACATACTAGGTTTATATGAGAAATCGTGAAATGCTTTAATTGGTATTTATTCAGTTTAAAATAATATTGATACTAACCTCCACATACTAGTGTGTGATAAAAATAATTTGTTTCCAAGAAGCAGCTTTCTAAGTTTACTCAAATAGTTGTAAGTGATTTGATGTAAACTGATAAATAACTATAACTTTGAAATGTTTTGTTTTTATTAAACATTAGTATGTGGAGGCTTTTGTCAGTGTTTTTTGCCGAGATACTCGTTTTATATTAACGTTTTTCCTATTCACTTATTTGTATATTAGCAGGCTTCATTTACTTTATGGGTCAGCCTTTGTTTGACTAACGACCAACGAATATATTCGCGCACTATAGTGCACGTCGTAGCTAGCAGTTCCAGACCATAGACCTTCTACTGCTTAATTACTGCGCTACTCTAACTAGGATTGTTAGTAGTTTGTGTCGGATATTAAGTTCGTATGTACAGTAATGACATAATATTCGCGCACTATAGTGCACGTCGTAGCTAGCAGTTGCAGACCATAGACCTTCTACCGCTTAATTACTGTGCTACTCTAACTAGGATTGTTAGTAGTTTGTGTCAGATATTAAGTTCGTATGTACAGTAATGACATAATATTCGCGCACTATAGTGCACGTCGTAGCTAGCAGTTCCAGACCATAGACCTTCTACTGCTTAATTACTGTGCTACTCTAACTAGGATTGTTAGTAGTTTGTGTCGGATATTAAGTTCATATGTACAGTAATGACGTAATATTCGCGTTCACATGGTCTTAATGTCCATAATTTTTCTAGTGCAAACTGTTTTTTTCTCAAGAGTAGGAAAAAAAATAGTCAGTGGATGATTTAATTGTTCAATGAGTTTGAAGAAGGTTGGTAGAAAGATTAAGAGCCTGTACTCAAATCATGGTGATTTGATTGTTATTAGAAGAATTATTTAATAAAATGTATGAATTTATGCCCTTAATGTAATTTACTTGGAGAATCGATAACACGAGCATTTTTATGAAACAATGTTTATATTTGACTTCAAATGGAAAAGAACCACCGAATAATGAATCAGCTAATATTTTAATTAATATATCATTGATATAGTGTACTAAAAAAAAAAACTTGATTTCTGGTGCAATACTATGGATGAACTTCGGGCCCATTGAAGTGAGGTAATCTCAATCCAGAGAGAGGCATTCACTGCATGTTGATTGCAATGCTCTAATTGCGAAGCCTGTGGAGTAATTCAGACAGTAAGTATTCAAGAAGGAGATGCTCGACTCGGTTTTGGTTTGTAGGATGAGTAATGATATAAGGGGATTTTGGATAGAAGTACTCTTACAAGCAGGTTAGAGCAACAGGGAAGATTCTCGCCTTCAACAGGGTTCTGGTTTGAAGGTTAAAATTACAACCTAGAAAAACACTGATGGTGAAAGCTTTAAGTGTAGGCTTTAGAAACAGTGAATATTTGAACAACAGGTACCAAAAGAGTCTTGAAGCAATCAAAGTTTGATGTGGCCATTATAACAAGTGTTTTCTCCTAGTTGACAAACTTGTATTTTGTGTACTCAACTTTCTTCCTTGTAATTTGCTTAAAGCTGGTGGAAGATCCTACAAACATTGGAAATCATTTGTCTTCCGTAAGTGACAAATGAACAGCAAACAAAAACAGAATATTTAAAAGGACATAGAAAAAGAGGTATATGCTAGATATCCTTTGTAATAAAAGTTTACTTATTTGCAAACCGTTATAAAAGCCAACAAATTAAAGAAGAAAAAATTTAAATGAATATTGTTTTCAAATTTTAGAGTAGGGTATGAAATATTATGTAATTATTGTTAAAGCTACCAAAATCTATTAGGATAGGTTTTCCATTAATATAAAAATGGTTTTTCTTTAATATAAAAACGAAATTATTATTATGCTGTAGATATATATATATAGCATTTAAAATAAACTGTGATACATAGACTGAAACATAACAAAGACTCACTATTCAATATTTCGACCGTAGTGGCGGTTGTCCTCAGGAGAAGAAGTGAATTGACGGGGGGACGACAGTCAAATGTTTTATCATGGGGTAAATATATATATATATATATCTGCTAGCTGTCAACCCTCTTTGAAGAGGCTATTGCCCTCGTAACGAAATATATATGTAAATTAGAATTTATGTTTTGTTCGTGCTTAGTGTTGTTTATTTTTTATTGATTTTGTACTTGTGGTTAAATTGTGACGGAAGGTTTCATTATGTCTGAAGTTATGATTTATGATTCTTTCCAAGAGTGAATAAGGGACTTTTATTCAATTCTATTATTTTAGGTAAGTTTAGAGACCGCATTATTTCTTAAGTTTTCATTGTAGTACATTGTATATTGTGATTATTTATACTTGTAAGGATCTAATAAAAACTATTATTTTAGCAATCGAATAACTGTCCAGTTTATTGAAGAATAACAAATTACCGAATTACAAATTGAATATATATATATATATAATATATACATATTTCGTTGAACAACTGACCGATGTCATTTCACTGATGTCATTTTCTTCGCCAGTTTTTCAAGGTTTCTGAATACCTTCTTCTTTACTTCATCCAAACGTTGGAGAATGTTAATTAAGTGGGAACCGACATGTTTCGACTGGCTTCCAGTCATCTTCAGGGTAATTAATTAAAAAAAAAATTAGAGTCTTTAGAGTTGGTATTAATACACAGTTTACAGTAATAGTTTAAAGATATATAGTTTACGGTAATATATATCTATATATAACCAATTAGATGAAACGATTCTTCAAACTGAATAAACTAGAATTTTCAAAAGAACATAGAAAAGAACTCACTGAACTCACTACTATATTTCGATGTCCTCGTTGTCAGGAATAGATGTGAATCGCTTCAAAGGCTGATAACGACGTTATTGCCATAAAGCTTAGTCGTTATCAGCCTTTGGAGCGATTCACATCTATTCCTGACAACGAGGACATCGAAATATAGTAGTGAGTTTAGTGATTTCTTTTCTGTGTTCTTTTGAAAATTCTAGTTTATATATATATATATATATATATATATATATATATATATAACAATGGTTTTTAAACAATATAAAGTGTTAAAATTACTTGAATTATAATAGTTTGAGTGGACTACTGGTTAGAGGATTGCAGTAGGTCCCTGAGATCCAGGGTTCGTAGCTGGCTTTGCCTTAGTTCTTCCAAGTGGAAGTCGGATAACCAAGTCAATATCGTCCCTCGGAAAGAACTTGAAATGGTCGGTCGCGAGTCTGTACTCGTAAATCACGCTACTCTAATAAAACTTGAAGATTGCAGAATGTAAAATCTCTTTCTAAAGCTAATTGCTTTAGTTAGTGATGGTGATTTATAACAATAACGAGTTTTGAAAAAAATAGCTCCTTATTGTACAGGATAAATAAGAGAGAGAGAGAGAGAGAGAGAGAGAGAGAGAGAGAGAGAGAGAGAGAGAGAGAGAGAGAGAGAGAGAGAGAGAGAGAGAGAGTGAGTGAGTGAGAAGGAAGAATACTGATGGAAGTGATGTGAGGGCGACCTTGAATTTCTTATTGCTCAGCCTCTTTGGGTAACCTGTAATCTACACTCTACGATCTACACTAACTCAACTTAACATTCAATTCTCAATATTTAATTTTATCATTCACAGATATTCATTGTTTACCAGTTCAGAAGTAAATAAACCCATTTCCACACATTTTAGATATTGTTTAAAGCTTGTCTGGGATTCTTACACACTCTGTTATATATATATATATATATATATATATATATATATATATATATATATATACCAAGGACAAACCAATGCACACCAAGGCCATCACCACTAATAGCAGTAAAAAAAAACCCAAAAGTTCTAAGCTAGTTTTTTAAGGAACATTATTGTTATCCTTTACCCTTTTAGCAGCTATTTCCTTGATTATAGAATCTCGTGTACTTCATGTGGCATTTATGGATACATATAAATATATGTAATATGTAATGCTTAAATGAATCACGGTTCGGCCAGTCCTTCAGCAAAAAGAAAAAAAAAACAGTACTCTGTAAGATTCAGTTGTGTAGACTTCGTTATTCCATATTTATATTTAGTACTCTTTACTATAGTATTGAACATATGAAACATACTTACAATCTCAAATTTTCGGGCAATCTATCTTCAAGAAAAAAGAGAGAGAGACAGAGGCCAAGCACGTTGTAGACGCAACGACAAGTAACCGACCCAGTAGTAGACAGTGCATCCCACGTGCCCGGTGTTAAAGTAATAAATATAAGAAGATATAGACAGTAAATTCAGATAAGCAGTAGAAGTTGAGTAAATGTAAATAAATTAAAAAGAATTAGAGATGAATTTAAAAAAAATATACGTATATATGTATTAGAGAACACACCTACTATATAAGTATATGTATAAAAGTAGGAAATTTATGTGACATATAGCAAAAACAATAAAAAAAACATTAAAAAACTGTACTCTCTTTTCTGCTAAAGACAGATTGCCCGAAATTTGGCTTGTAAGTACATTTCTTTACTCTGTGTGTTACTCGTCTTCAATTTTTAACTCGTATTTATTACTGTTGTAATGTAACAATGAATGATAATTCATCTAGAATTTATTGCTTTATTCATTATAATTTGTTTAAATAATTACTTTATTATTTATTATCATATGCTTATTTAACTTTATTATTTGACAAAGTTGAACCGTGTGATTTTTTATTAATCACTTGTCTTAATTTCTATCATATATTTAATGTTCAAGTGATTCTTGTTTATCTTATTAATGTGACCGGGCCCACATACGGCAACATCTTCCAACTATCTCCGCACCAGTGCGATTCGTTTTTCTATTTCTCCTCCCGATGACGGTTCAAACCAAAATTAGAGACTATAAGCCGATGTTTTTCATTTATATATGGTCTTTGTTTATATTACACTTAAGTTGCAAGTTTCATTGTTAAAATAATTTATGTAAACACATTTTATAAATACGTGTGTATGTGTGAAAGAGAGAGAGAGTGAGAGGGGGGGGGGGGAGAGAAAGCTGAAGGAAGAATTGAAAACTTCTTGTCAGAAGCAGCACTGTACTGGTTTCAAAATGTTAGTACAGAAGGAGAAACAAATAAAACAATAACTAAGTAAAACAATAAAAGAAACATAAGAACAATAATAATATGAACTATAATTTTAAACACAAAAAATGAATAAAACTTATAAATAAATAGTAAATATGAAATAAAAAAATATACTTATGAAAAATATAATTCCCATGAGCAGTGTGATAAATAAAATCTTAGAAATAGTGCACAAATTTTAGTAAAAAAAAAATTGTCTAGCAATAGCGTTGAGGGTGAGTCCAGGGTCAGATCTACCTCCCAGGAGTCAAATAATTTAATTATTAAAACTATTATTTTTTTAATGATTATTTCAATTGTCAATATTGCATAGGTATACCAATTTTTTTGTTTTGTTTATTTAGTCTCTATTTTTATTTCTTAATTTATTTTATTATTTTGTTTTGTTTTTTATATTATAGTATCTGTATTAATTTAATTTGTTTTAATTTATTATATCTATGTATCTATCTATCAATATATTTATAAAACCTTTGATGTTCTTGTTTAAATATTTGCGCACGCTCTAAACTGAATAAAATATTAAAAATTTTGTGGGAAGAGAACGAACGCTCTAGGCATTGGAGGTCTAGCGCGCTACCGTCTGCGCCAATAGAGCTTGTGTACAATAAGCTTCCAAAACCTCATATAAATGACGTCCAAGTATTAAATAATCATTTTTCGACCTAAATTATAATTTTATAATTATAGTAAATTTAGAAAGAGGAAATTTAATGAATAATCGAGGAGATTTGAAATAATTATTTCATATATCAACAAATGATATTTATTATAGTTAACAGAAGTTTTATAAATAATCAAAATAATTAAAATATTACAGCACACAATTATGTCCTTAATAAAAAACAACACGTTGTCATAATGCCTATATTTTCTTCTTTTGATATATATCTATTTCAAGAAAGATGATAGAGTATGCTTAGAGATGCATCAGAAGATACAGGAAAGTTTTTAATAAAACTAATTCTCTCTAAATGAAGGACTTGAGAACTAATTGCTTTGGCTGTAGCCCTTCAGGAATTGATAACTTCTTCCAGTTGTCAAGAGAGGAACTGATGCTGATATCTATAATGCGTGAATCAGTCTTACTTGTGGGGCTAATTTACTAAATTCCATTTAACTCGCAATATGAGAGTTCGAGAAGAAGATGAGAAATGGTCTAAATTTCTGATAAATATTGGTGAAGACAGAGTTGAAAAAAATGAAAATAAAGAGATTATTGCTGCCCAATGGACATGTTTGTCCGTGCATATAATGTTGATTAGTGTATTTAATACATTACTCTTTATTCGCCAACCCACAAATATTGTTCACAGAAAATTGTATGTAAGTTCCATTTAACGAGGCACAGTGAAATTAACATAGATAATAATTTTCAAGAGGAATTAAACAATGTCTGTTATATAACTCAGTTTGTGCAGAAACAGAACCCACACATTACTCTCAAGAATTACTTGACTCACTAGAGTTGTCTAGATTACAACAACGGAAGCCAGAACTCAAAAAGTAACCTCCTGTCATGTGTATGTATGAGAAATATTAATCCATCGCGCTTATATAATAGAACAAGACTAATAACTAAGGAGTTATTTTCAATAAATCGAAAATAAAGTAATTGTTTGTAAAATTACCGCATGACGGTTTCAATTAGAAATAATTTTCAAAATTGGAAATTCTTTTTTTCTGGAAAGGACAACATTCCTTTTTCAAGGACTCAATTTCCAATTCAGTTAGCATTTGCTATGAATAGTCATAACTCTCAAGGAGAGAAAAGAAAGTTTTCATTCATTTACGTAAAGCAGTATTTCAACATGACCAATTACATGTTGCTCTCAGTAGAATTAAACAAAAAAAGAACATTAAAATTCTTTTGGAAAATTCAAATTTTACAAAAAATGTCGGAAATAGAAGAGAACTGTCTTAAAAATATGTTCATTATCCTCTTTATTAGAAATGTTTAAATGAGAGTTTATCTTCATTTATGTGAACATGACTGCATTAAAAAGGAAGCTTTTGGTTGGATGACCCAACGGGTCACGGGTAGTCTTGTACATATTACAATTTAGCTTTTTTGCTTATTTATTTTATTATTAGTCATAATTACTTGTATATTTATTTTGTTTCCTCTTCATCTGTAAGTTGACCAAATTTGAGAGGGAGACTTTAGTCTTGGCTTACCAATCGAGTAGATCACTACACCCTCCTTATGATGACGGATGTCCAAATATCATAAAGAGTTTTTATGTTATTTACTGTATCTTTGTAGTTTACAATTATTCAGTTAGTAGAATTTTTCGACGATTTTTAAAGATATATTATTTTAAAATTTAAATGGGAATTAAATGAGTATAATATAAGGCCCTTAAGAGGTTAGTATAATATATTCTATCAAAACAGTATACCGCTGGAAAGAGGAAACTATGCTGGAGACGGAATATAACAGCAGAAATTAAAATTCGCTGCATCACCACGGACCGATAAGATTAGAGTTTTCAACCGAATAGTATACAATCTAAACGGAATTCAATAAAGCGAGTCCTAATTTCTGAAACAAGCTTAGATTCTTGACAGGTTTAGGTGGTGAATGTTGTAGGTATAAGTATCTCCTTAGAAAACAGCATTTAAGGCACACTCATCTGTACCTAATGTTCTATAAAGAAAAAAGAACACACAATCAAAGAGGTTGAATAAAATTTATAGAATGTAGTAACAAATTATTTCAAAAAGAATACTCTCAAATAACCATTCAAATTCGTTCTTTCACTTTTCTTTGAGTACAAAAAAAAAAAAATAAAAATAAAGATGAGATATGGAATACGAAACTTGTAGTTGACATTGAAGATGACAAATAGACGTTTCAAAAAGGTTTCAAGCGGAGACTGGAGAGAATTCGGTGGTTCGGAGGGCAGATGCGTAGTGGTGGGGACTGGGAAGGGCCCGCCCCCAGCATCCAGCTGGCAGTAACGATCGCCAGTAGGGCTCCACGTGACCGGCCCCCAGTCTCGTCAGGTAACCCACCCTTCTCTATTTACAAACACTCTTTGCAATCAACCCTTGCTCACTTCATCTCCACTGCCAAGTGACCTCATTCACCTACATCACTTCTTACCTAATCACTCCTCAGATTAATCTTACAATAGATTATGCAAATCATGAACTGTAAAAGTAAGCTCATTGAAGAAATGATTTCAAACGTATATTTGTGCATAATAATAATCATTCGACTAGTTACTCTGCATGAAAAGTTACACATTCAAGGGATATTGCCAATCTCTCATTTTTTGTGTACTTATATATATATTTTTTTTTGGGAAAAAAAATTGTATATATATATATATATATATAATATATATATATATATATATATGTATAAATGAAAAAGACAACACATAGAAGAAACGAGAAAACTTACTAGATATATATATCTATATATATCAACGTCTAAATCACAGTAAGAAATCAAAAAAAAGTCTAAGATATTTCAATCAAAACAAGAGGAAGGGATGTGAATTTTCTGATTGTTTTGTTGAAATATCTTAGTTTTTTTCCTAATTTGTTACTATGGATTAAACGTTGATTTTTATTTCACGTGTTTATAGTGATATATATATATATATAACAAGATTTTGAAATAAACACGTGAAATAAAAATCAGCGTCCAACCTCATTTTCGCAATTCTCATTTTCTTATTGTGGTTTGGACTTTGATATATTTATATGTATGCACATATATATGCATATATATTATGTAAATGTACGTAAGAGGCTGTAAGTATATTTTTCTATTTGTTATACTCGTATATATATATATATATATATATATATATATATATATAAATAAGTATGTATATATGTTTTCTAAGTGTTATCTTTTTTGTGTTTCATATATATATATATATAGTAAAAAAAGAAGATAAAGGAAAGTAAAATAAAATAAATACTCTGAAGTTTTCAGTTCATGACCCCAGAGGGCAAATGAAAGTACATTACAGAAAGTAAAAAATGGGATCGACATATTTTGACAAAGCATTAATCAGGTTAAGTGCCAATAGTTTAACTGCCTGGCGATGAACCTTAAGTGTCAATAGTTTAACTGCATGGCCATGAACCATAAGTGTCAATAGTTTAACTACCTGGCGATGAATCAATTCATAGTGCGATTTTAACGGAAGCCAGTTACTTCGGTCGGAAGATCTTAGTTCTACTTCTGGTTCCTTCTTTCATTTATATAAATGAATATATAAATTATAACAAAAGTAACACAATGATAGACACAGACATAACTCACTTCTATATTTCGACAATCATCGTCATTAGGAGGAGAACTTTCTCTCAGAGGCAGAGATTGATAGGCACAAAGGTTGTGTTTATCTTTATTTTGCTTTCGTCACAAATGTAATCTACCTTCCTGTATACCGTTCCATTTGATTTTATGTATATCTACACACTGTATATAACGAGGAATCACAATATACATGTGAAATAAAAATCAACATCTAAATCATAATATTAAATCAGAAAAATGAATGGAATCTTTCAACCAAAACAAGTAATCTTTGCCAGAGCCCAACCGATGTAAAAACATTGGGTGTGGTTTTGAGAGAGTAGGCGGCAAGAGTATTCTAAAGGACGTAAAATGCAGGAAAGGGAACAATGGGTTGGAGAAGGTAACATAAATCAGGATAAACGTTTCAGGAAGAAATAAGTAACAAACTATCTGCTATCTGTAAACCATAGCTTAGTCTTATCTGCTGAGGTTGACAGCTACCAGATTGTTTCTTACTTACTTCTTTCTGAACTCCCTTGTTTACCCTGACTTCCCTTCGCAGCTATTCGTTCTCTTTCCTGCACTTTGCGTCCTTTAAAATACTTATATTGCCTCCCACTCTTCTCAAAACTACATCAGAGGTTCATACATCACTTGTTTCCGTATCAGTTGGACTCTAAAAAAAACCACTCGTTTGGATTAAAAGATCTTAATCATATTCCTGATTTCTTATTGTGGGTTAGATGTTGATATACTGTATATATCAATGGTCTGATGGGAACCGTTGTATGAAAGCTCAGAAATCAATTAAAGTATTTTACTTGATTGTTATTATCTTATTTTTAAAAGAACAATTGAGAGAGACACATCCAGTGTCGAATGTTTAATACAGCTCCCTTCATGAGTAAAAGAGGAAGACCCAGGGTCACACTTGAGATTGGCAACCGTTATGCTGTGCGGATGACACTATTGATAATAACTCCACAAAAAATTAGAAATTTAAAGCACATGGAAATTTGTTGTTCTGTTTGAATAAACTCTTGATTTTTAAAGTACAGTTATAAGTGCATAAGTATATTCATTTAGAAATACAGTGTTTTAAATTATATTTCTGAAATATTTACCTTTTCTCGATGCAAATCTGCTCCTCGACTTCACATTTTTAAATGGAAAATTAAATATCAATGTATTAAATGAGCCGTTTATTTTGAAAGTGGCCTAATTCCATTTTCCAAAAAAATTTAGCTAGCTATTTAAATAATTACATTTTTACGTTATCTTTACCTTTGCAGCAAATTGTACAAAATTTATTTAAAATTACTAAGAATTTTTATAACAAAAATTAGTTGATAAATAAAATGACAATATTTTTAAATTTTGTAAAATGCAAACCCTTAAATATCTCGATTTTAACATAAATGGAATTAGGCCACTTTCAAAATAAGCAGCTCAAATAACATTAAATACATTGTTAAGGTAGGAAATTGTAGTTATTGTTTTTATACAGTCCTTTGTCTATCCTGAGAATAAAACCAGGAAGAAATTACAGCAGTTATTTTAATTTATATTTCAGTTAGTTTTCATCACTTTTAATGCATGAGTGATGTGATTTCCACTAGTTAATAGCTTTTATAGTTTATAGGCAAGAAATAAATTCTTATGAATGTTTGTATTAGGTAATTATAATAATCGCACGATGACTGACAATGCTAATAATCGGTGGTGATTCTTTTATCATGCCACACAAACGTGTATCATCCGCAGCTTTCATTTTTATTACATAAACATATATATTTTAAGAAATTACCAACACAGTGTTTATTATCAGGACCTGCATAACTATTAGGCATCAGACACTATGTCGTGACTTCAAAGAATTTTATTAGTAGTAGTTTTGAGGTAGTCTTGACTTTTATATCAAGACTACGTCAAAATATACATATATATGCATATACATGCATATATATGTATATGAGTAGGGGCATTGTGGTATGAACAACAGTAAGAAATTAAAAAATTAGAACAAGATTTGTTGGCCAAGAACAGTCCAATTTCTTAACAACTTGTGATTCCATTGAAGACTGTTACTTGGTCGAAAGGTCGTATTCTCATTTTTAAATTTCTTTTTGTGGTTTATCAGTTTATTTTTATTTTACATATTTATCGTGAAACCGTGAACTAACCATACAGTATATGTAATATATACCAAAGAAATGTCTTGTTAATTATAATTGATAAAACGTCTCAAAGAAAAAATATATTAAAGTGAGGAAGTAGAATTATTGTGGTGATTTATTTGTATACTCCTATCAGGATGTTGTAATAAATATATCATACAAGAGGTCTATAAGTAAACAAAATTAAATATAAGAAAGTAAAATTATTTTTTTAGCCCATTAAAAGCCTTTTTTTTAAAAAAAAAGAAAAGATAACCATAGGAAGAATTAATTAAGAGATTAAGCAGTCATGAGTCGTGAATGGTCTAAGTGGGAGTATGGAGTAACAAGTTTTTTAAAGGAGACAGGGCTGCTGAAATGAGTGGGGAGAACTAGATAACAATTGGTGGAATGAATGAAAGCTATTTAGTAGGTGAAACCCAACCCCTTGCAGAGTTTACTGCTTTAAACCTACTAAATGTCAAACTTCCTTTTCTAACTGCCAAATAATTTTCATTCATTCTGCTATTGTCATGTAGAAAATTTCCCAACCGATTCAGTACCCTTGAAACTTAGTTTAAATCCTTTTAAACCAACCCACTCATCGGAACCGCGTATTTGCTACAAATGTCTTAACTTTCCCTTTTTTAATTCTGTTAATTTCTACGAGGACTGCGACTGGTCCACATAACTTAGCTTTACTGTATAGCCTCAAATATATGTACATGGAAAAGTAACTCTAATAAATAGGTGAAATATATATATAAAGGACTTATTAGCATTAACTTTTTTCCAATTCTTTATAAAAACTATATATACTATAAGTATATATATATATATATATATTTAAAGCTATCATAACAAAACAAAAAGAGACTAACACTTACTATCATCCATTATTTCGGCTATCACGTCGTCCTCAGGGAAGGTAGGAAAAGGAACACAGGAGACGTCGAAATGTCCACCAACCAACACAAGTTCATATATATATATATACATATATATATAAAGATTTCACATAAACACGTGAAATAACAATCAATGATCAAACCAATTTTTCAATGATCAATTTTTCCCATTTCTATTATGATTTTTGTTCATTGATATATATATAGTTCAATGTACATAAAGAAACGTAGAGAAATTAAAACCAACACTTAAAGTCTCTAATTTTCGGTTGAACCGTCTTCAGGAGAGATAAGAGAGAGAAACCAAGCGCACTGGTACAGAGACGGTTGGAGATCCAACTCCAATCATCTCTGTACCAGTGCGCTTGGTTTCCCTCTCTCCTAAAGACGGTTCAACCGAAAGTTAGAGACTGTAAGTGTGTGCTTTTAATTTCTCTACGTTTTTTTAAGTACATTGAACTGTATTTGTCCATTTCGGATCGTATTTTCATCGAAAAAGTATATATATAATTAAATAACGAAACTGTCCAAACCGGACGGATAAATAACAAAAAAAAATAACACATGAAGAACGAAAATACTTACTAGGAGCAATATTTCGAAACGAAGTTTGTCTTCAGAAAGAGAGACTATAAGGGAAGAAGAAGAGATATGTTCGTTAAAGACGGTCGGTGGAAAAAATCACTTTCACATTTGAATGTAGTTACAAATGTGAAATTATTGTAACTACGTATTTACGTATTACTTATTTACTTATTTACGTATTTACGTATATAAAATACATTACGTATTTACTTAATGGCATTGCAGCTATATATTTATATGCTATTACTTAAATTACATTGCCAAGGCATATCGTTGGATGCTTGGTAAGTTTTGGTAAATAAATCTCTAGACCAGGGGTTCTGAATCTTTGTTTGTTTGTGGACATCTTGAGAGCTATATTAGCATCCTAGAGTCCCCCCTGCCCCCCGCCACTCTTAAAAAGCATAATAATGCCCCTGTAAATTTTCAAACAAATTTTTCTTTTTAGGTAAAGGAAAAATTTAACTATGAAATAATTTCATTATATTTACATCGTAATGTTGAAATACAAAAATCTGTTTAAAACAGTAACTAAATATTCCTTTATTAATATTTTATTATGTATGATGAATTAAATTGTAAAAGAATCAGTTCTGAATATAGCAGAAAAAATGTAATAGAACATTATAAAACATTGGGATATTGAAACAAACTATATATATATATATATATATATATATATATATATATATATATATATATATATATATATATATACATATATATATATATATATTGGGCCGTATGTTTTATAATGTTTGAATATTCCAACGGTCAGCTCGCTAAGCTTTGATGTAGTTTTAGATATGATATAGGCAAATAAACTTATCATGGAGTTAAACTACGTACCATAGACCATAAAATACCAGTTTTTCTCATGAGCCCCCAGTAAAAGGCATTTGGACTCCGGGGGGTTCACTTGGGGAACCCCTGCTCTAGACTTTGATATATGCATTGATTTATATACATTAGATATATACTTTAATACAATGCCCAACAACTAAAATCTTTCAACCGGAACAAACAGTCTTTGTCAGAGTCAAATCAGTTGAGATTCGACTCTGAGAAGGCTGCTTGTTACGGTTGAAAGATCTTAGTCTCTTTTCTCATTTGTTGTTGCAATATGGACGTTGATTTTTATTTCAAGAGTTTATTGTGAAATTTTGTTATACTTTGATATACATAGGCAAGCAAATACATTTTTCCAATTTTTTATTGATAATGATTGTTATATTTGTTGGGGATTAAAGTTGACCCCTGTGCGGTGTGCACTTTGAGAGGGGCGTGGAGGAAGTAAAGCCATTCAAAGTATAATGCAGCCTGAGGGTGGTCGGCTTCACCGGTAACAAAGCGGACTTGATCCCTACCCGTTCAATACTGCTCCTATTGTTGTGTACAGGAAAATTTAAATTACACTTACTTCACCGCTTTTTTAAACATTCACTTTCATCTTCTCCATATATTCCTCTTTTATCTATTTCATAACAGAAATTCCGTGTATCTTAGGTATAAAAATTTATAAAAGTATCGAATTCTATCAAGTCGATAAAAGTTTTTTTTTTCATTATAGAATAGTAAAAAAAATTGTTGTAAGGGATGCTTCAGTTTTCAAGGTTTAAAAAATCTTCTGTTCTACGGTCATTACGTTTTTTCATTTCCATTTATGTAAGGACAAAGAAGTTGACACTCAAGACAGTAATCGAGGACTTAGACCCTTAGATAGGCTTTTAATGCAACATCATACGTGAACTGTTTCAGAGGTTTCAGGATAATATTGTCAGCTTACTAAGAATACTCACTGATTATACAAAAAAAATAAATACTATCCTAGGAAGATATCTTTTAACCGTAACAAGCGGTCCTCGCCAGAGTCAAATCCCAGCTGAAAAGATTTGACATCAGCTGGGATATGACTCTGACGAGGACCGTTTGATACGGTTGAAAGATCTTAGTCTTTTTTCTCATCCTTATTGTGGTTTGGATTTCGATATATCTATAAAGAGTAAAGAGAGGGAGAGAAAGAGAGAGAGAGAGAGAGAGAGAGAGTGTGTGTTCTACTTGAAAATGAACACGTGCAAACCGATTGAACATTTTCTGGAACCAGTATACGAGATTATAAGGATAATTCACATCTTAAGGAAAAGTATGTATAACAATGTGTTCATAAATACATTATAGACTTCTGAGCCAAAAAAACCGCAGTCATGCCATTGAACTTTTAATATTACCTTGTCTTTCCACTCATCACTATTATAAGTAGCACGTTTATTCTGATGTAATTGGATATCAACGCGTTGCCAATTCACGATGCTGCCATCAATTAATTTTTCACTCTTAATGAGTGTTTGACAGAGCAAGTGAACCTGGTAGGATCTCAGTGTTGTACAAATGGTATTGCCTAAAAAAAAAAGAAAAGAATGATGTGTCTTGGCCAGGTATAATCTTAGAAATAATGTAATATATTGCTCTAAGAAGGTTATAAGAATGTGTAGATCATACCTTATCTGGCCACGTTTTGACCTCTTTACAAAAACAGGACTCGTTACTCACCTTAACGACTTTTACAAGGTACACACAAATACAGATGTTTGCTGATGAGATTTTAATAAAACTCCCGTACAAGCACTTAGTAAGCAAAAATTTAAAAATCTAGCTTTAAAATAGTAATAATGATTAATTTAGTCATTATTTGCGGTTGTTGGATTAACCATGAAGATAAATTTAGAGATTCAAATTTAAAATCCTAACATTTTATTGATATTTCTCTGAAAAAATGCATCTCTACCCTAACAAAGACTTCAATTGAAAAATACTTTTAAAGATAATTATCAGTCAATAACCGTTTCAACAATGTTGGCTATATATTAATAAAGGCATTCGTAACGTGTTCTTCAACGTATTTCTTTTTAACTCATACCTAACGTACCATAAATGGTATGTTGGTAGATGATAAAAACATATATAAAATCTGTTGGCAAGTATATGGACGCATGGTCTTGCATGTTCCATTAACTCTGTAACGTATTGTTAATTCTTAAAATTAATAAATACATTAATTGTTAATTCATTTTATTTGTTAATTAATTTGTTAATTTATTTTATTTAGTACAATTTTCATGCACTATTTATTTTGACCATTTTGTTTACTTAACACTATTTATTTATTTTAGGAAATTCAGAAAATAAAGCTCCAATCGATGGGATTATCATTCTGAAAAATATTCATTATTTTGAATATTGACTACAAATATTCTTTTTTTATATCAGTAAATTTTATACTCTTTTTTTCATTAACTTCAGGGTTTTTCAATTTCTGATAAAATGCGGGTATTGTATCAATAAGGAGAATTAAAATAAAAAAATAAATGTTAAAAGAAACGAAAACACGACAAATATGAAATCAACATAAATAGATCGTAAATTCTTGGTTCCTTTGGTGCCAAAAATTCTTAAAAGTGTTGACGTTTGTGACGTACATAAATGGTGGTACAACATTTAATCGTTCAAGTTTTTGGTAATTTCTTTTTTGATTGAAATGATTGCAAGTCACACCATGGATTCAAATTCCTTTAATATTTGTCAGGAAGCATTTTATTTACTAAACGTAATAAAATATACTTTATTAAATAAAAAAACCTACTATCATGCTTTATATATATGTTACTAGTTGAGTTAAAAACCGCAATCGTTGATATTGCAAAAATAAAAAAAAATAAAAACAGGAATAATTACATATAATTATTGTTTAGAATATAAAACAAAGTCGTCTATATTTCATAAAATCTTATTGTAGAAGGTCAGAAAATAAAGCTTCAATCGAATCGGATTATGATTGTGAAAAAATCTCCAAAAAAATATTCAGTTCCAGAAAATATTAATTTTTTTTGTTGATATTTAAATAAAAATTGTGAAATATACCAGTGAATATATGTATAAACATACTAAGTAGAATATACGAAATAATGAAAGTGCAGTGAGGGCTGAGGCGGCGTTTGAACGTCTTGTCACCCTACTGGCTATTGATTCTATCAACCACACTCGCTTTCTTCTCCCACCTCCACCCCATTCCATGCAAACTTCAATAATTAATCCACAAACTGCCGAGGTTTCCATTTTACTTAGAATCATTTTATTGGAGATTTAAATAAAATCGAAACATCGGTATTTAGAGTTTGATTTGTACTTGAAAGACTCGCTGAACCCTGAGTTTATTTTAGTACCATTTTATTAAACAGTTGATAAACCGTTCAATGTGGTACACTAAAATTAATAGAAAAGAAGATGGAAAACACTTCTCAATAAAAACGAAAAATTTTAAGGGCTCTAGCAGTATGACGCCAATTCCTCTTTGGTCTAGACCAGTGAAGCGTCATGGATGGTAAAACACGACTTCCGACGGCATTAGGGGGATACCCACATTCTGCAGATTTATGTTTTAAACTACTAATCCGAAGACTATGGCATTTAAAGTATTGCTCAGTCTGTATTTATCATATGTACATTCTTCCTGATGGACATCCTCTCCTCTTATATCGACTTAGCTTTGAAGGATGCTAAAAAAACTTTCTCCAATATTTCAATAGAGCCCTGTTCACTGTCAAATTCTATAATTTCACCGTATCATGACTCATTGGACCCCCTTCCAAGACTAGCCAAACAACTTGATTGTTTGTTAATATAGTGTTTTCTAATTGTAATCATCTAATTGTAATTGCAATCAGGTTTCATAATTGCAGGCATTATGTTAACAAAAAACTCTCCCAGGGAACTAGAGTCCGGTGGTATTTATAAAATTCTGAGCAATAATTACCATAAAATGTATATTGGTCAAACTGGTAAATCATTAAAGACACGTGTAAAACAACACTAATACAATGTAAGTAGACAGGAAAAAAGTAGCGCCTTATTCTTGCGCTCACCATATTGATTGGACAGGAGCTAAATTTATACCTATGAAAAATCAATGTTGTTAAGAAATATTGAATCGTCTTTAATTGTTCAAACAAGGTCAACCAACCAACCAAGTCTTATAAATAGATTTGGACAGCCTCTGCATAATTCTAAATGGACCACTTTGTACTTCATCTAATTAATTCCGGTTTAATTTATTTCCGTTTGAAATAAGACACTAAATCACCTGCTTTATACTCCAAATCTTCCCTATTGTGGTCCACCCTTACTTTATTTTTATGAAAGTTCTTCTTCGAGTTTAGTAATGCCTGTGCCCTTCCCTCATTTGTGTCCTGGCTTGTAGATTGCAATGCTACAGGTTCAATCTCAGCTCTTTCTCGAAAGAGTAGGAAGGTAGGTTAACATTTTGTTGATGCATGAATAGTGTTATTATATTCTTCCACAAATAATTTAGCAATAATTTGTCCAAGGTCGGTTCTGATATTGGTTTTCATTTATTTTACAGCGGACTCTATTCAGGAGTGTTTGGTTCAGACTCTCGTTTAAGTCATTCGTCTGAGGGTTATCCACTGCTGTAAAAATCAATTGGATATTTTGGTGTTTTATGTATTGTTTAAATTTTAAAGAATTCAAATCGCTATATTAGTCAACCATTAACATTTTAACAATAGGCTTTATCAACTTTATAAAATCATATGCAGTTTGTGTACTTGATGTTCGAATCCACGTATAGCGGGTGAAATGATCCACAGGTAGATGCATATATCTCTTGGGTGATCGGTTGCCACCAAAACCTCCAATGGTGTCTATAGACATTATTTCTTAAAGATATGTTGCGGGACCCAATTTTGATAATAACCCAATCGCCCGTGAAGATCTTGTTTTATTTTTTACACAAACTTCACATTCTCTGCAAAACTTTTGAACTTGTTCGTCAATACTTTGAAATATAAAATGGTCTTAATTTTTCAGCTATTTTATTACTACCTATATGAGCATAATATTGATGAACTTTAAGAATTAATTTTAAACAAAAGGTGGTTGATACAAATATTCTCGTCCAAGTGCGTACAAATTTATAGCTAACATCTCCTTCTTTCAAAATGTGTTTTTCTTTTGATATATCTTGTTTTATGGTTTGCTGATCATTTCTGATTTCTTCCAGTTGAATCATATTAACTATCTTCAAACAGTTTTCACTGCTTTTAAAACTTTCAATGACTGGGTTTCTAGATAAAAGTCGGCTTCTATATTCTCTTTTCCTTCCATGTAAACTATTTTAAAGTTAAATTGAGATAGATATAAAATCATGTCTCTCAATGCTTCATCTGTCCTGGATTTTGAGCAAAAATTAATTAAGGGTTTATGGTCAGACGTTACTATAAATTTGTACGCAATCGGAAGAGAATATATGTATCAAGTGAAGATAAAAAAACCTAAGAAGCCCGGGAAATCTGCAGCTTCCACACTAATTATGATAAAAGCAATTGTAGACAGAAAAAAGATGACCAAGGCTTTTTATGACAATGGTTCAACGTGTTGACCCATTAATGAGAAACTGGCAAAAGCCTTGAAATCTAAATTAAAAGATAACAGAAGTGCTTTAAAAAGTATTTGTGATGTAAATTTTAGTGAATCCCGGGCAACAATACAATTAAACATTGGAGAAATAGAAGATAGATTAGACCTATTAGTTTTAAAAAATAGTGATTTTAATTACGATCTATTACTAGGATTAAATACGATAAAAAAGTTTCGACTGATACAAGATGAAAATTTAAAAATGAATCAAAAAGTACTGGACAAAATTTGTAATGTGGAAGTACTTCGAAAAAGGAGGACAAATAAACTATTGTTAGTTTTTATTGAAACTAGACAATTGATTAATAGTCTTTTCACTCATTTACAACAAAGATACTCACTGTACACTGATAAGTGAAGACAAGTCAACTAACAGTTCACTTACAGGTCAACCAACCAACCAGACATAAGATCGAAATTCAAATTTACATATATGTTAATATAAATTGGCACCAAATTTTCTTGAAGCAAATTTCATTAAAACATACGATAGCTTCCACATTTTTCCGTTCTCAAGATTTCTGACTATTTTCTGTTGGACTGAGATAAATTCCAAGTTGTCCCAAGAACAGTTAAAATTCAGCTTTGGCACAGTAAGTATATTGATCGGTCAAATTAATAATTCTTATACTAATAAAACACAAACTTTCGATTTTTAGAAATCATAAAAACATAAATACAGATAACTAATGTTTAATAGATAATAAATTGTGGAAACAAAACGATGATAAACAATTGAAGGAAAGAAGGATGAATAAAGGCAGAATATTGTAGTAGTGAGTATTCAAAAGACGCAGACATACAGGAGGTAAGCAGACTGCTGTTTAGCTTCTTCATGTGGAATGGGCTAATGGCTCTCTTGGAATTCAGCCTTCAATGAATATTCAATCAAACTTTCTTTATATTACTCCCAGTTGAACACCTTTTTTGAAAGTACCTTCAAAATCATTGAAATTACGATTAAAATCAGTCAGAACGATCATGAATTTATTTGAAGTAGTCTGAGCAGGTTTTTAATAAATCGCAAAAAAAAAACTTTATTTTATTTCATATAAATTACTTCCTAAAAAATGTAATACTGATTCCAAACTTGTTAAATCTCAAGGCTAACAGTAACATTGCGATGAAATTTGGTTATCTTGCTTTCAAACATAAAACATACACTTATGTTCCCAGATATTTGAAACTATTCCAGATCAATATGTGAAACCTATTTTAATAGATTCAGGAACCCTCAAGAAGAGTATTTTCATTGCAAGCTCGTTATTATAATTTTGACGAGTACTCAAAAAACAGCTAAACTAAAATGGTATAACGGTACAGTCCCGTTCAAAGTGATACGTATGATCAGTCAATACTCTAAATCAAGTCAATAATTAAACATGAGGTCAAAACTATTAAAGTGAATGCAATAACGGATCTCTTTTCTCATCGCTCATGTAGAAACAGGCTCTCTGTAAACACGTTGTTCAGGAGCGTGCAACTGCCATATTCCGCCTTGGCTTCCCACGGTCATGAGACTTGCCTGGTTTACAAATCGACATTCATCAAACTTTTTCCGAAGAGCCCTGCATTGTAAGACCTTGGTTGAACTGATAAGTCGTGAATCCTTTTTGATAATGCTACAAAGGACCAGTTAAACAGAGAGCATTATTGAAGTATGAATGCTTCAACTGTTAGAGCAACATTGATTGATAATCAATGGTCAGTGTGTCCTCATGGTCAGCACCTGATACTGTGTAGGCTCGGGACCAAGAGCTTTACTTCCTCTCGAGGGACGATGTGATCAGATTTGTTCACCTTTCATGTGAATAAATCGAGGGCATAGTGGGTATTAAACCAATGACCTACCAGTCCAGAGGCGAGCAATAATAACGAAGATTATTGCCTCAAGAAAACATTTTTTATTTAAAACATCTTAACGAAATCCACGGCATCTTTATCACCAATATAATTAAACACTTAGTTTTCATGGTATCAGTGGTTTTGGATTTTTTAATTGAAAATAATGTATTAAATTTTTTAAAACAATTGAGTTGTTTTACCAATATGTTCATTATTATTAACGATAAAAGATCTATTTTTTTCTTTCTAATCTGTTCGTTCTCAGTTCACTTCTTTAGATAACAATTGTTTCTGTCATTTCTGTAGCCGCATTCAGAATGCAAAAGTGCTTTCAAACTACATTAAGTAACAGTATATGTAAATTTTACAAGTAAACTTACTACTTCTAATGTTGTGCAATCTGTTATTATGTGGTATCTACTCACTGTAGGGTAAAAAGCTAAAGAAATAGTCTCCACATATAGAAATTTATAGTATATATAACGCGTTTCGCACACGTAGTGTTCTTCTTTAGATATTAACTAAAAAAATTTACAATGTCATCAGAGAGTTATCTATAGTATAAAGTGAATGGTACAAAATAAAATAAGGAAGACAGTGCATACCTAAGGGTCAGAGCCTGTGGTACTGACTGGGAATAGGATGGAAGTGGGTGAGGGTATGGAGTGTACATCTGTTTCACATTGGAAAGCAGATACATTTCTTTGTTATTTTTTCCCTAAAAGGTAAGCAGGGCCTTTAAATTTTCTCTAAGAAAGTGTAGAAAACATATTGAAAATATAACAGAGAACTATAACGAAATACGAAGAACAAATATAAGAATAAAGAAAAAATAGAACTTTATTTTTTTATATGAATAAATTAAGAAAATTTGTACACTTAGGAATTTGCTCATTGAGGCAAGCAGAATTATCGCACACTGATTTGTTAATTTCATACCCTTCGAGAATAAATATTTCACGGAAACAAACAAACATATAAGTTTGTTTTTATGTTTTTGTTTTCAAAAGGAGCATATGGTCATTATAATGTTAATAAGGATGATACATAATTCATGTATACTAATATACACTACCTATGTTCTGCATGCAAATTCGAATCAATGAATTACAATTTCAATTAATATCGACACGAATATGTAATGTTTTGTATGTTTTGGATCTCATATGTATTCATGAGAACGCTTTTTTTTCTTGAAGAAGAATACATCCGGAATGTCTTGAGACTAAAACATCGTTACATGACAGTATTTTCTGGTAATACTAACTTCACCTCTAATCACTGAGTTATTTGTTAATATATAACAACATTTTGGCTATTACGTGAAAAATGTCTAAAGTACAGATTAAATGACTTGGTTTTACTTACTCAAGATAATTTCATTCCAGTCTTCTGCTAACTGGATTCTCTTAAGGCTATCATTATAGTTGTGTCACCAGGTCGAAATTATCTGATTATCAAAAATCACTAAAGCTTTTCAGCTGGTTGTCAAAGTTATTAGGAACATAGACATCCAATAAGGAAGTTAGACGCAATGACTTCCATCAATTTACTCGTTATGACTTACCTGGCGTAAAATATTCCATCTAGTTCTTAGGCATTATTAATGAGTATCTTCTAGCCTAGTCCTGTAATATCTCTGAACATTATCCTTGAACTAAAAATCCTTGCTTTTGGAAAAAAAGCAACTTAATTTTTAAATATTAATTTTGTTCCAATGTACTAAAATATAATAGTATATTTTTATATAAACTATAATAATAAAGTATATTACAAAAATTTATGAATGATACAACTGTAAATCTAGGAAACTTGTTGTAATACAAAATGTGGAAGTAAGATCATACTATTTGGATCTGTAAAAAAAATATAGTCCATGAAGTCAGCGCCAGATTACAGAACCAAATACTAGAAAGAAGTACAGCAAGCATTGATCTAACCTTCGTCATAATAATAATAATGACACCTTTGTTATCAGGGGAGGGAGAGGATGGTTACATCTATAAGAATTGACTGAGAAAATAGCTAGAAACTACCAAATCAGAATCAAAATGAGGAGGGAAAGATGGAAAAAGAAAAATAAGAAGAAGAAATCGGAAAGATCAGTACTCTGTTATAAGGCTGCTGTGAATATATATTCAGAAAAAAATTTATTTGTAATTAACCAGTTTGACATACTCAAATCAAAGTCAAAGCTAGTTAATTTAAAACGTTTATTCCAGGAAGCTTGAAATTTTTAAAAACAATAGATTTGAATTATTAGACTGAAATAGTCAAAAAACTGGATATTTGTCAACAAACAGAAGTCATTCAAAAGAAAGAGTTCATTCCTCACACTTTATTAATATCCAAAGATGCTAGGATTCATAAACACAAACAAATTTCAAATTAAGTTTTGTTCAACGATACATTATATAGATTGATTAGAGCATTTTGTGAGACAAATCCATTACACCATTGAAAGCATCAGAAATATAGGATCATTGGTATTGATTTTTTACATGTTAAAAATTATTCATCTTATATCTCATATAAGTAAATAAATTATTCATTTTTTTCTGTTATACTTCTAAAAATTAATTTTATTTCAGTAGATTCACTCAAAAATTTTCTTAGCCAATGTAAACATGACAATCCGTTAGTCTAAGATTAACAAGCAGTTTTTATAGCGTTATTGCTCTTTGCCGTAATTGAAATTTCATGAATTTCTTTCATTATTTTCTCATTTTTTGCTTAAATTTTTGGAAAATTTTCATTATTAAGCTGTTTAGCGTCAAAAAAACATTTTCTAAAAATAGAAACTGTACTGTAAGGCCTCTCTGGTGAATGTAATTCCGAAAAAAATATTTCGACTCATCCTCCTCAGAATATTCTATTTTTAGTTATAGTTTCACTTTGATCCGTTAAACGGTATGACTTGTATCGCTCTCACAAGCTTTCAGATTGAATTATTTAATTTATTTATTTAATTAAAAAAAAATACCTAATGTTTTAATAATCTGAATAGGAGAAAAAAATGTAGTCTAAAAACAGTTTTGACAAAAAAGTGACTTTCCCATCATTTTTAATTGCTTCCATAATATAGGGCGCATCTACACTATGAGGCCCATTTTTGTATAAATATCAACTTGATCTATCAAAGATTCTGGGCCTTAGCGTGACCACAAACTTTGGATACCTACTCACCACCCACACACAGACATCATCGAAAAAACTTCATAAAACAACTTCTGGGACCTCAGAATATGTAGGTCTGTCTAAATCTCGAAATCGAATTTTTTCACGATCACTATACTTTACTTATACTAAAGTAATAAGGTATTTAATAAATAGATAGAAATAAATATTTCAGTATATATATTTACAAAAATGTTATCCTAGTCTCTTAATATGAACTGTTTTAGAGAGACACATAAGAGAAAAAGACATTTACAAAAGTCATTGTAATCAATATTCCAAATGGTTTTTCACTATTAGGAGAAGAGTAGAAGGCAATGAGAGAGAAAGAAAGAGAGAGAACGAGAGAGGTCTTCCAAATGGCTCAACAAATGTGAGTGCCCGTACTTTAAATGCAAACGTAGGTATACTCACCATACAAACGTGAGACACTGTTGAAACTTGAACGGTATAAGTGAAACCAAACATTGATATAGAGCCGTCGATGACTAAATATTGACGTTGAGACTCTCTGAAGATTACCAAATTTAGTTCCTGGGATACCGCTCTACATCTTGCAAACCTGAAGCGCTAGTGATTTCTTCATAGTTCTTATTATTATTCAATTTTGAAGTATTTTTTATTATACTTTTTATTTTGCCCCATTTTTATGTTATTTAGTAAATCTATTTATTGTGTTTAAAAGTAGAGAAAATCTATGTTGAAGAGATTTATATTCTTCTTAATTATTCCATTTATTATGATTTTTGTTGTTGTTTTTAAAACACATTAGTTTACGTTAAATTTAAATAGAATACAGTATTCATTTTGAGCAACAAGAACTATACGATACTAAATATTACTGCAAGTAAATAAAGTTTTGTTATTTTTAGAACTGAATATTGAACAGAGTTGAGGGTGAAACTTAAAAATTGAAATGATAAGGTTAGATATAATTTGATTGTACAGGCTATTTCCCGCTTGACGTGTCAATCTTGTTGAGTCTGAGTCAATCTGGGTGGAAATTGAAGTTGCTTCCTGGTTGTTAAACGAGAATCCCAGCCTATTGAGACAGTTAGGGATGAAGATTGACCAAGCTAGTCATTTCGCATTAACTTCAAATGCAACTTTCAATTAACCTGAAAACTCACTGTCCATGAATATAAAAATTCAAACTTTACGAACCCCTTCAACTGATTTAAATTAAAAAAAAAATCATTTTCAATTGAAGAATATTTCAGTATTTAAACATCAAAATGAAGTAATAATTCATCTCTTGGCAAACTGTTACAGTGTGGTATTTACTCATATTGGGGGATTTGAAAAATTACGTCTCCACACAAAAGAAGTTTAACATAAAAACTAACAACGCGTTTGAACACTTTTTGAGTCTTTCCTAACTTAATTACGCAGAGCGACTCTCAAGAGTCTAGATGTAAACCTGAAGAATAACACTTAAGTTTTCGAAACGCGTTATTAGTTTCATACTGAACTTTTTTTTTGGGAGACGCGATTTTTTAAATCCTCCAATATGAAGCAATAATCCACATTTTCTTATAAACTTTACAGCAAGTCGTTTTTTTGGAGAAAAATGAAAGGAACGATATTAAATGAGCGAAACACCTCAAGACCGTTTTATTAAATTATTGTATTTCATTGTTATCCATTTTCAATTTTGATGATCAATGTGGTTGAAAGCTTATTTTTGATTTTTAAAGTAGTGTTATGAAAATAGAGTTTTAAATATTGTTAAAAATGTGCCGCAGTAGCCTACTGTTTCAAAATATTTCAAAAAAGAGAGGTGAATGCTAAAGTCGCTTCCTACTGAATTGTAACAGTCTAGAAAAACTCTTTAATATATATCAACTAACATCAATGATCAAACCAATATGAAATGGGAAAAAGACTAAGATCCTTCAACCGCAATAAGCGGTCTTCGTCAGAGTCAAAAACCCAACTGACAGTCAAAACATCAATCGGGTTTTTGCTCTGATGAAGACCGCTTGTTGCGGTTGAAGGATCTTAGTCTTGTTTTCCCAGTTCATGCTGTGGTTTGATCATTGAATGTTATTTTACGTGTTTATGAGAAATCTTTTTATCAACTACCATATTGAATAAATATTGCAATATATTATTCTTGTTCACGTAATATGTTATAGCAGAATGTTTTAAAACTCAATTTTGTTTTTATATCGCACATTAATCAATATGGATTTCGAATGATTTAAATAAATCAAATACTGTCTATTTAATTTTTTATTTAATTAATAGCAATAACGGTTTAAAAAAGTACAATAGTTTTTTAAGACGCAGTGCTATAGCCACCCTCAAATAATAATAAAAAAGAAACGGTTTAAAAAGATAAATTTAATAACTGTCCTACGCTCCTACCGTAATATTTACACATTATTACCGGTTCATAATGAAATCTAAAATATTCTAGGCCTTTAACAGATTGAACGTTTACTATGAGAAATGGTACTACGTAGTTATTTATAATGAGGAAATTTTACAATTATCTTCAAGACATTCTCAAATAAATAAATGAAATGAATTGTATGATGTACTTGCAAACAGCTGAAAGAGGCGAGTATTGTTACCTGGGATTACGCAATGCAAAGGAGTCGAGGCTTTGCGTCAATTAGGAATTAATCGAGATACTCCATCAAAGTCTTTATGTAACCTGCACAACAGTGCTTCTGAAGTTAGTTAAAAATTTGCAATTCTAGACATAAATAAAGGAAGGGATACTTATTATTTTCACGTTAGAATAGAACTGCTGATTGTTTCATACATTTGCTGAATTATCTAATACCATTTCCATGCAAGGGATTTTTCAAATTTTACTATTATCATAGTAATTTGGTTTTAACTATTTTAACAAAACCTTTTACAGAGAGTAAAAGGTTTTTACTCTCTGTAAAGTGTATAAACACATTTATATTCCATTCCGTTTTATAACTGTCATTTGGTCAAAATGTAATAACCTTTTATATGAAACAGGCTGTATGAAATTAAAACAATACTCATAAGCATCATAAAAGCAGTATCCACAGAGGCAAAGTGTTAGTATAAAAACTTATTTCAAACTCGTAGGCTCTTCTTCAAGGATATCTACTTGTGAGGAGAAGATAGAAAAACCTTGTTTTTTCACATTAAGCACATGATGCTAAATAATATAAAAGAGCTTGTTTATGTGAAAATTGTCTTCAGTGCCCAGGTGTCAGTAAAAATACCGCTGTAACTTACTTAACGACCCAGAAAGACAAAAAAGTCTTCACGATTTCATATATCAAGTACGACTAACGAGTATTAATTATTTCTTAATCTGTATGTATAAATAAGCAAGTTTGTCTCTCTGTCCGCTATAGAAATAAAACTGGAAACATTTAGCTACAAAGAAATCTTCGATCTATCTTCTCTCACATCTCTTGTTCTAAGCCTCCTGTTATCATCACTCCCCTTCCTTCCTTTACCTCTTTCCATAGTAAACGCACCTACCCTATCACTCACAAGACTTCTTGTACCTATGGTAACTGCACCCAGTGCCAAAATGTGGGTTTGGCTTCCACCAAGCTAAGCCTGCGTATGAATAATCACAAGTCGTCCGTTGATAAACGAAGTGACCTTTCCATTTACCAACGGAACTACTCATGCTAGTTCTCACAGACTCAGTTTCAATTATTGTTTCCGTGTACACGTCCTGAGGCAGATTGATGAGACTATACTTGAGAAGTCACTCTGAGAGCTTCAGAAGAAGCACATAATAGTCTTTTGGGTGGTACATCTGCTCTTAGGCTTAATTTCAATCGTTAATTGTTCCTTTATTTTTTTTAGTCTTTTTTACTTAATCAGTTTTACTAATAAATAGTTGTTATTAGTTTTTAATTTTATTTTTAGATAAATGTTTTCATTCATTTAATCATTATTTGACTTTTATTTCTTTATCTTCCTTGTTCACCCTCTCTCTACAAGTTGGCTACACTGTTTGAGTGGTCCTGTTTGAATGCCAAGCCAGTCGTTTCAGCGATTGGAGCGATTCACATCATCTATTCATAACTATTCAACGAAATATAGTAGTGAGTTTCAGTGATTTCTGTTCTGTGTGTTTTTAAAAACTCTAATTTATATTTTGTCCTCTCTGAACATTTGTCCTTTCCGGCACTTTACACCCTTTTAAAATACCACTCTTTTTTCCCACTCCTCTCAACCCCTTACCAAGATGTTTCTGACTAGCCGGGTTTTTGACTCTTACGAAGACTGCATATTGTAGTTGAAAGTTCCTAGTCTTTTTTTCCCATTTCATATTGTTGTTTTATCATATATCAGTATATTGTTAAAAATATTGCCTGAACGTCAGTATTTGTTTAAAAGAAAATTTGAATATTTATTGAGAGTTTTTATAAGTCAAGAAAAGTTGAATAATTTTGGAAATTTTTTTAATAAGTTTTGAAAGTGCAATATTTTTGAATATAATATAATTTTTTTTTGCAGTAATACAATGTACTACAATGTAATCTTTTTTGCATATTTGTTTTCATACGCTCAAGGAAAATGTAGAGATTTCCTGTTTTTGTCTTCTTATGGTAATGAAGATTATGTTCAGATCTTAAAATCAACACAATGTGAGAAATAATTGAGAAATTTCTTGTTATTGTCTTCTTATGGTAATTAAGGTCATGTTCAGCTCTTAAAATCAACACAATGTGAGAAACACCACAATGTAAGAAGCACACAATGTGCGAAGCAACAAATTGTGTTATTATTTTTATTCAAAATAAGGCTTGAATAATTACATCCAATTACGGTTGACAGCATTAATTAAGCAGAAAATGCAAACATTAATTATAATCTTAATGTAAATGCATTACTGTCCTTCGGAATAACGCAGTTCTGAATGATTAATTAGAAAATACGACCCCAAAGCACCTCCTTTGCATCGTATTTCCTGTTGCAGCCTATTGTACTCTTTGAGAAGATCGTACGATCTTTTTTTTTACAAAGAGCTGATGTAGCTGAGTGACTGTTTTTATACATAAAGAGTTTTATGTTGATGTTAACACAAATTAAACTTCTTTGGTGTATAATATATAATGACCCATATAGGCATAATAGAAATGTCTAAATGGGAGAGGTTTCCGTCTTTCATTCCTGGAGGTAGTACTGATAGTAATTTATTCACTTACGAATATATACGCTTATTTCTGTATAAACACCACTGCTACATATAATATCATTAGTATAACTATAGTATTAATTACATTTTTGAAAAGCAAAAATGTACATTTCTAGTGTCGAAATAATCTCTTACAGCAGAAAATGGCTTTTGTTCAAATAGCCAGTAGATCTCTTACATAGGTTATCACACCTCCTTCGACATTAAAGATTTAAAACAAATTTTAATACTAGATTTGAAATAAGAAGATTTAAAATATTCCTACTTTATCTAAAAACTGTCAGAAACATATAAGAAAAAAATTCATTTTAAGATGTAGGATAATTACATTTATTATTTTTCAAAGAATGTTTTCAATTTTGAATTATGTTTTACATTTTTGGTTTTTTAGAGAATTATTATTCTGAGAATTTTATGACCTACTAGTGCTTAATAAAAACCACTTTTCTTTCCGTTTGTCAAAAATCATATATACAATTCACTCTGAGCAAGTGTTATCTTTTTCCTGAGTGCTGTACTCTGTTATAAGGTTTCTGTGAATGTATATTGACAAATCAAATTTCTAGCAAATTCTACACCAAACAAACAAAAGTTTACCATTTATTTATATTTTGACTACCTAACAACTTTTGTATTAATTTGTTTCCTTTTTTGACATCTGATAACATTTCATTGGCTTACTCTTAATTTTATTTCCAAATTACGAACTGAAGCTAAAAGATAGTACTGTTTCTAACACCCACAGATAAACAATTTCAATTTATGGAGGAAATATTTGGCTTATTTTTTATATGGCAACCATTTTGATTATGGACAAACCACATTACAGGATAAATGGTAATAGTTAAAAATTACGCTTTTCTATAAATTCATAAAATGAAAACAATAAATTCATAAAAAAAAATCATCAGTCAGTATAAATTATTATAGCATGGTTATTATTTTAATGATTCTTATATTTGTGAATATTAAAATTTTTCATCAGCGTGAATGAAACGAGTTGCTATAAACATTTAACTAGTAGTTGAAAAAGGGAATTTGACACTAATGAAATGATGAGCAAAATATTTATTCTTGAGACATTAATTGTTTAATCAAATTTATAAATAAATAGTTTATTTTCAAATATTCGAATACCGAAGTATTTATTTCTTAAATTATACAATTATTTCATTCTATATACCTATTGTCAAGTAAAAAACTCTCTTAAAAGTTAATTTATAATTATGCTAATTAATAATATAATTTGATTGTTTATTTATATAATTAGTAAATCAAATTATAAAGATCAATTTTAATATATTAATCATATATTTATTATTATAAAACAATCGTTAATAACTATATCAATTTAAACGGATTATAAATTTTGTCACAAGTTGCACTGAAATTTTTGTACTATGGTGGTTTCGCACTTCGGTTTTCAAGATGGTGATCATAGAATTCTGTTGTGTCACAAAATGCTCATTGATTAGAACTTAATCTGATAAATCAAAACAATGTGTAATATAGGGGTAAAACAGTGGAACTACTGTAAAATTAATTTCTTATACAGAAATAAAAAATCTGGAGTAGCCTACTTTCAACTTTTCTACGAGTATAAGTAAATATAATATCATACTTCTTGGGTATGTAATAAATAATTTTCCATTTAGGTGTAATATAAATATCTAAATGGGAGATGTTTATTAGTATTTCATTCCTGGAGGTAGTACAAATAATGATTCATCCGTTTATCAATATATATGCTTATTTTTGTACATCACATCACTGATATGGTACATATATTATCACCTTTGGATGCATACTCTCCCACCCACTCACCAACACATGTACAGACATCATTGAAAACACTGGTAAATTAAAATTTAAAGGTGTAGGTATTTGTAATAGTCTCACTAATGGAAAATAAACACATTAAAAATTAATTGTTCCAAATTAATGAAATATTTTATTAAATTTGACAGTTTAACATTATTTAAAAAACAGAGGATATGCTATCAAAACGTGAGCAATCTTGAGAGAGACGCAAACCCAGGGTTTAATCAAAAGTCACGTATCATTTGATAATGTAATAACTGTGATATGTTGGAATGAATTGATGTCCTTAAATGATCTTTTAGAATCAAATTTACCCAAACAATTCTGGAGTGGCCTACACTCAACTTTACTATAATCAAAAAAATATCAAACTGGTTCACAACATTATGATTTTTCTTTCTTCAAAAGCTTTTTTGACATTCAACCATAAGCATAATTTTTATATTTTATTGAAAAAAATCTAACCATTGTTTTAAATAATTGTTATTTTTTTTATTTATTCTTCGTATGATTAAATCGTGAATGTGTACTTTATATCGCTGTTTAAAGTTCTGTCTACGTATTGAACATAGTAGTGTTCCAAATCATTCAATCTTCTTCTCTAAATCTTATTTCATTAATTATTATCAATATTCAAAAAATTCAATTAGGAAGAGTTTTATCAATTGTCCAAAGAAATGAATTGAAAAAATATAATTCTTAACATATTTATACTTATATTCTCTATTGTATGTATAATAATAAAGCTGTAGCAGTAAATAGTTATATACAATTTAATTAAATTTTCATTAAAGTAAATGTTTGCAAATAGTGAAAATAAAAATATGCTTTGAAAGCCGTATATATTAGTATAGGATGGCAGCAAATCTTCTTGGAGGCATATTTTGTTGAAATGTACCGCAGCTTCGGCATTTACGACTTTCAAACTATGCTGTTCCAGTTTCCTACAGTCTTACGAATAGAAGGTGGCAATACCGAAATAGAAATATAGTCGAAAGTAAGAGACGTAAATGCCGAAGCTGCGGTACATTTCAACAATATATATATGATTTAAACACCACAATAAACAAATATATATTAATTAATATACTCTAAGGCCTTTTGTTACAACATCATCAGAGAGCTAAATGAAACAAATTTATAATTTTAATCTTTTTTTCCCGTTTCTTATTAAGGTTTGAACATTGATTAACTTGATTAAATTGATGAACATTGATTCGATTCTCGTGTTTATTTTGAAATATTGTTTTATATATACGATACATGTAAAAAGATTTCACGTAAACACTTGAAATAACAATCAATGATCAAACCACAATATGAAATGGAAAAACAAGAGTAAGATCTTTCAACCGTAACAGGCAGTCTTCGTCAGAGTCAAAAACCCAACTCAGAGTTGGGAACTCAGTTTCCTGACGAAGACCGCTTGTTATGGTTGAAATATCTTAGTCTTGTTTACCCATTTCGTATTGTGGTTTGATCATATATATATATATATATAATATATATATATATATATATATATATATATATATATAATATATAAATATATATATAATATATATATATATATATATATAATATATATAAATATATATATATATATATATATATATGTATATTTAAATTACACAAAGCACAACACAGAAAAAAGAATAAAAAGAACACTTTTTTTATTTTTAAAGTTGTTGTCCTCTCTAGTCTACTTGATACAGTTCGAAATATTTTAGTAAATGTTTTCATTTATTTATTTTTATGTGTCGTGCTTTGTTAATTCTAAAGTTTATCTTCCTTGTGACCTTTCTCTCCGATATTTAGTATGATACACTGTTTAGTATTATATCAGTATGATATGCCATATGTCAGTCGTTATCAGCCTTTGGAGCGATTCACTTCTTTTCCTGAAGACGAGGACATCGAAATATAGTAGTGAGTTCAGTGGTTTCCTTTCTATGTGTTCATTTTAAATTCTAGTTTATATATATATTATATATATATAGAGAGAGAGAGAGAGGAGAGAAGAGAGAGAGAGAGAGAGAGAGAAAGTGAGAGAGAATTAACTGTCTAACTGGAGTACTGACTCAATAATGAAAGGTGAAAAAGAATTTCCAGAATCGCTTAAACTCAGTATTAGCATTTAACTCTCTCACTGTACAAGTGGGTTTGCGTTCGCGCCCGTGTGTGTGATCGTTTGTTTATATTTTACAAGTTTTAGAGTTTGTTTGTTAGTGTTTTTGTTAGTTCATAGGAGTGCAACAATTTAACAAATACGTTTGCCTTATTTAAAGAAGATCTGTTAGTTTTTGAGTAATATGTAATATGTTTAGTTGTTTTTTATCGGGTTATCCTTATTTCAGTCGTCATACGAGTATGTAAGGAGATTTGTTTGTGAAGCTTAATTTGTCCTCCACCAATCTAATTTTAATTAACATTTTTTGACTTCTTCCCTTCGTATCCACTAAAAAACATGGTTCAAAGGATAAACAATAGTAAATCTGTTGATCTCTTGTGAGTCCAAAATTATAGCCTAACTTTTAAATTGTAATATTTGTGTGTTAAATATTTCTTTTGTACGAAATGATGAATACAATAGTCATATTGCAGAACCAACTGAAAGAAATAAAAAGATACTGATGTTTCTGCGAATTAACTATTAATATAGCTAATGGAAAAATATGGCCTTCAAAAAACCCACTAACGATTTGAAGAAAACTCCTTCTGAGCACTGACGCTTGACGTCATATTAATAGCCCGACTGTGTCAGCTTAATAACACGCTTCCATCATATTCATTCGGCTTTTGATTTTTAACATCTTCCGGATTTTTACTACATTTTTCAAATTAGTTTTTATCCAAACAAATCTAAAGTATTAAGGGTATATTTAAAAGACATGGGTTCCACCGATTCACAAACTTTAGGGATAAGTAAACTAATATAATGTAGTAAGTTATAAATAAGGATTATAATTCATATATATTTGTAATTTTGAATGAAATAATGTTTACTTAAAATTTTATTTACACTAGCAAGAGAGCTCTTCTTAGCTTTATGAGCATGTATTGATTTTGCGGTACTGAATGGAACTGAGTGATATTATAACTTCGGCAGAGAGTATTACTGGAGATCAGCTTTTTAATATCTCTGGTAGAGAGTCGCAGAAGAGAAGTGAGGACTTAGTCAATGACTACACTGGCCAGATTATTTTCAGCCTAATGCGGGTCGTTTTTAAGCGTAGGCTGTGCTTTATGCAATATAATACCGTATAGGCTTACAGACTATATTTTTGGTTATAATATATTCAATATATAGTATTCTATATTATATATGTACAGGGTGCAGCAGAAGTAAAGCCTCTTATTCTTACATCTTATAATATGTACATGTACATTTTCTTTACATAATTGCCAAATATATATTTTTTCAGATATTTTATAAAACCATGACCCACACTACTAGATTTTTTTCTGGATTATACTGAAAGATGAAGTTTACAATCTTAAACCGAAAAAAATTCGTGATTTAAAGAATTGAATTTCAAAAAATTTCATTAACAGACATTGTTGAAATTAGCAGCAGCTTCTGCTCTCACGATCTTCAAACTAGTATCCTCGATCTTATGGGAGATTTTTCTATCTATAATTTGCTATTAAAAAACAACCAAAAGAAGAATACCCAGGAGCTTCAAAGTAGTCACTTGGTGTACGAATATACATGCACAACAGGTGAATGAAAAACCTACTCTCAAAGTACATTGAGTTGACTACAACAAAGTTCTCGAAGAGGTTAACACTCCACTGGACTGGGAGAGTACTGCACTGCTTACGCATGCCCGTGAGAACGTAGTGTGCAGCTGACCAGAGAGATGTTTGTGCAAGGTACCACCATTATCCAGTGAGAGGAAAATGCAGAGAAACTAAAAATCTTAGTGCCTTAAGAAAGAAACTCCTCTATTAAGCTTCAGATTAAAGAAATGTTCGTGATTCTAACAAGCGAGAACCTGGAAGCAAGCATGAAGTGGAACAAGAATGAGAGCTGAATCCTGTGCTCTGAGTCCATTGGAGCAATATTAAATGTTTTTACTAGGAACGACTTTATAAACAATCATTTACAAGGTAGTTTTCACCTGATGATGACCATAGATTGATGGTCGAAAGGTCGAATTTTATGATGTCACTGGACAATTTATTTGGAAACTGCAGTCACAAGAAGAAAAATCACCTGTGAGATCGAAGCCACCAGTATGAAGATCGTGAGAGCAGAAGCTGATGCTAATTTCAATATATTTCAATATGGTAAAAAAAAAAGTTGGATTTGACTCTGACGAAGACCGCTTGTTACGGTTGACAGATCTTTGTCTTTTTTTCCTCCCCACTTCATATTCTGATTTGATCATTGATTGTTATTTCACATGTTTATGTGAAATCTTGTTTATATATATATATATATATATATATATATATATATTCACTTTTTCGTTGGAAATACGATCCAAAACGGACAAATATAGTTCAATATAGAAAAAGAAACATAGAGAAATAAAAAGAACACACTTACAGTCTCTAATTTTCGTTTGAACCGTCTTCAGGAGAGAGAAGAGAGGGAAACCAAGCGCACTGGGTCTCCAACCGTCTCTGAACCAGTGCGCTTGGTTTCCCTACCTTATCTCTCCTGAAGACGGTTCAAACCGAAAATTAGAGACTGTAAGTGTGTTCTTTTAATTTCTCTGTTTCTTTGTCTTTATATATATATATATATATGTTAAGGTACCCACCTTTGTAACATTCTTTGCTGTTAGAATATTTGACAATATAATTTTTAACAATACAAGTCGTAATTTTAATTATTATGGTTTTTCTCGTAACGAATAATATAAAAATAGAACTTTCGAGCACTTAGTGACAGAAGTTGATGGATTTACAAACTTTTTATTGAAGCAGTGACTTTTTATTTATTGGTGTTGCATAAAAAAATAAATGAACTTTTGTATAGCTATTAATATTATTTTAAAATATTTAAAAGGGAAGTAAACGTCCTTGAACATCGTAGGCTGATTTTCCGCTTTTTTGTTGACTTCGATTTTCAAATTTCTTTAATTCCTCCATTCGGGATTATCAAACTTTTTGTAGACTTCAATTTTTGAAACTTAAATTTAAATTGCTCTACATATATATTATTAACCTTGTGTAATTTTATCTTAAAATGAAATATTTAGAGCTTATGAGTCGAATTAGAAAGATAATGTTACAATTTCGTAACTTAAATGATGTGTACAGAACATTGTAAGATAATGATGTTTAGAAATTTGAGGAATAATTTTAGGAATACTATTAAATCTATATCTTATCGGAAGATTGCTGTAAACCATCCAGTTTGCATATGTCTAGTATTTTTGAAAATGTTGAAATGGAATAGATTTAATCTATTGATAGCAGAAATAAAACTATTGCTTTACGTGGAAGATTTTGTTTGGTTTTAAACTGTGTTTGAACTTAGTGACCACAACTTTGTTGCTTAACTGTTCTTTGAAACAAGTGTAAGGAAATGGCTTTAGCAAGACACAATTGCGATGTTGACTAAGGTCAAGTGTGACATAACTAGAAGAGTCTCCGGCACATTTGAGCTGGCAGGAGCACTGCTATTGATCCAGATTTGGCTGCTGTTTGACCTGGATGCGCTGCTTACGTTTGAATAACTGACGCTATATGTAACAGTTCCAAGTGTGAAGCAACTCTGACGTAATCCATCCTCTCACTCCCTTCATCAGCCATCCACTCAAATTCGGTTTCACTTTTCTTAACTCTTAATGCTACTTCACTTTTTATTAGCTCAAGCCTCGAGAGATTTATGACAACTTAAGTATAAGCGCTATTTTAATCATTAATAAAGTACTGAACTTGCTATAAAATCAAAGTATATCATTAAATTGTTTAACTTACAACAAAGTTGCCATTTCAAATGAAAAAAAAATCTTCACAACCATATCCACTATAATCAAAATCGAAGTGTTATTAAAATATTTGATGAAATGCTTATAAAAAATATAATTATAATTTCATTTTTAATTAAAATTTCATGACACATGAATTTGAAAAAAACCTTATAAGTTAATTTAAAAAAAAATTTTGCCGACAGACAGAACCACAGGACCTTTGGTTATATAATATTAAACTGGTAACTCTCTCCGTCTTCACGTATACTATTATCGAATAATAACAATGACAATAATACTAATTTGAAAATTATATTATATTTTTGTTTCAAATATATAGTTAATGTATTATTTACCTTAGAATTAACATGTTATCAACAATAGCATGTCAAGATGTAGAATGAACATGTTATCAACAATAACATGTCAAGTTTTAGATTTAAAATGCCAAATAAAAAGGAATATAGTACATACTAATAGATAAAAATTTGTTTACGAATTTATGTTTAAATGCGTGAAATCAGAGAAGGATATTTTCTAACAGTTACAATTAGTTTGCTTCAGTTCTTAATTTAACCAATGTATAGAAGTTAATCAAATGAGACTTATCGGATCTTGAGGTAAAAAATCCATATTCAACTTCATGTTTGGCCATATCCAAAGGTTTTATCTGCATAACGTTTGAGCATCTAGTCACTATGAGCACAGCTATCTAGATACAGGCTTCCGCCTTGTTATTTACAAATCAAATGTTTTTTCCTCGATTTAATTCCCTCAGTTTAACCCATTCGGGTCAATTTTAATATTTTTTGTATATGTTTTACCGTATTTTCTTTTATATCCTTACCAGCGTTATCAGAGGGCTTTAAAAATTGATTTATCACTATTCAAAAAGAGTTCTTTGACCTTTAACCCCGATGCATAATTTTTGCTCAGATTCCAATTAAATATATATTAATTGTTAATCAAAATGCCTGAGCTACGATGATTTTAATCAAAAACTTGTGAGCAGATCTTTAACAAACAATAAAATCAAATTTTTCATATAAAGTATTTATAAATAAAAGCTCTACCGCCACGTCGAAATTATTTTCAAAAAAAACTTAAACATGGAATTTGATTCATTCTTGTAGATATCCTGCACATACCTACACACACACACACAGGGACTGGTTGGTGACTAGCATTTCATTTAATTCAGGAGACTTGAAGACAGGTTTTTCCATTGACAACTCAATATCAACATTACAGAGTTAATTACAAAAATGTTTTATAATTATAAGCAAAATCATAAAAAAAAATCACAAAGAGGTTGACGTTTATAAATTGTTTATACAAATGCATTATTGTATGCATCATAAATGACTCCTTGTACTACAGTCTTCATAGTTTTTATTGTATTTTATTTGCATAAGGTGGGTATTTATTCAATTCTAAATGTTATCTATATAAATAAAATAATGATTTTGTCTGTACATTGCTTAGAACTGACTCAATTCAAGTTTTCTTTACGTTTCATACATTGGAGAAACCGAATCCACCCTTAGAAAAATTTCTGTCGGTTTGTCGGTTTGTCAGTTTGTCTGTTTGTCGGTTTGTCTGTTTGTCCGCAAAACTTTGTCACAAGTAAACTCAGCTACCATAAGACATATAAAGCTGAAACTTTTACAGTAGATTTGTGTAAGTCTAACTTAAAATATAGGCTCTGAATTATTTGGAAATTCAACGTAGAAGTGAAGTTATGGACGTTTAAAGCAAAAACGTTTGTCACAAGTAAACTCAGCCACCATAAGACATGCTGAGCTGAAACTTTGACACTGGATTTGTGTATGCCTAACTTAAAATATGGGCTCTAAATAGATTCATAATTCAGTACAGAAACGAAGTTATAGGGCTTTAAGCGTATTTTCTTAACTTCAAAGACAAGTTTATTTTGAAAATACACAGGTGTGGCAAGTAGGTATTGTTAGTTGATTTTAATTTCATTGAAGCATATGAATATATTGCGTATTTGACATCTTTGAAAAGGTGTTTCCCAGAGTTGAGGATGTACTATCTATTACGAATAAATAGTTTTGTAAACGAGCAATTCTCAACTCTTAATATGAACAAGCAGGAAAAATCAACAAACAAGTTATTACGCTATATCATACCGAGGAAAGAACTTACAAGTCAGTAAAGAGATTGGATTAGTGATGAAGAAGCGGTTCATTATCTAATTGAATTTCTTGACTCTGAATTTATTTCTCCTAGACTGCCTGCTCATGAGTAAAAACTTAAAGTAGGAGCAGCAATCATGCTACAATTTAGTATCAGTAACAAATTTCATGTTACGAACCATGAGTGCCCCAAAACTGTGCAACGGGACACGACTCTGAGTTCGTGCTCTACACAGATATGCCATAGAGATGGACATAATGACTGGATGTGGTATTGGAGATTCTGTGTGTATACCACGCATACCATTGATTCCGAGCCACTGTCTGTTTCCGTTGAAATGATTGCAAAGTCCCGTCAGAGTCTATTTTGCAATGATGTTAACTAAGTCTCAAAGGGAGACTTTATCTCACGCAGGAATTCAAGTTAGCGAAACCAAGTTTTTCTCACATGGTCAACTGTAGTTTACTTGCTCATGAGTCAGAGGTTTCAACTGTTTGTTCTTCCATGAACCTGAAGGACAGACAGCTAATGTAGTGTATACAGAGGCATTTGTTTAACACTGTACTAATAATGGTATTTTCTACTGTTCTATTATTTCTAATGACATTTTGGAATACCAAAAATGACGGAACTTTTGATTCCGTCAAAGACGGGTACGTTTGCTATGTATTATATATAACTGTAAACTTTTTTCTTTTTTTAATTTAATATTTGCTTAATAAAAACACTGGTAATAATGTAAGGTATGGGACCAGATTAGCCCAGTGGCTTGCGTGATCGCCGATGACAGTAGTGCAAATGTATTATAAATAAATGTAACAAACAACTATTTTTTTGAATTTAAAATGTGAATAATATAAAAAATGGTAATAAAGTAAAGGGATCTAGCCAGGGTAGCCAGTAGCTTGCTTGCTCGCCGATGACAGTAGTGCAAATGTATTATAAATAAATACAATAAAAACATATTTTTTTAATTTAATATTTGCGTAATATTAAAGAGACTTTATCAAACGCATAAATTCAAGTTAGCGAGACCAAGTTTTTCTCACATGGCCAACTATAGTTTACTTGCTCAAGAGTCAGAGGTTCCAACTGTTTGTTCTTCCGTGAACCTGAAGGACAGACAGCTAATGTGGTGTTTACAGAGGCATTTGTTCAACACTGTACTAATAATGGTATTTTCTACTATTCTATAATTTCTAATTATAGTATTAGTATAATACTATAAATGATATTTTGGAATACCAAGTATAATAGAATTTTTGATTCCGTCAAAGACGGGTACATTTGCTAGTAAAGTATAAAACGAAACTCGGTCAAGTTCTATTTTATGATTATAAAATCAAAAGTTTCGGAGTACCATTTCGATTGCAGTCTAGTTATGGTGCGCTTGCTCTGGGATTCAATATTTGAGTTCCTAATTGCATAATGAAGTAAAGTTTGTATGATAAAGCAAATAAAGTATAAAAGACTGTGCATGAATTTCTCTGGATAAGGCCAGAATTATTGGTTTCAAGACATTACTTAAACATTATATGTAACCTACTTAAAATAACTTTGGGTAATGCAGAAATGTATGATTATTCATTGTAGAATCAAGTTGTCAATTCGGTTCTCTCACAATTAAAATGGGTGCAAAGACAGAATTGAGCCAAGCTGTCCACTTCTAAAACTATACAAAAGATCACAGCGTGTATGAGTCGTCGTTGAAAGCAAACAAACCGACTTTTGAGGTAATTTAAAACATCAAATAACTGTTGGTTTTGTATGTTATTTAAATGCTTTTCTATTTTCTGAATATTCATATACCACTAAACATATTATTATTTTAAAACTCTTTATATTTCTCCATATTTACAAAAAAACGAGTATGAAATCTAAATGTTAATTTGTTTTAAAAATATGTTTAATTTATTCAATAAGCACTCTTGCTGTTTAAATGTAAAATAAGTTTATTACCTCTTTTCCTTTTATTACTTTCTCCTATTTGCTTAACCTTGGCTTTTAATGTTATTTAGGCTTATCCTATTACCTTATAAATTCTATTTAAGATTCTCTTTTTTGTCTTATGACCATTTCTACACTCCTCGTTGGAATTAAAATCTTATTCAAGCATTCCTATTATCTTAAGCGATCATTTAACCTTACCTTATTCCTAGAATATCTTATCAATTTTCTTTAAACCTTATTTTCTTTTCTTTTATCTTCTATACATTTGCTCTTTTCTGTCACACTAAAGATAATTCCTCCTTGGATTTCCTTTTCACTTTAATACATCTAATATTCTTTCTTTCCTTGAACTCTTTACCCTGTATTGTCTTATTTTATATATATTAAGCTTCTTATATACCTATCAAACATATCACTTGGCCATCTCCTATTTCGATTAACCTTTGAAAGGGAAGGAAGAAATTGATTTCTTCGATTAGAAGGAAATTCGGCACATAATATAAATGAATGTCAAAACTGAAGTTTACTTTAATGAAATATATAATCTTTGTACGTGTATATGTCTGTTATAATATTTTAAATGACATATATGGCATATGAATTATGAAATGAAAATATACTAATACTGAAAATGTACTAATATATTCTTGAACAAGAAAACGATGAAAAACAGACACTAATAGTTCAAAATGAGTAAATATACCCAATTAAAGGATGGTTTAACATTCTCAGACTCAAATTTTTGGTTTTAACTATTATAATGAGAAGAAAACGATATAGTAGACTAAGTGCATCTACGCAAAGACCGTTCTTATACGCATTTACGCACCATAAACGCTCACAATTAACTGATTTAAAAGGATTAAACTTCTATTGATAGTTGGAACGAAACATTTGAAACAATTAATTTTTTTTTTTTGACTTGTTGTTTGTTTTTTCATGTTGAAATAATATATAAAAAAAAATGAAAAGGTAAAAAATACTTCTACACACTTAAGAAAAAGGTTCAAAAACAATAGTAGGAATAGGTAATAATAAAAACTGTACTAATAAAATGTAATTTGCAACAATTAAAAAAATATAAATAAAATTGTTGCATTTTAGATAAATGTAATGTATTTGAACACGTTCGAACAAACAAAAGATTGTTTTTATTTTTTCTTTTTTACAGTGCAGTACCTTTATTAATTACATCCACTTTGTATAAATATTTATGAGTTTTTAATATATTCATTAATGTGATACATTGAATAAGCCTTGATTACTTGGGAATGTCTATTGACATGAGTCCTATTGAAAGGTGTTCTAACCAGAATAGATTATCTACAAAAGTAAAGCAAAAGATGGAATAAAGAGAAGGAGAAAAGAACATGACCGAAGTCCTTCTATAAACCAATGAGCAAGTGCAATAGTGCTGTCTCGAGTCAACGTGCTCGCGTTCTTCCTAGTCAGAATCACTTGACTAGTGCTTAATCTTTTGTCTAACAACTGTCAGCATTTCTTCTACTGTGGCCATTGCCAGAGAATTTAGAATAAGCCATCAGAAAAAGTCTACTTAGATTTTTATTATATGTACCGGGCACTCGTATTAAAACTCCTGTAAGAAAACACAACAAATCACACTAAAAGTTACGTCAATATTCAGATCAACAACATGACGGTCCATGATGATGATTATGACATAATCCAGTTATATATCAATTTCATCCATTACAAAAAATAAAAGAAAGTTTAGAATTTCTTCTAAACTTTCTTTCTGCCACAACAGCTAGTAAAACATAAAAAAAAAGCTGATTGAAAGCTGAAGACCTACATCAGTCGTAAATATTAAAAGGTTGTTAGCAATGCATACATTTTTAATGGAGTAATCAACCAGCAAGCGTCTTAGCGTTGGTTTTTTTTACACACACCTCTTTCGGGTGACTTTATCTTAGAGAAGTGGTCAGAATAGTAAGGAAACCATCCTTGAACTGGGTGCCTGGGTCCACCACCTCAGCATGCCACAGCGGAATATCTACGAGGCTTGAACCTTCCCTTAATCACAATCAAACTCTTCACCAGTAGAAATCTAGTTTTCATGATTATTAATTAATTTTGAACCTTACTGCAACTATTTAGAAGTATTTTTTATATATTATTTGAACATGAATAAACATAGACAAGTAAAAAAAATTAATACTTAATAATCTCAAATGACCGTTCCAACTACCATTAGAAGTTTAATCTTAATAAATATAAATTTCTTCTTTTTAACGAAGTTTAATATTTATAAATATATTTAGCCATAAGGTCGGAGTGCAGGGGAGGTCAATTTCTGCCAGCCATCGTCACCATCCGCTGGAGCACAACCACAGGATAAATTCAAGCATATAGTCCAAAGTTTGTTGATTCTTGTGTTGCTTGGAGAGGATAACCAGTCTGTAATTTTCTATCTCTGGAGATATTCTCAGAAGACACCGTAACTTTTAATGAACTGGTTCACATTAAAAGCCTTTTGAATATTCTCCAGCTTTCTGTCTCCTCATTAATTTTTTTCTGTGTTTTCCCATTCTTCAAGGCTTTCTGTATTCAAGATGGCTTTAAATATAAGGAGATATATTTATGATAAATAATGGGTAACGTGAGATCCAATCTGATTGCTTGGTATAAAGTCGGCCAGCTCATTCCCACCTATGCAGCCATGAGTGTAATAACTAAACTTCAGCCTTTATTTTCATTTTCTTTAATACTTTAAATTTATTTGCAGTTTCAATGACTTGTGATTAATAGCTTAACTGTGATTTAACTATTGGTATATGTTTATGCAGAATTGCACCTGTAACTTATTTGTAACTTAAATCCATCCAATGGCTTTAAATCTAGTGCAACATGTCTCATCGGATTTATTGAGTAGACTTAATGCAACTTAGTTTTCTGTTCTCACATTATACACACATTGTCTTCCTTGTAGATAGTAATGCCTCCGGTTGATTGCTGTGCGGTGGAGCTGTTAATGTGGAGTGCATTGCAGGATGTGACAATGAAAATTTTCCCAAATGATATTTGAGAAAGAAATGTTTCCCAAATTTCTAAACTATCTTTATAGGTACTCTATAAATCGTAATGCAAATGTGATTATTTAAATGATATTTCTTCATTTTATGTTTTATTAAACACTTCTACTCACTGATAGGTAAAGGTAAAATAAGCTAATATAAGCAGTATGGAATTTCATTACTAATCAATTTGACCTACTCCAAGCCACTTCAGAGTCAACCTGAATTCAAATATGTTATATTAACAAAGCCATTTGAAAATATATAGAATGTATACAAACATACAAATAATTACATGTATGATAGGCGGCGGTCACAGCTCTGGCTCAATGTTGGACTAATCACCTCCTGATGATGACGTGTATCGAAATATGAGTTATGTCAGTATCTATTCTTGTGATATGTTTATTCACATCTAAAATTCTATGGATAGTTTCATTTAAAATATATAAGTAGTTTTGGAATAGCTTTTCACATTTTAGGAACAACTTTCTTGACACTCCACAACAAAATACTGTTATATAAAACATTACTGCGACCTATCTGGACTTACGGACTTGAACTATGGAGTTGTGCAAAACTTTCCAACATTTATAAAATACAATCACTACAATCAAAAATCCTCCGTACTATCACTAATGCACTTTATTATGTCACAAACCCACACTCTTCATAGGGACCTAAAAATCGCTTTTATACATATCTTAGCCACTGATCGTTACAAGACGTTTCATACCAAACTTTCCTGTGAACCAAGTCCACTCGTACAAAACCATGCTCCTTCCTCCCCTTCCCGGAATCCCCCAAGACGACTTAAGAGAAGATGGCCTACGGACTGCCATGATGATCTACAATCAAGAAACAAAGTGAAAGTTGAACCAGTGGGTTCCATTCTTTGCTCATGTTTGTGAAAGTTATTTGTATTTCTCATACTATATATGCTTATTACGCATAATATGCATAGTTACGTACTTAAATAAATATGTTAATAAAAAGGAGCAACTTTTCGTTCATGCATGTTTCATTAAATACCTTTTTTATTATTGCTTTAAAATTTTTTCTTGAAATCAGTTCCAACTTAAGTATGGTATATAGTTTCCTCATCTTTCTAGGACTAACTACAAAATTCGCCTAATTTTTTATATAATTCCTTTTTGTTTTGCAAACATTATACAATAAACTGTATAAAACATTGCATTAATAAATCTAAGAGACTAGGTTTAGCAACATTTATAGTTATCGATTTCATATTTAAAATACTTTTATATCAAATCGACTACAGTAATTGATTTGCTACCCTCACCAGTTTGCTTTAGACTAAATTCACATTCCGTCTTCACAGGATACTAGAGTGTGTGGTTGTATATACTTTTAAAATTTTTGAAAGCCCGTTGTTTGGTTGTTTGCGCTTGGTTTTTCTTCATTTTTAGGGCTTCAATAATTTGTAGCTGACTGTAGACTAATTCTTATTATAATACCTTTGTATTTTCAGTTAACATTGTGATTCTGAGATTTGCCTTATGTTCATCTTGAGTATGCTCTTGAGAGCTCCTCCTGTGAGGTTCATAGTTAGTTTTCTGGCTAGTGAGACCATGTATGTCGTTCAACGATAGGCACTATCCAGAAGATATCTTATTATTCACCTTTGACAGTGTGTTCAAGCATTTAACCACGAATTATTAATAAGTGTTTGGTAATTGAATCTAATATCCCATTTGGCGTCCAGTTTGCTTTGTTTTTTAATTCTGTTACAATTGTACCACTTGCTGCACATTATTAATGTGAATGATTGGCAGAAATGGCAGAATAAAAAGAAAACAAAAAGTTGATACAAAACAACAGGCTAAGAAGACTTCAAACACAGAGATGACATGAACCGTGCCACTGGTATAAGCGGAACGCCATGAGTCCATATGGACACCAATGTAAAGGGAACTTGAAAAATAAAAATGCATTTCAGAAAACTGTATCAATAATACGTGTTGACAGCTGCTTTCAGTCATGAATTTGACAGATAACTGATCCTATAGTTTCATATCATGAAACTTTTGCAAAAAAAAAAGTATTTCTCTCTCCAATACACACTTCAACATGGAGACGAGGATTTATTTACATAAAGCATATTTATTGTTTTCTATTTACTTATAGCACTATTGAACGCAAGTTAAATGCCAGCTGAGTTTATCTATTTGCTCAATAAACACCTTACAAAGTTCTAGGCTGCATTATTGTATTAAAATATAATGCAGTATATTTTATGCATAATTAAATTACACTATAAATTATGCATCATTTTTATGCATAGTATATGTATATATATTTTAAAGTTACAACTAGAAAACACAAAAAGAGGACTAACAATCACGACTCTCGATCATTTTGGCTATCTTGCCGTCTTCAGGTGAGAAGAAAGAGAAAAAGAAGAAGGAACGAAGAAGCGGAGACGTAATGCGTCCACTGCCCGATAAAAACACTATAATATATACTTATATATATTATTATATAATATATATATATATTATATATAATATATATATAATATAAATTGAATAAACGGTCTACAAGAACTATAAAGCTTTAAATTACACAAAACACGACTCAGAAAAAGGAATAAAAAGCACACTTACTGAAAACTCAATATTTTGAACTGTTGTTCGTCATCAGGTGAAGACTAGATGAGAGAACGAACAACAGTTCGAAATATTGAGAATTCATAAAAAGTGTGCTTTTTATTCCTTTTGCTGTGTTGTGTTATATATATATATATATATATATATATATATATATATATATATGATCAAACCACAATAAGAAATGGGAAAACAAGACTAAGATCTTTCAACCGTAACAACGGTCTTCGTCAAGAGTCAAAAAACCCAACTTCAGTTGGGTTTTTGACTCTGACGAAGACCGCTTGTTACGGTTGAAAGATCTTAGTCTTGTTTTCCCATTTCTTATTGTGGTTTGATCATTGATTGTTGTTTCAGTGTTTATTGAAATCTTTTTATATATATATATATATATATATATATAATTATTATTTACAAACTATTTATTTTACATATATATTATATATAACAATTTCATACGTTTACAATATATACATTTTATAATACATAATTTTTTTTAATATGAATATGTAATACAGTATGTATTATATATTATATATACTAAAATATGAAATATACTTTTTTTTATATGGACATAGATGTTCAGGTGATTATTAATTAACTACTTTCGGAAAACTAATTACTACACTCGAAATCAGTACAACTATATTATCATATTCATATCGTTAAATCTTCCACGACATGTTTATCTCTTACCAGAGGAAATCCTCTTCTACATAGAGCCAGAAAACCACAGCCAGAATTATATCAGAACCGAATTCTCCTTCAACCGTTTCTGTTCACATAAGAAGGTAGCCTGGGTGTAATTTGCAAGGACAGGATGAATGATCATTACGTCAGTAAATTACCTTGTGTGGTTGATTTTTCTTTTAAAGTTCCCTATAATAAGAAAGATTATTATTTCATTCAAGGTATAAAATGGGTATTTTATATCATTCCTTGATATTTCAGCTGCTTATTTTTTTGCATACAGAAATATTAGTATAATAAAGGTTATAAATCGTGAGATAAAATAACAGAAATCAGATGGCCTCTGATTGTTCGTAACATAATTTGTATATTAATGTGTTCATTTGAATTGCTTGGCCTAATTACTTTTTTAAACAGCCAACAGGAAGGTCGTATAGTTATTGATAATTATTACATTAGATAATAGGATATGCATGTAGATAACGTCGCGTAAATAAATCAAAGTTATGAAAAAAATCTGGAGTGGCCTACACTCAACTTTACTATAAGTAAACTTAATATCAATGTTCTTGTGAATATAAAATATAATGTCTCAGTTAAGCATAATGTAAACATTTAAATGGGAGATACTTATTACTTTTTCATTTCTGAAGTAGTACAGATAGTAATTGATCGACTTATCAATAATATATATATAGTATATCAATATATTATTTTTGTACATCCCACAGCTGATCCAAATAATCTCATTAGTATAACTACAGCAGTAATAACATTTTTGAAAAGCCAAAGTGAAAATTTCTTGATACGAAATAATCTCCTACAATAGAACATGCGTTTGTTCAAATAGCCAGTGGATTTCTTATATCGGTTACTTCACTGCCTTCTACATTGAATATTTAAGTCAAATTTTCAAATTTAAATCAGAAAAATACTCTTATTTTCTCTGAAAACATCATAATCATCCAAGAAAAAATGTCGTTTTAAGATAATTTATAATTAAGGATATACAATAATTACATTTATTAATCTTCAAACGAAAGATTTCCATTTTGAATTATGTTTTACAGTTTTGGTTTTTTATAGAATTATTATACTGGAAATTTTACGGCTTGTTAGTATTTATTAAAATCATTTTCCTTTCCCTTTATCGAAAATCATATATACCAATTTTCTCTGAGTGAATGTTATCTTTTTTCCTGCGTCTTGAACTCTGTTATAAGCTTGCTATGAATGTATATTGCGAATAAATATAGTAGTAATTAAACAGTTTACATACTCAACTCAAAGTCGAAGACAGCTATTCAATATAATTTTAATCATTTATAGTTGGGAGCTTCTAATTTTTGAAAATAATAAATATGAACTGTTAGACTAGAATAGTCTAATTTTATCTCAGTGGTTTTGCTCAAAAAATTTCTAAATCAATGTAAACATTGTAAAATAATATCAAAAATTTGACAAGTATAGCAGGTGATCCCTTAGCCTAGGATAAACAAACAGTTTTTATAGCTTTATTGCTCTTTCCCGTAATTGAAACTTCAAGAATATTTTTTATAAATTGCTAATTTTTTGTTCCATTTATTGTCAAATTTTCATGAGTTTTTAATGAGCCGTTTAGCGTTAAAAAAACATTTTCCTGAAAACAGAAATCGTACTTTAACGCCCCTTTGGTGAATGTAATTTTGAAAAAAATTATTTTAAATCATTTTCATATAATGTTCTATTTTTAAGCATAGTTTCATTTTTATCTGTCAAACGGCATGTCTTGTATCGCTCTCACAAGCTTTGAATTATAACAAGCAGAAATACCCGGCGTTGCCCGGGTCTAGAAGTTTTAAGTATACAATATGAAATGATCGAAATCAAAAATTGGGTTCAATATTATTTTATGCATTTTTGTCTTACGATTCTTCATCATGATCTACAGTCCCTTGGACGTTTTTTAACATTTTCAGGAGAATAGTGGTACCTAGGTTATGAAAGAAGCATCCTAGAGCAAAAAATCATTATATAACTTTGAACTCAATTTTTATTTCCAACATTTCATATTTTATGCATTAAGGCCGTAGACGCCATATTTCTTGAGAAAAAATGCAAAAACTCAAAATTGGCAAATTTTTGAGGTTTTTGGGCCCTAGGGGGCCGGGGTTAAGCTGCCCCCCAGACTTTAATAGCCTAAAACCACCCCAAGACCTATAGAAAGTGCCTTGCAAAAGAATTTTTGAAAATTGTCCATTGTAGGCCGAATGCATAAGGTACAAACATAGATACATACATACATACAGAGCCACGAAGAGAATTTATATATAGATGCAAGTATAATTGTTTGAAAATTATGATATGAAAGTTATGAAAATTTGTTTGATGATGTTGAACTTGTGACAAAAAATTTATTTTTGCAATTTATAATTGAAAAACTTTATTGTGAACTCATTACAAAGAATTAGGAATCTAGGTCTAATTTAAAATGTTTGAAAATTATACTATGAAGTTTGTGACAAAAATCGTTTGAATATTAAAATGTGAAATTTGTGATAAAAAATGTTTAAAAATTATAATGTGAATGTTTAAAAATTATAATGTGAAATTTGTAACAAAAAAATTAGAGATCATTCAAGAGTTTCTGGTACCTGATTGTTTCCAATTGAACTAAGCGTGTGGAAATATTATCATAAAGATTAACCTACCTGCGGCCGCTATTATCAATTAAAGTCAAAATGTAAACAAGCAGGTTATACAGGAAACCTTATCTATTATAATATTTTTGGGATATTACCTGAACCACAACTCTGATTTTCGATTTTTATTTCCAACATTTCATTTTTTATGCATTAAGGCCGTACACGCCATATTTCTTGACAAAAAATGCAAAAACTCAAAATCGGCAAATTTTTGAGGTTTTTGGGCCCTAGGGGGCCTGGGTTAGGCTGCCCCCCAGAGTTTAATAGCCTAAAACCTCCCCAAGACCTATAGAAAGTGCCTTGCAAAAGAATTTTTGAAAAAGGTCCATTGTAGGCCGAATGCATAAGGTACAAAAACATACATACATACATACATACAGAGCCACGAAGAGAATTTATATATAGATTGAATTATAAGTCAAAATTTTTACATTTTATTGAAAAAAAATATTTCCCTTTGTTTTAAAATTCTGAATATATTTTTCGTTTATTCCATTTATAACCTCAAAGATAATGCAAAAATTTCAAAACTCTAGGGTTACCAGTTTAGGAGAAAAATATGTTTTCTAAAAAACAGTTTTTGGCAAAAAAAGTGACTTTCCCGTCATGCATAATTCTTCCCAAACAATAGGGATCTTCTTCCCTATGAGGCCCATTTTTGTGTCAAATATCAACTTGATCCATCAGAGATTCTGGATCGTAGCGTGGTAACAAGCAATGCTAACACTGATTCCTTATTTAGGAATCAGCCTAGAATATAGGTTTACCTAGACAACTGATATGAATCATGCGGCCAATAAAGTGTAACAAATTACAAGCATCTTAGCCAGAATAAGTAAGTTGACATGGGGAAAGAGCTGCAGTGCCCTATCAGTTATCTATAAAGGTGCAATCTTACCCCTAATCAGCTATGCGGATCCGATGTGAATGAAAGCACTGAATGCAATGAAAACCTGCAACCCACTGAAATGATTCCTTTATGAATTACCAAATCTTATAGAAGCGTATCACATGATGATAGCTGTATATTATGACTATAATCTTTGACTATAAAAACAAATTTATAAGTTATCTTATTTATATATATTCACAATAAAATCGGAAAGACGTTCAAACTGGATACAATACGTAAGTGTTTGATGCACCAGTTACTGAAGGACTACTAGTGACTAGAGGTAACATGGTCTGAGTCCTAAGGCATGGTCTGAGCCCGAACAGACCCAAAATTCGAGCCGGGTTAGTCCTGGGCTTCTCTCCCGCTAACTTTTTTTTTTAACAAATATATATTTATATATTATATATACTAAAAGGATGTATGGATATTCGACTCGGCCCGTGTCTGGCTGGGCCGGGTTGGACTTGTGCCTGGGTTAAGGGCCCGATCTTATATGGTATCTACCAGTGACACGTTTTTTAAATGCATCCCAAATGTACTACATGACAATAGCTGTTGCAATTCAAATTAACTGTGTAATTTAATTCGTATAAACAAACAATACTAAAAAAACCATTTCTTAATAAGCCAAAAAAAAAATCTGGAGTGGCCTACACTCTACTTTACTATAAGTAACTCAATGTCAAATTTCTTGAGTATATAAAACATAACGTATCATTTAAGCATAACATAAATATCTAAATGGGATATAATTATTAGCATTGCATTCGTGAGGTAGTACAGATAGTGATTGAAGGACATATCAATTTATAAGCTTATTTTTGTACATCACAAATAATTTATTATTTGCAAATAATTTCATTAGTATAACTACAGCAGTAATAACATTTTTGAAAAACCAATGTGAACATTTCTTGAAACGAAATAGTATCCTAAAAGCGAACATGGCTATTGTTCAAATAGCCAGTAGATTTCTTACATCGTTTACTTGACATCCTTCTACATTGAATATTAATGTAAAATTTTCAAATTTGAAACAGTAAAATACCCTTTTTTTCTCTGAAAAACATCTTAAACAGCGAAGAAAATGTTGTTTTAAGCTGATTTGTTAATTAAAGATGTACGATAATTACAGTTATTAATCTCTAAACGAAAGATTTATATTTTGAATTATCTTTTACATTTTTGGTTTTTAACAGAATTATTATACTGGGAATTTTATGGCTTCTTAGTATTTAATAAGATCATTTTCCTTCCCCTTTGTCAAATAACATATATACGATTTTTTTTTAATGAGTGTTATCATTTACCTGCACAATATTATTCCTCTTACATCTCTTATAAGTCAATAATATATTTTCATTTTTCCATTAGAAACATCAATTTTATCTCAGTGGATTCGCTCAAAAAATTTCTAAGTCAATGTAAACAATGTAAAAAAATACAAAAAATTCGACAAGTATAGCAGGTGATCTCTTAGTCTAGGATAAACAAAGAGTTTTTATATCGTTATTGCTCTTTTCCGTAATTGAAACTTCATGATTTTTTTTTTATGAATTGCTAATTTTTTTGTTCCATTTTTGGTCAAATTTTCATAATTTTTTAACGAGCCGTTTAGCGTCAAAAAAACATTTTCTGAAAACACAAATCGTACTCTAACGCCCCTTTAGCGAATGTAATTTTAGAAAAAAATATCTCATCTCATTGTCCATATAATGTTCTATTTATAGGCATAGTTTCATTCTTGTCCGTCAAACAGTATGGCTTGTATCGCTCTCACAAGGTTTGAGATTGATTTATAAGTCAAAATTTGTACATTTTATTGAAAAAAAAATATTTCCTGTTGATATAAAATTTTGAATATATTTTTCGTTTGTTCCATTTGTAACCTCAAAGATAATGTCAAAATCTCAAAACTCTAGGGTTAGTAGTTTAGGAGAAATAAATGTTTTAAAAAAACGGTTTTTGGCAAAAAAAGTGACTTTCCCATCATGCATAATTCTTCCCAAACAATAGGGATCTTCGTCTAAATGAGGCCCATTTTTGTGTAAAATATCAACTTGATCCATCAAAGATTCTGGACCGTAGCGTGGTAACAAGCAATGCTAACACACGCACCCACCCACCCACCCACACACACACAGACATCATCGTAAAAACTTCATAAAACGACTTCTGGGACCTCAAAACATGTAATTCCGTCAAAATCTCGAGATCGAATTTTTTCACGATCACTATACTTTACTTATAGTAAAGTAAAAATACCATTTATGGAATAAACGAGATCGAATTCGTTCACGATCATTATACTTTACTTAAAGTAAAGTAAAATCAGTTAACGAACTTAATTTTGTCATTTATTTGTGAACTAGAATGAATTACAATCATTCTGAAGCTGAATTGTTCACGCACAGCATATTTCAGTTAAAGTATTGAACTAAACTTCGGGTGGTGTTCATCATAAGCCACTAAAGCACAGTAGATAGCAACCGGTATGATGGTGAAATATTTCAGTATTTAGGAAGAAACTCCAGGATATTTATTTAATATTTATAATAATATTAAAGCTTTTATTTTTGTATCTTTGCTAAACATTAAAATGACTTGAGTTTTATATGACAAATTTAAAGGAATGATTATGCACCTACTTTAACTTGATTGTTGCGAGGTTTTTTCAAGAGGAAAGAAATCAAGATATTACTGGTTCAGCTGAAGTATATGTAAAAAATATATTTGTTTGATAAAGATGTCCTTGAAAATGAACAGTTTTCACAATAGGTGCAACACTATTCAGCATACAAATCGAATGGTTCTCAAATATTTAGGATCATAAAACAAAATCAGATTACTTGAATAGCTTCAAGATGTGAGATTACTTTGAACAGTCCTACCTTACTCACCGGTGTTTTTCATATTAACAACACATTTTGTCACTATCTACTTAACACTAAATAATTATATGTGTCAAATAAATTTATATTAATTTCGAACTATCTAGAAAATTATTTTAACATTTATTCAGTGTAAAGTGAATCATAATGCTTCTTTGTCTTGTAATTTAATTCTGTGTGGATAGTTTGGTTGAATCAATGATTACAGAAACGCATTCTAACATGTTTTTTTAATCAAGATGTCATTGATTAAAAAAAGAATATGAAATTCTTCATATTCATAGAATATGAAGAACACTTTCATAACGGGGATGTTTACGTAATAAGGATGACACTGGGCGTACATAAGTATTATAGACTCTCACAGTTAGTGAAAAAGAACTTCATTTAATGCAGATAGTTTACGAGCCTGTGACTTCGTAATAGTGTCATTTTTTACAGAGAACAATACTGGTGACAGTCCTTGTGCTTCCATTCTTAAAACTTTATTGAGCAAAATTAAAATTCAAACAATCTAGTGTGAAATAAGATTTATTAAAATGTATTGAACATTGAGGATCACAAATCATAAGTAGAAAGAAAGATTGCTTTTTTTTAAAAAAAAAATAAATTTTGCTTACTTCAATCGTTAAATATTTTATCTCTTATCTTGGTTGTTTCAGTTACTGGATAGATTGTGTTTAAAATTATGTAATATATTCATAATGCTTATAGTCCTCACTCTTATTAAATTGACTAATTGAAATTAGCGATAAGAGTCTTACAAACTTTTAATGAATCAGCCAAGCGTGTGAAATCCATTCGACCTGGAGAAGGCCCGCTGAGTACAAACTTACATTTTAAATGCTTTTATCTTAATTACTCTTACAAAATGCACCATATTGTATGTATTTCACCATAGAAAAAAACTTCAAGAAATTTATCTCCTCGTAAAAGAATTTTTATGTTAAAAGACTTCGTTTTAAACACTTCGTGTCCTTCATCTAGTTACATCTGCTAATTCAAAAAATGAAAGGTATTAAACGTCCAGGTTAGGATTCTAACAATCTAACAGGGTTCTCATCTTTTTGATAAGAACACTAAGTATTTGAAATGCTTTTTTTTTCTATAACCTTCTTCAGTGTGGAAACTTGATTCTTTAATTTTCCCATCACAAAATAAATGTTTACAAAGGGCATGTATTACATTCTCTATCTGACACCACTATCTAGAGACATATTTTTTTCAATTAAACTTTAATACTTTTAGAAATGACTATACCATTGGAAGACATGAAATACAACTTTTATGTTTCGGTATATATTATAGCTGGAATCCCCAACCTTGTTGCCAAGGTCACCAGAGCTCCACTACTCGTCAAACGTGTCCTCTATTTTGGGATTTCAGTTAAACATATTTCAGTTTTAATAAAAAGTCAGCAAATATTTGTTTCAATTTTTCCTACGTTAGTAATTAAAAAATGAAATAATTATTTGTTAGAAATAATAATTTCTTTTTAAGTATGTTATAAATGTAATAACATTTCAACCAATTTTACATTTTCTACCATGTCTATCCAGAAAAGAATTGATCCCAGCGTTCTCAAATTTAATGCTTTCGCTATCAGTGGCAGGAGTGTTGCGATAAATATGTATTAGATAAAATATTGGCTCAGTTGAAGCAGACACTTAAACCTCTTTCCAATTATATTTCTGAACGACTCTCACGGATTGAAATACTGCTTTACTAATTTAGTTTCTTTACTAAAAATGAGTCTCTTGACTCATTTACCGGTGGTAAAGGTTAAAGGACATTGTGGTTGAGCCAATCTGACGAAGGCTCAGGGACCCCACCTCTGGGAGGGTTGTCCTTCTGTGAGGAGGCTGCCCGCCTGATTTCCATGCGCACATCCGTCGGCATCCTTGCAGAGAGAGTGGGCAGCAGGATAGGCTGACTAGCTAATAGGTGGGAGGCTTTGTGACCACTTATCTCACCTATATCCAAGACAGGCTCAGTAGGACCTAGATCCAGAGTTCTACTCGAGAGATCTTAAAATGCTGTCGGTACAAGGGGGAGAGGAAACCCAAGCAGGACTTCTTAATGTAGTCCTACAAGCCACGTCGTTGCTGTTGGTCTCAGAGTGGTTGTGGTTCCTCACCCAGGAAGGGTAGACTCTCTAGGGAGTCGCTGTGTAAGAAGCAATATCTTCTCGGGAGGTTGCTGGCAGAACAACAAGGGGAAGCTAGACCTTTGAACTTTATGAATAAGTAAATGCTAACTTGGCCGGTGGACTTATTAACTGGTAGTCACTCATGTGAGGCCTGGTCTCGGGTTAATGGGCACTTCCCTTCAGGAGGACGACCGAATCCTATTGGGCACAAAAGTAGTTCTTAAAATGAAAAGAGTGAGTAGACCTCTTGTGGTAGAGCTATTTCTGATCTCATTTTTGCTAAGATATGGGACCTTTCATTTCCCGAGATTCCACATGAGAGGGGTACCATTGCAAAACCACATTAGTTCCTCCCTGAAGGATTTGGTGGTTCAGTTGGCAGCTAATAACAGGTATTTTTAGAATATAGGGTAGGTTGTAGGTGCCATCCCACGAGAAAACCCATAGGTCAGAGATAAGCCGGCCCTTTGTCATACCGCACAATAGCAGTCTACATTGGGAGTCGTACATATTGCCTAACTCAAAGGTACGAGTATTTAGAGCAAGGATCTTTAACGTGTATCGTGACCAACAATTTAACGACTTCCCCGAGGGACAACGTGCTCAAATTTTTTTCACCTTCCCTACTACTAGTCCACGTAATTCACTGGGCTATCCTGGCTCCTTACGTGAATATAAACAATCTATAATACTTCTATATATTCGTGCAATGTTGTAGTAACAATATCTAATACAAATGTACCCATTAAAAAGAAATAAATACTCTCGGTTGAAGGATATTTTAGAATATGCATTTCGGAATAAAAGATTGGACATCACTGACTAGGGATATTGAAGGCTGAGACTGTTCTGGTTGATGTGTAAGAGTGTTTCCTAAAGGCGCTCTGGCAGGCAGGAGTAACCTCATCACGAACACCTCAATATTACGTCTCCAGACGATACGCTCTCTTCTCTTTCTAATTATGATTTGAACCAATCATTAGACATGGGAAATAAAGCAATAAGAAGAACTGAAACTGGCCAGTGCATAACTGGAATAAATAAACTGCTGTTTTGGAGGCATCATTTAGTAGTAAGTGACAGAAAATGACAAGACTTACTTCGTAAATTAGTGCTTATGCTTATCATGCTACTTTCCTCTATGCTCTAATTACTAATAAATGCTTTAAATATTACACAGAATAGAAAATATGTAAAACAGCGTATTAGATATAATAAGAATTTGATTTTGAAAGTGAGACAAATCCATCTAATGAAAAATATAAATTACATTTAAATCAAATATCATAAACTTTGTTTTTAGTCGACTCAAAATAAATATCTTCAAAATTGGTATACATATGTTTCCAATGATTTATTTGGTCTCATTATTTTTACTTTAACCTATATTTTAATAAAATTTAGGTTTATCTTTTTCCACTAAATAAAATTCAAAAATCAACAGCTGATTTGATCTTTTCATATTATCTTCAATTCTGATAATGTTTAGTTAAGATTCATCGTAAAGTATTTATTATAGTAACGTAATATTGGGATAATGTGTAAAAGTGCAGTACTAAGATAATAGAAGCTAAATGTAGTTTGTTTCAAACATGAACCCGATTGACTGGACTATCACAATTTGATAGTACCTTACTCACGTTATTCTTTTTTGCTGTTATAATGATTTTAAAGGCCGAATCTTCTTTTTCTACTTTTCAATGCTAGGCTTATGCACTGTCTCCTTCTATTTGGTATAATTTCAGAATATTTGAATTTAATCTAACATAAGGTTAAACAGTAAAAGTTAACCTCACCCTTGGGGTTTGATGTAGCGACAGGTTTATATTCCCAAGCCTTATCTGAAATATATTTATAACCAATGGAATTTAAATCAAGCTCTAGGCAGTTGTCACTGTGTGGACAGGCCAACCTACCTTTTAGATGTATCTATAATATCTTGTAAAAAGAAATTCATTTCTGTAACCATTGATTAAATTAAAAAATTGACAAAGAATATTATTAAAAGGAAAAGAAAACTTTATAATTTTCGTCTACCAATTATTAAGTTAAGAAAAATTATGATTGGTCAAATAATTTTATTAGGAATCATAAATTTTAAATTTTGCTTATAAATATATAGTTTTCCAGATCCCTTGATTTTTAGTATGAGATATAACATTGCTATATATAAACCTACTAAGCCAATATGACATACTTTTACTTTATGATACCCGTTTACATTTCGTGAATTTCAAATACATATATGTTTGACAGGCAGATGGAAAGTATAACTCAGTGGTAAGCTACAGAGTTCTTTTTCTACTCTTTTTCTGCAGGGTGTGTATAATACCTCTGATTATATCTAATTTTCCGAATGTTTGAAAGGTTATCTTTATTCAACCTATATAAATATTGGATGATTTTACAGAAGCTCTCAGTCCAGAGGTCGTTGATTGGTTTGCTATCATGTCTGTCTCCTTGCTCTCTTCGATAGAGACAATCTTAAACATCAGCTGACCAGCTAATAAACACAGCTGTTCCTACTACTACAACTATAACTCTATATTGCTAAATGTATAATTCCAGGATCTGCTATTTTTAAATGATTATCCGCATTTACATAATGAATGCTATCAATAAACAGCATTTAGAATATTAAGTAACATCTAATGTCATGTAATAGAGGATTTATGAAATTATTAACAAACCACATTTATATCAAATAAGAAAAACCTACAAGAATCACAACTTTTGCTTGTAATATATCTCTATACACATAAATGGTTTTAATGATGTATAAAGTGGATAAAATGGATCTTGGTTTTCGTCAGTTCACCAAGTTCAAATTCACTAAACCTCAATGCCGGCGATAGGTTTAAAAAAATTGTTTGGATAGAATTTTCAGTATCCTAATTAACTGGTGGCATCTCATATAATAATTACATGAAAATAAATTGGCTAGTGGGACTAATCTACTAATTTAAGAATCGTCCAGTTTTGTTTGTTGAAGCTTATTACAGTTCTCGGATTAAAGGGATCTGATTCTTCTTTATTCCTGTTTTTTCCCCTTGGGTCTCTTAGGTTGGGCTCTGATGATCAAAAGTTTTATCCATCATCTTCTTTTCTACTTCTCCAATCTTCAGTGCTTCATAAAGCATTTCAAATCGAAAGCCTTCAAACCATACTTTTCCAATATTTCTGGAGGTGTTTTTTTTCAATATTTCTCTCAAGCTGCTTATGAGGTTGCTGGTAAGCATCTGTTTGAGTGTTGTAACTGTCAGACTTATAATCAGTCCTAATCCCTACTACACATCCTCCCTTAGCAACAATACTTACCCAATAAATATCAACGACTTCTCCTTTTTGCTGAAGCTGCCTCTAACAAAGATCATTTCATGCAACGTAAATATTACTTAGTTTTGATCATCAACGACCAGTCGTGAAGGCAGTGCGTACTGATGCATTCAATATATTCAAAAATGTACTTTCTTTAGCTGTTGATACTTATATACACATCTACAAGTATCTGAATATTTGCCATTGAATTGATAGTCTCTATTCACTCTCACGTAATTAATCCTTCATAATATTTAAAGCCACAAAATTGTCAGAGTGAACTATAAAAACATCAATGTATTGAACTGCATTGTGATATATGGAGTTTTCGAAGTTATGCATAGCATTATACTATACTATTATACTGTCCAGGGTGTTAGATTGTTAAATAACTACTTTCAATGTAGGCAGATTACTTTGCAGATCTGACTTACACGTCACGAAACATACAATTAACAGTGATTTAGTTATGCAATTATTATGGTGACAGTACTACTGACTGGTTATGTAAACTACCTCCATATCTAAAGATATAATGTAGTTAATTAGTAAAATCGACAATCATCTCTTAGCCAGTGCGCTCGCTTTTACTTCTCATTTTTCTCTGATTTCCACTGATCTAAAAAAGAAAGAATGTAATTTTGCTCATATATTGCATATATCTCTTAAATGTTTATTTTTTTAAAATTGTGTTGTCATATTTACGTAGACTGACCTCCAACTTATAATATATATATATATATATATATATTATATATATATATATATATATATATATATAAAGATTTCACATAAACACGTGAAACAACAATCAATGATCAAACCACAATAAGAAATGGGAAAACAAGACTAAGATCTTTCAACCGTAACAAGCGGTCTTCGTCAGAGTCAAAAACCCAACCAGTCAGTTGGGTTTTTGACTCTGACGAAGACCGCTTGTTACGGTTGAAAGATCTTAGTCTTGTTTTCCCATTTCTTATTGTGGTTTGATCATTGATATATATATATATATATATATATATATATAAGTGGTCTCGATCTGATACATGATTGCCTATTTCATTATCAAATGAATTGATTGATTTTATCGTGTGGAGTTGGGAGGTCCTTGAAGTTGTATTCTTTCTCTAATGAAAGTACATACTTAGAACATCTCTTCTACGAAGTCACCTCTATCATCATGACGAATATTTGGAAGGCTCGCACTCCCTCAGAAAATCAAAAGTTGTAGTATAACATCAGCTTCTTCACGTGGAGATTCCTTGGTCGGTTCTTGATTAGTGGCATAGTTTCCAAACAGTGAAGCGGCTGTCGTCATGCCAAAGAGTTAAGGGTTAAGAATTAAGGGCTCACACTTCCTCAGCATGTAAGAATATCGGTAATAGTCAATAGCCTCACTATGTAGCAAAGTCTCGTTTCTATTGTTTTGGGTGGTTGTTTGTTAGAGGGACGAGGGTACGGTAGGGAAGTGGACCTACCGATTTCTCCACGACGTATCACTGGGGGTGAGGGTGAAGAACTAGCATTTAGACTCCTGGCTGTCTTAGTTTCTCTGCGGCATGGAGACTTCGGGGCATACCTCTTCAGGTTCAAGAGGAGGAAGGATGAGAGTAGTGTCTCCGAGGGCCCCTCGAGAGCGTTGCTCACATTCTAGAGGTATGTCCCAGATATGCCAGAGAATGTTTTAAATATGAGACTAATACGTGTGAGTTCGTAGAAGCCACTTGTAATAACCCATTGAGGAGGCATTGAGGGCTGCGTTTCTGAAGTTTGTCTACGGTAGAATGAAGAAGACACCAGGAGTGCCCCCCCCCCCCCTGACCTTCATACGCAGAAGAAATGTTTTTGTTTACTTTTCACAAGTGTCTCCGTTGTTTTACATTACATGATTTTCTCCAGTTTTTTATTTTCTTTTTGTTCTAAGCCTTGGTATAAGTTTTTATCAGCTTTTAGAATTTTTGGGTTTGTTTTGTAGGTTATAAGCTTTTTTATTTTTGTGACGTAGGGTCTTGGAAGCTTGCTTCTACGTGGTCCACCTCGGGCGTATCTTGAAGGCTTTGGTTTGCCACTATCTTCGGCTAGGGCTTCTTTCTCCCGAGTTTCGGCCAAAGAGCTTTCACGAATAAAGGCATCAGTCTGTTTTGTTGTCATTGTCCGCGATATTGCTGAATAAGCTGGGTGCGCGAAATAATACCAAAACAGGTTGTTTGTTGGAGGTCGGACAGATACTGATGACAATAAATTTCTTGAAGTACTGATCCTGTGAAGAATCCTGTTGTAGCTCCTGATTATCTGCATAAATGCATCAATGAAAAAGGCAACACATAAGAAACAAGAGCACTTACTGGATCAATATTTCAAACTAAAGTTCAGGAGTGAGGGTGGAAGGCGATATATATATATATATAATATATATATATATATATATATATATATAAGTATTGTTTTCTTGACAACAATTACTAATAAATACTTTTCTTCATATAAGAATTTGGTCAGTTCTCAGAATAGACCCCTATTATATAAAATCGGAAAGACGATCCAAACTGGACGCAATACGAGTTCAAAATCGAAGAATAGTAACGCACGGAATAAATAAACTCATAAACTCAAATATTTGGAGAAGGCTAGAAGAGAAGAGAGTGGTATATTCTATTATAGCTTTTTTTGATAACAAATAACAGTTCGATGTATTTGGGCGCTGGCTTTCAGAGAAGTAAAACAAATATATTCCACTGAGTGATCGAACAATTAAGGAATAATTAAGGTTTGAAAATGTGACAATGAAAGTGTGAGATCCATGACAATAAATTATGAAGGCAGATTCAAAAAAAGTCAATAAGAAAGGAAACATGAAAGTGACCGCAGTCCTGCGGCTCGACAGAGAAGTAAAAAGAGAAACTTTGCTGTTACGGCTTGAGCCATTTCCTTATCTAAGCTGGCTAGCCAGTCGGGAACACGATTGCACAGTAACATGCTTTTAGCCAACAGGTGCACTAGATTCAGCCCAGCGATTCACCTACGCCAGTCCCTCCAATCCTTACTTGCTTTCAGCTCTATCAACTTCTATTCTAAAATTTTACTGCAGCATCTAAAATGTAAAACCTTTTTACACTCATATACGTGTATAGTACGTTAAAAGGTACACTATAGATACACACACTTAGAGTCTCTAATTTGCAGTTTAACAGCCATCCAGAGAGAAGAGAGTGGGACAGCGAACGCACTCGCGAATCAACAAACAGTCGGAGATCAACAGTGTTGTCACACGAATGTCTTACTCAGGAAAAGTAAAAAAAATGAACTAAGAATAAGTGAAGAGCTGAGAACAATAAGAATTAACAGTAAAACTTTAAAAAAATAAAGAATAAAGGCAAAGATAAAAGAAAAAAGTAATTACAAGCAATTATATTGTTGTATGAAAATATTTAATTAAGATGTATACAAAATAAATGAATATTCAGTTAAGGAAATAATAAATTAAAAAGCAAACAAGGAGCAATAAAATAATTTAATATAACATATGCTTAATTATTTTAAATTTTCTAATGACTTAAAACAAAAACATTTTTTTTTAAGAGATTCAACCATGGCTATGAGAAAGACTCTCTGGCAGACACAATGGTTGTGCTCCGACTTTCCGCTGGCGCGATGTGTATTTTTTTTCTTTTCCTCCTTATGAAGGTTAAACAGAGAATTTGAGACTAGACTTGGAAAATCCTTTTGTGTGTGCTTATGTAGTTTACTTTTTTTGTCCATTTTAAACTGATTTTTCTTTTCTTCAAGAGTATATATTATACTTGTGTATCTGTATTGTGAATAGAGATCAAGATCAAAACTCACTTTGATATCTTCCAGTTTATGTCAAATGATAATTTGACATTCCCTCTCCTCCGGTGAAGCTAAACCCACTATTACTCTCGTTAATACTGAATCAGATCATTAGTAACGTTCATTGCATTTCATCTGCTAAATCAATGATTCGGTAATCGTTTGAATGAAGATCTTTCATAGTCATCATTTCAGCTCATGCCTACTGTAACTATAATTCTCATTATTTATGAGAATAATGAGAACAAAATTTGAGAGAATTTAGCACAAAAAAAAAAGAGTTGTTTAAATATTTGTCAATATAAGAGAGAACAGTATTAGTATTGTTGTTATTTTCATCATTTATGAAATCAGGGAAAAACATTTCACCCTCAAAAAAAATATCTCTAAAAATGATATATTTTATCATTTCCACTCAAAGGTAATTATTGTAATTATAATCATTTATAATTTATAATCATTGTAATTATAAAAAAATCATATTACAAAATAAGTTGAAACCATGATAAGTGATAATAATATCGATTTCGATTAATGGTCTGACGCTTTCGATAGGCTGAATACAGTTCCTTTATTAACAAGATTACAACTGTTTTGAAAAACAATCTGATAAATAAATCATTTTTTGAATCCTCTACACTTGTACTGGTCGCCTCCAATACTCTTAAAAATAATTGCCTCATAATTCAATTGTGAGTTTGGTTGGATCAGCATTATCCTATTGTTCAAGTCTTAGTGCTCTGGGTTATTGACTTAGTAAAAATATTTAAAATAATATCTATTTAATTAGGAAATTAAAGAGTTTCATTATAAATATAGATGGAGGTGGATTAGCTTTTATGAAAATCCCTTTTTATTTATGTACCTGTAACTTATCTTTTAAGTTTCCTATAAGTGGGATGGGTTTAATATTCCCTCCCATATCTACCAGAGGTACAATAAAATTATAGAAATTATGTCTTGTCGAAAGTAAGTTTGGCGTGCAATCAGTAATTGCTTATCATCCTTCTTGAGTAATTTACATATTCAATTCTTTGAAGATAAAATAGTAAGCTCAATTTTGTCAAATTATGTCTGTTTTCTGAGGTCTATTTATAACATGGAAAATGTTATTAATGAAAAATTGTATTCATTAAAGCCAACAATCCAATTACGTTTTTGTGTACTAAGAAAACCCACCAATGATCGCTGCTTATGCCAACTTTTATTCAGCTTTCCAGAAATGTCGACATAAAAGATTTATGTTTTTCAATGTGTTAACAAATGTTTGAATAGAATTCTTTAAAAATGAAACTAACATATTTCCATTCCTCACTCATAGTATAGTGCTCTTGTGTAGTATAACTTAAAATCATCAATGCATACATCATATAGACAGGTAAAGTTATACATCGACTTCTGAATTATAAACTAATAGATACAGTTTGATATAAAAATGTATGAAATATTGCAGGATTTAAATTTATTGCAGTTTTCTAATATAATGCCAGAAACATTTTTAAAGTTAACTGACGTAGTTTTGTCATATTACCGGTCATCGGGTCCAGTTTTAAAGGATGCTTACACCACCTATACGTTAATATTGTTTTTAACGTAACCCAAGCTATTAACCATACAACCTTGGAGAGATTACAAAAAAACACTGATATTTGAACTTTTTATAGCAATCTTAATAATGATGCAGGGGTTAAAGATCACATTTTCTTAAGTTATCAATTGTTCCTGAGAAATACTGCTTTACTAGTTATTTCTATAAATATTTTATAAAATTTAATCCGAATAATTCCACAAATATTAGTATTAATGTAAAAATATGGTTAACTAGGTTATTCAGTATGCTTATCTGGGTATTTGAAGATGCAATATATGCTGAAGATTTGAAAACTTAATATTTAGGGATAGCTGAGGATGAGGGCGAGATGAGCTAAAGATCATGAATCCCTGATGAAATAAGTCTGTATAACATGAAGATATGAGAAATATAGACTCTAAGAATGATATCAAGAGGGACAGCCTGTATTAGTTGGGTAGGAGGCTGGTGAAGTAACAGTGTAAGATAACCGGTTAGTCACTACTCACAGTCTTATATAATCAGAAATTATGGTATTAAAGATTATTTCCTCCATATTCCTGGAGAGTGCATACCTCAAAATAGTCGATCATTTGAAAGTAATGCAGAGGAATTTCTGTAATTACTATAGTTAAGTGCTTTATTACATAATCTTTGCATTTAATATTTCTAACTAATTAAACCAGTATTTTACAACTTTATTTTTTATAAGAAGCAATTTATGATTTAGAGTAACAATGTTATATACTATATTATGTTTTCATTTTAATTGATATTGTATTCATTTAACTATTATTTCAATATATTATTTAGTGATTTCTTTATTATATTTTCATATAATAATGTTGAAGATAATAAACTTAACCACATAAACAATGGTGAAAGATACGAGTAAAGTCAGGCGAAAGTCCAACGTACTTTACTTCAATGCTTAAGATACGAGACGTCGTTAAGAGTTGAAAGTGAAAAGATTTACAATTATAGTGCGAGTTATGATACAAAACTAAAGACGTAAGGAAGCCTAACATATCAGTGTTTTACATATATTATAATATATTGTGTCTAAATGCAAGGTTGTGTTACATAGATGGAAAATACATGGGCCGAATACCAAATATAGTTGCTCACACTTTAAACGGCCAGAAACGTAAATACCTGGCACATATACCAAATTCATTAGTGTTTAATCTAAGCAGTCAATGATTGTAAATACATGGGACATATACCAAATGTGGCTGTGCATAGACTAAACGGCCAGAGATATAAGTACATGGACGTGTACCAAATGTAGCTATGCATAGATTAAACAGCCAGAGATGTAAGTACAGGGCTCATAAGAATATTTTCTCAGATCTTACAGAAGTCATATATCAAAAGAAAAGTTAATAAATTGGGATGAACCAAAATATTAGAAACTTTTTCCTAAAGGTTATAAAAATATCATTTGGATACCCATTATACGTAACAGTTATTTGACGTTTTTTGAGGTATAATTCTTCAGTTGTACTAGAGTTGTCTGTAGTAATATATTCCAAATATTTATATATGGAATTTATAATTTGTCATCTTTAAGGAGAGGAACATGATGTTACACCAAAGTACTACCAATGAAACATACCATTTATAAAGCATTAACACTGGTGGTCATTAAGGAAAAATGAAAAGTAAGTTCTTATAACCAACTAATTATAATAATGGAACCCTTTTAAATATTTGGCCCGATATATTAGTGTATCTGAGGGAAGTTGCTCTTAATAGGTAACCATAAGGACTCAAGAAAAGTATGTTCACGCACTATCAAAAACCCTTCTCTGGTACAGTGATTCCAATAAAACTGATTAATACAGTTATAATGGAGTCTTCGGGGAGTGGAAACGAAAAGGAATAGATAATGTAAAAATATAGTGTAAATTCATATTTACATTATAATATCATCGTAGTATCTTCCTAAGTTTATCTCATAGGAAGGTCAATATGAAAGGTGCTGGCTCTTCTCTGGATGTAGGTCTTGGTTTTTTGAAATTACTTTTCAAAAGGCTACTTTTGTGCTTTTTTTTATTTCAGTGTTCTAATTTATTTTTGCCAGTTCAAAAGGTTATATTTTTTTACATCATTTTTTTATTACACTAAGTCCATCTTTTGAATGTCTCAATTTAAAGAGCAATCGAAGGAGTTGTTGGAAGAAAATGTCCATGCCAGTTAAGCTTTTTAAAACTAAATTCTGTTTAATAATCCTAAATTGAGTAGTTCAGAACAAAAACTACTTTTGTTAAATTTGATTGGCTTTTTTCTTAGGTGAAAGTAGCTTGACACCACTAAAGTCCACTTCATCTTTTCCTTATGGTTGGCTTGAAGAAATCAATCCAGTCAGCAAAGGAAGATAATTTCATTAGCTATTGCATGAATACTAAATAAATATTTAAGATCTTGCGAAATGCCGACGCTTTAATTGGTTGCAATAACTAAAGAAGAATGAAAATGATTTATACATGAGACATAAAACTTTACGAGGGGAGTTATTGTGGCAATCATGAATAATTGAAAAATATTTTAAAATATTTATTTTTCCCAAGAGTTTGGTGTAAAACTAATTTTAAATAACCAAGTCTTGTGTTGGATCTCATGCATTTTCAGTTACAAAAAGATTGAGTTTTGTATATCAGCTCCACTTGACTAAGTCCTGGCCTATTGTGGGCACTCAGGTAGCCAAACTCTCAGAGGCTTCCTTCTAAAGTTCAAGGGTATATCTGCTACATCCAAACCTCTGCCTCTGGTAAGCGAAAGGTCAGCCTTTTCCACAAAGATGCCAGGCTAGAAAGTGGCCAGCTAAACAATGTTCTCATAGAAGCATTGTTAGGTTCATGGAGGTTATGGTTTTAATTTTGTAATGAATGTGGTTTTGGAGCTAAGATAAGTAACCAGACTCTTGTAGAAGTCTTTAGTATTAGGACTGCACTTGTAGCCTTAGCAGTTTGCTACTCCCCACCAAAAGGTATATTCCGATTCCTTGGGATACAGAGCTCGTTCAGAACTTGAGGACTAGTTTACAGCTCAGTTCAGACCAGAATTGATTCCTTCCTACTGGGTTGATGACTCAATGCTCTGACTCACCTCTTGTTACTATCAAGGCAACCCTCAAGAAGATATAACTTCTTTTCTCTCAGCCACAGGAGAATTCCTGGTGAACCAGAGACTTAACCCAACCGTTTCCTCCACTTTGGGTTTGGAACCAAAACCCTCATGAGGCCAATATTACATGACAGTCTAGAGTAGCGGCTCTCAATGTGGTCCATATGAACCTCTAGGAGTCCTCAGATGTCTACTGGAAGTCCACGGGTCAAAATAGTACTTTCGAGGTCCATGGCACGTGGTAAGCGGACCATTTATTTTTACATGTGTATATCAGGAAAGTATAACCAAAATATATCAAAACGAAATGGACTGACCGTCAGAATATTCAAATATATTAATTTAAACATAAAGCTTAACATTCTCGTCAGTTTTTTATAGTGTTACAATGTTTTAAAACATTATATTACAATTTTTTTCATGCTATATTAAAAACTGATTCTTTTACAAAAAATTAATAAAGAAATATATTGTTATTGTTCTCAAAAGATTTGTTTATTTTGACAACATGTTTTAAATGTAATGAAACTATTTCATAGTTCCACTTTTCATTTACCTACCTAAAAAGACATATTTGCTCGAAAATTTAACCCTGCATTTTTTTTATATATCCAGAAAAGTGTGATCAAGAGGTCCACAATCCTTGTTTCCGCATTACTGCATTATTTAGAGCCCAATTGGGTTACACAGAACCCTCCAACTATCAGCTAGAAAGGATGTACTAATTTAGATGTTGATCAGAAACAACTATCACAATCAATATACAATACAACATTTTATGAGATCAGACCTACCCAACTCGTACTCAGACAGGGTAGTCTCTATGAATTCTGATCTCAATGAAATGCTCAAATTGTTCACACTTTTGAAAAGTAAAACATTGTAGCCATTTTTTTATATAATAAATTTTTACATAAATACATTTTTAAATGTATTACATTCCTTTTGAAATGAATATTTTATTACCATAGGGTTAAAGTTCGATAGGAAGATATAAAAGCCTTTCAGTTTAATGGGGAAATATTTTCCTGTTTCTACACAATGGGTTTAATGAATTAAAGGCCTTCTTTATCAGGAGAGTGTTTGATTCAAATATTTAAGACTTTGTGACAGTGATATAAAGAACAGCTATTTGTATGTAGTATTACGACCAACAGCTGCATGTTTTGAGAGCAATGAATTAATAAAACGCTACCTCTCCAATTCATGCTGAACAACTTGTTGATAAAATATTGACAACAGTTTGTGTTGGCTGCCGATTAATTCAGACTCAATTCATGTCATTATTCCTCTACTAGCTATGTTCATTATTCTACTCAAAAGCACCTAAGGAGTTCCAAAAAAAATGTAGGACTGTTCGCGAAATTATTTATTTAAGTGATAAGAAAATTGCAAAAAAAAATTAAGATACCTAATTGCTTGAAAAAATTAAACTAATTAGAGGCACGCCTACAAAAATTGGCCAATTAATTTCGTTATCAATATGAGAAAAGAATTACCAGATTGTTTCATGACTTTTACATGATAACAAAGACGTGTGGGAGTAAAAGTGGATGACTTTTTAAACTCTTTTACTAATAATATTCTATTTTAACCCATTTTTTATCAGAACAAAATAAAAAAATCAACATTTTTTTACTTGTTCTTTATATGTATATTAAACGAAATCACACAGTGTTTGATGAAGGTTTAGTAGATTGTATAATGAAAGAGAAATAGGACGGCATTCCAAGTAATCCTTGAAAAATTCGAGAACTTTAGTATACCAGAGTAGTTGGATCCATATGAATATACTTGAAACTGGAGCACTTTAGTGGACCAGAAATATATGTACTTCATTACTGAACTTGTAAGAAATGAGTACTACCATCCAAACCTCCCAGTACAAAGCCTACCTTCCAGGGTGCCTGTACAACATTTTAACTGACCTCTCTTCCTATTCGTATAATTATATGGTCACGAACAAAACTGGAGCTCAATAGCCAGACAAAGCACTTCAGACATTCACTTAATGACTTTACACTCTCCGTAGTCAGTAGTGATTCAACTGGGGTAGCTCCATGTTCTGCAACTGACAATTACCATACAGACATTATTGGGTGGTAAGATTCGTTGATCGTTGGAAGTGTACCCAATTAGAGTTTTAAACTCTAAAACAGTAGCCTATCAAAGATATTATGAGTAGAAGTTAAATGTTTTAGTTGCTTAATTATGAAGCAAATTAAATTATTTACGTTATATGAAAGTCCTAAAATACAGAATGATATATCTGAGTGCACACAGTAAATATTGAGCCAGATAGTTTTGACACAGATATACATCGGGAAGAGGACACACAACTTCAAGGAAGTACCATGGGTCACACATATAAGATACAAATGACGACAACATTAAATCCCAAAACTTCGGTAAAAAGAAGTAATAATTTAATAACAGCAGCTTTAAATACATTTAAAAAAATAATTTCAACGTAATTATATATCGACAAATAAACTTCAATTGATGAAACCTCATAGTTTAATGGTAATGTTGGAAGTGATATTTAGTACTTCAAGATACTTGCGATTTCAATTCAAGTCTTTTTAATCCAACCATCAAGACAGTGAGTGACAATGGTGAAATACTGTATATTCATACTGTTTGTTTGCAAATATCTTTATAATTGAGACCAAATAGCTTGTAAATTACATAAGTGACTTCACAATTACATTGTGCACATTCTCTTAGTAACTATTCATCTTCTATTTGATGTCTCATAGTAAACATTCCCTAACGTTTTTCCTACTAGATAAATAATAGTTTTTTTCCTTTTATGTCAATAATTTATTTAACCTTTTCCAAGATTTTAGGTAATAAGAAATGAATATGAATAACTGAGAAATGAGCTTTCGACCATAATTACGTTGGTCATCGTCGGGTAAAAATAATATTTGCATACAAGATTTGCTGTCGATTTACATTTATATATATATTCTCACATATACTCTATGTTCTCTAATTTTTGGTTTGAACCCTCTTCAGGAGAGATAAAACTCTTGTCTGTATGTGAGTGCTTCTAATTTTTCTATGGCTTTTTAAACTTTATTTCTCCTTGTCCGATCGTATTCCATCGAAAATCTATATAAATATACTCCTTAACATAAGGAATGAATATTGAGATATAACAATTAATAAAAATTGTTAAACACTGAGTGCTTTCCTAATTATAGAATGAATTATATTTCTCAGGATTAATCGTTTAATTTCAGTAAGTTCTTTTTCAACTGAAATACAAGAAATACTAAATCCAAATACTAAGTCCAAATAATAAATTATAAAATTTTTAAATTTAATATAAAGACACATTTTTGTTCTTTTTTATTTATATTTATTTTTATTTACTTATATTATTTATTAACATATTTTAGTTAATAAATAAATATTAATTAATGGTGAACAAATGTTAGAAGATATATAATAGAAGAAAAGGGTATTGAAGGTTTCGTCATACGTACAATTACAATCAAGCTCAGTGTTATTGTCTTATGCTCTTGTAATGCTTTATTGTAAATAAAGATATTTTTGCATAAAACATGTATAAAAGAAGTCGATAAGTGCAGATGTTTTTGACCTTGAGATTAAAGTTGTGTTTAATGACTGAAGCTGTCTGTATATTAAAATAAACTGCAAGTAGTATTGCGTAGTAAAATCCCTCTAACTGCAAATAGTTTACTATTTACTCTGGAGGATGTCAGGTTACTGAGGTGAACAGCTTTATGACTTGCCCCTAACACTTACAGATTGACAGAAGTGATTCTGCGTGTCTTATGTTCTGCCTTCACTGTGTCTTATTTGTCTTAATAGCTATTTCACGCATGGTCTTCTTTCTCATGGTGGTCTTCTCTCATGGTCTTCTTTCTCATAAAGATCTATCTAAATTGATCTTTATTTGTCCTTTATTTTTTTGGATCGTATTTTAGGCAAAAATTATATATTTATCAATGATGGTTTCATCATTGAAATAAGTTTCATCACAATAAGAAATGGGGAAAAAAGACTAAGATCATTCATCCGTAACAAGAGGTCTTCATCAGAGTGGTCAAAAACCCAACTCAAAGGAGACAGCTATTTCATATTGTTGTTTGATCATTGATTGTTATTTCACGTGTTTATGGGAAATCTTGTTATATATATATATATATATATATATATATATATATAATATATATATATAGTTCAATGTACATAAAGAAACGTAGAGAAATTAAAAACACACACTTACAGTCTCTAATTTTCGGTTGAACCGTCTTCAACCGTCTCTAACCGTCTCTGTACCAGTGCGTTTGGTTTCCCTTTCTTACTCGTATCTCTCCTGAAGACGGTTCAACCGAAAATTAGAGACTGTAAGTGTGTGTTTTTAATTTCTCTACGTTTCTTTATGTACATTGAACTGTATTTGTCCGTTTCGGATCGTATTTTCATCAAAAAAGTATATATATACATATATATATATATATATATATATAGAACAATATCTTTTTTATCGATGTTTGGTCCAGCTTCAATAATATAACACCTTTAAGCCGACGTTTCGTCTATATTTGTAGACATCTTCAGGGCTACATCAATACAGAATTTAATTACAATAACATGAAAAATAATTATATTATATTATTTAATTAATATATATATAATGTAAATTAATTACTTTTCATGTTATTGTAATTAAATTTATTTATGTTGCCCTGAAGATGTCTACAAATATAAACGAAACGTCGACTTAAAGTTGTTGTATTATTGTGGCTAGACCAAACCTCGATAAAAAAGAAAAATAGAGACAAATATGTATATGTGGTCGAGATAAGGAAAACATTCGTATATATATATATATATATATATATATATATTCGTATATTTGGGGAACAGTCCTTCATTTATACATGTGAGATTAAATTTTCTGCCCACTTTTGTCTTTATTAGTTTTCTGGATTTCTTTTCCAAATCTCGTAGTCTTACTTTGATTTCTCTAGGAACTAGGTGTAACTCACCATATGTTTTGCTGTCCATTTTTTTATTGTTACTGACGTTTCGGTCTTCTTTGACCATCTACTGGGTGATTTTTGAACATATATACATACTATTTTAAACTATTTAACATTTTTTTAACAAAAACTAAATTCTAACACTCTACTGACAAAATAGAAATATAAACATCAAAACTGGCAGGTTGCAATTCCTGTTATACACACACAGGTGTGTCTTCAGTTTCTTCATTCCTTGTTGAATTTCCTATATGTTGAGGTTGGAACTGTCCCATGTGCATTTAATTTAACTGTCCCATATTGTGTTAATTTAGGAAATGTATAGTATAGTGAATAGTTGTGATTAGTAGGAATAAGTTTTTATAAATATGATTAACTCTGAAGATGGTCAAGGAGACTGAAACATGTCAGTTATGAAAAATAAATCATTTGGAGAACTAGTGTATTTAATACCAGAAAGATTTAAATCAAAGGTGAGAAAACTTGAAAGATCGACTATGAAATTGATTCATGCCACAGTACAAAGGTCGTTCAACAAAACATATATATATATATATATATATATATATATATATATATATATATATAGAGAGAGAGAGAGAGAGAGAGAGAGAGAGAGAGAGTGAGAGAGAGAGTAGCAGTTTGCTTCTCAACACAAGTACCTCGCACTTCTTCCTGATGATGACGGATGTCTAAATATCGATGTAAGTTCTGTAGTGACTTTCTGTGTTCTTTCCTATTTGTTAAAGGTTATATATATATATATATATATATATACATGTCTTGTTCACTTGCTTCAGTTTGAGTGAGACCAAGGCCAGTTTAATAGTCTTAGTGTTTCCGATTTTTTAGTTTGATTAGACTTTTATTTTTATTTTCCATTCTCATCCACGTGTCTCTACATGCTCATCTGGGAAGATACAAAATAAACCTTTTGGTTTTATAACTATGAGGGGTTCAGTGATGCATTTGTGAGACTAATGGGTTGAGGTATCTTTTACAAGGTTAAGAGCCAGTTCCTGGTTAAACCATCACCGAATGGCATGGGTTTCTGAATGACTGTCAGGAAGTCAAAATCTTGTAAATGTTGTAAGATCAAAGGACCTCATATGAGCCTTGATGTTCTCAAAGAAATAGTTGCATATTTTACTATGAATTACTAATAACATGAATGACGTACATAAACTAAATTAAAGTTAATAATTTCGAATGATAAGGCTGGAAAATTAAAGTACATGACTGAAGAAGGTGAAAAAATCAAGGAATCTGAACAGCTACATCGCGACGTCAGTGTGTCGGTAGACTATGATACAAGTTAGTTTTAACATTGAGGAACTTCTTCTAAACTAAACTGATTCGATATTATTATGATTTATTTTATCAAAGAAAACCTATACACCTGCTGCTATAGCAGAATAATAGCAAACTCTCTGTCCATAAAATTATGAATCTATTTGTATTGCATGCATGTTTCTTTTGATTGCAGTATATCTTGATTGAAAATAACAACTTGCCGGGCAGGTCGACTGGACAGTTGATGTTCTTACCACTCATGATTCTTGTAATACTCACAACGAATGTGGATGGCATTTCATCGCCCGGCTTAGTGATGTACATGCTATCGATAAAACTATATAATTATCTTCATTAATACCTAAGTCGTATTTTTTGGATATATGAGGCTGTTTTACATAGTGTAAAGCTGCCTCATCATTCCTTGGCTAAACCTAAATTAATGGCATTTTGTCGTCATTTTATACAAACTGAATATTTTTTGTAATTTTACATGGGTTGAAATGTACCACCTAATATCAAAACAGCCTGTAGGATAATATTTGACACCATATGACCCTTTCATTGTACGCTATAAACTTCATACTAAAAGTGCTGTCTTCCTTGTATATCAACTACATTTTTGAGAAGAGGACACTTCCCAGACCCTGCTTTTCTTAATCATAATATATGATAAATATTTGAGAATTAATATCTTCAATACGGTAAAATTTATTAAGCAGCAAATCTTCTTTTAGAAACATTGCATTAAATTTTGCTTTTGATAGAAATGAAGTCAACCTTATATAATATTTGGGTAAAATGAAAGAAATACTGTGTAGTTTTTTTAAGTAATTTTATACTATTAATATAGTTCTACATATTTAAAAATTATACACTGAAGTGCAAATACAAAAAAATTAATAAGACAGGTCCTATTTTATCTGTTTTTTCTGAAATGGTTTTTCAGTTAGGTGCACAGGAGATTAAAATTAAAATTTTTAAGAATAGGCTAAACAAAGTGCACATATATGTCAAAAAGAAATACAGAATTCATTTTTTTTTCTTGAAATTAAAGTGTATGATAAGAGTTGGAAATGTATTGAATTTTTTTGTTATTTTTTGGAGATGGTGTTTTTAAAGAAGTTTGTAAGTGATAAGTTGGCGGTTGGCTTACTATTTGCTGGAGATAGACTGGTGAGGGAGGACGCCGGACTGGAGGACGCTGAGAAGCAGGCAAGACGCGATCGCTGGCCTCTAAAGACGAAGACTAAGCCGTCGACTGCCTGTCCATCCCCTCCCCCGTGGTCAGGACGCTCACGTAAACAATCCACGGCTCTAATTAGCCTGAGCGGCTTTCCAGTTGGCTGCTGCACCTCTTCACTTAAGAGAACATTGCGTCTTACCTTCAGTCGGTCAGGGACGGACTTCTCTGTGCCTGCTCGTCAAGTGCCTCAGACATGACCTTAAGAGGACGGCAAATTAACCAACAAAACGTAATAAACTAACACTCCTGCCCAAACCCGTTTAATTAGGGTAAATTTAAAAAAAATTGTTGTGGTCTACACTCAATCTTACCTTAAGCAAACATATTAGGTATTATAAAAGTCTACTGACAACCATTCAAGTTTTCCCCATACCTTGACTAGTTTCGAAAGATGTCCATTGGAAAGAAAACTTACGTTCTCAATACAGAAAGACATTCAGTTTTCACTTTATGAAATGGATGAGTTCTGAAGCAGATTTTAATGAAAGGAAAACGCACGATGTAAGGTGGAAGATTATTATAATGGCATCACTACAAACAACGATTTTTATAAATTTATTTGAATCGATTCTGATACAATGTTTTCAATGTTAACGTAAATAAATCTGACATGTAGGACAGGTTGATATCTTAAGCTAACTTGAGTACGGCATTCCAAAACACTGGAAACCCGAATCGGCTCTTCCAGTGTTTCGAAATGATTGATTTTTTTGCAAAAACACTAATTTATCTAACAAGCTTTATACAAAATTTAAGTTTTAGAACTCTAAACTAGCTTAGCAGAAAACAAGAAAAAGATTTGTTTAATACATAGTTTGCTGTAATATATATTTTCTATAATACAATTTAATCATACAACTATTCATTCTCCTGCAAATCGTGTTCTCATTATCGTGTGTAACGTAAAATATCGTGTTTTCAATCATTAGAATCAACCTTATGATGAACTTTTTAAATTTATGAGCAAAACTGACCTTTTCTGCTTTTGAAAAACTGCGAATTTGTTCAATTAATGCTAATATTAGTTTTAACATAACTATAAAATTTTAATTTCTTTAACATAATTAGTTCAGGGAAAAATAGTTGGATCCATACTCACAGAATAAAAAATATATGCTTTGATTTTTTAATTGGTATTGATTTGTTAATTTTCTTTTGTATTTCATCTGTAAAGAGGTTCCCTGTTCGAAATGTCTCATTTGTACCTGCTTTATGTAGCCTTTTCTATATACTTGTCTATATTCTTTTTTTAAGAGTTATATCGCCTTCTTCAAAAAGCCGTTCAGGATATGTTTTCTCCTTAACTCACTAATGAAAACGTCTCTTCAGAATATATTAAGAATATCTGCGGAGTATTTACCAGGTGCAGCTATTTCGCAAAGTTCAGCGAAGTGCGATTGATTTAGCTTCATGTTTTTCCCCATTTAAAAGGGCATGTCTCGTTTTAATCACTCAAAAGGAATGATTAAAGGTTTGGGATTCAAATGTCTTTTGTATAAGTAAGTTCATCAATGGTTTTACTGGTGCAATATTCAGAAAAACTACATCTTTTTAAAAGTGTAAATAATTTGAGAATCTCAAAATAAAAACATGGTATTCTGCAAGTCATGAACTGCCTGGGCTTAAGATAGTGCTGAAAATCTTTATAGATAACTTTCCATGATAAATTTAATCAATGGAAAGAATTTAATCAAAAAGGTATTCATTCTACTGCAAATCGTGTTCAGATGTATTCATATTATCGTGAAAATAAACACGTAAAATATCGTGTTTTCAATGATTTGATTCTTGTGTTTCACCTATTCATCAAAGGATATACCAGCAAAACATCCCCTATTAATATTTAAATTGCCCCCAGATAGTCTTTAACTAAACCTTGTAAGTCTGCAATCTGTTTTGATTGATTTATCATTAGCAAAGATCAATGTAATTTAAAGAAAAGACAAAATCTACGCACCATGGTAAAATATAATGTAATAAAGATGCTGCCGACGGTGCCAGTGTTACGTACCAAATAATGAACATTGCAAATACAGTCCAGTATACTATTTTATTCAATCATTCATCCGTTTGAATGAATTTCTTGAAATTCATACATAATGAATACATAAAACCACTTCTATCATCTTCTCGGATTTTACATAATTCATTGTTTCCTTTAAAAAAAAAAAAAGGTTTATACGAGTATAACTTTAAAATCATGCATTTCGTCATTACCACAGAGGTTAGTATCATTAATATTAAAATCGTATTCACTGTCAATCCCCTTTCCCTTAATTCCTTACATCACTAAGGCAGTAATTTAAAATTTAGAGATTATTCCAGTGGCTCCTGGGAAGGAATTATATCACAAATTAGTTTCACATGTATATGATTTAAACTTAAAAAAAAAATCCATAATATAATAAGTTTTAAAAGAGCTTCCTTTCATTGTTTCTCCCGAAAATTTCTCAGAGGACCCATTGACCGTCTCAAGGCAACTCTATTGTTGGTTGGAACTTTTTGTTTTATAACTATTGTTTTATACTAATAATTATAATTCAATCCAAATATCGTATTTAGAGAACATTAAAAAGGAAGGTTTTGGCCCCTACAGATCCCTAACAGGGGTGTTTATAGAATAGGAACTACTATTGCATTTTTCAAATAATTTTACATAAGAATTCACTTTCTAATTTTTTTTTTGCAATATGAATTAAATATTTATTTTTTTTGTATTTTTATTCCCTACCGGTCTTTGAACATAGAGACACATATAGTATATGCACAACATAAGAACTCGTTTCCGCACAACAGACACGCACATGCACGTAGGACAAATTATATTGCATGACGAAATTTCTGAACATAAAATATTCGATGGGAGAATATTGCACTATATATGACAATTGTTAAGTACTATATGCATTAACTATTTTTAGGACAATATTCCAAAACAGTGGTTCTATTCTTGATATGACTGACATAATGGGTATAGCCACATTATAATAAATTCAACATTAATATGATTCCCGTAATTAGACAAGGAGTCTAACGTTTACTTATAGTAAAGTTGAGTGCAGCCTACTCCAGACGCTTTTCTTATTTTTCACCTGTAATTTTACACTTATTCACCTTGTTTATCTTTTTATACTTTTCTACTATTCTTTTTATCCAGTACTGTTCTGCCATTATTATATTTTTACATTCCTTTTTCATAAGTATAATTTAAAAGTTGAATATCGGATAAGCCTGCCTGTACTGTCAGCTGCTGACTGTTGCTCCTTCGATGCACTGTGACTGCAACTTTCTTTTCCTCGTGATGATACATAACCTTAATTTTTTTTGTAAATGCATTACATAGTAGAAGAGGTTTCCAAATCCACCACAAATTATCTATATAATTATTTTTTATTGTTATAGATTTTTGGCCCTGTTCATGAAGACGGTGGATGTCCAAATATGATGGTGAGTTGGTTTTTCTTACTATGTGCTTTATCTTTATGAGTTGATTTTATTTTGTTTGTTAAATTGTTTTCCATAGTTCTGTATATATATATATGTATATATTATCAACAGGAAAATGATCGAAAAAAAGACACGTTTCACAGTAAACTATATACACAGAAATATATATATATATATATATATATATGAAGAAAAAAGACTAAGATATTGTGGTTTGATCATTGATTGCTATTCCACGTGTTTATGTGAAATCTTAAATAATAATAAAGACAATTAGTGATTGAAAAAATTTATATTTTAAGACATTAGTTCCAAAAAATTATATAACAATTACATCATTTAAAATAAATTTGATATAAGAAAATTAAAATAAATGTAATTAATTAATTATTTTAGTTACGTGGAATATTTGAGTAATTTAGGACTAGAGTATTGTATTTTTGAATTTGTTGTAATTGTGTCATACAATATACAGGAGTCAGAGATATGAGTAACTAAATTTGCATGTTAAAAGACATAAATATTTAATAGAAGTTGATTACGTACGCGAGGTTGATATTGTTACGAAATATTCTCAAGCCTTCTGTTATTTTTTTCCTTTTGTATAATAATGGTTGTTAATTTATTTAGTTTGCATTATCTCTCTTTAAAAGCGATTTTATTTAAATTTGTTTTGTTTCATTATCTACTTTGAATGATGACTAAAATAGGAATAAGTAAACTCTATTTCACTCTTGATAATCCATGATTTATAACATGATATCCATAATTTATTTAATAAAATGTCTACTCTTTCAATGACCATTAAAAATCTAACTTATTAGCTATGGATTCTACTCTGGTTTTCTGATTTTAAGTTGCTAAATAGAAGACCAGGTTTGCCCGGTGGCAATGTGCACCCCTTGGACTGGTAGGTCCGGAGTTCAATACCCACTCAGTCCGTCGATTTATTCACGTGTGAGGTGTATAAATCTGAGCACATCGTCACTCGGAAAGGACCTGCATCTGTTCAATGTCAAGTACGCCTTATAGATTCATACTCGAAATACACTTGAGTAAAATGAATAAATCTAAATCAATCTACATGGTGTGGTATCACAAAGAGCCAATGTTTGTCCTATGTAGGTTTTCTAATGGGGACTGCCACTGCAACCTAACCTAAGTTGCTAAATAGTAGAATTTGAATAATGGTGATGGCACCTGTTTCTTTTCATTAATGAATCATACCTATTCAAAAGAGCCGCACTTCCAAGTCTTCGTTCGTTTTCATAAATATGACCTGTTTTGGTATTATATCGCGCACACAGCTTATACAGCCATATCGCAGATCATAACATGAAAACAGACTGATGCCTTTTTTTACGTGAAAGCTCTTTCGCTGCATCTCGGGAGCAACAAAAAGGATAGGGCAAAAAAAATAAGCATGACCGCCACACGGTTTGATAAGTCCGTGACTTTTTGAATAAAACAAACTTTTTTCGGCAAAAAACCATTTTATTTTTCAACATAGTCACCTTTTAGCTCGATTCATTTAGTCCAGCGTTTTTCTAATTTTTTTATTCCCTCCAAATAATACGTTTTCTGAAAGCTCCCAAAATGCGCGTTTGTTTCTGTAATGACTTGTTCATTCGACTCAAATCTCTTACCACCCAGACATTTCTTTAGGTTTGGCGAAAATAGTCGCAGGGGGCTAAATCAGGAGAATATGCTGGATGGGGTAGCAGTTCGTATCCCAATTCGTGGATTTTGGCCATCGTGGCTAGACAAGTGTGCACACGTGCATTGTCTTGATGGAACAGCACTTTCTTCTTTGCCAAATGCGGCCGTTTTTGCTTAAAATCAACGCCAAATCGGTTCAAAAGCTTTGAATAATATTCGCCGGTGATCGTTTTACCTTCCTCGAGGTAATCGATGTAAATGACACCACGTGTCCATCACCTTGTTGGCTGACAGACTCTGTTTGGCTTTCTTTGGACTACGTTCGCCCACAGCAACCAACTGTTTCGATTGTTCCTTGGTCTCTGGCGTGTTGTGATGGATCCACGTTTCGTCCACAGTATCAAAACGGCGCAAAAATTTGTCCAGATTACGGCTGAACATCGCTAAACACTCTATTGAAGTGGTCACACGATTGCGCTTATGGTCAAATCTTCTTAGGTTATGGTAGAATCAACAAGTTCTTCGGTTGCATTATAGTAATTTGTATTCACGCCCATCCAATTGTATTTTATCCAATCTTGATTAATAATTAAGTTATATTTTAAATTCTTCTTTTGTCTGTAAGGTCTCCCAAAATTCTTCTTCTTTTTTTATTTTATATATCCATTGTTGTTCACATCTACAAATAATTTATCTACAAGTTACAAATATGCCCCATAGTATTAATAAATTTTTAATTATTGTTTCTAAAACATACACATTGCCAGTATAATATAAGGCAAGTAGACTAATTACGTTCAATTATATTAACGAACAAAATACTGAAGCTCTGAGGACAAAAGCACGAATCTTCATTCCTCCTTGAACGTATGTTATTTCCTTTAATAACTTCTTAAACAGGAGGTCGTGTTCCACTAAGAAGGTTGCAATTCTAATGAAAGGGTGTTGCAAACTTATCATAATCAGTCATAATTTATAATTATACATGCCAAACTCAAAAACTGATATAATAAATTTTCAGTGTCTGTCTGTTTGTTGTCAAGCTCCTTCTTGGGTTTTAAAGATAGACGTTATTAGCTAAGTACATTTCGAAATAAAACGAACCAGGCTACTTGAAAATGTGTATCTGATTCACATATACGTATGTATTTCGTAATAACGTCGTACATAAAATGTACACTATTTCAGTTCAACAGGTTGTACTTTCTGCCTGTAAGACACTAATCAGCAAATTAGTTGCTTGTAACGTTTATAGCAATTGATTACACTGGTCAACACTGTTTTTTGTTGCTCAAGGTTTCTCAGCTGATTTTCATTAATTTAGGAGTGCTGATTCCGAAAAACATACTTATTTTTTTTCATCAAGTTATTGAGATGTTTGCTATTCAATACTTTTTTACCTTCAAGTAATTCTAAATATATTCTAGTGACATAATTTAATTGTAAATTGTTATTGTGATCAATGTTAAATAATAAAGACATCACAGAAGCCTTAAATATTTTACTTACGTTGCAGATTTTTGGAGTAAAACTTAAGCATGCCTACATCCTCTCCTAGGCAACATTGCTTATAGAAACCAAATGTCTTTTGCTATACTTGCGGGGAATATACGTTGAAATCTAAATGCATGTCATACTATTGCCAATATTTTGGTGTTACTAATTTATATTGTCTTAAAGGTTAAGAAAAATATTGTTTCTTCGATTTACTTGTCTTTATTGTAGCTATCGCCCTCCTACATAGAGGGTTGTACCATAGCAGGCATGATAGAGAAAAAACTACAGCATTTCTCGAATCAGCGTTCTTAAATTAGGTAAAAACTGTTAAACATCTTAGGCACCATGAAAAAATTTTTTTTGTTGGCCAGTGTTAAACAAACTGTCTAACAAACTCTATAAAGAAGAACTTTTCACACATTTCAATTATAAGCAAGCCATATGACCAGATCAAATGATAAACATTATTTTTTTCTTAATTCAGACATTAGTAATAATTTGATAAATAACCTTTTGTCTATTAGTATTCACTATATTCGTTTTATTTGTAAATTTAATAGTGAGATAAACTTATTTACTTGGAATTTAGCTTAGATACTCTACAATAAGAAATAAAAAGTTTAAATAATTAATGTATGAACTTACTTATTATATTTCTCATTGACCTGCTTGAGGCCGCTGTTAGTACGAGTGTAATGTAAAATCATTATCTTGGAGTTTAGATTAAAATGTGGGTTTGTTCTAAACCTTTCTTAGAGATTTACAAGCATTAATGATGCACCAGTCTGTTGCTATAATGAGGGTCCTTTAACAGTTTCCCCAGACATAAGTGCCGTTATAAACAAATGATCATGAAGGCCCGTTTTAAGACTTGTAGCACACTAATGAGATGTAAAAGTAATTAATTAACCAACCTGAAGGAGTATCAAGCAAGATAGTGGAAAAAAAGACGTTTTGATTTATTCCTTAAAAACAAATGAATGACAATAAACATGATAGATGAGTACTCTAGGAGGATGTTGAAAGAGGAGTGGTAATATCAATGGACAGGGGGCAGAGACTAAATATAGCCCCGGAGGGCTTTGGTAAACACCACCGCCAGAGCTCCTCTGCCCAGTGTTTACTCTCAACAGCCCTCAGCCTCATCTCCACCATGTTGCTAAACAATATTTTATAGCTTTGTTTATTTCAACCTTCTATTTTAAAAACACATTTTATAAATCTACGGTTAATCAGATAACTTAGAAATCAATCCTCAAAACGCCAACAACAAAGCATCGTATTATTCATATGAGTTCATATATTTTTCAATAAATATTATATTTTTTATATTTAATTAAAAAATCCATTAGTTTTAGAAAATAGGTAACATCAAAGAAACTTATTTAGCCTTTAGACCCTTTCAGACAATATTAGCCTACTCATGGACCCCTAGATAAGTATAAGAAAAGCATTATATCATTTCTGGAGTTGAGAAATAAGAACATCAGAACCCAGTACAGTTGACAGATTAGCAAAAGCCGAGTGCAATGCTGTGTTGATGTGTCTAATACACGTATGTGATTGACTAGTAGTGGAACAAATGAAAAGCGGACTTATTGGGGTGTGTGGTCTCGGATAAGTTGAATGCAGTCTATGGGTTTTGGGGTTCTGTTCTGTAGCACTTGTTTTGATTTATAAATACGTTCATGGGCTATTTAAATAAACTATTGATATTCTGTGGCATCTCTAGAATTCCGTTCTAGTGAACCTTATATTTCTATTTCATAGCTCTCTTTAGAATATAAACATGATTTTAATATATTTTTTTCTCTAATAGTAATACTTTTGTCAACTGGTTAATTGAAAGCACTTTCAGGAAACTGGATCTGAGTGGTATTTATAAAATTCTGCGTAAAAGATGTCATAAAATGTATATTGGTCTAGGAGGGTTGACTGCTACCAGATAGTTTGTTACTTACATGTTCCTAAACTCCTATGCTTACTCTGACTTGCTTTCCTAGTTCTTTGTTCTCTTTCCTGCACTTTACACCCTTTAAAATAGTTTTCTTGTCTCCCACTGTTCTCAACTCTACACCAAATGTTTCTATATCACTTATTTCAGTAACCAGTTCGACTCTGGCAAAGACCCCTTGTTTTGGTTGATAGATCTTAGTCATTTTTATAATTTCTTACCATGGTTTAGAAAGTTTTTATGTCATCTGTTATTGTGAAATCTTATGTCTATACACACACACACACACACACACACACACACACACACACACATATATATATATATATATATATATATATATATAACAATATCAATCCGCAATATGAAATGGGAAAACAAGACTAAGATCTTTCAACCATAACAACCGTAACAAGCGGTCTTCGTCTGTGAAGTGTCATCACATTTGATAAATGATGCGTCACATTTGAATACATATTATAAATCAGTACATGTGTGAATAGTCTGTACTTATCAGAAATTTTTGCTTCAATTTTTTTGCGGTATAATTAAAATTGTTTTAACTTTTAATTTGATTTTTCAATAATTTTGTTTTTTTTATCCTCTTTATGCACTTTAAGTTACCTAAGGGATAACTTCGTAATTTATGTGGAGAGTTCATATCTATGAATTAAGTTTCTGACTTGGATATTGAATTAAGATGAGATTAAGGAGCATTATTTTTAATTTCTAGGTTCATTTATATCTCATCTTATTTGTTGGTACTGGGGAACGATAATGATAACTTAGTTTATCATTTCAATAACCATTTTTTTGCATCTTTGAATTTCATACTTTTATGGTTTTCCGTAAGAGGAAGGACATGAAAATATACTTCTAAATAGAATTATGTTAATTGTAATATTCATGAAACATCTTATATTGTAGCATTACTTGAACACTGAAATGCCTGCAGTCTTATATTTCATATAAACACAAAACAGAGTATATATAAGGGCATAAAGATATTAATGTGCCTCATGTGTTTATTTACAATTATTTTCACTATGGTTTTGAAGTGCATTGAAAAATTTATGTTAAGGTCATATGCCGTAGTTTATCGCAAAGGTACTTCAAATTAACATCATATCTACATAAATAAATAAAGTCGTTAATAAGGAATGAAAGATAATTTTCAACAAATCTGATGAAGGGATACATCTTCTGATTTTCATACCTCATTCTAGTTTTTGATAAGTGAAAATTCATTCATATCTACCTTTCTAAATAGTAGTAGTTTATAATTTCTCAGTCATTCAAGAGGGAAAAAAAGTGAATTTTCCTGTTGAATGCATAATTGCTACCAAAAAATAGGGTTCATCTACAATATAGGGCCCATTATGTGTAAAATATAAATTTGACTCATCAAAGATTGTGGCCTGTAGTGCCACTGTAGTACACATACACACGTACATAATAGAAAAAGAATCATAAAAAGACTTTGGGGATCTCAGTAAATCTTGTAAATCAGTCAAAAAATCCAGATCCAATCGTGAACTTTCACCATCGCTTTTTTATTTACCATCGCTGAACTCTATTTATAGTTAAGTAAAAAAAAATAACATAAATCAATAAAATTTCTTTAAAGGTTTTATAATTTTTTCTCAAATGTTTATATTAAATTTTATACTTAAAATTCGTAAATTTTTATTAAAATTGAATTGACAGGTTTTAAAATATACTTTACAGATTTTACAGTACCTGATAATTTATTATTGATTATTATATTAGGAAATTATAAAATTATATATTAATTTCATAGCAATCTAATTAAAAAAATACTAAGAGGTTTGGCAAAGGTTAAACAACCAATTAATAAAATTTCTGAAGCACGTTTCGATTTTCTGGAAGATGTTCTCTGTGGTGTCGTTGCGTGTTCCTTCTTCCTCTTCTTCCTCTGGTGATACCTTAATCGTTAACTGCAGGTCAAGACCATCTTCTTCTTCGCTCTTTGACTCCAATTCTCTTCTCCCATCAGACTTCTCTGTCGATCCATCAAGTTGATTGAAGTCCTTTCCATCCTCAAGGTATCCTTTATTGTTACTTTCGTTCATTATTTTGTTTTCGTTTGGCATATGATCCTTGTTCTGCTCATTTCTGGATTCCCTATTGTTATTTTCTTTATTTCCTGAATCATCAGCTCTACTCACTTGATTACCTTTCATTTCTGATGATACCTGTTCATTTTTCTCAGTTTTCCAATAGTTTGATTCAGCATATGATTGTTTTTCATTTTCTTCTATCTTCTCACCATTCACAAGTTCATTATCTGGTTTCATAACTTTGTCCTCCTGCGTTTCTGTATTATCAATTTTATTTGAGTTAACTTCTGGTTTTTCTATTTGAGATTCTATATCATCAGGAGGAAATTTATTATCATTCTCTGCATTATCAGTTTCCACATCATATCTCACATAATTCCCCTTCTCTGCATCACCATCATCATCAGGTTTAACAAAATTTATTTCTTCAAACTTTGGTTTACTATTTGAATCCTCTTTACTTTCTACTTCAGATATCTTATCAGAAGCTTGATTTCCCTCATTTTCCTTATCGTTCTGTTCATCAGATTTCCGACTATCCTCCTTTTCTTTTTCCATATTGTTCAAAATGGATTGCAATGACTCTTGGTTTTCTCCCCTTGTTGCTTCACCTTCGTTAATGTTGCCTTTCCTTTTAACTCCTGGCCAGTATGGCGCATTTACTATTACATTTCTAAGATATTCCTCTTCAGCGCTCAGTTTTCCATTGGACTCTTCTCCTTTGTTAATAACCCGGGGAACTTGACTATCACTTGTGTCACCTTCTACTTCCTCATCGATTTCTATCAGAGGTGCAGAAAAAGCTGGAAAACATCAAACAAATAACTTACTGAGTAGAATAAAATATTGCTAAAAATTTAAAGTAAATGTTATACAAATATACATATAATATTAAAATATTGGTGAAAAACTGACATTACTTGCTTATTTTGTCTCAATTTTTCAGTAAACAATTTAATATTTTGTTCAATAATTTTGTTGTTTTTGTGATTCTTTTGATTTTAACTGTTTCATTAATTTTAATAGCACGTCTATGATGCTTTCATGGTAGTAAGATCATTAAAAATATGATCTCTCAAATGTGATTCTTTCCACAAAGTATATACATTAATTAGGAATGATATTAAAAAATGAAATAATATAACTATAAATAAGCAAATAGTCTCTAAACAGTTTTACATAAAAACTGTATAAGCCCTTTCCATCTTATGTTCATGTTATTGAAAAGAGTATCTAATTTATAAAAACCAGTTCAAATATCAGACCTTATTATCTTTATCCCGCTGGTTCATTTTTACTTTTCGTATCCTAGTTTTAGATTTTGTAAACAAGCTAAAAAGAAGATATTTCTTTTATCATTGAGTTGACTTCTTTTATATATTTATAACAACCACAAAGGAAGTGAAATCTTTTAAGTTATTGAAGAGGAGAAAATAATATATCAAGTTGGCATTTAAAATGTCAGGAGTTTTGCACCTCATTTCAGTAACTCTGGATTAATGGCAGTAAAGGAATGTTGATGACTTTGAGGTCATTGAGATATCAATATTTAGGTGGAATTTCCAAAAGAAAGAAGTATGCAAAATACTTTAAAATTTAATATATTAAACTATTGTTCGACTATAATAATGAATTGTTTAAATTATTAAGGAATCTGCAGATTCAAGGAGTTTTTCTTCTAATTCAGGTTATCTATAAGCAATACAACCTGAATGGGCAAAACCCCGCAATAACATGACATTTATAATATTTGGACATTCAAAAAAAAAAAAAAAAAAATCAAAACAAAACAAAAATAGTAATAAACATAAAATAATAAAAAACAAAGTCCAAATAGTAACGAACTCAGTAATAACACTGAAAATACTGATTTAATTTACAATGAATTGTAAATAAATGAGTATCAACTGCAATAGAATTCAGTTTAACTATTTCTATAATATCAAATTGTATATTGTTGAAACAGTTCTAAAAATTGTGTAAAACAAGCTAATTAGCTACCACTAATGTTCGATTATCTCTAGTATAGGTTTATATTTTCTGTTGACCAAAGTTTCATATTTGAAACACATATCTTGCCATGCTCCATGTCAGAAGTATTTCATATTTCATACAAACGGGATAGTTCGTAACTCTGAAACAATACAGACACTCTTAGCAATTCTCATTCCCTTTGAGCAGTTATTATATTGTATATTTTCATTCAAGATTTCAAAAGTAGCTCCTGAATCGGGAAGATTTCTTTCTATATCCCATGAGGTGAACACAGACATTCGTATCCCCACTGCTCTCGCTGTCCAAACATGATTTCTTAGGACCAGTCAATAACATATCTTCAGCGCGTTATCTGTAGCGGCTTTTCTATAAGTCTGGTTAGCAATTTTCTTTCTCATGATTCCCAAATCAGCTTTCATCCATAATATTCCTAGTCATCAGTTTTTGGAACATATATTACTTAACTGGTTCTTAACATTCTACGCTTTTTTTTTAAAAAAAAAACATATGCTTTTGTTTTACGGTAGATTTAAAGAACATATACTGTACGCTGTAACAGTAACCTTCTTTCCACTACTCCGAATGCCTCCTTCTTGAAAAGGCAAGCATTAAAATGCCTTGCAATTTAAAACCATATGATTTCTGCCAACTGCCACTTTTAAATTTATTCGTCCCTCATTCCTATGATATCTTATGTAAACTAGAACTCCGCTTTCAAATTCATTATTCATCTTGTTACCGCCCGTAAATACCTCCAACTCATTATTCTCAATGAATCACTTGCATTAACAGATCTGCGAAGTGTTGAGATCTGTTACTTGTTACGGTTGAAATATCTTAGACTTTTTTCTGATCTCTTACACTGGTTTGGACGTTGCTTTTTATTTCACATGTTTATTGTGATATATATGCATATATATATATATATTATTAAAATAAGCAGCAGCTTCTGCATTGACCAGTTTCTTGTTGACACTCTCTAGTTTTCGTATCACTCTGTGTCAACAAGAAACTGGTCAATGCAGAAGCTGCTGCTTATTTTAATAACATATGCTTAAGGGAAGACCTGCTGCCTTTGTACACAAATATATATATATATACATATATATATATATATATATATATATATATATATATATATATACATTATATATATATATATATATATATATAATATATATATATATATATATTCACTTAATAAACGGAAATACGATCCAAACTGGACACAATAACAGTTCAAAATTGAGGATAGGTACCACACAAAGTAAAGAAACACACTTACAAACTCAAACTTTTGGGCAATTCGTCTTCAGGAGAAATAAGAAAGGGAGACCAAGCACGTAGTAGACGCAAAGGCTAGTAACCCAGTAGATTGAAAGAACATATACGCTTTAACAGTAACCTTCTTTCCCCTACTCCAAATATCTCCTTCTTTGCCTTGCAATTCAAAACCATATGATTTCTGCCAACTGCCAGTTTTAAATTTATTCGTCTCACTTTCTGATGCTATCTTATGAAAACTAGAACTCCGCTTTCAACTTCATTATTCATCTAGTTACTTGCCGTTGCGTCTACAACGTGCTTGATCTCCCTTTCACTTTTCTCCTGAAGAACGATTGCCCGAAAATTTTAGTTTTTAAGTGTTTTTCTTTACTTTGTGAGCTACCTATCCTCAATTTTAATCTGATGTATACATTTCACAGCTGTTTAGCTTCAGGTTGACGACCTTTTTTCTGGTTGACTCCAATTCCCTAGTATTTCTGCGCTGGTCAGGTGATAATCTTTAATATAATTAAAAAAGTAAACAATAAACTTGCCAGAGACATGTATGTACAAAGAAAACAGACAGACACTCTTAGTAAAACAGGGGGACAAAGAAACAAAACTCACATTTCACTATATCACTATTTATAAACTATACTTAACTAATTATTTATTTATGAACTATAAACTATCCTATAATGAGCTTTCAACCTTCCTAGCTAATCCTGCCATTACATATAACATTAATTAATTATTCTAACAAGGCGCTAGTACCGAATACATTAAAAATTAGTCGATAACCTAATCTAAAGCACAGAGGGCTATACCAAGAGCGCCTATGTCTCTGGCAAGTTTATTACCACCAGCCCAGCGCATCTCTAGCAAGATATGCAACCGGAAAAAGGGCGTCAACACTGAAACAGCTGTGAAATACAACACCACATCTTAAAAGAAGGTTTGCTACCATCATACGCTAGTATATCTACTAAGGTATCACATAACCACGTGAAATAACAATCAATTTTCAAACCACAAAATGAAATGGAGTAAAATCCAAAATGACTAAGATCTTTCAGTTGTAACAAGCGGTCTTCCTCTTCAGAGTCAAAAACCCAGCTGACTCATCATTTTGTGGTTTGATCATATTTATATGCGTGTGTGTGTGTGTGTGTGTTTGTGTGTCATATTTTCTTTTTACCTGTCATCAGCAAGCTGTTTATTGCAAAACTAGTATATTAAATATTTATTATAATTCATAATAATGACAGTTAACTGTCTCTTAGTATCTTTTAATGTTTTTACTCATTATTACAATAGCTGAAAATGAATAATTCATTTTAAATATAAATTATAATACTGTTTTACTGTGAATCGAGGTGTATGCATGCATCCAAGTGTTTCTTTCCATGCCAGTGGAACTTATGCAATCGCCCCATGTAACTAAATGTGTTTAACTACTTCTTTGCATAACAAACTATTACAGACCAAAATTATCCCATTCTTCTTAAAAATGATTTAATAAGCGAAATAAATTTTAATGCTACAATTATTCTGAAAGTCTTACAGAGAGTACGCTGTTTGTATGTTTTTTCGTAAAATAACAAAATATAATAGCATTGTCTGTTTTCAACTCCGACAATTGTAGGCTTCGACCCACAGCGCAGCTTTGGGTCTGAAAAGTGCGGTGAACTTATTTCGACCATATTTGAGTTATAAGGCCGGTAACATTAAATGTTTGATTCCATATTCAGTGACGTAGCGACTATTTTTACAACCTGGGGCAGTGAAAAGATCTGCCTTGTCCTTCAAAATTCCAGAATCCTCAAAATATTTATTTTCATGGAATTACAATGAAGGATTTAATTTTACACAGCTGTTATTAGTCCCAGATTTTCATCTTTTTACAGTACTTATAAACATATACAGCCGTCATCAAAGGAAACCATAGATTTTTCAAAACAAAAACTTATAATTCAAATCATAAAAAAAATGTGAAATTAAATTAACTGAAAATACAAAGGAATATAATGAACTTTCAACTCCTTCAAAGAACTTCTTTTAAAAAATTAATTTAAAAATTAAAATAAATATATTTTTAATTTGCAAATATTATACTTGAAAAATCCGTTTAAAAACAGTATTACACATAAAACAAAAAAAAAGTGTTTTTAAAAACTTATTTTCGTATAAAATGTCAAACTTTTTGTTAGTTTTTTGTTTCTTTTTATGTTTACCCCCTGAAAATGCCGCCCCCTGGCATGCACCGCCCGGGGTGGACCGTCCCTACCGCCTCCCACTGGCTATGTCACCCTAAATTTGCACAACATTAACAAAAACCTTGCGTCCTACTTGACCTGCACCGACCGCTTTATGTCCTCTCCGAGGGACTGTGAGCACATGATTTTCTACCTCAAAAATGAAAAATCTATATCTTGTCCAAGAATCCAGCATTCTGGATGCTGGATGGATGCTTTAGTAATTTCATTACTAAAGGCTTGTGCTAAACAATGTGAATAGATTACCATAAACCACATCATTTACAAAAGTCTTTAACATTTATAATGGCTTCTGAAATTTATGGATATATATTTATCATTGTTTAGAAGATTTCAAATCAATAGTTCACATAATCGAGCTCGGACAGCTAAGTCATTATAAACTCGTTTTACAATCTTTAATTTTTTATGGTCATATTTTCTCATAGATGGGTTTTCTAAATGAGTTTTCTAACAATAGTTCAACGAATATTTAATTATTGATTTAGAGTATTTAGAAAGAATGAACAATTTTTAAAGAAGTGCTTATAAGACAATTACTATTGAAGACTTTAAATGATAAGAAAGCTCCATGCATGACTAGCTGCAATTATTTTATTGTTAGTGTCATTTCCTATGTGGTGTGATCAACTGGTACCAAACATCATACGAGTATATCCGTCTGCTATTTATGCTTCGTTATAACAGTTTTTGTTTCTGAAAAGTAAACATAAGCCGATAGTACATTACAACTTGGCCTGTTTTTAAGTGTGATGATATTTCGAGAATATAGGTTAGCTTGCAAGTGACTGTCCAATGAGGGACACATATAGATGAACATTGACCTCTTTTGATACCTCATAATGAACATTCCACAAGGGAGTCCTAAATGTTGCCTTCCTCAACGGTATTGGGGCAGGGATCCTTAATGAGTACCTGACATCGTAAAGGCTGTAAACGGACGGCTTAATAACCTCTCCGAGGTACAACGTGCTCACTTTTTTTAAACTCCTATTTGAAGAAATAGAAGTCCAGAGTGAGAATGAAATCCAGGTCTACCAGCCCTGAGCCGAGCACACAAGCCATTGGGCTTCCTTAGTCCAATTATAAAGAGCTCATTTTCAAAAGTTAAAAGATTCCAAACTTGATTAATGATATCTAAACATGGTTTATATTGTTTAAACAAGGAAAAGAATAATAAGCTTAAAGGAGTACAGGACATGCTATGATTTAAAATAATAACCCGTTAAACACTGTTTTGAAAAAATAACATTTTTCTTCTTTTAGCGCCAGTCCTATAATATATTACATAGAACAATGTAATGATTATTGCAAATACTACAAATGTCGTTAATAACTGGAATAACTTCAATTGTATTTTCCTTTTTGCTCAATAGATCTGAGATTGTCCAAACTGTGCGATATTATCTAAAATTCGACAAATTTTTTGACCACACAGAGTTGATTGCAATTCGGAAGTCATTTAAAAATAAATAAATGTAGGTAACTTAAAATTTCAAAATAATGACTATTTATTTTGTAGAATTGATAGCTCTACTTAGGTAAAGACAACTAAATATAAACGAATTAAATTGATTTGTTGTTTCATTATTTAAAAAAAAAACTTTTTTTTGTGTTTTTATAGAATTCAAATCATTCTGTCTGTTTAAAACTCTTGTAAATTATTTTTAATTTTATATTTTATTTTAAGCTTCAAGAGTTTTCTTTTTTCTGAGATATCCGGGATGATGGGATATCAAAATCTTTCACCCAACTATAACCAAGCGACATTCGTAACCTTCTTAGGCTAGACATACTTGTCACCTCTACCATCACTAAAAGTGGAATAATAAACGATATTATGAAAGAAGGCCTTGGTCTTAATCATCCAATTAAACATATATTATCATTATTGCTTTGTAAATTATATTAATTATTAGTTTAGACCTGTTTATTCATGTTAATATGCAGTTATATTTTAAACATACTTGCGATGAATGTGACTGGAGAAGAGTTAAAATTTGATGGTTCATAGAAGGACAGATTTCGTTAGAGAGGAAAGTTAGTTTAAAGATTTCGATAACAGTTTTCAAGGACACTAGGAGATCAGTCCTGTTTTGAGATGAGTGAAATCAGAAATGATTTTCTAGAAACAGTAAGCACACTATCTTAATGTCACAGAGATAAAGTAGTCATAAACAACATTTATCTTGGATGGATTGTCTTTTTTGAAAAAGATTTTACGAGCATCTCTTTCTCTAAGATAAACAATCGTTAAGTTTCTACAGATCTACTATTTAAACCGGTATCATATAACCCTACAATGTAAGATTTTTTCCGCACTCTCTCAAAACACCTAAATCATATATTTTTCTAGATTACAACAAATCATATTAAAAGCTGAGTATTTTTTTTAAACTAAAAAACATTTGTCACATGCTTTCATCAAAGTTACAGTAGTAATGTCGCTATTAACAATAAGTAATTAGTTATTTCTTAAGGGATTAGAATGCATATGAAGTTATTTTCAAAACCCACGTATCAGATTTTACCTCAGTCTTCTTCTTGTGGGACTTATTTCTAATGTGGAACTAATTTTAGCGAAGAGCAAGACAGGTTTGGTCTATGAGCGCTTTAAATCATACTTGCTGAGGCTGACTTCTTTTGTTCCTCTCTGAGGTATGGCGTGCTCAAGATTTTCTATCTCTTTTGTGAAAAAGTTTTAGCTTATTACAAAAATGTTAACACTGACCTCAAATCTGTATACAACCAACGACAAACACAAACGAACAACATCTTATGATATGAAACTTTATATTGTTATGTAGTATGTGACCAGAAAAACCCTATGAAGAAACATACTCTCCATATTATAGATCCCTATAATCAACAGCTTTTTATGACTAATAACAACCACTGTAAGAATTCTCCATTGGAAGAAATAAATCTTGTGTACGAGTATAAATGTAATTATTGGGATTGTAAAACCCACAAACACTCTTACATTGGAGTAACTACAACTACACTTTCAAGGAGACTCACTACGCACCTGAAATCTGGAGCCCCTAGAAAACACACAGATCAAGTCCATCTTGCTAAGCTAACCAACAAAGTGCTTGTAGAAGGAACAAAAATAATAAAAAAAGAACGAGACCAACATAGACTTATATTAACAGAAGCCATACTTATACAGAAAAAGAAGGGATACATTAATAAACAATTAGAGAATAGTGGAAAAGTATTAAAGCTGTTTAGAACAACTTCAAGTCAGGTAGGACCTCTCCAGGTAGCGTAAGGGCACCCTGGGTCACCAACCCTCACCAATCAGAAAAATAGTTTTAATCCCCCCAACTATCTCAACACATTTTACTTTCCTTACATAATGGAACTATCTGCTTCAAAAATCATTCATGCCTTGATATTGGCTGAGGACAGCAGAAACAAGGAATCATTTAACATGGCGACGATTGGTAATATATACTGTTGATGTAGTAACAAGAACGCTATTTAGAAAACTTGAAAAACTTATAAAAAATCAAGTTTCAGTAAATATGGTCTTCTTTTTAACAATGTTTGTACACAGGAAGGACTGCTACCAAAATTAATATATATATATACTCCGCCGAATTTAATTCTGACGAAGACCACTTGTTACGGTTGAAAGATTTTAGTATTATATCCCTTCCGATATTGCGGTTTGATTATTATATATATATTTCACTTAATAAAACGAAACACAATCCAAACTGGACACAATACGAGTTAAAAATTCAAGAAGAGTAACACACAGAGTAAGGAAACACACTTACAGACCCAAATTTTCGGGTAATGCGTCTTCAGGAGAAATGAGAAAGGGAGACCAAGCACGTTGTAGACGCAACGGCAAGTTATATATATATATATATATACAAAACTATAGTTTATCGGGACTCGGTCAGTTCCTCAGGTTCAAATTAAACTCTCATTGCCTATCAGTATATTGATGATCCCTGCTCTAAATAAACATGAATAATTTAAAATTTAACTCTTTTGATGTAGAAATAACCCTGTAGCGTATAGCCACACTGGGAAAAACTCTACATGTATTCTCCTTAACAGGTTTACCCATCTGAACCCTATCCTAGTGAAAATAACACTCCAAAAAAATTGCATTACCTCTCAGGAATCGTTTTTTTTTTAAATTTTGATCACTTAGGTAGCAAAAGTATAAATTAAGCTGTTTACTTCAACTAAATTCAATTTCAAATACAAAGAGTTATTTTGTTATTTGTTTTGTTTATTCCCACCTTTCAAAAGAACAAATGTTCCTCCTCAGTATAAAACAAAAAAAAGTGTTCTTGATACTGTAAATAATTCAGGAGTTCTTGTAAATAATTTAGCTAACAATGTTCTATCAACATTAACTTCTTGAAATCTGTGAAAGAAGTGTGGATTCAAAGTTTCTATTGAAACTCCTATATTTGTTCATATCGCGTATCTTTTTATGTTTTTTTTTGTGGCCTAGTTAGGGTTAGTACACAAAAGCTGTATTATTAAACACTATTTACTTGAGACTCATTAATTTATTTATAACATGAACTATTTTTTTTCATACTAATGAAAAATATAGTTGCCGAAAAGAATTAGCCTATATACCTGTTGTTGAGCTACTATTAAAATTTGACATTAAACAAAACTCATTTAAAACATTCAAATTAGCTGAAAACTTATTTAAAAAATAAGTGTTTTGTTTTTAGTTCCATGAAACAGTTCAAGCCAAATTTTATGAATTATTTGAGGAGGGGTTGGAGGAAGCTTGTTTATACCTGTTATCCGATCATGAAGAACAGTTCTTCACATTTAAAGTGACGATAAAAAATAAAATTAGAAGCCTTTATAAGTCTCAAGTGAATTACCTGTCGTTAGAGCAGCCAGCAGGAGAAGGATGTGAAGAGTGAGGCGCATGATGTCAAGACGTGATGTCGGACCCAAGTGTCGACAAAACGTGTGATATCTTTCCTACAGAAGCAGCAATATAAATCAATGGCAAGGAGGCTAGAGCGACAAACAACACGTATTGTCGATTCGTCTTTAATGATACCATCTTGGCACTGTTTGACACAATTTTCCTCATTTCTATTTTAATTCTATTTCTTTAGTTCCTGAATCCATAGAATTTGTTAGTCTGTATTTCTGTAAGACTTTGTATGTAGAATCAACCCTGATTCTACTGAGTGACCAAGCTTCATATATCAGTTATTTTATCATGCTTACTGCAGTATTGGGTTTATCATCGATGAAAATCTAGCAATCACATATGTGGGCGGTCTTTACTTTTCCATAAATACACTGCTTCATAAGGTGTACTCCAATCCTCTGATTTTGTTCCCTCATTATGTGAATCATATCTCATCCATTTTTACTGAAACACTTTTTCTCCTAATTTCCAATGATCTCAACATTTTCTAAAATGTCCAAATATCTTTTTATCATCAATATATATAAAATTGGTCCAAGAAAAATAGGTCTAATTAAAGATTTGAGTGTACATTTTGACTTATCATTTGAATTTAAAAGACGTACGAGTGACAGTATTCGTTTCATTTTGTATCAGTATTAGACGTACTATTTTCACACCATTAGCACTTTAAAACTGCAGGTAGTATCGCAGCATTCCTGACGTTAACATAGCGATTAACATCAACATCTCGAATCTTCATTAGAAACACTTCCTTGATGATCTTGAACATTAACGCATTTTGCAGCTGATTTGATTCACCACTTGTACTTTCTCTGTATTATTAGGTTATTTTAATCCGTTATATATACTTAAAAGAGGGTTGGATAGCCCAGTGGCACTAGGTCCAGAGCCTGTACGACGCCAAGTACTCGTTAAAGATCCCTACTCTGAATACACTTAAGTTAGTGACTTAAGCAAAATTTATGACTCTCAATGTAGAATATTCATTGTGGGGTATCATAAAAGGTGAATGTTGGCTTATTTGTGTTCTCTCGTAGGACTGCACTGCAACCTAACTTAACCAAACCTATATTTTCTAAGTCTCTATGATTTCTCCTTAGTCTCTAAATGATTAAATGTATTTCACTGAAATACTTAAACGCATTACTTTCAATATCTATGCATTTATTTTTAGTTTGTGCATTAATCATAATCAAAAATAAAGAAACTATTAATTAGTGATTAAACTTCTGAATATAGTTCAATATTATATTGAAGGTTCAATATTGATATTTATATTGAATATTAATATTATTTAATATTATATTGATAGTAAAATTTTGAAAGTTTAACTAATTCTTTTGTATTCAATTTGTCATTCAGGTATAGTGACGGCAGGTAGTTCATGGTAAAACAGACGTTTAAAAAAATAGTTCTATGTGAATAACCAGGTAAAATACTTGTGAAGGCTAGGTTGTCCCAAGAGGATACAACATAACGATCTTTCTATTGGGAGTCCTGCATTTTGCCTAACACTAGTGTATTTAGAGTAGGGATTTTTAACGTTTGGCTGACGGCTTAACGTCCTGTTTGAGAGATAACATACTCAGATTTTTTCACCTATTAAATGAGTAAATTGAAGGACTGAGTATTAGACTCTGTATATACCAGTCCAGAGGCAAGCACTCAAGCCACTGGGCTACCAAGTATTCTCAAATACTTGTGGATGCAGTTGTGGAGACAAGCCTAAGTTTGTTATGGTTAGAAGATTTTACGTCAGTTAGGTACTGTGATGAAATCATAGTAAACAGGTTCTCTGTCATCCCAAAAATAATATAATTATTTGCTCTTTGTAGATGAGACACGTTCAGTTACCTCTTTTTATTCAATTATTTTAAACATCTTGAATCTTATTACTAAAATTAAGGATTTTTAACTTAACTAATGTATTCTTGATTGATTGATTGGTTTATTGTCAAATGATAATTATTTTTTATGAACATGCCTATTCTAATTACTATTAATGCGATTGAATGCAATTACATCAATTACATGTATTTTTTATGTAATTGATAGTAATTACTATCAAGTTTTGTAGTTTGAGTAGTCTTTTGCAACACTAATTAAAAATAATTCTTCTTTCTTTTTTCAAGAGTTTCAAATCAATATTTTTTATATATTAAAATTAAACACGCTTATCATATTTAATAACACTACAGTAATAATACCAAGAAATACACCATAATTTTTTTATATAATTATTATTATTTTCATAATTTTAAAAATTTGTAAGATTTTTCATGATGCATGTTTAAAATAATCAGAAATATGTATCTGATACATTTTTGACAGTTATTTCATTGATTACACACAATTTATAGCATTTTGGTTAACAGTTCTGGGTTTCAAATTTAATATTCAATATATAAGGTTTATTTTAATGAAACTATGTAGGTATTGGTTTTTTTTATAGGATTTTATAGGAATGAACACTAAAAACGCAGGCATCAAAACTGAGGTTAGATATTATTTTTTATTGCTTAAACCGATCCCCTAGTGGGTGATAACGTCAGCTGTTTACCGACTTTTTGTTTGATCGGTGATTCTACAGATTCTACATTGAGAATCCTAAATTTTGCCTAACTCAAGTGCATTTCGAATAGGGATCTATAACGAGTACGTGATATCGTACAGGCTCGGGACTGACGGCTTAATGTCCTCTCCGAAGGACTACGTATTCAGATTTATTCACCTCCCGGGTGAATAAAAGTATCTTAATTTCATTAGAAAGGTATCTATAATTTCATTTTAAATTATTAAACAAAATTATAATATGATTGTAAATATTACAGTTCAGTTGCATCCAGACTTTGGTTTCCAGTCTTTTATAAAACCAAATAAGTAAACTAACTGTAAATTAATAACATGAAACTGACAAAATTATATATGAAGAACATAAAAGCTCTGAATGCAATGAATATGAATTCGCTCTTAGAAGAAACTACTTACGGATCTCTGAAATAGTTGATTGTTTTGTATATATACAATAATTATCTGTTGTATCCAGCGTCGCTTGGGATTTAATGTATGAAAAGTCTAGTGCACAGCTCTTATCTGTAATCGAAAAAGAGGGGTGGGGGATTGGAACTCATCCAGACATGCCAACCTCACCGACTAAAATGTAATGTCTGATAAATAAAGGAACTATAATTTTCTTTACATTAAATCAAAACAATGTTGTTTTCTTTATCAAAGAAAATAAATTTCTTTTCTTATAAAACAATTATGGATCAACTTATTAAAATGCCAATTCAGATCTACATTTAAATTTAAAATTGGATGAGTGTTTTTGTTGGAAGATATATTATGATTGATTATTGATGCTTTCATTCTCAGGTCTTACTTCTGTAATATAAGGGTTCCATAGCGGGAAAGTAATATTTCCCGTATATTTGTATTATGATGTCACCCTCCTCCACTTGAAAATAGTAAAATACTACCTAAATAAGTGACATTGCCTAAGAAACAATTTCGTGATTTTAACGATTCTTAGTGAATTGTTTACAACTTCTGATACAAGTGTAAGGTAAAAGCATTCGTGTAAAAGATAACATGGGGCTGTCTCTCCAAATTCAGGCTTAGTTTTGCCAACCTCCTCTTACTTTTCTCTCTCAGACCGAGGGGACGAAATCTCTTGAAGTGAGTGTTTAAAAGCAGTAACATCACAATCAAAACATTTGCTTAATTTACACATTTCGACTCGACACGCCAACATATTTTGTGCGTCGTGGTAATTATTCGTTTAGTGCAACTTGGAGGTTTTGTCTGTCTTTTACTTAGGTATAATCTAAGTGCTCTAACTTTCCTATCTTAGGGTATTAGTTGGTATACCAGCTAGAACAATCCAAACAAATATGAGTTTTCCATTTAATTATTATAATTAGCCAATTTTATACTCTGCTTCCAGAGTTTTTATCACACAGTCAATTCTGACGTCACATGGGAAAATTTTTTAAGGTTTTTGGAAAATGAATATTTTATGACGGTACTCTGAAAGTTTTTCACAGTTTTAAAGCATGAATAGGTTGTCGAAGATTTGCTTTGAATTCTTCTGTTTCTGTTAATATTAGTTTTTTTTTAAAAAAAAAATCCTTGAGAATCTATATTTTTACGTAAAGCATTTAATTAGAATTTGCGACCTTCTTTCAACTTGCTTTTATTATGTGATCTAACCTCTACATTTTACAATTAACTTTCTCCAAAGAAAGTAGTTTACGATTTGAATAATAATGATGTGAATTGGCTGAAACTTTTCTCTTCTAGAAAACTTTTAAAAATTAGTATTATTTAGACATCTATTGAGTTATATTCGAAAAAAGTTGTTTTTTACTTTGTGAAGCAGCATTTTCCGCAATGAAGTCGATTAATCCAAAGAGAGGAATCGACTTGATCAAACATCTCTCGAAGCCTGCCTTCGTTTAGCCTTAACCTCAGTTGACATTGACACAAAGGAGCTGGCTTCCAAAATGCGCGCAAACCCATCCCACTGAATGTAAATCATATATTTAATAACAGTATCCCTGATGTAAATTATTGCCAATTTAAATTAATAATATTATGGTAGTACCACGAAGGTGTTAGTAATGTTGTGGAAGCAATATACCAGCTTGTATAGTATATAATTATACAATTATTCAATTTAGAAGATGTTTTACGTAATTAAGAGATAAGTATTAGATGGTGTATCTTTACATAACGTTAAGCTGATTTTGTTGGTGAAATACATCTAAATCTAATGAGTTTTTTGGTAAAGTTTTGTCATTTTTAAGAAAGGGTTTGTTGCGTGGTTGTTGGGAAATCGACTCTGGTCGCTAGTTGCCATTCCTTTAAGCTAATGCCTGTTATTTGCAAATCCTCCATATAATCAAGGACCAGTCGACGACCATCGCTATTACACAATACGACTTTTTCTTTCACAGTCCTGATGAGATAAAACTTTCACATGCCTTTAAGAAAATCTTCATTCATAGTGTTGACGATGTTGGCATCCGAATGCAGCTCTCAGCTGCTTCGTGCCGTGTCATTCACAGCGCTTGTGCTTCTCTGGTAGCGGCTCACAGTCCCGTTAGATAGACGCTATACCATGTTATGTCTAAAACTGCTCTTCGTCATATTATACTTTAGAAATTTTAATTCCTGCGATTTTAATATCTACCAGTTTTGTTGAGGACATCTAAAATATATTTTTAGTTTAAAAATGTGTAAATATTTATAAGTATTTCTCCTAATATTGTTATTATTTTTAGTCATCAAAAAACCATTTTCTGAAAACAGAAAATGTACCGTTACAGTCCTATGGTTAATCTAATTTTGAGAAAAAATATTTCATATCATTCTCCACATAATTTTCTATTTTTAGGTATATTTTTATTTTGATCCATCAAATTGTATGGCTTGTATCATTCTCACAAACTTTCGGATTGAATTATAAGCCAAAATTTTCACATTTTATTGAAAAAAATGTTCTTGTTGTTTTAAAAATTTGAGTATATTTTTCGTTTATTCTCTTTGCTAATATTTCAAGACTCTAGAATTTAGGGGAAAAAATGTTGTCTAAAAACAAATTTTGGAAAAAAAGGTGACTTTCACATCATGTATAATAGCTCCCAAACAATAGAGCACATCTACACCATTTTTGTGTAAAATATAAATTTGATCCATTAAATGATTCTGAACCGTAGAGCAGCGTAAAAATTAAGAATGAAACAAGTTTAAATAAGTTGAATCTCTTATGGACATCGGAAAACAAGGGAATACTGGGGAATGAGTCAAGAGGCCGTTTAGAAATGGCTGGGGCTAAACAAACTCTGTGGTCTCCAGCATTTTTACACTCCACACTCAGTGCACTTCGCAGGAGAACAATTGATGAATGCATGAACAAGAAATCAGGCAACAGGTGGTTAGATCAACCGAGTCTAATTTATTTTTAAAAACCCCAATCCAACTGAACTTACATTTATAAGAAATTACATATCCCTTTGAGAAGGATTAAAAATTATGTGTAACATCTATCGGGACTTTGTTGCCTTAACAATTAATTATGCAAGCTATAATTAACACCATACGAATAATTTAGACTCTGTCTTAAAGGTGGTAACCATTGGTCACATTCTACCTAATGAAAGATAATTGCATTCAAGAAGATAACAACTTTCAACAATTCATACGTAAAAGAATAGATTGAGAAAGACTTCCCCAGGGACAATTATGATGCAGTTCATTAAACAACTAAAGTCTGAAATTAAAATTAGACAATAGATAATAGAATACACAATTTCAATGCCACAGAATGAACGAGCACGAGGAAAGTCAGACCTCATTATAATAACAATCCATGTCAGATTGATCAATGATTTCAAGCTTCTATAACTCATGAAATGGCTATTAGCAAATTTAGACAAATTATGTTATTATTAATTATCTATGATATTGATATTACATCTGTACAACAACTACATTAAAATATAACCAAAAATCAATTGGTTATTGATAAGTTATCAAATTATATTTACTTATGATAGAGTTGAGTGTAGACCACTCCACAAGTTTTGTATTCAGCAAGCATGAAAACATCGTGCAGACCGAAAAGCCGTTGGTTCGAGGCACTCATCAAAGGTCTCTTGTTTAAACAGACGTGAGTAAGGCAAGCTTTAGGATTCATCATGTAGAATCAGCTCGGTAAAGCGGCAGTCAGATGTTAATATTGGAGACAAAACAATAAACGACACTGCTCACCCTTGAAGAGCACGCTAACAAATTATTATAATTAAATTATTGATTTTTTTAATCATTTAATTTGATTAAAATAAATGTTAATCATTTTAATTTAGGCATTTAAATTTCATGATATTGTTGAATCTTTGTAAACAACTTTTAAAACTTGATTCATTAAAGAATAAAATGGTATGTAAAATTAAATGTAATGCAAGCAATTTTGTTTTTCTTGTTTATCAATTTTAATGCATTACAAAAAAATGAAATAGTTATTTTATATGTAACTTAGTTTTAATGTAATTAATTTAATTTAATTCGATTCGAATATATTTCAGTCAAATACAGGTAAACCGGCTAATGCAATGTTGACTGCATTATAAATTACAGACTGATAGTGTGCTTATCTATTTTGTGTCCTTCTAGTGAATTTTGAATGTTCTTTGTCTGGTTTGTATTCTTTTGCAATTTTTAATAGAATATATGTAAATGTAGGTCATATTATGTGAATAAGTGCATTTAGTTAGATCAGTAATTTAGAATTCCTTAAGGAAATATACATTGACATTTTTTTAATGATTCTTGGCGTTATTATTATTGTCAAGACGTTTCATTTGTTATCAAATCCGAAAGGTATCATAAATTAAAACCTATCTTTATGAATTCCAAGTTATATCTTGTTTCTCGTAGTTTTCTTAATTATAAATACAATAAAATAGGTGGCCTCACAGAGGACGGAGTCAACAATTTGTAACATTTTTGGAGATACAAACAACAACTTTCCAATGAAATATATTTATAATCAAATAATTTAAAGTGAAATGTTCCACCTATAGTTACAGCTGTAAGCTCTCTAATTTAAGTTCAAAATATAAATAACAATTGCAATGGTCCGTTACTTTTGTACCATCACCGATTGAATTTAAAATACTATTATTAAAATTAAAAACAATATAAGGCATAAATATTTGTTAGTAGTCAAAATGCAACTGAGCACACAATTTTGCCAAATTACTAAAATCATTTCAGTTAATGATAACCGACATCATTTTGTTCCATAAATGAAGAAATTCATTTAAATGTTTAGTTTTCAATTGGTCTAGCATTCAATATAATAATTTGAAGGTTTATCACTACTACTATTTTAGATTTCGTATTACTAATCATCTAAAGAATCATCAAATTTTATAAAGTTTACATTTATTAATAAAAATCTGTGTAATTTCCTAATCACACAAAAGCGATGGGCTATACAAAGATTGAAAATATTAATAGGCTTCAGACTTTGTAAAATAAAAAAAATATGAAATAGTTTATTTCTATTACATAGGTCTCCAATATTTACAACAGTTTTATAAATATAAAGTAAATAATTGCTTATTTATAAAATGTGCAATTTACTATTGATGAAACAGAGTAATTAAAGAAAAGAATTATTTCTAGTTGTCATTTAATTTTAATAGTTTGTGATCCTCAAGTTATTATTCGTATTCATATCTTCTGTGAGTGCTGGTATGATTCTTTTTATGTTTAAACTCTTTACCTGTTGCACTGTTTGTTAGGTAATAATAATAATCAGAATATAAGTTGTCCTTAATTAGAAGAACTCTGTTCTGTTGTATTCACTTCCAACTGTGAGAAGAATATTACATAGTACTTTATGCTATCCAGTATGTTTGAGTGGTTAAAATCGTTTTAATAATTTTGTGAAATGAAACAGATAACTCTGTCTGTTTGTTATGAATAACTTCATGCTTTCCAAACAGATGATGGTCTATAGTAATAACGCTAATGAAAGTATAATGTATAATAAAGTATAATGGAAATATAATTATTAATATGTCTTCAATTTTTATTGAATCTGTAGTTCAATTATAGTACTAACCTGTTTGGGAGGTTTACAATTCCTGTTAAGCGGGTGTATCCCAAATCTTAAATATAATTTCAAGAACAAAATAATTTAGTCGACTATGATAATAGATCATATAAAGATTCCATCCTATATTGTAACTAAAATAATTATCCTGAGTTCCATAATAAATGTACTAATTTGAGTTGAATATGTGTGAATTAACTCAACTTATAAAGATGAGTGGAAATCATTGTAAATCTTTCTTTGTTTCCAGAAGACCCTTCGATAATGTTAAGATAAGCCTACTAATAAAGTGACTTCAGATCAACAGTCTTAACTAAAATATTTTATCAATACTGGCAAGGTAAGAAGTTTTGAGATTAAATGACTCTTTTCATATCTTTAAAATATACTTCATTAAGTTTTATTTTAACTGTAAACCTTAGAGTTATTTTGGATTTGTGTAGATTATAAATCCATATAACTGTTCACTTTATTTATGGATACATTAGTGTCTGCAAATCTTTAGTATTCAGGAATGCTTCCTTTATCATTTATTGTTACACTTTAAAGTCATACAATATGTCTAAAGCTCTGATATATTATCAATATATTAGAAACTGCTTTGCAGGAATATTTTTTAATCTTACAGATATTACAATCAAAATGATATGATTGATTTGGAAACTTTATGATTACATGTCCATGATTTTTTTATTTATTTCCAGTGATTGTGCACTACAAATTAATTCCATTATTTTCTATTATGTTGATACCTAGTTATGTTATTTAACACATTATCAACTGAATTTCATTGTTCACAACTTGAGCATCAAGTACAAGCAGTTATTTCTTATAAAGTATGAAAAGCAATGTAATTTATGGTTTCACTACTGCTAAAATATTTCTTGGGTTTTTTAGTACCATTTGTTTGAACAAATGGCTTTGATCATTTTGTATATTAATACTTATTTAATGACTCTTAAATAACCAAAATGGAGGCATTAAAAAAAATGAGTAAATAATATATTATAGCATTTCAACTGTCTCTGTTCAATTTATTAAGGTTATTACTCCTTGCAAACATAAATACTGTATTTCAATAATAATACTGTTATATTATATACTGTAATAATAATAATTCCTCCCAAATCAATTGATTAACTCAATTACCATAACTTAATCGTCTCTGTATATCATTCTTGTGAAGCAAGTTTCGTTCGGTATACAAGAATTTCAAACTTTACATCCATACACATCAACTTTAAGAAATAGATTTGTGATTGAAAAGAATACTTGTTTGGTAAATTTGCGTTTATACTGAAATTGCAGATGGACTACTTCATGTATCCAATTGTGAAAACCAAAAGCAAGAAAGTAAATAATAAACAGAATCCCTTTTATCAGATCTATATTTAAAGGAATTGAAACTGCTTTTAAGTAGCTAATGGAAATTACCATTCAAATCTTAACTCTCATGAACTAAATAAAGGTTGTTATGCTTGAAGTAAATTTATAACTTTATTTTTGGTAAAATCACTAAGTCATAGAAAAAGTAATCTTGAAAGCTTTTTAAGAGAAATAAATTTGGCAACTTTTTTCTTTTTTAAAATAAAAAACAAAATATTAACGATATTAACATTTAGTTTTTATTTGTTTTGCAACTATTTTCGGTTTACAGACGGTTTCAGGGCTTTTTCTTTGTTTAATCAAGTTAAAATGATTTCAATAATGATCACTTATCAGTAGTTTCAGCATGCTAGAAAGCACCTGAATCCTTGATCTTTGTTTTTATCTAATATTTGTCATTTAAATATTCAAAATTAAAAATCACAGTTGCTCATTGAAATTGAGCATACCTTGAATTATTCGAACTCAAAACCTTAAAGTATTATTATTATTCTAAACCTTAGAGTTATATTATTATGCTAAACCTTAGAGTCATATTGGAATTACATAGATTATAAATCCATATAACTGTTCTCTTTATTTATGGATATATTAGTGGCAAATCTTTAGCATTCAGGAACTTTTACCTTATGAGTTATTGTTACTCTTTGATGTTTTAATCTAACCTATTTTGAAATTACATTCTACATTATTTAATAGTGCTTTTTCTACTGTATTTATTGGACATTGATGTGCCTAATAAATCACAACTGTAATTGATGAGTACCAAACTCTAGTAAAAAAACTACTCAGTCAATAATTTTCATTTTCGGTAAAATAACAATTTCTTTTAACCGTATGGGAGTATACATTTTTATACAACTGATGCCCTTAAATTTATGCTTCAAAAGATTATGTATTTTTGTAGAATATACAATATTCATTTTTCTTGTTTAAATTATTTAAAAAATTTTTTGTGTTTTTTGATAACATTGAATCAAAGAATGAATTACACTTCTTTCATTCCTTGAACTTTAAATTGCCTCTTTCTTAATAAAATTACCAAAGGGAGAGGAATCTTAAGGAACTTTTAACATCTTGAACAACTTAAACTGAAAGTCGAGCAGCTAATCATTCCTTATGCCGAAATGCTTGTCATTGTAGTTTATTAAGGTTAATTACTTTTGCAAACTTAAATACTGTATTTTAATTATTCACGTGGAATCCATCCAACTTTCGATGATTAATAAATCATTCTTAAATAATATATTATAATAATATAATTTCTTCCAAATATATAATTCTAAATATGTGTAGATGCAAAAACTGAATATTTTCAGAATTTTTCAGTTATAAATATACTTTATTGTTTAAGGTTAAGATAAAAATGTATGATATAATAACTATGTATATATAGTTAAAAAATTTAAAAAAAATTGATTTAAGAATAGAAGAAATTAAATATTATGCCCGATTCCAGATATCCATGTAAAATAAAAATATCCAATGATAATAATTTTGACGTACTATTTTTTTTTTAAAAATGAAAGAAAATAATTTATAAGTTATTAGAAGACTAATTTACTTGATAACCGAGATTATGAAAACAGAAAATTACCCTTTATTTGCACTATCTGTTATTAATATGTTGTTTGGATTTATTAAAACTAATATTATGTTTACATTTTTATAAACTACTACATTAATAACATATTATTCCACAAGAAGTCATACTGATATAATAAATCAAAAGCAATCCATTTTACACAGAAAGGGTAGTGGAAGATGATATTAAATTAAAAGAATAGAGGATTGCGTTGAGAACAACTCTTCATAACATATTAATACATCCATAGCAATGTTATTACTGTAGACTCGATTGTAGATTTGTTTGGCATTTGAACAGATTCAAAGAATTTTGAGTCACTATTGTGTCTGGAAATCGTTAAAATGTATTTTTGACTAGAAATAATGTCAGAATCACAAACAATATGAATTACCTTCTACTCTACTTGAACATCTAGCCTTTTAACACAAATAAATTGTCTTTTTTTGTTTTGAAAGTCAAAGAAAAAATATTAAAATTTACATTTTATTTTTGGTTTGGAGACAGTAAAACTATTTGTTTTTTTATAATAAATTTAAAATAATTGAATTATTGAAAATTGTGTTATTTGAATAATAATGAATGATATATCTACTATAATATGAATTCATATCTACACTGTGAATTTCAGACTAAATGCCAAATTGCAAAAAGTATTTTTAACTCATTTTGATTCTTTACCAATATTTTTGTAGGAGTGGAAATCGAGTAGTTTAACTTAAATATATTAATTAATTATCATGTATGTATTCTGTAGAGGAAAGAGAATTTTATTTTTTTTTTTTTAGAATTTTCCTTTTAAGGTTAGACTTAATAAAACTTTGCAGATATTAATATATCTGCAAGGATTCCTATAAAGACTAATTCTAATTGTTTAGATATTATTGAACTGTTCACCCCACCTCTATTGTTCAAATATGTTAAAATGTTCCACCTGTTCCAGCCTGTTTGTGCCTTTCATAAGCACCATTATAAACCAAAGGATTTTAATAGCAGTTTAAGAGCTTTTGAGGCACTAGTTTCTACCTGAGTGTAAACATATGCATTTCAAAATTATATTGATCAAACCTGAGTAATTATTATTGCCAAAAGGACATAGGGTTACTTGTAGGGTTTTAATAATTGTTTTCCTTCTTGAAATTTCCTTGGCACACTGATTTATATTACATTTGGATGAAAAAAGAGCATATTTAATGGCAGATCCTTCAATTGTTTAAATTCTGATAATTTATTTTGTTCTTATTATAGATATATTAAACAATCTGAAGAATCTTTTTAATTTTAGTCTATATTTGATTTTAAATAATTAACCAAATATTATTCTATAGGCACCTTTAATAAGTAAATGTTTTATATATTCTGTCAGAAATAACAGGAAACTTCCCTTGCTCAAAAGTAGTATTATGTAAGTGACATGAATAAATTCAGTCATTTTGATTAAAATTTTTATATAATCAATCGGAGTTTTATAATAAAAATAGATTTATATTTCGATTTCTGATAATCATCTTTAAAAATAGAACTATTTTTAATAACTAAAATATTTATGATTCACTTACGTAATTCTTACCAATTTAATCATATAATTATTTTATTTAAATTAATTTTAAAATTCCTTATTTTTTGATTTAAATTATTTAATTATAGTTAATCATATTAATTACATTTTTTAAACTTTCTACAAATTATTTATATTTTTTATATTTTTCATCATAAAACACTTTTATAGTTTCAGAGATGCTTCTACTAAAAAACTTGACAAAAGATTTAATAGTTATTTCCCTATTATATTCTTCATTCACCATATTATTCCATTGCTTCACAGGCATTTTTTTAGAGCTATCACTATGAATAAACAACTTGTTCTGTTATAAGACATACAAGGAAAGTATATATCATTTTTAATATCTCCGTTATTCATAATAACACTTAACTATAGTTAGTACTATATTTCATCGATTTAAAAATGACAGTCCCTCTTTGAAGTTATTTCATTTCATGTTTTTGCAGGGATAAACACAGCATACTGCCATATTTCTTACTTTTTGGTCACTTTCAATACAGTAAAAGGTTTACTTTTACACTTTGTATGACTTCCAGTTCAATATATATTTATTGTTCAATAAACATATATTGAACATATACAATCTTCAATAGTTTTCGACTACTAACTTCTGTCGGATTGTATTATGACAAGTCGGTTGAATGCTTTTCTGTTAAATATTTCTAATATATATCAATACCTCAAATCTGTATTATGATCAACGAATATTTTATTATTCATTTTTAAGTAACTAATCATTATTTTCTCTAACAAAACGTACTGTACTAACCCAAATAATAATTTAAATCAAATAAAATACCCAATTTAAATTAATTATACAAAAATAGTACTATATTGCGCATATTGAAACTAACTTTAAGATGCAATTAACATTGAATTTGCTGAAACTTTAAAAAAAATTATTTGCCTTATCTGTTTATCTATTAACTTCCAGGTTTTTATTAATATTTTTTGTTTATTTATAGTCACAGGGACTAATTTAAATGTATATTAGAGTTTTGAAGAGAAATTATATGCTAAGAAATGATATAATGTATATGAATACGACTGGCTCAGAAGGGAGCAGACTGTCTTGTTAGAGACAGCTCTAGGAATTTATACTCTGAAGAAGTCCCTAATTACGATGGATTGAATTCGTATGAAGAACACTAGTGTGCAGACCTAGTCAAATGGACATCTCTGTCTTATACAGGTTTATTGTTCATACCTTCATCTTCTTCGAAGAATCCTACAAAAATAATTCACTTTTATTGTTTTACTTTTGAACTTTTTCTTTTGATGTTTTGAAAACTTCACGTCTCGTATGGGATTGACGTAATAATCGAATAGTCAGTATTTGATTACTCCTTTCCATTGTTTCTGAATTGAAGCTCTGCACAATACTTTGGGTATAACCATACATTTTCAATTACCTTCCTGTTATTTAACTACTGTTCTCTACAAGTTATTTAAATAAATTTTAGGCTAAAAAAAATACTGCATTTTAATAAACTAGATAAATAATTTAAATAATTTAAAAAGAATAATAATTTAAATCCATAATAGGGATATAATTAATGATATAATTTTTTTTTATTTTACATAGACACAACAATGTAACAATGTAAATGTAACATTACCAGTGACAATTATGTAAGAAATATATACATTTGCACATGGAGGCAGGAGGGAAGAAATAATCCAGTAATTACACTTCCTGGCGTGAAAAATAAGTTATAAAACATAGATTAAATTTATAAGTCACTAGAGTAATTCGCGCCAATAAGTCTCTTGGCCACTTTCTCTTCAGGCGCCTTTGAGGATTTCCTGGGATATTTGTTGAGGAGATGTTTAAGACTAAGGGATTATTATTGCTAAAAAGATTTTTGTGAAAGGCTTTGTAACGAGATATTGTCACTTGATGAACTGTTGAAATCCTGAGGTCTGAATAGATTGTTTGATTTGGTATGTAAAAAGGACAATGAAGAATTTTTCTAAGAATTTTTGAGTAGTTGTATCCTCTGGGCATTGCTAGATTTTGTTGCTCCCCATATTTCAATACCGTAAGTCCAAATAGGCATAATCATAGATTTGTACAGTAATAGTTTATTGACAGTTGTTAATTTTGAACGATTATCAAGTAAGTGAATTTCATGTTCTTTTCATGATATAATTTAATAAAGAGATATTTATTAAAGATATAAAAAGCTATACCATATTATGGGGCTCTTATTATGTGACATCTTACTTTTGGCAATAATAATTACTCATGTTTAATCAATATAATTTTGAAATGCATATGTTTATACTCAGGTGTAAACCTAATGTTGCCTCATTAATTAGCTCATTAAAACATTGTACTTAAATAAATGAAAAATAATGACTACATAAAAAGATTTTCTTGATTTCATTCAATATAGTCAAGTGGTAGCCTCTGTTTGTTCGTTTGAATGAATGTTCGTTGCCCAACTCCTACCATGGATTCAGAGGCTAGACACAACCCATAGTACTTGTATAAGGATATTTTCTATCCCATGATAAAGATAAAAATATCGTCATATTATTGATGCATGGGTATTAAATATCTTATTATTTGTGCACACTTTGATACTTGGTTGGTGCTATACAAAGTTTTAGAATACTATTTGTGTTTACAAATACATATCCAAATGCAAGTAAAAGGAAAATGAAAAGCATAAAAAGGAGAAGTAAGACCCTGAACAGCCTGTGGCGATGAACACAAATGGCTGGGAGCTTCTATGCAGGGACCTGGCCTGCAGTGCAATAGTGACTCCTGATAACAAAAAACAGTTAGTTTACAGAGTTTCACTATAAAAAAAACACTACAAAGAAGAGTATCAAGTTTTTCTTATGGCTGAAACGATATTAATATCAAAAACCCTCTCTGTCTTACACAGGTGTTTTGTTCATACTTCCACTTTCTTCGAAGAACGCTACAAAAATAATTCACTTTTATTGTTACCATTGAACTTTCCTTTTCATTTTATCACAAATTCAGGTTTTTTATGAGATTGACGTGATAGTTGAATAGCCAGTATTTGATTACTCCTTTGCTTTGTATGTGATTAGACGCTGTGCACAAGACTTCGGTTACAACCATACTTTTTCAATTACCTTCCTATTATTCATCTACTGTTCTCTACAAGTTATCTAAATAAATTTTAGGGTAAAAAAGACTGTATTCAATAAGTTAGAGATATAACTTGAAGCTTGCTTCTCAATTACTCAGTAGTGGGTGACTTGAGTAGACTAGGATTGCAAGAATGATGAAGTATAAAATGTTAATATTAAACTTATATATATATATATATATATATATAAGATATAGATTTGGTCAATTTTTGTTCAAAATCAAACTTTCAATGCTAACTTTTTGGTTTTATTTTAAAGACTTTTTATAGGCATAAGTAAGAATTTTTTTAAAATAAAAAGTAAATTTTTATATAAAGGAATTAAAATTTTGCAGTTTTAGGCTCTGACATACTACAAACCGTTATTCTTTTCATTACACTGAATTCAGTTGAAGATATTTAAATTATCATCATTTTTGAGTAAAATAATAGTATATTTCATGTAAGTATTTCTTATGTTTTTCATGAGACACATTAATTTTACTGTTGAAATAAAGTAAATATAATAGGTACTAAAGTACCTAGTACCAGCTAGATGTTTTGTGCACCAGTAAAAGAACACCAGGCGTATACTAAAACAACAGCTTAATTTCAGTCATTTAGCAAACTCCATTCTGTAAATGTTCTTTCTTTTTTATTAAAAAAAATTATTTATATAATTAATATTAGTAAAAGTCAAACTTATTAAATCTTTTAACATTTATTTTTAAGAAAGTAGAATTTATTTTGGTAAAACAACTACATGGTGTGCGAACAAACATCACGAGACGTTATAATATGTTGTAGTCCTCATTTGTGTGACATTCTACTTGGTAGTCAACTATTTCAGTCGTTTGCTCAAAATTTCAGTCTTCAGACTAGGTATCAATAAGCGATAGACGTGTACAAGACATGAAAGGTGTCTGTACTAATCAGGCTATTTGAATCGCAGAATCAGTATTACCTTCAAAGGTGCATGCTTTCCTACCTAAAACCTATAACTAAATCAAATAACGATAAAAGAATCCCGTTGTGAAAGGTTACGTCAAGTCGTGAAGAGAACGTCTCATTTAAAGAGATAATGTGCAAGGCCTCGACAGCCATTGCGGGCTTCATGACACACAAGGATTAAGGGCACTATTCCAAGTTGCAAAACATATAAATATTACTGCACAAAAATAACCCTTTTAATGTCATATTTTTTCATTAAAATAATCTTATTTGTCTCGCCAGAGAGCTTTGCATGTATAAGAAAATCTTTGTGATAGAAATTGTTTGTATAATTTTATTTACCACTTCTTTATCCAACTTCTACTAAATCTATTTAATGCCATATCGCAGGTACAGATCTTGTGATGATTACACCAAAATAAATCCAGAAAGCTCCAACGTTTTAACATTAACACAGATACTTCAGTAGTTGAATATTTATTGCACAACTTTAAACTAAATCAATGAATATTTAAAAATTTGCAGTCAACCTTTTTTATACAATGTTTGCTCATTGTAGCAAACTTTAGTGATTTGGCTGGGTAAGGTAATCCAAAGCTAGTGTTCTAAGATTTCTAACTGAATTACTGCTATGGTATTGGAAGAATTAAACGCTGTCGTTTCCAATAAGTGGATAAGTGGTCCACCCGAGTGATTATGACAGGCGAAGTTCAAAAGATTTTCAGCTGGATGGTGATGACAGTGAAGTTAAAGTACCTGGACCTGACAACAAACGTTCTTACAAAGCAAAGGTTCCCCCACCGTCCATCTCCTGTCCTCATAGGTGGCTAGGCAGTTAAATATCTAGGTGTTATTTTAAACTGCACGGAAATATTCAAGCAGCACTTTACACTAAATCTAAGTTAGGATTTTTCCCTAGGTACGATCTAATTCTTTTCTTAAATCACAGGGTATTCCATACAGAGTGAAGGGTTTTGTCTAAAATGTTGTTATTTCTTGAACCATAACTATGATTGAGCTCATTCGACGACCTGACACTAAAGTTCCAAGAATAAATATGCCCCGTTTAACCAGGACTCCTTTTTACGCCTGAAATGGATTGAGGATATGAACTACATATTTGTGGATATACATCGAGATTTGAGAAGGGAGGTTATTAGATACTTCATAATTTGACTTATAACCAATGCAGAAGAAAAATTACCCTACTAAATATTCTTGTACAAGCTTTTCCCAACCCTTTTTCACTCCTAAAAAACCTTACTTTTTCTCTTCAACCCCTTCCATGACATCTGACTTGAAGTAGTGTGGACTAGTTTATAACCTTAGATCTGTAAGACCATCGACCTCGAAAAAACATGTTTCACATTTAATATTAATGTACTGATTGGCCATACTTACTGGTCTTCCCACTGACAGTAGCGGAATAATTAAGCTGTAATAAGCTTTTGGCAAGGAACTGATAATTACGACGTGGGATACGGTCCATGGAAATATATTCGTTGGTCGATAATGTTTTAACTCAGTACAATGCCTCCTACTACTTCCGTTTTCATTCCAAAATCAGTTTTTTTGAGTAACATCAAATTATAAACGTCAATTTTTCTAAAATACTCAAACAATGATTTTATATCATTGCTAACTTTTATTTTGTGATCATTGCAATAATTCAAAGCCCTCTCTCAAGTACAAAAGATTGCATATATGAATTAGTCTAGTTATCTTAATTTTAATAGAATTCAATGTATGCTATTCAATCTGCAATTTCCACTTCTTTAAGCTGCAGTTACATAGAAGCCCCTTTGCATTAATTATCTCATGGTTCTTGCGAGGATCTGATCTTTCTCCCTTTCATCTGACCTAATGATAAGTACTCCTCATTTCTCACTAAAGTCTTCATACTTTATCACTATGGTGATTCGGTGAGTTCATTCATAATTCTATGTTGATCCGGTGTAGTATATTTCCTTCCTTATTGAAGAATGCTTATAAACGCCTTTAGTTTATTATACAATTTTTATATGTCTAATGAATTCATTTTTCAATAGACTGGTCTCAATGAAAGTAGCAGAGCATTAAGAACTAAATTAAGACGATTTTCCTTTACTATGAAATTTAATTGAAACACTTTCTAGTCCAGTAAGCGGAAAGAGAAACTAATTGCAAGCATTTGCAGGATACCTTTGAGTAGTACAAACATAAGAACCTTTATTATAAATGACGGAGAAATCGCCGAAATCAAATGAAAGCCAATGACCTCGTTGTATTGTGTGGTATCAGATTTGGCGAGGAGAGTAAACACCTCACACGAGTCTTGTCTCTATCTCGTAATCAGATACTCATATAGGTCAAGGCTGAGAATATTTACTTGGACTACCTAGGTAAATGGATTAGACCTTATTTATCTTAAACGAGCGTTCCGCTTTTCTGCATCACGTGAAACTCTGCTTTCGTTAACAGCCAAAACTGTTCAGTAATTCTAATGCTTTGCAAAGATTACGTTAATACTCTCGGAAAAGTAAAGGATGTAGGAGAAAAATAAAACAAATGTATGGTCGGAACATGACTATGGTAATGGTAAAACTGGGGTTTACAAATAATTGGTTTCTGTATTACTAATTATAATTTAATTAAGGTGTTAATTCAAATTTAATTTGTCTCTCCCAGTTATTCAAAATTCTTGATTATGTTTATAACGAGGTGACAGTTTGAATAGACCGCTGGTTCCTTCTACAATAATGATATTATGCAAACACTTGTTAAAGAGTCCCCTCCAAAATCCTCTTTCATTACTGCCGCTAAAGGTTGCGTAAGATTTTGAATTAAATTAGACTAGCTATCCCAAAGCAATTTATAAAGGACCACCGAACCGAAAGTGATATAATAAGATACTAAAATATTATGATATTGTAACAGCGTTTTGTTATATTATGTAGTATTAGTAAGATTAACTTGATCAGTTGTTAGTAATATTAATTAGTAGTAATAATAGGATATTATAGTACAAGCTTCATTTCAGTGCAATGTTACAATAATGTTAATTTATTTCAAATTAAAGTAGATATCATTCGTGGTAGTGGTAAAAGAGGACAATTTTCTTATAATTTTGGTAACTATATATTCATTTCTCCTGAAGCATTATGTTATAATAAATGGTTATTTCTGCTTAATGTGCTTAAAAGTTAATGTTATTAATGGCAGTCATGGACGCAGTAGATGACACAGTCGCGTGCTTGTGTTTTCATCATGTCGTTTGGTATCTTACCTGTCCCCACTATCATGGTGGGCTCAACTTCGAATCCTTTGAGAGACATGTCAACCTCAGAGATTAACTTCACACATTTCCCTTCTCTTTCTTTTTGAAAACTTGTGGAGGCTCAGCAAGCCTCCAGACAAAACACTTCCGTTTTTATTAGCACATGACAATGACTACAAACTAAAAAGCATTTTTAAAACCTCCTAATTTGAGGTTGATTTGTCAAATGTTTGTCTTGTCTAAGGACTCCTCACTCGATATTCTTCAGCGAGAACCCCACATTTTCAATATTCTCAGATCAGACTTGACGAAGTCGTACTGATGATGCTTTACAGGACACCAATTATTTACTGCCGTATCCAAAGTATGAAGTTCAATGACATTGCGTATGATTAGCATTTGGATCGGTGTAGCAGGTTCGGCCATAGTCAAGTCGAAAATCTAAAGAGCACTGAATCATGAATGGGCTACAACTTTATCCTTATAATCCCAAATGGCATTATACCTCCATAAGGGTGATCTAGAGGGTTTTCCTCTAGATTTGATTTGAACTGGACTTCCTTCAAAACACATGTTTTGCCGCTTAACTTACGAACATAGACTTGATATATTAATTATACATTCCTCATTGCAATATTGAATTAGTTTTTATCTACATATAACTTAAACTCTCTAAACTTCAGCACACTTAAAGATATTTTGTCAGTTCTTCAGACCTTCGCATGAAAATGGGAGCCATACAAATCTGAATCACTCTTCCATTGAAATTTTTTGCATTATCATTTTTATAGTAATGCAAAGCAATAATGTTAACTATTTCCATTTGTTCCAGGTTCAATTTCTTTCTGTTGTTCATTATTTTCATGATCATTGTAGAAGCCACGGCTAATGTTAGGTTGGACGGTGAATTCATTGACTTCTGCAACTGACTGACTGAGGTCATAGGAGTAGTATAACATAAACTACTAATACATTTATAAATTCATTAGTTTGCATTGTTTGAAGATAACTAAAAATTAAAGAACAAATCATATAAAATAAATTGTTTTATTAATTGTTATAATTAGTAGAAAACAAAAACAGGAACAAATACAACCAACAAATATCAGTCGATTGACTTTAAAACTATGAATACAATATTTCTTAATCAGTTTCCAGTGCTTTAATATTAAAACAACTAAATGAAAAAAATAGTTTTATAATAATGGTTAATATTTATATTAATTCATATTAATTATTAGGTTTTACAGTTAAATAGTTTTATAGTACCAAGTTTACAATTTCGCTTGACAGTCAACGAATACGGTTTTTAGCTCATTAGAATATATGTTTTAAAGTTTTACTACCTTTAGACTAACCAGTCAAATACGTGTATTTCAAAAAAGAAAAAAGAATAATAAATAAAAAAAGAATAAATTAAAATAAATCTCAGTGCCATAAACAGAAAGATTATGGCATATCTTTAATTTATTTATTCAATTTAATTTATTAATTAATTTACAAAAATTAATTTTTGTAAAAAAACTTATTCTCATTAGAAGTTAATGAAATTAAACTTATTAAATATAATCAAATATCATTGATTTAAAAACTAATAAAATGTTACCGGCTTGCATCAAAAAATGTGTCAAGTGAATTTAAACATGCTTATATTAATATTTGTATTAATAAAGTAATCTGTAAAGGTCAACCATAAATACCAATTTAATAATCCCAAACTTTCGGTACGACCTATACGTCAGTATATACTGTAATTCAATTCTAGGAAGGTGCAAATAATAGTCATTTAAAAAGGTCTGGACTTTCATTTTTATAATAATACTTGTAGTAATGATATAGAAATCATTAAACTAAAATAAATACGAGTTATATTGCACAGTTCTAGTTGACTTTTTAGATTTTCACATTGGCGGTGACAGCTGAAACCTTGTAAGTTTCCTTATGTACTATCAGTCGCCCATATATTTACATTTATGCATTAGATAACCATTTCACTCAACAACTTCATGCTAAAAGATACGCAATACCAATATACTCGTAAACTTATGCCAGTCAGTATTTTGAACGGTTATTCGTCATCAGGAGAAGACCAGAAGATGAAGACTTCAATCTCTCTCTCTCTCTCTCTCTCTCTCTCTCTCTCTCTCTCTCTCTCTCTCTCTCTCTCTCTCTCTCTCTCTCTCTCTCTCTTTGCCTTCAGTTTTCTCCTGATTACAAAAAAATAGTTCAAAATATTGACTACAGTAAGAGTCTCTTTATCTTATTATTTGGTTTTAAATTCCATTTTTCATGAAGTCCGTTTGCATTTTGGAATGAAAATTCAACAGAAAAAACTCATAAAAATGATTATCTAAATACCCTAAATATGTCCTCGTGGCGAAGATTTATCTATAACAACTGCACTATTGAATCCCAAATATATTTACTTTGATGAGTTGAATGATACTAAAGACGCACTCGGAACGGTTATAGCTTTAAACAGTTGTGACCCTAACTTTAGACCTCAGATATCAAAGCTTCAGAAATTTTAAAGTCATAGGCCTTTATTCATAAAATTAATATATTGATAGGCCTTCAGAATGGGTTTACTAGTACTGTTGCTTTATTTGTTCAGGGGATAACGGTTTAAAGAAGAGCATTTGGTAAATTTGGTAAACTAAAGCCCAATTTAAAGGGTGTGTTTGCATTGGACCTCAAAGTAATTTATTGTTTTAGAAGGATGGCTTTATATAAAATAATTAGTTAAGAGGAAATCGTTTTTAAAGGTAGTAAAAGATTTTCACAAATTAGAAAAGATAAAAATTATGGAAACCTAATAGAAGAACTTGTTAAGTGTCTGAAAGCTAAGGAAAGTTAAATGCCACATGAAATTCACTTTTTACATATACATTTTTAATTTTTTTTGGAATATCTTTGCGGCCTTCGTAGTGAACAGGGAGGAAGATTCCACGAGGATATTAGAGCTATCAAACTCGATTCAAAGTAATTGGAAACCAACATTGATAGGCGACTATTACTGGTTAAAAATAGAGAAGATTTGACGCCAAACGAGAGAAAAAATGATTGCAATTCATCACATGTAATCATTTCTAATGGCTTTGTGTTTTATCTGGACACAATATGTATATCAATCATCTCAATGCCAATAGTTTTTTATTATAACTAAAAGCAATAATAATAAGATGTGTGTCTTAACTGATTGTATCATTTCTTCCAATCTCTACCATTACAATATAAAAACTCCTCTTCCTAGATGTATCTTTATATATAAATTGCCTAAACTGTTATGTTTAAAAGTATCCAGAAAACCCACCAATGTACTTACTTTGTCAAATTCTATGCTGTCAATTCAATAAATGTTAAGATAACTGTTTTTCGGCATATAATTTGAAATTTTTTATGATGAAATTAATAACATAACTTCTATTGTTATCTCATTAAAATACCCTCTTATTATTATTAGAGGTGACCAAAGTAGTGTTTTATTCTGGTATATAATAATATAATAATACTATAAAAAATACTGTTAGAAAATGGTCAGTTACGAAAGATTGATGTTGGCAATCTACGTGTTCAAGCTAGAGTGTGGCCGATGTTACCCGAGTAAGACATGGTAATACCAGAGTAGTCGAAGTTTAACCGAGTGGGGTCGAAGTACCTATGAACCGATAGTGAAATAAAATTGTAATTTAGAAATTTATTTAAAAAAATTGAATTGCTCTAATGAGATAATGTAACATGTTAGAAGAATAAAATTGTCAAATATAAACATTTAACCCTAAACATGATTTTCTGATGCATTCCATGCTGTGATGGATGGTTATGGAACAAACTGTTCGACTAATCAAACTAAACATCAATTGATTGTTAACGAGTTTGATATTGTGTTTACTTATAATAAAGTAGAATGTATGCCTCTACACATTACTTATTTGAGCGTTTACTCCTGTTCGAATTGCATATATTATACGTAAGGCAGTACAGCGTCTATCGGAATTGCTATTATATTAATAATTAAATACCAAATTAAGTTTAGCTAAAGTTAACACAACATTTACTGATTGTTATACGGTACGAAGTTTACCGGGTTAGCTAGTATAAATTAAACTGTCAATTTCCTTAAAATCATGTCTATAATTATTTGAGTAGATTAAAACAGAACTAATCCTTGATTATTAATTGCAGGAATGAGATAGTTATCTACCCCAGAAGGGTGCGCCTAGTATTGTGTCCTTGCGTTCCAAGATTGACATGCGAACCTAACTTATTCTTTTTCTTTTTCCTGATCTATAAGAATTACAGACAAAACAAGTATGAGGTATTTTACTTGTGTATGGAGTATTCAGAATATTTCTTTAGATGGGTTCTAGTGGGTAACCTTAGTTGTGATACACTTCGTATCAACATTTTCATCGACGATGAAAATTACTTTTTCTGTTTCAGAAATTTTTCACCTTTGCAGACTTAGTTTATTCATATTGAATTATTTAAATTCAATTAAATACACCAACTTTTGCATTGGTGTGAAAAATGTTTATTTAACATAGCTTATTTTAATTCAGGGATCTGCTAAGTGGTCAATACCGACCCTCTAGAGGCAATGGGACATCTCTAGAAGTAATTCAATACATGGGGGATTGAAAGAGGTTCAGTGAATACTGCTTACCTCTATTGCTATTCGTTACAAGATACCTAGTAACGTAATATCACAAGTATCCTATGTTCATACATGGCTGAAATATACTGAATGGAATTACAAAAAAAAACAACTCAGAAATAGACTGAGCTTGCAGGAATGTGTTGATTTAAGACTAAAGTTTACCATTATTAAGCCTGACACCAATTGTCTTTCAGCTGCTCATAAAATACGCTCATATCATGAATACATTAGTCTGTCTGTTTCTTTGTTAATTATAATAATGTAAGGATTTTTACAATAGAAGTTTTTACAATATAAAAACTACTTTTTTCATTTTTTGTTTGTATTTACTGGGGTCATTTCATAAAATAAGGTAATTTTGAAGATTCGATTTGTTTTTATACAGTTGTCATAATTGATTGACATCAGAAATGCTAAAATAATTAATATTTTTACTGAACTTATGCAGGGATCATGAGAAAGCAAATATATTGTAGAGAAGTCGCTGCCTAAAAAAGTTTGGGAGCTTCTGTTCTAGCTGACAGTGGATATATGCTGCGGAGGTCCCTTGCCAAACTCATCCAAACCAGCCACTCGTACACTCAATTAAAGAAGTGCCAAAGAGTATTTGAGAGACATTGTGAGGGAGACATAGGGAAAATAGATAATAAAAATAGGGTACTAACGTAATAATGAAACATTTTTTTTATTTTTAAATATATTTATTAATTTATTAAAGCTAATAAATACGAGTAACATTACTAAAGAAAATAATATACAATACTCACAGTGAATAAAATATAAGAAATTTGTTATTATATGGCTTCAACCGTTACCTATCCAGTGTGCTTGGCCTACATGTTCCTTTCTTCTGACGTCAGTTGAACCAAAAATTAATATAAGTGTATGTCTTTCAATTATTCACCAAGTTGCCTAAATATATTTATGTTTAGAGCAGAGGAAAGTGTGCATATCGTGTGATTTTGAGGATAGAAGCTGAGAAGGGACAAGGAAAAGAACAAAAGGTTCTCATAACACGATATATGCCCTCTCTGTACCTTCTATTACGATAGACTTTTTCGATGGAAATACGATCCGAAACGGACAAATATAGTTCAATGAACAAAAAGTAACATAGAGAAATTAAAAGCACACACTTACAGTCTTTAATATTTGGTTTTGAACCGTCTTGAGGAGAGATAAGAGAAGGAAACCAAGCTGGTTTTCGTCAGAGATTCACTCGTAGTGGTTGTTAGATTTAGTCACATTTCTGAATTTCTTATTGTTGTTTAGAGGTTGATTTTTATTCCACACGTTAACTGTGGAATCTTGTTACGTATATAGAAATAATAGAGGGGAAAGAAAAAAAGTTGACGAAATATAATTTTGGACATTCGTTTTCTCGAGAAGTATTCTACTTGAAAAGCTAACAGCAACTTTGTTGGTTGTCCTTAAGGCGACAAATGGCGCGAAACCTTCTAGTTTTGGAGTCTCTCCTACTTGCGTCATTGCATGGATCAAGCAACAGGCCTATATAACACTAGGGTTGTCACGCTAACCGCTCGACTATGACTGACTCCTTGTGTTGATGTTAAAAACACGTAGTGTGAACAGTTAGTAGCCATCAATACACTTTTCCGTTTTCGTTCCATAGAATATGATAAGGATCATATTATTTCCTCTATAAATAACATAAACTTTCTTGTTCTTTAAATAATATTCTACAACAGCAAGATGAAAGGGTTGAACTCTTTAGTCATAGGTTTATGAGTTGCCTGACACAAATAAAATCTCACTATAACTTTACCTAGAACTCGATTATTTCTGTTTGAAAGTTACTTTTCAGTGTTTTTCTTTGTTACAATTCCTTTTTTTACTGCTCTTACTGTACTGTATTATTGAAGGCTACAAAATAGTTTTGGTAAAAATTACTTACACTAAACTGTGGAACAAAGTCATGCAGGGTCGAGTTAAAAAACGGAAAAACATATTCATGGTATATAATTTAAATATTATTATAAATATTTTTACTAATATGAAAAAAGAGAGAAAATATCTTGCAGTTGTTTTGTTCCACTCATTGTAATTATGTATGTCGAGTTTCCTAAATATTGTGTCTCGGAAGAATCAGCGGTGATAGGACAGCTGAGAGATGAGATGGTAGAAGATTAATGGTCCAGGGGAGGTTGTAGAACAGTTCTCATTCTGCTTTCGCAGATAAATCAGCAAATCTACCAACACAGAGCAAGCTATCCTATTTGCTTTAAAAAATAGTAGCATTTGAGTGATGACTGACTGTTTAGTGAATGGCATAAAATGATTTATTGAATGATTTAATGTATCCCTAGAGGATACATAAAAAAAAGAAAATCGTTAAGGGGGAGAGAGTGCACTTAGTTTTTTAATTTTTTTTTTTGTTTGCTGAAAGCAACTTTGTTTCATTTTCTTTTAATTTTTAACTATTTTCAAATTAATTCTCTTTTTCTTTTTTTTTATAAATTTGTAATAGTTTTACATATTGTTGTTGTATTTGTACAATATTGTGTTATGTACTTTATCTATAAAAAGATTTCACATAAACACGTAAAATAAGAATCAATGATCAAATCACAATAAGAAATGGGAAAACAAGACTAAGATCTTTCAACTGTAACAAACGGTTGACTCTGACGAAGACCGCTTGTTACGGTTGAAAGATCTTAGTCTTGTTTCCCATTTCTTATTGTGGTTTGATCATTGTACTTTATATATCTATATTCATCTTTTTTTATAGGAGTCGATTAAATAAATGCTCCTAGTTTGTGATTATATACTTTAGAATATCTATAGTGAATGATGTTCGCCTTGCTTATTATCGCCACGAATCTGTTCGAATTGTCTTGTGATGTGGTGGTTCGTAAAATAGGGTGAGGCAAAAGTAGGTAGACATTAAACAACATTTATTTAGAGATTAATTACTAACACATATGTGCTGATACAATTCTTACATTGATAATTAAATATTATTGTGAACAATATATAAAAGTTTTTATATTTGACCCGATTCAGGTGCTCATACTGCTTTTATATACACAGCTTTCAAGTCTGTCTCTAATGATTCAACTAACATTTATGCACAGCTACCCAGACGGATTGCTATCCGTTGTGTAAAAGTCTGTCTGTTCACCACTTTGTCCTTGAGTACTCTCCAAAAGAAAAAGTTTATCGGGGTCAAGTCCTGTGAACTTACTGGCCAATCAATTGATCCTCTTCGTGGAGTCCATTCCCTAGCAAATGTTTCAAACAAGATACTCAAAATCAAGATTAAAAGTTCAATGTTAAAAAACAAGAAGTATCGGCGATTTAAAAAAAAATCTCATAAGAGCATTTCAAGAAATTAATACTGAGAGAAATGTTTGTCGAAGCGTAAGAGGCAGACTTCAAAGCTGTGTAAATCATGAGGAAAAAGAGTTTGAGCACCTGCATGTGTTATTTACTGTTCATCTACTTTTGGCTCGGTCTGTATATGTGTAATGGGAGTAATATTCAAAATGATTTGTCGTTTTTGCAAAATGGGATAGATAAATAGAAAGAACACATAAAATAACGGGTATATTATTGCAAATAAGCGAATTCCAGTTATTTAAAGTGTTGGCCATATTTATTTAGAGTTTCTCGCTTTACCTCATACGATTGGCTCGCTCACCAAGGCGCTCTCTGTTACTCTCTATTCCACACTCTCCTTCAACGGTGTCGTTTTCGCAAACTGAATCCGAAATCCCAAACTGACTCCATCCTGCATTTTAACGGGTTGTACCAAGACTGATATCACTTGATCCCCTCAGGGTCTACAAGTTAATGAAACTATTTCACGATTTGTGTCACAAATATTGTTTAGAACATGGGGTATTTATTTTTAAAGTTTTAACATCTATCTATCTACGCATATTTATAAAAATCCATTAAATGTATCAAAACTATACTTACACATGATATACTCATTTAATGTTTAACATATTTGTGTCAAAACTATTTATCTGACTCAGGAATAAAAAAATTACATGTTCAATAAATTTGTATTATTTTGATGCAATGTCAATGTATTTTTGGTAGAATTTACAAAGTGAACACTTATTTCTTAAAAATAAAGTAATAATTAGTGTCTACCAAAACAGGACGTTCTTCTTAATGAGGTATGTATTAAAGAAGAACTGTTCCTTAAATTGACAAATATATATATATTCGTATATTTGGGGGGGCAGGCCTTCATTCATACAAGTCTATTAAAACAAATGCCAATTTTAACTATCAACAACACATGGAATACAATTAACAAGTGAAATATTAACGGACCATACTGTAATATTAGAATAAGTGCATGACCACACAAGGTTACAAATTCTGGAAACTATTTTTATCTGAGAAAAGTAACCCAGTATTAACGGCCAGGGTGGAGGATTCACAGTAATTTTAAAATTATATGAAGGCAATCAGAAGGTATTCCAGCCAGGCCGATGTAAAAGTGCTAATTCAATGCCCTTCGAGATGAAGTTGATGGACGGAAGGTAACCAGGACCCGGTTAAAAAATCTTTGTCTTTTTTTCCCATTTTATATTGTGGTTTGATCATATATTTAGATATATATGTTCAAACCACAATAAAAAATGAAAAAAAAAAGGCTAAGATCTTTCAACCATTACAAGCGCTCTTCGTCAGAGTCAAAAACCCAACTGAAGCACTAGATGCAGAAACATCTGGTGAGGTGTTGAGAAGAATGGGAGTAAAGAGTGATATTTTAATAGAGTGCAAAGTGGAGGAAAGGACAAATCTCCAGAGAGGGATGTTTGGGGAAACAAAGGAGTACAGTAAGGAAGGGTAAAAAACGCTTGACGAAGACTTCTTGTTACGGTTGGAAGATCTTAGTCTTTTTTTTTCCATTTCATATAGTGGTTTGAACATTGATTATTATTTCACGTGTTTATGTGAAATCTTGTACACACACACATACACACACACACACACACACACACACACACACATATATATATATTTATACATAAAGTGGGCAGCAGATCCCAGTGACGAATTTCAGATGTAAACAAATGGAATTAAAATGTGCAGCAGCTTCTGCATTTACGACCTTTCTGCTGATAGCCTCGATTTTCCTTACCAACTTTCGATGTACTGGAGTTCATCTCCCTATAAAATGGGCCAGAGACATGTCAACGTGACAAACAAACATAAGTAAACCAAATAAATAAATAATGTAACAGAAAGCAATGAAAGTTATATATATATATATATGAAGAATATAATAATAATAATAATTTTACTTAGGAGACGAGACAAGTAGGACTGGCCTTTGAAAATCTTATTTTAAGAAGTAAATACACTATAAAGCTCTTTAGTTCATAAATGGGAACATGGCTAACTAATGTATGCAAAACTAGGAACTATTAAAATAAACATTGCAGATGTTAGAAATGAGAATGCAGATAAGAAGGTTTCTTTATCTGGTGTTTTATATTGGTTAAATGTTAGTACCCCGAAGAGTGGGTGTTAAGGCCTTCGAGAATGGCCCTTTCTATTCCTTAAGGAACGTCTATTTCCACAGAGGGCGACTTGTTTTGGTTGGCCGGCTTCCAGCGCCGTCTAAGCCTCCATTCCAACTGAATTCAAGATAGTCTTTTACACAAATGGAAGTCATTATTATTTGTCTTCTGGATAGATGGCTTTTTTTCGTTGACTAATACGCGTTTGTGTCTTGAAATTGTTGTAGACTGTTATTCTCTTGATACATTCATTAATTATAGTATATGAAGTATTAGTTAAATAAAAAGAAATAAATATTATATATTCTTTGTTGTAAAAGAATGATATCTTGTGTCTTGACTACATATCTTTATCTTACCAAGATATCGGCCTTACAGAAAATAGGATTAAATTACACATATATATATATATATATATTTTACAGTTTCATTTTTTTCTTTTATGTTACATTCATACATTGGACTTTATAGGCTGTTTTCTTAGTTGAAAGTATTCCAATTTTCCAATCCGTTAGTTTTCCAATCTAAATCAATCTTACACAGCCGACAAATGTATGGTTTCAATTTAAAACTGCATTCATATCCAGAAGTATGAAATTTAAAAAATAAAAACCATAAACGATTACATTTAAAGGTTTATATGATTAGAATATAAGATATAATAAACTTATTTCATGGTTCTATGTGTAATAGCTCATTATCGCAATTTCATCATACTACCCACAAATAAGTTTTAAATAAAAACAAAGTATTAGCTTTGAAAGTTTGTTTTAAACCAAACTTTCAAAAATAATATCATTTATTTTTGTACTATGTATATGTATATATATATATATATATATGTTTAAAAATTTGAAATGAACGCAAACTGGACTACAAAAGTTCGACAATATATATTCATGTAATATATCTATGATGATGGGTATTCTTTTCCTCGTTCTTTTTCTGATGATGAATAAAAGCTGAAAGTTAAAAACTGTGTGTGTAATGTGTTCTTTACTGTATCATCGAAATTATATATGTTGATGTAAGTATCGACCGTGAAGTAGAAACAAAGTAAAAGTATATCAGAATTCGGTCAGTTTAGTACTGACAGAGTCCTGATAAAATATTATTTAATATATATATATATATATATATATATATAAATTAAAAGGTCCAACTGAACTACTAACTCAATAACGAAAAGAGAAAATCATAAGCATAGTCATACAGGACGCCAAGGTTCCCTGTAAGCGGCGCGTATACGCAATCGCTCACAGCTCGCACTTGCTCTGCGCACAACAGAACTACTCGTAATCCAGCGCACAAAAAAAGTCAACATACAGTCACAAAAAAAAAAATTTCTAACCTTTGAAAAAAATGAAGTAGCATTTTGAAAAGTAAAATACACCATTTTTCTTATTTTATCAACTTAGTAAAATCGTGAAACGCGCTTTTTTCCCAGTTTATAATTTTTTTTAAATTCTATAGAATACAAAATAAATTAAAGAACAGAAAAAATTCCAAATAAAGAATTTTTAAAAAAATTCCTATAGTCACTTTTGTTTTTAGACAAGACATTTTTTTAATTTCATTGATCATATTTCAATTTTATATATTCTGATCAATTCTGAGATTATTAATTCTCATAATACAAAGAATGTGGTTGGGTCACTTGCTTCAGCTTGCGAACATGAGTTCGAATCCCTTAACCCTTGTTTGTTTATGTTGTCACGATGTGGTACCACTTATTAGTTGAGATGGAGTTAATATCCTAAGAAGTTGATTTCCTTAATAAATAAACTAGTTATTATCAAATAAACCAGGTTTGTTAATATATTAAAATAAATACTATAGTAAAATATTGTTGCTTTTGTTATCAGAATTCATTCAAATGACTATTTTAATGTAATAGACACATTTGAATTTCCTTTTTGGTTTCTGACGCAACTGAAACCCTTTCAATTCCTCCTCCAGAGATTGCCATGCATTGGTTAGGTAAAACAGGCGAATAGAGGATATGAAGTTGCGGTTAGCAACACTTCTTTGTCTCTGTGGTCGAAGGTTAAGTGTGATCTCTTGATTCACTTGTTCAGAAGGGGATTCCAATCGCTTCTATATTAAAACCGCATGCGAAAAGGACTTAACTTCCTCAAGGAATCATATCAGTCTGACCGCCATGCCAGATGTGTCTTGACGATATAAGAAAGAACACCATCTTACAAGACCTCATGGCTGATACTGTTGCATAAGCGACATATGGGATCGATTTAAGCGTGTTTTAGCGGGAGCACAATGACTTCAGCGCATTTTATCAGAGTCTGAGACGTAAGGAGTCGAAATCGAAGATAAGTCTAACTCTGACTCCTACATATTATATGTTAGCATTTTACATATATTACATATACATAATTATATTGTACAGTTTCCAAACGGGTTACTATCATGTAGAATCCCACCATATTCACTTATCTCATTTAATACAATATGTTAGTTGTTTATTCGAATCTATTCCATATGTCAAAAAGCAAACTTTTGAACTCTGTGGTATAAGTATTTAGATAAACATATTTATTTAAAACATATATATATATATATATATATATATTGTGTGTGTGTGTGTGTGTGTGTGTGTGTGTGTGTGTTCTCTAATCGGGACTCGGTCAATAATCGGGATTGACCAAATCCCTATTAGAGAATACACCTATTCTATCAAACGGTCGATAATTATTGAATCTGTTATATATATATATATATATTGAGTAGCAGCTTCTCAACATGAGTGCTTTGCACATCTTCCTGATGACGATGGATGTCGAAATATAGAAGTGAGTTCTGTAGTGATTTTCTGTGTTCTTTCCTGTTTGTTAAAGTTTATATATATATATATATATATAAAGTCCAATGTAGATTAAGAAACATAGAGATGTTAAAAGGCTCTTACAGTCCCTAATTTTTGGTTTGAGCCGTCTTCAGGTGAGATAAGAGAAGGTAGGTAACCAAGCGCACTGATACAGACACGGTTGGCTTGGTCTCCAACAGTCTCTGTATCAGTGAACTTTGTTTCCTTCTCATATATACCTGAATACAGCTCAAATTAGATACTGCAAGAGTGTGTTTTTATTTCTCTATGTTTTCTCAACATTGAACATTATTTGTACGTTTCAGATCATATTTTCATCGAAAAAGTTTGTATATAAGTTCAAAATCGAAGAAGAGTGATACACAGAGCAATGAAACACACTTATTAGCTCTAATTTTAGTAAAAGTTTGTAAAATTTAGTAAAAATTTCTTCAAGAGAAAAAAGAGAGGGGGACCAAGCACGCTTTAAACGCAACGGCCGGTAACCGGCCAGGGTTACGTGCCGCTTATTTATAAATATGAACAAGTTTTATACAAAATTTGAATATATTAGCTGCACTTCATTCTCTAGGTATTGTAACTAATGATATTAATATATAAGTTCAAATAAGTCATGTACCATTCAACAAAGATACTTATGCAAAAATATATGAAGAATAAAATGTTAAATTATTATTTATAATTTGAAATATGCTTGTAATAGACATTGGATGTTAACAAAGGTAGAGCAAAAGATAGAACTGTTAAGTTGTTATAATTATTTAGCTCGAGTACACTAGATAGTGCAAGTTTGTTTGAACTTCTTCAAAGAGAATATTTCAGCTTAAGGAAGGAATCCGCTTATTAAATTTTAGAAATTTATCTAAGGAATTTCTGAGAGAGAAACCTTAGTTAGGTAGTTTAGAACCCTTCTAATACTCTGTAAAGGGAATATGGCCCTCAGTGCATTTGAGGTTTCCCTTTAAGCTTTAATTGAAACAATTTAAGATTATGCAAATTAATTAGATCAAGCACAACAATATTAATTCATCACTTGTGGAAATATTATAGTGTGGTATTTTTTCGTGATGGGGAATTTCAAAAGAAGTTTTTCTAAGTCTTTACACAAAGAAGATTTATGTTAAAAACCAACAACACGTTCCTTCTTCACCAAGAACCTACAACACCTTGTGTTCTTCTTCAGATTTATGTTTGCACTGCTGAGGGTGTTATGACAACAGGGACCTAGGATGGAACTTCCTTTCCTCAACACCCTCAGCAGTGCAGATGTAAACCTGAAGAAGGACAGTAAGTGTTCGAAACGTCGTTAGTTTCTAACAAAAAGCTCTTTTGTGTGAAAACTTGTTTTTAATATTCCCCATCTAAACAATATTATTTGTTTATTATATTATACATTTAAACATATAAATATATATATTTATAAATTATAAATGCCTTTAAATGCATTAAAAATGTTACAACTTATATTTTTGTAAGAAATACTGTTGAAAAGAACGGCTAAGACCGTCTTAGTCAATTAAATTAAATAAAATTAATATTTAAATGTAATATTAAAATCAATAAAATTGAATGACTCAATAAATAAATTTTCGTTTTTACAAAGAAAAAAAATTTGGGATTGTGAGCACTCCACTTTTATAATTAAGATTGTGAACATGAATTGAGTTTTAGTTTTATTTTAATGAGGTTATCGTGTAGACGTAATATAAAACTCATAGATAATAATGTATCAATTTTAATTACAGCTTGCATTAGTAGTTGCTAAGAAAACAAATTCTACATCCTTCCTTTAATGATATAATGTTTCCTTACAAATTTAAGACTAGCTAGAATGAGAACGGTTGTTCTGTAAACCTGTGTAGAATATTTTATGAGGAACAGTGTTTCTCTTAAAATATTGTATGAGAAATAATACTTTAGAACGGTCTAAAATATTAATATTCCGTTGTATTCAATTATGATACACATAGAAGAATTTCAATTTTGCAACGGTTTTAACAATCTGAAAATTTCCTATTTCTTGATAAAAAAATATCTAAAAAAAGTTGAATAATTTTCCATACTGAAGGTAGTGCAGGTGATCCTTCTGCTGTTATCATTTTACAGAATGCTAAAATTATTATCGCTAAAATGGTTAACTTCTTAATTTATTTTAGGATAGCACACACCAATGCATACCATATAGATGGTTATATGACAGTCGTAATAGTCATTTTGTAGCAATAGTAATAGTAATTTCTTATTACGGCTGTAGTAGTACTTTTGTAGACAAAAGTGTAGATTTTTGGTTCTACAAAAAAAATCCATTTAGCTAAAAAGACTTGAAGAGGATTTTGAGCAAAATTTTTTATAATAATATTTTCAAAGAAAGTGTACTAGACATTTACCATTTTTTCTCCTTGTAAGACTTATAAGGACCTTACAGCAGGATTTATATCCAGGTATTTTTCATTGGTCGATCTCTCAACAATTTTGAGCATGCTGCATTAACTCAAAGACAGTTTCATCTGGTGTGGGAATCCTTATTAATACAATTTCACCTCCCTACTTTCGTATACAGTAAACTTGATTATTTAGAGTGTCCAGTAGGTCATCTACAGCTAATCCCCAGAACCACGCTGACAGGAGGTCTCCCTGAGGAGAGCCTATAGTAGACCCACACCAACTGTGGTAGATTTCAGCACTTACATTACTTATTCTTGCATTCACTTCTAGTAATCCATTATACGGTTGCTATATTAATACATCTATGTAATAGTGCTAAATTAATGGGTTCGAGAGCATGTTTGTTGAATGCAGTCAAAAGCCTCATCAATATCCATGAAGCAGTCTAGAGTGATTCCCTAAACAATTAAAGACTTTCCTATTGTGTTTAAAAATAATTTTTGGAATTGATTCTGTTTATTTGCCCTTCTGCTATAAATTTTCCCCGTTATGAATCTGCTTATTTATCAAAAACTTATTATGTCACTTAGACAGAACTGAATAGTTGTCATTTATAGTATATATAAGTCTTAAAATATTTAAACTTCTGTATATTCGTAGTAAGGCAATACCTAATAAGAATGTCAAGTTTATCGAATCACCGAAGGAAAAGCTTAGTATTAATATCCGTTTTGTATAAAGAATGAATGAGCACCTTTCTTATACTTCATTATTACATAAAGACAGTAGCAATATTAAAAAAATATTATTAAAATAAAAACGACAATTATTAAGTTCTATCTCCAGGAACGTATGAAGTTTTTAGGTAATAAGCATGTTCATTAGAGACAACGTGCTTATTAGAGGTCAAATTCACATTATCTGCTCAACAATTTTTTATACTATAACTGAAATATAGTAAAACTTCGATCTCGAGATTTTGGCGGAATTACATGCTTTGAAGTCCCAAAAGTCGTTTTATGAACTTCTTTCGATGATGTCTGTGTATGTGTGGTGGGTGGGTGAGTATGTATTCAAAGTTTGTGGCCGCGCTACGGTCCAGAATCTTTGATGGATCATCAAAATTTGTGTTTTGAAATTTTACACAAAAATGAGCCTTACAGTGTAAATGTTCTGTATAATTTGGGAGCAATTACGCTAGATGGGAAAGTCACTTTTTTTGTCAAAAATGTTTTTTTGGACATGTTTTTTCTTTTAAACTACAATTCTACTGTCTTAAAATTTTGGCATTTTCTTTGAGGCTACAAGTGCAATATAGGAAAAGTGCTTAGATTTTTTAAAAGGTGGAAATATTTTTTTTCAATAAAATGTAAATATTTTGACGTATTAATAATTCTGAAAGCTTGTGGTAGCAATACAAGCCATACCGTTGAAATGCATCAAATGATGGATAATGAAAAGCCATCACAATGAAATTATACCTGAAAATAGAACTTTATGTGCAGAATGAGTTGAGATAATTTTTTTCTTAATTACATTAATTAATGGGGCCTTAGAGTGCATTTTTGTATTTTCAGAAAATAGTTTTTTGAGGCTAAATGACTTATTAAAAAATAATGAAATTTTGCGAAAAAATTGAACAGAAAATGAACAATTCAAAAAAAATAATTATAATTATATCTTAAATTATGCTTTTAATGACTGCAAAATATTCTATTTTTAGAATTACTAGTTTAAAAGAAAAGAAATGCCTTAAAACCATTTGGGTAATAAAGTATTTTCAACGAGACCATATTTCTAAAAACTATTTAGCCCATCTACTTTATGAGGACCATTTTCGGGTATAATATCAGACTCTGCAATCAAGCGGTGTTACCTGCAACTTGTTCACAAGTTTGTATAGATATCTCCTCCCTTCCCCACACACACATAAACCATCAAAAAATTTAAAAAAATGTGTTCAAGAGACTTCATAATGTGTAAATGCGTCAACATTTTGAAATCAATTCGTTTTCAGTCATGTATTTTGCATACTTAAGTAAAGCAATGCAATTATTATAAAGTAAATATTTTAATAAAAATATTCTATATTTATGCTACTCTTTTATCCTAATCAAATATTTATGTTAGAAGGAAATTAATGAAAAAGTAGATGCCATGTGAAACAAACACAAAATGGTCCTGGAGTCACTTGAATATATATAAATCCTTTTTACCTCTTCAATTGAATAGCAGTGTATATATTTATAATATGAAGTATTGACTCATCTCTGCAGCGACTTTAGTATGTCACACAATCCGTGAGGCTATGATAAAGATGAGTTCTTCCTTTACGTGGATGGGGTCAGAAACTGAACTGGCACTGCACACATGTGAGGTAAGATGGATTTAGGTATTTTAGTATAGCTAAATAATGAAGGTATTATGGGGAAGTATTATAACTTAACTGTAAATTAGAAATAATTTTTACTTATTATTTGAGTGCTTCATTGCACCGGTGCATATGAAGCGTTTGCCATGAATAGCGTTCACCACTGTCACATTTCTAAGTCTATGAAATAATTAGCAGTTATTAACAATAACTGAAGACAGATTAATAAATGAACTGCAGCTTTCATAATCTTTAAGAGAATTAAAAAGAAAGGTGTCTCAAGATGTATGCTGCTTCTTATGAGCGCTACTCCTTCGTAGATTATTATTAATGCCAATGTTTTTATGGCACACGGCTTGTCTACAGTAAATAGTTCACATTTATTTCACAAAAAATATGTAAAAAGTTTATTTCCATAGTGAATTCTTTCTGATAAGTTTTTGTTGCGATCTCCTTAATAGGATAGGGTAGATCTACAGGCAGAAGCTGAAACAATAAGTCTTTAAATAAGTAAAATATATTAAATAAACATGCAAATGAGGCCAGTTCAGCAGAGAGGAAATGGTGTACTTAATGAGCAGGGCTCTAAAAGCCATTAGGATAAGAGGTTTTTTTATGGACGCTGTGCTCCGGGAAGGCAGTCGACGGTGGCCCTTCAAGCGGTGCTTAGACAAGTAACCGCCAGAGTCGCGCCAGTCGAGCGGGGGTGGGACGTTATTCCGTGCCGGGAATCCGTTCGACTAGTATACACAGCTGTGACCAAAGCCTTTCGTAAAACACGATATAAAACCTCTCGTCACTTATAAAAGGTAAATGAAACATTTTATTAATAATATTTTTCCTAACTTAGCCTTGATTATTTGTTTAATTTTTTTTCCTTTCCATCTCAGAGGAAGATTTTTTTAATCTGTTAAAATAGATTTGTTTTTATTTACTTTGCGATAGGAAAAGCAAACTAATGTTCCTCTTATCATCTTAGCTTTAGCAGATTATCTAGAGTCATCATATTCTCTGTTTCATTGTGCACACTCATCAAATGATACGCAACACCGACAACCTAGTGTAGTTCTACTATTGCTTTATACAATTATTCCATGTTTGGATGCTTAACCATACAGTAATACTTTTATTATAATCTTCGTATTGGCCTATAACATTTGTCAATTTTATTTATTGAAGAATCTCAAGTGGTAGTTTGACAGTTACCTTATCATATCATGTAATAATTAAGACACAGTAATTCCGTTATGGTTCTTCTAATTCATCCATAATATCTTCCCTTTTGTTTTTGTATTGTAGGTATCACAGGCTTTTTCTGATACAGTTTGTTATTCCAGATTTTTAGATTGCCTGTCATATTTTCCAGTTAATGTATTTTTTCAAAGGTTAAATCAGTCGATCCTATGCTACACTGAACATAAATCTCACTATGTATTTATTTGGTTTGTTGCTAGCCGGTCCCCGTGTGGTATCGACAGTTCCTGTGATATTAAACAAATTTTTATCCAAGCAAATAATAAGTTTTTTTGTAATTTCTCTTGCTTTGCCTGAAGTTTTTTTTTCTTACACATGTTTTAAATGTCTTTTGCTTGGATTGATTTAATTTTATCTTTTATACTTTTCTTTCTTAGACTTTTTACCCGGTTATAACAATTTAACAATTATGATTTTCATAAGAAATCCTAAATACAACCATATATGTATTCTATTTACAATCATTTATGCTTCATTCTGCTCTGATTTGAACTTTCCTGCTATAAGTTTCTTTATATATATATTCACCAAAGAGTTTTTGAGAGTTACAACGCATTTTGTTAGGCCTATCATAGTGTTAATCATGTTCCATACCGAACACTTCAGGCCATCTTTTAATTTTTTGTCAGATAAACTATTTTGAGGTTGAATCTTCGGCGTTATTATGTAGAATGTGGTCTAAAGCCACCATCAGATTCTACTTAATATCAGAATGTGGTACACCGATATATTTAAATATTGATAAAACTATCGGCCGTGGAATGGAAACAAAACTAAAGTTCATCAGGACTCGGTCAGTTCTTCAGGTTCAAATTAAAACCGAAAAGTGGCAATAAGTTTAATTTGAACCTAAAGAACTGACCGAGTCCTGATATATTTGAACTTAACCACAATACACATGTCATAGTTTTTGTTCCAAATTAAATTGTTGAAAAAAACAACACCATATATGAATTCTATATAAATCTAATTCATTATAACGAACCTTGAAAGAAAAAGATAAATTAAAGAAAGCAAAACAGATCCTTCCCACAATAATCTAAGATATGAAAAATTGAGAGAAATATAATCAGTAGTTTTTATAATAAATAACTATTGCTTAAATTACATATTAGAATGTACCAATGTCAATTATAACATTAGTTAGAAACCTAAAAGAAACTCTATTCGAAACATTTATTTGATAATTTGTTTAATGATTTGTATATCTTGTTTTATAATAAAAAAAAAATCCTGTATTATGTTTACAACTATAGATCTATGGAAAAGAAGAATGCTGATCCTAACTATATACTATAATAGAATATGTAGAACTCGTACTATAATTATGTATGTGCAGCGAATATCATAATAGATGGATGTACACAGATCGCATACTATAATACCTTAATGTATGTATACCACATACATTAATAGTCGAATTTATATATACCAAACACTATAGTAGGAGACTGTACATATGTAGAGCCCTCATACTATAGTATATTGAGGTATTTTGTCCGCGCACTGGAATGTTTTAATATCTACATGCATTTGGACCGCATAAATGAATAGATGCATAATATAGTAGATGAATGTTAGAGATAGTACACTATAATGAATCCATGTAGAGTACATGATAGGTATATGTATGTATACCATATACGTACGTATGCGTATACACCTATACGTATGGTTACATGCATATAGATGACGTATTTTATAATACATTCATGCATCGAGACTGATTATATAATAACACTGTCTCTTCATCCTTGTGGAACTGGCCGTGTCAATTCCCATATAATATTGTATATGAATATTTAAAATGTAAACAGTATAACGGTTGACAAGTGAGATGTATCTTCATTTCTTTCTTGGTAGTTTAGTTTGCATGGCTACTTAATAGTTGGTAAGCAAACTCTATTCGCTCATTAGTGAGGTCGATTTCCACAGAAAGTCTCTAGCTACCTCTTTCACTGGGACTGACTTTACCTAGCTTCTCGGTGCTGTACCTTAAACTCGAAGGCTGAACATATCAATCCAGAAGCTTGAGTCTGAGCTGCTTCCAAGTTAGTACCAAGAGACAAGACATGAGTGAAATGCATGGAACCATTTTACTTCTCATAATATTGATAATGTTTTTGAATATACCGGATCAAAAGGACCCTGCTGAATCTACTTGTAACTTAGTTGTTGGTTGATTCTGCGCATTAGACGGATGGACCCAATCTATCCGTTAGCCTCCTGCAGCCAGGTGCTTCTGTATCAGATGATCAACCTCACACAAGTGAGAGCCGCTGATCGTTTTGCCAACATTAACTAATTAAGGAACAGTGAAAAGTAACTGAACTATTGCCGTAATAACTGAATGCCTATAAGTGTCCACTCTCAGCATCCAAGGCTCAGAGAGCACGAGTGTCAGTCGTAAAGAACTCACAGTACACTGTTCTATTCTAAGTCGTAAAGTCAACGATGCTATAATTCATACTTGTTGCCTTCTAACAACTACACGAGATGGACTGTTTCTTGAATAAGGACTAACAGTATCACTAACCAACAGCCTGGAACTACGGCTTGCCGAAGCTCTCACCATGTGAATTGTGTAGGGGCGTATGGTGTGTGAGACTAGCAGATCCGCCCTCGTCTAACAGGTAAAAGTTATTTGGCCATGCACGCGTCTCTAGAGATTCAGGCCCATAGTTAAAAGGTTTTTTTAATTAGGAGGTTAAATTTTTTTTGTATGTGCTTCATGCAGGCCCATAACAATGCTGTTTGACCTTGAAATTGGTCACATTTTGGGTCGTTAGATGTCAAAGTGACAGTGAAAGGTTTATTACTAGAAGTACTTTATTTCCAAGATGGGGCTATTTATTCGCATATGCTTTAATCCTTAACGTTTAATAATCCTGTTTGACTTCTGACTTGGTCACCATTTCGGAATAACTGCTGCCTTTGATTCTGAAGGTGTTTCTGATTTACGACAAATTATTCCAATACTTCTTCAATCTAGATAGATTGTCACAATAATGTCCAATAACGTTTCTCCTTCTTCTCCGATTGGGTGTAAATCTTTAATCAGTGTCCCACAGTCTTCCTCTAATAGGACATCTTACTACTCTGACAGTTATTAAAACTGCTTAAATATTTATAATAGTTTTATAGATATCTTTATTATTCACTCTTTTGTAGAGTTGTTGAGTCCAAAATTTCGATCTAAAGTTTTTTAGCCTGTTTCTCATTTGCGTCTCAAATATTTATATTATATTTTATTAAACGAAAGATAAATATTTTCGTTTAACTTTCCTAAGTATAAGTAGAGATATTAGATATTTCCCTAAAGCTATCTGCTTCGGTATAGTGAAAATTATTTAGTACAATTGTTTGTTGATCATAGAAATGTTTAATCAAACGAGAAATAAGGGATCTGAGGATAGAAATAACACGTTTGCTGAGTTTTGTAGTGTAATATACGTTACAAGCTAGTCGTTTCACCGGAATGACGAATGAATAGAAATACTTAATGACCAAAGCAATCATGTCTGTGATAAATACTGTCTGCAATCAAGGTCACTAAAAGTAAGTACGTGACCCAATCATAGCGTCGAAAGAAAAACGATACAAATCAGAGTGATTTATCCTCAGCTCCTTTGTCTCCGGGGTGTTAATCCACCTGAGCCTTGGTGATGCCATAGTGAAGTAGACCAGACCTCATGTCTGCTCGTGTCAAACCCTTTAGCTGTATGACAAGTTGAACTTGATTTTGTAAAAATTATCGCAATGCTTCTTGAATTTAGATGTATTTATCATCTAGAGAATGAGATGGACTTAAAGGCTTCCGCGACCCAGCTCGAGAAAACGTTATACCTAATGATCTTGCAAAGATTTAATAACTTTTAGAGTTAAAAGTTCTACACGCTCAGAGAAGAACAATAAAAGGAAAAGAAGAATGGGAAGAAAGAAGAAAATAGGAGTGGGAAGAAACCATAAGTCACTGCTAGTAGACGAGACCGGTGGACGCCTTAGGAAGGCGCATTCGTTCCTGCAGGCAGCTAGACCTGCCGTTATGCCTTCCATCCTGCTCTTCGGTCTTGACTACTTAACTCTGCTGATGGAAGTGTTAAGTAAATTTATGTCCAGTGAGCTTTCTTTTCTACGCCGTCAGCTACGTTCTATGTTACTGAAAGTCTCTGCTTTATTAGATTAGTTATCTTTAAGGAGTAAGCAGCGCTGGTACAGTTTAAAGAGTGTCAAAGACTGTACCTACTCTAAAACTTACTTCGCAAGATTTTCTATCTCTTACTTGAAAGAAAACAAGAAATTCTAGTCTTCATATTCACTAATCAAGACTGATTATGTTAATGAAAAATGACAAGAGCGGAACTAATCACCCTACGGTAACACTACAAATATACAATTGTAATACCAAACGATTTAAAGAACACGTAGAACAATACACAACTCACTTCAATACTCTGACCTCGTTGTCATAAGGGGAAGATCTTGTTCTTCTCCTCCTCCTGATGACGACGAGGTCTAATTATTGAAGTGAGTTCTTTTCTTTAAACCGTTTGGTATTTTATTTCAACGGACCATTTCAATTTATGAATTATACATATATAAAGTTATTTGTGCAATTTACACAAAAGTTTAACAGTAGAAAAACTAACGAGGAAAAATCTTTGCTATAAAATTAGTGTTAAAAAAATTTGAACATGATGAGTAAATAAATAATTGTTGTTTAGGTCAAACGCATGCATTACGCAATAGTTTTATCGCTTACACTTGATCTGGTTTGATGTAGAGAGACTCTTTCATGAATCCTTCGGTGATGCTCCTGACAGCATGTTTTTTTTCCCTTGCCCTTGGTTGCTATCTCTTCAATGGTGCCTGGGTTTCATTTGAAAACTGTTCCTTAGCCTACAGAGATAATTTAAGTATGATTTATTATGAAGCTTCCGATTTGCTTTGCACTGCACATGACATACTGCAATGGTAAAAAGTATTCCTTCACGTGTAATATTTATTTTTAACTATTGTATTATCTATTATTTTATTAAACCGAACTACTGAATTAATTGTGGTGCAACTTTACCTAATCAGTACAATAAAATTATTCCCCAAATTTCGTTGTACTTTTATAAAAGATAATTAATAGTACAGAATGCTACAGTGGTAGTGGTCAGTTGCTAGGTGTTGTTTACTATAACTGGAATTGCAGTTTATAAATAAACAAAAAAATATATAAATAAAAATGTTGTTGTTTAAGCCTGTGCTTATTGGAATAAATAATTGTTAGAAAAATCATATTTTAATCTGCAGAAAGCATAAAAAACATTGTAACAAAACATAAGCATGTAGAAGAACAATACTAGTGCCACACATAGTACGTAATCCTTGAGGCATATGGTAGCACTACAATAAAGGTGATGAGGTCTGACTGATTATAGCAGGTCAGTGCGAATGGCTCTCACTGTATTTAAAATGAGATCTTTCAATGGCTTCCAATCTGGGGCGTTCAATCGCTAACACTGGATGTCCATGGTATTCCATGTTCTGTTTGATAGGGGCCAGGTTAGCTCAGTGGTTACTGTAGTCGCCTTTGAAATGGTAGGTCCGGGGTTCAATACCCACCTGGCTCTCCATTTATGTTTGAGGTGAATAAATCTAAGCAGGTCGTCCCTCGGAGAGGGCGTTAAAAAATAGAGTAGAGATCATTATAGATCTCTACTCTAAATACATGTGAGTTAGGTAAAATATAGGACTCCCAATGGAGAATAAATAGGTAATGTGGCTCGCCCATTTCTAAAATGAGTGCCTAATAATAAATGAGCGACAATTTCTGCTCCTTAGGACAGCAGTGAAAAGTCATAACCTTATAAATGTTGGACAGCAAACATGTTCTGTTTGATAGAAATGCTATTCAAACATGGTTCTGTTTGAATAGCATTTCTACAGAAATCCGTTCACATCATAGCCCAAAGGTGTGAATAGATTGAGACTTGGAAATAAGGAATGTTATGTAGTTTTCGCAATGTTGATAAATAAGACATTCAAGCAGTGTCGTTTGTTCAAGTGATATGTTTCTGGTTAAGGGGGCAGTATGCAAGATAAGAAGATTAAAGGCACCGCTTTCCTGGTGCAGTACACATCCAGTGCAGCGGTTAGTAGTTTTATTATAGCATTCCCTACCTGCTAGCGACAAGCAGACAAACTTGAGGGAGAGCACATGCACAAAACGATTTGTTTTATGATAAAACTACATCATGTGCAGACATACTATCTTCATCAGTGAATATGGTATTTAGTTACATGGAATGCGTTTTACAAGTATATAACGCGACTATATAACTAGAGAAATGTGAAATAATTAGAGTAATTTAACAAAAGTAACTAATGAGGTACTTGAACTTTTTCAAAGAACAGAAATGATTTATTTTGACTCGTACTCGAAAATATTACCCCAACTTTCCTCATTTAAAATTTCACCCATAGTTTCCTATTTAAAGAGTCCATTTTGAAAATGGAGTTTAACAATGAATCGCAACGTTTTGTTGACACACTTGACGTGGCAACACGCTTTAGATGACGTTATGTTATCTAAACATAACTATAAATCTCCTTTTTATATATTACTGTCCATGTAAATATATAACAAATCGTATGTGTTCAAATCGGATTATTATAAACAACTGGATATACCTACCGTTCTTTATTCAATACTTCTTTCTTCCATCCACGTTTCTCTTATATTTGCATCATTTATTTTTCATGAGTAACAAACTTAGATTGTGTGTTTTGAAATGATCTAATATAAGTAAGAAACATTGATATTTTTGGACTTCTCAAAGTTTGAGCCAAACTTTTAGATGCGTTGGAAGTGAGGTTATTAAGTTAAAGTAACTTAGATTCATGTTATCTCTGCAGAATAGATCATTTATTGAAAAATAAACATATTAAATTGTAAGATTAGAGTAAGTTAAGAAGTTGGTCTGTTACGTGTTTCGAGACACTCAGCTCTGTATCATCCTGACGCAGGACATATACCCAGTAATTAATCCTACTTCATCATTACTTAATAATTAGCTATGTGATTAAGTGTGACTGTAACTTTCATGTTTACTGTAATATAAAGGGGCATGAATGTTGCAAGGCTATATGGTTCCTGTTAATAATGAAGGAAATTACGAAATGGCAAATACCAGCTAAAATGCACCAATTGCATAAACTTTATATATTTTTTTAAGAAACGTGTAGTTTTTGGGATTTTTTTTATTGAAATTTCTGCTGGTTATGTAGCTGAAAATGTAATCACTCAAGCAAAAAGTAATCCTGTTTTTTAAAGATTAGCAAAGTAGTTGTTATTAAAAGGAGATGTGTTTTTCATATGTCGATTTCAATTTTAAAAATAACGAATAACATTTTTTATTTAATATTATTTCAGATATCTTTTTGAAAAGTTTGAGAATATCAGTTTTAAATCTGTCTTGGAGTCCCTGTTCATTGCGAGTCCATAGATGAAGTCAGGTTTTTCTTAAAAATTCTTACAAAAACCTGTTATTTCTGTTTAAACAGTAAAAAAAAGTGACAAGGTAACTCTCATTTTGAAAATACATGAATCCCTGAGTTCATGAATGTGTTTTCATATGTCGATAGTTAAGCGCGTGCTGGTCGTTTCTATTTTATTGTCTTCATTTCATCATTATTTCAATACAGTAATCAGTATTATCGACTATCCACTCAAACCTTCATCAATATAATTGAAACCATTTAACCTTTCTCAATTTCTGATTAAAATTTTTCGTTTCCATATCCAGACTAAGTTGGAAAGGATTTATAGGTTTTTGATTATTTAAAGTAATATTTAATCTTTTTTAAACTCCTTCAATTCGTCTAACTTTAGTAGTTTGCAAAGTAATACACATGTTCATATATATTTTAATATAGAAACATATAATTGTATATAATCTGTCGTTATTGAAATAACGACACAGTATCAAATTTAATTAATCAAAAATTAATTCAAATTTTATTTAACAAAAAACGAGAATACACTCCCAACGTTAAGGAATATATTCTGGACTGTTCATGACAGCTAGGTCATTTTATTTTGGTATATATTATTTATTTCGACAAAGAATGTTCTTTATGCAGTGGTACTTTTAGTGATAAATATTGTTTTTTTTTTATTTAACTATAATGAGCTCAATATAAATTTGAGCTCACACTGTTCCTTCCTACATGGCTATAGTTAAGTGATTTCTTCTTATGGCTATTGTTTGGCAACTGTTTTAATATAGTACGAAATAAAATAAATACTTAAAAACTTTCTAAAGTCATGAAGAAAAAAAACAATGTCCAAATATCACTTACTTTTGATGTTGAGTTTTATGCGTTATTTATTACAACACTTCCTGTCGTTTCTATAAAAATGCTGTTTACTTGGTTTGAAACAGTGTAGCGCACTCTAATTTATTTACTGAGATTTTGGGAGTCAACCCCTTTCTTCAGTTTCGCTTTAAATTCCCCTTGTAAATATGCACTTGCATCACCAAACATCAACCAATAGTTTTAACATTTTCTTATTAACTTTTTATTAAGTTAATAAGAGTTATTAATAATAAACTCATTCCTTTTTGTTTTAGTTTTCGACCAAAAAATAATGTTTAACAAAATTTACTCTATTAATAATTAGTGTTTTAAAGTTTAACAAATCAATGTTTCAATGTTATAATACTAGCGTCAATTACCATGCAATTTTTCGTTAAGTATGGAAATTATAGAAGATGTCTCCACGTAAACGACAACAACGCGGAGGAATGCGTTGTTATTTCGATATCATACCTCTCTTCTTTAGGCTTCTCGCGTTCTAGTGGGGAGGTAGTAGTGAGAAAGATTTCCTCTACAAAGTATTCCCATTTTTACTTTCTTACTGCTAACAGATAAACGTGAAGAGCAATATTACCAGTTCAAAATTACAATGAATCTTTCTTTATGTGGTGATTATGATAACTTATATACTTCCCAAATAGAAATAAATTTAACTTACCTTTACTAAAATTTTTCTTTTTTAAACAATTTTATTCTCTAATTTTTTTTCCATGTAACGGATCACTGACTTTGTACATAATCGACTGTTCATAACAGATACCTCATTTTATTTTGGTATACATAATTTATTTCGGCAATCAAAACATACTTTATGCAGTGGTAAATTCTGTTTGTTTTAAATATTATTAGTTTTTTTTTTTTTTTTGACTTAACTACTAGAGCTTCTCTAACATGGCTACAGTTCAGTGATTTCTTCTTATGGCTATTGTTTCACAACTGTTTTAATACAGTACAAAATAAAATAAATACAAACTTTCTAAAGTCATGAACAAACAAAACGATGTCCACATATCACTTACCTTTGATGTTGAGTTTTATGCGTTATTTATTACTACGCTTCTTGAGGACTCTATAAAGATGCTGTTTACTTGACCTGAACTGTGTCGCCACTCTGATTTATTTACTGAGATTTTAGCTGGAACCCCTTTCTTCATGTTCAGCTTTAAACTCCCCTTATAATTACGAACTTGCATCACCAAATATCCAATTGAAACCATTAAAAAACTACTAATTATAGATCTTCCTTTCTAGCAATAATTAGTCCCTAATTGTTCAAAGAATGATGTCTGATGAAAGTAGACTATGATTAAAACTAAGATTTTTGTAGGCTAATTCGTAACTTTGCGTGAACTAACAAATCGGCATGAATTCGTCACGTAATCTTTTCTTTTGATGTAAAAACAATTCTAGTGTGCGTGATATATTTCTGTAAATATATAGCTAAAACTTCAAACTCAGAGACAAACATGTTTTTAAATAATTTCGGCAACCTGCCTTATTCAGAGTATAATATATACATAATAATATTTATAACATACACATACAAATATAGAAAACAAGATTTTACAACAAAGACGTGAAATAAACATCAACGTTTAATCTACAGTAAGAAATCAGAAAAAAGACTAAGGTCTTTCAACTGTAAGAAGCGGTCTTCGTCAGAGTCAAATCTCAACTGAGATTCTGATATCTTACTTTGGTTTGGACGATAGATACAATATACATATGTATATATTAGTAATTAAATAAAATTATTTCACGAAAAAATAAAGTAAATTCATAGAAGAACTTGGATAACAGAGAAACACGTCTGATTCTATAATCTAACAAACCTTTACAAGGCCAATGGAAAAACGAATACGTTGTAAAATATTTCAAGAAAGCATATTGTCAAAGAACCCTTTTCAAAAGGTCTTAAAACATTTTATTTGTTTGTTTACGGATTTTTTGCTAATTATATATATATATATATATATATATATATATATATATATATATATATATAACCATGATAAACGAAAAACGGTCCGGCAGGACAAATAACAATTAAAATAAGCAGTGACACATAAACAGAAACACAACAAAGACTCACTTTTCAATATTTCGACCGTAATGGCGGTCGTCCTCAGGAGAAGAAGTGAATTGACGGAGGGACGACAGTCAACTCATTTTTCGTTTATATATATATATATACATATATATATATATATATATAGTGAAGGTTGCTAGCAATCCTTCTTGCAAACATGTGGTATTTACTTATGCTGGGGTAAAACAAAGTCTCCACACAAAGGTAGTTTTTTATTCAAACTAAGCGTTTCAAACACTTCGTGTTCATCATCAGGTAAACTTCCAATGGAAGCAGTGGAGGACAGACAACCGTTGAACTGGAACTTCCAATGTTCCAATGTATTATTGTTTTGCTCCAGTCTGACATAAAACCGTTCATATTACAACATATATATCCCTTATAATATATATGTTATTAGTTATCATATTATTTTTTTATATTATAATAAATTATATAAATTATAATAAATGTGTCATACAAACTAATAATAATGATTATTGCTATCGATATTATTATAAAGATGGAATTTGAATACATTAAACTTAAATTTGTGTAATCAGTGTAATCATGTATACAAATAAAGACCTAAGAGTTGTCAAGTGAAATATTTGTGTTTGCAGTATGAAATCGCTTATGGTTGTTAATTCCACGACAGTTATCGAACAGTGTTCCCTGCCTCATTGACTCGTTTGTGATGAAGTAATAAAGGTTTATTGAAGATGGCCCCCCCCCCACCCCCCCTGGAGTAGGGTGTTCAGGGTTATTCGGTCCCTATTAAAGATAAAGCTAATTGCTGTAGTTTGATGTGTTTAGTGGTTAATGACTTTTCTAAATGCTTGCAGTTAGTTAAAGCAAATTGTAGAAACGCAAGACCAAAAACTCATTGTTCACAAACTAGAATTGTATTAAGTTTGTGTTTCGTTAGATAAAAGGGCTTTATCTTGAATATTACAAAGTTTTCGCCTACATATCTCAGCTATTTTCGGCTCCTTTAGAATTCCGTAGGCACATAATGGTCTTATTACCGAATCATTTATCCCTTCTTGATAATGCTTTCCCCTTTCTCTAGAGACTCAACTATTAATCGCTCTGCTTGGAACTGTATACTTATATAATCTTAGGAAAATATATATTTGTATTTATTAAATTATATTAGCAATACTTGAAGCAAATATATATGAACGCACTAAATATGTACTGTCATTGACAGCTATTCGAAGTTACATATTTTGAAAAGCCTATTATTGCATTTCTTTTAATAATATGAACATTAAAGAATCACTTTCTTTTCTTCATAAATAGAAATGTCATCAAACATATTATCTTATGTATTATTAAAATATTTTTTTTATTATATGAATTGTAAATTATATTTTCTTTATAGTTCATATGTACTATGAATAGTATATGAATTATAGGTATATATTTTATTATACGATTAGAAATGATAGTAATAGACCAAATATGTTTTGCTTTTTTAGTAAGCTTTAACATTAAGTGGGGACCAGGTAAGCTCAGTGGTTAATGTACTCACCTCTAAAACTGGTACGTCCGTGGTTCGATACCCACTTTGCCCTCGATTTATTCGACGGAAACCGTCGGTTCCGAGCCTGCACAATGTCAATTACTGGTTAAACATCCCTACTCTTAATACACTTTAGTTAAGCAAAATTTAGAGCTCCCAATGTAGAATCAACAGGTAATGTGACTCGCCCATTACTAAACTGGGTACCAAATAATAAATGATGCACAATTTCCGCCCTTAAACAGCACTAAGAGGTGAAGGCCTTATAAGTGTAAGACAACAATCAACATATTTTTGTTAAAAATTTGTTCGTAATTTTTGTAGCGCAGCTTGTTTGCACACATGATTAGAGATTGCGTATACAGCATGATGCGTACTCTGCCCAGAATACCAAACACAAGTCGGTGTTAAAAGCTGTTGCGCCACTCTAACTAGGACGCCCTATCAGCACCAGTCGTAAAACACTTAGCAGATTCATGCACACGTGCCTTCCTGCCCTCTATTTCCATAAATCGTAATCAATATTTACACTTTCTCATCATAAACACTTATTACATTGCTTTAAATGTTCAAATTTTTATTTTTTTATCTACTAATCTTCCTATATAACCAATTTTAATAAGCATTCTTGTGACTTCTGGTCCCAGTGTTTGTAGGTATTATGCGCTAATCATTTTATGTGTTCTCAGGCCATTTAAACGTAAAAAACTAAAGATATCACATAACAGGACGAAATGATATTATGAACTGATTGAAAATGACAGTCGTAACAAGTGTTTTGTTCTTTTTCAGGTCAGTGTTATTTTTCGTAGTACTATTAAATCCTGTTAGGCTGCCGTTTGTCTACATTTTCGGCTCAATGAAGTGAGTCGTCACATACCTTCGGAAAAACTCGCTTGTATACCTGATGAAGACGTGATCAGAATATAGTAGTGATTTTATGCGATCCCTTTTATTTGTGTTCTTTCTGTGAATCTAGTTTATTTAGACCGTAGAAAAAAATATATATATATATAAAGATTTCACATAAACACGTGAAATAACAATCAATGATCAAACCACAATAGAAATGGGAAAACAAGACTAAGATCTTTCAGCCGTAACAAGTGGTCTTCGTCAGAGTCAAAAACCTTCGTCAGAGTTGGGTTTTTGACTCTGACGAAGACCGCTTGTTACTGTTGAAAGATCTTAGTCTTGTTTTCCCATTTCTTATTGTGGTTTGATCATTGATATATATATATATATATATATATATATATACTAGAATTTAAAAAAGAACACATAGAAAGGAAACCACTGAACTCACTACTATATTTCGATGTCCTCGTCTTCAGGAAAAGAAGTGAATCGCTCCAAAGGCTGATAACGACTCATATATATATATATATATATATATATATATATATATATATATATATATATATATAGTAGCAGTTTGCGTAACCCAGAATTGGGAGTAGCAGTTTGCTTCTCAACGAGAGTACTTCGCACTTCTTCCCGATGACGACGAATATCGAAGTGAGTTCTGTAGTGACTTTCTGTGTTCTTTCCTATTTGTTAAGTTTATATATATTGAAATTCCAATATTTAGCAAACAATCCTTCCTTAGTACATGTCAGATTGAATTTACAGCCTGTTGTTTTTTTTAATTAATTTTTTGGACAACTTTTCCAAAGCCCTTAATAGTCTTTTAAATTCACGAGGAACTAGGTAGATCAACTCACCATACGATTGGTTTTCAATGATTATATTTCTTCCGACGTTTTGGTAGTCTTCAATCATCTTCAGGGGGTAAACGTATATACAATATCTTAAAACTTATTGAACATTGTTTAAAACACTTAAATATAACACTCAAAGTTCATAACTACTAAATCAAATGTAAACATTTAACTGGCTGGTTGGCATTTCCATTTCATGTCAGCAGGTGTCTTTAAATTGTTGTTTCATTGTCATGTATATATTAATGTTAAAAATGAATCAGGTATTCAGATACAATTGAAACCACACTTCAAGCTCTTGTACGGACGGAACAAGAAAGAATGCATTGTGTTTCTTTATTGTATTATCTTCCAAAATTAGTTTAAATTTTTGTTATACGTTTTGACTTGACATTACATCATTGGAATGGTTACAAAGTGATGTTGAAAAATGAATTGTCTTAAATGTTACATCCATTCTGTGGTCTCTGCTATTTTATAAATTACGTTTATTGTAATAAGTCTCTGATAGGAAGTGTTACTAATTGAAGCTACTCGTACTTTAAATGTCTTTATTATTCATGGCTGTGGTTATTCATGTTTATTATATAGTGTAAATGTAATAACTGTCTGGTAAAAGTTGTTCCATTGCTACATTACTTTATGACTGTCATCTTTCCCAATCAAGTGAATGTATATTTATTCATGGATCATATAGTAGTAGCTAATCGTCATTCCTATGAAATGTTGAGTTGAACAGGTTCATTTCTCACTTCTGTCATCAAAAGGGAATACTCGTTTGAATACTAATTCAAATATCAGTTCTATGCTAGTTGCTATTAAAAGATATGTTCTTGTTATACGACTTGAGTTTCTTAACAAAGCATTATAATTAGCAATAAATGGCAATTATCGTCTAGTTACAACCTTACTCAACGTCCATAAAGTTTACATTACTACTATTTCCTTTGCAAATAGCATCTTTCTAAACATATACTCATAGACTATAGCATTTGTTCAAATATCACTTATATTTAATTAAAAAGTTTTAAAGAGATTGTTTAATGTCTGAGCATTATGATAACTGAAATGTATTTCTAATTCTATTAGTTATGGGAACTGAAGTCGTATTTAATTTAAACACTGCTACTGAAATAGAGTCACCGGATATTCTTACCTTTATTTGAAATAAAGTTGAGAGAGAAGTTTAAAGAAAAAAATCGAGGACAATGTATTGTTCTCTCTACAGTGGTGCACCAAGGATAACAAAAGCGGTATTTTGTTTTACCTTTGCTCAAAATTATTTTTCTTCCATAATAACAAAGCAGTCCACATTTATAATTACTTCTTTGTATATTACTTTTTTAAAGCATTCCTCTTATAATAGTTCTTTTATCAGACTCCTAATTCAAATAACTGTAATGTTTATTATGTATTAATTATGTAATTAACAGGTCAGCAAATTACACTTGTGTCAGGTCGAGACCTGGATTTCTTTTAGATTGTTTACTTAGTTTCATGTATTTTGTCTCTGGTTGTTTGGAGCATTTCAGTAAAAATAAGGAGATAAATTAAGGCATTCATAAGAGTATTAAAGTAGTTGGCACCGAAACTTTTAGTGAAATGTTATTACGCTTAACATAATAATATGGTAGCAACACGATAAATATATAATTTCTGAAGGACTATATAAAATTGTTTCGATAATTATCCATAGTTAACTGTTTCAGGATTAATTTTTTATTTAATTTCTTTCATGGTATGATTGGGAAACAGAATTTTTAATTTATTGATTTCATCTTTTTAATAACCAACATCATTGTAATTACAATAATAATTATAATAAGCTAGCCAACTGAATTGTAAGTTGTAATTTTATAAAGACTTAGGTTGGCTGCAGTTCGTGATGTACTGGATAACCTCGCCTGCCAGATCCGGCTAGCCGGCTGTGCCATGTGAACGCCGCCTCGTCATACACCTCAGAACCAGATTACAATGGTAGATCTCACATATCTGTTTCCACCGCCCAACTTACCGCCTTCGCCGCCTTTACTTGCATATGACAAGCGGGGTACTCCGTCGATTCCCTCACACTTTTTTCCTGCTTCTGGTTCTACTCCTCCAGTTCATGGTGCTAAGCGTTGGGAGATCCCTTTCTCCCTCCTAAAGCCATCCTCTTCTGGAATTCTTTCTTTTTGTGCTAAATATTTAGGAAGTTCCCATCCTTATGACAACTTCCCATTCTTAACCTATTCTTCTGAAGTTAATGAAAAGCACAATACCGCTGAATCCATGGGGTTAATAAAATTCAGTTTTTTTCCGATTATCCATTCTCAACTCTAGAAAACTATATCTTGTGCACGTTGTTATTCAAAAAGTGACTAAATTACTGACTGTGGTATTGATCTATTTTTATTTTAATACGAGAATATCACTGTCGGTATTACTAAGGTTAGGTTAAGTTGCTGTGGCAGACCCACAGGCATGACATATTATACATAGGTCGAATATTGGACCTTTGTGATTCAACATAATGGAGATTGATTATGGCATTGTCAGTCCTTATTTTTCTTAATTCAGGTGTATTTAGAGTAGGGGATCTTTAACGAGATCTTTAATGACAGCGTACATACTCGGAACCGATGTCTTAACGTCCTCTCCGAGGGACGACGTGCTCAGACCTATTCTCCACCCTCGTGAATAAATCGAGCGGGAGCGTGTGTATTGAATTCCGGACCTACCAGTCCAGAGGCGAGCACGCTGCCACTAGGCTAACCTGGCCCTCCTGTTATGTAATTTCTCCTTTCGATTATTGTTCTAGGGATGGAAATCACAACTCACTGGTTAATAGACCCCTTTCAATTATAGGTGACATAATACCACATCATTAATGTGTTCTCAGTCCACTGTATTAAGGCAATTATTGTATAGAATAGCTAAGCACATGCCAAACTATTCAGGATATTTCAGTCATATCTTCTTAAATATATTGAAAGCGATATTTCAAGAGGTCATATTTAATCCTCAATTTAAAGCAACTAATAATGAATAGATTTTAGATGTGTTCTGCTATTATAACGCACAGTGTGAATGAGCTGTGTAGTTTTTATGTAATGCTACCTCATGAGAAAAATACTTTTTTCATGGTGCCTGTGTATAGACAGATTTGTTTTACCTAAACTACTAAGTCCAGAGAGGTAAATTACTGCAGTCATTCTAAAAGTGATAATGGCATAAAACTAACAGAATGCCAGAATATTTTGATAAACGAAAGGTTAGTCTTGCGTAAAAATTTGAACATCTTGACTTTTGATTGATTTTGAAACTTGTGAACTTGACAATATTAACATCGTTTAACGGATCATAATGAAAAAAACTATAAGGGTAGATCTTTATAAGGACCAGCTTTGCTCAGTGATTCACGTACTCGCCTCTGGGCTGGTAGTCCGGGGTTCGATCCCCCACCTGGCCCGCGATTTTTTCATGCGGGATGTGAATAAATCTGAGTACGTCGTCCCTCGGAGAGGACGTTAAGCCGTCAGTCCCTGTACGATGACAGGTACTCGTTAAAGATCCCTACTCGAAATCACTTGAGTTATGCAAAACTTAGTACTCCCAATGTAGAATTTGTAGAATCACCGATCAAACAAAATGTCGATAAATTGCTGATGTTATCACCCGCTAGGGGATCGGTTTAAACAATAAAAAAAAACAATTAAATTAAATAAAATAGACCTTCATCAGGAGAGGGGGTGTATAGATGTATGATCAAATTACTTTAAAGGAATAAATACAGCACCATAGTGAACTCTTCGTGAATTCAGAAAATATTTTGATTATCTGGAATATTAAGCAATTTTAAATGATTGCAACAGGCTCTACTTATGTTTGTTTGCCGTAACTTGAACATTTTTTCAGAATTCTAACAAAGAGATTCGTTAAACTTTTTTTTTTTTAATTTTTAATGATTATGAAGTTCTTCCTTTTACCTAATTTTACAAGTAAAATGAAGTTATAATTAAGTACTAATAATACTAATATTCATCGTGATTTGTTTTCTTGTTTCGATATTCATATGATTAATTATTTTTTAAGGTTCAGGTCTTATGATTGAAACTGCTTCTCTAGCCGACGTTTCGACATATATTTATGTCACCTTCAGCGCTAGAAAACTTCTGAAATAATGTAAAAGCAATAAAAAAAATATCGTTATATCAATGTGAAAATCCATAGTTGTATTATTAAATGTATCAATCACTACTTCTCTATTACCTATCATGTAAAGATTTAAAATGTAAACAATAACCAAAATCGTAGAAATTATGGTACTAATTATAAAACACGTGTTGTAACCCTGAAGATAACATTTATATATGTCGAAACGTCGCGAGGGAAGCAGTTTTAATCACAAGACCTCAACACTCAAAAATATTATATCAAATAATATTAATATTTAGTTCTAATATATATATTTTATCTATTAAGGTAACTGGTCATTTTTAACTCGTGAATAGTGCATTGATATATTGTACGGTATTTACTCATATTTGAAATAGTACCATAAAATTTTTTGACAAAAGAACGCAGTAACACTATAAAAACTTTGTTCATAAACTAGTTGTAATAACAGTAATCAATTATTTCCGGACTTCGTTAAAAATGTAACTTAACTGGTAAATAACTTAGATTTCCTTCATTTTAATAGCACATATAAGATTACAGTTGACATTATTAAAGTGATACGCTCGTAATTCAGTTTTGTATTTGAATGAACAATTTCTGTTGTATCTTAAATTCTTGAAATGGTTAATAAGTTAGAATTGTTGTACTATGTTAAAAGCCTGTCTTCTACCCCGATGAGGTTTATAATCCCATTTCATGACAAGTTCCGTTATGTGGACATACCTGGCCTGCCATACAAGTCCTTAACCTTCACTTTCCCTGTCATACGTGTACCTGCTTCCCATATTCTTAGTGCTCTCTGCCACTCAAATCTCTCTCCATCTACCTCTCATGCTATGTATGCCTTATTCTTTAGGTTGCGTGTATTGTAGTTTTTGTTATTCAGTTGACTTGTTTGCTACTATTTTGTATTTTTGTTTAACTTGAAGATAAACATGGATTATGAAAATGATTCATTTTCTAATGAAATCTTTTTTATGAGATTTACTTTTCTCTTGTTATTTCAAATATTAAGATGAACACTACATGAAAGTATAATTTCAGCTTATTATTCCTGATGTTGATATTCTTTGGATAGGGAAACCACATTGTTCTTTAAGTTGTTTATGGGGGCATCGATATAGTTGCTACTATAGTATGGTACCCTAGCTAACTTCAATTTTGGTATCTAGCAGTTACAATATCATTTCATGGTAAACCCGCAAAACTCATCACAAGTTTGCTAAGAAGAAAAAAAAATATCCTTTAAATGTATTTATTTAGAAAATTCAGCTACTGTGATTATAAATCCCTGTAAACATTGACACACTGAAAAGGAAAAGAGGAGTACCTCAACAGCATTTGCAATCTCATTTAGACCATTATTTTTGGAAAATTACGAGAAAACACAATGTTCTATTTCCAGCTTTCTTGAACGACGTAAGATATGTTTTCAAACAGTCATAGAATTAATGCTGATGGGATATATTGCATGTGTTACTTCTTTTAATTTTGTGAACTTTCATTATGTTTAGAATAAGTTATAATTTTTTTTTTGTATGAATTGCGAATAATTTTGTATAAATCTATTCCTACAAACGGCATATAATTTACGGCTGATACCATAATGGGTAATAGAAGCATACTATAGTAGAAAATCGAAGGTAGATAGCATACTATTATAGTACCGAGATATGGTATTTATTTCGTTAAATAATTGGTGGACAGTTATAAAACGCCGTAACTGTATAGAATGTTTTCTATGCTGAAGTTATCCTGCTGCCTATGGGGATAACCAGTTTTTAACTTCTTTTCCCTCTTAATCTGATACGAAGCGCTTGTCGCTGAGAAACCCCTTAAGGTAGTAGGACAAGTGAAAGTACTTGGCGCCACGTCTGGACTGTATACTGGGTGATAAAGCAGTTACCATTCGAATCATATGATCAGATTTTAAGTTTGAATGACAGAATGGGGTCTCATGATAGTTATCATGCAACGACAAAATTCCGAAGGGCACGTCACTTATTCTGTATTACGCGTCGTGGTTTATTAAGGTAGCGCAGGAAGTGACTACTTTCATTGTCATCCTTGCTGCACAAATTGACTAAAAAGACTCGATGTTCGTCTCAAAACAAGGTTGCCTTAACCTTACATGTCGAGTTTGTTTGCTTGGTCTTGACTTTGAACACTGGTGCCGTCTGACGCCATCCAATTAACTGTTGTTTAGACTCTTGGGTCATGTGAGAAATCTACATCTCGCCCTCTGTGACAGTCTTCTCTAAATGTCTTTCATATGATATCGGTTCAACAAATCTACAACACAATACAGTCTTTCCTTTTGGTACTCGGTACTCCTGAGTAAGCTGGGTAGAAACTGAAAGTCATCACGATTTGTGAAAGTGCGTATATTCATAGACAATTTTGTGCAAAGTTCTACTCACATTTTCAACATTCCAATGATGACGTTGAAGCCGTTCACCACCGGTCTGGTTTTGTCATCCACGTCATTGATAAAATCTCCTGTCATGATGCTTGACCTGATCGTGGTCCATCATGCACATCTTCGTATCCAACCTTGAAAAGCTCTCACACCCACTAACGCACTTTCCTTTCACTCATCGCATTGAAGTCGTACACTTTAGCAATCTGTCGATTTTCTCTCAAACGTTATGCGGGCTGATCAATTGTTTTACGCCTTTTGAACTGACACTGTAAACGCTACGCTGCAATAATTCGCATTTCAATATCGTCGTTTAACGTTTAAGACATACCAAGAGTTGGTAGGCATTCTCGTTTGGATACTCACGAGACATTTAATTAGCTTTACGGATTGAGGCTTTATTTTTCGAATAATCCTCATACATAGTTATATATTTCTGTATTCGTGTGTTAATAAGTGCAATATAATTGAATAAAGAGTTATATTTTCTGAAACAAGAAATTTCAGAAATGATTTTCCACACTCTTCTTGGTGTACATATGAATGAGTTTTAGTTACTTTCTATAAGTTATAGTGTTTTATGAATCTGTAAACAATGTGGCTGAGTCAATGTGTTTTAATTTGTTTTTTGAAAGCTAATGATTTTGAATAAACAAACAGTTTATTGAGTGATCTGGAATGTCTATTGATTTTGGGCAATATTGAAGGTTGTACATGAAGGTCAACTACAGTGTATTCTATCTAATTCTATGTTGTGTGTTCTTTCCACAGGGGCATCATTACATCGATCTTTACTATATGCTAACAATTGCATTGAATAATTGTTATAAAACAGACTAACTATAAATATGTATGATTTATAAAGTTCTTAATTTGAAATGTAAGTATGGCTTGTCAAAAAATTTTTCATTGTTCAAACCGATCCCCAAGCACGTGATAACGTCAGCCGTTTACCGGTTTTTTATTTGGATCGGTGATTCTACAGATCCTACATTGCGGGTTTTAAATTTTACCTAACTCAAGTGTATTTCTAGTAGGGGTCTTCAACGAGTTCTTGGCATCGTACAGGCTCGGGACCGACGGCTTAACGTCCTCTCCGAGGGGCGATGTACTCAGATTTGTTCCCCTCCCGCGTGAATAAATCAAGGGCCAGGTGGGGATCGAACCCCGGACTACCAGGCCAGAGGCGAGTACGTTAACCACTAAGCTAACCAGGCCCATTTGTCTACTAATTAAAAATGGTACAGAATATATTTTTGAAAAGATTTTAAATGATGATTTTTGATATTTTCACATACATCTGATATTTTTGTTAGCCGTTTACAGTAAAGTTAACTGATTGAAAATATTTACGGAGCATTGATCAAACTTTCGTGATATTTGAATTGCATTTAGTTATAGATACGCGTCAAGTTCAATCATAAGAGAGTAGAACCTAAAAAAGAAAAATATTATTGGGTAGTCAGACCCGGAATAAGAATTGCTCTTTCTGAATTTCATGTCTTATGATTTATCTTTACTCATGTTAAAAAATATTCATTTCTTATTATCATTGGATTTTTACGTATTTTATTGTATTTCAAAAGTGAAAATATTTTGCGGATGTTTGATAGAAAAGTTGTAGCGTGAAATTATGAGCCGTCAGTTGATTTAATTGTTGTTTATAATTGGATATTAGAAGCACGAATCACGCAGACAATATGAGCGTGGAATGAGTTTATGAGGCTACTATTTCAAACCATCTGATTGGGGATGTGTTACGACTTCGGGCCGCAATTGAGTAAATTCCTGTCTGCTTCCTTCGGATTTCGTCTGATTTCCATATTACTTTAATGACAGAGTCAGTAAATTAATTAATAACTTCTTGCTTTTATCAGGCTAGCTAGAATAGGGCTAAATAATTACTTCTAAAACACAACGGTATTTTGTGATCATAATTAGCTGATAATATATTAAGTATTATTAAAAGCGTTCCTGAGAAGAGTATATTACATTCTTAATGGATCTGTTCAAAGGATAACTAATTTTTGTAAAAACTAATTAAAGAAGAGAAGCGGGATTAATTTTTTTGTTAAATTCTCATTCTGTAAACCGCATGATCCTTGTAATACTAATCCAAGGTAAACTTTAGTTGTTAAAATGAAAAACTCCTTAATAAGTAAGTTTCATATTTCATTGCAATTTTCTTCATAGGAACAAAAGCACATATAGATATTTTTATTAAATTTAACCTGTACTTATTAGAGATTTTAAGGTAATCAAGTGAAATAAAAAGTTTGAAATCAGAGTAAGAAATATGAAAAAGAGCTGGCATCTTTTGACTTAGTAACTTCCTCTTTTTCCAACCTGTTGCTTAGTCTAACATCTTAGTCCCATTACTGAATCCTATTTGTGATTTATACTTGAATTTTATATATATAAAGTTCAGTATATACATAGAAAAATATAGGAATTAAAAATACACACTTAAGGTCTCCAATTTTCGGTTTCAACTATTTTCAGGAGAGATAAGAGAGGGAAATGAAACGCACTGGTACAGAAACGTTTGGAGACCGTCTACAAGTTTCTGTACCAGTGCACTTGGATTCCCTCTCTTATCTCTTCTGAAGACAGTTCAAACAAAAAAATAGAGACTGAAAGTGTGTATTTTTAATTTCTCTATGTTTCTTTGTCTACATTGAACTTTATTTGTCCGTTTCGGACCGTATTTTCATCAAAAATGTATATATAGTTATATATATTATTGTCGAAATATGGAAGTGAGTCCTGTTTATATTTATTTATTTATATTTAAAAACATTATTCAAAAGCAGCAACAACAGTACCAAAAAACTAAAAGATCATGACCACTTTATAAACGGATTTAGTGTTTAAATTTTCGGTAGAGTCCAAATAGATAGGTAAACCTAATTGATCAAATTTGACCACCTTTTCAATAGATGAAAAAAGTGGTCAAAGGCTGGAAAAATTATGTACATAGATACATAGTTCGGGTAAATTCCTTCTTTTTAATATTATTTCGAATAAAAATAACACAATTTTGTTACTACTTTTTTTTTTTTGGTTTAGGTAAAATAAAATACAAATTTTAATAGAACAGACATATAAATTATGGGGAACAAATTTAACATTTATAGATGAATAATTACATTGAATGGTCGGATGAGATATATACTTTCTTAATAGAATTTTAAGTATTTTATTTTTTAGTCACAAAGCTGAAATTTTTTTATAGGATGAGAAGACCCTTTAGAACTTTATTTATTTTTTTAATAATTTTTTTGTTTATATTTCTTTTGTAAATTTTATTTAAATTTTGTTGGGGCGACGTTAAAATTTTTTTAACTTTTAATTTTTTTTTCAAAAATTTTTGTTTTTTTTCAACTAATTATTGTCGTAGAATCTATGTTGAATTATTGTACTTTTTTTTTTGTTTAATCAGTGAGTATTCCGTCAAAGTGGAGTTCGATTCATTTATACTGAACACAGGATTCGTATCACGTAGATATCTCAACGGGATGAAAGAAAGAAATGAAGTGAAGGAAATCTTTTAAAACTTCTATTATTTAACTTGTTTATGTATGAAATAATTCAATTCTAAGAATCAGTCGTAAATCTTTCTAATATAATATTATAAGATCTGGGATTAATCAAGCAATCAAAGATACCTTAGTGAAACCATAATAGATAGAGTAATGAAATATTGGTGCTTAAAAAAAAGTTCGTTTTTTTTTAAAAATCCCATTATTACTATATAATTTTCATAGAGTTTAATTTATTTTGATGGGTTCATTCCTGCTAGAAATAAGTAGTAGCATTTACAACAATGCATTAAATATAGACCAACATTGAGATGGTCCTGAACAACTACCTGTAGCACATGTTGAATATGATTACCAACAACCTTGGAGTGCAGAGAAACATATAGTTGGAGTAAATTGAATTGAATTACAGGTTTGAATACAGTCTGGGATTCTTTCGTCACAAAGCCAATTTGACGTAATCGAGCACCCATCATCGAGGTGAGGAGAGACTGAGCATCCTAACACTCTCTTATCTCTGCAGTTCTCACACAATAACAATAGTTTCTCGTTTGTCATGACAAAAAATAGAATTAATTACACCGCGGTCTCAAAGATTAACATGTTTTCCTTTGATGTATTTGATATGTGCATTAACATTGACAGACATAGAGTACAAGCTCAGTTTGAATTTATACTGATATAAAAGTTAATAAGAAACCATAAAAACTAAATCTATATTTAATCCGCTAATATAGAAAAACTGAAGTGTTTCGATGATGACTTGCATTTGTCATTCTGATTTCAAAGATCAGTCTATTCAAAACTGTTAAGAACCTAGTCGATCAAAAGGCGAGATATGGATCAGTGCTTGATATAGATCAATCTTAACAAACATACTAATGTACGTATTCTTCCAGGATACCACTGATCGAGTTTATTATAATATCAAGACATAAAGAGGAAATAACAAAATATCAGATTTAATCACCGGGTCTGCTATTCCAACTCACTGTCACATGAATGATATCCCATTGACTATACTGAATAATTATGTATAAGATATTATTATCAACCGTCATACCTCGTCTATCGCTGCTGAAGTCGCCCGACCGGCTTCGCAATGGCTGCATCATCAATCGGACTGATGATGACCAAGAGTCATCAGATTGTCTATCAGCGATAGACGAGGTATGACTGTTAATAATAATATCTTATTTATTAACCTCTGTGGCACTAACAATATGCATGCATTTAATTATATATAAATATCATCTTATGTCAGGCAATTGCTGTAGATCTAATGATCTAATATATATTGAAAATAAGAGGAATTGTCCAGGAGAATCAAGAAAAAAATCAAATAAAAAGAAAAAAACATATGGAAAGAACTGACACAACTCACTTGGTCAGTATTTCGACTGTCGACTTCAAAGAGTCTTAACTGACGACAGAGCGAGACACTCCTACTCTTCTTAACGATGAAAGTCAAAATATAGAAGTGAGTTGTGTCTGCTTTTCCTACTTGTTATTTGAGACCAGTATAATTAATTTAATTTAATTATTTATATAAATAATCAAGCTTAATTTTTATATAAATTAAGTTCAATTCAGCCTAAACAAGTTAGGTAGCTTGTATATATTAACGATACTGCTCTTCTACCCTGAATCTGTTAACACAGGTGTTTAATTACAAAGTCAAACTGTATGATGGCAATAACCCAATTCACAATGGAAATGATGTTACTTATACATTTCCAAAAATCTAGTTACTAATGTTCACTTTTATTCTACTCATCCCGAAAATATGAAAGATCTGTTTTTCGAGATATTTATTTGAGTTTGTTAAGAGTCTGCTCCTATGAGTTACGTGATGATGAAGTTAACACCTTTCAATTGCTCACCCATTCAAATCCTCCCTCTTTGTAATGACAAAGGCATTACAGGTGTTAAAACACCGTTCTTCAGTTTAATAAGTGAAACTTGTTTTATGTCAAATGACATAGTATAGCTAGTCATGAGTCATTGGATAGACTAGGGCTTCTCAACTTTATTTTACTAGTGGGATATGCCCTGCGGGATAACTTGTCATCAGTGGAACCCCCACCTCCCAACCTGAAGCTTAAAAATTATAACTAAGCTCATGTATATATCCAAAAAACATTTTATTATACTTAAATAAAAATCTAACAATTCAATAACGCCATTATATCAGCAAAATTAATGTCAAATAAAAATATTTAACAATATTTTTAAAACAACAATAACATATTTTTATTAAAATTATATTAAAAATTTGTGAAAAAAAAATAGTTTTTTTTTTTAATTTACGATAGATATAAAAAAACGAATGAAGTATTTTAAAATATTAACACATTATGTCAAACTAAGAAGAACATAGAGTCTTTGTATTGCTAATATTTCAATATTCAGGCGTTTTCGATATATTTGTCGTTATGGTATAATGATTTATGTATAGAAATTTAATACGGACCTACAATTACGTGTCAGGTACACCGATATGACTAGTTTCATGCACGTACACTCATGGTTGTCTGAGTAAACCATGGTGAGAACCCCTGGGATGGACTCTTGAGACTTATTCGTAATCATAACTTTAGTACAGTTTTCATTTTCTGATATACATAACGTAGGTAATATGTTAAAAAAAACTCTCACAAAGAACAATAGAGGTGTTTACAAAATTCAATGTAAATATAGTCATAAAATGTACATAAGTAGACTAGAGAATCATTTAAAAAGGTGTCAAACAATGACAATAGTGGAAAATTTTTACAAATATTTAAAAAAGTGTATAATCTATTTTGTGGATTCGTTGGTCGATAGTAAGAAATTGATGTCATGGGAGGAATACAATGAAATATATTACCACATATGATATTAATCATGTTCTTTGAACAAAATATATACAATGTTTCAGTTTCACGTCACCATTACAGCAATCTGTCTATCTACGTTTAGGAATTCAGAGCTTGTTCTAAGCCAAAAGTAATGGGAGTTAAAACGGATTTGCAGCTCACCCTAAAAATGGCTTGTAATATTTCACGAGGGTTTTTTTTTTGTAAAGATAGTGTCGATTTCAGGTTTCTGTGAAGGAACTTCACGTGCCACAGCACGTGACTTAAATCTTTGATGAAGTTCTATATTACGTGAACTACTAACCAGTTTAACTCAATAAAAACATTTTTCTGCAGAAATTGCTAACTATAATTCAAAATGATAACGCTTGTTAACACCAGTTCTCCTTCTGAAATGATTAGTTTTCTACATTTCAGAAAGAAAAATTGTTACTTCTTTTACTAGTTTTACTAGTGCTACTGCAATTGCAAGAGTATAGCTTGTTCTGACTTTGCATTTTTTTCTTGAGTAATATGGACAAATGTTGTGCAGGCCCTTCCTTGGAGAACTCAAAGCTGTTGGTTCCAATGCTGTACTATAGTATGAGTTTGTTAAAATCCTTTGTTTAAAATAAATGTACTCTTGGTAATGTTTTGGAATGGGCAGTCGGGTAACCCGCTCTGGGTATCGTTAGAGCTGTTACAAAGGTCGTATTGATCATACCTGCTTGTTTGGTTTATTAGGCCGTCAGGTTTTGTCTTGGGGGAGAGTGTGGGCATCCATGGGTATTAAACCCTAGCAGCTGAGGGAGAGGGAACCTGTTGTGAGCCCCGAACCAATCGCAATTCATATCAACCCAAACAGTGATTAGTATTAATTTTTATTGCTTTTCTCCCATATTTATCTGTTCGGCATTTTTTTGAAACTTTGGGTATATTGTTTACTCTAGAGATCTATTTTGGTGGAAGTTTTAGTGGGAAGCAGCATCTCCAGCTGAGCAGAGCTCATGTTCTTCGGCATTTTGATTAGGGATCTTTAACGAGATCCTGACATCGTACAGGCTCGGGACCGACGGCTTAACGTCCTCTCTGAGGGACAACGTACTCAGGTTAATTCACCTCCCGCGTGAATAAATCGAGGGTCAGATGGGTATCAAACACCGGACCTACCAGTTCAGAGGCGAGTACGTTAACCACTGTGCTACCCTGTCTCTCTAAGCACTATAATAGGTGATGGGTGGTATGATGGTATGGTGACCGAAGGTATGAATAAGTTGATATGACCGTTATGAAAACAAAATTTGAACTAAATATAAAACAAAAAAATGTTTCCCTATGTATTCCTTGAAAACAAATGTATGAACACTGGTCGCCATAGGTAATTAGCTTTTGGCTTCATTTAGCTGTAATGTGAATATCAAAAGAGAACTCTCCGAAAAAACCAACGGAATGACGGCATTTGCCAAAATAAGGCTTGATTTAAATTTATATACAAGTAAACTACATTATGTAATTTTATTTGGTTGTTGTAGGTATTAATGACAGAGTGACCCGTACTGGTGTTGGGGACTACTGCTCTCTGTACCTGTAGCATCCAACAATCACTGAACAGGTATACATTTTAGTTTATGTGTATGCATTAATCAAATTTGTTAGGGTAAACAAAGGATTAGAGTAAGAAAAAATGTAAAAAACTATCCGCTAGCTGTCAACCCTCTTCGATGGGGCTATTGCTGTAGTCAAGAAAGAATCAAGTTTGAAAATTCTGTTACTAATGTCTACAAGATTTGATCTATTAAGTTTAATCAGAGAGGATTCAAAAATATTTCTTCTGGTTAAAAGGTCTTCGTCTTTTTTTCCCCCCCATTTCATGTTGAGTTTTGATCATTGATTGTTATTTCACCTGTACATGAGAAATCTTTTAAATTTGTATTAGACTCTGACGAAGACCACTTGTTACGGTTGAAAGATCTAAGTTTTTTTCTCACATCTCATTGTGGTTTGGACATTGATATATATGTATATATCATGAAACGGTCCGTTAGGACAACTTATCAAACAACTAAAAGGAAAGAACATCGTTAAACAAGAACAAAGCTCACTTCAATATTTTATCTTGAAATCGTCAGGAGTTGAAAAAGAACAACAGTTGCTTGTTCTTCTGGCAAACAGCGAATCCCATCTCAGCAGAGCTCATCTTTTTTTTTTTCAACTCCTGATGACGAGAAAGTGAAAATATTGATGCTAGCTTTGTTCTTGTTCCTTTGTGCACTTTTCTTTTAATCATTTGATATATATATGATCATGTATTACAAAAACTTCATGGTATAAAGAAAGGAGAGAATGGTACCTCCTTTCTCTCATACAGTTTACGCCATTTACTTGGTCAGTTACCTACCCACGTACTTCTATTACTATTATCATTAGTACTGCATTCTATTACTTGTATACACTAATTCTGACATTCAATGTTAAAGTATTACTAAATAATTATTATAAAATATGGCATGTTACTAAGCAATATATCTAATATCTAACAGGCATTGACTAAATATTCTGTAGGCGTCATCAAGACCTACTGTAGAACTTGAGTACCAATCAGTCACGCGAGGCTGGCGAAGTGTTAGGCATCGTAACATATGACTTTGCATAATATCAGTTATATCACCTCAGACACTTTGATCGAGAATTTTACCTGAAAAGGTTTCACAAGTAATCAGAAATTAATTATCGATGAAAATACAAAATGAAAATACAAACCACATATCGCTGTTTAAACAATCATTCCGTGTGTCCTAACTTTACTTGTAATCCCAATATTGCAATGTAAAGCAGTCAATAAACCATTTTCGAAGTTAAAAAATAAAATATATTGAATAATGAATGTTGGTGCTATCAATCTTATGATAGTAGGAAAAAAAACTATTTTAATCTTATGACTTATTTGTTAATCTTTTATAAAATTTTGTAAAATATGGCAAAAATTTAACATAAGAAAATAATTTGTTTTCGAGCGGCACTGAACTGATAAGAGTTTTAAGGTAAAAGGCTGGTGTTCAGTGAATGTAAATCATCCTACCTACCGACCTTCCCTACTTCACCCTTACAAGAGCCCAGAGAAGTTTGTCAGTAGTTAAACATCCACGAGGAAGGATGGTTAAGCCTAATAATAGCGTGTACTAAAACCAAATTACTAATTTAAAACCGTATTTTAAATCCTCTGAGGGCTTTTACAAGTCAACCATCTTTCATTTGTTTATCAGTTAAGGAGTTAGTTCTGTAGACAATGTAAAACCTGTTAATTCCTCTTTTGTCTTGTATTTCTATTGAAAGTGTAAATTACCTTTACTAATGTTTGTGTTATTCCATGACTAAGTCCGGCATAACCCTTATTTAACCGAGTTATTGTTTAATCAGACTCGAAATAAGGTTAGCAGTTAATTATTTCTGGTAATTAATTGCTTGTTCAATCTGTTATAATGTGTTATTTAAGAACACTTAAGTCTACTTAATTTAAGAGGTGTGGTTAAAAAGCACAGTAAATGTTCGAAACGTGTCGTTAAAGTGGAGTCGTAATTTTTGAAATCCCCCCAATATTTCTCTTAACTTTATTAATTGGTTTTTAGACTATATTTTTAATTGACGATACATCTAAAATCTCAAAAAGATAATTAATTACTATTATGTTTAGTAATGCAGAGATTGTTGGGACCTTCTTCAATCAATCAATTCACCTCCCAAATTGTTGTGAAAGAAAGATGAATAGTATAATAAACGACCCTGCATAATTTAAATCACCAATTAAAATAATTAAGTATGTTATTAATTTCTTTTTCTTAGTATGTTCACTCTGAGAAGCTCCATCTTTTGGTCATGCAATTGTTTAACTTTCAAACTTGAACTTGTTTATTCATTTTGTAGTAATTAGACTATCTACACTCCCTATATAGTACCTTAATCAGCCGCTTGTTTAGATAGTAAGGTAGTAATGGCTTCTTGGAAAGCGTTCAAGACCATTGTATCTAAAGGCAATAACTATAAGCATAGTGTTAGTACCTGGTTTGGTATAATTAGAGGTACTTGAGCCTTCGGCTAAACCAAAATGTCGCCTTATGACAAACCTGAGTCCTTTTTTACGTGGAAGCTCTTTCGCTGCATCTCAGAAGCAACAAGCCATAGCCTATGACTTGTTCTATTATCATTCTCTGGAATACGATAATTATTCGTATACAGGATGAAGCAGCATGAGGTAGTGCTGTTAGTATATGTTAGTGTGAGTCACATGAACAAGTGGATACGTCTTAACTTGTGTTTGAACGACTCCAACCCCCAGTATAACAACTAAGTATTCATTACTTAATATAATGAATGACCATTGAATCGTTTTATAAATCTAATTAAAAAAATTAAAATATAAGAAACTTTAAATATATTACATTTAAAGATTCTTAAATGTAATTTATTTTGGTTTACTTAATGTTCTTTCAATCCCATACCTTTAAGGCTACCATCTTCAGGACTGTTGTAGGTTTAGCAAGTTTTGCTCATTCGTTAATTGGCACCTGTTTTGGTTAAAATGCGAACCACACCAACATGTTGAATACATCGGAAGTCCTAAATAATGTTAACTTCCTGAGGTTTATTTTAATAGAAAATTTTAACCAGGACCTGGTACCTTAGATCATATTGACCCTGGCCCGTCTACAATATATGCTCTCCGACAGCCGGCTTACATGAGACTTTGCTCATACCATATGACAAGGCTGTTTTTGTGACCAATACAGATTTGAACATTTAGTCTTCAGGCCTAACAGCGAAATCGATACGACAACTGCACATTGGAAGGGTAAATAACCCTGGTGTTTTGTCTTCACTCATTTCTCACCTGTTAATAACTTCAAATATTCTTCAGCCATTTTCACTTTTGATTCAGAGGTTATATTCCATTTGACGGATTGTCTTTATCCTATCCGGACTATCAGTCTAGAGACGAGCACGTAACAATTAGGATACCCTGGCCCCTGTATTTTACAAAACAAATGTTCTTACTGTGATTTCTCTCTCATGATTGCTGCTCCAATAAATTATGGAAATTAAAAATATGCAGTTATTGTTAGTAGTATTACATAAATAACCTAGATGTTAATCGACCCTAAGATAATCAAGATGTTTAGAAAAAGATAAAGTTTTTCAAAGCTGTAACTAACTTTCTTTAATTCAAATTATTTTATTTGCTACTTTGAATCTAAGATAAGATAAAGTTTAATTCAATTGTGTTTTATTCAACTGTTGAAATCAGAAACTGTAACTCCGAAGAAAGACTGTTAACAATTATGCTATAAATTCTAAACACCAGTATTGAAAAGTGCACTTTAGTTGAAGCAAACATATCAATTATATTTAGCAAAAACAGAGATTTGAAATAGACTAAATGATTTACTGATGCAATCAGACTTCCACGCTCCTACAAGTTAATCCACTGTAAAATAGAGAGTCCGCAAATAAATTAATAATCTTCCTTTGAATGATAAATATTACTAGTTGAGTTGGATTGTTTTAGTATTTTTGTTTATATATTTTACTAGTTTAAATTAATTCTATTCAACTAAGTTATCTGTTATTTGTGTTTCTGATTTTTTCCGGTTTAAAGGCCCGCTAGCTGGTTTATAATAATGTTGATGGTGTATGGCATGTTGATTAATTTCCTTCAAGGTTTCATTAATTTTCAGAGAATAATAATGGTAACAGGATTGCGCAGACAAAAAAGGGGTAAATATTTTAGGTTGAAACAGACTATGTCCGAGAACAAATATAATTTTATACGGTCTGCAGCATTCCCTCTACGCCAAAGTTTAATTGCAAGAAACAAAGTTATGATCAGTCTGACTCTACATTCAAATAAGTAATTAATTTGTAATAACTTTGTTGAAGGGTCAACTAAATTTTAACTGTTCAGTAGATCCCTAGAGCAAGGACCAAAGTTTGAGCAAACTCCCAAACTTCACTGCTCGACGGCTAACTTCATCGCAAGTTGTTTAGTATTTCTGTTGTGTTGAAACTCTGCACGAGTCGTCATTACAAGTTTCTTGTCTTCATCTTGAAGGAAACAACATATAAATACAAACCCAGTAATCCTCTGTATGTCAGCAGTCACCATTACCCATGTGTAAGATTATCTGATGAACCTTTCATTCGTCAAAAATCAATAAACATGTGTAAATTTGGTTTATATTTTAAAGTTTTTATTGAAAACTTCATTTGACTTAAATATAGGCTTCAATGTTTTAATTACTGAGCACAATAATCTCTTAAAATGTCTTTTCTTTATCACAGAAAAAGATTTCACACGCTGCAAGACAGTACTATCAAGTCATAGCTAACCTTTCCTTCTTCACACGACCATATAAAGAATTTAGTACAAGGAATACGTTTCCATGTACGAAACTTCTATAAGTTTTACAAATCAAATTACTTTTTTTTCTTTTTTTTTTAAGTTAAATTCGTCTTTGGGAGGGGGCATGGTAGCCTTAGCCCAGTGGCTTACATGCTTGAATCTGGACTGGTCGATCCGGGGTTCCATCAACACTCTGACCCTTGAAATCGACATTCACGCGGGATACGGACACAAAATATAAACACATCATAGAAAACACTATTTTGATATATATGTGTGCATATATTTGTGTTAAATTTTGATAAATTTTAAATGATATTCAATATACAGGTAAATGGCTGCTTTTGTAATGAAGTATTAGATATCCCACTAATATATTTATATATTTTGTAAAATAAAATATATATTTAGATGTGCTTACATCCTAAAAATTGATTACCAAACAGCCAACTTGTATTTATAAAAAGCTAAATTTAGTTTGCAAAAACAGCAAAAGGGTGAATTTGTCTTGCAAAACCTATGTTGAAAAAACAGGATATTGATTGTAGGTTATATCAGAGAAATATCAAGAAAATTGAATTAGTTTCACATTTGGGTATTCGAGCTCATCAGAAAAATGTTTACTCTGCTTGCAAGTCAAACCAAAACAAATGTTTCTTTCGTTACGAAACGTTTCCTTAATTCTACCAATGTCGAATATAGAAATATTTTTTATCAGTTTTATTGCAGATTATTTTCTCCTTTTTTTTTTTGATTATACGTTGGATTCTAAAATAATATATTTTATCATTGGTTTTTTCATGAGAACCATTAAAAATGGAATTCATATGGCTTCATTCAAAATAGATATAAACGTTTTCAAGTTATCTGAGTTTTTCTTTAGACTGGCAAAACAATAAACAGTTTTTAATTCATTATCACTTTGTTTACTGGTATAGTCTAACGGTGCTGGAATTCAATGGTTAAATGCTGCCAAACCATAGACATCTTATAAACAGTGGAATTTAGGGAAGCAGAAGTGTTCTGAAGTCAAGTGGAACATTTATTAAAACGACATTGTTAGCCTACTGATATTACTGTTGTTTATAAACGCGTTCGATCGTATTTTATTAAAAAATGCTACAGTTTCTGTGTAAACTAAAAACAGTAGTTTTGTTTCAGTAATTTTTATTAGAAACATCAAAGTAAACAAACAATTCACCCATGTATCAACATTCAAAATTGATCTTATGTACCGTTATCAAAACAAAACTAAATTTTAATCGATACAATTTATTAAAAACCTTTTAAGTTTATTAATGAAGTGGAGTATATTTACATATCTATTTAATTTAAAGTTCAATGAAATAAATAGCAGCTAAAATGAAATTAAAGTTACGTAGAACGAAATTGTAGGGTGAAATTTCGTAATAAACTGATTTGTTGTTATTAAATAAACGAAGTTTTGATCAAGGGATCATAAGACAGTTTGCTAAGTTAATTAAAAGTGAATTCGTAAATTACACATCTGATTATTTTAATCGTCATATTTACTGATAGTGTTTTTTTTAATCTGTATTTAAGGTAATGTTTGTGGCTCACTGTGAATACATACCTTGTTCCATTCCATGTCAATCCACAACAGAACCTGTATATGCAGTGGCAGAATAGTGTTTTATCAATCAACTGTAATAGTTGAAAATCACTGGTGTTCTGGTAGATATGAATATATTATATATGCTCTTATATATGACCATATATTATCAGCTAATTTACGAAATGCAGTTTTATGCTTATGCACGTTTTTCTCATTAATATTTTAAAAGTATAAAAGTACTACCAAACATTTTTTTCATAACCGCTACCATCATTAGTTCTTACAAATTCATACCTTCCTGTAGAATGATACCTCTTCATTCCCATCTTACCAAAAATCTTTCTAGAAAAAAGATGTCTCATCTTATGAACTTTGTTTCATCAGTAGAAAAGTCATATCATCAAAGAGCGCGCTCGTTTTCTCAGCTCTCCAACGTAAACATACCTCTAATGTATAGGCTTTTTTTTCTTGGCATTTCTCCAAGATCTAGGAATTTTTTTATAACACAGATAACTTCGTTTTATCTTGTTTGAGAGTAACGCTCTCTGACTGTTATCGCATTGGCCAACCCCTACCTGCACCACCCGCATCATCTTATCTCAGATGATAGTATTTAAAACAAGTGAAAAATAAAGTACAAACAAATATAAAGTATAAAAGTGTAAAGTTCTCAAGTTAACAATTTTTTTTAAAAGTTTTGAAAAGTTAAAAAAAAATGGTAGAAATTTTAAAAGTTAAAAAAATAATTTTTATATCAATTCATAATTTTATTTAAAGTTTTAAGTAAATTGTACACGTGTTCATATAGTACAGTGTTTCCCAAAGTGGGCGGTGCTTTGATATCGGGGGGCGCTAATGCAAAAAGGAGTTGGGTATTCTATTTCCATAAATTGAAAATGTTCATGCATTATAATTTCTAAATTTAAGTGAAAACACCACATGTAAACTTCTAGGAAAAGGTTTCTTAAAATTATTTGTTTTGATAATTTATTTTTATGTTAAAAGTATATTCTCATCTAAATTTCTTTTATTGTGTATTCATTCTTTTGCATAAATATTTTATGCAAAAATAATACATATATTGGATTATAAATAAATATTCGATTATTCATTATATTAATTTAATTATTAAAATGTTACTCATTTCGTTATTTAGTTAAAGATTCTGATTATTTAGGAGTGTTGAGTATAGGTTTACGGACCCAAGGGGGCGGTTGCTCGAAAAAGTTTGGGAAACACTGATATAGTACATACGTGTACGTTTCGCGGTTTGAAAATGTTTGTCTCCTGCTCTGTATCCCTCCACCAGACTCTTCCGTTCACAACCCAGTCCTCAAACCCAAACAAACATTACATATTATTTGCATACGTAACTTTACATAATACGTATTCTTATATTAATTTTATAATTTATCTTTATGCTTATTTCAATAGTAATTATAACAATTATTGTATTGGTTATTTTAATTTATCAAGTATATTTTAGGATGGGTAATGGGGGTTTTGAACGCATTAGGCTATTTACATGTAATTGCATTTCATATTATGAAAAACTCATTTGACGAAAACGCTTCCTCAACGAATTAATTTCGTATGAATAGGTAAGAATGTAGTTTTTTATCTGTGTACTCCATAAACTTGTTGAAAATGTTAATCAAACTAAAATATAACAATTTTTTTTCTTTTGTGTGTTTTAATTAATACAGAGAAGTAAACATGGTTTCAATCTTAATTGAAACACTAGTTTTATTTTCATACAGACTAAATGTGGGGTTCTATAAGTGTTCTGTGGAAAGCACCAGGGCTCCACAGTGAGACATGTATTATTCCAGAAAAACATTAACTGTGACAATTTTGAAACTACCAAGGCAAAGGAATGATACAAAAGTGATATTGAAATGTTACAACCAGGCAGTAATGAAAAAGGACCAATATCTAACAGATCTTAACTTAGAACTTTATAAGTTTTTAACAAACTTACCTATTTAGATTTTTAACAAAACGTCAGATATACCCTAACATTCAGTAAATAACAATCCTAGTTAACAAATAGAAATTAGTAATTGTTGATGTCATATTTTATAAATTTAGTAGTCTCATTTTACTAGTGTAGAACCTCCAGTACTAGTTCTCAGAGTTCTGGTCTCATGATACTAGTAGTAACCTGAATACTAGTTGTCAGGGTTCTAGTTTTAAATATATACAAGTATAAGATTAAAACCGTTAAATGTGACATCAATGGTCATTGGAAGTAAATGTTTAAGAAGATGTTCACCGTTGTTTTGTTTCTTAGGCAGACACAGACATATAAGTCCTTCGCCTTTAATGATGTTCTAGTGGTATGGTAGAAAGTATAGCTCATTCGATATTTGGCACCAAATTATTTATGGGTGAGCCATATTGCCGGGTAGAAGAATCTGCACAGAGAGTCCTAGACAAGTTTATTGGGGTAGCGTTCTTTCACCAGTACGTAACATCGTTTGGATCGATACCGACAGTTTAACGTTCAATCTGAGAATCATTGAAAAGATCAATCTCGTCAAAAAAGATCTTCACTGTGTTTTTAGTAATAATTAAAAATTGTCAAATCCAATATCAGTACAGTGAAAACACTCTTATTAAAAATAAACATGAAATATACAAATTCACTGTTTTATCTGTATTGTAAAATGTTTTAAGAATGTTAATACAACTGAAATTATTTGGAATAGTGGAGAAGGTATAGTTACTAAATTCCTAGAGAATGAGACGAAATAGGTAATGAAATAGCCATGACAAGAAAGGAATTCCAGGAATAGCCCTGGAATGGTCTCACGACTCATTTGTAATTTGGTTCACTTGAAGACGCTATATATTTAAAGATATTTTCTAACCTATTTGAAAGAATGTGACATTGGATTAACTGTTTTCCTAAATTGCTGGAACCTGTGAAATCTCCATGCAATTGATTACATGGGAAATCCTGAAATATTAGGCTAGACTAATATGACTTTGTTTTCAGAACTTTGATTATTGAAATATGTGAATAATACTAGTAAACTGCATGTTGCATTGGGAATGCCAAGATAGAACTTAATCCTCCTTTATATATATATATATATATATATATATATATATATATTTAAATAAAATATGAAACATAAACAGAAACATAACAAAGACTCACTTTTCAATATTTCGACCGTAATGGCGGTCGAAATTTAATATCTTTTAATATCAATATTGAATGGATTTAAAAAAAGGTTTTATGGTAAAAAGCTAATAAAATAGTCTCCACATGTGGTGTTTCATGAGTTAAACAACGCGTTTAGAACACGTAATGTTTTTCTTCAAGCATGAATCTAAAAATATAACGACACCAGATATAATTTAGCTGTGTGAAACAGAGTTAAGGGAAATAAAGAAGTACACACCTGGGATACAACTCAATGGAGTGTGGCTGAGAGAGTGTGAGGTACACGAGTGTATCCCTTTCATATTGCAAATCATATGGTACATTTGCTTTTCAATATGAAAACCATATGTTCCACATACTTTTATACATTGTCACAGAATGCCTGGCCGAGTCCTTCATTTTAACTAACTCTAGAGAAACACCAATGGAAAATTAGGAAATGTATGGAGAAAATTTTGTGGATCATATGTGGAGTTTACTTTTATTAGCTTTGAATTAAAAAGTTGATTGCTAACTTCAGCTGAGCTTATTTGTTGGATTTTTTTATCTTTATTTTATAAATCAAATATTCCCAGCCAATATTAATCCTGTGTAAGATGAGAAAATGTAAAGAAAATTGCGAATATGGAATTTTTTATCACCAGAGGTTATTAAAACCATTCCTTCAATAGGTTAGCTAATTTCACCGATTTATATTCCAATTTGTGATTATGGTCAAAGAATTTGATCTGCCTCAAGGTGTGTATACTTATGTTTTGATGACATTTGAAACACAATTATTTTATGCCTTAACCTGTTCCATTTTTTAGTAGAATTTAAGTTTTCTATAAAGCATAGGGGTCTTCAAGTCACTAGCTTTCTGCATTACCAGAATTTCCTTTGGATGGCCGAAAAATAATAGTGACAATAATAATTAAATTAAGTTTTCTTAAATACCGACCCATGTGTTTAGGCATTTTTGTATTTTATAGTATCTAAACTAAATTTCCTGTTTACTGGAATACGTTATAATACAGTATCTAATGCAAATTATATTTCATAGTAATATACTGAAGTGTTATGAATCATTATAACAAGCATGATTTTAGACAAGGATATTTAATTGACAATTACTATTGTATGCATGAATACTGCTAGTACCATGGAAGTTAGTAAATATCATACTACTATACAAATCCATCGTACCTCGAGAGTTCCAGACGTCCGACCGGATTCACACGTAGTGCATCTTCAAGTAGGACTAATCATAGTCAAAGAATAGTAGGTTTAAATACCTGTCAAACAAGTGGTGCCAATATATCGCAAAATTTCCTATTATTAATATTCGTTTAAATTAGTTATTATTTATCTTATATTTATAAAATCATTACAAGAAAAGAAACGGGGAAACAACTCATTTCAATATTTCGACCTCGTCGTCGTCAGGAGAAGAAGAAAATGAATTCTATTCGGCTACTAAACAGAAACTGAGTTGATGTTTCCTTCATCTTTTTCCTGATGACGGTAAGGTCGAAATATTGAAGTGAGTTGTGTGTTGTTTCTATGTTTTTTCCTTCTTGTAATCGTTTGAGATGTTGTCCTAATGGACCGTCTCATGTTTTGAATTACTCCATCTATATTTATTTCATTTTGCAATGTCACTATTAAATATTGTTTTTTGATTTGTGATAAATTTTCGTTTCATTTTATTTTAAATAACTTCTTTCTAACATCAAAATAATGAAATTAGCCTATAGGTAGAGAATAATATTTCCAGGTTAGCATTTCAATATCACTTTTAAGTATTGTAAGAAGAATTATAAATGTGACAGTTATTTAAATATGTCCTTGAAATCGTTATGAGCAAATGACTTAAAACGGAATAGTGAAATTGACAAAACTGTCACTCATCTAAAATGACCAAAAAAATATTATTTGCTCCTTATAATTAAGTCAATTATTTGTAACACGTAACGACAAGTGCAAAAAATTGGGTTCCAACTATAATTATTAAAATTGTAGCAAATTGTGTTTGTTAGGGTATTATTCAATTTACTTAATTGAGCACGATTTCTGAAGGAATAATTAACCATCTGTATTGCCCGATTGGGAAAGACTGTCTGAAAAGTAGCCATCATTGAGTTAGTCAGCACCTCTCGGCTAGGAACTGCTCATTATCAGCTTTGCTAAATTGGCAAATTGCTGACGAATCTCTGGCAAAAGCAAATTACTCATTTATTTGCTGTCAATTATCAATACCTGTTAAATGAAATGTGAGGTCGACTAGCTACAAAGGTGAATTGTCTTTGTAAACATGTCATTTCCAGTTTTGCTTATTATTAAATAATTAATATTTAATTATATCTGAGAGAAAAAATATAAATTTATGAGAAAAAACTTTATTAAAAACTTTTTTTGTAGGAAAAATGAAATGTAAATTATGTCTGTTTTAACATTTTTAAAAATTTGTATTCAATTCTTCGATAAAATTTATTACTCAACTTTTATACTAAGAGAATATATTAAACCAACTTGAAAAAAAAATGGAACCATAAAACTGAAATGAACCATGAAAACTGAAAGCTTTGTAGTTGAAACATATAAGATTTACTGAAATATTATTAGCACAAACAAAACTAAAACTGAAGTAAGTTGTTAATTAGTTGCCGGTGGTGTTTGCTAGATTGTTGAGCTAACTGGGCGGAAATGGGGTATATTTTATAAGTTTTCACGATTTGACAGTAATCTGCAGAGCATTTCTTCTTTATCTGTGGAGTTATGACTACCATCAGCATTATGATGAGGTTTGAACTTATAGGATTCCATCTTTATTTCTGTTTAATTTTAGATATATTATGAAATATTTTAGAATGTTTATTTATAAAAATTTTTGTTACAAATAATGGGTTATTATGACTGCAATGTTGAATGACGTGATGAGTAGTGCTTGGTTCTGGCTCATTAGGTAAACAAACGTGATGTACTTTAAATACCTGACGAATTGATCTGACCAAATATATCGCAGACTGTAGAAATCAGTTACATTCTTCCAAATATTATTTCCTTTCGTTTCCAACACAATTCCATATTTTCAACTGATTTATAGATACTAGTATAGAATGACTAGGGAGGCCAGTTTAGCCAAGGCTCGATACCCACCCTGATCCTCGATTTATTCACGCAGGAAATGAATAAATCTGAAAACGTCGTCCCTCGGAGTGTACGTTAAACCGTCGGTTCCGAGCTTGTATGATGGCATGTACTCGTTAAAGATCCCTACTCTAAAAACACTTCAGTTAGGCAAAATTTAGGACTCTCAATGTAGAATCAATGAGAGATTCAATATTTCCTCAAGGAGGGCTGACTTTTTCAGTCCCTCAGAACAATAAAAAAAATCTGGAGTGGCCTACACTCTACTTTACTATAAGTAACACAATGTCAAATTTCTTGAGTATATAAAACATAACGTATCATTTAAGTATAACATAAATATCTAAATGGGATATAATTATTAGCATTGCATTCGTGAGGTAGTACAGATAGTGATTGAAGGACATATCAATCTATAAACTTATTTTTGTACATCACAAATAATTTATTATTTGCAAATAATTTCATTAGTATAACTACAGCAGTAATAACATTTTTGAAAAACCAATGTGAACATTTCTTGAAATGAAATATTATCCTACAAGAGAACATGGCTATTGTTCAAATAGCCAGTAGATTTCTTACATTGTTTACTTGACATCCTTCTACATTGAATATTAATGTAAAATTTTCAAATTTGAAACAGTAAAATACCGTTTTTTTCTCTGAAAAACATCTTAAACAGCGAAGAAAATGTTGTTTTAAGGTGATTTGTTAATTAAAGATGTACGATAATTACAGTTATTAATCTCTAAACGAAAGATTTATATTTTGAATTATCTTTTACATTTTTGGTTTTTAACAGAATTATTATACTGGGAATTTTATGGCTTCTTAGTATTTAATAAGATCATTTTCCTTCCCCTTTGTCAAATAACGATATATACAAATTTTTTTTTAATGAGTGTTATCATTTACCTGCACAATATTATTCCTCTTACATCTCTTATAAGTCAGTAATATATTTTCATTTTTCCATTAGAAACATCAATTTTATCTCATTTTGATTCGCTCAAAAAATTTCTAAGTCAATGTAAACAATGTAAAAAAATACAAAAAATTCCACAAGTATAGCAGGTGATCTCTTAGTCTAGGATAAACAAAGAGTTTTTATATCGTTATTGCTCTCTCCCGTAATTGAAACTTCATGATTTTTTTTTTATGAATTGCTAATTTTTTGTTCCATTTTTGTTCAAATTTTCATTATTTTTGAACGAGCCGTTTAGCGTCAAAAAAACATTTTCTGAAAACACAAATCGTACTGTAACGCCCCTTTAGCGAATGTAATTTTAGAAAAAAATATCTCAACTCATTCTCCATATAATGTTCTATTTATAGGCATAGTTTCATTCTTGTCCGTCAAACAGTATGGCTTGTATCGCTCTCACAATGTTTGAGATTGAATTATAAGTCAAAATTTTTACATTTTATTGAAAAAAAAATATTTCCTGTTGTTTTAAAATTCTGAATATATTTTTCGTTTGTTCCATTTGTAACCTCAAAGATAATGTCAAAATTTCAAAACTCTAGGGTTATCAGTTTAGGAGAAAAAAATGTTTTAAAAAAAACGGTTTTTGGCAAAAAAAGTGACTTTCCCATCATGCATAATTCTTCCCAAACAATAGGGATCTTCGTCTTTATGAGGCCCATTTTTGTGTGAAATATCAACTTGATCCATCAAAGATTCTAGACCGTAGCGTGGTAACAAGCAATGCTAACAGACGCACCCACCCACCCACGCAACCACCCACACACACACAGACATCATTGTAAAAACGTCATAAAACGACTTCTGGGACCTCAAAACATGTAATTCCGTCAAAATCTCGAGATCGAATTTTTTCACGATCACTATACTTTACTTATAGTAAAGTAAAAAAAAATATATATCCCGATGGATATCTTGGTTTCACTGGCCTACTAGTTTACAAAGGGTCTAACAAGTGAAACATTGAAGTAGCACAAAAAAAATACCAATAGGGAATACTACCTTGACATAGTGGACAATACTACCCTTAACTATAAGGGATGACTACCCTTGACTAGTGGGGATACTACCCTAGACTAGTGACGTTACTACCCTTGACTAATGGGGACTACTATTCTTGACTAGAGGGGTTACTACTCTTGACTATTGGGACTACTACCCTTGACTAGTGGGCAATATAACCCTTGACTAGTGGGCAATACAACCCTTGACTAGTGGGCAATAGAACCCTTGACTTGTGGGCAATAAAACCCTTGACTAGTGGGGAATATACTCGTAACCCTAGACTAGTGGGGCATATAACCCTTGACTAGTGGGGAATATAACCCTTGACTAGTGGAGAATATAACCCTTGACTAGTAGGGAATATAACCCTTGACTAGTGGGGAATATAACCCTTGACTGGTAGATAAGCTACTGAGATGACCAGCCACCTGTGACACCAACACATCGTCGACATGTTGACATGGACTGGTGTGGCTGAAAGGGTCTGTGTTAGAAGAGTTACAAAGTCTCGGAGGGGTAGTCAGGGAGGTGAAGCGCAACACTAGGTTAGGAGGAAGGTAATCACATGCCAGGTGCTCTATATTTAGAAATGCTGCACTTCTAAATTATTAAGAGTTTCATTAATAAAAGCAGTGTAATGCTTTCGATCTACTGACTAAAATACTTAAAAATTCATGTAAATGTTTAACATAAAAAGTGAAATTTAGGTCAGAATATTATTTGATATATGTGTACACGCAAGTGGAAAGCAGATGATAAAGGCAGAAGCATACAGAGTAGGCAGTCTTCCTGGAGAGAGCCAGTAATTAGGCTCTGCCTTGCGTAACAATTAGCCGTTGGTGCAACGGTGCCGTTTGCATGACAGCCCGTTTCAGCTAGTGCTTTGCCAGGCTTGCAGTCATCCTCTGCGAACCTTCGCAAGCGACATCGCCTTCCTGTCGCATATCTCCAACTCACTCGTCCTAAGTCACTTGCGGAATTCGTTACGTCTGATTTAGTAATGTAGAACTCCTTTACTTACAGCTGATCACGAGCATTGACTCCATGGACTCTAACTAATCCCAATAATTTCACGCATTAGCGGTAAGCCTCTGTGATAATTGGAGTAGTAATTTCACATTCAAGTGCCTCTTCTACAAGCCGCACCGGTTCTGGAAGCAGTCCAACTTCACAACTAAACTGTATCTAACTTACTGCTCTACTTGATAGTTATTGCGTTTCAATGACATTATTTTTGAAGGCCTTATAGACAAACTAAATATCTAGATTGATCTAATTCAATTTTACCTTAATGATAGTCAATACCAGAAATAAGTAACATAATATAATTTAGTTAATTGATTTAGTTAATTTCTTTTAATATCATGCTTATAGTGCGTTTATATATACATAACAAAATATCACAATAAACACGTGAAGTAAAAGTTAACGTCCAAACCACAGTAAGAAATCAGAAAAAGACTATGATTTTTTAACTGTAACAAGCGATTTTCGTTAGAAAAAGAGAACGTAAAAAAGCGAAAAAGTGAGAAAAAAACAGTTGGGACATGACTCTAACGAAGACCTCTTGTTACGGTTGAAAGACTTTAATATTTTTTCTGATTTCTATACTGTGGTTTGAACATTTGTATAAGATATAAAAAAAATTAAAAAACGATCCCCGAGGACTAATAACGACAAAGAATATTAAGTATGAAATAAAAAAAGGTACTCAGATAGACTCACTAGGATATTTCGACATCTGTCGTGTCTTTACTATTTAATATTCTTTATATATATATAGTTCAATATAGATAAAGAAACAGACTGTGAAATTAAAAACACACGCATACAGTCTCTAATTTTTTGTTTCAACCGTCTTTAGGAGAGATAAGAGAAAGAAACCAAGCGCACTGGGTTTTTGCCGCAACAACGTTGCCGCACAAGCGCCCAGTCACAGAGGATAAACTAGACTGGAATAAATTTATATTTAAATTAGGAAATATACAAAATAATAATAAATGAATAAAAGGTAACTTCACTTAGTTTCCTTCTCTTATCTCTCCTGAAGACAGTTCAACCGAAAATTAGAGGCCGTAAGTGTGTTCCTATCTTTACTCTGTATCTATAGTTTACTGTGAAACGTTTATTGTTCTTTTTGTATGTGGATCGTTTTCCTATTGATAATATATATATATATATATAATATATATATATATAGGGGCCAGGCTAGCTCAGTGGTTACGTGCTCACCTCTGAACTGATGGGACCGGGGTTCAATCCTCACCTGGCCCTCGATTTATTCACGAGGGAGGTGAATAAATCTGAGCATGTCGTCCCTCGGAGAAGGACGTTAAACCGTCGGTCCCGAGCCTGTACGATGTCAGGTACTCGTTAAAGATCCCTACTCTAAATACATTTGAGTTAGGCAAAATTTAGGACTCCCACTGTAGAATCAATCTTCATTGTGTGGTATCACAAAGGGCCAATGCTTGGCCTACGTGTGTTCCCTTGTGGAACTGCCACTGCAACCTATATATATATATATATTCAGGTAACTCACCACAAATTAAAGAAGATAGTCGCTCTAAGGCCTTTCGCTTTCACGTCGTCAGAGAGCAAGTGAATACAAGTTGTAAGCAGGTTATGAATTTTGATTTAAAGAAGGATAGTCCTTAGAGCGACTATCTTCTTTAATTTGTGGTGAGTTACCTGAATATTTATATCACGTGTTATTGTGACAATTTTCTATATATATATATATATTATATATATATATATATAATATATATATAAACTTCAAATATAAGTTATTAACAAATATAAGTTAATAACACACTATTATTAAATAATAATGAGCCTATCAGTCACCAATGACTGATATCTGACGAATTTCATTAAGACATGTATAGTCCTGTAACATGTCTAGACAAGTAACATAGGTGTTACTTGATGGCGATTACAATATTTTGGATACATGTCCACTCATCAAACCATGTGATCAAAAAAACACACATACAGAGACGTCAAAAATATCGAAAATGAATTAAGAAGACTTGAACTTTTGTACATCTGCCCAATAGAAAATGGACCTCAAAACGTTCGAATTAATCAACATGTTAAAGTCGGTTCTTTTCATAAGCATTTTATTTGACTTACAGTTGCATGAAAGTGTTTATCTGTAATTAATTTGATTGGTAAAGCTGATTAGTCATTGTCAAGTTGTGACTAGTTATGTTAGTTTAGACACCGTCAAGACTATGCGGTACGAATGTGTTTAGAACCTTGTCACCTCCTCGCAAGTGTACCTTCCCTACTTGGCCACCTCACTTCTAAATCACCATGCCAGAGTATCTTTGCTCTTTGACCTTTTCAGGACTAAACAGTTCCAGCACTTTATTCAGAGGACACTTAGCATCTGATAAGGCTCGGTCAATCAGAAAGACTGTTTTATATCCGTTATAAAGTTAAATTTCAATTGTTATAAATCTTTCAACTAGTAATTAATTGATAATTTCGTGTATTTCATAAATTTAATCATAAGAAATAATCTATTTTATATTATTTTACCCTTCCTCATGTTATCAAATTCGTATCCCTCGCTTACAGCAAAAGAACCAAAATTATCATCTACCTGTGTAATCCTCAAACCATGTTTTTCACTGCTAATACTGATGACGTTATCTTTGACTTTACTGTAAGCAAAGAAGTTATCTTTTATGTCTCCTGATAGGAAAGCTCAGGGATGTCTTTGGCAATGTCGATTCATCTACATAATCAGAAGCCCATTTGCATATTTTTAGAATAAAGTCTGGATACGTATCGGTGAGTCGGTGGTTACGTACCCAAAATTTTGTAATCGGACTGCAAATGACGGAATGTAATCGGAAACTTGAAATGACGAATATAAATGTTATTTGACAGCTACATATCAATTGTTGTGAAAATGAAATCTAGTATTTTTTTACAATATAATTTCATGAGAAGGTACTTACTTTATCGTATATGGTATGAAAGTTACTTCATTTTTCCCCTTCCAGTTATCCAAGTAGATACTTAAAATTTTGTTATTCCCTTTATAATGGTACCACATAAAAAAATTGTTTAATCCTTGGTTACTGCAAGGTGTAATACAAGAATGAAGCTAAACTTGTATGCCTTTGCATTTGATAACCTTAATTCATTAAAGCCTCGATAACAAATATATTCTTTGAAAATAATGAATTATAAAATTGCTTGATTATTAACGTCGTTTGAAATAAAAAATAATTTCAAAAATATGACGTGAAATAAATAATTATATAATATTTCAGTTAATTTATTGTGTTTTTTTTAAATCTATTTGTGACCTTTATTCTTAGAAAGAAACTTGAATTGTTCTCCGCTTGTATCTCTATTGCATATTACTTCAGCATTTTCGGCTCACTTTCATTTCTAACTGATGAAGTCGAATATTGGAAGTACATATATGAAAAGGAAATATTTACAGTTATTTCAGTACTAATTGCACATTTGGTTAGTTTGGAGTGGCGGTCCCCCGAGAGAACACACATGGGCTGAACATTGTCCCTTTGTGACACCACACGATGATTATTTTACACTGGGAGTCCTAAGTGTTTCCTAACTCAAGTGCATTTCGAATAGGGATCTTTAAAGAGTACCTGAAATCATACAGACTCGGGACTGATGGCTTATTTCTAAGCACCTCAAGGTGCTGAGATTTTTTTTCACCACCCACGAGAATAAATCTAAGGCCAGATTCGGTATTGAACCCCGGACCTACCAGTCCAGAGGCGAGCACGTAGCTGTTGCTCTACCCTGGCTTCTTATTGCATATTAAATATGGTTTTATAAAAGACATTCTCTCTATCTCTCAAGTGAAAGTGATTGGCAATTTAATTAATTACGCAAATCGTCCATGCATAATTGATAATATATCACATTACAATACTTATCTCTGTCATTCTATTTAACCATATTAATAATATAATTCAATACATGTTAGATACAAATCTAACTCTTGCTTGTCTCATTTTTTATTTAAAATTAATAAATTGCATTTATTAAATCCTTGAGTTTATGTAATTCTAATATTGAATTTCTCTCAATTATTGAATCAGGGTTATTAAACAAACTATATTTTCCAAGATTCCACTAATTTATAAACAAACAAGCCAATTGTATTTGTAATGTAATTGGCAACAAGAGAGGCCACGTTAACGTAAACGATTAATTGAATTGCTTGCTGATTATTTGGGTGTTTAGTTTTCTTGTTTGAGCAGAGTTGAGTGTTGTTGACTGCGAATTCGTTGTTGTTTTCTCAAAGTGACAGTCGGCATGAAATGCCAGGTCGAGATGGGTGGTCTGTCCTGGCAGTCTTGCTTAGCATTGCTCAACACTCAGCCTCAATGGCTAATGCTGGAAGGCGCAATCCATCATAGCAGCAGACTAGGAGGAACCAAGAAACAGCAAACACTTCAAACAGCTAACATATGTTACAAAATATGAAAAGTGGGTGCTAAGCAATTAACTAGGAACAGCGTATATTTTAAATAACAAGTTATTTGTTCCTATATTTGTTAAGATCATAATATTTTTGTATTTTGGTCATTTTAATTGTGCTATTTTATTGTATTGAAGATTTAACAATATAGTTTAAAAAACATATTTGCTACTACTGTGGGCAGAATAAAAATACTACTGCTAGCCAAAGCTCATTGTTGGCAGTGTTGCCATTTGGTGACGCGCTGAGCAGTAGAGGTAGGCTTCTTTGAACATCGTGTGTCTGTTGTATTGAAGACCGGGTAAGTCCTGATATGGACTATCCATTTCCTCGTATTCACAGAGTAGGCATTGAGGGCTGGCAAGTACTTTGATACGGTGCAGGTGAGATGCTGAGCAGCCGTGGCCTGTTTTCATGCGGCAAGTTGGTGACTCTGATTATGCGTGAGATGTTGTGTTTGATATGACACTTACGTAATCATGCTTTCCATTTTCTTCCCACCAGCTTAACGAGCCAAGTCTTGTTCCCCTTCTGATGTTCAGTTGTGGTGACGTTGGCTTAAGGGGCTTGAAAGGCTGTGGGCAAGGGTTTATGGATTGCTGCATTAGGGCACCTCTTGTTTAAATAGATTGTTAACCTTTTCGTTGTCGTCATTACCGACGTTTCTGGGAATCCACTGTATCTTTAAGGTCCAACCCATTCCTGATAGGTTACCCAAATACTTTTTGTAGTCCAATTTATCGTTTTAATCCGTTATCACAAGAGAAGAGAGAGCATTATTTTGGTGTAAATTCAACATATTGTTAATGATATTAAAAATTATTCTGCCACTATTCTTTTCTTACTAACGTATGTTTCTTGTGATCAAGAAATTAGATATTGAATTAAAGCACCTATTCTTGTCCTTTCATCCTCCTCAAACACTAGCAAGTGATTAGCCTTATCATAGCGATTAGACTTTAAAGGATGCACCCGAGCCCAGTCCTTTTATATTTCTGCAGCTTTATGATCTTATGACCCGTTTTGATCTTCGCGTTCCTCGGCATTTTGTGCCATAACCGCTTAGTCAAGCCAGGCCGCCTTGTTGACAAGTTACCCTTTAGCCACCTCCATTATGATCTTATGACCATAAAATACACTCATAGTAAAGGTCTTGTTGACGTGACCAAACAATGCGGATGGGTGTAAATTTGTAACCTGGCCTATTGCTCGCCTGCCTTTCTCCTCTCCCCTTGACAGCCGTCATTACTCTCTTATCTCTTAACTCTTCCACTCGCTGTACTTCTGTTTATATTCACTCACTCTAAGTCACTTAGCTTCCTCATAATGGTCAGAAGTCATCGCTATATCCTCCCTGGTGAACTTCTTGTTAGCTCTCATTTTCTCACTTCTAAATCAGACCTTCGAAATTCAATTTTAAAGGCTTACCCCCAAAGTAACACCCTCAGTACTTAATAGGCCCTTATAGGGGCCCTATGTACTAACTCTTCTTCTAGTCTCAATTTTATCTAGTAATAGCTTTAATTTGTAGTTTTTATCTGATTAACTCACTTCCTTTTCTTTCTATTTTACCACTTTTGTTTAATTTTTTCTTTTATATTTTTACTCTATGTTCATGGTGATTATATTAATGAAGACTAAACAATCACCTTGCAGCCACCTGTGAACTTCTTCCTTTATTTATCCACATTTACTTTACTATTCACTTTAAATGACAGTCGGAATAACGGAGAAGCATAAGTGATGCGCACTTTTTCCATTTCTATGTATTAACTTTATATTGGGCATGCATACATATATGTACTCCGCTGCTTTTAGACATCTAACTTACCTTTTGATCTTTTGAGTTATAGTTTGAAATATTGATTCGACTTGGTTAGTTATTAGTTCTTACGTGTGTTCTGAAATACTTTCTAGATTTCACATCTATACAAAACAAAACATCAGAATTCTAATTGTGTCAATAGTTCAACTAAGAACAATAGAAATCCTTAAAAACCTGTTCAATTTTCTTTGATTATTTTTGGTTATTTCTTTTTATTGTGAAGTTAGCATGTCATTCCATTGGTATTTCTTCAATTATATATCAGTAATGAGATGCTTATTAAATTGTAAATGATAGAATAAAAATCATAAAAAAGAACAGTCAACCAAAAACGAAGGGCATTTGTCACTTGCAGAATTTTCACTTAAAGAAATCCATTTCTGAGAACATATTATACTCTGTTAGATATTGTCAGTATTATTTAATTTTCAGATGCAGTATATATATATATATATATATATATATATATATATTATTTATAATTCTTATATATGAATGCATAAAAATATAATTAGATATAATTTTTTACGGTACAATTTGACGATGAAGCATGTAATAGACTGCTGGAATAAAATATAAAATTAAAAAAAAAATTAGATATAATTCTTTACGGTCATCGTCTATTATAGCCAGTAAAAGGTTCATTATTAAGGCTATAATAAAATACATAATTTACCATTAGTGACGAATAAGAATCGGATTAAAACATAGAAACAATTATAATAATGCTTTAATCCGATGTTTCTTAGCTACTGATAATAAATTATGTATTTGTTGTAGCCTTGATAATGGAAATGTAAATTTTTGAAATGTCGGAAGACTGAATTGAGTTTTTGATCTGAGAACCCTCAAAGAGTCCAACAACATTAGTTGTGTAATGTATACATTTTTTGGTATATATATAATACAGTAAATGGATTTATGAAAAGAACTATTGAAAAAGTTTCAGTAAAATGAAACATGAATGTTGTTTTGTCCTTGACTTTCAAGATTGACCTTGACCTTATTGGAATTAATAACTGCTAGATATCGAATCTCAAGAGTTGACCAATTATTGCCTTGAACAAAATACGCTCATCAAGAGTGTTGTATGCAGAAAAGAAGTAATGGCTAAGTGGGGGTTGTGAGGTGTGCTTACTCTAGTTTGATGAGTCACTCCATATTGATCAGTACTAACCCTACCTTATCAACCCTCTCACAAACCTGTTATTTCCTCATTACACCGACTCGCTCTCCTTCTTTATCATTCTTCGCGCTTCATCCACTCTTACTCTCTTGTTAAACATTTTCTCTCATCTACTTTCTCCTATGTACTCTCTCCAAGAGTTTTTATTAATATTACTTTCTTTATTCTCATCAGTGTGTCACTACTCTTACAAACAGTTTTTAATGCGCTTGTTTTTCATTAAACACCAAAAAAAAGCTTAAGTGATTAAGGATAAAACATTAATATTGCTTTGTCTGTGCTAGTACCTCAGTCATTACTACAAGTTAAAACGTAATTGTTGAAAACGTCGTACATTCTACCACTTTCAAACTACAAGACCATACGTTATTAAATTGTTATGGTTTACTAATACTACGATGTGGAAATTTCCAACTTCAATATATATGTAAGCTGTTTTAATGAAGTAAGATCTATTTTCTGAAAGAAATAAGTTTAATATAATTAAATCAGCTACTAATTAATCAAAATAAAAATTAATTCAAAGCTGAATTGAATTCATCGCTTGAAAGAAAACAAAATGATGGTACTATTGATTCACTAGTAATTTTTAGCAATGAACAAATTTAATTTAAAAAGAAATAGTAAATTTTGATGTTTTGAACGTGCAATAGAGTCACTGGAGTCAGAGAATGAAGAGCGAGTTATAAGAGTTGACGAATATGTGCAGAAATGTCGCGATGAACTCTGCATGAAATAGCTAGTCACAATGACAAGTGAAATAAGAAAAGTCTAAGACATTGCAAGGTAAGAGCAACAATGTCAACACAAATTACTCTCAACAACCAACAACACATTACTGGCTCTAAGTCTACTACTCGTTAATAGTCTAAGTTTATTAAAATTGATTTTTTTTTAAACTTTAATATTTATAATAGTAAATACAATAAATATTCAATGAATTTAATTTCTATTTGATGATAATGAATTACACTACTAGTAATAATATTATAATGAATAAGATTGTTTGTTTTCCAACGACCACATTTATGAGACTTTGAACTCTTAGTGTTGTTCTAGGAGCAGACATTTACTATTTGATATCTATTTTAGTAATGAGCGAGCCATATTACCTGTTGATACTACATTGGAAATTCTAAATTTTGCCTAACTCAAATGTGTTTAGGGTCGGGATCTTTGATTTCGTGACATTGTAGAGTCTCGGGACAGACAGCTTAACGTTTTTCTCCGAGAAGCGACGTTCTCAGATTTATTCACCTCTTGCATGAATCGAGGACTAGAGTGGGTATTGAACAATGAATCTACCTGTCCAGAGACGAGCACTTTGCCACTGGGCTAACCTGGACGGCATTAATAAGACCAGATTTTAAACTGTTTCATATTTTAATAAAAAAAAATCTAAAATTTTCTTAAGTATATAAAAGTAAAATAACTAGTTTGCTATTACTATTACTATTAAGTTGTTATTATTAACTCTCTGAAATGATAGATTAGGTTGCAGTGGTAGTCCCACAAGGGAACACACGTAGACCGAGCATTGGCCCTTTTTGATACCACACAATGAAGATTGATTCTACAGTGGGGGTCTTAAATTTTGCCTAACTCAAGTTTTTTTAGAGTAGCGATCTTTAACGAGTACCTGACATCGTACAGGCTCGGGACCGACGGTTTAACGTCCTTCTCCGAGGGACGACGTGCTCATATTTATTCACCTCCCGCATGAATAAATCAAGGGCCAGGTGGGGATTGAACCCCGGTCCTATCAGTTCAGAGGTGAAGTACGTTTACCACTGAGCTAACCTGGCCCCCCTCTGAAATGATAAACAAAACAAATTGGGAATACGTAACGCATCGGACTGCAGTGTGTATTGCTAATGACTCCTTTTAATAATTCATTAGGAATATTATTTCATCAGATGTTCTAATTGTATTGTTAGTCATCATGTTTGTCATCATTTCTTTCAAGCGCTCTTAGCGATAATTATACGAGTATTTCCAGTATAATTGTTAAGATGAAGACAGTTAATTTAAAGTTAATGATTTAATGATACGTTTATAGTAACGTATAGCTAGATAGCTATTTACTTAAAGTAAAGTTGAGTGTTGACCACTTTAATTTTTTCAATTCTTTATATTGCTTCTGTTATTCACTCATACAACTGATATGAATGGATTTCACTACAAACACGTGGAACAAATTCTTTTCATACGGTTCTTTCTGTTCATTTCCCTTTATTGTCAATGTTTTGTTTTCTTTCCTGAATATTTCTTTCTTAAATTAGTATGACGAATATAAAATTTTGTTTTTGAGCTTTCTATTTTGTAAAATCATACTTTCATTTTATTGCCTGTCATCAGTCCTTGCGGATGAGTCACTCCATATTGAAAAGAAAACTTTTTTGGCTTCGTGGTAGAATAATTGATACAACTGTCTCAAGTCGACTTCGCTGAGTCAATTAAAGTGACCTGAGCACCGTGGTATCTTGCTTTTTGACAGTATTTTTAGTTTTATGCAAGTACTTTAAAAAGATTTATGTTGAAATTTACGTGAAATATACATTTTTCCTACCTTAAAATGTAGCAAATATTCATTTTGGTTGCATAATAGTAAGCATTTACAAATTAGATTTGGAGGAAAAGACACATGTAGAAGGGTCTTATCCATGTCTTCAGTATAACTTAATGAAAAAAACACATGTTTTTAGTAGTTATTGTTTTATTGCTAAATTAGTTATAATTGTATTATTTGTGAAATCATATTTTTTTATGAAGAGAGCAGGGCTAAGATAGTTTTAGTTTTGACATATTTTACAAAAAAGAGTAAGTATGCTGAAAAGTTGAACAACCAGGACCGCCAGCCAAGGTCCCAGTAATGTGGGTTACCCATGGTTTGTGGGTTGCGGAAAATTAAATAATCACACTTTCCTACCTGGAGATACGAGTAACCTGTAAAGCCTATAATTGTAACAAAAAAAAAACAGTAGAAAGGTTTCTGAAAAACGTGTGTTTGTTTTCTTGACTGGGAATTAATTACATTCACGTCAATTTCATCGTTGGCTGTCAAACTCGATACTCTGTAGCGTGTTCCCCTTACACACCCACATAGATACAGACATCATAAAAAATAGAAGCGGAATCAATTGACCTCCAATTATGTAAATGCATCAAGCACATTTTTTTTTATGATTAACATACTTTATTTACAGTAAAGTGAAAAAAATAGCACCACAACTCTAAATGTGTAGACTTTGAATATTTATATCTCTCTTTCAAGAGTTGAATAAAAACTATGATTTCATAAAATCATTTAAAGATGAGGTTGCTGCTTTCTAAGAATAACAAAACTTAATTCCCTAGATTTGGTAATTTAGAAAACGTTTCAGTTTCAGAAAACGTTGACAATTACAACATCATCAGAGAATAAGTGTGTTTGTTTTAATAAATTGTAAGAGATTCAACAGTTCATTTAATGTTTAATTTCGCTATGATTTTAGTTTTTTTTTTAATTTAATCGTTTTGTAAACACATTTGTCAATCTGTTAATTAACACGGTAAATTCAATCTTTTGTGATTCTTTTAAACATATGTAGTGTTTTCTATGTTGTAGCTATCTCAGAATGAATTTGGCGACCGGATGCGAAGTGTTAAAACAATGCGTAGATCATTGAATCGTTCATTCCGCTCATATTAGCTTAATCATGGAGAAGAGCCCGAAATTGAGATATATGCGCGCTCGCTGTGGTTATTTGTCAGATAACATCGTTAGGCCAAGCTAATCTTTCCATCACTCAGAGACCAGCATTAATCTCACTTCCGACATTAGCCATGAACAGCTTTAATCATTTCAGACCAAACAGTTTCTAGAAGCATTTTACTTGTATAGTTCAACAAAAGCTAAGTGTCGTATTACGTTTAGATTATGTTATCAAATTTTTAAAGCAGCTGCCTATTTTTACCGTTCTACCTGATAAGCCGGGATGAAGAATAGGTGTCGATAAAGTGTTTGTTATCTTTTTGTGTTGGGGTCAGTCAAATCACTCCAACTACAATAATGCATAAAACAAATTTATACTAAAATAATCTACCAGCTGCATAAAGCATAAAACAGTAAATTATATTGAACATGAAAACAATGTCTTTACTATAATAATGAATGATCAAACCACAATATGAAGTGGAAAAAAAAGACTAAGATCATTCAACCACAACAGTCGGTCTTCGTCAGACTCAAAAACTCAAGGACGAAAATCCTCTGACGAAGACCGCTAGTTGTGGTTGAAATATCTTAGTCTTTTTTCCTATTTCATATTGTAGTTTCATCATTCATTGTTCTTTCACGTGTTTATATGAAATCTTGTTATACTCTAAAATGTTTAGTAGCATACTGAAATCACCAACAAAATAGCAAGGAGAGTTAACCATAGCATGTATGTAGTACAGTGCATTACAATACAGGGCTTCTGCACTTATGTGCAAAATAAGTTCAAATAATTTTCTACTGTGTGTTCGAGCTTTGCATAAGTGAACCAACAATAACAATAATAATTAATTTGACGACATTTTCCTTTTAGTTTAAACTACTCTGGTATCCATTGTCATTTCTATATTTTACAGTATCTGTGCTACACTTATACAGGATCTGAATGTTTTAGAATGAAAATCAGTATAAGTTATATTTATATATTACACGTTATCTATGAGTTTATGAATGTATGCATTAATTCAGTAGGAAATAATTTGTACCAATTAATTAATTAACTTTCCATTCTAAATTAAATCAATCGAAAAGGTAAAAATGAATGAAACAATATTAAATCTTAAACTGAATAAATATGAATATAACCTTTCTCAGTAAGAACATGTGCATTGCCATCAGGTGAATATCAAAATATATTCAATTCTATCTTCCTGATGACATGGCCATCGAAATTTAGTAGTTAGTTTCTCTTTCATTTCTGTTGGTTCTTTTTGTGAATATATAATATAATAATATGAATATGAATAATATTATAATATTTAATTAATTGTAGTATATAATTATAATGTAATATTATAAAATAATATTACATTATAATATTATTATAACTATTATAAAATCCGTCTTACCTCGTTTAAGGGTGATGTAGCCCACCCAACCGGTTCCACACGTTGTGCATCTTCAAGAGGGCCTGCACAAATGCTTCTGGGAATAAATACCTATTGAATTTTCCCAATTTCTCAGTCCCTCTTAAAGATACAAACCTCCAAAATCGGTTGGGCTGCTATATCATCTAGAAATGAAGTAAGACGGATGTTCGTAGTAATATTATGTTTTCTAACTTCTCGGCTTTAACAATTTCCATAACTGATTATTTATTTTTACAGTTATTTAATATTTCGAGGGTTTAGACGACGTAACAGAGAAAAATAAAAGATTTAGAAATAGAACATAATAAATACGAGTACAAGTTACTGATAATAAGATTTATAATTGGCTTTAGTGTTTTCAGACTTTCTATTTACAGATATGCTGTTCGATTTTAAAATATTTTAATTTCAATATTCAGCTATGAATCTTTGATTAAAGCGTAGACACGATTCTTGAAACGTCACCCTCTTAGAGTTCTTCAAGGTGTAATGGACAGCACTGATTTGTTTCATTAGAAACGAAAGTGGTCAAAAAAAGTTCCAGAACTGCAGTATTATATATTAACTTTTTTACTTTACTATAAGTAAAGTATAGTGATCGTGAAAAAATTCGATCTCGAGATTTTGACGAAATTATATGTTTTGAGGTCTCAGAAGTCGTTTTATGATGTTTTTCGATGATGTCTGTGTGTGTGGGTGGGTGAGTGTGTTATCATTGCTTGTTATCACGCTATGGTCCAGAATCTTTGATGGATCAGGTTAATATTTTATACAGAAATGGGCCCCATAGTGTAGATGATCCCTATTGTTTGGGAATAATGCATGACGGGAAAGTCACTTTTTTGCCAAAAACCTGTGTTTGGACAACATTTTTTCTTCTAAACTGCTTATTCTAGAGTTTTAAACTTTTGGCATTATTTTTGAGGTTACAAATGCAATAAACGAAAAATATATTCAGAGCTTTAAAGCAATGAAAAAATTTGTTTCAATAAAATATAAAGATGTTGACTTATAATTCAATCTCATAACTTGGGAGAGCAATACAAGCTATACCTAAATAAACTGTACCAAAAAAATGGAACGTTATGTGGAGGATGAGTTAAGATAATTTTTTTTAAAATTACATTCACCAAACGGGCGTTGCAGTACACTTTCTATTTTAAAAAAAAAAATTTCTGAACGACTCATTAAAAAACTATGAAAATTTGACCAAAAATTGAACAAAAAATTAGCAATTTACAAAAAAAAATGCATGAACTTTCACTAACGGCAAAGAGCAATAAAGCTATAAAAACTGAACATTGATCCTGGACTAATGGTTTATTTGCTATACTTGTACATTTTTCATTTTTTTACATTGACTTAGACATTTTTTGAGTGAATCCACTGAAATAAAATTGATGACTAGAGGTTTAATGAAAAGTTTTTAAATAATTTAGAAACTTAATATGAGATGTAAAAGAATAAAATTCTTACATGTAAAAAAAAATAGAGAGCCAGGTGTACGTCGTCTATCCCTTCTTCAATATATATTTCAAAATTCTCCTAAATTAATAAGAAAACCTTAATTAAAATAAAGTTTATTCATTATAAATGCGTTAATATGCTTGTGCTTACAGTTTGATAAAAATAAAAAAATATTTTATTAATGATACCATGAAAACTGGAGTGGTCTCCTTTCAACATTACTGTGAGTAAACCTGTTATCACAAATAATTTACGATCAACTTTACTGTGGCTATTAAGTTTTGAAATATATGATAAAAATGTAATTACGAAGCTTATTTAGATCATTTGATCCATAGATTCAATAATTTGAATTTGTGGATTTAGAAAGTGAAATTACTCAATTATTCGATATAATCTGGTATATTATATGTAAGTTTCATCAAAAAAACATTATTTTCTAAAAATTAAAAGACTGATCTTAAGTTTTGTAATCGTCACCATAGAATAGTTAATCAGTGTGAGGGGATTGTAGTTTGAGTGCTGAAGTAACATTTCACTGTGCCTCTGTGGTTGAGAGAATCGCTGGTAGGTTGAAGGATGGTCTGTTGATAGGCAGTGCGGTGGCTCTCAGCAAGGAGTCGCACTATTAAGTTTTATGAAGTCGTTTACAGCCTTCAACATTCGAGAAATCTTATTTTAAAGTCACTTCTTTACACTTGTATTACGACTTCTTCAGAGATGCATAAAACACCCTCCAAACCACTTCTCACTATCCTCTCCCTTTCTTTTCTTTATTAGTTAAACGCCAAAACATCAAAGAAAAATAAGAACAAAAGTAACGTTAAGTGTAAGTGGTACTGTTAGGTGTGTCATTCGCGTGGATTTGAATGAGCTGTAAAATCTACAGCATGGCCATAATTAATGTGGTTATTCTTATTACTTTATTGCAGAGGTGCTCAATAAGTCAATCGCGATCTACCAGTCGAACACCAAGGTATTATTAGTAGATCGCATGGCATTAACAAAAAATCTTCCCGTTACTCATTGATGTATCTGAAATTTGAACCAATTTGATGTTTATGATACTTAGGTCACTCTGTATTAGTTAATTAAAGCTAATAAACTAGTCGTTAAGTTGCCTCTAACTCTTTACTTTTAATTTTTTCACGTAAAATTTAGGAAAGGCTACAAAAATGACTGGGGAGATTGGATCAGGTAAAAAGAAAAAAACGTATCACTTTTATAAGAAATGGGAAGAAGTTTTTTCACCATTTAATATTACATAGATCGTTATAACTTAAAAAATTTTTAATATATATTTTTAAATAAATACAGTGGATAGATGATTGTGACTTGTTCATTTCATGAGCAGCTAGAATGCAGAAAATATATGAGCACCCCTGCTTTATTGTTATTTATCACTTCAGTGTACATTTTCGTGTTTACATTATTTCTATTAAAATTGTCAATGGCTACTTTTAAAGAAATAGTTTGTTATGAAGAAGGCCGGGAAAGGATTGATTTGATTAAAATGTAAATGCTTGTTTTAAATCAACAGTAAATCACATAATTATAAATAATTATATCAAAATAATTATACAATTATGTAATAAAATAGTCAAAATAGCGCTTAAGTTTAGAAGATTATAAATGCTTGAATATACTTGTGCTTTCAGTTTGATAGAAAAAACAATATTTTATGAATGATACCTTGTAAACTGGTGTGGTCTACACTCAACATTACTGTAAGTTAACCTATGATCATAAACAACGCACAATCAATTTTACTGTGGCTATTAAGTTTTGAAAATTATTATGAAAAAGAAATTAGGATGTTTGTTTAGATCGATTGGTGACCATTGTAAGGTATGTTTATATTAGGTAAATGATTCAATAATTTAATTTTTTAATTTAAAAATTAAAATTGCCAATCAATAATTCAAATAACAATAGATGTGGTAAATAAATTTGTAATATTCACTAAATTAAATTATCAAAGATTGGACTAATTATAATTAAAGAAGTTAGTAATGCCATCTAATGCATTATTAATTGGGGAAAGTTTAGGTAGTGAATTACGAGTATGTTGCCAAATCATTCTGCTATCATTTGAAGCGGATTTGGGCTAACTGTTAAGTTAATAACAATAAACAAAAGACACAATATTACAGAATAAAATATTTAGAAATATTATAGGTAATGATTTCAGTTGGCTTTAAATATTGTAAATTACATTTTATTTAAATGATATGAACGGTTGCGTAATTATTTACATTAAATTAAATATTTATTCTTTTAAATAGTAATTAATTACTGATTATTACTAAATTTTTAACTGAAAATGTATTTCTTATGAATTAGTTATAATGAACTATGAAATTTTAACAATATTCAGTTAAAACAATCCGATTAGTGAATACGGGTGGAACTTGATAGTTGTCATTTATAAAGTTCCATTGTTCCTGACAATAATGCATAATTAATGAAATTTTTGTCATTTTATGCTTCCATAAGAACAATATGAAACACAAAATTATGTCTTCGTATTAGAGCAAGAAGAGGAGGAAATTTATTTTTGTTTTCATATAAATTACAAATACCTTTCTCACGATGAAATATATGATGCATATCTTCATCGTGGAGTATAGATCTGACAAACTTTATCCAGATCTCTATATCGGTAAGGCTTTTAGAGTCGTTACAACACTTCGGATACACACAAATCAAGGTTTCTCTTTAATACTATTCGTTACTTGCATTATAGTCGTAATTAAATATTTTTATATTGGGGGATTCCAAAAACTACGGCTCCAAATAAAAAAAAAGGTTAATATGAAAACTAATACCGCGTTTCGACTCATAGTGTTCTTCTTCAGGTTTACATCTGCACTCTTGAGAGTCGATCTATGGGAGTGACTTTGGAAGGACTGAGGGTTGAAGGAATGTTGGTAGAGGCGGGACCGGGTCCAGAAGAAATATATGGGTGAATACCACAAATACCCCGGTATTAGTAAGTACCACACAATAATAGAATACTAACGTAATGTATTAAACTTTTTTAATATAATTTATATTCATACACATTTGAATGGCATTTGTGCTTAACAGAACCTCATTGTTCAGTGTTCCTAGTCTGTTACTTCTTAACGGAAGGTTGATAAAAGCGATTGTGTCTCTTATTGAGGGTGCCAACTGTAAAAATTGTAATACTGCATTGATTCCCTATTCAGTGGGACGGCACGCCAGTAAAGTCTCCATTTGAAAGGTGTCTTCTATAAAAGGTATCCGTTAAAAGGGATTCCAGTCTGCATGTCACGAGTATTCACGTCGTTTATATAAAATGAAATAACTTATTCCAGGTTAAGCCTCTTAATAAATCATATTTTTACTTGTTCATATTTCTGAATGTACTATTTGATCCTAGAAGATTTATGTTAATTATATATTCTTATGTTAAATAAACTACATGAAATGCTTTAATACAGAAATATTTACCGATCATCGTGCATAATTCATTTTGGAAACAAGTAAGATGACTCAACTTCTTTATTTATTGCTTTTAAACTAATTACTCTGATGATATCACGTTTGATACTGTCTACATTATTTTATTTATCTGTATTATTATTAATTAGTTAATATTAAAGATTAACATTCTTTATTCATTTAATACACTGGTAATCGTAAATAATGCAGTAGAGAAATATTTATTTTCTTTATTGTTAACATGATTATTTGGTTTGACAAGGTTTTTATAACCTTTTTCAGAACAAAGTGCAAAGTTATGGCTGATCAGACAGGTCAGCTCATCCAGGATGACATCGCTTATCTCGTCTAAATTAATGATTTGATTGGCACTGTAATTTAGTAAGCATTGCTAATCACTGTATTAGACGAAGGAATCGACTCTTTTACTGAAATAGCCTGGTCATAGCATAGTACTTATTATTTAATTATGTTTATTTATGCCTGTTATTGTTTATTATTTATTACTATTTCACCCTATTTAATTGTTCTAAACATGCCTAATCATTTATTGTTTCAAAATACATTTTTAATTATTTTTTTAGTATTTTTTTTCTAAAGTGCGTAAAAAAGTTGAATTATTTTCACCATGGATAAAGAAGTGCAAGCGTAGTTTAACTAGGTCACAGTTGACTGGGGAGAGAGAGAAAATGCTGAAATTTCAAATCTTCATTCCATATTAATTCCGCTTTTTGTTTCTTTCATTGCAGCTCTGTCGTCACCGACAATGATTATGAATGTGTTCATTAACATACAATTTTACGTAAAATATTCTACGACGTTTTTGTGTAATAATAGTTATATGTTATTATTTAATAACGTTACCTTACAAATGTATCTGATTTGATATCTGAGTGATGTTTTCACTGAATAATAAATGAATGTATAATTAATTCTTACTGACTTAGGCTAAGTGTACTTATTGATTTATTAAGGTTGGCGAAGGGCGATGGATGTCCTCATTTTGAATAGAGCCCCTAATTCCCAACTTCTTAACTGGTACGAACTTGTCGTGGCTTATCTGGTCACTGCCCCAGCAGCCAACACTTAGTGGAGACGGTCACGGTTTGGTGTGTCAACCGTATGAATATTAAGAAGAGTGGATAACAGAGCACTTCTCGTTTGAGGTGCTTTTATTATGTAGATATTGCTGTGGTTTTAGTTCCAAACCCAATGTTGGATTGACTGTTACGGATGTATCAAAATCAGTTTCTACCGCGTTGCAGCCACCCTAGATCACCGAGGCCCACCACATGCCTGTTGGAGTCTAAGCTGGAATAATATACTTGTTTTTATGAATGTCCTCATTCTCGGTGTTAAGGTTTATAGACCCTTTGTGGAAGAAGAACTAAGGTATATGATAGTTTTAAAACTACAGGTTGTTAGATGCGCAGCTATTGGTCTGTTAAGTATGGGGTTATAGCATGCTATCAGTTGAAATGAGAAGATGAATATTTCAGTTTTTGCTTTAAGATGGGTACGGTTCTAAACATCAAGAAGAATGTTACTTGTTGAAAACTGTTTCTGCGGAGACTGTGGATAGCTTCCAAGTATGTGAGAATACTATACATAACGACTGGCTATACAACTTGGGAAAAAATGTTTACTCTTTAATATTTCAACTTTTTTATTGTTTTTAGTATTACTTGGTATTTCATTTATTTTTTCTGAAAAAAAAATGTTAACCATTATTTCGATTTCAATACGGTCCATTGAGAATTAACGACTTATTACGTTTTATAATGAGTCATCTTATCAGCGCCCCTTATCAGATCGTTATCTCTTTCTTTAATTTTCTAATGAAACCCAAGATTACATTTAATTAATGTATTTACTTCAGCGTAACACTAGCTGGCCTATTATTACTCCTCGGCTTATTATTATTATCATCTTTTTGAGCTCTGATTCCTGCCAAACATTCCTCCTTCAGTTCAATTTATGAAAAAAAACTGTTTTTAAAAAGTTACGTTATTCCATCTATTTTTGCAAAAACACTCCTAGACGAATCGAATGTGTAACTTAGTGGTCTTCTGACATAACACAACGTTTTTTTTTCTCAAAACATCTAAAAGTTTCAATAGTAAATTACATTGAGGGGTACTCCAGTCCTACAATAGTGATAATTATCCAGTGTTCTGGCGTGAAATAAGCAGCTGATTACATATACAATATAAGCAGTCTCTTGATTGCTATATATCAGTGATTGTTTCATAAAGTGTTATAAAGAGTTATTGTTATAATAATTGTTATTAAAGTGTTTTAAATCGAGAGCCGCAAAACAAAATTACAAAGGGAGACTGGAATCGTGTTTGAGACCTCCGAAAATAACATACAAAAAATAATAGACGTCACAGTATAATACTGAAATATTTTATAATTAAAAAAAAAAAAGCGCTATAATGACATCAAAAAACTTAATGTAGAACCTCTTCATATGCATTGGAATCCTTAATATGTATCTATTCTGCACCATTTTTTGCGCACTGGTTTCTTTATGATAATAATACATATCCTTCAATCTATGAGTTCAAAAAATTGTTTTTCACAATACTTAGTTACTTCTGTTATTAATAATTCTTATAAACAATTTTCACTACAATGACAGTATTCTACTTTTTGAATGTTAATAAAAGTATGGAAGTTTTGTAATCCTATTTTTCTGCAGAAAGGGTATAACCAAGTTATTTATATATTTTAATTATATAACATTAATATAATATGAAAAAGGTAATATTATCATAATATACCGATTTTTTTTATAATATATATAATATCATGGAGAAAATGATCCAAAGATTAACTTGCGACTGTCAGTTAATCGCCAAAGATTAACAGTCGCATTACAAGTGCGCTTGGCGTCCTATCTCTTCTGTCCTCATGACGATTAAACCGTGAAAATGAGAGGCTGCTAGTGAGTGTTGATTTTACGGATAGTAAAATAAATATATAAATCATTATTATATATATATATATATATTAAATTATTATATATTATTAAAACGTATTAACTAATAAGAAAGTGTTTCCAATGAGGTGATAATGTGATGTTGGACACGCGAGAAGATGAGTGTTTGATCTTGCATGCTGCGATTTGTAGATATTGATGCTTCACATGTAAAATTGCTCAATAAGCCAATTATGTAATTTTAATTTAGTTTTATGAAGATAGTCATGATGACAAGCAACTCGTCATCTAACGTGTGGCGTAATATATCTCACCGATTATTTTCAATGATATTTACGTTCTACTAGATCCCTGCCTATTATCTATGCCTCAAAACGCACACTATCTGATAGAAAAAAATGCCTTCATTTGTATGCAAACAGTTAGTTTTTTCTACAAACGCATCGTTGAATTCGTGCGAGTTTTTAATTCTTTTTATGGAATGAATTCTTTTCAGTAAGAAGCGCTCAAAATCTTGCCTTCTTATAAGAAGGATTTACAAAAAGTTTTTTTGTTTAAAAAATAATAGTTATTTTAATCCATAATGTTTAGTGAGTGTGTACTTTCGAAAAAACTCTTATTAAATTTTGATTTGATGGTCTAGATTTCGCTTATCATACTTTGAAACGTGTCAGTTTGAAGGTAAGAAGTATTTTTTTTTTATACCGTATTTAAACTAGCGAGGAAAATATATTACGTCTTCACCATTAAGTGTTCAAAACGCGTCGTAAAATAAATACCTTGTGGCGAAGACATGATATATTTTCCTCACTGTCATGAGTAAATACCAACAATAACTGCTTGCATAGGAGTAGCTCGTGAATTTAAGTTAGTTTTACTGGGTTCGTTTTTTAATAAGATTGTTTGATGTTCGAATTACGTTAATTTCTGTTTGAACTGTTTAATGTTTGGTGTTTTATTTTTATGTGCATGTTACCTTATATGGTTGTTTGAAGCACGAAGGTTATCATCACCTACACTGTAGTACAGTCAATCATGATCGATTGTAAGTTTACGCCTTTCAATGGCTAACTATTATCATAAAACATTTATCTCACCACAGCAGTTAGCTAGTTAGCTGCTTACCGAAAGGGAGAATGCTTGTACGATTGAAGCGGATGACTGGCCGTGGCGGAGGAAGTCGTGGCCAGTGGGCGTGCGGGGGCGTCGGTCGGAAGGAAGCCGGCCACAGGCGCAGAGCTCACCTGCCGTTACACCTCGCCACAATCGCCCAATTCCTTCGCCCAGCCCTATTACCAAGCTATTCAACTGTATTGCTATCTTCAGCAACGCCAGTAATTCATGCTTTACAGGGGAGCTACCGAGTTACTGATCGCCTTTCACTCGCAAAACTATGCAATATTACTCCATTCTGTCTATTATTCCTTCCTATCAAACCTGAAAGAAATCTCATCGGAAATAATAACAGGAAAACATCGCATGCGTTTTCGTGTTTTCCTACGCTCACTCTTCCACTCACCTGGATGCATATCATTTTTTGTTCTTAGAGGACTAGTAAACACACGAAAGCACTTATACGAGCTTTTTTATTTCCTGTTAGAACTTTCAGTGGACATTTCTTGTTATATATATTTATATATATATTTTATATGTATAAGTATTGATAAAAGTATCGACCGTGATATAGAAACAAAATTAAAGTTTATCAGGACTCGGTCAGCTCTTCAGGTTCAAATTAAACATCTTTCCCAATGTTCCGGTTTTTATTTAAAACCTTTCTCATAAGCTTACAAAAGTGAGGAAATATAAGAAATCATTCAATTATTCGAAAATCAAATATCCATTTGAATCTTTAATGAAATAAAAAAAAATAGCCAAAGAAATGGATGAATAGAGAAGGAAAACTCTGGAATTGTTATATATTAGGAACGACTAGTCATCCAGTCATCCGTTAATTATAGAAGTGACATTTCAAATTTAAATAGTATTTATTAGGGTGTGTAAAAGTTAAACATTTTCGATCGATGCAAAATTGATTTAGTGACTTTTTGGTTTCTGGTGAAATTTGTTATCCTTGCTTGTTTTTCAGTTCAGTGACACGTCTTCATTTAAACTAGACGATTGTTGTTGAAATCCTCAGACTATATTTCTATGTAAAATAATCTCTAATGTAATACTTAGCTTCTCTGTTTCAAAATTTTATACTTTAAGTTCTTTCACTAACCTATTGTCAAAACTTCTATAATAATTTCTTATTTGTAACTAATTTCGGTTTTTATGTATTTTAGATTTTTGAATGATTGAATTATTATTATATAATAATTTTTATTTGGAGTCTCTTGAACAGTTTAATTTGATTATATATATATATATATAAACATTTCACATAAATACGTTGGGTTTTTGACTCTCACGAAGACCGCTTGTTACAATTGAAAGATCTTAGTCTTGTTTTCCATTTCATATTGTGGTTTGATCATATATATGTATATATATCAAAAGGGACTACTTATGCCCGATGACGACGAATGTTGAAATATCGTTGTGAGCCTTTTTTATGTGTGTTTTTATTTGATATTTTCTTTCCTGTGTGAACTATATATATAATAAATTAAATTGTATTTTGATGTATTGGATGGATTGTATTTCATAGTTTTGAAAACTGAGGTTTTCTTACTAATGCATGCCTTTTGAAACCGGTCGAGATGTGAATAACTACTAAGATTTAAGTAGGTGACTTTTTCTAATATTCTGTTTATTGATTATATAATTTAAAATTTTGACGGTGTTTTAATGTTTATTCACATTATATTGCCATTTTAAGAATTATACGTGGCATAGTGAGGATATTTTTACAAATATTTGAACTTGACGAGTATTGATTGTGAAAGTTACTTCAGCTGCTAATTGTTTGAGTATATTGAAACAAAGAAAAAAATGTTCTGTAGTCATTTTGACATTTGTGCTTCAAAGGCAGTAAAAGCAGCACAATGGATGTCCTGCTTACACCATTTTGTATTCTACTTAGTCTTGTTTTGAAAATATGTCTTCCGAACTAAGGTCCTTGGTATTATTCTCTGATTACAACCTTCAAACTCAAGTAGAAGATAGATTGCATGAAATATATACTTACGATTGGAAAACGAAACGGGCGACATAATTAGGTTTCACTTAATTTGATCAATTATATCTCATTGGTAGTTCATGATCCAAATATCAAATGAGAAACATTATTCTCCTCTTTAAAATAGCCTTGATGTGTGTTTTTTCTCTTCATGCCCAGGTAATTCAAAAGTGAAACAGTCCTTGAACCAGTTTGGTAAAGAGCAGATTACTTTGTCATAATTTTTTTAAGGTATACATTAATTTTCTTTGATGTTACAATTTGTTTAATATTTACATGTGTTGATTCTGAAATGTAAATTATCTTTGTTTGTTTTCCAACGCTCACACTTATAAGGCCTTCAACTGTTTTTTTTATTTTAGGGCAGAAATTGTGGCTTATTTATTATTTTATTAATGGGCGAATCACATTACCTGTTGATTCTACGTTGGGCCTTAACTCCATGATAAGTTGGTCTTGATTGTGTATTTATATGTCTTCGTTATATGTGTTCTTTAGTTAAAGTGCAACTGGTAAGGGAATTTTGAGTACCTTATCGGTAATTATCTCCGCATGTCACCTGGGCTTTAGCTTGTCTATTACTCGTGGCCTAGGTACTGTTTTGCGGAGTAACTGTCAGAATTCGTGCTTAGCATTGCGTTGCTTGAGGTGCCCTCGGGCATCTCCATGCTTTCAATGGAGGTGGCTTGAGGGTAACTTGTCAATAAAGCGGCCTGGCTTGACTAAGCGGTTATGGCACAAAATGCCGAGAAACTCGAAGATCAAAACAGGCTTAACGTCCTCTGTGGGAGAAGACATGCTCAGATTATGTCACCTCGTACAGGAATAAATCGAGGGCTAGAATGGGTATTTAACCCTGAAATAATTTGAGTTAAACAATATTTTATTGTTTTTAGTTAATTTTTTATGAGAAACAAAACTAATTAACTCTTCTATCAATGAAATATATGGAGTTTTATACTAGTAGCAGGTTTCTCTTTTATGTTATATGAGTTTTGCATTATAAAAACTAAAGGATTTTGTATGCAACGGAGTTGCATTAAAAAAGAATTAATGCTTTCTGTTTCATATTATTGAACATGATTTACTGTTTTAAAAGCCAATGTGCAGCTTGTATTTATGTTTGTTATCTACATGGTTAATCCGAAAACTTTTAACTGCTTCTTCTGATAAGAAACATTGATACAATTTATTTACATGTCTCTATTATTTACTTATAGGTAGATTGTATTTCACTTAGTTGGTTACAGGGTGTTCATAATCTTGTTTTTTAAGTACATGACCTTAATTGCATTACTCTCTGTTTAGCGAACTGTGCAGTTTTCGATTAGGAGTTGGCTTTCAAGGATATTTTCTCGCATTCCTACTCAATGAAGCGTTTGTGTTAATGAATACCATTTTTTGCTTAAATGAAGGGAGAAAGTACGTTGTCTGCTTTCCTGTTGCTGGTGAAATCCGCACATCCTTAGTCTCATTCTTCCGTATAACATTCTGACCTCTTTCGTAATATATTTATCATTGGTATGGAACCAACATTGGATAAAAAAACAATACGGTTCTTATATCACTTTATAAGACGTTTAACCTAAACTTGGCGCTTTATTGTGAGCCGTTGGCAAAGTTGTTAACCAGCCACACTTGTGCCCTTTGCTTAATGAGACTGTCTTTTGTGCTGATCGTTCGACTAGACGACCTGTTCGACAAGCCCTCGACGTCGGAGAGCCCTTTGCCCAGTCCCTTCACAGTCGAGAACACTAATTAGTAACTTATATAACAGCGCTTTGTTCAGAGTCTCCAATTATTTTAATTGGATCTATAATATTCGTTTCTTCTTTTGGCTTCCAGCCATGAGCAGCATTCCTATTATCCCATACAGGAGGTGGAGTTCGACTCCAGTTCAGCCCCGCTTTGTCAATCGCCTAATCCTTTAACATACCAGGTTTGATTAATTTCTCATTTCTTCTAGTTTTTTACCGTACTTTTGGTTATTTGAACACAATACAAGTATTGCTGTTTAAACTGGATTTACCAACTGATATAGCAATTTACTATTTCTAACAGTGTGATGAACACATGAGAAAATAACATTCCTATGGTGAAAGAAATTCTGATCACATTCCAAACACGTGTCTCTCACTCTCTATAGAGCAACTGTTAGGGCCATAAATATCAAATGACTTGACTGACAACAGTTTCAGGTAAATCTCTATTTAGTGCTAAGACTATTCATTTTGAATATTTAACAAACGTCGTTTTTAGAAACCGTTCAGCAGATATAGAACTTTCTATACAGCTATAAAGTTAAATTTTTATTAACTGGGTAAACGCAGTGTTCGTGCCAGGTTGTGCAAGGGAATGCTGAAAACAAACACGTGCTCCTGATTCTGCCTTTGATATTAAATACACTTGTGAAGTTACGGCATTACTCGCGCACTCTACACTCTCTACCTTCCACAACAGGTTCTTAGCTATCATGTTGTACGAGTATATACATGCATTTATTATGCGTATCTAGTATTATATTCATTTGTTCCAAAGGCAACATTTATCTCTCTCTCTCTCTCTCTCTCTCTCTCTCTCTCTCTCTCATGCACACACACACACTCACACACATTTATTCACCCACTCAATATTATTCCAAGTCCAAGCAAAATAGTTATGATTTGAATTAAATGTCCTTATCTAAATATATAGTTTCTTAAAATTCTGAAGAAAAAGTTCACTGTTCTTCATTTTTCAAAAGTTTATAGCCTTAAACCGTTATGTATAAAAGGTATCAAACATAGGTAAACATTGTTTTGAAACAAAGCCAGTCTTTGTACTATTTGTTTTTACATTCTAATAAATTAAACTAAGCAATTATCTTTGATTTAATAAGCAATTAATATTAATAAAATATAAGTAGTTGTTCCTAGTAACTTTGCGAATGAAAGTTGGACTAATATATATGAGTAAAACAAGATTTAACAGTAAATAAGTGAAATAAAAGTCAATGTTCGAAAGGCAGTATGAAATAGAGAGCTCGGTTCAAGACGTTTGGCGATGGTCGTCCTCAGAGTCAGACTTTCATTCAATGTCATGTGTTCATTCAAGATGGACAGTTGTTTACTGATATCCACAAAGTTCTTTGTAAAATAATCTCTAATGTAATACACAATTCGATGATGATTGTGGATGAGTGAGCAAGTGACTGTGTATTCATAGATTATGGCCTCGCCACGGTCCAGAATCTTTGAGGGATTAAATTGATATTTTTATACAAAAAAATGGTCTCATAGTGTAGATGAGTTGTATGGTTTGGGATCAACTTTGCATGATGGGAAATTCACTATATTTGCCAACAATGTGTTTTTATACATTTTTTTCTTTTTTAACTACTATTTTTACAGTCTTGAAATCTTAACATATCTTTGAGGCTAAACTTTATATCAGTTGTAAATTTTTTTGTGTTTATAAATTACAGTATCTTTGGGTAATATTGATATATGAGGAATGAACTCTTTCCTCAAGAAGGAGCTATTATGTGGACAAATATCTAGTTTTTTTCAATATTCTAGTCTAATAGTTTATATCTATAATTTTTTAAAATTTCAAGCTTCCAACTATAAGAGTTTTAAATTATTCTGAAAAGCCGGCTTTGAATCTGATTTGAGTATGTAAAACTGTCTAGTTCCTAATATATTTTTCTCTATTTACATTTACAGTAAATTGGATTTAGAAACACTAGGATACCATAAAATTCTCAGTGTAATAATTTATAGAAGACCAAAAATATGAAACATAATTCAAAATTGAAAATATTCTTTGAAAAATAATAAATGCTACATCTTTGACGGAAAATTAACTCAAAACGAAATTATTTCTTACATGTTTCTGAGATTATTTTAGGCAAAATAGGAATATATTCAAGTTTTAAATGGGAAACTTTGTCTATATCCTCAGTATAGAAAGAGGTCAGTTAGAGTATGTAAGAGACGCACTGGCTATTCGAACTAAGGCATGTTCTCCTGTAAGAGATAATTTCGTAACACGAAATCGATAATTTTCTTTTCAAAAATGTTATTATTGCTGTGGCTATACTAATGATACTATATACGCATCAGTGGTGTGATATATAAAAATTAGCATGTATATTGGTAAGTAGATCAATCACTATCCGTGCTACCTCCAGGAATGAAATACTAATAAATATCTCCCATTTAGACATTTAGGTTATGACTAAATGGGACGTTATATATTATATACCCAAAAAGTATGATATTATGTTTACTTAGAGTAAAGTTGAGTGGTGATCACTCCAGATTTTGTTCTTTTAGAATGCCGTGTTTCTGAACAAGTTTCATTGGTAAGTGAATAACTGACTGAATCCTAAATGCCTGGATCTTTTTTTATTATCCAGCACCACTACAAATACGAAACCAGCCGGTTTGGTGTCTTTTCACTAAGTTTACTGTCAACTATAATTCCAGTTGTTGTTTTCCTTTCCGGAGTAACTGTTTTGATCATACAATCTGCATATAATCTACTTATTTTTGATTTCATATTTATCCCAAGAAGTAAGCATTTTGGAGTATTGTTCAAAAAACTTTAGCAAACGATTTCATAATTCGAGTTGAGTTATTTAAGCAATGCGTACAATTTTTTCGTAACCTTGAGTTAAATATCAAGAAATATAGTTTATGGAGCAGAAATGGAAATAGCTTGAGACAGAAAAAGATTTTAAAAAAAACCAGTTCATGCTAAAGTATAATTTACATTATAAATGAAACACCTGTTTTCAAAATAGAATAAAACGAAATATGTAAATATGAAGATATTAGAATAAGAATACCTATGTGAGTTTGGTGTTCCGTGTCAGCTGTGAAAAGAGGGGCATTTCAATAACAGTGACTGCATTGTCAGTCGACAAAGCCTTCACTACAGGACTCACTTGGCTCTGCAAGTTCACTACCATACTATTTGGAGCCTTTGTTCTTTGTTCTGTCAAAGGTGAATGATTATATAGAAAATGTGTAAATTCTTAGAACAACAAAACAAATATCACCTTTCCTTGGTCATTACATCTTTTGTAGAATATTGCAAATATTAACAAAAATCATAGTTAAACCATAAATGCATAACATAAAAGACAGTAGAAGAAATCATAAGTACTCGGGAATGTTTACAACTGGAGATGAAATTAAATAAGCAGCAAAGAGATAGTGTGTGTTGAAGGTGAAAGAAGGAAAGGAAAAGAGTAACTGAAATTGACATCTTTTGCTGGGGGTTTCCTACTGATAGCCAACCGCGTTTCATGTCTGTTATCTGCGCCTGTTGTGTTTGTTCTAATACACATTAATATAAAGCAGGGCTTCTTAAACTGTGGGTCGCGACCCCCAGGGGGGTCGCGAGACTACTGAAAGGGGGTCGCAAAGATCTGATACTTTTCAATCATTATAAATAAAATTTTCAAATTAGTATACACACTACGTACAAATATAAATACAAATAAAAATCATACAAAATACTATTGTAGTTTCCAATTATATATATGTGAAATGAATGGGTACGTATTCTTTAATCCTTATTTTATTTACATTGTAAAATAGTGCGTATTACATCTACATCTACGGTTAATATATATTTCATTATATGGAGGAGGGGGTCGTTTAAAATTTCCTAACCTTGAAGGGGGTCGATATATAAAAAAGTTTAAGAAGCCCTGATATAAAGGACAGAATGATGAGCAGAATGAAGTACAGTTGAATTTGGCCAATGTTGTTACTCTTACTTCACATCAGAACAGCCGTATATAATTTATAGTTATGGAAACAATCCGTTCTTAAATTTGGCAAATGTGACAATCTTTTTATTAAAACTGCTGACACAATAAAAACGAAGGTTACCAGCTCTGCATTTTGACTGGTATCAATGTCATGAAATGGTTAGGACTGTTGCTTAATTGAGAATTTGATTGGTATTGATTTCAGTTTGTGTATTTGCAGGTTTCGCTGTTAATGAACTCGATTTGCCATCTGACTAAAGCGAGCCACTTCTGACGACTACAGGCAAAAGGTAAATAAATTTATCAAATAATAATATTTTAGAAATAATTCGCGTGCTATGCAATCATTTATCGTGCTGTATTTGCTCATAATTAGACTAAAGAGAAGAAATATAATGTCTCTATACAAAACATTTTATCCAACATTAAACCCTTTCGAACGCGTTCATCCTCAGGCAACACTACCTCAGTAATGTGGTGTGGAGTATTCAAAGAGTCACAGGACACTGAGAGTTTTGATCCTGAGTGAGTGTCTTATAACTCCTTGAATAGTCCACATCACCTTTCTGATATAGTGTTACCTGAGGATGCACACTAAGTGTTCAAAACGCGTTAACATTGAGTAAAATTTTTCTGTGAAGACTTCATATTTCTTCCTGTTATTCTTATCATGTAGAATTAACAATAGTTAAATAATGTAATTTGGATATTTGTTTACATTTGTTTCTTATCTATCAAAAGTACTCGTCAAGAAGATATTATTGATATTTTAATTTTCTTAGCACAACCTTTCAGAGGTAATTTAAAAAAGTGGTTAAATATTGTATTATAATTTTAACAAAATACCAGTGTTTTATAAACATTTACGAGGTAAATGATGCTTTAAAACCAATAAGATTTGTTTTCTTATTTATATTTATAAATGATGCGATAATAAATCAAAGTAGTCTGCTAAAAGAGAGTGTCACCTTGGCACAATTAATGGATATAAGATTAAAATAAAATTAAGTGTTTCAGCCAAAGTAAATAGACAACACGTTCAGCTGCAAGAGTTTAACGTTCTCTTTCTTACGAAACAGTAATACATTCATTCAATTTGGTGTTTCTTTATAATGAATATTATTACAGTGATTAGTAGTAAACGTAAATTCCTATCTTCATTCCACAATAGACAATGTTTTCTATTTTTTTTTTGCAAAAATAAGGTATAGAGTGTCACGTGTCTATCACTTGCCTAGGATTATTGGACTAGTGACCTCATGCAGTCACAAGTAGTATTATTGTCATTCTTCACTCAGAGGGATGTCATTTTCAGTTACTATATTAAGAATGTGTCAACTCTGCTACACTTTATAAACTTCTTCACTCTTTTCTAAATTATTCATTTTTCCTCAAAACGGCATTCTTGCCGAAATTATTGAAATTCGTGAAATCTTTCCTTTATTTCGTCTCTGCTTTTTTTCTGACTTTGAAGGTGTAGTTTTAGATACATACAAAAATTAAAGTTTAGCAGGACTCTTTCAGTTCCTGAGGTTCAAATTAAGAAAAAGGTTTTAAATAAAAACCGAAACGTTGGCAATAAGAGTTTAATTTGAACCTGAAGAACTTACCGAGTCTTAATAAACTTTAATTTTGTTTCTACTTCATGGTCGATACATTTATTAATATATATATATATATATATATATATATATATATATAATATATATAAATATATATATAAATGAAATTACTAAATATTCGAAACCTGACAGAATAACTAAGATCACTTTATTGCCTTATATAGTTTAGTTACTTAGTTTTAACCTGAAGATGACCAATGCATGGTCTAAAGCTTGTTATTATTTTTTTAGTATGTTAGTATTTGAATTAAGTTATTTCATATTAGTTTTCTTAGCAGTTTTGTGTACGTCTCTCTGGTTTTATAGAAATTACCTCTAGATCAACGCACTGTAGTGAGGAAATTCGAGGCAATCAGCAAAAAAGTCGTCAATGCAGAAGCGGCTGCATATTCTAATTTCATTTGTCTTAAAGAAGGTTTTCTGCCAATATATATATATATGTATATATTATATATATAAGCGTGCATGAGTATGTGTATGTATGGGAGGAAATATTTTTTCTCTGGAAAACCAAGCACTTTTGATGAAAGTTTTACCGCTAATTGTTGTTCGCTTTTTCTGACATCATTCACTGTACATTTGTAACATTTCTATAACTCTTGATTTTATCAAAATTAAAATAAAATTTATTTTATGCAGCTAAAATTTGCTACCTCTTCAAATAAATTCTTTGAGACGTAATATAAGTTTTTATTAATTATTCTATATATGCAGTGGTAAACTAATTTCATTTAAATTTTAGAAATTATAAAGAAAACAATTAACACGGACAAAAATATAATTACTCAGAAAGGTAGGCTGTTTTGGATCCTTCAAGGGGTATATTTCAGCTTTAAAAGAAAAACCATGTGCATTGTGTCTCAGTTAAACACTTCTCACTAAAGAAAAATTATACTTGAAATCACATGATATTTTAATTAGATTTAATTCTAATTTTTATGCCATATATAAATGGATTTTAACTTACTGGAAGTAATTTATGTTTAACAAAGTACAACCAATTTCTTAACTAAACGTCATACTCCTTTACCAGCTCTCCATGTAACTGTTATAACATGATAAAATAATTTGCTGGAATTTTGCAGTAATAATACAAATTCAGGTATAAATTTTTGGGCACTAGTTTTTATTCATCATTTTTTCATTCCACAAAATTAATTGAAAACTTACAATAGCTTTCAGTTGAAACATTGAGAATAATTTTTTGATCACCTTGTGAAGCCTACAGAAACCATATTTTAAATAGTAACAATTTACAAAATATGTCGTACGGATAATTCTTCATTTTTACTAAAGTTATAATGATTTTTTTAAGTGGCAGATAAATTTCAATTAATTGATAGAAATGTAGCGAAACTTCGTGAAGTAAGTGATTGGAATCATTAAGGTTGTTAAATATTCTGGAGTGTGAATAATTTGAGTAATGAGAAAAGAGTGTGTGCGGCGGCGAGGATGCGGCCGAGGAGGCGTGAGCCGGCGAAGCAGACTGCGTGGGTGGACGCGCACGTGTCGCCGCCCTTGGCCTTCGTCCAACCCTTCATTCACCCTTCCCACTGCCTCCTCTCTCGTCTTATTCACTGCTGCTTTGCGAAAATCCATACGAGCCATGCATGTGGAAAAGTAAAATCTCTCCACCACTTGATCCAGAAGAAAAATTGTTTTCATTATTCTTTTGAAAGTTTGCCATAAAGATAAATAATGTGATAAAATTATGAAGTAAAGTTTTTAAACATGTTCAAGTTAGAAGTATTAGTTCATCATATTGAACTTGTGATATATTCTTTGAAGACCAAATGTAGACATCCTCTTTTTCTTCATCAATGAAGAGAATCCTTTCTTCGTCATTCAGTGTACACTCATTAGCCAGTGATTTGGTAAATCTACGGCCACTAGCTCGCGGCTCTGCCTAAGGTGCAGCACTGCCAAAGTTCTTGTTTATTGTTTATCATCCAGTTCAGTTTCCCACACCATTCCACGTAATTTTCGAAGTTGTTTCCTCTTCTACACATTTACCATCTTTTTTTCTTATTTATATGCCTCTTAACTGTAACCATATCTAAAATGTTCTTGTCGTAAGCTATGCAAGCATTCATAGCTTGAATTTTACTCATGATTCGAATAAGGGGAGAAACACTAAGTCTCCACACAAAAGATTGTATCCAAAATCGACGGTTTCGAACACTAAGTGTTCATCTTCAAGTTACATCTGCCTTAGAAAGGTGGTGTAACCTTACTATGAAGAACACTAAGTTTTCGAAACACATCGACGTTAGATAATATCTTTTATATGGAGACTTAGCTTTTCTTCCCTTTTTCTAATCGTGTTCTGAACATAATTTTCTAAATGACTACCTTTCCAGTTCAGTTTTGAAATCTTAATTTTTGATGGCAAGGATTGCAACATCTATTGCTTGCAGCTGATCTCATCTCCATCTCACATAATATTATTTTCTACTCATGTTATTTAACTACGAGTACATAGTTAAGTTACTTAATTACATAGTTAACTACATAGCTCACTGTGGGTTGGTTTTAAATATTTATTACTTATTTTATCAGCTTAACTCCTGCGTATTACTTGAAAATTATTTGCCAATTGTGTGGGCTTTTAGTTTGTATGAAACATAGTAATCTTTAGTATTTTTATGTGAGAGCACATCAGTTCTGTAACATGTGCTTAACAGTATGCACAGACGTACACAACTAAGAATTCAAATACTGTAAACAAAATTCAGTTTAGCTTGTCTGAAACAGAACAATGTTATTCGATATTTTTTGTTTTTATATTGTTCTGTTTTAGAACGATTTCAATTTTTTTTTTTTAAAAAAAAAAAGCTACTTCACTATGGAACTATACAGGAACTTAGAACTAAAATGATGAATACTAAAATATACGTTATGTGAATAAATTAATTGGTTTATTTATTATTATGGCTTTATAATTAATTATTATCGTTATAATAACAATGGTTTTAATTTATTAACGGTTTAGACAGCTGCCAACCTGGGCTTACCTGACCTCTAACTATATACTGTCCGAAGAAGTAATATTCTAAAAACATCCGTATTTCTACACCACTATACTCTTTTCTAGTCTTCTAGGGACTAATGTTTTTATTCCAGTCCATTACTGTTTATCTGCCATTTGCCTCACCATAAGCAGCATTAATGTCAATGTTGTGGCAATGTTTACTCCCTGAAATGTATCCCTTAGAGTGTCTCTAACATGATCTGTTCTTCACTTTTCAAATCTTCTTTAATTTAATTTATTGTTGTTGCTTAAATATCAAACACCTGAGGTTTTCTGATTTTAAACAACACATTTAATTCATTAACTGAACATTTGTTTTTACATATTGTTCAATGATTCTAACAATATCTTACAGAGTGTCATGCATATGTATATATATGCTGAGAAGTCATTGTTACGGACTTAGTCACTCAATCCCAGTAGAAATAAATATGAATGATTGAAGTATGTTATAGAACAAAGTTGACAGTTAAACAATCATGGATTATCGAATACTTGTACGTCTTACCTGAAAAGGGCAGGATTAGGCGCATTAACATTACAAAGCTTTACAGTCTTTGCCCCGTATAAGGCATCTGCAAAGTCCTTGACGAAAGATAAGACTTTATGTTAAGTTAATGCTTCCTAGGACTTAACTGTAAGTACAGTATGCTTAAAAGGAATGCTTTGTGCCCAGACTGATAACGAGAATTCTCGTTTAGTTAGGTCCTTTATTCAAATGATTCCCAAATCTTAATCTTTTTCCGCGTTAGATAGTTTAGGCTTAATTTGTAACTTTAAATTATAAAATTACTCTGTTCTGAACTATATTTTTCGTTTTTTAGGAATTTGGTTTCTTTAGGGACCGATTTAAGCATTTCGCATTGTAGTCTCTTTGAAAATTTGGTACTATATGAGCAATCTTAAGCTGCCAAAGGTTTAGAAAATTAATTTAGTGATTGTGGTAACCATTGAAACACCTTTCAGTCAATATACAGTGTCCTTTTTTGTATCACTGCCCTTCGGTGTCCAATTCGTATTATTATTAATTGAAACAAATAATAATGGGTTTATTGATTTCAGTGCAAGATAGTTTACAGAAATGGTGATTGCTTGTTTAAGTGACAGTAGTTTGTTGTGTTCTTTGAGGACAAGAGGCTCATTCTTCACAAACATGTTCAGCATAAGATGCCTTCCTCGAATAAGTACTCTAAGGGCTTTACGGTGTTGAATTGTTCTACCCACCCAGAGGTCGAATAAACCACATTTCACTCGTCACCAAATCGCTTGCTGAAAGGCTTCGCCTCGACCAAGATTCCGTTATTTCCAGCGTTGCGGTTTTGGCGGCACGTGTCACATCACTGTGACGAGCATTACGGTGACTTAAAGTAAATTTCTATAATGTTTCACATTATTACCAACAGTTTTCCCGCAGCTGTATATCCCGTTACAGTAGACAAGCTGATTGTTGTAGACCTGTAATTTCCAAACTATCGCCTTTTTGCTTCCAGATTTTGGCTTTGTGCATTAGCCTTTCTCCATAAAAAGGACTTTCAAACATACACTTCTTTAGTGTGACATCAATAAAAAACAAGGTTAAACAGGAATTTAATTTGTAAATGATATACAATTTGGTAAACTAATTTCTAAAGACTTTGATAATAATATGCTTCAGCAATATGGAGAGGTACATTTAGATCTAAACATGCTGAACTTAGACATAAACACGCATAGCCTTCACAATTATGGTAGTAGTCTGGGTGTGCTTAGCAGTGATATTAACTATTGAGTATAGCTTCCAACTCAATATTAACGTAGATATTCACATCACGTACGCGCACTGGCCGAGTAGTGACTCTTCTAGGCGTCAACCAAAGGCCTCATTATTAAATCACGCAGGTCGTGCATTGACGACCACTCCCCTGTGGCCTTCACTTCTTCAGTATTTGGTCATATTCGAAGCATCTTGGATTAAAATTGGATCGTATCTCCCAGCTTCAAGTTTACATAATAGGTAGTTAGTTCATTCACAAAATTATTAGGGAGTGTCTTTGATTGTCTGTATTCTTGAAGAGATTCCGAGTATTGCTTCCTTTTATCCCTATCCTCTTTCCTAAGGGGTTCATGCATGGTGTGTTGTCATATTCCACAATATGGTTGGTTCTGGACCAACTTACGGTTTCCGAGCACCTTTCCTTTCAAGTTGGTCTGCTCGTTCATCATGGTTCCATGAATAATAGCTTCATTCCTTAAAACTATTATGGTTCAAAAAACTATTATGGTTTAAAATAGTTATTGAGGTCTTTTATATTTGCCAATTAAGAATACATTGTAACTTGTGTAATCAATATGTTTTTTCTATGTATATTATTCGGATTTGTACTTCTATATATGCTATATTAGCCTAAAGAGCATTACCTAAAAGCTCTTTCACTTATCACTTACTGTGGGCCATTGTTTCATTTATCACTCTTTTTAACTTGATAAAGAGCTGATTGTTGTAAAAAACAACTGATAAGATTGAAACGTAATTCATCCTTTTAAATAAACATTGATTAAGAAAATGTAAGGTAATAAATATCAATGGTTCTATTAAAAAAAATTATTCACTGAACGATGTCCTGAATCTCTACATGACCTCCCTATATGGCCTTCTCTCATAGCAGGCCGTATAGAGATTCAAGACCAGGGCAGGGGGCCGAAGAGTCATTTAAAACTATATTCTTCACCGACTTTGAATAAACTCTATGCGTATAAACACTGTATTATGTAAAAGATATTTCCCAAGGAAGGCAGTGGAAATTACTCTCAATATTTTAATATAGCTATAAGCGACCATTGGGTACCTACTTTTCAAACTTCCTATGTACCCAACGTTTGAGAAGTTTTAACCATATGTTTAGGGCATTAAATTGTTTATCAACTTTTTATGAGGGGCACAATGGAAGTGGTCTAAAACCTCTAAACACCGTCCTGACCGAGATATATATGTGGGGGGGGGGGGGGGCACAATCACCCTTTGTGTATCCGATTTTGATATCATTTATATCAAGTGTGCTAAACAATAAATAATGTAAAACATTTTCAATATATTGTATGGTGATGAATGAATGAAGTCAGATTCAATGTAGTTGTCATTTTTTTTCTTTCTAGCAAAAGCATAAAAATCACAGCATGTGAATATTCCTTTCCATACTTTGACAATTAGACTACTTCTTCTGAAGACTGTTTCAGAAAACATTCATCGCCGTATATTTCTGCTCATAGTTAATATTGACGTATGTTAATAAGTCATCACCCCATCCAGATTGGTCGAGTTAAATAAGTAGAGGTTGTTATTCACAAGTGAAATCTTAAATCAGTCTAACGTCGTATCGCATATTGATCTTTAATAACACGACACTAACAACATATGTATTGATGTGTTCAGAAAACATTAATTTTCTTCTGGCGCTGTGTACCCACCTCTTTCATTGTGACTTTTTTTAACAGAATATGTCTTGTAACTTCCACTTTTAGCGTTCTCTTTTTTTTTTTTGTTAAGTAATATTTTTTTTTTTAGAATAACAAAGTAACAATTCTCATTTTGATCACTTTTAAAAAAAGTCATGCTTTTCGATTTTTTGAAATATATAAAATAATTTTTAATTGGAATATGAATCCCTATAACAAAATTAAATTCAAACCATTAAAATAAAGTTTTCGTTTCGTATGGTGAGTGTGTGCTAATAATTTTATTTCTTTGAAGTACCTTCATCTCAGTCATCAGGTCTTATCAGACAAGTTATCAAAACTGCCTTCACAGAAATACTGAGTTATGGTTTATAAGTTTTACCTATATTCGTATTTGTGTATGTGAGGTGGGGGGGGGGGGGGATGTGTGTGCGGTCGTGTCTGTTTGTTGTTGGGCGTGTATGTATCTGTGTGTGTGTGTTTGATGTAGGTGTGATGTGTCTGTCTTTGTATGTTTATATCATACTAAACAAGGACTGTTAACTGTTTCTATAGTTGGAGTAATGTCTAGTGGTAAGCCTATGTTCTGTGAGTAGCTCACAGACTTGTGGCCGACGTCTTCAGATTATTACTCGTCACTGTTTTCTCCTACCTTACATGGGAAATATTCACGATGGGATTGAATGTCATCTTTTTTTTATTTCTGACTTGTTCCAGTCTTAATATATTGTAAGCGCTTTTGTACCAAAAAACCATTTTAGTTTGGTTATGCAATTCATATTAGGTTATTCAATCATACTAATATGATTTACAACATATTACTTATTCGTCAAATTCAAATACTACTTCCTTTCAGTTTTTTCTTTGCTTTAAATATTTTTAGATTTCACGACTTCTCTGCCTGTTGTTTCCTTAGTGTTGATCATTGTAATCAACGATTGATTTAAACATTCAGTAATCCACTTAGACTGGCTGCTCAAATAGCCAGAATTTTTCTTCTAAATGGTTATCTAATTGGTCTATTATTCAGTATTTTATCCAAATAGCCGTTTGTTAAATCTTCTAGTCAATATTTTATTCAATTAGTCTTCAAGTTAAATCTGTTACATCAAATTGTTTTTGAATTTGATAATTTCTTTATTTCAGTTCCATGTACAATTCTCATTTGCTTTTTTGTTTTATTAATACTTCATTTGAATTAATAACGTATGTGGAATAAAACTCAAATGAGTTTATAATACTTTGTATTTGATTTCACTCATTTCAGTGTGGTTATCCAATTCTTATTTATTCTTGTTTAAATCATATTACTTATCCTTCAAATTCAAATACTACATCGTTTAGGTTTTAGACAAAGATTTTTCTCTACTTTAAATATTTTTTTATCTTAAATATATTAAAGATGGCCTAGGGACCTACAGCCATGATGATCTACAAACAGGAAATAAAGTGAAAAGTTGAACCAGTGGGTTTCATTCTTTGCTCATGTTTATCAAAGTTATTTGTATTGCTCATACTACATATTTGTATATTTGTAGTATGTAGTATGCTACATGCTACATATTTGTATTGCTCATGTAAATACATGAAAACATATGCGTAACTGTACACAAGAGTAGATTGTGGTTGTACTTTCTCGAAAACTTCAGTACTATTACATTTTACGATATAAGCCTTCATCAGTGGTAGTTGACATTATTAAAACTAACTTAGTTGATGTTTAGAAGAAATAACGACTATGACGAAATTTAGCTTCAGAGTCATAAACAATTTTATGATTTGTGTTGAAATCCTGAAATAATGACAGACTCTCTATGAAAAGCTTAGAAAGTTTGTGGCTAGCCGCAGAGTTCTGGTCTAATTTCAATGAGAGCCCATTTATTATAACACTATTGAGTGTTTTTATGCAGTTTCTTAATTTTTTGCTTCCAGAATAGTGTTTCACTGAATCAATATATGTTAATAGTTGTTAGTGGTACTTACTCGTATTATTCGCAAATAACTAAACAAATGGTTGACTTTAATCGTACGTTAATGAATAACACTTCAGTTCAACACAATTTATGAACTAATAATAACTAATAATTAGGAAGGATTGCAGTTTTATTTGCATACTACGATTGGTTAATATAACCCTGTAATGAATGACCTCGCTCCATTGTTTAAGTATGGTACATTCCAAAAGTATTAACACTAAAGAATGGAATAAATTACAATTGAGATTTATTGAAAATGAGAAGAATACATTCAAGAAATGTAAAGCAGGTGTTCTGAACCTTAGGGTTAAATTAGAATATAATAGTTTTACAAAGACAGTACTGATTGGCTACTTTCTAGGAAGAAAATATCAAGCGGTTTAACGCAAGCTTGTAAACACTAAGATAAAGTAAAGATGACTCATACATCTGGCTGCAATAAAGAAGTCAATCAGTTAGTAATCGGTCTGCAAGTACGCTTACTCGTATCTAGAGTGCCTCATCCCGTTATTGAGTACTTCCAGTTCTAATCAATGTGCCAACACTGCTCTGGTTGCGCAGGGTTTCTCTCCATCAGCTTCTGTTGTTGCTGTTGTAAATGTATCTCCACTAAAATGCAAAAGAAAGATTTCAAGGGATATTTGCATATAATTTGGTATGCACTGCTTGAGCCAGGCAGTGCTGTAAACGCTAACTTGAAACACAATACAATGAAAGATTTGAATGGACAAGAAAAGTTATAAGTCATGTTATTAGAGAGTTTAAACTTGACAGTTAGATGGATTAACTTCCTTGTTCAGGCTGGTAGAATTAGTATACCTCCAGGAGTCAGTGTAGGCATCTCAAAGTGTTTGCCGCTCATCCTCAAATCTCAACTTCAAGCTCGTTTTAACATACAGATTTTTTATTTGTATGACACTTTGTGTAAATATTGCGTACATCATCCCTAGAAGAGTTCAGTACTTTTACGATATCAGGTACTCGTTAAATATGCCCACTATTGATTATGAAAAATTATGGGGCCTCCGATATATCAAACTTAATTGTGGTTTGATATGTTACTGGCTAGCAAAAAGACCGTAGCACTTACCTATGTCGTGGTCGATTATCGATCCCTTTCTGATATTCCTAGGTCAGAAACTCCTAGGTCAGAAATTCCTAGGTCGTGAGTACTATGCGTTAATTCACGCAGTTCTCTTCGTCCTTGGAAGTTCAATTTATTTATGAATACTTTTAATTTCAGATTATCGTAATTGTTTTGAAGCAGGTGCTCTCTATAATAAATATTTTGCTCAAGTATTTAATTTGGGGGGCTTCATTTTATAAGGGTTAAAAAAGAAAACTTTAGATCATGTACAAACTTTCTGGAGAAAAAAAGTTTTACACTTTAACCCTTATAAAATGAAACTCTGTCTGGCTGTTATTGATCGAATGGCTTACTCTCTTTTATGAGAGCAAGTTTGAAAAGTTTTATCGTGATGACTTTGTTGAACACACAGGACGTTAAAAAAAACACCATTGTATCTAAGTGGAATCAAAACAACTAAGATAGAACGAAATAAATGGGACTTGATGGCCGGTAAAATTCAATGATATTACAGCTTTGAACATCCAATAACAAAGTTATTCGAGAGCCTTGACATTTCAATCGTAAGACCGTATTCAGTAGCATATAAATAATGTACTACATTATGAGATCATAACATGATACCGGTCCAGTCGTCTAAAACAATATTCTGCAAATATTCAACATCCAAAGGGCGTCTCGTTGACATAGACGGTGTGTTCTGATTCCCCTAACCCTTTGTGAGTCTTAAGATTTATTTGCGACTTACATTTTAATAAACTCAAAATACTTTAGAACTACTTAGAACTGTCAAATTTTTATTTAAAACCTTTCAAAATAAAGGATGTTGAGCATAATTGGCTAAATAATTATTAGAGTTTAACAACAAATGTCCTCTGATATAGATCACTATTAATTTATCATAAATATTTAACAAAACAATTGAATTTTAAAGTAAGAATTTATGAATAACAATTATTTTATTGAGTTTGGTGTCCCACTTAGTCTACGTATTTGGCCGCTACTTTTATATATTCTTCTTAAAAACTATTGAACAATTGTATCTGACAAATAAATACTTGTTCACATGTGGACATATTTGTTGAACATTTTATCTCCCACAGATGGATTTTACGTCCCAAGAGCCACAATAGACTGCAGATTGTCTCTTTCTCGACGTAAAAACCCACTCTTTTGCTGATTGCAGACTTGTTAGCGTGCATCCTGTATATCAAGCAGGACAGCGTCATGTTGACACAAACATTTTCTTAATATATGAAATGATAGTATTTAAATATTAAACAAAGACAGTGATAGGATTTAGCGATTAAAAGTCAAGAACTGTATTATCTTCGTAGAACTTTTACAATGTGTTTTTAGTTTTAGGAAACATGTCTGCTTTACATTATTTTGAAATGTAAAGATACAGATATTACAACAGATACAGTTGTAATATACAGATCTATTATCATAGAAAAAGAAGCCACAGTTGTTTTGCTTAGTAGTCTCTTACCCATGCGGCGCCATGCTGAATCAATATTACCGGCGCGATCAATATGTTAAAGGTAAAAAGTCAATACAGAAAAATCCCATGACACAAACAAAGAGAAGTCACTTGAATAAATCTAAATCTATGATATGTATAGCTATAAAAATAAACGAACCGAAACCATTGACTCTTGCACAAACTTGCATGACAATTGTTTATGCATCCGTCTAGACAGAGTTATATAGGAATAGTGCTTGGAAAGGTAACGCCTCCTCTCGAATGGTCACCACAGCCTTTCGAGGTGATATTAATTTGATCGTTTTCAATAATAGATTCTGGCTGCCTATTGATTGAAACTATTATTATATATATATATATATATATATATATATATATATATATATAATAATAAAAAAATAAAAAAAATTGAACTTACGGAAGCCACAGGTCAGAAAAATTGAAAAATTAATTCGAAAATGAGTTAAAATGCAAATAGGCATAGGTTTTAATAGAACTTGTATCAATGTGAAGGCTTGCTCCCCAAATATACGAATATATATATATATATATATATATATATATATATATATGGATTAATTTACCACAATGAAAACAATTTTTTAAAAACAATGCTCTAAGGCCTTTCGTTAACACAGTCCAAAAAGAAAGGACTGTTGTGTATACAGGATACCATGTACTGACTGTGAAATGTCTTACATTGGACAGACGAGCAAAGGTCTTCTTACAAGGATAAAACAGCACAAATACTCCATCAGAAGAGAGGACGAAAAGAGTGCCTTGTTCATTCACATAAGAGACAGTAATCATGTGATTAATTGGAATGAAGCAAATGAATTAATATACGTGTCTTCAGAAAGAAGAAGAAATATCGTAGAAAGTGCGCTCATAAAGAACTTTTATGAGAGGTTGATGAACAATAGCCTAGGACTCTACAAATTAGATGAAGTTTTGATTAACGGATAATTAAACAGATGAAGACTTCATTATTAAACACATTCAGGGTTGCCATCAATTCTGGAAATTTCAATCAGCCAAGTTAACAAGTATTTATTGTTTTTTTAGTTCACTTGCTCTCCGAAGATGTGTTAACGAAAGGCCTTAGAGCATTGTTTTTAAAAAATTGTTTTCATTGTGGTAAATTAATCCATCTATTATATCAAGTGTTATTTTGATTATTATTCATATATATATATATATATATATATATATATATATATATATATATATATGCACAGTTAAATTTCTTGCCAGTTTCTCTATGAATGATTTTTTTATTTAGCTTCTCGAGTTTTCTGATCTGGCACTTCCATTAGTTTCGCACTAAGTACAATAAATCTCCAAAAGATTTGCTTGTAAATTCCATTTAATTGATAGATACCTTACAATTTAAAAATATAAAACCAACGTTTCAGTCATCATTGACCATCCTAAGGGTGTAATAATAGATACAATTACTGAATAAAAGCTACTCACAAAAATAAAAGTTATATCCTACATATTATATACGAGTTTAAAATTAACAATAGATAAGATAATAACTACGAAGTAAACATCACAAACTGGCAGGTGGCAGTAGGTTTTGACACTATCAATGTTGTCATTTCATTCTGATGTCCCTATAGTATTCTCGCTCTGCAACTCCAACGGCTGTCTCTGATGTGCCTGTCCCGTATATAGTTTTAACAAATTGCTGAAGCTTGTAGTTTGATGATTCATGTTCGGTCTTTGTTCTAAAATGCTTAGGGTCTCCAATATCATTGGCTTCTTTTTGTCTTTTTCGTAGTATAGAACCTCTGAGTTGTTTACTAACATGTCTCGTGTGAGTTTGACTTTATGGGTATTGGTGTATGGTCTTTAGGACCACCTGCTGCCAGGCGCATAGTAAGGCATCGGGACAAAGTTCTAGTAGTCGAACCAATGTATATGGATTTGAGGGATTTTTAAATTCTGATAGCAGTTCTTCCTTAAGACATATATATGATTGAAAATAATTCCAAACTTAATAACTTGTAACTGATACCCATGTGTTAACAAACTTCCCTATTCTCCTAAATAACACTATATTTACTTCGTCTACACAGTAAAGTATATTTCCTATAGTTGATATGTTTCAAATGCTCACTATTCATCTTCAGGACATGAATAACGTTTTGGGTGATTTTCTTGTTTATATAAGCAAAGTGGGGAAGTGGGGCTGATTCCTTAAGTTCAAGATGGGTATGGTCTGTGATCTCGAAAGCGCCTGACCAGTTTTATTTAAAAATAAGCCTCCTGATTACAGAAACTGGCTTGAAGAATAGAGACTTTCTGTTTTATATAGAGGCAACTTTCTATCAATATCAGATAAAGAACTTGACTCTGTAGGTGGACATTTAACACTAGATCCGTCCGAAAGAAAACCTGTTTCTTGCTCAGTGGTTCATTAAATGAATGCAGTCTTTGAGGGTCTTCCCTTCGTGGTTCATAAATCTCAGCCGCAAGTCAACCTCAGCTTGACCAGCGAACTGAAATCAGAAAGCTCGAGCAGTTTCATCTTTGAGGAATATCCCCTCGTTACTAAACACCTTGGCAAATAATAATAGATACAAAACACAATACAACCACCACTATTTTAAACTCAGACATTTCTTTCTGTAGTAACTTTTTAATTTTTATTCTTATTTCATACTTGATTGTAAAATATTTAAGCTACTGTTCTCATATATTAATAAAATATACAGTAAGCCGGTATATTAAATATTCAGTAATATATGTATATTTACTGTATATGTAAAATATACAGTAAGCTTATAACACGGTAGATTGGTTCCGCGTTATACGAAAACCAACTTTCGTATAACGAAAGTTACATATGACGTGAGTACACCTCATATAAAATTGGGTGTACTATATTTTGATAAAAAGGAAAGACTGATAGAACCGTCTTATACGAAGCTCTCGTACTAAACATTAAACTACCTCAAGGCTTGAGGTAGTCTAACCTCACGTCTCCATGCCGAGGCTACCACCCTCACCGACCAAGCCATTGAGGCTTATCGCTGGACAATATAGACCGAAGACTTCCAAACAGCCAGAGAAGCGCTTACATCTTACTAAAAAATCTTCTGAGCCTACAGTTATATAGGAATTAAGAATAATTTCTCATTGTGTTTATATCAATAAATAAATCATACTAATAAACATTATAACTCACAATTTAAAACCAACTGGCTGACAGTATTAATAATTATTTTCGCAAAAGTAAAAATCCCGTGGAAGTTAATCTTTTTAGGTTAGTTATCAATATTTTTTTTTGAAGATATAAAATTTGGTGTACTATATTTTGATAAAAAGGAAAGACTGATGGAACCGTTTTAAACGAAGCTCTCATACTCAGACAGAATGTCGTAACTATCCCAATGGGCGATATCTCTCGAAAGGAATAATCAGTTCTGATTTATTCATTTTTATTTTCAGTAAATGTTGTAAATTATGCCAGCTGTAAATTAAAAAAAGGAAATTGCTTATTGACTGAAACAATAATTCTACATATATAGTAACAAAAAGTTTCGAATTTTATAAATTTCAAACTCATATCTTTTATAGAATAAATGAATATGTTTATAGATTACATTATTCTACGACTGTGTCAAAATGTTAAAACATTATATAAAAATAATATTACTTATATTATACATAATATTACATATATATTTTACATTATATTATATATAGTATATATTAAAATATTATTTATATAATTAATATATTATCATAATTACATAGAATATTTAGCAATGTAGTCAAGACAACAAAACCAAGCTAGTCTTTAAATGTTTTTAAAAGTGAAATTTATTGTTCACAGTTTTCTCTAAAAATTGTAAATAAATGATGTTTTAATGCATAAAATTAAAGATCCTAATATTTTGCAAAGAGATAAAAACTTTTCTAAATTATTTTTTAAAAAGCTTACCGCTGTGGTTATTGCACAGGAATTACATTTTTTTTCATTAATATCGATTCCTTTTTTAATTAACTCTCTCGTGAGATCCTAACTAACAATGCTTATTTTGATATTTGTTATCATTACACCATTGTATGATCTGCTCTTCAAAGGACAAATGATATACTCAAATGTCTGAATTTGTTTTCAAAGGTTTTTGTCACCTCGGAGTAAGGACTGTGAAGCTGTTGAGAGGTTCCATTCTCTTGTCATTTCGTTAAAGTTTAACCACAGGGCTGTTCTCGACTGCTCTTCAACCTCCTTGGATCTCCCGTTGTGTCATTTCGTCTAATTATACGGTGATCCTCCAGCGTACTTCCGTTTCTCTAACTCGTATCTTCTCAGGAAACATTAAAACTACATTTCTCCATTTCTTAATCGTGGTATGTATTTTTTTTATTTTTTTCTCTCAAAATTTGAAATGCTTATTCTTTACTATTTACTATAAATCAAATATTAAATATTTTTTATTTTCAACTGGATAAAACATGGCGTTTATCTTGTGTGTGTTTCCCTGATTTTGGATTTATTCTTTCACAGGTTCTTGATTCCCATATCTGTCCTAATTAATTATAGATTTCTTATAGGAGATGCTTGCTGATTATATATGCCTTTCTATAATCTGGTTAATTAGTTCATTCTTCCTTGAAATGTTTGCTTTCAATTGGGAGGTTTTTGCGATATTTAGCAGATAGGTTTACTGTGGGTCCACGGGCCATTTTTAGGGTACATCGCCCATGCTTACTGCTCCATGTTAAGTTTATAGGTGTATCAGTATAGCATAATCAAAAATTATCAAAGCGTAACGAGCTGACCTTCACAATATATAAACATAATTATTAAAACGCAAGGCCCAGTGTCCTTGTCAGTTTGTTTTAGTGTTCCAAGGTTTTAAAATGTTTTATTACAATATTTTTAGATGTATTGAAAACTGATTCTTTTACAATTTATTTCCTTATAGTTTATAAAATTTTAATAAAGGAATATTTTATTGTTTCTAAAAAAAATGTATTTCGATAAAAAAAAATTATTGTAAATGTAATGGAATTGTTTAATAGTTAGCTTTTCATTTAGTTAAAAAGAAATATTTGCTTAAAAATTCACACGCAATAGTTATAGTGTTTAGGAATCCAGCGGGAGGACATTGGGGTCAGAAGAGAACAAAGGTTGAGAACTGAGAACCCTTTAGACCGTATAGCACAAGTCGGCTAACTTACCCTCAATGCCACGCTGAGTAATTGTGAATCCAATATTAGTGTTAAAAGTATTCTTGTTAGCATGTTCAAGTTTTAGCTTTTAAAGGATTGTTTCAATTTTTTTGGGTTCACTGGTGAGTAAAAGCTGTAGCTATTATTCAGTCCTGCTTAGTTGATAATGGGGGAACCTGCCAACACGCCGCGCTTCTTTCTGCCACCATAGGCGGTCGCGAGCTTTGTATTCCCCCTCCCGTTGCCATTGTCTCTTTCTTAGATTTGGAATTAATCAGGCTTCGATATTTAAACATGTCCAGCCAGATGTCTCAGCTTTCTAGGATACAGAAACACTTCTCTGTGAAAAGCCATTAACAAATATTAAGTGGATTAAATGAAAATAGTTGCTGTACATTTCAAAAGATTGATATTTTTCAAATTTTCACATTTTATTGTGATATTGTGATTTTTTTATTGGGTTTTCCCTTCATCCTCTCCCCTCTTCACAGTGGCAGGGGTGCTTTTATGAAGACAAACTCATTAGTACTGGCTAGCCTTCAAGGTGGTCACCCACCTCCTCCTCGGGTCACCTCGGGCACTTTGGAGTAATTTAAAGTGGCTAAAGGGCAGCACGTTAAACTAGTCGGCCTGATTTGACATTTGGTGGTTATATGGCCGAAAGGCTTAGGAATACATATAAAGTCAAAACAGGTCACAAACCTCCTGATGACGACATATGTTAAACATCTAGAGAGTTATTTTTTTTTTAATGTCCCCTCATAGTCAATATCATACATTTATATATAAATATACAATTTATATATAAATATAAAAACTGAGAAATAGAAATGTACAATTTTAAAATAGATGTATATGTTTTTAAAAAACATATTAACAAAAATTATTAAGAAATGTTAGTCAAAGACTACTATGAAATTTTTTTTTATCCTAAACAAGGATATCCTAAAAGTATTCTGTTAGACTCATTGATACTTGTGCCTTACTGTCTCATGTAATCGGCTACTTAACTCATATAATGAGTGAAATACAAACTTTAAGAAACAAAAAGACTATGCAGAAGGGATTCGAACTCGTGTATTTGTGAACTGAAAACGAATTCACCAAGTCTCACTCTGTTGAACTATTCTTAGTGAACTTCTGTTTTAAAAACGAATACTCTTAAACGAAGGTGAAATGTCTCAGTTTAATACCTTATGTCTCTGAGATAACTGTGAACTTCTCTCAGTTTAATTAGTGTTCACTCAGTCATTAATCTGGATAGTGTTTGTAAACTCTGTTATTCACGATATGTGTCTGGTTGTTTCTGTCAGCGAAGCAGTCGCATGCCACATACATTCCTCGCTGCTCTACTTCGTTCTAGACAGTTATTAGTTTACACTCTCTTTCAGTGCATACAATGTTTTAACGATATTTTATGCAAGTCTTTTCCTTCAATTCTAACCCAGTTATTCTCTGTTTCTTTTTTTTTACAAGTACTGATATTTCTTGAAACATGTTTGTTGTTACCATTACGTAATTCAAACCAACATTAAGACACAATTATAACCGTAATGACTGTTAACAATAATCATATGCAAACTCAGATTGTTTTATGGCAATTGATTAGTAAAGCTTTCATTGGAACTACATGTATACGAAGATCAGGGCTTTAGAAACGACATGCTGAGAATATTAGTTAGGAAAACTAAGAGTTCTTCTGTTGTTGGAGTTAATGGCATATTTTCGAGCCCTTGGACCGTAATTTATTTATATAGATACTATTACTAAATCATGAGATATGATATGTATAGTTGTTTGTAGTCACAGGAAAATACCGAATTAGCCATCAGTAGTATTGATTTTTTTTTAACAACGGAATTCGATCGATATAAGAATTCAGAGATTTATACGAATATGAAGTATATACCCCTTGGAAGTCACCGAAACAAGTCAGCATTCGATTTAAATATAATTATTTCAAGTTCTAGATTTCTATTGCTGTATGTTTTTCTTTTTATAAAATTCTCAAAGGAATTTATGCTGGTTTATTATTTCTAGTTTTTTACAATAGAACAAATTTGACTAAATGCTCCAATCAAACAATCGTACATCGTTAATAATCATTATTTTTAAACCCATAAATATAAATAATATATTTCTTTATGGATGTCAATGCATGTATATGAACTATACAGTATTAATATTAATAATTACATAAATATTTAACATTTATATTATAATATAAATAATAATAAGTAAATAGTTAGAAATATAGATACACTACTTTGAAACGATAAGTAATTTTTTTGCCTCTTTAACTTAGTTCTTGATTACTGACTTGCCGAAATCTTTGAAAAATGCGATGTTTCTCTTCCTTTTTGGTTTATGAGTTTCAACATTAATAATATAATTAGTGGAGTCTTCTATACTTGATAACAGAAATCACTAATTGTTATTGCGCTCGCCGATAGATTATTCGAAGATCTGAATCTTGCCGAAGCCTATGATTTTTCTCTGTGCAGGAGAAACAATCGACATCATTTGTGCTGGACTGAAAGCCGTCGATTCCGAGCACGGACGGTTTTAGGCACTCAGTTAACTAGTGCCTAAAACTAGAGCATGCCAGGACTCAGTGTAGAATGTACCGAACTTTAACAAAAGGTCTTATGGTCTACGCTTGTTTCTTTGTGGGAGCATCCACTTAGTCTAACATTGAAGACTTTTATTAATTTCCTCTACAATAGCAAGTTGAAATTAATCATAAGTTTAACTTTTGTTATCGTAACTGTATTCCCACTCCTTTATTTGTTCCCAGTCATTGAGACCTATATCTAACAAATAGGTGATCATTGCAAAGTTAACTTTACCGTTTTGAAACTAATAATAATCTATCTTTTAAAATCAAACACCAAGTATAAAATACCTTCCATTTACAATTTTTATTTTAAATTACAAGCATTTAAACTTTTTATATTTTGAATTATAAAAAATAAAATAATAATTTAATCAATCAAGAACTTAATTTCCTCGAACAATGAAAATATTATTTACCTCTTCCAGTATTAGTAACTGAAGATTATGTACTTCGAAAGAATTAGTTTTAAAAGGTTTAGGGAAAGCATTGTTTAAGAATCGTTTTTCTGTTATTAAGTTGTTGAAATGTATTCTTGAAGCTGGAAGAGAAATTGGGATAGTTGTAACTGTATTTCACAATGCCTATATGACTGGGCCGAAATGTTTGAATTTTAATATTGAAGAAAGATAAGAAAGGAAAAGTTTTTTTAAAACATAGGTGCCTAACCCGCAGTTCTTGAAGGAGTTCGGTGCGACCCCCGATTACAACGTTCTAAATTGTTATAAACCAATTGATTGAGTCAGTTCCGTTTGATCGGAGAGCAGGCTTGTCAGATTGTCAAGGTACGATAAGCAATAGTCAGATACGACTTTTAAAAGGTTTTCCTAGTTAAAAGCCATTAAATGTGCTTTTTTTTTAAGCAATACAAAGGCACTATTCGACGAATCACTAAAACTATATTGGTCTTTAACAGGTGAACTTAGACAGCAGAAGTTACATCTTTTGTTGAATAATTTTGAACACCTGAAAAACTTTCTGATACTAGTAAAATTTGAGTGTGAATGCAGTTGAAGCAATGTACGAAATAACTCACCTGTCAGTAAAGACTTCTCAACCTTTAGTCTTTAGTCAAGGTTCAGCAAGGTTGAGCAATTAAAAAATTATGTCTCTACCGGACAAAAAACTTTGGAAACTTCAGCCTACGTAGGAGTACGTAAGAAAGAACACATTAGATATGTTTTCATTAGCCATGTACGAGTCAACAGACATGTTTTGCTCAATTACTAGTGTTAGTTGGAGCCGTTACTGATACTTTAACTGTTCATTGAAAATTGATTGACATGAGTTCTACAGATAGGCAAAGAAAAGAAGGTGATTTGTTAAAGAGTGTGTCAGAAAATGTTAATTTCTTACAAGCCCTTATTTAACTAGTAAAATTATAAGCCCTCCTCTTAGAACTGCCCTGGTGTTGTTGTTTTCCATAACTAAATCAGGCCAATTAATAAATGAGTCACACATTCCATTACTGAAGGAATGCCAAAGGTGAAATGCTAATTGCTAAATCAAAGTGCATTCCTTATAAACAAAAATATTTTGTCAATATATTTTATCAATAACGTTAAATTAATTACATTAATTATCTTCAAGATTAATTAAATATTTATATATATATTGGTAATTTATTTATGCACTTTTTCAATTTCATATTCGTACATGTTAAATGCATTTGTTTCTAACTTTATTAAAGAGATATGAAAAATAGGAAACTAGATAGGAACACAGGTCATGTTCTGCTATGAAAAAAAAGTTAAGAACATTAGTATTTTGTAATAACTTATTATATTTATTTTCTTTTTTCTTCTATCTAGGTTGTTAACAAGAAATACAAATCTAAAATAAAGTAATTGGTATCCACAGGTTGTAAACGTAGTTCCGCCTTGGTCGTTATTAAGCCATTTTTAGTTTCGTAACATTAAGGTTATTAATGTTTGTTATATTAATGGTAAAGTTGAAGCTGTAGTAATTTCTATTTAAGTTAATCGAAAGCAGGATGCGCTGCCTTGTGGCACTGACCTCAAAAGGCTCGACGCGAGGACTTGCGTGCTTGGTGTAATGAAATCATTTCATTGTTAACCCTTGATCTGGCTGTGGCTCACGTCTTCCGCAGCCTCGAATTCGCACTAGTTCAAACAGCCATTATTTCTTAATGACACTGCTTACTGTCAAGAGTTTAACACACCACCTGAGAAGCTGGTCTAAAAATCTGTCTTTATTGCTTAGCGATACTACTCGCTGTCCAGGATTTATCACACTGCCTGCTGTAATGGTGACACATCTGCTTACTACCATTAGCAGGGCAGCATCCAAATAGTCCCAATACGTAAACGAAAATATTTGGAACAATTTTGTTTTATTATGTAGCTCAGTTGTGTCCAAACATTTATACTCTTTAGGTGCATTTTTTAGCAAAGGGTTACCTGCGAGTGACTGAGTTTATAAGTTCTGTTTTTATGAAGAATCTTTGTACAATGAATGAATAATACAACTAAACTAGTATAAAATAAAGCGATTATTAAGTAATCTACTATGCTAAATAATACATTTTTCATCATTCAACTGATTTGGATTCTTGTCCATCTTACCGAGTGAATATAGATGAGATCCGAAACAGGGAGAATGAAAAGAAAAGTTGCGAGAACTTTAATTCTTCTTGAAACTTTACTTAAAATTACTGTCCTGCATAAATATGTGTTTATGAATCTGGGAAATACTCATAAACACTGTTGGCATTTTTTAAACTCCTTATGAATGTATACCTCTTTTAAAACCTTCAAATTAATCCATTGATGACACACTATAGTTAACAGTAAAATACCTGGAAATTATTTCTTTGTACTGTCGTTTGAGGTTTAAACAATTGAAGAGGTAAAAAAAATCAGAATGATATTATTGTTGTACAATAACTGTTGTAGAGTTACAATTGTATTGGAAAATGAAATGTTACACATTACAAGAAAATTATTAACATGAAAAAACAAAATAAAAAAAATAGTTTTCATTTGAAGACAGGTGGCCTTGTATGTCTACATTTTTTTCCATTGGCAAGTTTTTTTACATTTGACTCACAAGAGCAGATGAGTTTGGAGGAGTGGCCCGCTGTGGCCTCTCGTCTTTCAGTTGATCTGTGAATACCCTTATGTGAGTAAATAATTTGTTCCATGACATTATAAATATCTTGAATATAATGTTTATGTAGAAATATTATTTGAAATGTTGTATGTGAACAATGTTTTTATTTTGTTGGTAGGTTAAATAGTTATTGTAAAACTGGAAAATCAAGTTTAATTTTTAAAAATTACACCTATTGGAAAATTGAACTAAACTTGGCCTTACATTCCTAGGTTCTTTAAAACGGCAAATATTTTTAATGGACTACATTTGCATTGCTGTAAAGCTACCCACATATTACTATGAGACTTTTATTACTATTACACTTATGGAACTCTTGACTTGGACAGTTGATGTCTACTTACCTCGAGTAGTTATTGTGGATTATGAATCAAGTAGTGAGTCAACATAGGCAAACAGGAAATATCCACAGCAAGAAAGGGGATATGCTGTGGATATCCTTGTGGCACTGACCTCAAAAGGCCTTTTTAAGGTTTTTTTGTATATTATATAAATAAATTATATTATATTAATTATATATATATATAATAACTATATTATATTATATAAATTATATATAAGGCTTTTATATATTATATCATTGACTCGCCAGTCTGGTTTGGGCGAGATGCATTGGCACTAATGTTTCCTGGTTAATATGTTTGTCGTGTCGCTAGACTTTTCATATGAGAGGTGGAAGACTTGAGCACACCGTCTCTCAAAAAGGATGTTAAGTCATTGGTTCCAGATTGGGAAATATCCCTAGCCTGGTAAAATAGAGTTAGGCAAAATTTAAGACTCCAAAAGTTCAATAACCCTATGATGTTTTATACTGAACCAATGATTACAAATTAATAAATTTATCACACTTTTTACCTGCAGAATAGGTCTAAAGATGAAAACTTAAAGTGTAAGCGTTGATAGTAAACTATTTATTTAAATATGTAGTATATCCTGTTTTATACCAATAACATAATTGTGTTGCTTATTCTATTATAAAAAGGTAGAATAGAAGTTTAATAATGTATTCAAGATTTGTATCAAGAACAGTCTCTGGTTACAAATTGCTAAATACAGTAGAAATTTAACAACACATAAAATCTTCATGCCTGCCAAATTTTCCTAATGAATGATGAAAATAAAGTAAAATTAAGTCAATTAAGCAGGTTTTTATAAAAAAAAGTATTAACTTAAAATCATAGATTATATCATGATGATTTATCATCAACATGATTAAATCATATTGTTTATATAATTGTCTGCAGGAGAAACGTTGAAACATTTATAGCGATCTGGTATTAATATCACGACAGAACTAAGGACCTCACTTGGCTCTGCTTCATGGCCGTCGTGGTCACAGAAGTGACCTGATGAAGGAACAAGCAAGAAATATGTTTCATCTGTAAATTTATTCAGATGAATAATAATTGTGTATAAACCAACCTTTATCTCATATTATAGCGAATGCAACCAGAGTAGATACATTTGTGGTCAATCTAGAAAGGTTTTGTGTTTTGTTTGATAAAGTAATACTTCAATTATCAGATTATTGTTTTATTGATTGATGACTGATGTATAAATATACTGATTGATGTGAAAGTGGGGTTTGAGTGAGTCTACTGCAAGCTGTTGAATACCTGTGCAGTGTGAAGGTAGAGGTGTCCCTGGCGTATGTGGGTCAACAGACAGCGTTTGTTGTCACCCAATTGCTGCTCATTGCTAGCGCTGTGGTTCATTGACCTCCATCCAGCTTCCTTCCTCAGTCCGTGCTAAAGACGGAATGTTACAGAGGCAATCCTAATGCATGATCTGTCACATCTATATTTAAAAGAAATGCCAGTACACTATCACTATGTCAGATCTTGATAGGTTGCTGACGGCAGGTAGTTCTGCTAGACAGTATTTCAATTCTTGCGTATAAACTGTGCTCAGATTAAAAATAAACGTTATATTTAAATATACGGATAGAAAAAGAAACTTAAGTAGAAATAAATCATAATATGAATAAAAATAACAACTAAGATACTTGGAGTATAAGATCCCAAAGCTTGGTCGTAAACCACCATTATACCACCGAACGTTGTCAGACGTAGCTTTGCAAACCGGCCTTTTCCCGGAAGAGACCGCCGAGATTGTACCTTTTTCATTCCTACTCCTTTCCCCGACTGCTCATAACTTGGGGCACTGTTCTTAAGTAGTTCTTCTTTTTTACTTTCAACACTTGCTCAACCTCTTCTATATTTAGTTAACCTCCTTCTATTTCCTACCTATTTCCATGAAAACACGAAAGTATTTCTTCTCATCGTTATTGCTTGAATTGTTTATATTAATATAGGAATGGTACAATGTGGGAAATGTGTCTTTCAAACTCGCCCCATTATTAGCCCGAATCCCTACTACTAAGTTTTGTCTTCCTTCGTTTTCCGCCACTGCGTATGGATGGTCACAGTCTGATGCAATCAATGAGAGTTCATATTGACTAGCATTCAATGACGCCTTACGTGTCCAAGTCAACAATCAGATCCCTGGCCTAACACCCAGAGAACTCTAAAAGCTTCAGAAGAGATATTATCTCTGCTCTTGGAACCCACTCTCCTGCTGGCCCACATTCATATTTTTATTCTTTTTTCTAAATAACTCATTCGCTAATCTTGTTATTTTTTCAGTTTATATATATATATATATATATTTCTTTTTGTTAATTTTCCCCCTACATAGTGCTAACTTTTCTTTGATGTTTTTATATACTTTCTTACTAATTTTCGTGTGATTATCTATATTTATATTAAATTTTATTTACGAGTAGCTACGTTTTCTCCCTCTTGTGAAAGGTGACGATTCTGTGAGCTCATATGCTTTCTATTCGTATACCTTACTCAAAGGTTAATCGGCCAGTGCTCCTCAGCTAACATCTCAGCTACTCTCTGAGAACAATGGATGTCAAAATATCGTAGTCTCGTCTCGTCTTTCTGTCTTCTTTCCTTTATCTTAAAAGTGTTTACAGTCCAATCGGATGTTTTTTGAAATTACATATATATATTTGAATGGTTTAAAATATAATAACGGTGGTTTGAATGACCTGAGTATATTGATATTTATATATGTATGCATCAACAAAATAATTAAAACACAGAAATAAAAATATATAAATAACAGAGTAAACGCCTAGAAAGACATACATCCAGAGAGAATCGGCATAACTGAATATTTCTATATTTTGACATCCTTCGTTATCGGGAGAGGTCGGATAGGTGGTCAGGTGTCCATTGAGTTGACTGCTTCTTTTTTCTGACGATGACGGGTGACGAAATAGTGAATTCAGTTATGTGAGTACTTTTTTATGTGTTTCTTTTTAAGTGATTTACTCTGTAATGCAATATATTTATATACTTAAAATTAACTGTTACACATAGAAAGAAACAAAACAGACTCATTTTTTGATATTTCAATATATCATATATTTAAAAGAAATGCCAGTACACTATCACTATGTCAGATCTTGATAGGTTGCTGACGGCAGGTAGTTCTGCTAGACAGTATTTCTATTCTTGCGTATAAACTGTGCTCAGATTAAAAATAAACTATTCTTATATTTACATATTTAAATATTTCAAAATATCAAAACAGTCAATACTTTGACCGCCATAACGGTCGAAATATTAAAAAGTTATGTCGTTATGGCGGTCGAAATATTGAAAAATGAGTCTGCTATGCTTTCTATGTGTCACAGTTTATTTTAAGTTTATCTGTCCTGCTGAACCTTTTTTCGTTTATGAATATATGTATATATATATATTGGGTTAGGTTCTTGACTCTGACGAAGACCGCTTGTTACGGTTGAAAGATCTTAGTCTTGTTTTCCTATTTCATATTGTGGTTTGATCATATATGTATATATATATATATATATATATATATATAAACAGTTGAAATAAAATAGAATTTGGAACTCTATTAGTTTACAGCTTCAAATCAAACTCTCGTATGTGGACATTTGGTTTTTATTGAAAACATTTTTTCACAGATAGAATTATAATGAATTAGTTTATAGTACATTGAGTTAACAGTACCTGAAAGCTCTTTAGTACCGTACGCTAGTTTTAATCTGTTGGTTGAGTTACTATATTTCTTTATCTGTGACTTATTTAATTTATTCTATGAACTATAATCGTATGTCTTTTCCTCATGCACTAGAAATACCGGCAACTGATCACCCTATAGTAAGAAGCTTAGAAGGTGTCAGCAAAACAGTAGTCTATAAGAAGCTGCTGCTAACTTTAACAGTGTCTATAACTTTAATGAAAGTCATTAATGAATACATAACCATTTGGGAAATCGAATATGAAATGGCACGGGGTGGGTTGTAATAGTGCAGGAATGCCTTTTCGTTTGGGTTGATAACCGGTATGATTTTAAGTAAAAAGCAATTTGTTCTGGTGTTGAAGAAATGGTTTGTTTGGCCGTTAATATCTCTGATGGTGAGGCAGCCTGAAGTCGATTTGGCGGCATGTTGCGTGAGACTAATGAGCAGGCCAAATGAAGCAAGTTGAAGCTTGTTTTCCGACTTGGCAAGTTGGATTTGATTTCGTGTTAAGGCAGGTTATGAAGGTCGGCTGTGCTATCTGGAAGTTGGTGGAGGAAGTGATGCAATTCGGTGTAAAGCACCGCCTTCCTCCTAAACAATAGCAACAGGCCAACTAAAGCTTTTAACCAACAATCCAATCAATGTGAGAATCTAAGAGCTATTCTCTTGACTGACATTCACTTGGGTCCAATGGGCCATCAGTTCCGCTTTGCAGCTTCCTCTAGGCGTTATGCTCTTCTCTACAATGGACCCATCTTATGAGACATATGCTTCTCTTCCTCCAGCCACGCTCAATATTAATCATTGTCTTACCATCAGAATTGCATAATGTGTAACAATGAAGCATTCTACATACCACTTACTCATCGTTTATATAAAATATCTGTTGCTCAGAGGGGATCATTACCGGTCGAAAGGTCTGTGTTTCACATCAATGTTCAAAACGTTCTTCATTCACCAGTTCTATTCATCTAGAGACGAGTTTCCAAACAACAAAACCCAATAACAGGACGACTGGTAACCAAGTATTCTACCACCGCTCTCAATCTTACTCATTTTTTCTTTCTCCCGATGACGATGAAACCAAAATTTGAGGTGACAAGTGTGCTAATGCACATTGTTTCTCTTTAGTTTGTTTCAAATGTTGTAGTAAGTTTTTGAAATGTTTTCTAATTGTTCTCGTTTTGTATTTAACAATTGTTTTCTAAATGTTAAACGACAACGAATAACACTTCTTTTGGATGAAGCTCTTAGTTACATTCTATTTCCTTCATAGGTTGAAGAGTTGATTTTTTTTAATCTTTTATGCGTTTATATTTTCCTGCAGTGACAAATGATGTTTAAAGTATTAAAAAATAACAATATTGCTTAAGAAGATTGAGATGTGTGTTTGGGATACTATTAAGAGTTTGTTGTGGTTGTTAGTCACTCTCAAGTTCTATTTATTCAAAGTTGTCACTCGCGGTACAAGTTCCTCCTTGTTGTTCGAGTTCGAGATTCCCATCTGTTGTGACAGATGCTGATTGCCATGTTAAACAACAGGCTAGTTTAGCACTTGAGTTTTCTTCGCCTCAAGGCATGGTGCATAGTAATTGGATGCTGGGAGACGAGTTGTTGAGCGAGCCTACTCAGATTTATGAGACAGGATGACACGTCCAGGAGAACTGGGTTGTGAATGGGTGCCTTGTCGAGGACACTAGACGTCACCTTGTCTCGAGCAAGCCATCGTCGTCCACAGCCCCTCCTACTCACTGTGTCTCGCTTTCTCATTAAATGCACTTCTATAAACATATGTATAACTAAAGTGAAACAGTAAAACATATAACGTAAAACTCACGCAAATAGTCACATATTGTTACAAGGACTGATAGTTGATTACAATCAAATAAAAAATGTACACCAATCAGATCATTACATTACATCGTTATACTGCCTGAAAAGTGAGACTAATTCATGATGTTTTTTCAGAAATGTTTATCAGGTATCAGTCAGATTTCGATCATTACAATAGTAAACTCACTGAAAAGTAAGTTTACGCTTAATCCGTGGTGTTCTATCCGTGTTTGTATTACTTTAGTATTCTTTATCAGTTTTTGACTACACCATTTCATTGTTTATATTAACATAGCACTTAAACTTTGATAAAAGCTCTGAAAAGTAAGAAACAAAAGTTTATATTAAAAGACATACACGCATAGTCTCTAATATTTTTATTCAACCATCTTAACATAAGAGGAACGAGAACTATACCAAGTACAGTTCGTGCTAAATACATGTGTTTTTTATTTTGCAAAAATATACCAAAGAAAGGTAACTTTTTTCTGTACAATATTCAGAAGTTAATTTAGAATGGAATAATATTCCCAGGTTTGAATGTAACTGAGCTATCTCATCATTTATCATAATCTAAAATGAAAATACCATTGATTCTATCGGGTATATCAACACTAGAGAATATCCTAATCAAATAACCACGGCTATTGTTTAAAAAGGCAGGTGGAATACGATAAAATGCATAACAAAAAATTATAAAAAAATTGGTAAATGTACTGAAGCAGTAGTAAATAACGACTTTACAGGTTTCAGAAATAGTCAAATCATACCTTGATAACTGATTCGACAAAAACGAAGAACCTTCCAATCTGGAGAGTATTCTATCAAGCTGACATGATTCCTAAAACCAAGAGGAAGAACATGCCCTTAGGAAAATAACCAAAAGCAATCTTAGGAATGCTGTTGATTGTAACACACTCTCTCATTATTTCTGATGAGACCAAGAAGGCTAGGGACGTGGTGATTGCCAACAGCTAACACCTCAGACTTCCAACGTAGATCCTTAGTACCAGTACACTAGCAGCACAGAGAACTAATTATGCAGCCCTGCCCTCTAAGTTTCTGCGATGACTAATTCGGAGACTCTGACTATCTATTAACGGCTGTCTTCAAGGAACACTTTGTAGAGGCCCATGGCATTGCTCTAGTTTAAATATCATTTCAATCAGCTCAACTATGTCGTCTGATCAAAACTATCGAATTTGAGTGAAGCACTAACCTAGAGTCTAACATTAATATAAATAAATTATATCATTTTATGAGAATTCCTCTGTATTAAAAATAATTTCAATGCCTGGATATTATAAATGCTACGCATACTTATAATTTATAAAAAAAAGTTTTAATTTGTTAGAGAAGTAGAAGATAGCCAAGACGGGGTTCATTCACCCATTGAAGCATATTGTATGGCCTTCCTGCAGCTCTTCTGACATCTCCCCTCAAAAAAATAACATTGACTTTGGCCTAGTTTAAGTGGTGATATTTATTTTTCCATCATCTGTTAATCTTTGGTCTATAAAAAAATGCATTCAGAATAATTTAGTGACCCAGGAGTACAGAAAAAATACTTATTGTTATTAATTTTAGATACATAGTGATTACAAGTAAGCTTTATAAGTACCTAAGCCTAAAATCTGTTGGATTAGCTCTCACAGTAGAGGTGTCTGGTGAACATTATAGTTGTGAACACCTGTACAATACGAGGGAGTTGGAAAGTTCCATTTTTACAATTACTTACAACTTTTTGATGCAAAAGCTGCTGTAAATTTTAATTACATATGTAAATTAGATTCACAGAAAGAACACATAAAATATATCACATAAACTCACCACTATATGTGTTTCGATTGCCCCGTCATCAGGAGGATAAATGTGAAGTGCTCGACAGATTGTTGATGACTCATATGTGTATATAAATATTGATCAAAGTATCGACCGTGAAATAGAAACAAAATTAAATGTTTATCAGTACTCAGTACTCAGTTTTTCATTTTCAAATTTCCAATGTTTCAGTTTTTATTTGAAACCTTTTTCCTCGGTAGAAGTATAAAATTTTGAAGTTGAAAAACTAGGTATTGCATTAAAGATTATTTAATATAAATATTAATATTATTGGTAGATATTGTACTATCACAGAATTGTAATAATTACATTAAAATATATTCTTTTGTAAATTATATATTGGCATTTAATTCTATAGGTTTAAAAACGAGGAGATATTAGAAACTGTCTGAAAAGTTTTCTTATCTCAATCAAACCAGATCAACAACCTGAAGAGTTGGGAAATCTCAACACTTTTTAAACACTAAATTATCTTCAATGATTGATTGATGAATGGCTAAAAAATTGTTTGACTATTCCTTAAGTTATTAGGTTGATGAAAGTTGACAGCGCTGTGAAAACTCCGATCCATTATTCAGCTGGACAGCTTCAAGCTTTGTCACTCGTTTTTTTTTCTTTTAGGAAAGTTGGCTTCATATTTCGTGAGAAGACTCTACTGGAGTCTGTTTCTGTTATGATGAAATCCCCGTTATTTGCAGTTCGTGTCAACTTGGTCCACAGGACTTTTCGTGCACTGTTATTTACGTCTTAATCACTTTTATTTGGTTCACTTTCAATAATTTGTAATTTCAGTCAGAATTTGAATGACTCAATTTACATTTTTTTTTTCGTTTTAATTTTCTTACCAAATAATTATTTATATATATTGAAACAATCATTTTGTTCCATTTTTCTGAAATTTGTAAATATACTTATAAATCTAAGGAGACAAAAGAGTTGAAAACTAATGATGTTTCAATGATGATATATTTTAAAAACTTGCCATAAGGACCGCCCTATGTAGATCTGTTGAGATAGTTATCAGAATTGAAAAAAAAAATAAACTAAAAAATTACTTTTTTGTCACCATTGATTAAGTGACTATATGAAATATTAAGCAGAGATAGAATTGATGGCATTGTTTAGAAATTCTCATTTCTTTGATATTATAGTTTCATCATAAACCAGAGGTTTTTAACATAAATACAGAGTGTCAAAAGTTAGAGAACAGTAGGCGGGAATGATGTTGGGGTTAGAGTTCAATTATGATAGTAGTGTTATATATAACTTTATATAACCGTTGTTATTATATATAACTACGGTGTGGGAAGTTTAGGATGAATTGAACAGGTAGAGGGAGTGAAATGCGTCATCGGTCCTGCTACGAATAATCCTTCTTCAAGAGCTACAAGAGCAGAAATGAATAGAAAAGCACTTACGTTAGAGGGGAGTAGGCTAAGTTAGGTTAGGTTGGAGTGGCCGTCCCAGAAGAGTACCCACATAGGCCATAAACTGCCCCCTTGTGATGCTACAAATAAATAATAGGGTTATTCTGCCCCCTTGGCCACTTGAACATCCCGAGAGGACAATAAACTTGATTGGATCCCTGATACTAGTGGATGCTAAGTTCTAAAGACTGCCGAAGAAGTACTCTCCCAATGTCACTTTACCATACCAGGGAATTGGCAAAGAATGTGAGGGACTGACTCCTTCTCCTCCTCCCTTTGACATGATCTGCAGATGTTCTCTACCTCAAAATCTATCCTATAAGCCAATTTTCAGTACAAACTGCAATGAAATTGGCTACTATTCTCCTCTTAGACAGCAGTTCATTAGTCGTTCTGTAATTGCAGAAAGACCAAGGTTGCTTCGAAATGAGACACGTGCTCTCTGTAGTCCTTCTCTGGTTCACACTGTCACTAACACTTTGATAAACTCAGAGCTTCCATGTTGGAGGTAAGTAAAGACCATTGTTATCCCACACCAGGAATGATCGTCCACGTTGTTGATGCAGCTTTGCCTTGAGTTATCATATCTAGACATTATCCAGAGTAGCAACAAATGTTGAAATGGATATTTCAATCGATGGACAGTACGAACAAAATGTAATTTCCTCTATACATATAGCTCCATGAGAACTATATGTATGGATGTATCCTCGTAGCCCTGATAGATTATAGTAACGAAGCTCAAGTCACTGGGTTAATAGGTATACCGAGCCATCCTCCTAGAGAAGAAGTTCACCAAAGAGTATTTCATGCATGTTTGTCTAATAACTTCTCAAATAATTATACATATATTTATGAGTAGTACCTTTTCGTATTTATAACGTATTGTATAATCAGATTTACAGACCTTTACGTAAGGTCTGAGTGTACAACACTCACTGTGTAAAATAAAAATGCGCTGTAAAATAAAAATACACTATGCTGTTACACATATTAAATTGAATTTTTAAAGGAAACAATTAAGTAAATATGTTTTCCTTTCATAATAATTCAAATAGTTCATAATTACAATTTATACTAATGCAAGAAAGATTGTGGTTTTGTTTTTCTTTCAATAGCTGTATCAACATCTGCGGTAATTATCGCCATCTTAACTAACGAACCATACAGAATCCTGATAGTACCAATAACAAGTGTTGAGTGATTGCCAACCTCACCTCTGTGGCAAGCGTCTTACTCTCAAAGCCACTCAGGTATTCCAAAATGGTTGTTACTATTCACTTTTTTTAAAATAATACGTATGCTTATATAGTTTCATTCTGGGTTTTTGAATCATAGGAAAAAACATATAAAAATAAATTACTTTATATAGTTGAATATAATATTTATAAACATCTTAGCTTCAGTGAATGTCATTATAATTCAAGTCTTGCACGAACTCTATAGCATCTTCCGCCTAATCATCTTTGGAGTATTCCTTATGAAGGTCAATCAAATTTCAAAACAAGTAAGTTTTAATCTGAGATTCTTCATTCATATATTCCTTTTTCATTTAATTCATATTATTCTTAGAATCCTTTGTGGTGCAGACCATAAAGACATATCACCTTTGTCACTGTACTATTATGAGCTATTTTTACAGCTCAGGTGGTGGCTTTAGCTCATTAGCTCATTACAGCTAAGGGTGGTTTTCATCCCTTATTTGAAACATTTTAATATTCCTTGTGAAATTGGATTTTTAAGATTTTGGGTATTTTTTTTTATAATGAATTGTTCAAAATCCTTAAACCATTCGTTTTTAGACCATAAACGATTGTTTTAGAACAAATCATCCATCATTTCAGTGGGGGGAGGGGGGGCCGACACGTGGGTGCAAAAATAGAAACAAAGTTAAAAGGTAACAAAAAACCTGAAATTTGATTTTAAAAAAATGTGTTTTTAAGGTCGTAATTGTTTTTATATTTCATGTGAATAACACTGTTTTTAAACGATTTTTCAACTGTAATATTTGCAAATCAAAAGGATATTTAAAATTTTCAAAATTAGTTTTTTAAACTGGTTGAAAGTTTATTATATTTGCTTTACGTTGCTAGTTAATTTAATTTAACAATTTTTTTATGATTTGAATTATACGTTTTTCTTTAAAAAAATCTTTGGTTTCCTTTGATAATGACTGCGTTTGTATACGAGTACTGTAATAAGATGAAAGTCTAGGACTAATAACAGCAGTCTAAAAGTAGATCCTTATTGTAATTTCATGAAAATAAATGTTGAGGCCTCTTTGGAATTTTAAAGGTTAACATATTGTCAACGGTTTGTGTGAGGGTGGGGGGGGGGGGGGGGGGGGGAGGAATTCTTACGACCGCCCCGGGCGGCAAAAGGGTTGCTAACGCCAACGCATCTTCTCAAACAGATGATTTTGAGATCAAAAATATAGATCTCAAACGATGTTTCAAATCATCAAAAAGGATTTAATTCAATACTGTATGGAGTGTTGAATTCCAGTTTAAAATTGATTATATACGTCCAAATTCATGAAAAGTAACTTGAAGAATGGTTTTTGAACTGCTCACCTCATTTCAATGATGGTTATAAAAGAAAACAAATTATTTTAAACTCATTGTATACAGGGAGACAAGAACTAGTAAAAGATTATTAATTATGAAACAAGCCATTTGAATAAAATTAGATGATACACTTGGTGTTTCCAGTTTGAAATACTTGATGAATCGATGCAAGATACGGAAAGATAAAGGGATGCAGGTGGCGTGCCCTACCTACTAGTGAGATCATGCAACGGCTATCGCTGCTGCAGCCCACAAAGCCACGGCTCCTTAATAATTACTAAGATAAACAGCAGTGTTCACACGGCATCATATCAACTGCGTAAATCTTAAACATTCACTATTAACATTTAATTTACTATTGAATCTTATTAATACTAATAAATTAGGTTATTAATAATTACTCTCTAATCTTTTTATGAAGATAAAAGAGTCGGCTTCATTTTATTAATCAATTTCAAGTTAATTGGCTTTGATTTATAATTTCATAGTATTCTTAGTAATTTTTAATTTATGTTTGTTATAAAATCTTTTTATAGGTGTTACATATTGCAGTTGTTCTATAAAAAGAAAAATGAGAGCCTGAGGGGACTCGTTCCTTCCAATAAATTTCATGAAGGAACATCTCATTCTCTCAGTGATTACTATGGCATTGGAATGGATCAATAATTCCTGTTGTTGAGAATTAAATGCTTTTAATTTATTAGATTAGGTTAGGTTGCTGTGGGAGTCTTAAAAAGAGAACATACAAAGGCCGAATAGTAGCACTTGTGGCATAGTAGCACACAATGGCATTCTAAATTGGGTGTTTTAAATTTGTCCTAACTCAAGTATAGTTTGAGTAAGGATCTCTAATGAGTACCTCTGGCATTTCACAGACTCGGGACGAACGGCTTGATGTCCTCTACGAGGGATGTTCAAATCTCACGTGAATAAATCGAGGGCCAGAGTAGGTATTGAACACAGAATTCACCAGTCCAGACACGAGCACGTTTTACTGGACCAACCCTACCTCTTTTAGTTTATTAAAGAAATGTATAATTTCTTTTAATTAGAGTTGTAATTGGAAATCATAACTGGTTCAAGCAAGTCTCAAATGGTCGAGATTGTACATTGATGTGAGTTTGGCAGCTTAATGTGCCGTCGGTGTGACAGCTCCATGTAGTAGTTGGTGTTCCATGGATATTGTGGGAAAGGATTTAGACTGCAAATAAAAAACCGTCCTACAACTTCTGTCGATTTATTATTGGATGCATTTAGTTTTTACTACAATCTCTCAGAGGCAGTTTTTTTATTAAAATAATGTTAACATTTAAATATTTACTTTTTTTTAATTATTGTTTGCTGTTTAATTTATTTACATAGCTTAATTTATAGCCGTGACCCTGGAGGGGTTAAAATAGTATTTTTAAATATTTAAGGGAACTACCTCCAATTTTTCAATGAAAATGAAATATAAAAACGTCTGACAAATGATGTTCTGGAAAAATAATTATTATAAAATTTTTAATGGGTCCTTTCACTGTAGAATATTTTAAACACGACACTGTTCTTGCTTTAATATAGGTGAATGAAAGCCAAACTTTTAAACGCTTAGAGCATTTTATAACACTGCTGTCAGAAGAGGGAACGTAAAGACTTAAGTTTTTTTTAATAACCTTTAATTACTTTTTATCATGAAAAAAATATTAGTTTTAATATTTAATAACTATAAAAATATTAGAGCACTAATACTTGAGCCTATCATGTGAATTAACATTTAAAACGACGCAACTAAATTTTTTCGTACTGCTAACTTGAATTTAGAAAAACCTCTATCGTGTACTTTGGACCGCTTTTATATTTTTAAACTCAGAACTACATATCCCTAGATATTCTTTAATAAATATGACATTTTTAATTTTGCTTTCTTAATTCTCCCATAAAGTGAAAGAAAAATTACTTGAGTTGTTTATTGGAACTCAAAAAGTATGTAGTCTTGTTTTGTCAATTAAGAGAGAACTTGTCCAACATGTTCGTTTTTTCTGTTATTACCTCAAATTGGAGTACAATTTTTCATAAATAAATAATTTGTTCTCTTAAAATAATAAATATAATACGTTTAGATTTCTTAAAAACTAAGAACCAGCTACAAGGTCACAAATAATTACTATATTTCAGTTTAAATCACTATAATTCTTCAATTTGTATGAGAATTTATTAAGCAATTTGTTTATAATACATTGATTAACAGAAATAATTATCTGTTACAGCAGGTTTGAACATGAGTTTCTTAATTATTTCCTTGGCTTATTTTTTCTTATTGACCTTGCCGAGGACACGCTTTTCAGATGTCATTCCGTAAATATATAACAAAATCACTTCATTGTTACTATGAGGTATACGAGTATAAACTAAATAATACACAAATGCCGTGCTAAACGAAAACCTGTACTAGTATTAATACAAAAATAGAACTACATTATATTTATAATATAAAAAGTTATATTACAAAGTATATATATATATATATATATATATATATATATATATATAATATATATATATATAGTTCAATATAGACAAAGAAACATAGAGAAATCAAAAGAACACACTTACAGTCTCTAATTTTCGGTTTGAACCGTCTTCAGGAGAGATAAGAGAGGGAAACCAAGCGCTATAGTTCAGAGACGGTTGGAGACCGTCTCTAATTTATAACACACAAAAGAACACGCATAAAAGAAATCGCAGAAACTCACTAGTTGTCAGCTGTCTTTGGAGCGACTTACTTCTATTTTTCTGATGACGAGGCAATCGAAATATAGTGAGTTTCTGTGATTTCTTTAATTTGTGTTCTTTGTGTGGATCTAGTTTATTTAGTTCGTGGAATCGTTTCATTTAATTGATATATATACACCGTGAATATATATATATTCTGTGACCGGGCGCGTTTGTGGCAACATTGTTGGTCTCCAACCGTCTTTGAACCAGTGCGCTTGGTTTCCCTTTCTTATCTCTCCTGAAGACGGTTCAACCGAAAATTAGAGACTGTAAGTGTGTGTTTTTAATTTCTCTACGTTTCTTTATGTATATTGAAATATATATATATATATATACAGGTAACTCACCACAAATTAGAGAAGATAGTCGCTCTAAGGCCTTTCGTTTTCACGTCGTCAGAGAGCAAGTGAATACAAGTTGTAAGCAGGTTATGAATTTTGATTTAAACAAGGAGTAAGATTGGCATCATTGACAGTATTTTTCCCTATAACTGTTGAAACAGTCTTGATTTGTTTGATAATTCCTTCAATTAGAAATTCATCTAATTTAAAAAGGCCTGGACTAGTGTTGACCAAGTTCTTAGAAAAGTCTTTTATGAGGGCGCTTTCAACAATGTTTCTTCTTCTTTCACATGACATAAAAACCAACTCCTTTGCTTAAATTTAAATTTTTAAATTAGATGAATTTCTAATTGAAGGAATTATCAAACAAATCAAGACTGTTTCAACAGTTATAGGGAAAAATACTGTCAATGATGCCAATCTTACTCCTTGTTTAAATCAAAATTCATAACCTGCTTACAACTTGTATTCACTTGCTCTCTGACGACGTGAAAACGAAAGGCCTTAGAGCGACTATCTTCTCTAATTTGTGGTGAGTTACCTGAATATTTATATCACGTGTTATTGTGACAATTTTCTATATATATATATATATATGTACAAAGGCAGCAGGTCTTCCCTTAAGCATATGTTATTAAAATAAGCAGCAGCTTCTGCATTGACCAGTTTCTTGTTGACACTCTCTAGTTTTCGTATCACTCTGCGGTGAGACTCTGGTAGCTTCCAAAGAAGGTTAGCAAAAGACATTAACACACACATTAAACATAGGTCAAACACGAAAAACTAAATTTTAATCACTGTTTTAATCACTAAATTAACAAACTAAATAAAATTACGTAATTTTATTTAGTTTGTTAATTTAGTGATTAAAACAGTGATTAAAATTTAGTTTTTCGTGTTTGACCTATGTTTAATGTGTGTGTTAATGTCTTTTGCTAACCTTCTTTGGAAGCTACCAGAGTCTCACCGCAGAGTGATACGAAAACTAGAGAGTGTCAACAAGAAACTGGTCAATGCAGAAACTGCTGCTTATTTTAATAATATATATATATATATATAACAATTATAATAAGCAGTGACACATAAACAGAAACACAACAAAGACTCACTTTTCAATATTTCGACCGTAATGGCGGTCGTCCTCAGGAGAAGAAGTGAATTGACGGAGCGACGACAGTCAACTGAAGAACTCACAGGGTGAGGGCTAAAGCAGTGCTGCCGCAAAGGAGACAAATAAAAAAGGAACTAGGAAGTCGAGAGCAAAAATAAAAAAAAAAAAAAAATGTTTTTGAAAGGTAGAAAAAGGTTAAGAAAAGAAAAAATAAAGAAAATATATAGAACAATTAAAAATAAAAAAATATTAAAAAAAAAATAAAAAAAAAAATAAAATAAAATAAATAAATAAAAAACTAACGATTTAAATTCAAGCCAGGTTTCGAGCGTGCCCCCAGGAGCCAAATGTGGGCTTCCTCAGAAGCTTTTAAAGTAACTTGTCTGTTATCACTGGGGACTTGTTTAAGAACTTGGACTGTGAAACAATCATTGAAACTGAGATGGTGGGAATTAGCGTGAGTGGCGACAGGGAGACTGCTGCGTTTACCAACCGAAAGCCTGTGATTATTCATCCGAAGGTTCAGCATCGTAGATGCTAAACCAACGTAAAAAGCATCACATTGGGTGCATTTCAAGAGGTAAACGCAGTCAGTGGAGATACAGGAGGAAGGACTGTGAATAGGGTAAGAATTAAGATTAGTTAGAGACTCAAATGAAGACCCAGAATCAACAATGGGACAGGTAAGACATCTCCGACGTCCACAACGTTGTAGGCCACCACTGCTTTGGGGATTCTGAATAAGTTTGCCGGCCCGGTGGGAAAAAATATTTGAGAGATTGGGGGCTCTTCTAAAGGAAATGCGGGGCAACTGGTTAAAAACTGAAACGGTAGAGGGGGAAGAGGAAAGGATAGGGTAAAGTTCTTTAATAAATTTTCTTAATTTATGGACACCAGGGAAATAATTTGTAAGAAGCGAAGCAGTAGTAGTGGGGTCTCTTCTGTTATTAGTGGAAAAGTTGACATTGGCAGGGATGATTCGGCTATTGATTAAATTGGGGGGATAACCACGCTGAGTGAATTTGCATTTAAGTTTTTGAAGATTAGTTTCCCGATCTTGGATATTATTACAGAGGCGATGAAGACGGATTGAAAGAGACCGCGGGATAGATTTTTTAATATGAGGAGGATGACAACTTTTGTAATGGAGGTAGTTTTGGGCGTTGGTGGGCTTAACGTGAACAGACGTCGTGAAGGTCCCACTGTTAAGAGTGATGTCAACATCTAAGAAAGTTATGTTGTAGGGGGAGGAATGGTGTGTGAAAGAGATAGAGGTGGAGAAAGCTTCGAAGGAAGTGATGAAAGAATCCAAAAGATGTTGGCCGTGCTGCCAACTTGAATAAGTTTGGGGCATAATTACTTTCAATTCGAAGGTAAGTTTTATCTTCAGACCAGAGGTACCGCCATGGGGACGAGGATGGCTCCTTCTTTTGCCAATTTATTTATGGCGAAGCTGGAACAAATGTTCCTTGCTTCTTACCCTCTTTCTCCACTATTCTATGTTAGATTTATTGATAACATCTTCCTTGTTTGGCAGCACGGCCAACATCTTTTGGATTCTTTCATCACTTCCTTCGAAGCTTTCTCCACCTCTATCTCTTTCACACACCATTCCTCCCCCTACAACATAACTTTCTTAGATGTTGACATCACTCTTAACAGTGGGACCTTCACGACGTCTGTTCACGTTAAGCCCACCAACGCCCAAAACTACCTCCATTACAAAAGTTGTCATCCTCCTCATATTAAAAAATCTATCCCGCGGTCTCTTTCAATCCGTCTTCATCGCCTCTGTAATAATATCCAAGATCGGGAAACTAATCTTCAAAAACTTAAATGCAAATTCACTCAGCGTGGTTATCCCCCCAATTTAATCAATAGCCGAATCATCCCTGCCAATGTCAACTTTTCCACTAATAACAGAAGAGACCCCACTACTACTGCTTCGCTTCTTACAAATTATTTCCCTGGTGTCCATAAATTAAGAAAATTTATTAAAGAACTTTACCCTATCCTTTCCTCTTCCCCCTCTACCGTTTCAGTTTTTAACCAGTTGCCCCGCATTTCCTTTAGAAGAGCCCCCAATCTCTCAAATATTTTTTCCCACCGGGCCGGCAAACTTATTCAGAATCCCCAAAGCAGTGGTGGCCTACAACGTTGTGGACGTCGGAGATGTCTTACCTGTCCCATTGTTGATTCTGGGTCTTCATTTGAGTCTCTAACTAATCTTAATTCTTACCCTATTCACAGTCCTTCCTCCTGTATCTCCACTGACTGCGTTTACCTCTTGAAATGCACCCAATGTGATGCTTTTTACGTTGGTTTAGCATCTACGATGCTGAACCTTCGGATGAATAATCACAGGCTTTCGGTTGGTAAACGCAGCAGTCTCCCTGTCGCCACTCACGCTAATTCCCACCATCTCAGTTTCAATGATTGTTTCACAGTCCAAGTTCTTAAACAAGTCCCCAGTGATAACAGACAAGTTACTTTAAAAGCTTCTGAGGAAGCCCACATTTGGCTCCTGGGGGCACGCTCGAAACCTGGCTTGAATTTAAATCGTTAGTTTTTTATTTATTTATTTTATTTTATTTTTTTTTTTATTTTTTTTTTTAATATTTTTTTATTTTTAATTGTTCTATATATTTTCTTTATTTTTTCTTTTCTTAACCTTTTTCTACCTTTCAAAAACATTTTTTTTTTTTTTTATTTTTGCTCTCGACTTCCTAGTTCCTTTTTTATTTGTCTCCTTTGCGGCAGCACTGCTTTAGCCCTCACCCTGTGAGTTCTTCAGTTGACTGTCGTCGCTCCGTCAATTCACTTCTTCTCCTGAGGACGACCGCCATTACGGTCGAAATATTGAAAAGTGAGTCTTTGTTGTGTTTCTGTTTATGTGTCACTGCTTATTATAATTGTTATTTGTCCTGCCGGACCGTTTTTCGTTTATCATGGTATATATATATATATATATATATCAATGATCAAACCACAATAACAAATGGAAAAACAAGATTAAGATCTTTCAACCGTAACTGTCAGTTGGGTTTTTGACTCTGACGAAGACCGTTTGTTACGGTTGAAAGATCTTAGTCTTGTTTTCCCATTTCTTATTGTGGTTTGATCATTGATTGTTATTTCACGTGTTTATGTGAAATCTTTTTGTATTATATATATATATATATATATATATATATATATATATATATATATATTTATAGTTTACACAGGAAAGAGAAACACAAATAAAGACACACACAAAAGACTCACAACGATATTTCGACAGTCGTCGTCATCGGGCAGAAGTAGTCCCTTTGAGTAGCTGAAGCTAACTGAAAGTTCCCTCAGTTAGCTTCAGCTACTCAAAGGGACTACTTCTGCCCGATGACGACGACTGTCGAAATATCGTTGTGAGTCTTTTGTGTGTGTCTTTAGTTGTTTTTCTCTTTCCTGTGTAAACTAGTAGTCCTGTTGAACCATTTCAAGTTTTGATATATATATATATGATGAATTTTACCATCATTTATGTATTAAATATCCAAATTGGTATAATAAAGAGAAGGTGATTTTTCATGTTTAAGAACACTTGAAGTATACGTTCAGGCTGAAAATATAGTTTCTTGCATATTTGATTTAATAAAACTAATTTTTATCATCTAAAATATATGTTGTTTTTAATTTGTATAATAAGTATGTTATGACCTACATCATATATTCTATACCTACAATAGTTATATTCTATAACTATTTATATTCTGATAGTTATAGAAGTTATATTGTCCGCACCAATACGATTAGAAGACGATTCCTCATACCATTCTTAACATACTCGTCATTATGTTTTACTTCACCATAAGTAAAATACAGTCATGGACAAAACTGAGTTCAAAATTGTTACAGGTTTTCACGTTTTGAACACTCGTATATATAATGATACACTAAAAAGTAGTTTATTTATTCAATTACTTTAGAATATTTTATGATACAGTTTAATAATAAGTACACTTATTGATAAGGTACAATAGCTACATTTAAATGAATCCGAAAATGAAATAGATTGTAAACAGTTTGATAGGTTTCAGTTTACTAGTGTTGAGTGTATAATGACCACTCCAGATGTTTTTATTAATATATGCTGCTCATATCAATTAAGTAACTCTTTGATTTGAGGACTATTATCTGTAGTGAGCTCTCATACATGTTCACTAGGCGTGTTTTTCTTTATTTTCCACACAACTGCAGACTGATGACCAGTCGATGGTATGTACATAATAGCATGTTCAGATGCAGTTCTTCCGGAAGAAATCGTAAGCATGAAAACACTCAGATTGATTTATATGAAAATGCATCAAGAGTAATGAATTGCGTGACATATTGGTTGAGAAGATGTACATAATGAGCAGTGGTGCGGTGCAGTCGAGGTGTTGGCGGGATGCAGTCAACCATTTGGCAAGTCCACGGACCTCTGCTGGACGACAACTACTGCAAGCTCTTTTATATTCTCACCAGTCCAACTGTGTTCTAGAAACTCAATAAAGGTAGTCTGATGGTAGAATCAATGACTGTAAATAAATGATTGGTTGTCAGGTGGCATGGCGGAAGTGGAAGCAGACTTATTCTTTCCCGCCACTCCTCTTCAGCGCAGTGTGACCAACACTGCTTCCCTCAGCCATACGCTCTCCTGCATCATTACTAACCACTTCCTACACACAAGCAATGCTAATCAAATCAATGTTTAATTCAATCAACTCAATTCAAAAAGAAATTATAACTAATCTAGGAATTTTCATTTTCAATAGGAAGACATATACTTGTTCCTGGCTTGCCTTTGTTGTTGTCACTGTAGGCTAGTTACATATAAACGAAAACTGGGATTAGCTTTCTTTTCCAAAGTAAATTAACTTCTTAATGAAATTAAACTATCCCAGTTTGATTTTATTGAAATACCAGAACACAGGACTACTGTAGTAATATACATTTAAATCCGGTCAGTCATAGATTTTACGTATGCAACGTGAAACTTTAGTTAAAATTTCTTGTTTAATTGGATATTAACCTTTTTAAGTTTTTTTTGAATAAAGTTTCAATAATGATGGATTTCATTATTTGACGTAGGTAATGATACTGACACTATGTGGGTGTGGCGGGTGACATTGTACGGAAGCTACGAGTCCCCTATCTCGTTGACCCAAGTGTCTACTATAAACAAACTTGATTACCTCATAACGTATGGCATTTATCGTAAAATCAACTGGGCTGTTTGTCATTTGCAGGGCTAGCTGAATGGGTTCATTATTCGATTTTTTACTTGACCAGTGACCTCTCACCTAATATTACTACTGATATAATCAATATACTGCCCCCACTGATGTATGACTACTGTTATAACGCGGTTTTTATTATCCTATCAAGTACATCTGCCTTTTGCTTTGCAAAATACTTTCGAAAGTTATAGGGGCTTCAATCTCGGTCCCGTGCCTGGATGATGCTAGTACTCTTTAAAGATCCATACTCTAAATAGACTTCAGTTAGGCAAAATTTAGGACTCCCAATGATGAATGTTTCTTGTTTGTTATTACAAAGGGTCAATTTTGGGCCTATATGTATTCTCTTGTGAGAATGCTGTTGCAACCTAACCGAACAAGGATAAGTAGATGTAATCACTAGCCTCTTGAAGATAGATGTGCTCCGAAATAAGCTAAGGACGGTAGATGTGCAGCAGATATCATCTTTGTCATAGAGTAATACATCTGTGGTACAAACAGCCTTGTAACTATATCGGATGCATTGGAAACAATCGACAAGTAACTTTGTAAAACTTCATAAAATATTTAATGTCAATTGTTACCAAGTTTATTGTTCATGAATAAATTTACACAAATTCATTGTGGCGGTGAAATTATTTCAGTATACAATATAGGTATACGAAATGTTTATTCTATATTTTCCTAACTTTTTTCATTGTTTATTTTACACGTTAAATCCAACAGTTAATACTGTGTAAAGTGTAAATCACGGTTTTTATAAATAAATCAATGGATTTCACAAAGCTATATCTAGCCGGGTATTCTGTTTGATAAAATTGAGGACTGGGGAAGTGGAGGTAACAGTGTCTGGTTGCAACACTGTTCTGCGGATTTCAAAAAGGCCTCATTAATAGCCTATTCCCCTACTCTGTAATCTATCATCTTCTGCTCTAACACACAGGTTTCTCACGCTATCTACCATACCGACTTGACCCTTTAGTATGCTCTGTAGGAAATATACCGTAACACGAACCAAACCCTTATTAAGGCATAGAATTTCAGGAAAATTTCAAACTGATTTTGTTTATCTCTGAACCAAACTATATGTGAGTCTATGTGAAGGAAACCACGGTAATCATAAACTATATTCTGCATAAACGGAAATTATTGTTGTATTGTACAATATCGTAAAAAAAAATTTTAAATTGAGTAAATTAGAGTTTTATGTTTTTGAAAATAGCTAAATGTAAGAACCTTGAGACAGTCTTGAATGATTGCTTTGCTTATTAAGGAGTAATTAAACGGAACAGTCATTTGAAAAAAAAATAAAAAGAACCCTGTGTGGTTGGCAGGGCCATGCTGTGCAGAGTTTAATTGGATTAAATAGGGGCGACTACAATGATCACTAACAAGTGCTGCTGCTTCCGTCAGCGACACAAATTAAAAACAACTTTTCCTTTTCTAGTCCTAAATGAGCTATATTAAAACATTCTCTTATTCATACAAACATATTAAAATACAGACAGTGTTAACACATTGTATAGCGTATAAACAACATTGTTACTCTGCTAGTCGCAACATGGTTTATCTTTGATCTTTGAAATGATTTTATTCCTAATTTATTCTTGATTTTATTTTTTGCTTCTTAATTTTTATATATATAATAAATATATATTTAAATAAATCAATTGTATATGAATTATAAAATATTGTTAAAATATTTTTATATATTATTTTTTTTAATTCTCTTTTGTATTTTTACTCACGATGAGTCTCCACCCTGCCTTCCTGCAGGACTCTTTGCCTATTGATGAAGACGACCTTCGATATATAGAAGTGGGTTATACCTGTGTCTCTCCGTGCGTTTGCTTTTGTGTTAGCAATATTTTATTTAAAAATCCGTTGGAACGTTTCAATTAATTGTTATATATATATATATACTTTTTCGTTGGAAATACGATCCAAAACGGACAAATATAGTTCTATATAGACAAAGAAACATAGAGAAATCAAAAGAACACACTTACAGTCTCTAATTTTCGGTTTGACCGTCTTCAGGAGAGATACGAGAGGTAAACCAAGCGCACTGCTTTAGAGACGGTTAAGTGCGCGCAGTGCACCTGGCCTCAATCAAAAACGATAATGTTTAAAAGTTCCTTCCTTTTCACATTTTATCATCAATTTTTTTTTTTAAATAAATTATTTCATTTATTATTATTATTATTTGTATTCTCAGTTTTATTTTATTTTATCATAGCTTAATCAGTACTTTTGTTTATGTATCAATTTCTCTGTTCGTTAATATGTATCAATTTCCCTTATTTTTTCAATTTTTTCTTTTATTTATTTATTGTTTTCATATTCCATTAATTTAATGTAATTATAAATTGATTCCTGTCTACCTTATTTTCTGTGAACGGGCGCGCATGCAGCAACACTGTTGGTCTCCAACCGTCTCTGAAGCAGTGCGCTTGGTTTCCCTCTCTTATCTCTCCTGAAGACGGTTCAAACCGAAAATTAGAGACTGTAAGTGTGTTCTTTTGATTTCTCTATGTTTCTTTGTCTATATTGAACTATATATGAACTTTGTCTATATATATATATATATATATATATACTGATGTATATATATACTTATATATATATATATATATATATATATATATATATATATATATATATATATATAACGGAAACGGTCCGGAAGGACAGATTACACTTAAAATAAACTGTGACACATAGACAGAAACATAACAAAGACTCACTTTTCAATATTTCGACCGTAATGGTGGAGGGACGAAAGTCAATTGAGTTGACTATGAGTTGACTGTCATCCCTCCGTCAATTCACTTCTTGTCCTGAAGACGACCGCCATTTACAACTAGAAAACACAAAAAAGGGACCAACACTTACCGTTCTCGATAAGAGAAATACAACTGTATTTCGGCTGTCTTACCTTCTTTAGAAGAGGAGAACATGGAAAAGAAGAAGGAACATAGGAGTGGAGACGTGAATGCGTCCACCGACCAATACAAAGTGACATGCCTATGTATGAATGATTGTCTAATAGAATATGACTAATTTAAGTAAAGGTCCTGCAAGTCCTCCAGGTTCAAATCTCAAACCCAAATCGGATTATTCGATCTTAATTAGAACCTGTTTAAAATATAAAAGTTAGTTATTTCAAATCAAATAAACTATTGATTCTGCATTAAATGAACTATAAGTTAGGATTTTGTGTGATAAATTAAATACAACTGAATCTTGCATCAAAGTTTAATATGATTAAACGTTAAAGGTTGCTGTATGATACAGTTGTCGCTTGAAAGCTGCTATATGTATCATCCTCTTATTATTATTATTATTTATGCCACTTCCTCTATACATTGTTGATCAAAATTATAATTCATAGTTCTTGTAATGAAGAATTATTGTCGTTTAGAATTTTTTTCTTTTGCTCATTGATAACATCTTAGAACATTACCGAAGTCTAATCTGATTAGTTGGAATTGAAAAATTAAAGTTTTTAATTGAAAAAGAAAAGGACATATATATTTCTCAAGAGGGAGAATAAACATTAATACTCGTAAACCCCATTGTAAGACTGAATATTTTCAATTAGAAGTGGAAATCAATAAGCATATATAAATGAACTGGATTTTAGTACTGATAGGTAGGGAGAGCGAATATTTAAGCAGTTCCTTTTGAAAGAAAATTAAAATGTCAGATACAAATGCATTAATAAAAAGGGACTGTATATCAATACTAACCAAGCTGTGTTCAAAATTTTTATTGGCACTGTTTATTTTCTAATTAAATCGATATATCCTTTAGCAAAACTTCCTGAGGTAATGTGTATAGTGGATGAAAATAATAGGAATCGGGCATTTGATGTTAAAGCTCTTTTAATTTATTACCACGTGCTTTCAGCCTTTCGACCATAACATAGAACAAAGCAGAAAAGATCGGTTTTTTTACGTGGCGCCCTTGAGACACGCCATGGAAGCACCAGAGATTGCGATTTAAATCGCGACCTCAACGTGCCCAAAGTGGACCTCGCGAAGGTGGGTTTCCACGACAGAGATCACACGAAATAAAATCACATGAAAAGGAGAGCTAAATAAAAACACAGTGCTTAGCAAACAAAAGAGCCAATTCTTTTTGCCGTAACTGAACTTAAATATACCTTATCGGGAAATATTTGTATGAGTCCTGGTTAACCGGTACATATGTGACAGTAATGGGCCAACCTCTTTTGTTCACGCTGTTCTGGCCACCCATTTTAAATACATTTCCCTCCCTTCTTTCAACTTCATCTATATATCTTATCCCTCGACTGTCTATATTCCTGCGTGGTCCGAAGTTTACACTCTCGTTTCTGAATATCTTACTGTTTAGGCATTTATTTTTATTTCACTAGTTAATTTTGATTAGCTATTGTTAATCAAATCTAATTAGAGTTTAACTATTAATAAAGTTAACCATTGACTATTGTTTATAACATGTATACAAACAAATAGATACATAGAAAACATAACAAATAATTGTTAGATTATGCTATGTTTACCAACAGAAATCCTTCGTCAGAACAAAGAGATGAGTGAAAGAACGTGAGAAGAATACATTTGCACAGTAGTAATGAAATTAAACCCTCGAACAGAGTATAAAGTTTGAATTTGAGCTAAAGCAAGTGAAAATAATTGAAGATAACTTTTTTTTATCTATGAATCATATTTCAATTATTCAAACATTTATTGTTTATATAAACCACATATCACTCATAATTCATGATGGCAAGAATTTAATAAATGTCTATTTGCAATTTATAGGGTTTTTTAGTTTAATACCTTGAAATGTAATTATATACATGAGTTTTTCCCTGATGGCCAGATGAACCACTTCTACTCTTGATGACGACGACAGTCGAAATACAAAAGGGAGTTGTATCAGTCCTTTCTATGAAAATTAACAGTCATGTGAAATTTGACTTATCATGTACCATTTCTTTGTTTATTTATACAATTACACAGAAATTTAGAACGAACAGAAATAACTTACTGAATATTTCGGCATTCTTCGTTATCAGGGGGGAATATCAAGGTTATCACCAAAAAAGGAGGGGAAACAGAATACAGAAGGAAATAAAGGGGCAAAGACGAGATATGTAGACAAAATATAGAAAAAAATAATAATAATAAATAAGTTAATATTATATAATATACAAATATAATGTTACTCTTGTTCTCTTTTAGTGCTATTATAATACTTATATTAACGTTTCTGGTTTATTTTATCTTTAATCTTATATTCTTTCCTTTAAATCTCTGTTTTATTCCTGTTGCCTCTTTTCTTTGTGACAACTTTGATTGGTCTAATAGATTCTCTGTTGTTCAGTTTGGACCAATCAACCACTTGTTCACCTGATTACGACAGGAGTTGAAATATTGGAGTAAGCTAAGTATTAGTGTTTTTTTCTTGTAATTTGACGTTTTGCCTTGTCATTAGAAGAAACGCTACTTATATGTGCATTAGTGTGATAAACATGTTATATGAGTACAGGGAGCAAACTCATCTTACATTCATATGGCGATAACCTAATTTACTAAAATACCTACCATTCACGTTGTAACACGAACTCGAAAATCTTCTTTCGAGGAATATCACAAATCTAAACTGACCAAAGACATGCTAATTCATGGAACTGAAATGACTAGTAATATAGCAGATAATTCCACTTATAATGATGGATGCAATCATTACACAGCTAATGAGCTAGATATGTAAATTCAAAGTGGCAGTGCAGGCAGAGTATTGAAGCTGTTTACCAGCAGGTCATGTTTCCTTGCTATAGTTAAAACAGGCACACAATTATAAAGGAAAGGTTGACCCTTCTACATCCTCACTCAACTTTCTATGTATAAATGGTTCCAAAAGTTAATATTCTCTTTATTTATTTATATTAGTCCACAGTGAAGAGTTCTTCCTTGCAACGTCTACGACTTTTGATAGGCTTCATTTGCAATTTGTATTTTTGCACCAGTAAAGCTTGTATTTGCAAGTTGAAAGCTAGAGCAGGATTATAAAAGTGTAGCTTTACACTTGATGTTGGGGGGGGGGGGTGTCATCACTTTTAATGGTAACAGTCAACTTGCTAATATATATATATATATGATCAATGATCAAACCACAATAAGAAAATGAGCAAGCGGTCTTCGTCAGAGTCAAAAACCCAACTGAACTTTTTTGACTCTGACGAAGACCGCTTGTTACGGTTGAAAGATCTTAGTCTTGTTTTCCCATTTTCTTATGAACTCAGAATAGTTTACAATAAAACCATGTTGTTGTTGTCAGGTCGTTAAAGCATCTATTATTGTTGGCCCGTGTATACGGATTTAAAGTTTCTGAGAAGGTTTTGTCATATTGTTGAACTATGGTTTGATATCCCGTACTTAGAACAGCCAATATATTGGTCTTTTATAATGTAATGGATTCAATTATTATTCTCAACATTACAGTTTTCAATCATTAAAAGTTTTAAACTGTATGCTAAGTTTCGCTTAAAAAGAAAAAAAAAGCTTTATCGGTATCAAACCTTGGTCGTGCTGTACCAGGTAAGAAAGCATTGCATATGCCAAAGAGCGAAAATAAACTGTTAAATATAATGTCCTTTGAATTCTATGGATGTATTGCATTCACTCCTTACACGAGCTGTATTTGTTAATTAACTCAACCAGTTCCAAACGGAAGTTGGCAGCGGGAACAAAAGGAACAAGGGGTAATAAGTTGGGCGAAGCAGTCATCTAATTGCCTCTCTGCGGTAGTCACAGTGATTCATGACAGCAACTGCCATGCCTCTGTCAGCCGGCGTAATTAAAAGGCTCTGATTATTTAAGAAGGCCTTTCTTCGAAAGGGTTATATCTGTTAAGAGAGGTAGGGAATTTGAGGAGATTAGGGTTGGCGGTTTTACTAAGGGGTGTGATATATTCTTATGAGGGTGTGAGATATGCTATAGCATAGGTGGAGGTTCATTAGAGAGAGGTTTGGGCAAACTAAAAGAGAGGTCAACTAAATGGTCTGGTAAAAATTTACTTTCACCTGTTGATATTCAAAGTAATACATCCAACGGATCCATCTGTAAAACGTCTGCACTGAAGAACTTTCTGGTAGAGGGCTAAAGCAGTGCTGCCGCGAAGGAGAAAATTGAAAGAAATATAAAGAAGAATAAAGGGGAAGAAAACAGTATACTATTTACTGGTCAAATCAGAGATACTGTTTGCATTATTAAAGTGTTTTGCAATAATTTTAAGAATTATACTGTCTTAATTCATATGTTCTTCCAAGACTGAACTAGATTTCAAATCATCCAGTGTCACTGACAGACTAAATATTATTCAGTGTGAATAAGACAATTAATAACTAAGATAAGATAATATTGACTTGGTTGAACCGAATGGGAAGTAAACTCAAGGGAAGGTCGATGTTGACTTCCTAAACAATTACAGCTTACATTCAGTTTGCCTTCATCAATGGACGGGTTTTGAAACCTGTCTAGGTATAAGGAGGACGTGCGAGGTAAGACTCTGTTAGAACAAGTCTGTGGATGTGAGCTTGTTCAAGATGATAGGTGCACCGCAGAGGAAAAGGAAAAGTTTCATGGGCAGGGATGACCGGGAAAGTGGGAAACTCTTTGTGCCACTAGACCACCTGACCATGACTGCTGCTTTTGATTTCATTGCAGCCCAGGGCCTCTCTCCCTGCCCTCCTCACGTGCGCTTCTCTCTTCGTTTTCTCTTCATTTGATAATTCATAAAAAAAACTCACCTCTTTTCTTCTAAATATCGATCCTAGTAAGAGCTTTGCGCTCTTTCGTGTTTTATGTATTTTAGTTCTGATTTATATATATATATTATACAAGATTTCACATATTTTTTTTAACATATTTATTTAAATACGCAACTAAGCATATGATGCGTAACAAGCATATGTAGTATGAGCAATACAAATAACTTTGACAAACATGAGTAAAGAATGGAACCCACTGGTTCAACTAGATTTCACATATACACTTGAAATAACAATTAATGATCAAACCACAATATAAAATGGGAAAAAAGACTTTGATTTTTCAACCATAACAAACTGTTTTCGTCAGGGTCAAAAACCCGACTGATGGGCTTTTGACTCTGATATATATATTTCAAAAGATGAAACGGTCCAGGAGAAGGAGAAAAAGAGGAAGATGATTTCTGCTTGGCTGGCAAACAGCAGGAACTCAGCTTCCTCTCCTCCTTCTTCTCCTGATGACTACGTGGTCAAAATATTCAAGTGAGTTGTGTGTTGTTACTATGTTTTCTTTCGTTGTAATCGTTTGATATATATATATATATATATATAATATATACTAAATTTACAGTAAGAAACAGATACAAGGAATCATAAAAACTCACTACTATATTTCAACTGCGTCATTATTAAGTAGAAAGATGTGAGGCGCTCTGAAAACAAACGAAGGAATTGCTTGTTTACTTAGATATTATAAACCCTTTGAAAAATTCGAAATTGAATCCAACTTGAAATGCAATTTTAAGCATAAAAGAAACTGTCAAAAACAATAGATGACTATATAAGATCTGTTATTTTAATACATTTCAAAAGTATGAAAATAAGGGGGAAGTCCCTTCACCTGCGCACTGTGTTATTCCCACTTGTTCCCCTCATGATGATGTTTATGTTAGAAATTAGGAATGTTTGGTGTACATATCTATTCTTTATAACTCATTGTGTTATTTCGGATTATGTATTTAGTTACATACAAAATTTGACAGTTATATATAAAGACATTCAATGTTGTACGTATGTAATATAGAAAGTCTCAAATGTTTATAAACCGGATAATTATATTAAAATTACTATGCTACAAGGTCTTAAGTGTTTTATCTTCTCTGTTTTACCTTCTATTATTCTAAACAGTACATACCACTCACACCAAGCATGTCGCTGAAGACAGCATCTTGACTCTTGATTCTTCGTGTCAATTGTTTCTCTGGGACTCTGGTTTATGATCCAAACTCCTAACCTCTTGTTCACGTAATTTCCACTTTACTAAGGAGTCTAAATTCTTCCATAAAAAGATAACCAGATACCATATTGTTACAATGTTTTGAAAGTTGGCAAATGAACTTTGACTATTAATGAACTAAATGGAAATCAGGATTACTCATTCCATAATGACGAACATTCAGTTAGAGTATATATTATCTTTTGGGTTTGACTTAAAACGCTAGATATCATTAAAACTAGAATTATTATAATGTTGGAATCTGATACAAAAAGGTTGATATCTTTTTAATAGCAGGTACTCTGAGACCATTAAAAAAAACAAGCTGTGTGACAATAATTGTTTTTACTGTGACACTGGAGGTGGACCTGCCTGGTCTGCCACTGACCTGCTTTCTCCTGCAGGCTATATAGTCGACCTCCATTAAATCGTCAAGTGTACTGAAATATATTTGTGTCTTTTAAATGCCTCCTATCAATTAAAATTACTTACTGTTATGTCACCAGCATAAAAAGAACAAATCTCTTGTTAAAATTGTTTTACAAAAACAGCTAAATGTCTTCGATAATCATAAAAATTAAACTTATGGATTTCGCAGGTATTGTTATTTTGTTATATTTCCCTAAAAATTCGTATTGTTATTCAAAGTTTTTGATTTGAAAATCAGCCATTTTCTTAAAGAGCTATTAATAAAATTTTACTAGTTATTTGAATATATTTTTAATTGTAAATGTTACAAAAGATAGTTAAATATAAAGTTGTTTCAAACATGATTACTTGCATAGATTCTTCTTGCACTCCCGAAGTGTGGGAGGTTATCATTTAGATGACAGAGCCTCCTATGATTCCTTCTCAAATTCAACTTAGTCCGCTCTGTCCCAAGCTATGATGGAAGAGTTTGCCCTGAGCCTGGGTGGCTAAGGCGAATCCAAGCCTTGGTATGCGCATTCTGAATACCTGCGTCTGTTCAAATATAGCCTTGTTCAGTTAAGTAGGGTCACCTAATACTAAGGTGACCCTTGTGCATAGCAGACTCATCATGCAGTCATGGGCTCCCTTTTCGTATCGGGTGTCCGATTCATATTTTACTTTTCACTTACGTGTTGAATAACCAAACCATCAGGACATTTTCAGCAATATAGGACTGTCACATATGTTCTAGCAATCAGTAAATATATGTAAGAACCTGCTTTTCCTACGCGGGATTGTAATTCAATAGTATTCGATTAATAATATTTCATATGAAACACGACAGTGCCCGCATTCGGTTGCATAATTGACAAATTATGTTTAGGTGCATGTGACTAGGTCACAGGTCACAATTTTGTAAATACAAAATTGGGGAATAAAATAAAAAGTTAAAATGAAAATTAACAACGTGTTTCGAACACTTGGTGTCCTTTTTCAGGTTTTTATCTGCACTTTTGAGATGTTGATCTAAGGGGAGTGACCTAGGATCTTTTGTATCAGGTCTTGTCTTTCCAGACAATCGAATCAACCTTAGATCAATATCTCAAGAAACCTGAAGAAGAACACTAAGTCTTCGAAAACCTTTATTAGTTTTTATATTCAGCTTTTTTTTTGAGTAGATGTAATTTTTGAAATTTCCCAACTTTGTATAGGTTGAGAGTCTACAAGGGAATATTTCTACCATAAATATAATTATTTCAAATTTAAACTTTACATCTTCAATAAATATTTTTCCATATGATAGAACTCTTATCATATAGCTAAGTTGTTTTAAAACAAGTTTGTAACTAAAGTATTTACTTTTTCTGTATATAGTGATAAAATTTGACTACATATCACATAAAAAAAAATGTTAAATTTAGAATTATAGAAAATTATGTCACCCGTTTAACCGATATCCGTGTCAATGTTACTCATTATTTATTACGCCAGAAATACATATAGCCTACATTTTGAATATATTTAGCCAGTGTAAAGTAAAATCAAACTATAAATCCCGTGTTAAATGACGCATAAAATTAGATCAATGTTAGATCAACGCAATACCTCCAATGGGATCAGTATGGCGGTTTATTGAAGTACAAGAATAATGTAAGAGTCCTGTTTAATAATCGTATATATATATACATATATATATATATGTGAGATTAAATTTTCTGTCCACTTTTGTCTTAATTCGTTTTTTGGATTTCTTTTCCAAATCTCGAAGTCTTACTTTCATTTCTTTAGGAACTAGGTGTAATAACTCACCATATGTTTTGTTGTCCATTTTTTATTTTTACCGACGTTTCGGTCTTCTTCGACCATCTACTGGGTGATTTTTGAACACATACTATTTTAAACTATTTAACATTTTTAACAAAAACTAAATTTTAACACTCGACTAACAAAATATAAATATAAACAATTAAACTGGCAGGTTGCAATTCCTGTTATACACACACAGGTGTGTCTTCAGTTTCTTCATTCCTTGTTGAATTTCCTATATGTTGAGGTTGGAACTGTCCCATGTGCAACTTCAATATGTTTGCAAAACTTGCAGTTTGATTATTGATACTGGGTCTCTTTTCCAAAATATATATATATATATACAAATAAGTGGTATACAAATATTCTTTTTCTAGTTCTAAGTATTACGAAAAAAATTAATCAATTAACTCAATAATTCAAGTTACCACTAGCTGCTGATATTATTGTACGGTTGATTTTTTCATTCTCCTTTGATTAATTTTGGATGTATTTTACTTGTTATTTATATTCATAATACTTCCGCAAGTGGCACGATTGTCGAAACAGTGGAATGTAGTCATGAAATTTGGATTACCCAGTTATTGGTATGGCATGTTTCCACAAAACTTCTACTTGTGAATTTCCTAAACATGTTCTTGTCTCCAATGCCTAATATTAATTAACAATGTTATCCAATGTTAATGTTAATTTAATCAACATAGATAAATTAAAGAATAATTTTAATTAATCTTAAATTATTTTAAATTAATTAAATTATTTTTTATTAATGAATTTTAAAATTTATTTAATAATTTTATAGAATTAATTGCAACCTGATAAATCGAATTATCTCGACGCTCAGATGAACCAAGTGCAGTTGATGCTATACCGATACACTGGACCTTCATGTATCATTGTCTCGCTAATCCGAATTGTGTGGTAAGCAGTGTCGGCTTGAAACGCTGGGTTCTATGGGCTAACAAGGGATCGACCACTCCGCCCTGGGAGTCAAGCGGTGTGAAGGTGGCCAACGTGCGATAGGCGGCATTTCTCTGGTGACCTCGAGGACTTTGTTCAATGAAGCCCTCCACCAAGAAAAACAAGCTTTCTTACTCCCATCAGTAGTGTAAAACAGTAGTTCTGTTGTCTTTTATCTTTAACAAGATAGTTATTTCATTTTAATTGCATTGTATAATCTGCGTTATTCAGTCCGGAAAACAAAGATCAAGTGTAATTATATAATTACAGAATAATTTTCAAATTACGGAATGTCTGTCCAACTGTTTTAATTTGTCAAATTTTCACTCAAATAACGTGGAGCAAAAAATATAAAATACAATAAATTATAATATTAGAGAAATTCAAACAATACAATTCCATTGATTAATATATTGTAATCAATATATTAATTCATATGTTGAATTAATTAAATATGATATAATACATTAATCAATATATGATTAATTTATGATAATATTTATAATTGTCATATTACACATGTCAATAATTATCATATTGTTTTATTAAAAAAAATTGTATAAATCATAAATAATTTATAATAAATTGTTTATGATAATAAATAATTTATGGTGAACAAAAAATTAGAAGACATCTGTTCATGAAATGTGCAATGTTCTGTTTGGGCTCGTATTTAGCCATTTACATGGACATTTTCAGACAACAACTTAATATAAGAATCTATAGAGTTCATTTTATTTGTCATTTATCTTATTTTAGTAGTCATGACAGTTTGCTTAAGAAATGATTACTTGATAAAACAAAGAAGATTTATTCTGTGAAATGAAGTCTCTAAAGTTCAAGGATGAAAGCATGGCAATGTGATTAATACATTTTTTTACGAAGTGATTACGTAAATTTAGCAACGAAGCCATATACGAGTGTGCAGTCAAGAAACAAGCATAGAAATTTAATTTGCCATAGTTTATGTATTCTGAACGAGTAATCACCTAGGGATGGATCTCTAAATATTGATTTTATTTATCAAAAACAAAGTGAATATTAATCAAAAATAAATATTTTCGGACTTATTATATTTTAAAAATTACTATGTTTATTTGGTTGACAAAAAATATTAGGTGATTATAAGGTACATTTTGTTTAAACTAATACAGGTTTTGCTATTGGTTATTGTTATTTGAAAATCAGATATGTTTGAATATATGTGGAACTTCTTGTAGTTAGTGTGTAAACGTTTACAGCGTGAAAGTAACCACATAGGTGTCTGAATTATTCGGCTCAAATACTGCTGAGTAATTGAGGAGCTGAAGTCGTCAAGCTTCTTCCATGTCTTGATAGTCGCAAAGTATTTCCTTGCTTCTAGTTCTTTGGACCTGCTGCTCCATTCCTTTTCCTACCTTTCTTCAGTCGCGGGTTCTAGTTTCTTCTTCTAGTAGAATATAGGTGGCACCGAATACTGATGACCATGTCCCCCTCTCTAGCTGCAACTGCTGTGTGTGTGTGTGTGTGTGTGTGTGTGTGTGTGTGTGTGTGTGTGTGTGTGTGTGTGTGTTCAACAGAATTAATTGCTAAACGATTGTTAAATGTGTAATTCTGTGTATTTCCATAAGCATAACCATTTATATTTATAATTCACATAAGGAGTTATTGAGGATTTTGGTCATAAAACATCAACTCCTGATTATCAGCCGACGTTTCGCCAAAAGTTGTTTGGCATTTTCAAGGCTAAAAAACAATGTATTAAACTACATAAGTAAAGCAAGATAAATATATCATCGGACACCATCCAACAGAAAACAAACGACACAAACAACAATTATAGTACCCAGAGAAGCACAAAAGTATGGTGTCCGATGATGTATTTATCTTGCTTTACTTATGTCGTTTAATAAATTGTTTTTTAGCCTTGAAAATGCTAAACAACTTTTGCCGAAACGTCGGCTGATGATCAGGAGTTTTATGTTTTATGACCAAAATCCTCAATAACCCCTTATGTGAATTTGAAATATCAGTGGTCGAGAAACTATATCAATATTTATATTTATATTCATAAATAAGCATTCTCAACAAAAGATATCTTCTTTACAAATTCTAAAAGTAAGATGTCTGTTTCAATAAATTAGCGTTATGGCAATATATATTGATTTCCGTTGACACGAAAGTTACATGGTTAAAGGGAGAGTGAAATGAAGGCATTGATGGGAAGTTGTGGGATCTGTAAACAATGGCACTAGGGGTCAAGGAGAAGGACTGCTGATGAAGTTGCTACTGAGACTGAAAGATGAAGTAAAAAGATGCCAGAGGTAATGACGGGACCAGCAAGCTAAGTGGACATTCACCTTGTTACGCCTTGCACTCCCATTCTTCAGGAGAGGCTTCGGCCTGCAATCAATGTGCCACCAGACATTCAATCAATGTGCATTACTCATTATGTACACGTCAAAATAAATCAGTACTAATTATTTTTATACCTGTTTACTATAAATAGTACATTAAAACTCTATAATCATATTCATTATTTTATATTATTTTAAAATTCTAATAATCTAAAATATCTATACAAACATTTTAATAACTAGTTAGATACTTGGTTTAACAGATATCATTTATTATTAATAATTCTTTTTTATTACTGAAATAATTTTACGAGTGATATTATACTGAAAAAAATAATATATATATACATATTCAATTCAGTACTTTACTAGCCGTTGCTTCTACAACGTGCTTGGTCTCCCTTTCTCTTTTCCCCTGAAGACGGATTATCCGAAAATTTGAGTTTGTAAGTGTGTTTCTTTACTTTGTATGCTACCTATCTTCAATTTTGAACTGTTATTCTGTCCAGTTTGGATTGTCTTTTCGTTTATTAAGTGAATATATATATATATATACCATAGATCTTTCAACCGTAACAGCGGTCTTGATCAGAGTCAAAAACCCAACTAAAACACTAGATGCAGGTGAGGGTTTGAGAGGAGTGGCAGACAAGAAGGGTATTTTAAAAGGGTACAAAGTTCAGCAAAGAACAAACGTCCAGAGAGGGATGTTAAAAATTATAGACAGGGTAGAAAAGTGTGTATTGAATCAGTAGACAAAGTCCCAGAATCTCTATTGTCTAATATTTCAAATCATATCTTTGAAAATCTTGACTATTTTGAATGAAATGGTGATTAATAAACAGGTATGCATAATAGTGACTGTGCGTTATCTTTCAGATAAGGAGACTCTTCAAGCTGACGTAACCACTCTCTCTCCCAGCTACAAGTAAGTAATCTTTTACCTACGCTATCCCTTTCAGTTTCCCCATAAAATCCTTCAGAAATGTGTCTATTAATACAGTTATTCAATAGCATTCCGCAAATGACTCCGTCATTTTAAAAATATTAGAAGTATAGATTCGTGTTACAAATTTGCAATGCATTAAAGAGAAAGTTGATCGCGCTATCGCTACTGGTAAGCGACAAGAGTTTTTCATTCTTCGCTATTGACTTAGTGTCTATGAGTTCTATTTTCTTTAAATGGGTAATTGTAATGTGAGGTAGCACATTAGTTCTTAGCTACTTCTTTTAGCTGTGATACCTAATAATATTATTATGAATATTTAACTAAACATGGTGCAAAGATGACAAAAATATCCATCATTCATGTTAAAGTTATTTACCTACCGTCCTTTTTATTAGGTAAATAAGTGAAGTACATTCTACATTCATTGATAGCAGCAATTCATTTTATAGCTAGTTTTTCTGATTGTGATAGTAAAAATTTTTCTTATGAAGTCAATAGGTGAATGTTCCTGATTAGAACCTAGTATGTCTTGACATGTGGATGCTTGGTCTAGAATTAAAATTTGACAGAATGCATATGTGCCCCTTTTACAGCAAAGGCAACTTTATAAGCACAAACTGTAAATGTCCAACTAAATTTGAGATGTCAGTTGAGGATTACATTAGACGACTAGCAAAGAATAAAGATAAAAAATATTACTAGATACAATATTATCTCATACAGACTTTAAATCTGAGTGGGCATTTCCTAACCCCTGAACCACTAAGAGAACCTTTCCTCTCCTTACCACTGCCATCATCTAACTTGAAATGGCATAGACCACTTCATAATTCTTCACCTATAAGACCATACAGTCACGTAAAGGATTCATTCACATGACATGCAAATATACCATTTGATGACTCTTATAAAGTCAACCCTACGGCTTTGGGTACGTTTCAACCCCTCTTGACAAAACCCACCTTAATCTAACCTCCACATGTTTGAAATATGAAATAGCACACTCTATCAAGACTAAATAATATACCTGATTTTAACCATAAGGAAAGACATAACTAAGTTATACATTTTTTTATGTTAACTTTGAAAAAAAGCTAATTATATTAAATCATAAAATCTATTGAGATTAGATCAACATAACGGATACATTATTTATAAATAAGTGTCATTTGTTAACTGATAAGTGTGGTTTAGAAGTTCCATAAATAATTTATTAAGGCAAATTGCTTGTCAACCAATGTTTTCCTGAATAAATATGTAAATGTTTCCAAGTTGTATAATTTAAATTATGAACTATTTGTTGATTTTTAATAAGAAGTATTTGAGAATAATAGAGCTGTAGACAGGAATTTATTGTTTAATTGATAGGAATACTTGATATATGAAGTGGAAAAAAAGAGTTGAAGCGTGAAATGAGGAGTGACGCAGTGTTTGCACGGCGAATGACAGCAAATTAAAACTGCCACTCTGATTACAATCGGCATTACTTTTCAGTTTTAATAATCAGCCAGTGGCCTTGAATCGCTAATCATCGTGTCTGATTGCCTCTCATGCCAAACAGCTCCAGTTAAACCTTCGTCTGCCTCTTTAAATGTATCCTAAAACATTATTTTAAACCCCGTGCAAATCAAATCAACCCATAATGCTCAAGTTAATATGAAACAAATCTTCTTTTAAACGACTGTGTCAAATGTCATTTAAAATGTATACTATTATTTCTTTTTATTTCATTGCAAAACGACGATATTTTAACACTTGGTTAGTTCTACAATTATCCAACAAATGATTAGGTGGAGTGAAGAGAAAATTGTCTAGATAAGATGTTTACTTATTCTACATGCATTATTAACTCTGTCTGTCTCTGTAACATAAGAAAGATAATATTTATTTTATGGTAAAAATAAGCGATGATAACATTTTGAGAACTGGCTTTAAATCGAAAAACTGTAGGGTTTGGTGAAATAGTGCCTGAAGCATTGTTGTTTAGGAATTAGCCAAGCGATGAACACTGCTATACAGTTAGTCTTCATTTAATAAGACGAAAGTGTTTCTTAAGACGAGGAAGTGCAGGAGTCACGTTCGAGGGCTTTATACACTGATCGGGAGCGGTTACGAGACTCCGTCATCAAACTGCTCCTGAGAAACCCTGCCATAGAAAGCCTTCTACTTGAAACGTCTACTTGATCAAACGCAAACTGCCATTATAATGTCAAAATTCAATTCACTTTTTCAACTTTGGCGTGGTCTTTAATGTCATTCTGATTTCACTGAAACGAAAACGACACGTTTGTTTCATGTGTAGTTGATTTTATAATGAAGTGATTTTATTCAATAATGTAAATCGAAGTATTGATAACCTGTATTAATTTTTTTATGTGATTTGTTATTGCTATGATCGGCATTAATGCTCTTTTTTGTTGTTGATAAAAAATATGAATAATAAATATGAAAAAAACACACAAATAAAAAATGACAGTAATAACTTAATAACTAAAACTAAGTAACAACAAAAACTGATAGAATAAAAATAAAAAATCATACTGCAGAACTCATGGTGGATATTATCTGTCTTAACCTAAATATACTTGTAGCACGTAAACCAATATTTAGACTCAGTCAATCCTCTTGGAGGAATACATGTCTGAAGAATAAAAGATTTATTAAATTAAGATTAAATATCACTATAGACGCCTGCAGCCTCTTCGACTGGTGTAAACACTGGCTACCGGTTACCACAGCAACAGCGAGTTCGACTGTTTCCTGTCATACCTCTTCCTTCCGTTAGTTGATGCAGCTCTCCAGGAAATGTGGTGCTGTCTGTGATGCCCCATATCCAGGGTAAACATGGCGACTGTTCCTTGACAGAAAACAAGTACTAGTTTATCGAGTGTTCCCAATCCACGCCCTGTTTTGATAAAGTTACTTGGAAATATTAGCTCATTCATTCGGAATATGTAACAAAAATGTATTTTATTGAAAACATTAAAAGTGTTAAAGTGACCATTTTTTTTCAACATCAGTTGGAAACGTCGTTTTTCATCATGGAGAAATAAATTTATTTATTCTGAAATTTAATAAGAATTCATTAGTAATTTGACAAATAAACTACAGAAAACAACCTTTATTACAAAAATGTTGGAAGTATTGGGCTAATGCGAATAAGCTGTCTAGAAACAGCTTGATAGTTTGCAAAATGTGAGTCTTTAAAGCCGAAATATCAGACCATCATTCTGACTTAGTTTTGGCAAACAAACTGCGTGCAATTCTTTATAAATGTCCCGCTTTATATTTTATTCAGTCCATTATTCTGACCGCTGCTTTCATTTCTTTACATACTTTTATATACAGTTTATACAGTATACTTTGCATACATACTTTTATAAATTCATTATAAATCGACTTATAAATCGCACTTCTTCCTGATGACAATGGATGTCGAAATATCTTTAGTGATCTTCTTCTGTTTCTTTATACCGAAAGTGTATGAAGTTTATTTTTAACAAGAAAATTTATATATATTATATATATATACTATATATATATATATTATATATATATATATTATATAATATTTGTAATATTTATACATATCTGAATACATACCATTTAAACAAGTTGTCGAAAGGTTAATCAAAAGTTTGACTAGAATGTTTCTCATTTTTTTGTCTATTATTATATATACCCGCAATACTCAAGAATTGAATTGGTAGGATTCAAATCTGCCTAGTGTTGAATTGATTTCATTTCGTCCAGTCAACTTTATAATATCAGATGAGAGTTTTCCTACACAATTCCAATCTTCACTCATATTCGAAGGATCAAAGTAGTAACCCAATATAAGTGTTTGTTAAAACAGTACATTATTGCTATAGGATAATAAAAGATAATTTACAGTTGTGTTATTTCCGTAACTTAATTACTACTAGGCAACACTTTCTGACTGGTTTGAAATCAATCTATTATTTTGTTTACTATTGGCTAAACTATCAACAAAAAAAATCCAATCGGACATTGAGATTTTGTCTGTAAAAAAGATAGAAAATTATACTTCTTCATCAAGAGATTAGGAAACATGAAGTAAAATGATACCTAAGTTACCGCATCATTGGAACAAAAATATAAATAAATATACTGCTTTAAGAACAAACATGTTTTGTATATCACGCTTGCATGGTTGTTACTAAGCGGTGTTTATTTATGCTTCTTGTGTACTTTTTTAAAAAAATATGAATTAATAAACGCTTTTGCATTTGGGTAAAGTAGATTTGTTTAAATTAGGAATGAACATCTGCACGCAATATGAATTAAATAACATACATATATCTATAATTCTCACCTTAATTTACAGTGTTTTTGGAAACCGTAGACAATTTAATACTGATACTGCAAGATACCTTCATTTCTTCCTTATTCATTTTAATTTTTTTTTATCCCTTTTATTGTGCACTCGCATTAACGTCATTTCAACTCATGAGCCACGTAATAAAATCAGCCACAACGCAAGAAACGAAAGTCTGAGGATTGGAGGCGACGCCTCCAAGACCGAGGAAAGTGGCTTCACTATCTAAACTTGACCCGTTTTCTTTGTCCATTACTGTCGATTACATTACAGAAGGTAATGTATAGTAACCATGAAATAATTTTATCTGAAAATGTTGATGGATTTATAAGTTTTCAACTCTCTGAGTCAAATTTGAAGTTTTTTTCAATAATAGTATGTGGTATGTATGTGTTTATGTGAGTATGGGAGGGTATGAATTCATGAGTAGTGAACACGCCTCAGGTCACTCAGTTTGATGGATCCATTTTATACTATGCCCAAAAATAAGCTTCCTAGTGGAGATGAACCTATTAATGCTTCGGCTATTGCCTCATTGGGAGTTCACTCTACTGCCCATTACTTGCTTGTATATGCCTTTTTTTTTTCTCCTAAACTACGAACTCGAGGAAGTTAACATTTTGTAGTTATTATTGAACTAATAATCACAAAAATTGGTATGGTTGAAAAATTTTTTGTTAAACGAAAATAAGAGGTCTCTATTAGACAAAAATGTAAATATTTTGATTATGGTCAAATTTCATATCATATCATGTTTATCTGAACACGATAATAGTCGCAACATAATTGTATATACAACGAAATACATAGTAGCTCTCTGCAGTAGATGAGGTGCATGGTTGTTCGGCGTAATCGTTTCAAAAAGCATTATACTTTATTTTGTAAAATCAAAATTTTTTTGTTGTCATGCTGAACAAATATAACAATGACTTATCCATTTACCTAGAAATACCGAGTTAAAGAAAAAGCCAACCATTTTAGATTATCATAGCCATTGTGAATAAGTAGATATCACTAAGTAGATTGAATAAGTAGTATAAGTAGATATACTTTTGATATCATATAGAGAAATTAATGAAAAATACCACATAACCCAAAGAATTATTAATATCGTAAACAAATATTGAGTGTCGGAACTATTTTTTACTGTCGTATATCTCCATTTAGAGTAAGGTGATTGGTACTGATTTGTTTCAGTTAAGTTTTCAATGTGGAATCTAAATTATTTAATTTAATAATAAGTTACGTGTAAGAAGTCAAGAGCAGGAAGTTTGTTTTTCAATTTTTTCTTATTTCCCGCTTCATAGAAGTAGCCTCTTGTGAACGACACTAACTTCATTGATTTTCATCTATAGATGAGCGTTTGTTTTTGTGTAGGTCCAGAATTTATCAATATATATTGCTGAAAATTTAGTTGTGATTTTTATGTTTGAGCCAAATTCAGGAAGGGACTCATATCCCTGTAAGTTTATCAACCCAAACCAGCAGTTGGTAATAGTTGATCAATTACATTCCTTGTAAAATTAGTTAATATATTTTAATTATTTGCCATCTACAAATATACTTTGCAACTATTCTAATTTATTTTTCATATTTCTTTGGAATGATAATCTACCTGTTGTTTTGTTTTATGAAACAGATGAAGTTATTTATTCAGTTTGTGTTGCAATCCAGTTTTACATGATTGAGTTGTTAATTAAGTGTTTCGTTTATTTTAGCCTAGAACTGATGAACGCTTTGATAAGATGTTCAATCAGGTATGAAAACAGATCATGCAAGCTGACATTCAGTTGGCCAAGGTTGAACAATCCCCTTTGAATTCAGTCTGTGTCATGATAATTGTGATAAATCACACGTACGACTTCTTTTAGATAAATAAACATGGGATAAGAATAAACATGTTTTCTTACTTACTATATTGTATCAGTGATTCGAGCTCAGAGCAATAAAGGGTTTTGTATCGCCTGTATTCAAAATTGTTGAATACATTTCCCATAGAAATGTAGACAAGTGGAAAGAAAAGTAGTCCATTGACACCTAGTCAACAAATTGCTGACAAACTTGCGCTTATCAGACAAATAAAGAAGTCATAATACTTTATTAGGATTTTTTTTCACTTTTCATTGATATTTACAAATTTAATTTTTTCTTCATGAAGCTGACATGTCTTCTAGATAATTATTCAAACAATAGTATTAATCTCAAATAATTATTGGAGAAGTGAAGTTGTAAATAAAATAGCCTAGTAGATCCTGAAAAACCATTTATGTCTACGATTCGTAAACTTCAATGTTTTATTGCAGTTGTTTAGTTTTAGTGTAATAAATTGTGTATGAGTTAACAGTCATCCTGGAGTCCAATCGCAAGCCTTCATCAAAGGAAAGTGATCTGCATGAAAGATTGAGAGCATGGTAGAGGTTTTATCCTGAAAGTATGAGAAAAAATGTATACATTTTAGTCGAAATATATGTGTTTGCGAATTTGATATAATACACATTCATGTTTGGTATTTTATTAGATAGTAGAAGGAATAAATGCGATATAATAACAGCCTATAAGTAATCACACACGTATGTATGATAAGTCTAATGAATACTCATATATATGATATGTGTCCTACGTATGGTATACATATGTATTATATGTAATAATTAAATGAAACGGTCCAACGGACTTTTAAATCAAAACCAATTAAAAAAGATAGCACACAGATAGACCCAGGAATAACTTGCTTCTTCAAAGTGAGTTATTCCTGTGTCTATCTGTGTGCTATGTATTATATGTGTAATACATTCGCATATGTATTATATGTGCAATGCATACATTCAAATGATCAAACTTCAATAAGAATCCAGAAAAAAAACTTAAGATCTTTCAACTGTAACAAGCTATCATCGTCAGAGTCAAAAACACTTCAGTTGTGTTTTTGACTCTGACGAGGACCGCTTGTTACGGTTGAAAGATCTTAGTCTTGTTTTCCCATTTCCTTATTGTGGTTTGATCATTTATATATATATATGGAAAACAAAAACAAAATTAAAGTTTTTCAGGACTCGGTCAGTTCTTCAGGTTCAAATTAAACCAAATTATATATGTATACAAAAATTTTGTTTCTATTTTACGGTCAATACTTTAGTCAATATTTATATATAAATATATATATGTTATGTGTAAAAGATGATTGTTGAGGTTTAAGTGAACGCATACTAACTGAATAAAGCTATCATAAAGCTTATTGCTCAAATCCAGTCGAAACTTACCTCAGATACAATTAGCGAGAAGTGGTATTTTTTTTATTTCAGCTCAAACGACAAGGCCTGGTGCATTTAGCCAAGTGCAAGTCGTTAGGCAGCCAATGTCTCGCCTTGGTCTCACACCGGCCGTAATTCTCAGACTCCCTGCCAGTGCTCCTAATAACTTTCTCGTGTTTTCCCTCGGTCCTGTCTGCAACGTGATTTTAACTAAAATGGACCCCACCACGACTCTTATCTCCCCGATATTTTTCACTTGAGATGCCATGACTTAACAATTACCTCAAAGCCGTCTTCCCGATGACCCGTAATCTTTCTAAATGATTACGTGCTTAATCCATCAATGTTTATCACCTATAGTTCAGTATAATACACCGTATAAGTTTATTTAATACTTTCTTGTATTTAATTTGTATAGCACTATAATGAAAAATAAAAATGATGCATTACAAATTTCTAAAACTATAATACAGTGTGGCATTATTACTGACCCGTGAAGACCCCGTGATCTTGGCTAAACTATGATATTTCATGTCTAGGTTAGAATCTTTAAGGTAGATTACACATTTACCATTCTTGAAAACCAAGTTTATCTTTGAAAAGCAGGGAAATTAGTATATATTATAATTCGAAATTAGAGAGAGAACATTAAAGCTTTCTGTAATATCGTATGAAACAAAATAATTGATTACAAAACAACTTATGCAATCAAAATTGTTTACGTTACCACAAATATAGGAAGTATTTTCTTCCTTTATTTTAGCTAGATTTGTGTCGAAAATTATAAATTACATTAATTTAACTAGGCTATTAACAGAAATTATTATTTGAAATCTAACTATTAAAAGTTTCCAAGTCGTCCATGTTCTCTGGTCCTTTGTGACTTCTTTTTGTGTTTTTTCTGGGCTTGAATACTGCAAAATTGGTACGGTTACATTCGATGCGAGCTTCACGATTCTGCTCTGGTGTTTCGGACGCCAGTGTATTCCTCCGGAATTTACATGTTCATAGTTTTTTTTTTGTGGTTCATGTATGTAATACCAATTTTTACTTTAATATTTGCAGAAAAGACTTTCAGACAGTGTTTGCATGTGCATGTGTGTGAGTGAGTGAGTGAGAGAGAGATATTCTAAAAAACCAATGATGCAATAGTAACCAAATTTAATACTTAAGTATCTGCTTGATATTAAACAAACAGCAGCCTTGGCACCAATATACTCTTTCATAGTGTAGTTTATCCAAAATAAATTAATTCTTTAGATGGCATTGCAAATTTGGATATAATACGTTCAGAAATTGTTCTTCTGGGTTCAAGTTTAAAAAACTGTTCTGAAATGTTAGTGGATGGCTTTATAAAGAACTCTTTGTTTTCATTGATACTGATATCAAAATACTTTAAAATATGGAAATAAATGTTAAGATGATTTCAATTGATTTAAGTAAGAGATAGGAATGAGAGTGACAACAAAGTATCCTGTAATGTGTCCCAAAAGTATCATAATACCAGTGCGACCGGTGAGAAATGTAATAGCTCGAGTGTTTTATGGCTTGAACAGGCCGAATTATCTGTGTCAGAGCTACGAATAGACAAAGCAGGTGGCGGCGAGAAGTATGTTCTTTGGTCAACTATACATCTAAACCAGTCCAAGTTGTGTATCAAATATTAATCGGAAACAAAGATAACTGTTACGTGTTTCGTTATATAGAAGGAATTTGAAAAATGCGTTTTGCGGTATGTTGAAAGACTTTAGTCCACATGTCTAACCATAAAACATATTACTTGCCTTCAGCCTCTTATTATAGGAAGATGTTCAACTTACGCAGAGCGAGTCCTTTACTAGACCCCATTCATTTTCTAATGTAAAATATTTAAAACTATTCATCAGTCCTTTAGCAATTATAGAACCATAAGATATACTAAATAATTAAAATTCACTAAATTGTAAAGTTTCAACTTCATTCAGAACGTAATAAGCATTCTAATAATCCAGTTCTTACGTTGCACGAATTGAATGCACCCGGTTGGATTTCATAACTTTGATTTCTTGGCTGCTTTCACTGTTAACTTGAGTAGCGTTTACTCCTGCCCTGCAAACACCATAAACTGGACGTGAACCCTCCATCTCTTCCCCATGCCCCATTTACTCTCGTGAATTCCCTGGTCGGAAAAGTATTGCAGTGTAATTATTACATGATAACCAGCCACGAAGTAAAACTTTATTTCAGAACTACTCACGTCAGGTAAATCGAAGTATTTTCCTTGCCTGGATATGTATGTATTATACAGTATAACACTTTTATAGAGCACTTTATCCGAAATAAATTAATTCTTTAGATGGCATTAAAAATTCGGATGGCTGTTCATGAATTGCCCATATAGGTAAAGAGTTTAAACAACTGTACTAGATGGCTTTATGAAGGAATCTTTGTTTTCGTTGATTCTGATATCAATATACTCTAAATTTTAGAAAATAAATATTAAGATGATTCCAATTTTAATATTTACATTTAGTTACAAAGTAAATAGCTGTTCTTGTGTTTCTTAAGCTGCATAAGTGAGGGTGTTTTTGGTTGTACTTCACCGTATCCTTGTCTTCTGTTTGTTGTATATGTATCATGTGCTCAAATTTCAACTGAAATTTGGCCTGATGAAGACCGCTTATTCCACTTGAAAGACCTTCTAATTGTTCTCATTTCTTATTGTGTTTTGGTGTTAGTTTTTATTCCACGTGTTTATTGTGAAATCTTGTTACGGTTAAAAGATCTTAGTCTTGTTTCCCATTTCATATTGTGGTTTGATCATTGATTGTTATTTCACGTGTTTATGTGAAATCTTTTATATATATATATATATATACAAAACTATAGTTTTGTTTCTATTCCACGGTTGATACTTTTATCAATATTTATATATATAATAAAATTCTATCAGGATTCAGTCAGTTCTTCAGGTTCAAATTAAACTCTCATCGCCGAAGTTTCCTTTTTTTTATTCAAATCCTTTTTCATAGGCAAAATTTGCTTAAAGCTATACTTCTGCCAATGAAATTTTTTTAAAAAAATAGAGACGTTGGCATGAGAGTTGCAGAACTTGAAGAACTGAACTGACCGAGTGTAATAGAATTTTATTTTGTTTCTACTTCTCAGTCCATACTTTTATCAATATATATAATATCTGCATGTATACGAAGAAATGTTCAATAATTTGATACATAAATAAGAAGAGAATGGACAAATTGGTCAGTTTCTCCAATTGCTGGTTAAACTTTAAATGACAACATTTCGATCTTTATTCAATATGTTTTTGACGAGCAAAAGTAGGTAAATATTAAAAAAAAAAAACCATTGAAAGTACCATAACTGAAATAAATTGAACATTGAATTATCCTCAAATAGTCAGATTATAATAAACAAACTTTTTGGATGAAGCAAAACAATCAAGAACGAGAATCATATAATAAAATGGGATTATAGTAAGAAACTGATTTTTCTATATTCAGATCTTGTAAGGAACATAGTTGTTGAAAGTGCGATGATTAAAAATAATTTTGACACTCTCATCAACAGCAGCCCAGCCCTCTTTAAGTTGATAAAATTTCAATAGATAGTGTAGTTAAATAAATTGGATCTCTTGGTAATATGTAACTAAATAATATGAACTCTAATCAAAAGGTCATTCTTACTCTGTAACTCAAGTGTTTCTTTCATTTGCATTTTTGAATAAGTTAATCTTTTTTGTTCCCTGTATTTTCTTATGCTACTATTTTTTAACCTATTTTCATTACCTTCCTTTGTGATTTTTTTTATACTTGTATAACCTCCATTGTATTTATTTTTTTTCACTCTCTGATGGCTAATTTGAAAGGCTTCAGAGCATAGTTTTCTTGATTTTGATTTTTCCCTAGTGGCTTGTCTTTCATTAGTTTCCATCACGTGTTTCATTGTGATTATATATATACGTTTAAGTTAATGTATAGGTATACATTAAATGAAAAAAAACACATAGAGTTTCTAATTTTTGGTTTAAACGTAATCAGAAGAAAAGAGATAGGGACACCAAAAGCACGAAGAGACGGACCATCGCTTCGCAAGTGCGCTTGGTGTTCTCTTCTCTGCTGATGAGGTTAAACCAGAAATTAGAGACAGCAAGTGTGTTTCTCTATTTACTGTGTACCTATACTTTGCTCTGAAACGTTTATTGTCCTTTGTGGTTCGTTTTCTTGATGATAATTTATATATATATAAAAAATTTCACATAATCAATGATTGTTTTTGACAACAACAAAAAGTTGGGTTTTTGACTCTGACGAATATATATATATATATATATATAAACTAGATTTAAAAAGAACACATAGAAAGGAAATCACTGAACTCACTACTACATTTCGATGTCCTCGTCTTCAGGAAAAAAAGTGAATCGCTCCAAAGGTTGATAACGACTGACTTGGCGTTCGAACTGAAGCACTCAAACAGTGTAGCCAACTTTCGGAGGAAAGGTAGACAGGAAAGATAAAGAGATAAAGCCAAATAAAAATTAAAAAAAGAACATATTTAACTAAAATAAAATTAAAAGCTGATAACAACTTAAAAAAAAAAAAAACAACGATTGAGGTTAAGCCCAGGAGCCGATCTACCGCCCAGAAGACGAATAAGTCTTCTTATTCTCAGAAGCTCTCAGAGTAACTTTCGAATTAGTCTGATCAATCTGCCTCAGGACCTGTACACGGATATATGATATATATATAGAAAAAGAAACTTAGAGAAATTAGAAGCACACACTTACAGTCTCTAATTTTTGGTTTGAACCGTCTTAAGGAGAGATAAGAAAGGGAAACAAGGCCTTCAAACCGAAAATTAGAGACTGTAAGTGTGTGCTTTTAATTTCTCTATGTTTTTTTTTACATTGAACTGTGTTTGACCGTTTCGGATCGTATTTCCAACGAAAAAGTGTATATATATATATATATATATATATTAAAGTATAAGGTCTTTCGAGGTTACTTATTGTTAAAGAACTGAACTTTTTTCCTTAGAGTCTAAAAATACCTTAGAATTGTTTAATTTTCGTATTGAATTATGGTTATTTATTTAATTGAAAAGTCACATGTACTCTTCAATTAAATATGCTTATTATCTTTCTCCTATATTTTTGAATTCATCATGCAAGTTTGATAAGGACCAGTTACTTGCGGAAAGACATCCCAATTCTCTATGCTATTTAGAGGCTTTTGAGGAGATCATAACAGGCGTCTAGTCTCTTGATAAGCGTAGGAGCGAGGCTGTCTGGCTTAGCTGCTTTTTGATTGACTACATGATAGCAGTCTGCTCCATGTAGCTTTAAATCATTGATGTATTCATAAACAGACTGCTGAGGTGGCTTGCATCGAGCTCCAGAGGAGGAAGCTTGTTTAAAACAATGCACTCAGCATGTGCGGCCACACTCAGGGTCAGATGCTATCTCCCAGGCGCCTCCTTCATTACCATTCACAAATGTCGACTGACCCAATGCTAAAAGTATGTTTCTTTAAATATCCCCGCATTTAAAAAAGCTTTTTTCTTCTTTTTCCTGTCCCTCCATTTGTTTAAGATTCATAACGTTTATTAATTATTCATATCACCTTAAACAATTACACCTTTCAATTATGTGAAATATTGTTATAAAAAAATGTGTTATAGAAGTGAAGTCATATATTTATGACATCAATTCATGGAATAAGAAGCACTTGGTAAATAATCAGCCCTTGATTATTGAATTTAAACAAGTTTTGATAATTGAATGAATTTGTAATAAATTGTTATTACAAATCAATTAGTAATTTATCAATCAATTACAATCAATTGATTGTCAGGTATCAATCAATTAGTCAATAAAACACTATGGATAAACACGATTTAGTGTTGTGCTAAATAAAATACTCTTCTTTTGTAATGGATTATCTGTATCTGGTTATTATGTGAGGGGTTGTTAACGGGGGCTAAATATCCCCAAAGACTAGTGTGGACAACGAGGAAAAACAAGAGCAGGAATCGTGATGTGCTCGCGAAAGTAGAAACCTATTCCGGGATTTCTACTACTCCTAACAAGGCAGATGCGAGTACCTTTCTAACAACACACTCAACTGTGTTAATTGAATTGCTTCAAATAATACGAAAATTACTTGAAAAGAGAATGTTTATCTAAAACAAGTGCCTCTTACTACTGAATGCTTCATGCTATTACAAATTGACATTTGAATAAATCATAATTATTTAAGAATAAAAGCACAGCTCTAAATGTGTAAATATACATTTGCAGATAAAAATGTGTACTTTCTATGTATTTGTTTCCTTTTCATATATATCTATCAGTCATCTGTTGCAAAGTGAACGGTACTTAAGGAGAATTAGAATGAACTATTACTAGTATTAATTAATAAAGTCATCAACAATATACATCTCACTTCAATTACGTAAATGTATAAATATTTAATATTAATTACCAATATTTTGCTGTTTTTAGTAATATCCATATCAACTTAAATATACTCATTTCAAACAATTCTTTTAAACTTTTGACCATGAAGAATAAATTCTAACTGGATCGCACCTTATACCTAAAACTGTTTACTAAAAAGCCAGATGCACATATGAAACATTTTTATCAATATAGTGTGTCCAATTTTTACAAAAAAACTATTTTTTTTTTCTGACAGAGTACTTTCAAAGAAATGCCAATATTATTGGTGAGCTTGCTGGTCTATTTAAGGCTGACAGGAATTTAAAGACATGTGTAACTTGTTGATTACCACATGTACTTGTTCAGATATCTCTCTTAACGAAAATAATCTTAACGAAAACTGTTTGTTCAAACGCGACAATTGTTGTTGAAATTCTCTAATTGTATTCTTTTAAAAAATTTCTAATGTCATACTTAAGTTTTTCTGTTTCAAAATTGTATACTTCTGCCTATGAAAAAGGTTTTAAATAAAAACCGAATTTGTCATTGAAAGTTTAATTTAAACCTGAAGAGCTGAGTCCTTAGTTATTAGAGTCCTAATAAATTTTATTTAGTTTATATATATAAATGTATATGCACTATAGTAGTATATGCACAATGTACATACTATACGATAACATGATTTCACAAAAACTCGTGAAATAAGAGTCAATGATGAAACCACAAAATGAAATTGGGAAAAAAAAAGACCAAGATCTTTCAACCCCAATAAGCGGTCTTCGTCAGCGTGAAAAGCCCAAATGAATTGAGTTTGACTTGACAGAGTGAGTTGGGTTTTTGACTCTGATGAAGACCGCTTGTTGTAGTTGAAAGACCTTAGTCTGTTTTTCCCATTTTATTTTGTAATTTGATCATTGATATACTATACTATATATTATGCTGCTGCACTAGTACAATATATTAGTATATTATACATATATGTATAATACACTTTTGTTGAAAAATGCAAGCAGTAACTTTGTATGAAGGATGAATATTTGAACTTAATTAACCCATTAGGTATGAAGTATATGAGTTTATACATCTTGTATAACAAATTAAAATTATGATTTGTTTGCACATTTTCGCATGAGAGATTTTTTTAAATGTAGATAGGAGTGTAATTAGAAGAATGATCCTCTCGACGTTGGTAGGCTAAATAAAATGTTGAGGGTTTGAGCAGAGTCCTGCGCCCCGCTACTCCCCTGGGTTTTTCTTTTCTGACCCTCTGTAGAATCACCCCTTCAAAATACCACTTCTTTCCCATTGCCACTGAGCAACACAAATCAACTTTATTCCTTGATTTATTTTTTTTTTTATCTTAAATCTCTATTAAACATTAATCCTGATTCCATTTTAGATAAAAAAAAAAGTTTTTAATATTTAGAAAACAATTTAGCTTACATGAATTGTTTGTTGTTGATTATAGAAATTTAGCTAATTTCAAATACAACTTCAATTATTTTATATACAATATTTAATTTAAACTTTAAAAAAATATTATTTACTTATAATTCAATCAATGTTTTTCCTGTTTTGATAATTGGGATGGTTTTAATCAAAAATAATATGGATCTTAGATGTAAATTTTTATCAGGTAGCATATTATCAGAGTGCAATGTGTCATGTAATAAGTAATGACGTGATCAAGGTAATATTAAAGTGTCAAGAATTATTAAAATTGTACTGTTGGAGAGGCAGGCAATTATCGTGTGAATAGATATATTGATATAAACAGTACATTAAAACTCCAACATGTAACTGCTATGAATGGTGTCACTGTATTAAACATGACAGTTATAAAGTGCAGAATTGAGTTCTGGACAATTTGAATGCAAGCTTTGTTCTTTGTGGGACACTTTGAACAAAGCCGAGCATGCACAGGTCATAGTTGAAGGACTGTCCACGGTATAGACAGGGATCTTCACTCATGATGTTAGTGCGAAATATCCATCGTCTTCTTCTTCATCCATCATTACAGTAATTATAGTTTAAAATTAAATATCTATGTTATCGTCCTCTCTATAATCTTATAGACTTGTGGTCAAGCCAAACATGTGCTTTCTCTGTGAGAAAGGAAGAGGAAACTTCTTAAGAAGAGAAGTTTAAAAATTGGAACCTTAAATCAAGTCCCGAAGGAGTGGCTGTAATATTCACTTCTTAGTGTCACTTAGTTGTACGGTAAATTATCTGATATAACTAGTGTACCTGTGGATTAGGATTCCGGGGTCACTGTGAACAGTGACCTTATGAGTAAAGTGTTTCAAAATATCCATTTCATCAGGCCTCAAAGTAACTCTTATGTCTGATTTCAAAATTTGCTTTGAGGAGGGGAACAGCGGCGCCGCAACACTCTTTGCCCTCCGGGGCAGTCGTATCATTTACCCCTACTCAATCTGGCTCTCTGCTTGTTAAATTTATATTTAACAAGTTTCGATATGCCAGATATGGTTTCAGCGGCCCTGAAGTTGAATTCGCTTCTTCAAAAAATTGCTTGCTAATTTGTAAAAATAATATTTTTGTTGTACAAGTGAGTCAAAAATAAGCATTTTTGAAATTTTGATATTGACTTGTGGACATTGAAATGGATATAAAAATGATAGATCTTAAGCAAATATTTTTCCTCAATGAACAATAGGTAATGCGAAAATGCAATTTTTTTAACTACTCTACGGAAGTTCTGAGTTTGAATAACGATGTCTGAAATATCTCAAAGCCTATAAGAATCCAAATTTAACAGATACATGTACAGATACTCACCTCGTGTGGCCAAAATCGTAAAATTATCGTTACTTATACACACGAGCCCTAAATAATGTTTTGGTATATTTCACATTTTGTGTTAGTTTTTTTTTTATTTATTTTACTCATCAGCCTCCTCCCTCCTCCATTAAAAAGCCGCCCCTTGGAGTATGACACTCGGTTAACTAGAGGGGACATCTCCCTCCCGATAGCATTGTGATCGATAATTTAAAGCAATATATTCTTGTAGAAATATTACCTTCCTAAAGATACTGCAGTGGATGGACCTGGATTATTCAAATTTATGGTTATGAAAAATTATAGAAATTGGAGAAGCTAAATATTTATTACCCTTTTAAAAACAGAATATGAGTCGTGAAAACCGATGAAGTTCATAGCGTAATAAATGTATATACATCAAAACCTTATATGTTATTTCTTCGTTCTTTGGCATTATAGACCATAAATATTACCTTACAAATAAAGTTTAATTTATGAGGTCATAGTCATGTCATTTATACTGAAACTTTAGATTATAATGCGTTTCTATTTGAGGTAAATCTAGCTAGAACGACGTTCGCATTCAAGTGGACAGAACTGCAGTTGATCTCAATTAAGAGTGAGTAGTGGCGATATGAACTGACCTTGAGGGTATAGTTACAGCCCTGGGCTTGATGAAGGCGGTTGGGGCACAACTGATTTCCCACGGCTCCCATTACCCAGGACGACATCTCTCCAACATCTGCTTCTCATTACTGCAACCTCCTCCTTTGTCATTCAACTCTATCTTCTCATAGTTAATAATTAAACATTGTTATCAAATTACTGTGGCGAAAGAAATTTCCGACTTAAGGTTAATAAACAGAACAATTAAGATTTACAATTTTTTTTATCAATCTAATGCAAAAAGGTATAATCCATGAAATATAAGTATACTATTTTTTAATATTTTTATATCACAGTATTCAGCATATGTTTGAAACTATAGCATGATCAAAAAAAGTAGGTTCTTCAGTCAAGTATTGACTTATATTTATCTCTTTATATTAATATAGGTAAACTTTAACTTCAAGGTTTCATGATTTGACAAATATACACCCTTAAGACCTATGAGTCCATTTTCGAAGTTTTTCTAAGACGTAATAGGCGTGTATCATAAGATATGAAAACACTACACAAGTCATGATAGTTCAATTTGATATTATATCCAAAAACATTCCTTATGATGTAGATAAGCAGTCTATTTTATTAGGCAATATTGTATAACGAATAAGCTGCTTTATTACGTGTTAAGTGATTTTAAACACCCTGTTTACTTTCATCAGCTCGATATCAGTTGTTCCCAACATTTTTACACTGGTGACCCCCTTTTCAACTTCACCAGAAAATCACATGCCGACCCCGGGTTTGGAAACCATGATCAATGTGAAACGTAGAATAAAGAAACTATCATATTCGGGTAAGTAACATAGTACATTGAAATGTTTTTTGCACATTGATCTGTCAGTACACTGTATGTTCGTGTGTGCATGCGTGTGCGTATATGTGAATTTGAGCGCGCGCTTGTTTGTGTGTTTGTATGTTTGCAATAACCTTAAAATCTAAGAGAACCGAAATTACCAAATTTCATGTTTAAGTTCTTCTTAGGCATGAGATAAAACTTCGGTTCTGTTGCACTTTATGACAGCTTACTTTATTTGAGAAAAATTTCGATTAGTTAAAAATCTGCATTTCATCCACCTCAGGATGACCAATTTCAAAATATACATCGTACAGAGTCTTGGCTGTAACTTTTGATGTTCTCATTATGGCATATATTATATTATATATATATATATATATATATATATTATGTCATACAATATATATTACCACTTTGTGCTGGTCAGTGTATGCATTACCGTCTCCACTCCTGGTTTTTTTCTTTTTTTTATTTTTCTCCTCTCCTGAAAACAGCAAGAAAGCCGGCATGCCTACAGAAAGGTTTTAATTTAATAATGATCCAAATTTACAATTAAACTAAAAGAAATATATAGTTTTTACCGGTTGAAGTATAAGGCTCACCATATGAAATGAAATGGCAGTGTGATGGTCGTGGTAGGATGGATGGGTGTGTAATAAACTACGGCCTACTCGGGCTGTTCGGCTGTCTCAGTAATCCAGCACTATTCTAGTTACTTAAACATCTTAAAGTAATTAACTGTAGGTTAATAAACTAAGTCAATAATAATAATAAATTATTATTAAGATTAATTAATTTTATCAAATTATTATTATTACTTCATAATAACAGAGTAATTAATATCATAATAGAGCCTAGTTATAAAACATTGCCAATGACTTTAAGATAGCTAAATAATTAGAGTAATGCTAGCTTGCTGGGTGCAACAGGCCGAGCAGGTAAAAGTGCATTCCACCCCCAATCCCTTCTACCTGAACTTTTACAAAGTTAGAAATAAGCAAGCATTTAACATTTAACGATATATATATATATGTATATAAGTCTTAGCCTTTAGTATAAGATACTAAGAATAAATGTCTGTAAAACTAAGTCTTAGTAGTAGTCTGTTTTTCCTCATTTCCTATTGTGGTTTGAACATTGATTGTTGTCCCACGTGTTTATTGTGAAATCTTGTTTCACAATATATATACAGTGGTACCTCGGTTTTCGACCTCCTCACTATTCGAACAATTCGGTTTTCGAACAAAAAATTTGAGCTAAAAATGCTTTCGAATTCGAACAGATTTCGGTGTTCGAACATTCGTGCTAGGAACCGAAAATAGCCGAGTGGAGCCGAAACGTACGCAGCGTCACCCTGTATGCCATCACACCGCTGTTTAAAAGGTATGTAAATAATACAAAATGGTTTATATTACTTCTTTTTTATGTTTATTCTATATTATGTACACATTTAGTTCTTTAATGTTGTTTAGATACACGTTTTCTTAATTTTTTAGGTATTTTTCTTTGGGTAAAACGGATTAACATACTTACAATTGTTTCTTATGGGAAAAAGAGTTTCAGTTCTCGAACAAATCGGTTTTCGACCAACAAACTCGAACGAATTATGGTCGACAACCGAGGTACCACTGTATATATATATAGAGAGAGAGAGAAAGAAGAAGAGCTGTTTAATTGATTGTCACTACTCTGATCTGACAAACTCTGACTTTCCCCCATTCAATAATAATTTCATCTGATGACGAAGCATGTTGAATGCAGGTGTGAGTTCTGTCAGTTTTCTTTATGAATTTTCTCTGTAATTTACGTGCTATCATCGTCTGTTGTTTTAGTGCAGTGTGTAGTCTATACCATCCTATATTATAACCCATAGTATCTTCATAAAAACGATCTAAAAAGGTCTTCAACAATTTTTAAAAAATGGGTAAATAATGGGTGCGTTTGGTTTCCCACTATATTGTGGTGTCATCTTAGGACGATGAAACCGGAAATTAGAAACTATAATTGTGTGTATGTTTATAGTTTACCTTATCGCAGACATATGTATGTATATATTGGCAATAGCTACTTCATTTAGTCTTCAGCAGACAGCTGTTGAATTTGATTTTCGTTGATTCTTTAATTTTCAGTTTCTTAGTACTATGATAATGTATTTATATTTAAAAGCTTAGTTTATAGTTAGTTACAATATTCTTTGTTTTCTATGTTCTTGGTTAATCACATATATTTATGCATTGAATGGTCCCATTTGTTTATATTACTTTAAAGTAGAGGGTTTAGCATTACATGTTTGTAAGTTGTATTACTAGCTAATTGCTGGGCTTTGAGAGCTAGGGGACTTTCGCCGCGGGGGATTCCACAAGAGATATTGAATGTATGCTCGTACCGAAACGAGCCATTGTAAAGACGTGCGCATCTTCACGGTCAGGACGATTCAACCTTTGAAATTGTCCCTGGTCTTCATGTTTTTCCGCATGGTGGGGTAATTTCAAAGAAGAAATCCTCTCCTTCTCCGCTGCTTGGTTTCAGGTCAGCGGCGTGACTCTTGTCTCAAGTGAGAAAAACCCCTCCTGGACGAGAGATGTAAGAAAGGCTAACAGGTCCACTCCTTTCTCTCGACGCATTTCTCCCGGGACACCGCATTATTTACTTATTTAAAATAATAACTCTCTTCATCGCCAGGTCCGCCGCCGACAACCACCATCATTTTCGTAATCACCCCTCAATCAGCACATCTGCTTTCCCTTCTAACCACACGTCACACGTCCCTACCTGCGCCTCCCTGTCCTCTCGCCTCTTCTAATACCCCATTGCACATCGCTTCTGCTTTTGTAATTAACAATTTAGAAATCAGACTCTTCTTGGTCATATCCATAGGAAATTAATACGATTGAGAATGAAAATACGAGATGTATCTCTAGGAAGAATAACAACTTGGTATATGTAATTGTCAAACATCGCAATGGCATGTATATCAGTGGACCACCAAGTACCGTAAGATAAACATCAATTGATTAAACATGATAATTTGCCGTCTGCTAATAAACTATGCTTTTGAAAAAAAAATTAAGAAAGATAACAAGTAAAAAGCATACAAAATAAAGCAACTCTACCATGTGACCATCTTTAGACCACAACATTGTAGAATTTATATATAATTATATTAGCTTATTACTATAAAGGTTGTTAATATTATTCAAAAATATATTGTATTACTCTTTTGTTGATTATCATTGTTGATAATTTGACTTCTTACTGACTGTCCATCCTACAGAACAAACCTAATATTATTCTATAATAAAATATAATATAAGAGTATTTGTTAGCTTCTCTTGAGTCAATTAATGTCTTCCTATTTCATTCCTATTTTATTAACTTAATTTTTAATTCATTAATTATTGTTTACTTTTAATTAGGTATAATTTATTTTGTTGTTGTCTAGGCCTGTTTTCGGAGTCTGTCTTTGTGTTTCCCTAAATTTCGCTCTTCTCAGTAAGTCGTCTGTATATTAGTTGGAATATTGTGAACTGTTTTATGGTAAATATTTCCGTGGTTAGTCTTGGGTGCTTTAGTCTTCTATGCAGTGAGCCCATCAAGGTGTTCATGGGTCACGTAATATATCATTAAGTGGTTTGCGATTCGTAATTATTTTAATGTTTGAAACCACAAACATGTTCTATCCACCTTAGTCATCAAGTCCGTTCTGCATACCCCACACAATATGGTGTATAATCTTATTTTATTTTATAAAATCTTTAATGGACAATAAATAGAACAATTATTTTTTTTATTTTCTATTATATAAATGAGTCTTACATTTTCTCTTTTAAAGCTGTTAGTCGTAACGCCGTAACGTCATGTTTTTGTTTCTTTTTTTTTTAAGTTTGTTAAATATCTGAGGGGATTCTTATATATGTCAACATAATTGTTTTCTGGGTATAGTTCTTTTGTTGTTATGTTTGTTATTGGATTGTAACCAGATTGGAAAATGTAGAAAGTGACGCGATGAGTTATAGCATTCGACCTACCCAGGCTGTTGTCACCTAGGCTAGCATTTACCTACGTTGACCTATGAATTGAACTCGCTCATGCACTTTCAAATTTTTCTATGTATATCCCAGAATTGGCTAAGAAAAACAATGAAAGAATTTGCCAATGCATCAACTGTAATACTCTGAATAAAATTAATTACGAATTTATAATATCCTGTTATTTTTTTCAGCTTTTACTTTATTGAATTAGCTTTAATTTTACTTGTTATGTACCATATTATAAATTAAAAAAAGGACAATTCTCTTTAATATATCCATTGATAAAAATTTTTTAATTTATAAAATTGTATTGCAAAAATAATCGTAAATTTATATATACTAATTTAAAAATAGAATTGTAATCAATATTTTGACATTATGTAGAATATACTTTTTAAAACAATGTTAGATAGCGTTATTTTTCAAATACAATGATGTATCTCTTCTTTAATACAAATTATATTACAAATGAATGCCACATATGAGTATACTGGGGATGTGATGTGACAAATCGTGGAAGGGTTGCAGGGCCAAGGGGCCAAGTCAGTACAATCGACTAGTCCTCTTCCGCAAGGATGCCTTTGTAAGATTATCTGTTACTCGCATATGGTACGGTGATCGGCTTATCAGTCTTATCTAGTTTGAAAGTTCTATTTCAAATAAACAGCAGATGTTTATTTGTAAGCAATCGCTCTGATTGATATCAGGTGGCAGACCTCTGCTATCCACTAATTGGTTCGTAAAGCCAGCTGCATGTGCTGATACCAGCACGTTGACACACTGCTACAGTAGTCTTTCCTTGATCACCTTTCACAGCCCTCGCTCCTTCTTCCTCCTCAACGACACACGTGTCTGTCAGCTCTAAGCTTCTCAGCGTCTCTCTTCTTACAGGTGGTAATTGCTAACTTATTTTCGATTTTTTATATTTTTTTTTGTTCAACGTGGTTATAAATTTAGTTTTTGAATTGCAAAATTGCATAATTTTTATTTGTAAATTCCTGCTTTCAGGGCGCTATATTTTTTATTTAACTTAATATGTTTGCTTTTGGTATTTAGCTTGTAAGATGTGTTTTGATTATACAGTCGGAATGTGTTATGTAAAGTCTTATATTTAGAATACTGTTGTTATATCCCTTATTTGATATAAGTTATCTTGTTTATAAAATACGAAGTTTGTCTATATATCCGCTATAGAAGCAAAACTGGAGACATTTAGTTACAAAGTAACATCTGGATCTTACATAACTTTTTTCAGGGAACTAACTACGTTTTTTCTTTTCATCAGGGTCTTTTTTTGGGATCTACCGCCCATAACCAAAACGCTGGGGCATAATCTACCACCCGGGCAACGCCGGGTAGATCAGCTAATATTACATACTTAAGAAAAGAAACTCCACATAGGAGTATACTGAGTTACCACCGTTTACCATTTAAAAAACTTAAAAGTGTTTACAAATACGAAGAAAACCAACTCCTACCAAATCGTCAGTTTTAGAACTACCATAGTTTCAAAATAATTCGCTTGTCTCCCCAAAGGAAGTTCCATTAATCCGAGACCAGACCTCACCTAAGGGACTACTTTTCAAGTCTACCTACCGACTGGTGGACTTTACCCAATGGTAAACCTCCTGGAAGACCCAGCCTTCTCACACAGGGAATCTTTAGAGTCTACCCCTCCAGGGTGTGGAACCACAGCCACCACGAATCCATACCAACAGTGGGGCATAAGGACACTCGAAGGAAGCAAGCATGGGCTTCGCTGCCCGCGTGGACCGACAATATTTTAACAGTTCTCGGGTAGATCTCCGAACCTAGGAAGGTCTACCACTCCCCAGAAGGAGAACCCTTCAAGAGGAGGAGCTCCTGATCTTTCGGAGAGCACAAATACGAACACACGTGGGAAGAGTTTTACCTGAATACATTCAAAAAGTAAACCACTGTTCGAAACATTAAATAGAAAACATTTATGTAGAAACACTTCATCACTGACTTTAATATATTCATTCTGGTTGGTACATTCACCAAAATATTAATTTTTATTTTTTCATCAGAAATTCAAATAATTGCATTACCTGATCATTTTTAAGTCACCCATTAAGTTGAACTTGTAATTTTAACGGTGTTGGTTTATTTCGTGGTGAGAAGGAGATCAAAGAGAAAAAGGAAGCAGACAGATCTGGGCAGACTGGCAGGTGACTCCCCACCTGCTTGTCTGACGGTGTCTATTCTCCTTCTTCTCTTCTGATCTTCTCGTAATGACGAACCGCCGTCACTCTCTCAGCCTTCACCTGCCAGTTTGATCATATTTCTCCAGTTTTTTTATCATTTTCTGGCTATGAACTTTCATTTGAAATATTGATTTCTTTTCTATGTATTTAAGTTCATATTTATAAACCAACGAGGTAGGAGGATAAAAAAATAACATCAAACAGGTCTAGTGCGAAAACTGTTTAACTCTAGACTGAAGGAACACAGTGTCTGTTATTAATAGTGCAATGCGTTTGTACCAGTTGTTGCTCAAGTGAGCGCCAGTTTCGCTGCGCCCTACGGCGTTTTCACTGAACGGAATGGGTCGTACTCAGCACAGCACGGCCGCTTGGGTCCAGTTAGGCCTATCTGCCTGTAAATCATATTTCCAGCAATCCCTCTCGATTTAAATACGTCTTGATATTAGACAAGGGTCTTTTCAGAGGTGTGTGGAAGGAATATTTGTAGGTACAACCTTAACAAACTAACCAAAGTTGGTCTGAGCAGGTGTGTTGTGCGATGAATAACAGGGAATCACCTTTGTTGATAGAGGAATGATGGCTATTGATTCTGAGCGACGAAAGACTTTGTTTCACCTATGTAGGAACTCTTACAGTGTTGACCTTTAGGAAATATGTAAGGTTGTATGTAGTGCAAATAGGTACAGTTCTGACTGAATATGCATATCTAAAATTGGGTTGCTGAAAATCTTGGAAGAAGATTTAACGGGGTAGATTTTGCATCATAGTCTAGAAGAAGTTGTGAGTTGTGTTCTTCTCTGATTGTTCATTTATTTACGTGTATAGTGGGATGGTAATTGGCTGCGAATGATTCTTAGTAGTCTGAATGTATTGCCCCTGGACCGTTCCTTATTCCATTAGGCGTAATCAAATTATAACTGTTCAGAAAAAAAGCAGAACAAGCACCAACGATATTCTCGTCAATATTTCGATGTAAGTACGAAAGTCTGATAGCAAACCGAGTCTTCTAATCTTGAATATATATAAAACGAACTGGTGCAATAACATGTGTAATGAGCAGAAAGATGACTCCGTAATCAAAAATATATTAAGATTGGCAACAATTTATTTCGCGGTATATTATTTTTTCTGTCTTTTATCATTTAAAACAGCTCTTATCATAAATGGGCTCTGTTGACATGGCTCCATGTATTTATACATAAATGGAATTTTAAAAAACACGTTAAAACACCATCCTATTAAAAGTGCATACATTTTTGGAATGGGTCAAAGGCCTATCCTAACCAAACAACGGTGCTCTTGGTCACGGAGGCGACGAGCGGGGAGCTGTGTTAGTTTATATTTGTGGTCTCCTTTTTGAATGGAATACTGTTGTTTTACACATGGAAATGCGCCTTTGACCAATCAATGATTAAACCATTTAGCGGGGATAAATGTAACCTTTCTTTTCAAGCAAGTATAGAGATCACCAGTATATGGTTTCTATTTACATTATCTAATGAGGCCTTATCTGAAAAACATATTTATCATAAATACTTAAGTTTTATCCATTTGTTGCAAAGTTCCAACTAAAGGTTGGTGTCAGTCAACTTACGAGATCTATCAAAGTTTCTATGATGGACCTACAAAACAGTGTGCCTCTGAAGCGGAGTACTTCTGATGACAATGAATATTGAATTGTACTTACGAGTAGGTGTGAGTTTTAATTAATGTTTTTAGCTTTTTCCTGTCTGATGCTTGGTATATACTTAGTCAAAGTTTGAATTAATTATAATTTATAAATATGATTTACTTAATTGTTTTGGTGAGGTATATACTAAATTAATGATCAATATTAAATCCATTGGTGATTATAAACTTCAATTTAACCTCATCATTTCTAACTGGTTTGAGAAGAGTTTTAATTGCTAGTTCTTTTAGTAAATTCTAAAATGATTTAATTTATAAATACCTCTTTGTCTATATTACAATTTTTTATCAAATTACATTCTATTTAAATAATGCTTTTTTATTCATTGGCATGGAATATAATTTCCTGATTATGAATCAGCAAACCCAGACAATGGCAGTTATAAGAGATGTGTGGTCTTTTGTATTGGTGGTGTATCTGAATGCACAATGTCTAACTAAGAGGAAAAGAAAGTGTTTCTTTCCTTTTTCCAGACTGCTCTTTTATGGTTATGAGTTTCCGCTGTAATTTTTATTGTTCGTTTAAGCCTTAAACTCAAGGCAAATATACTATGTCAACTTTTCATTGTGCTGCCTATCTTCCTTTTCCCTTTAACGGCGGAGTTTTTTTGAATGGTGGATTATCGTGAAGTTGTAGTATTTCCTAATATCTCATTTTACTCTTCTGATCAAACATTTAAGTAGGACAATTCCATCTTGTGAAAGGAGAAACAATCAAGTTATTTTTTCAACACTGCAGTGGCTTTGAATGATTCATTAAAATGGATCTTGGAATTCGACATGGCGGTAATGCTTTCTATCTCTGTTATTCCTCAAAACCCATCAAAAGATTTTTATAAGCATCATTAACTTTTATATATGTTGTAGGTTCATTCCCAATGCATTTAACAGAAGGTTCCTATTATAAAACTCTCGCGAACAAGTTATTTCCATGATTTTGTCAGGCCCATTTACTAACAACTCGGGATGACTGAAAGAACAGTTGAGAGAGTTTTCTCTGGGAGTCACGTGGAAAAGGTCCGTTGATGCTCGACGAATCTGCTGGAAATAATTGGCGGGTAGTTTACAAGGACGGCTTCTCTCTTAGAGTGCCTTCCCATCTGGTCTCTGCAAGTAGCTTTTCACTACAGTCACTTTATGCCCAACATCTTTCATTAGTCAACCACCTTTCTTATTATATTTTTTCTTTTGTAATAAACTATTTTTTGTAAAGTTGACTCTAAGTTACTTTATGTCTCATTATGGGCAAATAATGTTTAATCATAAATGGCCTGTACAGTTTCCGACTCCTGTATGTTGTTCTTCAACTTCTTCCGGAGTTTTGAAACGAGGTCTCAATCTGATTATATCACGTCTACATCCAAAGTTAGCTACATGACAGTGGAATATAAATATTAATTATCCATGACATAATAATGCCTCCATGATACTTCCATGAAAACGACCATAGAAGACTACGTATCATGGAGGCATTGTTTATTATAGAAAAACAACCTGTCATCAACAGGTGAATTAACTACTAGAATTTTAAAATTTTATGAAGGAAATCTGAAAAACCTGGCAAAAAAGTGTGAAGAGATCGCCTGCCCTCTGTCATTTGCACAGGGAACTTTACACTCGGTAACCATCACAAAATTAGGACGTTAAAATGTTGTATTTATTGTTTATTTATTTATGAATGTTCTTGAGTTATATTTAAGTTATGTTTAGTTTAGTTATATTGTTTATATCGCTATAATCCTTTATAATAGTCAATGAGGACCGAAAGATGTCGGATTATGTAAATAAAAATTTTGGTCAACTAATCTATCTTCTACCCCAAACATGGAAAAAGTATATTAGAGAAATTGAGAGAGTGAATTTAGAAATAAGCATACAATTTCCCAAGACAAACATAAACGAAGGTCTGCTTCCTAAATATACGAATATAAATATTGATAAAAGTATCGACCGTGGAATAGAAACAAAACTAAGTTTATCGGGACTCGGTCAGTTCTTCAGGTTCAAATTAAACTCTCATTGCCAACGTTTCGGTTTTTTATTTAAAACACTTTTTCATAGGCAGAAGTATAAATTTTGAAACAGAAAAACTAAGTATTACATTACAAATTATTTTACAAAGAAAAATAGTGTGCGGATTTTAACAACTGTAGTCTGAAAGAACACGTGACACTGAACTGAAATAACCAAGCAAGGTAACCAAATTTCACCAGACAACCTGGTATATATATACGAATATATCTATATATTATATATATATGAACCCATATTTATCATTGAACGATTCACCATATATATATATATTATATATATATATAACAAACACTTTTTCTTTTTCTCGGAGTTTGGTCAGGGTAAATATATGGAATCACCTTTTTGCCAACGTTTCGTCTTTATTTCAAGACATCCTCAGGGCTATAAACTAACAAAAAAACAAGAACAATGGACATATGTCATTTCTACTTTAGAAACATCATAAACAAATTGAAAAAAGAACTTACTGAAGGCTGGGTTCTGTTACATTACAACAACCGTTAACTGTCATTACATGTGCTGTTCCAAGCGACATATTATTGAAACACTGTTTTTTTTAGTACAATCATATATATATATCTTTATAAATAAAATAATGATTTTGTCTGTACATTGCTTAGAACTGACTCATTTCAAGTTTTCTTTACGTTTCATACATTGGAGAAACCGAATCCACCCTTAGAAAAATTTCTGTCGGTTTGTCGGTTTGTCGGTTTGTCGGTTTGTCGGTTTGTCCGCAAAACTTTGTCACAGGTAAACTCAGCTACCATAAGACATATAAAGCTGAAACTTTTACAGTAGATTTGTGTAGGTCTAACTTAAAATATAGGCTATGAATTGATTGGAAATTCAACGTAGAAGTGAAGTTATGGACGTTTAACGCAAAAATGTTTGTCACAAGGAAACTCAGCCACCATAAGACATAGCGAGCTGAAACATTGACACTGGATTTGTGTGTGCCTAACTTAAAATATGGGCTCTAAATAGATTATTAATTCAGTACAGAAGCGAAGTTATAGGGCTTTTAGCTGTATTTTCCTAACTTCACAGACAAGTTTGTTTTGAAAATACACAGGTGTGGCAAGTAGGTATTGTTAGTTGATTTTAATTTCAATTGAGCATATGAATTTATTGCGTATTTGACATCATTTAAATGGTGTTTCACAGAGTTAAGGATGTACTATCTATTGAGAATAAATGTTTTGTAAACGAGCAATTCTCAGCCCTTAATATGAACAGGCATAAGAAATCAACAAACAAGTTCTTACGCTATATGAAGCCGAGGAAAGAACTTACAAGTCAGTAAAGAGATTGGATTAGTGATGAAGAAGCAGTTCATTATCTAATTGAATTTCTTGACTCTGAATTTATTTCTCCTGGACTGCCTGCTCATGAGTAAAAACTTAAAGTAGAGCACCAATCATGCTGCAATTTAGTAGCAGTAACAAATTTCATGTTACGAAACATGAGTGCCCCAAAACTGTGCAACGGGACACGACTCTGAGTTCGTGCTCTACACAGATATGCCATAGAGGCGGACATAATGACTGGATGTGGTATTGGGGAGTCTGTGTGTATACCACACATACCATTGATTCCGAGCCACTGTCTGTTTACGTTGAAATGATTGCAAAGTCCGGTCAGAGTCTATTTCGCAATGACGTTAACTAAGTCGCAAAGGGAGACTTCATCTAACGCAGGAATACAAGGTAGCAAAACCAAGTTTTTCTCACATGGTCAAATGTAGTTTACATGCTCAACGGTCAGAGGTTTCAACTCTTTCTTCTACCATGAACCTGAAGGACAGACAGCTAATGTAGTGTATTAGCTGGAGGCATTTGTTTAACACTGTAGTAATAATGGTATTTTCTACTATTCTATAATTTCTAATGACATTTTGAAATACCAAAAATGACGGAACTTCTGATTCCTCAGTGGTATAGCCAAAAGGCATAGGCACACGGCAATAAAACAAAACAGGAACTTCTGATTCCGTCAAAGACGGGTACGTTTGCTATGTATTATATATAACTGTCAACTTTTTTTTAATTTAATATTTGCTTAATAAAACACTGGTAATAATGTAAGGTATGGGACCAGAGTAGCCCAGTGGCTTGCGTGATCGCCGATGACAGTAGTGCAAATGTATTATAAATAAATGTAACAAACAAATATTTTTTTGAATTTAAAATGTGGATAATATAAAAGATGGTAATAAAGTAAAGGGATCTAGCCAGGGTAGCCAGTAGCTTGCTTGCTCGCCGATGAGAGTAGTGCAAATGTATTATAAATAAATACAACAAAAATATTTTTTTTTAATTTAATATTTGCGTAATATAAACACTGGTAATAAAGTAAGGTATGGAACCAGAGTAGCCCAGTGGCTTGCGTGCTAGCTTTTTACTGGGAGCACGTTAATTAGAACTAACTCATTTCAAGTTTTCTTTACGTTTCATAGTTCAGAGTAGCCACATGTACCCTTAGAATAATTTCTGTCTGTCGGTTTGTCCACAAAATATTGCTACCATAAGACATACAAAGCTGAAACATTGATTGTAGATTTGTGTATGTCTAACTTGAAATCTAATCTTTGTATACAGAGGCATTTGTTTAGCACTGTACTAATAATGGTATTTTCTACTATTCTATAACTTCTAATTGTAGTATTAGTATAATACTATAATTTATATTTTGGAATACCAAGTATAATAGAATTTTTGATTCCGTCAAAGACGGGTACGTTTGCTAGTATATATATATATACATATATACATATACACATATTATAATATATATCTATTATAATATGTATCCACCATAATATATATCTATAATACAATTATAATACATTATTATTTTAAAAATCTATAAAAATATAAACTAGATAACATTGCATCTTTAACTATTTATGATGGAACTATAAATCCTACTTAAATTGTCTGTATCTGTTTTTCTATTGCAAGTATTATTAGTATTTTTGATATGTATCATTTCTTTGATCAATCTTTTATTGTATGAAGTTTCATAATCTAAAATTGATGCATTCTCAAATTGAAATGTGTGTTAAAATGTGTTCAAACGACGAAACGTTGGCAAAAAGGTGATTCCATATATTTACCCTGATCAAACTCCGAGAAAAAGAAAAAGTGTTTGTTAATATTTTGTGGTCAAGAAAACAGTACCGTATATATATATATATATATACCTTATTTATTACTCTTCATCAAAATTTCAATTCATGACTTGAATTCTTACTCTTCATCATACTTTTCTTAACTCTAAAACTAGGGAAGTTTGTTATTAGATTATATATTTTGATATTGAATATATATAATAGAGTTCAATTATATTATGTTATATCGAATTCCTTAGACTTTATCTGCTTGTTCAACATCTTTCCGGTGATTGATTAAACTGGTCATAATTAGACTTTGTTGCTGAAAGAAATTGCAATATTTTGATTTTTTTGCAAACTCTTTTTTTTACGACTGACATTAATCGGTTTGTACTTAAGTTTACTATTCAACTTCAAAGTGTTGTATTATAAAACACAGTTTCCACGAATAGCATACTTAATATTCCTTTTTGAATTTCCGTGTAATAGAGTTATACCTTAGCTTCCCTCATTTGCTTGGGCATAACATTTTACGTGTCTTGTAACTCATTCTTTGTGAAGGAGTCGAGCTGACTGGTCTCTGTTTAGAATGCCAGGCAAACTGGTTCTCCATAAGTACCTTTTTGAATTCACAGGCTAATCAATCATTCAATTTAAACTCCTTGCATACACTTCTCCCTAACTTTATTTGGACAAATTGGGTCAGTATGTACAGTTTTCTTAAATTTTTTTCCAAACTTAAGATGGTGTTGCAATATGGAACCAAAGGTGATCATTGACAAGTTTCGTTTATAATTCACTCCTTTTTGTATTAGTGTTAAATTTATAAAATGTACGATATAATTGATAATAAATAAATATGTATTATATATAATTGTAAAAGTTGGAAGCGATACTTTTTTTAAACATACACTACTCAATGGCGTGTCATACCTCGTATGAATTTGTTTATAGCACATTGTTTCTTTTACTCAGACGTTTTACCGCCTCTTTTTTGATATATTGTAAAACACGGCATACTCTGTTAGCCGACGTGTTTTAACTGAACAACAGTCCACATTAGAACATTACTAGAGGTTTGTTTTAGATAATTGAGAATATAAATAGAGAGTCGAGTTAGATGGCATGGTTCAAGGCTTATTCAGTTAAGGTTCATTGCTTAGCTCCAAGATGCAATGTTCAAGATATTTATTGCTGGCTTTTCCTTCTCTATAATGATAAACTCCATTATTATAATCTAAAGTTGTCTCTTTCTTTATACATATTGTTGATATTTTTCACCCGCATTTCTCGTGTCAGTAAACATATCCCAATATGGATTTCTGCGGTGTGAGCTTTTGGTGCCTCTACTGTAAGGTCCATAATGAGCCGTCTAGATAAAGAAGTGCATGTCACGCTGATGTATGAGTATTGTGGGCTTTCTTCCCCAGATTGGTTCCATTTAGACCCAGTGTTGGTATTGCTGTTTTTCATAACTAAGCTATTCAAACATGAGGATTGGTAGTAGGTTACTAAAACTACATTGTCATCAGATTTAGAACATTTGTCGTTACACTTCATTCAAATCTTTAGAATTAGAAAACAGTCTCATTAGTCTTCTATTTATCTTTAAATTGGTTTCTGTAATATAATTTATAGGTGGTCATCTGTAGCACTTGTGTTTTCAGGGGTGAGCTTATGATGTAAATACTTTTTTTTAAATTCTGTAAAAGATTTTGCTTTTGATCAGAGTCTGTTTGATGGAGTAGACATTATGAAGAAATAGTTTCCAAGTTGATGTCGTCTTGATGTTCTGTCTATGAGAAATCCGATTAGTCATCTTTATATCATTGAGAACATTAACTGTTTGCATTCAGGTAAAATACAGTATTTGTCGATTTCCTGTAAACAGATATTCTTGGCTATTCTGGAAGCTAATATTAGCATCTAGGATATTGATTTTCTTTTCATTGGCTGGTTCTTTAAGCAAATTAAGATGAGTCATATCCTCAGTCACGACAAAACAATCATTAACGTAACATACCTGCAATAGATGAAAGCGTGCAATTCTGGGGTATTTCTTAGAATCCTGTCTCTGTTTGACACATATAGTACTTTGCAAATGTGACCCCCCGTGGTAATTCCATGGCCACTCTATCCACTTGGAAATAAGTGGAATCGCCAATGCCATTAGTAAATAGGTGTCTTGTCGTACAAGATCTGTGCAATGCTTAAGTAGTCTCCCTTCTGAAAGGGGCTGGGGGAATATTTTCTTGATTTAGAAAAACAAGATCAAAATTGTCGTAATGGTTTCTTCAACCAATATTTGTAACTTCTATTAGATCCAGAGAGTCGAAAGTTAATTTCAATAAATAATTGGTTGGTACATGCGGAGTTATGGTTTATTTAACTATTTCGCTGGATTGTATGTGAGTATAATGACCTGCAATTTTATAGGTCGCAGTGGATATGGTGGTTTCTTGACTGTTCCGTAGATATATGCAGGTGTCTATTCGCCTGGTATAATTTCCAAAAACTTCTCATATTTTCTTTTGATAATTTTTCTTATCTTGTTGACTTTTTATATTTTTAATTTTTGTTGAGTCACATAGCAGTTGGCCAAGTTACTCCTTATATTCCCGCAGGTCTGTGACACATATTATGATTATCTCTGGGTGTTGCTTAAGTTGTTTGCAGCTTCACAAAGTTCCTTGGTAGCAGTGCGCTACCTTTAAACCCAATCTACAAACGTGGTACTTGGCTGCTTTGACGAGTAGGTCTTGTGTCACAATGCCATACTTTGTGACTGAGAGGACTGTGAGGGAGAATGGATTTGTAATCTCCCTTACTTTGAAGACTTGGTGACTACTTAAAGTATACTATAGATTAATCCCTTCTATTCTCAACTGATTGACAGTCTGCAGTAATTGTTGACATTTTCCTCTATATATTTAAGACAATAGTAATTGAGTAATTTGAGAGTTTACAGTCAAAAGCGTAGTCGCTCCTTACGGCTAACATGTAGGACCTTAGCTCACCTTTCTTGGGTAACTTCACCAGCCAGCCTTTGACCTAGATATACAAGAGACTTACTGATGCCCTTCACTTTGGGTATCTCCTACATCAGGTCGACATTTCCAGTCGAGATGGCCTCCTACCTTGAACACTCTCTCTACATGTTCAAGTCATTTAAATTAAAACTACCAATCATTGCATGTATCATTTATTACTTTGATTTGGAATTACTTTTTGGTATTACTTTTATTACTCTCTATTTGGAATACAAAGTAATGAAATTATTTTATTTCAAGTAAAAAATTTTATTTAGAGTTTAATATTTAATTATTATTTCATTGCATATATCTATGAACATAAATATGAAGAGAATAGATTATCGAGATGCAGTCAGTTTCTCTAAATTTAATTAACACTTTTATTGATAGAGTTTCGATTTTTAATTGAAATCTTTTTCATAGGGCTACAAAAGAGAGTAAAAATAAGAAATTATCATACATAGTTTCAATATAATAAACAAAATGAAAACAAGTACATAATGTGCAATTTTGTATATCAATCTGCAATCCTGCATATTAAAATAAAACTAAACCAAATATTTAGAAAAAAACAAGCTAAACTACTTATTTGAATTCGTAAAGCTATGAGATCCAGTTTGGTTTCGATTGTATGTTTGAATTATTTTTTTTATATATTTGGTCTAGTTTTATATTAATTTTAAAATGCAGGCTTGCAGATTGTTATACAAAATAGTACATTATGTACTTGTTTTCATTTTGTTTGTTATTATTAATCTATTTAGGAAATTATTTTTCCGCTCTTTTTTAGGATTATAAAAAAGATTTTGATTAAAAATCGAAACTCCAGCAGTTAATTAAATTTGGTGAAACTGACCGCGTCCCAATACTGTAGTGTCTTCATATTTATATATCAACGGTAAAAACTTCTTTGTTTTTTGTTTATAAATGTAATCTAGGGAGCAGACCTTTGTTAAATAAGAAAGCTGGAAAAATTATGTAGAAAAATAGTAAGAAGGAAAATGAGTAAAAACTGTAATTGTCTATGTTTATACGGGGATCGAATTTAAAATGCGATTACTCTTCCTGATAGAGTGGGTGTAATTATATGTTTCTTCTAAATAGTTTGATTAGAAGTACAATAAGCTTTAGACAGATAGCTTTGACCCACCAACGTTGAACCAAAGATGACTCGTTTAAACAAATTGGTGATATATCGTCTTATTTTAGCGATGTTACGCCTTCACGTTCTATTTCAATAAGGTTTTCCATTTAATTAGTGGTTCTCAGTTTAATTCGCTTCAGGTCTAAGGAGTGATATCTTTGCTCATTTACTCTCAATACGATTTCTCTAGCTGCAAGCGTTATCATGTTCGTTATCGCCCAGAGAAAGCGATGCACTGGTGCTTTCAAGATCATCAAATGGAACCTGATTCTAAACAAGCAGGTGGCCTCTGTCAGAGATGCACTTAGACAAACAATCTTATTTCCAAACGAAAAACCTCTCATAGAACAACACAAGTTCTTAGTCAAGTTTCTCCTGATAATAATTATTACTTTCCTTTCTTTAAAAATAATAAAATACAGCTTTCTATTCGTTCAATTTATTAGAAATATGATTCATATGTGTAGAGGTTATATTTGTTGGTAATGATAAGAACATAATCATAATGCTAAAAAAAAAAATTTTCGGACCTTTACAGGATTGTCCTGTTCACAGACATATCCATTCTTGATCAAATCTGTTTGTGACCAGCTTTTGTGTCTAAACCCATCTTTCACCAAACAGCATCTGAAAGTTGAAGCTATTTTGTTATAATTTCAATAATTAAATAGTTCAAATGAAACTGTCTTTCTTTAAGTAAGGTATTATTAATTAAATATTTCAGTTCATTAATAATAATAGTATTGGTGTATATATTATTATAAAAGCTCTATATGATAGTGAAAAAGAATCAAATGTTACGATGCAGGTGAGGAAACGGTAAATTGGGAAATCTTGCGCACGCAGTTTCCTGGAGAAGACGTACAGTGACGGTCCGGAGACGAGGGATGTCACGTAATTTGAGTGAATTAGAATCAAGTGGTTTGCTATTTGGTCATGATGAGGGCCAAATGACCATGTGCTGCACTTTCTGCTTTTATAACAACACTAGCGGTGAAAGCCTATACGCAATGGTGTAGGAAACAAACCAAATGCAGCATCCAACAGCTTTACTTTTTCGTAGTTGATCTGCTAAGAATATCCCTTATGTAAGGATAAAAAAATGTTTCTTCTTTAAGGCATATGGTTTGATGGTGCAGTGGTGAATGTAAGAAGGCACTGTTTATTCTGACATGGACGAGTCCGTGGAGATGACTTCCGGAGGCTAGGGTCACGTCCACAGTTCAAGGACAAGAATGACCACTGCAAAGGCAATTGATGCACCTCACACGACTCACACCGTCCACTTCTCTTTCAATTCAACATCATTTTCTCCGATTCTTAGCTCCATTCTATAATGTTCGACTTAAGTTAATAATCATTGGATTAATAAAATAGAGTAAAACAAACAAATTGAACTCACAAATTACTATTATTAAAATATTTTACCAAAAAAAAAATAATAAAAATTTGGAAACAATGAGACCATATTTTCGAAATGGAATTGAATTATGGAATATCTAATAATGGGATGTTTTCGTGACTATAATCTGGTATTCAAGCATGCGATCTGCTGCCGACTCCTCTCAAAGAAACCGACAGTGTTGTCTTCAGCTGACCTTGACCTTCGTTAGCTTTCTTTTTTAGACCCCACTTAAATAGTAAATGACGCACTGTCTCCCATTCAATCATGCCATTCCTAACAACAATACCATTTCTTATTATTTCATCTGAAAAAGAAATGTATTAAGTATTTTAAAATTGATTTTCATAAAATTATCTCTTTAATTAACTTTCTTATCTACTTGTTGTTCAATCATAAAACCACTTGCACAAACTCTTATAGAAAACTAACAAATTCAGTACAAATAATAAAGTAAGATTTAAAGCTTTGCAGATATCTTTTGTTACTTTATTAGAGGACAGCTAAATGATAAATAAAGTAAATATTTGTATTATAAGCTTTATAATACAAATTGATTGGTTGCAGAAGCATTGCCTCTTTGACATTCATGGTAGGAACTATGATTGACGTGATGTGATTGTACAACGCATATCAAAAGTAATTTCAATCCATTAACAGCAAAACTATATAATTATTTGCACATTGTAGCTGCCACACAAGAAGGAACAATAAAATTATACTTAGAAGGATGAGGTTGATGGACAATTTCCTTAGTTTTATTCATAGCCAATGGATAGTTGAATAATCAATTGTTTCTCGAGTTGTGAATCTACCGTAATACAGTTGAAGGCTGTCTGTTTCTTTGTTTTTGCATTTCACTTGCGATTTGAACATACATTGCCATTATCACACATTGGCGTAGGGACTATTTTTGCCACCCGGTGCAAGGTCGTATTACCTTTACCCGCCCCTACACCTCGCCCCCCTGACTGTTCATAAACCGTCTTTCAAAATTCCACGAAGTCCTGAAAATATTTATTTCAATAGAATCGTAATCAAAATTTAATTTTAAACTGCTGTTATTAGTCCCAGACTTTCATGCTATCACAGTACTCGTTTAACTATTACAGTCATTGTCAAAGGAAACCAATGATTTTTCAAAACAAAAACCAATATTTGAAATAATAAAAAAATTTTAAATTAAATTAACTGGTTACACAAACAAATATAATAGACTTTCAACCCCTTTAAAAAAAGTTCTGAAAATTTTAAAATAAATTTATTAGTAAGTGCAAATATTACAGTTGAAAAATCCGTTTAAAACACAGTGTTACATATATATAAAACATAAAAACAGTTATAACCTTAAAAACTCATTTGGTATAACATTTCAAATTTTTTTTTTAGTTTTTTATTATTTTATTTTTTTTTCTATTTTTACCCCTGAAATCCCCCCCCCCTCTCATTGCTCCACCATTGATATCACATATATTCTGAAATTAAATGACAAGGTAGTTAGAAACGAGATTTTCAGAACTGGTGTCCCCAAGATAAAGCTTGATTGGTGCAGTGTTGGTTAGGTTAGGTTGCAGTGGTTGTCCATGCGACTTTTGACCATATAGAACAGCAATATACATTCAATTAAAATTAAAGGTGGTATTATTAACACTATTTCTGATGTGAAAGAAAATAATATAGCTAAAATAAAATACTAACAGTGATTGAGTAGCAATTCTCAGAGTAACCGGTTTAAAGCCATCCTCGCTGGGGTATCCTCGTTTCCATATATAAACTTATCAAGTATCTATTATTGTTCCATTGGTCATCTATTCAATCCTTTGTAAATTGTAGCTTCAGAACGGTAGTTTATCTCTGTGATATTTTAATATCGTTATAGTTGTTATTGGAACCATTCGGTTAAAGTATTTTCTTAAGAATAGTTAAATTTAGAATTAATCTTCAGAATTATTATCAAATGTTGAATTGATTTTACTTGCTACAGAACTGTGTTAAAGTAAGCAAAAGTCATGTTCGAATATTTAAACTTTTTGATGAATTGTTAATTTATAAACATAGTCCAAGGCAAAGATGTCTATGAGAACATTTCTTTATGCAAAATTCCTCTTAATTGAATTTCACTTTGGCAGAGACACGACCGTCATCTCGACATATTCAATCCTTAATTTGAGATGCAAAAGAGCTTACCCTTTTCACTCAGGGTTTACTATTTTTTCTTTCTATAAATTTCTCTAAAGTTTGCTGTCTTATATATAACCTGTCATAAAGTGAGATTCTCGAAATACACTTTGTGATACAAAAGATGATTAATTTCCTCTACTTGTGTAAGACATTGCCATGTTCCCGTGACCTGTGAGGAAGGGCCACGTATTCAATTTAACTTGAAGCCAACTTTCGCTCTTTCAAAAAACGACATAAGTTTTCGAATAGGCTTCTTCTAAGGGCTACAAATCATAGATAACTAAGCAATATTTCTTTTTCTTATCCTCTGCCTAGGCACATCTCCTATTTCTACCAATAATCATCCACTGGGTTATATGAGAAAAACATATCTCTTGACAGTTTCACAAGACAGCTATGAAGTGAAAAACAAGATATGATTCGATTGTTATAAAGGTATATATATATATATATATATAATAATTTCTGTACGAATATCAGAACAGTTTTCTAAACGTCTGTTTCATTACTAGGATATAATTAACGAAGTGAATTTTTTATTGTATGTTATCCGATATGAAAATATGTTTATCTTTGAATGATAATGAGGCATGATATTGATAAAATAATAATGGGGAACCTAGAATTCACGTCATTCAGCAACTAGTAACAGCCGCAGAAATGAACAGAAGTTGAATAGTGAAGACGGCATTGAAAGAACAAAGCAGAATCAGGAGGTATTCTAAACGTTTTTAGTCACCTTCTTGCCATTAACATTTACGACTTATCGTGCTTCAGTGCCTTTAGGATTCAAAGGGCTCCGCTAACTGTTAATAAAGACCTAATGCTCTGCCAAATAACGCACCGTCTTCAAAGAAGCTCTATTTGTTCTTTTCCGTCTTCTTTATTCTGACGTGTCTATGCTTATTCATGCTTTGATGTAGTTCTAGTTATAAGAGCTGTCGAATAGGAATGTCATTTTCTTATTTATAGCAATAAAAATAGTTTCAGGAGAAAAGAATCTTCTTTCTGTTATCAAAGAAATGTAAATCAAACGTCACTCATAACTATATTTTCAGAAAATGATTTTATAAGTTTTCTACAATAGAAGCAAACGAATGAAATATTATTTAGTCAACTTTACATAAGTATTTCATAACATACTTTATCAATCATACATCATTGGACATCGTATACATATATACATCGTACATTATTGCACTAGTATAATAAATTGGTTAGTATATTGTGAAAAACTGATCCTATTTATGAAAAACAACCTCTGTGGTACAAGCAACAACGACTGAACTGAATTCAAAATGAGTGAAAGCATTCTCGCATCCAAATTGAAACCCTCGAAACTTCTGTCATTTTAATAAATGTCAGACTCAAAGTTAGAATGGAACATCCTGAAACAACTGCAGGATTAATTTTCAACCATTCAGTGGTCATAATATCCAATTGAAACATAAATTTCGAACTTCAACGCGTGTTTTGATATCAATTTGCATTTTTGGTACAATTCAATCACTTTAGTTCACTGTGTGTATATTACTAATGAATAAATTGTGTTTTATTATTTATTAGACATTGGTGAGCTCTAAATGAATATTTTTGGTGCTACTTGAATATGTGTACTACCGCATGCGCCTACTCCAATGTGCGTACGACCATATGCGCCTACTCCAATGTGCGTACGACCATATGCGCCTACTCCAATGTGCGTACGACCATATGCGCCTACTTCAATGTGCGTACGACTATACTCAGCGCCTACCTCCCAATGTGCGTACGACCATATGCGCCTACTTCAATGTGCGTACGACCATATGCGCCTACTCCAATGTGCGTACGACCATATGCGCCTACTTCAATGTGCGTACGACCATATGCGCCTACTCCAATGTGCGTACGACTATATGCGCCTACTTCAATGTGCGGTACGACCATATGCGCCTACTCCAATGTGCGTACGACCATATGCGCCTACTTCAATATGCATACTACCTTAACCCTAAACTATAATCTATATAGAACTATGTATATATAATTGGTAATTAATCTATATGGTAATTAGGAATTTTTATGAGGTTTAAATCTTAGATATTCCTTATTAAGTGCATTCTTAATTTCTTAGTATTATCTGGTGTTGCATTTAAACCGTTCGAAAATTTTCAAAGTCTGATTTTATTTTTATTTTTGTTTTGTTATATCTTTTTTCTTTGTAATTTGGTTTTGGTTTGCAAGAAACGCTGTTTCTTCAATCTCTTCACTATTATTATCTCCTCCAGCATTTTAACCGTCATAACATTTTAAAATTAGTGCTACTTCATTATGTGTTCTACTCGATCCAATACCAGGGTTTTAGGGACTACTGTGTATTCTAATTATTCCTTCTTGTCTGCAGTTTATGTAATATTACATAAATACATATATATAGAAATCAATTATATTCTAAATTTGATATTTAATAATATAATATACATATTTTATTTTAAATAATTATTATATTGTATAATACAAGGCATCTGTAGCTGGATTTGCATGATTTTCTTGATGATTTACTGTTTGGTGATCTTACCGGGAAAAAAGATATAGCTTTGATCAAATTACACAAATTAGATTAGAAAACACAACTTCGTGTCAAATACAAAAAATAAAGTCAGAGAGCTTTTTTAAACTTGTATAACGGTTGAAATGCAACACCAGATAGATAATACTAAAAAATTAAGAATGTACTAAGTAAGGTATATCCAAAATTTAAACCTCTTAGAAACTGAAATTATAATAAATATTAATTACTAAGTATATATATAGTTTATGTGATATATAGTTTAGGGTTGAAGGAGCAGCGACAACTTTAATCAGTTATAGACTAACTATCTGAGGGGAAGACTTAAAGGAACTGTATTTCTTTTCATTAACAAAGTGGTCAAGTGGACCGTTCAACAAGATCAATTGGACAAAAGCCCTATTGTCACACTTATTAGTGAAACTCCAGCCAATTTAGAGGATCAAACTAGATTAACTGCAATCTACGAGTGGACGAGTACAGTAACTGACACATCAATCTACCGTTTCTTACCTTTTAACCACTTAGAATTTTTATTTTTTAATAACTGTCTAGAAATGTATTAAGAAAATCGCTGGAGTAATTTAGAAGGTTTGCTAATTATAAGTAATTGAGTCACTTTTGTCCAACTAAAAGTAATAGAAATATTACTCATAGTTATATGAGTAAAGGGAACTAATGCTTCTGTGGAACTAGTAATTTTTCATTTATCCGTTATAAGGTTATTTTGTTATAAAGTAAATATGTTCTGTTGTTGTAAATGAAAAAAAGATTCCGGTAACATCACTTTCAAAGCATACTATATAGGTATGCGAGTTACTTCCAGGCAACGGAGGGTGTCGTTGTTGAAAATATATATTAATGATAACTCGAGTAATATGACAAAACTCTTTACAAGTAATAATGAATGAAGGTGATAGATAATATGTATGTATAGTTATTGTGCTCCCTTAGTTTGCTGCTGAAACTTTATGATCTTTAGATCACTTTTAGATACGATGTGTTTGTCAACACTTTGATACTGTGAGGGAGTGTGATACTTTTTAACCGTGTTGATATATAGGCAGTGCAAACATGAGATTAAAGTGCTATCCTGATCGGAGAACCATAATTTTTCATTAACATCTAGATTGTAAATAATGGGACTTACTTAGAGTGTTGATTCATAGATGTTTCGTAATCTAAGAACATTTACTATCATCATTCATTGGGTAGAATTGATATTAAGAACATCTAAAAAATTGAAGATAACCATTCTGTTTAAAGTGGATATGTTATCTTCTGTCATGATAGTTGAGGTATTATTAAATATGAGACATTTCCCTGGCATGTAGTGTACGTTATTTATTCGGAAATACAAACTTACTTGAATTTGTCAAGAGATAAAGCTAATTCTAGTGAAATCATTGAAAGTTGTTTGTTCCAGATAAAACAAAAGGCTATAAAGATGTCTAAGCTGGATTTAAGCCGGTACAGACACTCGCTCCACGCACACGACTTCACTCCAGGCGGCAACAGCCGAGTCGTCATGATCAGGAAGAAAGAGCAGCGCACCTTCTCGTCCTCCGTCAATGGACAGGTACATCGCTCTTCTCACTCCATTCCACTTTTATTTATGTCTCCAACTATTTATCATTCATATATTATTATTCATTATTTGTTGAACACGACCGAATATCTTCAGTTAATAAGCTTCTTCTCATTAACTTCAAGTTGCCTGTATATTGACTTTTCTTTTTGAAAACAACGGTTGAGGTGATCATTGCTTCCTGCCGACGCCTTTCGATTGTCGGTTGCAGTCATTTTCAAGACCATAAATCAAGGGAGATGTGGGTGGGTTAAATGGGTTATTTGTGTGAAATTTCACACTCTTCAACGTTTAACTCACCCATATCCCCTCCCCCTTTGATTAATGGTCTTGAAAATGATTACAATCGACAGTCGAAACGCGTCGACAGGAATCAGTGATCACCTTAACCGTTGTTCTCACAACAAAAAGTCAATATGCAGGCAACTTGAAGTTAATGAGAAGAAACTTATTGACAGAAGATATTCGGTCGTCTTCAGCAAAACATGCATATCAGAAGAACTGCTACCAAAACATACTAATAAATATCATTAATATATTACTATTCATATTGAAAGAGTACAGGCTACTACCTGTTATAATATCAAAACAATAAATATTTTACCTCTAGAAGGGACAAAAAGTAACTTTTTACGTCTATTTTTCAGATAATAATGTAAGACGTTTAATCCCTCTATTTAAAAACGGGACAGTAATGAAAAAAGTTTTAGATCAGTGTACTGTTATTAGAAGGCAGAAATCCAAAGTGTTTCGCTTTTCCTATTGTCATGACAGACAGTTTCAATGTATAATAATCAAACAAAAGTCGCGCGAAATTTCAATTTGCCTATTATCACTTTATAATTAAAAAAGTAAATGATTTCAGGAACCCAAGTTTGAAACATTGACGAAAGAAACAGTGCAGACCTTCAGAGGTAACAAAATAGAAAGGAAGATAACGTCTCAGAAGAGAGATTCACAAAACCTACAAGATGATTTCATAGATAAGATGGCTATGATTTCAATTCAAGGTATATTATTTATTTATTCTAAATATTTTCAGGTTTCATTCAATATTTTACCACGTTTTAACCATTACAAAAAGTGGATTCACCTATAATTTCATGTAAATACTCTGGACATAATAACCCACCTTTTGTTTTTATGTGACTTTTCAGTTTATTTTTGACCTTTTGTTGACTGCTTTGTTTCGGTTTTTATTTTTCAAACGACGTTTGAAAAAATTAAAAAGAAAGAAACAAATTCTGAAGTACATTTATGTAATCTTGAGGTATTATGTTGCATATAATTGTTGGAAGTAATGTTGAAGTTGCAAACTAGTTTCTTTTCATAATTGACTTACATACCATTTCAAGTCTCACCTCTTTTTTCAATTTTAAAACTAAGATCAAAATTCACTATAATGTAATGTAAAATGATCAAGTAACTAGTTTTATTTAAAAGTCCGCTATACCGTTTCATTTAATTATATATATATATATTTGCTTTCAAATAGAATAAAACATGAATAAGGCCTAACAACAAGAACTCACTTTCAATATTTCTACCCTTTTAACAGTCGGATTTAGAAAAAAAGGTGGTATGGGAAGAAGACGAAACCCGATTGAACAGCTCCTCAGAATATGCAGGATGACCTTAAGTAAACGAAAATGTGCTAGAAAAGTGAAGAAAAAGAAACTAAGCACACAATAAAATGAAAATCTTTTATAAAAAATTAAATTGAGTGAAATATTAAATTAATAAAGTGAAAGATAATTAAGTTAATTAGCAAATACATAAAAATAATTAAAATTAATTTTATAGTCACAGATAGAACTTAATGGTTCAGATTGATACCTAAATGTAAACGAACTCCCAGAAACCATAAGTGTACTTCTTCAGAATCTCTTATAGAGACAAGTATATTCTGTCTATAAGAGGTTTTGTATGTCATTCTTTAGCAGAAATCTATTCCGGATAGGCTTGTACATATCATAATTACTTGAAATGAAAGCCACTCTTTGAAGTATATAACTGATAAAGAATTGTTCTTACATAGTTGAAGTACTCATTGACTAAATTCTTAAATTTTGATTGCAGGAGAAGAAACTCCTAAGAAGAGTCTGGTGGGAGGAAGCAGGACTGTCACGTCAATGGTTGATCAGGTAAACTTAGAGGTGTTTTTTCTTTGATCTTATGATCTTACCGTTAGCCTGGGTTAGGAATGGACTTTATGTTGGTATTTAAGGTTTTGTCAATACCCCTAAACTTTCCGCCAAGTATTCGCTGTTCCTTAGCAAGCAGTCGGTTCCGAGCCTATACGATGCCTACTCTAATAAACTTGAGTGAAGCCAGGCCTATGAGCCCCTAATGTAGAATCAACCGATTAACAGCAGCAATAGGAGATGCAATATACTGTGAAGAATGAGCACTTCCGTCTGATCGTCCCATTAGCAATAAAAAGTTTCCCATTACAATAAAAATGTTATTACTCCTCAGAAAATAAATTACATTTGTTTGAAAATCAAAACATATAACTACAGAACTTTGATTACATGTTATAAAATGAATTGCATTTTTTTTTTTTTAAAATTAAATTATATACCCACTGCGTTTACAGTCTGTCCACTGTTGTACTATATTACTGAGTCATTGGAATAAAGATTTATTCCCAGTGAAAATTAAAAGAAAGTTCTATCTATATCAATTTAATAGAATATAGTATAGTAACTAAATTGTTCCTCATTAATAAAAAAAATTCATCATTTCAATTTTCTTTTATCAGCTATTAATTTTATTTTATTATTAATTAGGGACATAATTTATGCAGTTCATATTCGCAAATGTAATAGAAATTATTTTACAGCTTCGTTTAAAACTTTTTATAATCTCATATGTAGTATTCTTGTAATTAAAATGAAAGAAAATCTAATATTAGTTAGTACCGCTATGAGTGGCAGTATTATGTAACGCTCTGTCAGTAGGCTTACTTCTTTATATTTCACTAGATACCTACTAATTAAAAGAGCGGAATTATAATCATAAAACACTACATTCGCCCTTAACTCTCTCATGTATTAACTTTTAATTACAGTTTTTATTATCACTTTAAGCTGTTGTATTTGTTCTTTTTCAAACACAAGTGATAAAGAATCAGTATAACATTTGGAATACCTTAGAGTGTTTGGTGAAAAAACAAATTAATGTTGGGTCTAAACAAACTACCTGCGTCACTGTTTTTTTATTCAATGTCAATATGATGGTTGTGAAAAGCCTTGTCGTCTAACAGCTTTCACTTTGAAAGTGCCTCTGAAATTAAAATTTTCGTGATTTTCTATTCCAGCAGTACTGGTGTGGTTTTTTCCCAGTAACTACTACCTTTAAAGAGGCTTGCCTCTCTGTGGGCTTCATAGGTGTCAGACAGTCTGGGGGCACCTTACCCGATGCTGTTAGTCACCTATTCAACTCGTAACCGCGCCAAATGTTGCTTAACTTCGGTGACTAACCGCAACCGGTGTGGTGTATTCAAGACGGTTATGTGCTCTGATCTGTCTTTAATCATCATCTGTTACAATACATGTAATTTGAAATTATTTCGGTAAAAATTCAGTTGAAAATGTTCTTTAATCACATTTACTATCAACGTTTAAAGTATAGTAAGAAATCAGAAAAATGATTAAGATTTTTGAACCAAAACAAGTGGTCTTCATCAGAGTCCAACTGACTCTGACAAAGACCACTTCTTTTGGTTGAACGATCTTAGTCATTTTCTGATTTCTTACAGTAGTTTAGATTTTGATTTTTATTTCACGTGTTTATTACGAAATATTGTTACCACATTTACTATAAGCAAAACCATTATCAGAAATAAAGGTTTTTTTGATATATTGATATTTTAATGTATCTATTACATTTTACCAACTATACTGAAAATTTAAATGGCATATATCTTTACACCTACTGATAAAACTTGGGAGGTGTGTTTATTTTAAATTGTAATAACCTTTTTAAAAGCCGATTATAATGCAAGTAGAATCGTTACTTATAAAATTAAACAAGTATGCACATCTCAAAAGTTTGATTCATGACCCTTATTGAAATGTATTATCAATCCAGAATTAAATAGAATGATTGACAAACAATTAGTATCATTAGTAATCAGTTCTGATCATCAATGACGATCAGTATCAATGACACAGATGAATGGCTGAGATTGCTTAGTCGATTACATTGCAATATGTTTTGGGAGAGTTTACACAGACAATAAATAAATACTTAAGTTAATAACAAAGTAATTATAAGCATCATATATATGTTTAATTAGATCATCTATTTTTAATACCACTGGCTAGATGAAATGAATTAGGAAGTGATGGAGTATTATTTAACAGGAAAGTAAACCCAGAAATTATTTTGATAATTCATCTGAAAAAGATATTTAAATGATGGTGTTAAATTAATACAAATGTTATAAATAGTTGTAACATTTGATTTTATATGGTTTCGTTGTATTTTGATTATGTGTATGGTTTTTTTTGTAATTTCTTATATTCAATTATGAATCCTTTCGATTGATCTTATTATTCTAAATTTTAATCAAACATCTACTTTTAAGAACTATTAGACTTTAAGTTAAATAGTAAATATATCTCATATTTTAGTAAATTAAGATAAATTGTACAATTGAATTGACTTTGCAGTTTTATTTTAAAGAACCTTTCTAATGAAGCAGTATTTCCCAAAGAAAATGGGGCACATACTGTGTATGTAACACATTTCATTAATATATGTCAAACAGTGTAACTGTAGACGATTACATACATCCACCCACTCACACATACACCCCCAGACGTAAAGCTAAAATATCAGAAGTATATTGAATTTGTTGCAAAAGTCAACACATCAAATTTATATATATATACATATCACTATACTTTACTTCGAGTTAGTGAAGTAAAATTAAGCCTTTACAACTCTTGGTTCCAACCAACATTACAGCATCATATAATTTTTTAAAAATTAAAGGATACAGTTTTAGCCAATAAACCATTTTTTTTTTTCAATGACGGAGTTTCAAATTATGAAAAAGAACTAAAGTCTCATTGTTTAACTTCCATTACATGGAGTTGCTGAAATTAAACGTTGCTACTAAACCAAGTTAGCTAGTTCAAATGAAGCAGGGATCATAGTTGTTATATGCTGATAGGTCTTATGTGAAAACTTCTAAATTAGTTCCGTACAGGCATTTTACTCCCTGTAAGACGCCTAGTACTGCTATTGTGCAATTAATACTGTTGGTAAATACTAGAAGTAGTAATGTGCAGTACAGACCTCTTGGGACGGCTTAGTACACATGGACCGCAAACATAAGTTGTATTAAATTAACAACTGTTTAATTTACAACATTTGAATGTTACGGACTAAAGTATTTGAATGTTCCGCATACTTTGTTGTTCCGACGTAAAATTTGACAAGTTTCTCAGAATTGTGGTCCAAGTTTCGGCTTAACCGAAAAAACTCCACCCGGCATAACCAGATATTGCTAAATTTAAACCAGTTTTTATATTAACAATAAAAGTACTAAAGAATCTCCTTTCAAAGAAACATGCTGATTATTCCTATAACGGGTTAAATTTTGATAACAAATGTTTCAGGCTGAAGAAAGAGTTGCCAAGCGAAAAGCCAAAGTATCATTCTCTGACAAAAGTTTTATGGATAAGTTCTCTCAAGATTGCCTCGAAGCGCACAATGAACTGAGAGCAAGACACTCTTCTCCTCCTCTCAGACTCAGCAAGAAGGTAAACTATTCATTTTTTTTTCTTTGTTTTAGTTTTTGTTTCATAAACCCTTTAAACCTTATCCTTCACGTGAATCAAAAATAGATCTTAATAATATTAATCAAAGTTGTTATTATCAAAAAAGTTAGCGTAAAATTAATTGTCTTCTATATATGTTAAATAAGAAAGAAATAAACCGCCTTTAGTTAATGCACTGGTGCTGGAGTCGCAGACCTGTTTCGGACGACGCGAACACCAGTGCACCAGCTAAGAAGGTTTACCCATAATCTAATAAACGTAATTTAAACTAATCCCTGAGGTCCTAATAATACTCTTCATTTCATTCAAAGTCTGTGTGCTGCGTGGTATCCATTTATACTGCGCCGCAATTTACACACAATCTAACCAAGTCTGACAAAGATACTTCTAATATAGAATTTAAATCAACTGTAAAAAAGTGTGGATCAGGACCTATTAAAAAGAAAAACGGAAATAGAATATGTGTTTGCTTAAGTAAACCTTTTGTTTAGACGTGAACATCGTTAACACGTCGGTCCCAAGCCTGTCAATGTCAGGTACTCGTTAAAGATACCTACTCTATATACATTTGTGTTAGGCAAAATTTAGGACTCCTTTTGTAGAACCAACGGGTAATGTGGCTCACCCTGTACTAAAATGGGTGCCAAACAATAAATGAATCACAATTTCCTCCCCTTGAACAGCATTAAAAGGTGAAAACCTTATAAGTGTAAACCCTGCAGACAACAAACGTTTGAACAGTGATCTGTGAGTAACGCCAGGTAGTGTATTCTTTAGGGTGATGTTTGAAATTAATATTAACCTAACTATTCTTTTTAAATATTTTGAAATTTAAACTGTTTGAAATTTCTGTTCAAACAGTTTAACGGAAGTTTGTGTAATGTTGCGAGTGTTAATAGTAATATCAAATTGGTTTGTTTGCTCAATTTAGATTTGATAGGGCACCGAATTAATTGTTATTGTTACATGAATAGTGTTGGAACAGTTTTAAACATCTGGGCATGAACCTCAAGTTAAATTAAATATTACAAAAAAAATAATTCATGCATTGAATGTATTCCCCTTTATATTTCAAATCTTAATAACAGGTATTAGCTTATTTCCTGAATAATAAGCGTTTTGGTGTTGTGTTTTCTTGGATGGAGTATATATGAAAAAAGTCTTTAAGAAATTGCGGAAGTAAAAAGAGAAAAATTTTAATTAGGGGTACCATTTTGAAAATTAAAACAACAGATTAATATAAGTTTAATCATCATTAAACTGATTCCTTTGAATATTAATTTCTTAAATGTTTTACTGGTTTGTCAATTTCGATGTGGGTTCAGACTTAGAAAAGTGATTCCCTCATTTAATATAGTGTTTTAAAAAATACTTTCCATATTCCATATTGTTTCCTCTCCTTTGGTCTATGTACTTTTATTAATTTCTATGTCTATGCGATAATTAAAATATGAACTCTTAAGTTAACTTTATTTTGGTACATATATACTATGCTCTATATAACAGTAATGCCTTTGCATATGATGTTATATTAAAATACGTCATTATATTTTTCCTAGTTTTTGTATCTGATAGGTTAACAATACTGTGTATGTCAGCGCCATTTAAGAAAACATAAAGCCGTCGGCCCCGAGCCTGTAAAGTATCTGTTAGACGGCTTCTCTGAATAAGCTTGAATGAGACAAAACTTAGTTATTGTGATGTTGATTCACCATGTTGCTTGACCATGTTGTTTCACATGTGTCAGCCTTCACAATAGATATCTTTAAAGAAGCAAAAACAATGTTTTAAGCAGTTCACACTAGACGATGGTCAGTCATTATTTTGTACCAAAATGTTAAGCAACCTCCACAGTTATTATTTTTATTAAATTCTTTAAAATATGCTAACCGAAATTTATTACGAATATTATATTATATTATGAACTCTATTACAAATATAAACTGAATTATACACTTTCAGTGTATAATGCATTATATACGTAGTGCAGCAATAAACTATTAAAAAAAGAAAAGAGTTCTCCCCAAATTTTTTGTTGAACGTTCATCGGGAGGGCGAACTGAGTGTTTCCAAGCATTTGGATGAGGTAACAGTTTATGGCCAAGGAACTTCACTACTTATTGAAAGTGGTATAAAGTCCACTATATAAGAAAAATCGTAAAATACAGTTATGTATTTTACTTTTGCTTCATATATAAAATATATTATTGTAATATAGAGCTTTTTTATGCATGTATCATTTCAGTTAGGACAAGGATCTAATATTCTCAGGTTTTTAGAGCCTCGAAGACCACATAAAAACAAAAAGTCAACTAAAAATCGATATTTTCCTAAAAAGTATTTTCAACCATTTTAAATAATTATGTGATATTTAATTGTATTAAGTGAAGAATGTTTTGTTCAATTCAAGTAAAATGAGGCCAAGGGTACTGTTTCCACCTGAAATATCCTTTTCTTACACTTTTATTTGGACCATGACTGGTCTGAAACAACCTTCATTCATACTTTATTAACTAATCTCCATAAAGAGAATATGGTGCAGCACATACACAGGTAGTGACTTCTAAATTATATTTTTCCTAGAATACTGTGCCCAATAGAATAACAACAGCAGAAGTAATATATTGTACATTGTTAAAAGCTAGTTGCATAAGAAATCTTTTGTTCTCTGTTAATAGTTAAGTAAATACTCCGAGGAGTGGGCACGGTGGCTAGCCTCTCGTGGTGAAATGCAACACAGAGCAGAAAGCAGTTATGGAGAGAACATATTCCAATTGTGGAGCTCCAATCCAGACAACGTTCTCTCTGGCAATGAGGTTGTGCACCATTGGTACGCCGAAATGAAGGAACATGTCTTCGGAGTCGAACCAACCACACTCAAGACAGGTATAAATCGAGTTTTTAAATAGATTTTCTATCTTTATGCATTTGTAATATATAACACTATACCATGTATTAATTACTTGATGTATTAAATATAATGTATTAAGTATTGATGGCATTGATATTTTCAATGTCAGCTCTATCATAGGAGTTGCGATAATGCAAAACGTCCATTATTAGCTAAAAAAAGACAATAATGCTATCCCAAGAACTAGAATTTCAAAGAAAGTGGCATTTCACTACGGTTTGAAAATGAAGTTTTCATAAATAGCTTATAAAGTGGGAGAATACATTGTTTTTAATTTTGTAAAGATATATTGTAATTTTAAATTCTTAATAATGCATATATATATTGGTGTACTTAGGGAGCAGGCCTTCTTTTAAACATGTTTCATTAAATTGCTTGTCTATCTTTATCCTCTCGTATTTCCTCGATACTTTTTCTAATCTTCTTATTAAAGACTTCTATTGACAGGGAAGAGCATAAACAAGCTCACCAAAAGATTTTTTTAAAGTTCATCAATATTTATTTTTACTGATAACTACACTACATTAAAAATAAAAACAGACCGGTTTCGGTTATTCAATAACCATTATCAATGTATATTCTACAATCTAAATAATATCTAAATACAAACTACAAAGGTATTAAACTACAAAAAACATGTTAAGAATGAAAAGTACTATTATTGGAGGCTACAGTTGGGTTGGCAGTTTCAACTGGTGATATCAGTGTTACCTCCTTCTCATTCTTCATCTCGCTTTTTTTCTCCATATAACTTTAAGATCCTATTAAATCCACTAGCCTGTGCATAGTGGATATATATATATATATATATATATATATAAAGATTTCACATAAACACGTGAAATAACAATCAATGATCAAACCACAATAAGAAATGGGAAAGCAAGACTAAGATCTTTCAACCGTAACATGCGGTCTGCGTCAGAGTCAAAACTTCATATGTAGTTGGCCAGACCACAATATTATTGTCTGGCGTAAACTATTTTACTTTTTTACTACAAAATGTCACTAAACGAAGTAAATATGAAGGAGATGGGCTATGTTATTATTGTTCTCTCTTTAATTGTATAAGCACTCAAACACTTAGTTCTTTTGGAATAAAATGAAAATTTAATGTGTTTTTTTGAAAAATTTTGGTTTGAAATAAAAAGTGTTTTAAGATTTTAGATGTTAGTATTTTAATGTTATGATTAATAGATTATATCATATATGAATGTTAGTCGTTTAACATTCAGCATAGAGTGTGCAGATGATTTGACTTGATGGAAATCACACAATTGCCTTCTCTCCTACTTCACAACTATTACTCAAGTGTATATTAATATTTTAGTTAGGTTTGGTCCTTCATTACAGAGTTATAAGTTCCATTTGAATTTTGATTATAAACTCCGATTATAAACTCGTGCATTTGTCTTAAGTTTTATCTAACACTCATTTATTAAAACTTATCTTATCGATTCTGAATTTAAAACAAAAAAAAATTGTTACATACTGACACTGTGGAAATCAGAAATGAAGAAATTTTAGAAATTGAAAATTTAAGAGAAAATGAAATATACTTCTCAGTAAAGAAACATCATTAATTATTTTTTTTACATTAAATAAAAATAATGAAATATTTGAGCCTGTTTTTAAAGAATGTCATCCATCCCTAGAAATTTAGTGAGACAAAAACTTTTTATCGTGAATATAAGAGGAATATTTAAAAAAAAATACTTAAGTGTTTTGTATTATGGACAGACTAATTATAATAACGTACAAAAAGAAAAGAACTTTTTTAAACTGTTACCCTGTAATTATGAATGCAATTCATTTTTGTAAACAATGATTGCAATTCAGTTCATGAGTTTGACTTATATTTTGTCCAACCGTATCTTGTGATTCATTAAAAACTTAAATTCTTGTTTGTTGCTATCTATATATTGTTTATATTCATTTTTTTTAAACGTAACATGAGATAACTAAGTAAAACGAATTATTTATTTTATATGGTCGATAAAACCACACCTTCGAAATCTAGTTTAAAGCTAATTAATTTTAATTCTAACGTACTGCAATCAGTTATTATGTGGTATTTACTCATTGTAGGGTAAAAAGCTAATGAAATGGTCTCCGCATATAAAAATTTAATGTTGTTTATTTAATTTTGTTTATACCATAAAACTTTTATATGTGGAAACCATTTCATTAGCTTTTTATCCTACATTGCTAATTCATTTGTAAACAAGAAAGAAAATATTCTGTGTTTACAAAGTTGTTAGTCTAGTTCATGTATTTTTTTTATATTTTCCTACAACATACAGGTTAAATGAACTGTTTTATTTTTTATATTTACCTATAACGTATGTTTAAATGAACTGTTTTTTTCAGGGCACTTCACACAAGTGGTTTGGACAGAAAGCACAGATCTTGGTGTAGGCGTGGCCAAAAGTCGGTCTGGGCAAATTTTTGTGGTTTGCAACTACGACCCTCCTGGAAACTTTGTGGGGTCGTTCAAGGATAATGTTCCGCCTATTGGGTGAGTTGGAGCAGTTATCATATTGTTAACGAATTGCTTCCTAATTAATGTGCACACATCTTGACGTATAGTCCTGATGAGATTGACGCATTTATCTTGTGCGCTTGCATATATACGTATTGATTAATGGACGACTTCTGCCTGAAGGAGAAGGGAATTATTATTTTCACTATAACAATAATATTATGAATGCATTTTCCCGTTTTCATTAATACTGTGGTCAGGAGTGGTATACTACTGATGTAGATGCCGTCAGTAATAAAGATTCGAATCTCAGCTATCGCCCTAGATATTTTAATCTTAGAGATGGAAAGCTCCATCTCTAAGGTACAAGGTACCTTACCATCCATCTCTGTTTCTACAAGGTACACTTGTAGAAACTTTGTTCAATTCAGGCCAATTCTTTTATATGTTTAAAATTCTACGACTTTATAATAAACAATTAGTTTGCAGTTATTTATGGTATCTGTACAGATATTTTAGAATGACATACTGTAGTATATACGTTGATTTTTATTCCATGTATCTTTTGTGCAAGTAACTATCAAATCAGTTAGATTAATATGGGTTCCGGGATATAGCGACGTTTCGGGCAATGAAAGGGCAGATTCACTCGCCAAGTCGGCGCTGAAACGCCCTTTGTAGGGCCGGAACCGGTGTTTCCACTCTCTGCTGCTAGAGTTAGAAATGTCTGGCTGCATCAGAGATTAAAAAGGAGTTGGCCGAACTGTCCGGGCAACAGAGAGGCCAAGCAGTTTATTTTGGGCCCCAGCGTTAATAATAGGAATTTTCTTCTAGGACTTGGCAGAACTAGGTAAAGAATTTAATAGGAGTTCTCGATTCGCTGGTCACTGTAGACTAAGAAGACATTTAAGTATTATGGGCATAGAGAGAAGTAAGTCTGTAAAGAGTGTGGCGAGGAGGATGAAACCTCTATCTAATACCTGTGGCTACCTGTCCTGCATTCAGCCTAATTGGGTTATATGTTTATGGAATAAGCATTATCAGGAAAGATAAACTAAAGAAACTTGAGTGGAAAACTCTCCTGATCTTCATGGGTTTTCCTCAGGGTAGGTCCAAGTCACCCGGGTTGGCAAAAAGGGCCCACTTGCCAGGCCTTTGGTCTCCCCACCCTTGACATTAAGACACCTATTATGTAATCTTTATATATAACTCACACTTGAATCAACAGTCCTAAAACAGACAAGAAATATACTTATGAGAAAGTAATTGAAGCACATTAATTACAGTCTGTAGAAGAGAGGGAGCAAGGAGACCGCAAACCTGGTAATCGACAGGTGGAAACCCCTTTCTTTCTCATCCGCCGCTTACGCGGTATACTTGGTCTTATTCCCTGTGTCCTGATTGTCGATGAACCAAAAATTTTTTAATGTAGTTTACCTTTTAGTTGTTTTTTCTAATTTTTATTTGTAAATTTTATATATATATAAACTATAAGTGTGTTATCTAATCGGGATTCGGTCAAATTTTCTAGGTTCAAAAATCAAACTCTCATTGCTGACGTTTCGATTTTATTTTAAAACCTTTTTCATAGGCATCTTCTCCAAACACTCTTCTCATATCCTCATAAAAACCCATACATCTTCTTATATAAACCCAAATTATATATATAACAGATTCAATAATATATCGACCGTTTGATAGAATAGGTGTGTTAATTAATCTGTTGTACATAAACTATACATAGATAGAAGAATAACTCAAACAAAATGTTGGCTTAAATGTGTTTTACTGTTTGACACTGGACCAAACCTTGATAAAGAAAAATAGGGTAAATCTGACTAGAATCTGCCAGTAGCTATATATATGCATAATCTATATATATATTATATATATACTAGTTGACCTACCCGGCTTTACTCGGGAAACAATTTAATTCCAACTCTAATAATAAATTACATATAACGAAAAAAATTTAAATTTTCTATAGTTCCGTTACACTTAACTTTTATGAGATAAACGAAATTAATACAGAATTAAAATTATAGATTACGCAAAAAAGATATAATCTAACACTGATTATAAATTGCGCACTTTGTCTAATACAATTGGTAGTTGATAGATTAGATTAAACAAATAATAAACAGAATATTTTTTGCCGAACAATACATAAAGAAATGAAATGTCTTCTAGTTAGATATCATCGATATATATAATAATTTATCATTTTCCTATATGGAGTAGGGCCGGATACTAATAATTAAATATTTTAAACAAACGAATTAATCAATCAGGAATAAATAAAGAAGCCTTACATCCATTAAACTTAAACAATACTTTAACTATTCTTTTAAGATCAGAATTAATGGTTCAAATACTATCACTATTATTCGTAATACTATCATGCAAACTTAAAGTTAATAAGTTATTATTTAACGCATAACTTTATTTAATGCTTAAAGCAAGTTAAACCAATTAGATATGAAAAGTTAATTGTAAACTATTGATAATAGCTAAAGATCTGTTAAAGTTAATAAGAAACCCATATAAAATTACAATAATTGTCTTTAATATCAATCTGAAAAAATTTCCAATTGAACAAAGCATGTGGAAATATTATCATAAAGAATAACCTAATTGCGGCTGCTATTACCAATTAAAGTCAAAATGTAAACAAACAGGTTATACAGCAAACCTTATCTATTATAATATTTTTAGGATATTACCTGAACCACAACTCTGATTTTGAAAAAAACTTTACATAAACCTTTCCGGGGATATACCTAATAATTTCCTAAATTTTCTCCACGATCGGATGTATGGTCTTTGAATCTATAGAGTACAAACAAACAGACATACATTCATTTATATATATATGAGTAGCAGTTGAACACACTAAAATAGTGTTCAAGCTTTTAGTGTGTTCAACAATTTAGATAATTTTTATTTGCATTTGAGTTAAATTATAATCTTAATATTAGTTACTAAAGACTCCCTTCCCCGATGATGGTCAGAGTCAAAAAGCCAACTCAGTTGAGTCTGACGAAGACCGCTGGTTACGGTTGAAAGATCTTAGTCTTGTTTTCCCATATTGTGATTTCATCGTTGATTGTTTTTTCACGTATTTATGTGAAATCTTTATATATATATATATATATATATATATATATATATATAAATTTTGTTTAGCATCAATGTCATTAATGTAGAATTAGTTATCATAATATGCTTGGCACATTGTAGTTACGGTACTATTTAAAAACATTAAAAAATGATATTTTTTTCTTTCAGTGGTTTCCCAAATTCACCAAGAATAGTCACAAATGACCTAGAGTTTCAGGAAGAGGCTCTGAGGTTTCACAACCAATACAGAGCGAAACATGGATCACCTCCTTTGTTTTTGAATCCTCAGGTATGTCAACTAAAATACTTAATCATATTATTAAGTAGTGAATAGATACTATAAATAAAATACAATAGTAAACGTTACATGTTAAGCTAAACTAACATAATTCTAATGTAAATTCAATTTATTTTATAATTTTTAATTTTACGAAGGAGAATAATATTACAATTAAAATTGAATTGGTTCATGATTATTAGTAAACATAGCATTTTTTTAAACTGTTTTCTTACTTCAAATTTAAATTAAATTATAAATTTTAATTAATTACCTTATGCGAATAATAAACCAGAAGAAGCTAAAATCGCTTTCATATTATTATCAAGTCTACTAACTTTGCACAGAGGAATTATGTATGTAAATAATAATACGATTTCAATTTAAATAAATATTTTATATGTTATTTATGATTACCAATATCACGTTTTTATAACAGGCAATGTATATGTTGTTTCCCCTTAAATATTGACTTATTACTTAGACGTTTTTAATTCATTTTCATTTAGTTTTCACATCTGTTATTGAGAATTAGAGTACTCCACTTAAAGAGGTAGATGTAAAAGAATTTTATCTGATTAATACAGTAGCAAATAAAATCGTACGCAGAAAATATTAAGGTAAGGCATATAAATACCAAACCAATCAACCTTTGTTATTATATATCAATAGCAAACGAATATGTTTTTCTTTCTCTGAAAGCCTCTTCAAAATTTATATGTATTTGAACAGTTTTTTTCTTAACTTTAAACTAATTACATGAACTCTTAGCAGAATCTTGCTGTTCTAATGTAATTTTTAATGGTCTTCTAATGCAACAAACTTAACTGAATATAATTGTATTAAACATGTTAAAAACATTTGTTTTTATAAATGTACTAATTAGAATTAATTTTAACTAATAATAACCAAAATATGCTAAAAATACTGCTCTGTTAGCATGAAAGTATAATTCTGTTTGACAGAGGAATTAACTAAATCACTTCACACTTGTATGGCAGTGACAATGAGATATAAAGTACTATGACTTTGAGAACATCAAGCCATTTTACTGTTGTCATTTTTTTTTACAAAATTTTGTGTTTTAAATATCTAAAAAATATATATATATAGTAATGTTAGTTAAAATTAAAATGTAAATAAATAGAATTTTATGAAATAACGTTTACTGAATAATAATGAAGTGTCGTTTGTGAATACAGTTGAGCAGATATGCCCAGGAATGGGCAGAGAGACTGGCGAGAGAGAATAGAATGTACCATCGACCAGTCAACCAGTATGGAGAAAATTTGTACAGTCAGTATTCTTCGAGCGATGCAACTGCGAGGGATGCCTGCAACAATTGGTATCAAGAGTGTAAAAACTACGTCGACTATTCTTGTGAGCCGAAAAATGCTCTTAACACAGGTAACGAGTTTACAAACCCCCTGTCCCAATGCATGTTAGTTTACTTGCTTTGATCATTTATTCATTTTCAAAAAAAAAAAAAAATAGCCCACTCTTTGAAAGCTGGCCATGACTTGGTTACACAGTTAAAGAGACAATTACCATTTGTTATAAGAGTATTTACTAAAGAATCAGGTCAAGTCAGAGGGCTTATTTGAAAACTTAAGAAAAATGTGTCAAAATTCCTTTTACTAGGTAACTTAACATGAAATTATTTTCTTTATTTTCATTTTAACGAAGAAAGATTTTTATTCACATCAGAAGTATCCTTAAGTTTTCAAAAACATTAAGTTATATACCTACAATCAAAATTAATTGATGTAGTATTTTAAATGGAATGCGAATAATAAAATACCAACTATATTTCAGGACACTTTACACAGATGGTATGGCGAAATACAAAAGAGTTGGGAATAGGGCGAGCAAAAGGGCCTTCAGGGTATGTCTACATAGTTGCCAACTATGGTCCTCGAGGAAATATCAGGGGACAATACTCGGCCAACATTCTTCGCCCTGTTGGCTGACCCAAAAGAAACACAAGGTCGAGGTCTTCTGATCCTCCCGCTGGGTTCTGATTAATCAGCACTCCTACCTAAACCATTGTTAATCACTTGAGGCTCTTTAACACGTTAGCATTCCAAAGTAGACTTCAAAGTCTTGTTTCAATACGTTTGCTTTCAAAGCTTTGCCATATATGATTTGTTATATAGTTTTAGATCTTAATCAGAAAGTAGCCATACTCTATTGATAGATAAATATAAAACAATTATTTATAAACATTATAATATTTATAATTATTAATTAACCAATTGAAACAATAAATTTTTGCTATATATGTATATGTTATTATAGAAATTGTCACAGTAAACAGCCACACCAAAACTTTAGTGATTATTTGCATTTTTGTGAAAAATGCCACCATTGTGATAGTAAAGGGTTTCCTTTATTAGGTTGTACACAAGTTATTAATTAGTTTCCGTCCTTATAAATTTGTTACGGTAATAATTATTGCTTATTGTTGGTATTAATGAATTCCTACTGAATTCAGAATAGTAGTAAGTATAGTGAGCAAGTTGTATTAATGATTCAATAGTAAAATAATTCTACAACAAAGTTATACGGAGGAATAAATTTATCAGTATTTCAATGGTAGTAAAGCAGGTAGTATAAGTCCATTTCGTAATGTTACTACTTTGTGCAAAAATTAATAATTTTTCGCTTTTTTGCACTACAATTCCATTAGACATAAATCACATTTCTCTGTTTGAAAGAATAACATTGAATAGGTCCTCATTCTCATGTATGATTCCTTTAAAACTTAAGACATTAATTAAACCAGTGTGCTTATGTAATAGAGGAGCTTTGATTGAAGACTGACAAATGATGTATATGTATTTTATGGAATTAATTGTCAAGTGTTTAAAATTAAATTCTAAACGTAGAGAGAATTAAATAACTATTTTGGAATCAAATGACAATATTTTACTTTTAACAAAATTAGTTTATTACCATAATAAAGTGACCATTTTGGTCAGGAAAGTATTGTTTTTTCTTAATTTTCTGAAACATTTTGTAATTATTCATCAAAATGAGATTAACTTTAAAACTAAATAATAAACATAAAACAGTTGGAATAGTTAGTTTTTACTTCCTGACCAAAGGGAATGAAAAAAACAATTATCCCAAAACTGTTACATTGCTTTCCATTATGACAAGTTTTGAGAAATACTCAAATACTATTTAAGTAATAATATTGTTACAATTGATATACGTTAAAGAAAAATGTAAAATTTTTTGGTCTTAGAAAAGCTTAAAAATCCAATAGCCATTATTAAAATATAATTGCGATTATTGGTTGAAATGGTAAAACGTTTATTTCATATATGGTTACAATTTCCAATTATTTCGATTTATTGGTGCTGATTAATATTTTCCTTAGGTTAGAATTATTTTTAAATGTTTCTTAACTTAATATTTTCAATCTCTGACTATTAACTGTGATAGTCATTTTAAATAATTTATGTAAAATAAATATATTTGTATTTAATTACTTACTGAAAGCCTTTAGCAATATGTCTAATCAAGAGCTTTGTCACATGTTAATTTATAGAGATATGAGTGACTAAATGATTTGCTAAAATCTTAAAGGCATTTTAACTCTATTCCTGTTTCTAACTCAAACCTTTTTAATAAGCATTGAACTATTTTATTGTTTAATATTTTGAAATTTTTTAGATACATGAATATGGGCAAAGGTTTAACATATAATTTGGATTGCATATTGTCTTGGTTGTTAGTATTATTCCCACTTTCATTCATTCTTATAATCATGATTATTCTATTACTAAAATTACCCATGTATGATGAATTGACGCGTTGATTCTCGAGTCATTAAAATAGATTAAGTATTAAATAACCTTTTTACTAATTTCTAGCAATAGTACACGTATTTATAGAATTACACTGTGATTTTAAGTCTTCTACCATTTTCTATTTTAACATTTATTAATAAATATTCATGATATGATAGATTTAAAAATAGTGAGTCCACATTAAATATAACGGTGTTTATTTGTAATTTTTTGACTATATATTTCAACATATCATATAATTTTCCATTTATAAATAATATTTAATAATAATGTTTTTCTTCATAATTAAAATACAATTATAATCAAAAGTCATTTTGTAGTACTTTTAGAATTACATTAGAATGGGATAGTATGAGTAACATGTTAATATTAATTATCCTGATAGTACGGGAGGTAACTGACATCGTTGATAACATATAAAAAAAGCAGTCTTATCTACCCATTGCGCTCTTTATATAGACAGTTTTAGACTGTTTGTATGTGAGATCAGAGAGTAATCTGATGTTAACCTCCTCTATACTCTTAGAATACCTTAATAGTTTAGTGTTTTGACCCGACTAGGAAATCATGTTTGTCATCGTTGACTCCAGGAATGGTTAATGTTTGCTCTATCGAGAATAAGTATTTCAACCATAATATCAAACTCTTTTCTTATCTGAATAAATCATATGTAAATTATACAACAATTATACTGTTCATTTATTTGTCAGAAATTTGTTTATATTAAAAAAAAAACTCATTGTTACATACAAAATATCACTTAAGTAAAAACCAACTTCATTTTGTGCCTAATCAAATGTAAAAGCATGCTCAAATAATTACTTTACTCTTCAACCCAAAACCTTTGCACAAAAAAGAATTTCTGAGGTTTTGAGCAAAGTGGACTGCAATTAGCGAGACTGAAGTAGTTGATTTGTACAAGATGGAAATAAAAGTATTCAGATGGTAATTATGTTTCCTTCCCTCTTTACAAAAATCTTTAATTGTTAATATTATCAATTATTTTTATGTTTATAATAAATGTATTTATATTTTATTGGATCGTATGCCGTATCTTGAAGTTAAATATTTAATCTTTATTTTTGATGCCCAAGAGTACCCGTAGTTAGAGGTGATAGTTATCGTTAATAATTAAATTATTAATTGTTAGACATGGTATATTATTCACACAAAAAATGTTTAAATGAAGGTTAGATCTCAAATTATACCAATATATTATCAACATCTTCCCAAAAATGGATAGGTCTTTTCATAGCAAAGGCACAACTAATCCTATATTTTGTGGTAGTGACTGTATGTAAATTACATTTAAATCTATCGTTGCTGCCCAGGAGACGTAAATATTTATTTTTTGATTGACTGGAAATCATTATTTCCACCTTGGAAAGTAAGTTGGACAAGTTATGTTTGATGTTAATCTTCCTCCGCCATCCATACACGGTTCCAAGGATAGAAAAAAAAAAGAACGAACTAGGTAACTTTCTTTGTGACAATCATAGCAAGTTTAAACGGATAAATTTGATTTATATGAAATTAAATATAAATACTCATAGTTTTTAATATTATCGTCACCCTTAACTCTTTTATTTGAACATTCCTTACTCTTAATTACAAAATACTTTGATATGATAACCTTTCAACATGGTTTTAATAATCTTTTCTCAATTCTCCTCTATCTATGCTCTTCATCCAAAAAACATGCCTACTCATATTACACACAATTGAATTGTCACTAACGATTGTTACTGAGGAAAAATGCCAGTTTAGCAGCAGAATAACTTTAAAAAGTTTTTATAAATAAGAAATAATAACGAAACATTGTAGGGTTTTTCGATCTATTAAGTATTCAGATCTATTAAACCTATCAATTTAACTTTGAATACAAATACAACACTGACGTTATCAAATGAGAACGACATAATCCAGTGCATCACTGACTTTATAGACTGCAACACACCAACTTAATAGATCCAAACAGCCTGTAAGAACTTTGAAAGTCGCTTATACATTTTGGTAAATAAAAGAGAGACTAAAATAGAAAACAATTTTTTAGTGTTGACAATTTTATATTTTAGTTAACTATAAAAATGTTATTATAAAATAACGTTTTTTGGTTGAAAACTGGTAATTTTAAACTAGTATATTAATTATTGAATTCAAGGAGAAATCATACAGAAGCAGCGGTGAAATGTAAATAAATTAACATCAGTTGATGTGTTTTTTTAGTTTAAAGATGCAAGTATTAACCATGTAATTTTTAAAATTGAAGAGTCTTTGAAATTCCTTAATGTAGTAATTTTTAAAAAACCCACTTTGGTACTGATTGTTAATATAATCTTGTTTAATGTGCTTTTAAAGTTTTCTCGAATCCATCCCGTTTAATTGCCATGAAATGGTTAACGTCATTTTCAAGTAAATAGTTTAGTAATGGAAAAACACATGAATGTGAAGTTCAGGAAGGTTACGTGAGTATAACAGTTTGAACTACTCAGCATAGATGTTTTATAGTATGGACTTTAAATATTATGTTTCATCTATTCTGTCCTGTTATTACTTTTCTCAATTCAGTAACATTTCTTATTTTGTACATTGTGACTGTTACAAATCTTGTGCCAAGACTAATACAAACAACTGCAGGTCGATTGTCCAACTTTCAGTCATTCCAAAACTTTGAAACAATTATTACCATCAAATTAAAATCTTTGTTTCATCATTCAATACGTCTTTAGTTCGTAATCTTTAGGAAAAACACTGATGACTTAGTTACTCTAGGAAAAACACAATAAATTCTCTGAACTCTGGTGTTTTATGAGTCCATGCAATATGTACAGACCTAAAGTCATTGAACCAGTGAGCTATGGTTTGATTTTAGGTAAAATTCTCAAGTTTTGCTGGTAAAGTCTTGCAATTGGCTGAACAGTTACATAAGGATTTGCTTATGAAGTTTAATATTATTATATTCTAAATTGTTAAAAAGTAAATAGCATAATTTTTTCTTATTATATATTATTTATTCTATTTATATTTTATTTATTATAACTATGATTTAAAAAAAGAGGAAGATGGAAGGTTATTATTATTTAAATCATGCTAACTAACTGTGGTACTAACGAAACAAGTAGGATAGTGTAAATATATTTAATAATATGTTATTTTTATTAATATTAAATATCATTATAATATCTTATAAATATGGTGTAATTATGTTACTGTTTTCCCATAAGTTTTAGGAATAGTTCCCTCCGTTTGTTAGCCCTAAAATGAGCGGACTGTTCGGAATGTAACCTCCCTTTTCCTATTGAAACTTTTCACAATAAAAACTTGTTAAAAAAAATGAAACTATAGTTTCAACTAGTTTTCAGTATAGTCATAATTTAAATTTAAGCCTATGTTCAGTGTCTACCCATTCACAAATTTCTGATTCATAAATTCATTCACCTGGGCACTTAGCCAATTTTTCTTGCCCCTTTCATATGTTCGTCATTGATATTGAAGTGTTGTGATGCAAGTCATCCTTCCACTTGGCGCCTAGTCGGAGCTGTAAGGTAAATTACCACAAACCATCCCCTTCAATTCGGTCGAAAGCTGTTGGATTTTTTTCAGCACTCTCAGTACGAGTGTCGTTAAGAAAAAACACAACACATAATGCCATCTGCGGTGATGACGTTGCGTCAGAGTTTTAAAGTAGGTATTGTTTTGGTTAATTAGGACAGATTTGGTTTGTAAAATAAGTAATGTACTTATTTATAAAAGAAATAAAAACCAATGGTGAAAACCATGATAAGAATTACTAAATGATTGTGGCGGTTACCCCCCACCTCTGTAATCTGTCTAACCTTATCACTAATTGATATTGGAAGCGATCGTTGAACTTCATTCGCCAGGAATCTGTTGTCTTCCTAAAAATCTGTAGCCATAATCTTTATCGTTGGTCAAGTATGGAAGACATTCTTTTCCTAGTTTAGAAAATTGGATGTCCCTAGGCTGTCGACTATTATTTTACTTCAGTATTCACACGCGCCGAGTTTCGTCATCAGTGACAACCCTGTTACACATGCAGTGGAGTAACAAAAATTTTGCCGCCCGGAACGGCCCCTCCCTGTCCCCCTCGCTGGGCATTGATAATCAATCAACCTTCAAAATTCCAGAAGATCCTCAAAATAGTTATTTTAATGAAATTACAATCAATGCTCTTATTTTAGACTGCTGTTATTACTGCCATACTTTCATTTTATTACAGTACTCATATATGATACTTTATCGGACCCAAAGTTTACATGCAGAGAGTGGGACTCCAGGATGGTATAAAATATCCTCTGTTGAAAGGAGAGTGCCAGATCGGGCAAGTTCATTGGCCTTGCAGTTGTCTTTTATATTCCCGTGTTCTGGAACCCAAATAAGGTCAACTTTAACCCTCACTGGCAATTCATGTAACACTCTTTTGCAGTCTCCGATTACCACTGGCTTACTATAAATTCCCTTCAGAGATTTCATAGCGGCTTGACTATCTGAAAAAATGCTGATATTATTATCGCTTAAAAAGTAAAAACTAATAAGCATTTTACTGCTTCCATGACAACAGTGGCCTCTGCCTGATGAATTTAAATAAGAGTGATAAAAGTTTGCCAACTCATTCATAGACCGGGAATGGAATTTATGGATGTGTTGATCAGCATCGAAAACGTCTCATTAATTTCTCTTAGATGAATAGGTAAGAAAGCCAATACAATACAAGTCTAGCTTTGTCTTTCAACTTGATCTCTTGATCAACTCAACTCTCCTGATGACGACCGATGTCGAAATATTGAAGATACTCAAAGTAGGTGATTTTTTTTTTAATAATTAATGTACGAATATTTACGGACCGTTTCATTATTTTGTCTATTCATATTTGTATAGATATGCAACTCTTATTTCACGTAAACATATTTCAACTTAATTTAATAATTTTACTGTAACAATTATAAATAATACATTATTAAAGCTAGAGAAGCAATAAAATATGACGGCGTTGTACTAACAATAAAAAAATGCTATATATATATATATATATATATATGATCAAACCACAATAAGAAATGGGAAAACAAGACTAAGATCTTTCAACCGTAACAAGCGGTCTTCATCAGAGTCAAAAACCCAACTGACTCTGTTCAGTTGGGTTTTTGACTCTGATGAAGACCGCTTGTTATGGTTCAAAGATCTTAGTCTTGTTTTCCCATTTCTTATTGTGGTTTGATCATTGATTGTTATTTCACGTGTATATGTGAAATCTTTATATATATATATATATATACTAAACTAAAGTTTATTGGGACTCGGTCAGTTCAGAACTGAGCGAGTCCCGATAAACTTTAGTTTTGTTTCTATTCCGCGGTCGATACTTTTATCAATATATATATTTATATACATATGCTAATATAAAAATGCTAATTATATATATATATATATATATATATATATAAAATTAGCATTTTTTTTATTGTTAGTTAGCATTTACAAATGAAATGGGAGAACAAGACTAAGATCTTTCACCGTAACAAGCGGTCTTCGTCTGAGTCAAAAACCTAACTGTGTTTATGTGAAATCTTTATATATATAAATTACTTTAAACTAATATTTATTTTAAATTTGTATAAAAAATGTTCGTAAATATAGTATATACCCAACATATATTACCCCATAATTTTCGAATCCCAATAAAATAATTTAATGAAAACCAAAGTCAAAACAGCTCATTAGGAATGGTGGCAGACTGTCGGTAAACAATGGAAAACACTGTGAAACCATCTACTGCAGTTTTTACTAATGAATAGTGCCACTGATTACACAATTTATTGCCGTGCAAATGGATTTGAAAAAGTACCAAAGTCAGCAGATAATTAGCGAGACACTAGATGCAGAGGTAATTTTTAGTAGAAGTATTGAATTGACAACTGAATAGGAAAGGACTTGGAGACGTGCTGACGGAGTTACGAGTCATGAACTCGGAAGAATTCATTTTAATAATTATATTCATTAATTGAACCTCGACTATTCTTTTATAGAATGATTTAGAGTGAGTTAAGTTTCAGTAGGAGATGAACCTCCAAGGTCAGCTAGATAAATATAACTCTTAAGTAGCATGTCAAGTTTTGCAGAATGCAATGAAAAGAACATATACATACATAACACGTCGCCATGTTGGATGTCCATACGAGACCCAAAGATACATGTCATTTGTTGAAATTATTTTTTATATTTACAATTTCACAAACTCCATTAACTGTTTTTTTTTTAAAGAAGACTGTTTTGAAATATTGGCTTTGTTTTAACACGTTTTGTTTATGGTCTTCACTAACAGTCTGATAACTCTCCTTTGTTCTTTTTAAGGCAACCATCTCCACTTGCCTTTTCAAACATACACAGCTTCAATTTATTTTGGAAAGCTCTATATTCAATCTCATTCATGTGCAATCTTATTGCCAAGTACGTTTAATTAATCTTAAAGGTAATTCTCAAATCGAAGTAAAACTTCTTTGTCACACGCGTACATAGACGTGATTCTCGGTCGTCACATCGGTTTTTTTTCATATCAGCCGGTGCTTTTAATCATAATCAGTACTAGATTATTCGTAATTAGTAATGGTACTTATTCTAAGGTAAAATGGATAAAAAAACAAAAGTCTCCACACAAATGAAGTTTCATTCAACAACAACGCGTTTCGAACACTTTGTATTCATCAGGAAGACACCAAGGATGTGGTGCTGAAGGGTTGATCCAGTGAAAACAATCAACCAACTGGATTGTAGGTTGCTTTCACTGGACCAACCCTTTAGCACCACATCCTTGGTGTCTTCCTGATGGTGAACACAAAGTGTTAGAAACGCGTTGTTGTTGTTGAATAAAACTTCATTTGTGTGGAGACTTTTGTTTGTTTATCCCTTTTTACCTCAGAATAAGTAAATACCACACCATTACGGATTGCACAACTAATGATTTAATGGTATTTACATGCTTTAAAAATGGCTATTTAAGTTTTCAGTAAGTAATTATATAGAATCCAGGTGCATTAAACAATTAATACTGAAAGTCAATTGATTATCAACAATAAGAGTGTTTTTCTGGTTAGCCCGCTTGCTCTTAGTAGAGAGATCTCGAGTTTGCAGCTCGCTTTGACTCTAGATTCTTATATGGAAGAATCTTATATGACCTACAGCTGTGTCATTACGTAATGTTTAAAGATCACCTCTAAAAAAAAAAAAAATAGATGTGACAACTTTGAAACTTCTAATGTAGAACGGCATTAATAAACAACCTCAGTATGAAACGGTCCGTTATGGCAAACTATCAGACTATTGGAATAAAAAAACACGTAGAAACAACACGCAACTCACTTCAGTATTTTGACCTCGTCGTCATTAGGACAGCAACTCTGCTGTTGTTTGCCAGTCGAGCAGAACTGGCAACGACAACGAGGTCGAAATATTGGAGTGAGTTGTGTGTTGTTTCTACGTGTTCTTGTATTCTAATCGTTTATTATATGAATAATATAGTATCAATATAATAGTATACTGATATACAAAAACTGAAAGAAATAAAGGCAAATATTTTTATTGTGACTAAATAAACAAAATAAGCATTTTTTATTTAATAAAAAAGAAGTGTTATTTTTTACTTCTTTATTTTTGTGCTTTATGAAATAGCTGCTTTTTTAGTTATTGAACATGAAACATGGAACAAAATATTTGTGAGCTTTATGAACTGGACTGCTTATCTGCTAGCAGATAAGTGATAAGAGAGCGTGGAATAAGGAAATCTATGTCCAAATAAAAGCCCTCTTCAAATTGAAGCTATAAAGCGTCCTAATGGGTAACTCTGGTAAAGTGAGTAACTCTGAGAGAAGTCACAGGTGCAGACGAACCTTTCCTAATCAGCGTAATCACCTTTGTCTGTTTTTAAAATAACAAATTAATGAGTGCACCTAGTTGCTGATTGCACGCGACAAAGGGTTGGTAAAAACAACATCCCTGATATAGTGCGTAAATAAAAAGAAAGTGTTTTCACCTGTAATTGCCAGTGCGAGTGGAAACACAGAATAAGAATAAGTTTCAGAAATTCTTCATAGTAGAGCAGTGCAGTGCGTCTTAAAACATAAGAAGAGGCCAGTTCAGCACAGAGCCAACGTGCTTGCCTCTAGACTGGAAGATCTGGGGTTTAATCTTCTCAAGTGAAAGGTAAATCGCTGAGTACCTTGTCCCTCGGAGAGGGCGGTAGGCCGTCGGTCTCAAGCCTATATGATGTCAGGTACTCATTACTTCTTTTTTTTTCTGGTGAAAGTACACCCTTACACCAGGAGGTTTATTAATACATGCTCCATAATACAATATATGACATGTATATCTTATACAAGTTCAATTATACAATACAATATTTATAAAAAATGAAATACAGTTAAGAAAAAGAAATAAAGGAAAAAAAATGAAAAGAAATAAAAGAGTGAAATAAAAGAAAGAGAGACAGAAAAAAATTGAAATTCAAACACAAAAATAATCTTCTACGGACAAACTTCTGAAATAACAATAATTATTCGATTTGTAGTATTAAGTTTAAAGTTAATTAAATTCAATGACTTTTAACAAATGGTTTTCATAAGAGATGTTTGACTACTAAACCGAGATCAGTTACAGGTCATGAAATACCTTGGAGAATACAGTGTCTAACGGTGATGGTAGTTGATCATGACGGGGGCACCACAAGATTATGTGTTCCCAGTTCTGTTTTTCCTGAATTTCACAACTGCAGTAGGGATGTGTCAATACTTTGAAGGGAAGCAAAGTAAGCTCTGTTCTTCCCGTGTGCGCTCAATGCTTGTGTTGTATAAAAATTATTTTTTGTATACGACAGTTCTAAATACATTTGAGTTAGGCAAAAATTTAGGACACTCAATGTAGAATATTCATTGAGTGGTATGACAAAGTGCTAATGATGGCCCATGTATGTTCCCTTGTGGGACTGTCACTGAAACTTAAGCTAAGAATATAATAACTACAGAACGAGCAGGAGTCTGCACTTACGCGTCGAAAACCGATACAAACTGAATTTTTTTTTTGAATCCATTATCGAAACATTTAGTGTGTAAGGCGTAATTGATTGAAAATTGGAAGTTATACAACTTATTTATTGAGCGAAGCTTAGTTAAGTGCATGCTAGATAAACATCAGATACGGCATGATAAGTCCGGCGTGAATCACAACCTTCCATTGGCATACCTTCACCGAAACTAGTATAATCAACTCCTTTTTAATACACTTCTATAACGTAATCAAATATGTGTGGTGGCATATACTTCGCTTAAACTACTGTATTTGTGAAATCGAGGCATATCTACGTAATATGAATCCGCACTGGCATAATTATCACATGTGTCATGACAGACACTTCGTTTCGATTTCAATTAATAATTATATCTGACTATTTGTTGTGGACCTCTCTGGTTATCAGCTGCTTATCATATAATACGTAGCAGAGTGATCAGAACAGACGAGCATCGTCCTCTATCAGAGCCGCCGCTGTGATAGCAGACAGTAGGTACTTGTTTCAGATTTAACTGTGATTAAATAATAGAACTACTGAAAGAAGTTTCAAAACAACTCTGTAGTAAGCAGACACAGAAGCAAGTAAACTGAGAAAATGTACTCACATGTATATATACCTTACTTTAATTTTCGATTGTCGCTTTTATATATATATATATATTATATATGTAAGTTGTATTCATAAATAAAGTTGATTATCAATTATATATAAAGGTGAGTATGCCTACTGCTTACAGTCGTTCTTTTGGTCTTTATATATTCATGTAGTGTGTAGGTGTTTTTTATTTATTATGCAACTAGATAAAGAAGAATTACCTGTATTCGACACGTTGCTTCTCCTTCGAAGGTGAACGTGGCTCGTGACCGAAAGCGAGTCTGCCTTGTAATTAACATTTATTTTCAAACACTGGGAATAATAATAGTTTAATTAGTCAGGGTCATAATTACTTTGAGCTGCGGCACAGGAGTAAACACTTCCCGGAGGTAATTTATTGATTGTTGAGAGTTGACAAAACATACTAGTCGTTTTATTGAAGCATTAATGTTAGGTGGAACATTGTGGCAATTTGTTATGTTTGGTTTTTCCCTAGATAATGCGTCCTTGACTGAGCCACGTCCTTGAATGGGACAGGTCGTTGCTTGCTCGGACGTCCCAGCCGGATGTTGACCACGAGTGCACTTGACATTCAATACTGTCACACTGACTTACCTTGACTACCAGGCTACGCATGGCCAAGTCAATTTCATACTACAAGAATGGAAGGGTTTTCTTATGCCTGCGGGGATCTCATCGCAGTCTCACCGCCAAGGTCTGCCCAAACAAGGCCAGCATATTAAGTAGAAACATTCAATAGCTTCTGAACAATGTATTTCACCACGAAATGTCAACCATAACATTAATTAATGGTTATTTTTACATACTATTTAAAAAGTTGTATGAAATAAAACCTATTTGAAGCATGCAACATTTTCATGTCTAAAATTATCGTATATACATATATACTTAATAAAGTGAAAGACGATCTAAACTGGACACAATACGACTACAAAATTGAAGAGGAGTAACACACAAAGTAAAGAATCACACTTACAAAACTTATTTGCTTGGTTACTTGCCGTTTCGTTTACAACGTGCTTGGTCTCCCTTTCTCTTTTCTTCTAAAGAGAGATTGAACGAAAATTTGAGTTTGTAGGTGTGTTTCTTTATTCTGTATGTTACTTTTCTTCAATATTGAACTCATATATATAATTATTACCAATATAATTATATATAATCTCTCTCTCTCTCTCTCTCTCTCTCTCTCTCTCTCTCACTCACTCTGTTTCTCTATCTCTTTCTCTTTCTCTTTCTCTCACTCTCTCTAAAACTTCGGAAAATTCGCCTTGAGGAAAAAACAGAAAAGGTGACCGGAAACGGAACTACAGGTTACCTGAGTTAGTGGTTTTTTATTCTGTATTTTACTCTTCTTCGATTTTGAACTTATACATACATATATAAACAAGATTTCCCAATATACATGTGAAATAAAAATAAACGTCCAAATGACAGTGAGAAATCAAAAAAAAAAACCACGGATCTTTCAACCAAAAGGCGGTCATCCTCAGAGCCAAATCTGAGTCAATCTGAGTCGTTATCAGTTTTTGAAGCGATTCACATATATTCCTGACGATGAGGACATCAAAATATAGTAGTGAGTTTCAGTGATTTCATTTCTGTTTGTTCTTTTGAAAATTCTAGTTTATATATATATTATATATATATATATATATATATAAACTATATTGACACAAAGAACATTCAGAAATGAAACAGAAACTCACTACTATATTTCGATGTCTTCGTCATCAGGAAGATAGAAACGAGTCGCTCCTTAGGCAGACAACGACTCATATATATATATATATATATATATATATATATATATATATATATATATATATTAAAGATTTCACATAAACACGTGAAACAACAATCAATGATCAAACCACAATAAGAAATGGGAAAACAAGACTAAGTTCTTTCAACCGTAACAAGCGGTCTTCGTCAGAGTCAAAAACCCAACTGATAGTCAGTTGGGTTTTTGACTCTGACGAAGACCGCTTGTTACGGTTGAAAGATCTTAGTCTTGTTTTCCCATTTCTTATTGTGGTTTGATCATATATATATATATATATATATATATATATATATATATATATATATATAAATGAAAAAAGACATTATATATATATATATATATATATATATATAACAGTTCAAAATTGAAGATAGGTAGCACACAAAGTAGGAAACACACTTAAAAACTCAAATTTTCGGGCTATCCGTCTTCAGGAGATAAGAGAAAGGGAGACCAGACACGTTTTAGACGCAACGGCTAGTAACCTATATATACGAGTGTGTGTATATATGTGTGTATAAAAAGCTTTCACATAAACACGTGAAATAACAATCAATGATCAAACCACAATAACAAATGGGAAAACAAGACTAAGATCTTTCAACCGTAACAAGCGGTCTTCGTCAGAGTCAAAAACCCAACTGACTAATAACTCAGTTGGGTTTTTGACTCTGACGAAGACCGCTTGTTACGGTTGAAAGATCTTAGTCTTGTTTTCCCATTTCTTATTGTGGTTTGATCATTGATATGTGTGTATGTGTGTGTGTGTGTATTTTGGGAGCAGACCTTCATTCAAACATGTGGACCGAAACGTTGGAATCCTTCAGAATATTTATTATTTATTACGAGTTTGTAGAAAAAGAAAAAAATGGATATGGAGAATAAAAGATTTGGCGAATTGCTTTATATCTAACCGGAGAGGTGGAAAGCCATATTCAGAAAGTTTGAAAAATTCACTCACAAAAGGACAAGAATAAAAATTGGCATAATTTTTAACAATATATATATATATATATATATATATATTATATATATATATATGGTAACTTATATATGTATATAAACTTAAAAAATAGGAAAGAACACAGAAAGTCACTACAGAACTCACTTCGATATTTCGACATCCGTTGTCATCGGGAAGAAGTACGAAGTACTTGAGTTGAGAAGGAAATTGCTACTGTTATATATATATATATATATATATATATATATATATGTATTTTTTTCAGTGTATAACTCTTATGCTAAATTGAATTTTCATCAAAATATTTTATGTCAAATTTCATCAAAGACATTTTGTATTATGAAGATAACATGATTTTTTTTGAAAGATAAAAAAACACTTTTTTGATTAAAAAAATGGAGTAAATGTCAGATTCGATTAGTTAGTTATGTAAGTTTCGTGAATCCGTTACTGATAAGAACAATTTGAAGTGCTCAATTTGAAGACGTCTTCTCCCGGGTCTTCTTCGCTTCCCGTCTTCTCCGGGTTCAGCACATACTTTGAAATTCCGGCTTTACCAGTGCTCATTAGACCAAGTTAGGGTGGTCCAAACTTTCTTCACTGAGCAGCTCATCATTACAGAGAAATATACTCAATAACTGGACAATTACCTCATGTTAAAGCAAGCGAAATCGATGAAATGTTAGAAAATTATGCTCGGTAATTGTATATGCTTTACTAAAAAAACGAAATGCAAGACGGCGATGCCGAGGTCACCGGAAGTTGATTGTAAACCTCAGGTCATTTATAAACAAAACTTGCCAAAACTATGCAATACCATGTGTCTTCAAAGTCAAAGTAATTTCCTTAAACCATTATGCTTTATAACTTTTCGTCAACTATTTGGCTCATTTGTTCAAATACAATTTTCAATAAATATTTCTATTTTTTTCTCCAACTTCTCGAGTTGATTGAAATTCATTATCAATACTATAAAACAATTGTTTACTGGTACTTATTGAAGTCAATTATCAATGTATTACCCTGCATTTTATTGAAAGGTTATCAATTCATAAGTAGGTTTAAAAGAATTGTAATGCCATTTATGAGTACCTTATGAACAGTCCTGCTGAAAACTCAACTTGGTAAGTAAGTACTTCTAAAAATGAAAAATCGTAGTCAATTCTTTAAAGTTTAGGTTTGTACTTTTACTAAAGAATTTGCCCTAAACGAGTAAAGTATGGACATCGATGCCATAACGAATAAATAAGTTATGCAGAGTCTTATTAAGCTCATGATGTCATTACGGAACATTTCTAATAATTACGCCATGCGCTTTACGTGATTTATGTTTAGAATAAAATTGCTAGGCCAAGCTACTTTAGTTGAATTTCGCAAACTGTTTTCTTAGTATATGAGCGTAGAGTAGAGCAACGAGAATGTACAGGAATCAGAACAGGGAACATTTTGTGTTGTGTGCCATCAGTCACTGCTAAGATGAACATTGTCGTTATTTATAAACACAAACAAATAAACTACTGCAAACTATAAAGCAGATTAATGTTATAATATTACCGTAAAAACTTGACAACTTGTAAAAATAGGTGACAAGACACGTGAAAAAATGTTAGTGTATAGCATTTCTGTAGCTTGATATACGTATATGTTATATGTTAGTTAACACCTAAATAGTGAGGAGAGTAACTAATGTCGACCCTTCTCAAAATATCGTAATGATTTTTTGTGTTTTCTTCTGTCTTCTTTTTGTAATCTTAATGTAACTGGTACTGAGTTGGGTTTTTGACTCTGACGTTGACTGTTTGTTACGGTTGAAAGATCTTAGTCCTTTTTCTTTCCATTTAATATTGTGGTTGGATCATTGATTGTTGTTTCACGTATTTATGTGAAATCTTGTTATATTTACACGTTTCAGGTTAAACTGTAGGTAGGTTGATCGTTTGGATCGTTTTCTTGATGATATATATATATATATATATATATATATGCATTTAAAAACTTGATGTCTGATTCCACTTGATTTAACTTCATGGAATATTTTTCTAAATTTCAAAATAAATTTTCCCAGGTGGCAAAAAAATATGCTATGGAACTGCCTTATTGTTGCACAATATAACAGATTTGACTGAAAGCTGTACAATTTTAAATTATCTCTCTCTTCCATATCTACACAGATTCTGTTTGTCATTTTCTATTCCTATCATTCTTTCTTTTAATGTCTATGTCTCCAATCCTCTCTCTCTATCATAAGCTCAGTCTGTTTACATATTAGTCGGTTTGAACTAGCCAATGTTGCGCACTGATCAATATGCTATAAATGTTAGCGCATTAATAAAGAGTTTCATCAATGATTCTTGTGTCTCTAGGACTCTTGTCTAACATAATTAATAACTACTAGCAAAAGAATTTATAGTTATGTAACAAAATAATTGAAATAAATATGGAAATAGAGTTGATACAATAAAACATGACACTCTTACCATTGTACACCTTTCTCTATGGTAATCCAATTATTGCTTTTTTATTGGAATGAGCATTGGATTGAAGGGATACCGTTACCTACGGTTGTTGAGAACGGCTTCTTCCCTCTCAAGCCGCTGACTCATAGTGGGCGTGTTCCGAATATCCCACGACGGTGAATAACACCGCTTCACTTTCATTAAAGCCGACTATCCTTTTCACACACTTCCATTGGGACTCATGCTTTCTCGCTAAGTTTTTTCTGGGAGTGAAAGGTTTCTAGAATCGATGAAATTGATACCAATAACGCATTGACTCATGCAGGATCTAGTCTTTCCAGAATTCGCCCAAACATTTTGCTTTGTTTTATTTTTGGCTTTGTGAGATCTACTGTTATACTATCTCAAAGAACTAATATATTCTTTCTATCACTTTCAGGAACTATAGAACAAATTTTCATTTATTTCCTTTGAAAACAAACACAATTTATCAACTTCATTAATTGTGTAATCTATTATAGTGTGGTATTTACTCGCATTGAGGAAAGTATTACGTCTCCACACAAAAAAAGTTTTTTTATAATAAACTTTTATGTGTGGAGAATAATATTTTCCCCAATATTTACAAACTTCGTGATTTTAAAATTATATATTATATTCTCGTATTTACACTGTAGTGATTTATCAGCACTACAATGTCTTACACAATTAAAAAAAAAAAAAAGAACTTGTATGGTTGTTTCGGGAATCACTTCTACATGTTTTTAAGAACAAATTGTCTACACCCTTTATGAAACTCAGCCGAGTACATTTAGTTTTGAATTTTTCTCTTTTACACTATTTACATTTTTAATGTACCATATATTCCTATCCTTTTAATTCATATTTATTTGGGCTCATTATTAATTTAATCTTGACCTCTTTTCCTCAAATTTTTGGATTATAACTATCAGATATCATTATTTATTTCTAACATGAAATAAGGAATTAATTATTGTATAATTATAGTCAATTCATTGATTATAGTAAATGAAGTATATTTTATTTATTAGGGGAATAGACTTATGAAGACGCCGGTTCCATTTGGATCACTGAAGTTGAACAACATTGGGACATGTTACTACTTGGATGGGTGACACCGTGTTCCTCAGTTCTCTCGCAATGAGGCTTGTTCATCGCCCATGGTTCAATAAGCCTACACCATGGTTTTTGGGTAGTACGTAAGATGTAACGCTGTAAGTGTTGGTTAGTATTAGTTGCTTAAAACTAAAAAAAAAGTGAGTTTATGTGAAAAGTAAATGTAAATGTAAGAAGAGTTTTAAGAAGTAGTCATGAAATAAGAGAGGTTTCAGATTGAATGATAGATGGTTACTAGTATTTTCTAAAAAAATATAGAATTACATCAGCTATGCTTGATACTTTAGAATTGAAAAAAAATATTAAAGCTGTTCTTGTCAATATTTTTTTATTACAGTTGTGTTCAAATGAGGAGAAACCTTTGGTGAAATTCTCATTGAGAATGCGTGAAACCGTGGAGGATATTTTCATATAATACACGGCGTGAGAGAAGTGTTCCTAGAAATGCCGGGCGAGAATCGGTTACGGGGGCAACTATTTTTACTCAACGCTAAATGCTCCCGTCTAGAGGTGTTTGAGGAATGACGTTTCATTTGCAGTACCCTCAGTATCACAGTACATATTAGAAACACGCTTTTTAAATCAATACTATGCTATGCTTGTAGCAAGTACAAAAATTGGATCTAAGTTCAAAAGACGATAATAATAACTATATAAATATACTGTAGATCCTTACTCATCCTATTTGCTAACTCAATTTACCCACTGTATTCTAGAGAGCGTGAAGCTATTGTTTTTCCCGCAGAAGTGTATGTAATTACATCAGGAATATGTTATTTGGGAAATTCCCCTGAAGCCCACCATCACTGGGGATGAATGACAGTTAGTAGTTACTTGCTCCATTGCGTGAGAGCGCTAGTGTTGTACATTTTCCATTTCAGGTAATACTGTCTTCTGCTATGGTTTCCTTGTTAAACTTCGTCAACAGTACGGTTTTGCTTAAATTATTGTAATTGTTTACAACGTTAACTGAATGTAATTTTTATCATTTCAATAGGTTTGTGTGTAAAAATTAAAGGAACTTGCTGTGTATATTTTAAAGGTTAAATAGTGTGTTGTTATGTGTAAAGTGATATACAATACGGCATAACCTTATTTTGTTTACTCAAGGACGTACAATACTTGCAAGTTCAGAAGTTCCTATTGTATGTAATTATTTATTATGGAGGCTATAGCGAAACATGATTTTAATGCAACGGCGGAAGATGAGTTGAGTTTTAGGAAAAATCAAGTTCTAAAGGTAGGTCCTATATTAATACTTTTGATTCATAAGACATCTTTCTTATTTCTACTTTATGTTTCTAGATATTGAATATGGAAGATGATATGAATTGGTACAGAGCAGAATTAGATGGAAAAGAAGGCTTAATACCCAGCAACTATATTGAAATGAAAAATCATGAGTAATCGTCTTTACAGTGATGTTTATTAAGCTTGTTTGGATGCTTGATTTAACTTTTAAATTATTTTAGTTGGTATTTTGGAAGAATAACGCGAGCAGATGCAGAAAAACTTCTCCTTAATAAACATGAAGGTGCATTTCTTATCAGAGTCAGTGAAAGTTCACCTGGAGACTTTTCATTATCAGTAAAGTAAGGAACAGTTCTCTTGGTTGTTAGCAGTTTTAAATTTTACTGTTTGGAATTGTGTTGTAATATTAAATCTGTCTTTAGGTGCTCAGATAGTGTTCAACATTTTAAAGTTCTACGGGATGCTCAGGGAAAATTTTTTCTATGGGTTGTTAAATTCAACAGTCTGAATGAATTAGTGGAGTATCATAGGACTGCAAGTGTTTCTCGATCACAGGATGTCAAACTAAAGGATATGGGACCTGAAGAAGTGGATAAGGTTTTACTTTTCATTCTTAAAATTTTGTTATTTTCCAATGTATATTAAGGACCTACTTAGTTTTCGATATATTCCTACTTTATCTTTCGCTGACGTTAATATTTCATTTACTTATAAAACCGTATGGTGGTACTTTTATAACAATATTGTAGAAAGAATTCACATTAGTTCAATCTTTGGCTTATTCACAGTTACTCCATACTGTTGACATACCTTCTTGAGAACTTATTGTGGAAATACTGTCAATAGCATTATTTTGAAGTTTCTAAAGGAAGGATTCTTAAGTTTTTGTGCAGTCAGTTTACAGAGGGAATCTGTTACGTATATTACTGTCATCATATGTCTATTTTACCTATGTTTTCTATAACATGTGTAATCTTATCATAAGTATACATTATGTACCGTAGTTTGTTTATAGCAAAATGAAATTCGATAATTAATTTGTTGCCAAATGGGTGCTGAATAGATTCTACATTTATCTTGTTAATGTTGAAATCTTTGTTTTATTGATTTAGAAAAACTAGTACATTTTCATTATGGTAGTTTTAATACAAATAAAAGGTATGTATTAAACATAATTCCTATAATAAATTTTAAAATTATTTTGAAAAATATAACACATGTACATTAATATTAACACGTCTTGACTTTTTTTATAAAGTTGGTAGCTATATTCATGTGTTCCGTTTGGGGTCCACGAAGCGTTAGATTTTACTGTTAAATAACTTATTTGTTATTAGTGAGTTATAACCTACATGGCATACTACCTACATGCCTTATAAACTTTATATATAGCATGACATGAAATAGGTATTTTGTTTGATTGTATTTATATTAATTGGTAATTTCCTTAATCATAAATTGGATTTTGTTGCTAGAAATTTTCCCATATTTTTTTAAATTCACTGCCCTCATAATTTCAGAGTGGAAGTGGTTTTTTCCTATTAACTTCTTTCTAATTAAACTAAATTTTAACTGAATTCATAACAAATTAATCTCAGGTAGAGAGTTGAAAAAAGGTAAGTTATCATTGATACCTTTTTTTAAATTAAATTTACTACCTTTTACATACTTCTATACTTTAACATATCATTGTAATTTTTTTATTTTTTGCTAACATTAGAGCTCTTGAGTGAAGTATTAAGAATTGAATCATACTAAGAAATAATATCTTTTTATTTTCATAGATGATATGATTAAAGTTATAGGTAACGTGAGAAATGCTTGAATTGTTGCTATCCTTTAACTTTTGAGTATTTTGTTCCATCGATAAAACGTATCTTAACTTGAGTGTTGTTAAAAAGTTATGTATGGTGTTGTGTTTTGTTTAAAATCAAACAAATATTGAATATGTTTTGCACTATGTAATAAAACAAGAGAGTATAATTACATTTATTCTTACGAGCTTAGCTGGTAATTACTGCCAAGGTTATTGTTTACGATGACAGGGCCATTACAATCACAAAGTACCGATGTCAAGTCATTTGGGCTGATTGTCAATAAGACATAGTCTTATGTCATATCAACATAGCCAATTCTTTCAGCAAAATAAAACTTGCATACATGATTTATGTTACATTTATTGAAAAAATGCCCTTATTTTTATTTCAGGTCACATGAAGTCGAGTTTAATTTGTCATTTGCATTGCTTTGTTTGATACATTAAATAAGTAATTAAGTGTTTTTTTATTCGGCTTATTTCTAAATTCCAGTTAATTTCAGTTGTTAATTTTATTGTTGTTATAGTAGAGAATAACTTTTCGAATTAGATAGGAATTAGTTACTCATTTCTGTTAATAATCAGTAGTTGCATATCATACTATTGCAGATTACAGTAAAACACATGGCTCTACAATCAAAGAGTTCACCGCAAAACCGAAGGTCCTTTACAATGATATGCTTTGTAAGGCGTTTGAAATTATTCCCTCATTTCAGTTATTAATTAGCGATTCGTTTGATAAGCAGAACTGTATTAAAAAAAGTACTTGATTATATAATACGTATTTTGCTGTACTATATAAATTGTATTTTTTATTATAAAAGGGTAAATTTTGTGTTGAAATTTCATTGAAAAGTGATTTTTTTTAACTTTCTTAAAAACAACAATTCACAAACATTAATAATTTAAAAGGTTGAAGATAGTGTGAAGTCAATATGAATCTAGAGAACTTTATTTTTGAGATTTAGGTCGAAATTTACTGTTAACCAAATTCACCTTTGCAAATCAAATTCATCTTTTGATATGTTTGATAACTTTTTTGAAATAGACTACATCTATATAGATATTTTAGTTAAAAAAAAATAATAAATGTAAATTAAATTGATTAGTATAAATTCAAATGTTTTACTGTAACTTCTAATGATGGATGTTTATTTAAAACCACCAATCTACCCTTATAAGTATTGTTAATAATTATAACAATTAAATTGACTGTTTTTAATGAAAATTCCATGAATTTAGGAAGCAATAATTTTTAAAAATTACTGTTAATCCTGGAAAGTGACGTATCCATCTATAATTGAAATTAGTGTCAAATAACAGTTGAACCAAATGTTCCGTCAGTAGAACAAAACTAAAGGTGCTATTAATTATTAGTTCTCGCTTGTACCTCTAGGGTAAGGTGTAAACAAACGAAATGTTAGTCAGATGTTATTTTTGTTTATTAGTAGAATACTTGCAGGGAATACGGTTTATTAAAGTCATCGACTCGACAAATGTGCAAACACGACTTTTTATGATTCTCACTGCTATTAACTATGTATAAATAAATTAATTCTTCAAATCTTTTTTGACACTTGAGCGTACAGTGAACCAGACCGTTGGCCTCTTGATATATATATTTATATACCACTAAAGAAAACTGGTCCACGAACTAAATAAAATAAATTCATTAAAAGAGCACACATAAGAGTTCATTGAAAACTCACTACTATATTTCGACTACCTTTTGTCGAGGTAGTAAAAATTCAGTAGTGAGTTTTTGTGATATATTTTATGTGTGTTCCTACTGTGAATTTAGTATATATATGTTCTATTTAATTACAATATATAATTAATTTGAAATAAATATTCAGTAGTATATTTGCTAGAAGTAAAATATTTGAACTGGTCCTAATTAATTTGAATTTCATGTTGTTTAAAATAAAATACAAATTTATAAGAATTGTGTTTTGTTTTGTAGAAAGATGAATTTGATTTACAAACCTGTATTATTAATTTATTGGTTATTTATTATTTTAATTTAAAGTATAATAAAAATGCCACTATGTTTAGTTATTGATAGAGTAATAGAACGTTCTAAAACCACTGTGCTATAAAATAATATTTTATTGGTATGTTTCTGTAAGTATGCTTGGTATAGTTATTTAACCAAACGTCTTGCAAGTTCTGTGTAATAAAGAACATGTTCCATGTTAAACATTCCTTTCATTTCGGTTTGGTCAATATTAATAAATAGTCGATTGGTTTATTCGCCTTCCTTTATATGATTTTAGTTTTCTTTTCTCCTGAACACATTAATCTCACTGTTCAAAAGCAATTCTTTTTCTCCTCTTTTACACGATTGCATGTCACAAAAATTAAAATAGTTCAATTTCCAAGAGAAATATTGCACCCTCTTTTCTAAGTAGCCTTCGAATAGTAAACTATTTTCACTGTTGGTGTATTTTACTGTAAACAGAAAGTAAGGATGTCTGCTGTCTCTAATTTACAGTAGCTCAGTTTATCGCAATAACCATTCGGTGAAAATTATTAGTATTTTAATTTCTTTAATACTTATACATTACATAAAGTGTTTCTGAAATATCGGACTTCATTCGTATCTCCTCACATCATTTGGTCTGGTTTTTATTTCTTAATAATTTTATGTTCCTATTCATCGAAATAGTTTGTTCTGGTTATCTGTGAAGTATTTTTTATTAATTAGTAGGATATTAATTATTTATCCAGTACTATGTTTATCATATTAATTAATAAAATTTATTAGTTTATTAATATTTAGTAAGAACGTAACGAACACATCGACAGATTTAGGAAAAATTTGTTTGGACTAGTTTATGATTTAATTGATATAGACAAGTAATCTTTTTCTTTTGTATCGTGGATAAGGAAACATAGTTTAAAACAGCTTTATTAAGCGTAAAGAATTGCTTTTTTTCCGAATTAACATGGAATCAAATTTAAGGTGCTATTCCTTGTCATTGTTTTCCTGTTTACAATTTTTAAATACATCGTAAAAAACACATAAGAAAAATAAGAATGAATAAAAATAATTAAACATAGGTTTGCCGACGTGTTTTGGAGAAAATTTTAATATTTAACTTTGATTTTGGATATTTTTTATGTGGTGTTTTTTTAATACAATGTTGACCATTGTGAAAAACGTTTTTTTCTCAATTGTTCTATTATTATATAAAATAAATTCCATATGCATCGGGTACCGTATGATATAAGGAGGAAACAAATTTATTTCTGTAGTTTGTTGAGAAAGTATTTTTTATTTTGATTGTAATAGCATATATGTTAAAAGGTTTCTCTTGAATGTCAATAATAGATTGTGAGTGATTTTTATATGATTTTTTTTGTTGAATGTGTTTCCAATGACAATATTAGTGTTATACTGTACTAAACACCTCATTCATCTAAAATTAGGAAGGATTAGGATTCTTCTTTTTTTTTTTTTACTTAAACAAGCTCATCCAAATGTAGTTAACAATAATAGGAAAGATATAGCTTATGGGAATGAATAGGAGAAATGGATTAATTAAAAATTAGTATGATGATTAGTATAATGAATAGAAAATGAAATTGAAGTTTTTCTTTTTATTTATTATTTATTTTGAAATTAAATTTCATTCCAGGAACTTATTATTCTAATTATAGCATATCATTAGTGACAAGATATTATTGCTTTGTATGTGTAATGAATAAGGTGTATTTTGCTAGGATGATTGTTAAGAATGTTGGTTGGTTGGTAAAGTGCGCATGGCACGGATAGATTTGTGCGCACCCTTGGACTTGGCAAGTGGTGACGGTAGGGTGTTGTTGTTGCTAGTGCTTGGTGGTGGCGCTGTACGACTTCACGCCGCAGGAGGGCGGCGAGCTCGGCTTCAGACGCGGCGATGTCATCACCGTCACGGACCGCTCTGACCAGCACTGGTGGCAGGGCGAGATAGGGCCTCGCAAGGGCCTCTTCCCCGCCACCTACATCACTCCCTACCATTGTTAGCACGGTCAGTCACTTTCCTTCCCTCTCCTCTTCATCACATTATCTTATAGTAGCTCTGTCTTGCCTCACAACTTGTGTATTTCTATAACCATGCCTGTATCTTTCGTTTAACTGTAACTCCTAACTAAAACACAATGAAACTATAATATTTATGTATATGTCATTCATATGCCAAACTTAACAAGTTAGGGCCAATTTCTTGGCTCACAAAGATTTTTAACTTAAATTGTTACAATTTATTGTAATATTTTAAAAATATATTTGGTAATTAAGACTTCGGCAACTGGTCATTAAAAAAACTTTTTTAGGGAGTCCACAAGACCTGACTAGAACTTGCAAGGACCAATTTATTTTTTTTTTACTATAAGAATACCACCACGTAGGTATATGATCTTGCTATAGGGCACACCTACTGGTGTTGTTTATATTACAACAGTAATTCAACGACAGTACGCCCTAGTCTGTATAGAATTGTTCATTAGTAAGCAAGGCAATACAGTCTTAGATTGCACGAGGAAATTGGTAAAATACGCTAATTTTCATATGAATGCTTATCATAAAATTTTATTTATATATATATGTATATATATGTATATATATATATTTCTAAGAGTAATTCTGACTTTACTAATCAAAGAATGAAATATATTAAATATATATATAAATAATTAAAATAAGCAGTGACACATAAACTGAAACACAACAAAGACTCACTTTTCACGGTCCAAATATTGAAAAGTGAGTCTTTGTTGTGTTTCAGTTTATGTGTCACTGCTTATTTTAATTGTTATCTGTCCTGCCGGACCGTTTTTCGTTTATCATGGTATATATATATACTACCCAACTGTATTTTTTACAGTGCAGATGGAAGCTAGATTGATAAACTCCTGTGCAATCAATAATAGGTAATGCATTGTATGTATTTGAGAATACAAGTTTTTCAATATATAGGAGGAATATATTTCTCCTATATATTTAAAAAAAATATAGGTTTATTTTATTTAAATTATTTATTTAGTATGTTGACACAAATTTGATAAAATGTTGAGATTTATAAATATTATATTAACTTTTTTCCAGATTCTTTCTGATATGTCATAGTAGGGATGATCATTTGTATTTACGTCATTCATTTACGGTCCTTAACTGATAGATAAAAAGTGGCTGTGACTCATTTCTTTGTTTAAATTAATCTAATTTATATCAGTTGGCAACAGTGTTTAGTGCCGCATCATCATGAAAGCGGGATGTTTGATTACTTCCCGCTTAGTCAATTGTAATGTGATTCATACTTTCGTAACATACAGTGATCCAGTGTTGACCGAAAACCTCATGCGTTCTGTGGGCTGGATCGTTGTTGCTTTTTATAAACATATTTATTTATAAATATACAACTATGCATTTCTTGCGTAACAAGCATATTTAGTATGGGTAACTCAAGTAGGTTTGATACACATGAGTAAAGAATAAAACCCACTCATTCATCTTTTCACTTCGCTTCTTGATTGTAGTAGATTATCATGACGGAGAATCCCTCGACCATCTTCTCTTGAGTCATCTTAGGGGATTCACGGAAAATGAGGAAGAAGCAAGGTTTTTGTACAAGTAGATTTGGGTGAGAAGAAAGTTTGATATGAAACGCCTTATAATGACCAGAGGCTAAATTTGGTACAAGCGGGATGTTTAGGTCCCTAAACTTAGGGGCGCTGTTGTGATGAAAAAGGCAGTCTCCAGACAGACGTTTCAGAACTACAGTGCGCTAAACCTGGTTCACTCTGGCGCCTTCGGGGAAGTATTCATGACGTAAACACTCTTAGCGTCAGAGAAAACTGCATTGCCTTGATGTTGTATCGGACTTTGTGAGCTTTTATGGGTATGGGGAATGTGTCACCCCATCCCTAACTGGGTGGTGGTGTACGGGATAATTAAACTTGTTTCAATGTCATAACCATAAACACAATTAATCATGTTAATTGTGTGCGAAGGAGTTTTCATCTCCTTTTTGTTCGTCTGTCAGCAGACGAGGCACGATTTCGCAGCAGTGCCTTGAATCTTCAATCTGTCATTCCTAATCTCGGGACAGTATCCCACACTCGTCAGCAAGTCCCTGACAATTAAACATCGATTAGCCCGCATCATACTACTGACTTTATCGATGTCTGGATTTTCAGGTGACGTGGTATTTATTTTCAATGGATTGTCGACCACCATTGGAAAAAGTTCCATTCACTTGAAACATACTTAGAGCCTTGTTTGTTTCCAACAAATGGAAGCAAACAAGGCTTTAAGTATGTGCAGAAGTGAAAGGTGATCCCTTTTGAACAGGATTTTAACATGTGGAATTAAATGAAAGCACAACAGCTTACCTGTTAGAAAGAAATATACAACTCGAGCGTCAGTGGGAAAAATCATGTTAATTATCTTTTGGGATGCTGAAGGTGCCGTCTTTTGTCATTATTTGAAAGATCTGAGTACAATAAAGAGACAATAATACTCAGATGTGTTGAACAAAGTAAACGACTTCAAAAGGAATGCGTCATGTTGCTAGAAGTGTAAAAAAAAGTTAGTTTATCGTTGGGACATGTGGGTGAAGATTATGTTAAGAAGTAGTAAAAGTTTAATCTTATAAAAAGATTGTTTTCTCCAAAAATAAATAACTCTTTTAATTACTATTTATTAATTGAATGAATTTAATAGTTTGAATGTCGACGGGTAGTGTCAGATAGTAGATGAAACGGTGTATGAATGATTGAACTGCTGAGTCATCTGACGAACGAAACACTTCTTTGTCCTTCGATTAATTCTGTTAATTAATTAGTGTACCGTAAAATTAGTGTATCTTATGAGAAACAAAGGAAAATTTGCATTAATTATACTTCTTACTCGAAATATATGATAATTAGTCTTATTAACGGGATTTCAGTGCAATGGAAACAAATATGAGAAGAGTGAATCAAACAGGGTTATTAACTGATCTATTATTCCGATCTCCTACGACTGTGTTCTTCATACCTGAAACAGCCTGTCATTAGAATGTTTGCCACCATTGATAATTGTGTTTCCAAGAACAAAAGCGCAGCGCAGGTCATTAAATGAAAAGTTGAAAAAACCTGTAGTGTCGGAGTATTTTCATATTTATTTATCTTCCAAAAGTACTGCCAGTTTAAATTCATTGAATATTGAAATTAAATAACGTGTGTTAGGGTTATGTATACAAGCTTCTTTAGTTACTAGCATGTGAAATATAATGAGTTATATGTCTTGTTCTATAGGTAACACAAGTTTATTAGCTACTACTTATTTTGGTGGTCACGTTGAGCTCAAATATGTTGACTGTTTTTTGGAGCATGAAAACACTTTTGTTGCAGCTTTCATCTGATAGTTTATTCCTCCTCGTTCTTTCTCTGAAACTTTTGATATACTAACCAGTCAACAGGGTTCATTTGTTGAGAGATATACTATCATCTGAATCAGCTTATTCATTGTCTTAGGCTCCGTAAAGAATACTAGGTACCAGTATTACATGATTCCTTATATTTACCGTTGCTAAATCAATACCCAATTATAGAATGTTGATAACATTTAAATATATTAAAGTTATACTTTTATTAAAATTACTTGTTGCGTTTATGATTAGTGTAGAATATTGAGTGATTTAGAATGAACTTTACCATAAGTAAACATATTATCAAACTCATTCACGTTCAAATAAAAAATTATTTGTTTAAATGTGGCTATCTTAACTGTAGTAATCAGTGTTGTAGTACAATTTTAAAAGTATTAACTTAGTGTACAGATAGAACTTTGCATTGACAGACTGAACCTTAAAGTTATCCCTTTTTGTTCAACATTTCCTCCTCATTTATTCACAATTGATGACATTTTTTCTTAAGTAATATTCATATTAAGTAGTTACTTAGTAGGCATTTTAAAGTTGCTAGAATCACCAGAGAGCCGGTTAAGTGTAGTACCGTTTTGACATTCTTAAATATTGCCAAAACTAGTGGCGTTATTTAACACACCAAGAAACAGTCTTTTTATCAATGTAATTGCCATATGTTAATTGTTGAGTTATAGAGATTTGTTTGGACACTTTTCATAGATACGTACCCAACCACCATATATAATCAAATATGTGTTTAGTGGCCTCGAAATGAAAAAATCCATGTAAAAAATCATCCTTTTATCAATAATAACCATAATGTAATGTAGTTATATTGGAAATATAAACATTATAAATCAGGAAATATAACTTCCTCTTCCATGATTATAGGTGATACCATACTTGTAACATACTAAATTATTACCATACGGTTAAGATACCATGACTAATATGAAAAGATGCGATAAAGATACCAAATTAAAGCCATATGGTTTTCATGTACCATCAGGGATAATAGGCTGTATTTATACTTCTGAATTGTGCGTCTAATGAACCTTAGCAGTTTAAAAATAGTTAACATTTTAAACAACTAATTGAATGTGTGTAATGTTTTTTTCAAGAAAATGTTAAAGTTAAGTTGTTAAGGTAAATACTTTAGTTTTATTTTGTTAAAACTTTTATAAGTTAATGGAAAGAAATGTAGCAGTTGAGCAGGTTACGATCATTCCAATTTGAGTTTTGCGTTTTTAGAATTACTTTGGCTCTTCCAAGGACAATATTTTTGTTTTGAAGCGTAGTGATTTTAGGTAGATGTGTTATTCGAAATTGTAGAATTTTGGTGTTAGTAGTTAAGAAAATAAAAAAATAAACGTTTGTATACTCCTTTTATTTGATTCAAATTAGCCAAAAAAATATTCAACTGATCCGCCTATAAGGTTACTGTTTTAGTATTTAATTTTATTTAATAATGAATACTGCAAATTGCAACTCTCAGAAATTAGTAGTCAGAGTGAATATATGTGAAAATACATGATAAATATAAAATGGATTTTCCATGAGGCAGTATTGGTACAAATTATAAAGCAAACCCAGGAAATTTCAAAAGTGTGAATCCGTTAAAATCTCGAAATCAAGTTGTTTTTCTTGCTTAGTATGTTATTAGTATACTTTCTAGTGAAGTGAAAAATGAAAATGTTTATCGTATGCTTGTGATGTTATACAACTTCCTGCGTGTATTTATCGGATTTTTCCTACCACTTCTATATTATCGTGCCTTCGATGTAATCTTGATAAAATGCTGCCAGCACCAAATATATAGAAACTGACCTTTTAGTTATAATACTAGATAATAGAAATGAATATACACAGGGATGACAACAGTTTTATAATGCTGGTTGTGTATTGTAAGTATTATGCACTATTTTTTTTTTCTTTATGGAGGTTTGGTCGACCTTCAACAGTAAAACACCTTAAAGCCAACATTACAACTATATTTGTAGACATCTTAAGGATTCATAAACACAGAAATTAATTACACTAACATGAAAAAAATATATAACTTACATTTATATTAATATGCATTATTACCATGGTAGTTTCCTATTGAAAAAAACTAGACATGTCCGTTGTATTCAAAGCAAACAACAGTTCTGTTAGCAGCAGTTTAACGAACATTCGATGTCAGATTTTGATAACTCAGAAAATATTAAAAAAAAACTTATGAAAACTACACCGAAAATGAAACTGGAAGCTACAAAAATATGTTTTAATCACTATTTGTTTTACTTAGGTTATAAGTATCCTTTTTTATAGTCATTAGAATCATTCTTTTATAAACCTCTTATTTTTATTGTTTTTATAATCTATAATATTTGTGTTGTCTGTATTAAAGTTATGCTCTTGTTAATTGAGTGTTGGGCTAAAGCACAATTTTTTTTTTTATATAATATCATATTTATGTAGAGCCAGCAGCTTATTTTAAATATTTCTTTGTTTCACGTATATAAACTACATGTCATACGGAGTTGAATATATAACATTACTTCAAAGGAATTTATTAATAGGTGATTTGTTCTTCGAAAAAATACATAAATTTAAACTTTTTTTAAATGTAAGCAATTTTTTTAATTTTTAATAAGCAATTCTTAACATATAAACAGAAACGTTGGGCTAAAGGTGTTTTACTGTTTGACACCGGACCAAATCTCGATAAAGAAACAAAAATAGTGTTGAATGTATATGGTCGAGATAAGAAAACATTGTGTAGTGAACATTATAATTTTGGATTTCTTCCTCTTACATTCAGAATACACTTACTAATGATTATGAAATTGTTATATCGTTTATTGCTATTAATACTAGTTTTGAATGATACCGTTCCTACTTTAATAGGAATTTAACATACTAAAAGCAGGAATCCTGTAAGAACCTGTAAAGGAATAAAATGTCACGGTAAAAATGTTTATATACGTGCATCCACCTTGTGGGGAGCAATTCTCAATAAAGAATTTAAAAAAAATATACCTGCATCCACTTTTATTTTGAACGAATTAGATTCCCTTTATATAAATTATATAAATATAATTGTTTTTGTAATGTACATGTAAACAATATGCTTGGTAAAATCAGTCCACTACGTCATATAACTTGAGCCAGACTAACTTTAAATGAGGTAATTGATACATATTCCATCTATTTGTATAGCGAATGTCTGTCGGTGTCTTTGTTCAAAAAAAAAAAATCACTTCTAGATCAAAGTTAAATGTGTTTTCATATTTAAAACCTTCCGGAAGGCAATGGAAGTAGTCACGAATCTCTACGTGTTTTCCTTAGACAGCTGTGGGCAAGAGGTGGGAGGCCCTTTTAATATCTTTAAGGTGAAACGTGCCTATCGTTTGCATTGGGACTTTCACCTGAGTGACTACGGATATTCTTTTTTCAATTTTTATCAAATAAATGTGAAATTTTAACTGAAATTAAATTTTTCTCCTGACTTAGTTTTAAGTTATCATTAATTACTGAATCACTACGGAATATAAAGAAAAACCAGACTTAGATATTTAAAAAGGTATAGAAGGGGCCTCAAAGTATATTGTTTTTAAAGTCTTTTCCTTCAACGAGTACAGTACTTGCCTGTCGTCTTTAACAGCTAGAAGTGAAAGTGTTGTCAATTTTACCTATTATTTTTTTCCCTTTTTAATAAATACAGTTTTAAATTCGATTTTTTCACTATTGATCTAGGTTTTGTCTTGGCGACATTTGGTGAAATTTAGGTGTAAATTGTTGCTCTGTATAGGTGGGAACATACACGACACTGCGTCAGTAACCTGACGATTATACTGATAAGTATATATATATAGAGCGTCAGTAACCTGACGATCTATACTGATAAGAGTAAAATATATTTGCGTCAAAATAATGCAAACAGTTGTAAATGTAATTTCACTGGCGAATGTAAGCTCTTTAAGGGAATACATAATATAATATAATATTTAACAGTTATAAAATGAAATAATTAACATAAAAATATAATAATAGTTATTGTTATGAATTATAATTTTCTAAATTCATTTTCTATAATTGGTTTGTAGGAAACAATAACCTGTTATCTATTTTTGGTTTAGATTATATTCGTTTATTATTTGATAGTTTATTTCTGGTTACTTGATATTTTCACCTGTGAGCAGGTTAGAAGAGTGCTTTTCATTCAGTGATATTCATCGCACCGCTACTGTTGTTGTTATTTAGCATTCACAGTTACAGTATTTGAAAAATGGATTTATTTAAATAATTGGGTTATTTCAAATAACATAACACCATATGAAACAAAAGTTATTGTAATATGGCTGTAGAGAAAATGTTAATTAAATCTCCACTGATGGAATTTGAATATTTCTTTGATATTACTTCCTGTGTACGAAACATATTCTCATCTCTATTTCAATATTTCTCTATTCCTTGTTTTAATATTTACGAATGCAGGTACCATTTTAATTCGATGCGGTATGGAGAAATACATATAAAACCTTATTATGTATGGTGTTTTTTCCATAATAATTATCTAAAATTAAAATTAATTTAAACGCACTTAATGTTCCAAATCTCTACGATTGATTGTTATTATATTGTTACTTTACCTTCAGTTAAGCATAAAGTTCATGTAGAAACTCTATTTTGAGATTTTGACAGATTTGCACATTTTGAAGTTTGCTTAATCTATTTTTGATGATGCCTTGAATGTTATGGGGGGGGGGGGGGGGGTCGTCTTACAAAATTTTTTCAGCACGCAACATTTCAATAAGTTCATTGAATGTTTTCAATCTTATTGAAATTTTACATTTATGTAAAATACTTGGTATGGATAAGAATCTAAATTTTTTTACAAATATTGCAGTATGAGAAATGTACCTATTTTAAGCCAAAATAGGGGCTTATTTCACTTTTATAACTGTTAGAAAAAATTAAGTTTGTAACTTTCATATTATTAGAATAACTAAAAAAGTTCATAATTTGTTGATACTTTCAAGACCTATAAAATGGACACTGCCGCCTGTGGAAGGTACTTTGTTGTACTTAACACCTAAACTGTCACTCATTTTTTCTGCTTTTTGGCTAATCTAGAAACTGAATTTCCATATTAGGTACTGTCTTAACATGGAATGATAAAAGTGTATTTTTCATTCTTCCAAGTGGTAATAGGACACGTAAAAAGACCATATATAAAAGACATTAAGTTACAGCGGTATTTACATGTTTGATTTGTTTACTTAATTATTTTAAAATTTTTGGACTTCAAAATAACTAATTTATTAGAAATCAATTACTTTTGATAATTGGGGTAGCAGTCAATGATCAGTTGTAATAAATCGTATTTCAATGTATTATATACAAGAAGAGTATAGTCATTCACTCCATTTAGAATAGAATGCACTGTAAAGAATATAGCATATGTAAGAAAAATATTTCTATTTTTTCAGTTTATAATGTAAAGTTTTCGTATTCCTTTCAGTCCTCTTACTGATTTTATTAGTCATATATTTCAGTGAGCGCTCCTAATATTGCTTATTATTTGTCATTACTTGTTTCAAGTGTTCTACTTGTCATGGCATTGTTATTATAATTGACAAAATAGAGTTAGTTATATTAAAATTAATTTTTTTAATTAAATTAGCGTCAGAGAGTTTACTGTTAGTAAAGTTGACTGTAATGGTGCCAGATCTTTTAGTTATTTCTTAGACTTCTCTAAAACTTAGCTTATTTGTTGCTATGTTTGGAGCGACAGCTAAATTTTCAATCAAAGTATATAAAATAGTTGATGAATTGATGAAATAATTCTTAATTTTCTTGTAATGATCTCAGAGGCCTGATATTGAATTCGAGTTAAATTTTTGAAACAGAGTTTTCAATGTAAATGAAGTTTTGAGGTCATCTCAATTAACAAAAAATATGTTTTGCAAATTATTAGTTGTTCTGGACAAGTTTTTTATGTTTTCTATCATTAAATGAAACCCTTTTATGTATTCAAAGCATGTAATGCCTCTGTTCATATAAGCAAGACCCCCAAAGCTGACAATTTCAATCATCAGATCGAAAATATTTGTTATTCCCGAAATCTTGCATCATAAGGATTTTTCTATGATTTTATCAGCTATATAAATAATATTTAGAATTTATGTTTCTTTATATGCTAGTGATAGTGGCTAAACGGTAGACCAATTTTAAAGAGAGGAATTTATCATTTATCCCAAATTTTAAACACCACGTATTAATGTAAAAAAATCCCAAAAATTGTTTCAACATAATATGGAAAGAAATGAATGTCAAATTTACAAAATTATATAAGTGTTTAAATTTTGACCGCCTACCAATACAGCAGGTAGACTATTCTTACAAAATTATTTGAAGTAATATTTTTCCAAGCTCTCTTTCTTTCTTTTTATGAATTTAAGTTACATTGCTATTTATGAATAATTGTGATTAGAAGTTTTAAAACTCTTGTGGATGAAAGTATATGTATTTTAATGTCATGTAACTAACATTATCTAATTGATTTATTGCGTGTTGAATATTGAAGGTTTAAATACAATTAATTTATAAATTATTTAATTCCAAGAATTGGAAAGTGTGTTTCTTTAATTACTAATTCTGTTTTTTTATTAATTTATTTACTAATCAATTGAAGACGTTGATGTATGTCCTGGGCTGTGTTCACTATCTCAATTGCTAATTATATAATTAATTAAAATCCTTACTTGCTAGATGAGCTGACTACACATTAATGTTTGGGAATAACTAATTGTTTTTTTATAGTAGTGGGAATCAACCCGTAGTAGTTCGCAATAAAAAAACAAAACTCATTATAATTAGGCAGATTTGATGTTTCCTGAAGAAATATATACCTGTTCAGATATTTCCTCATTATTAAATTGTTGATCCATGTGAAGCAAGCATATCCCAATATGTTCTTTGAAAAAAACTAAAAATACTAAGATCTCTAAGAATATTTGTGTTTAATTTTATAGATAAAATTAAATTTGGCCGTTGGTTTTCATTATTTTTCGTTCCAATATTGAACCGTGACAATTCTGCTGTGATATGTACATATCACATGTACATGTTCATTTCTTTAACCTTTTATATCCGTAATTTAATAATGTTCTTAGTTGTTTCATATAGAAAGTAATAAATTAGGATATTATAAATTAAGTTGGTAATGCTTGTGATCCAAAAGTATATATTTTCTTAAAGCTATTTTTTATACTAATGCCTATACTATACTAGAAAGGCAGTAGAATGACCAGTTAGACCATTATGACTGAGTCAGCGTGGGTAAGGTATCTGGTAAAGCAGCTGGTTTTCAAAAATCGTGTGAAAACAAGCGATTGTTTTTTACCACCGAGATAAGATATGGTATGTGGCTCGGTGCTTTTGGTTAGTACTGAAGACTAGAGTCTACTGGCTAGGTGATGGTCTCTGATGTGGGAATAGTTATATTGCATTCCTTGAGAAGGGGATGTAAAGTCATCCTATACGACGTTGTAGTTTTATCACCCGATACACCATCACATGACGGTTAATCATACGTACTTAGTAATAATGGTTGAACTTTTTCATCACTGGTATGGTTTATCTTCAAGGTTTTTCATCGCGTGTTATAAGTGAAAAAAAAAAACAGTCTTTAATTCTTGCATTATTAGAATAAGATATTTTAAATTTGGTCCTGTCTACACTTTTTAAGCCAGTTTGTTTAGGAGGCGCTTCTGGAACCATATCTTGAACAGTAGTAACATTCTTCTATATGTGGGACCTGTTTTTCTTCCTTAAAATTGGCATAATTTAAAATATGATACATATTCCATCATTTTTAGTAGTTTGTTAGTTTGATTATTTTTTATTTATTTTTATAGTTTTTTTAAACATTTTTTCCAACTAATGGCATGATTGTAAATTAAGAGGTGATTAAGTTTTTACTGGTGAAAAGTGCTCAGATAACCTGTTGAAGTGATGAGTTGTTAAATTAATGCTAAAGTGATAAATAAGTCATTCATTATGTGTCGACTGATTAAATATTGCTTTATGAAATGCCCTGTCATTAAATCACAAGTGTTATAAAGTCGTGACACCTTGGTTTCCATAACTTGTTACACTTGATACCTTTTCTAACAAAGTTGAAAAGCACAAAATTTTGGACTCTGATGTAGAACCAAATAGTAAAGTGGGTCATAATATCAAATGACCCACCTTGAACTGCTAATAACAGTAAAGACGAAGGATGTAAGAGTGTACACAAAAATATAAGTTTTATGACTGAATAAATTGACTCATACAACTTCAAACAAAATTATTTAGTTTTATTTTATTTGAAATATTTTTATTCAGTATCAACTATTAAGTTATTAATATGTACTCTACCATAGTTGTTTGACAAGGGATTCTTCTTTCTTTCTTTGTATTCTTCACAGTTACTGCAATAATGTGTTACAGACAATCAATAATGTGGACAAATATTATTCGACCATTAAATCTTAGACAACACGGGCCAAGCCTGCTTTTCTTTATTAATCCTTGCGTACTTTTATATTTTTTAATTTATATTAAGAAGGAAGGCATATTACAATTGAACAAACATGAGAAATGGTCATTAATTAATTAAAATGATTAGTGAAATATACAGGATATTATAAACCTTCAAACTGCAATAAGAAATGAGAAAAAAGACTAAAGTCTTTCAACTGTAACTAACAGTCTTCGTCAGAGTTAAATCACAACTGAGATTGTCATATCCCAAATCTCAGTTGTGATTTGACTCTGATGAAGGCAAGACCTTCTGTTCATTTATTTTCATTCCAAGTAACATTTTAATTTCTAAAATAACACTTGTTACGGATGTTGAAAGATCTTAGTCTTTTTTTCCCATTGCATATGATGGTTGGATCATTTATAATAATATATATTGATCATCTCTTTGTGTGGTTTGGTATACAATTTATAGGGGTGATGTTACTAAATTGCATACGAAGATTAAGAATCTGTTTTGTCATGTTTATTTATTTAATTTGTATCTGTATATGAGTTCCTCCCCCTGTGACAGTACTTAACACGGAAGTCTTTTTTTTAAGCGACATCTCTGGAGGGAATGTCAAGGTCTTCAGTCTATATTTTGACTCAAACTTCTGCTTATCCTTGAACTTAATAAGTGGTTTTCCTTTGTCGCTTAATCTGTCATTCCAACTTTTAAATAATTCGTAATCCTAGTACAGTGATCATTTATTACAAATATGTTTTACCTTTAACATTGTTTTTATTGCAAATAAGAAATAAAATGTCACAGAAATGTTAAAAAACAAATTTTTTATATTCGCCCTAAGTGACTACTAATTTTTACTGTCATAAATTCGTCTATTTTACATTTTAAATAATAAAGAAGATTTTATTTTCATTTCAAGTAACATTTTAATTTGTAAAATTTATTTTTCCAATCCTTCAAGTGATTATATATAATTCATTTTAGTATTACACATTAAATACTACATTTTTACATATTAGTGTATTTCATATTTTATTATTAGTGTATTATATTTTATTAATAATTTATTTTATTATTAGTGTATTACATATTTTAGATGTATCTGATTATACACTTTTACATATGAGTGTATAACATATTTTATCATTATGTATTACATACTAGTATTATTTCAAAGACCCTATCTGATTATGGCCTTTTTAAATATTTCCTTTATTCTTGCTATCATCACACTCGGGGGGTGGGGGGTGGGGATTTTTCTAATTCTTAATAAATATATATAAAAAAATTATACTTTCATCCCTTTTCTACTATATTATTCTGATTATGTTTACATGGTTGATTAGAGTAGCAGTATTTATTACAATTCATATAATGTAAGTTTATAGAATCCTGTTTATTAGGTAATATGCTTAAATATCTGTGATGTAACAGTGGCTATTTGAATTTATTTCAAGTTAATAACTTATTGTTAATGAGAAATATTTATTTTTTCCAGTGACTTCAGAGCCAGGTGACGTCGTTGCTTCATCCCATCTCTCCCTCATTAAAATGATAATTCCCTCCAGTCTCCTCCCACAGACTACATTGCCAAACCATTTCTTAACAAATTATTTTAATCTTTTTATTTGTTATCAATATTCCTATTATACATATATATTAAATATGGACATTGGCCTAAACACAACAGTTCTCTGTAAAAAACACAAAATTCTACTGTCTTAAGTACTGTTTTTTTTTCTGTTTGTCTTTTTGAGAGTAACATCTGAATTTAGTAAGACATGTGTTTTCATTTTCTCACTAATCGTAAAATAAATTGAACCAAATGATTTCAAATATTCCAAAAGTAAATAAACAAATAATTTTTAATTAATCTATGAGATTTTCGTTTGCATTAGTTTAAAATAATTTCAAATATATCCATTTGTCTTATAGTTCCCGTCTGTTAAAGAACTTTCAATTTTTCAATAATTTTAATTAACGAATGATAAATGTTCCTCTATTGAATGTTTTATTGCTTATTTATTCTATAGATTTCATTTTTTTTAGTTTTACAGTATAATTTTTCAGTTGTTATCGGATTTAGAAATATTTACACTATATCTACAATCTAAGTTTATAAATCTGTTTTTGTAGAGCAGTAATTGTACAAAATATTTGTCCATCTAAGTTGTATTTAAAGATATTATCTGTTTCCTTGAATAGGTTTTTTTAAACTATTTTTAACTAATGACCCATGAGATTCTTGAATGCCTGAAAAGGATCTCAAGAAATTATTTTTAACAGTCTGACATTGAGCGCATGACTTTGTGTTAAAGTTCAAAAAACATTCAAACTAGTGAATTATCAGGGCTATTTTTTAACCAATTTTTTTTATTTTACTTGTCATCGAAAATTAACCTTTGTGAATTAAAGTACAATGTTATAGCCGTCGTGTAAACAGCATTTTTAAAATTGTAAAACCTTCGTATAATAACTAAATGATTAGTTATAAATGTTCCCACTGATCTTAGAAAATCATCGCTTAACTTGCAGTGATGTTAAAACACCTTCGATTGTCCAGTAGAAGTTCCTTTTCCACAGATGCTCTGATTGAGTCCGACTGCTTGTAAAATATTTTTAATTCATGTTAGTAATTTCGTTTGTATTTTTATTATTTGCTAGTATCAGAGTTGCACAATTCAGATTATATTAAGTTCAGGTTCAGTTCAAAGTAAATAAAGTAGCTAATTTAAATTGTTTTGTTCTTTTCTTCTAAAAATTTGTTTTAATACAACTCAAATGTAAATGATTTGCACTTTTTTTAAAATCTAGTTTAGTGCACATTCCGATTATCGTTTTAATTAGTTCCCAAAGTCATTCTTCTCTTGCTTGTTCTGTCAGTTATACATATAATTTTAAATATTGACGCCGCAACATTTTATTACATCAATAATACAATTACGTGGCATTTCAACATTATAGTGGTTATTATTTCCTTTGTTAAACAACTAACAAATGTGTTGACGTCCAGGTAATAGTCAATGTAAATTAAATAGTTAAAAGATATAAATTAGAATGAAGTAAATTCTATTATAATAGCTAAATTTATCCAATAATAATATACTTTTACTTTTTTTTTTGGTCTCTACAAACAATGTGATATATATTAAAGATATAAAAATACATGCCCAGCGAAAATCAGTTCCTTTACAATTAGTAAAATAAAAAACTATTTCAGTGATTTTAATAGTTCAATAAATATTAATTAGTTATTAAACAATAATAATTGACTCATGGGTTCTTATAATTATCCTTTCTTACAGTGTGCACTTCATCTGATTAGGGAATATAGGAAACAGTTCCTTCAATAATTCACCCAATATTATTTCTGGATAATTTGGGCCACAAAATGTTATTTTTGACATTAATGGTTGTGTTTTAATCTAGGTTTCTATTGTATACTTGCTGTAATGTTCTGATTTTTTTTTTTTTTTTTGATTGAAATAATAAAGATTAAGGAATGAATATTTTTGCAAATTGATATGCTTAAATGATGTGATGTGTGAAATTTACAATATTCAGATTTTGCGAAGAAGGCTTGACGTTTTTCCGTGCACTAGAGCGATGGAGTATAGATATTGACTGACAATCTGCAGGTCTGACACTCTGGCCATGCGAAAGTTTGTTTGAATCTGTTCAGTTGTTTAGAAATATATATATAATAATGACAGACAAACAACATTTTAATGTACATAGATTTTAATTGTATAATATATGAAAATGGTTATTAAATGAGTGAAGGTGATTTTTAGTTCATTGCTACTTCCTAAGATTCATCTGAAGTAACCAGTTTGTAGTTATTTGAGAGTAACTTCTTCAAACAGGTGAAATAGCTTAGTTGCTACTGTTTTATAGTGTTTTAATTATATGTTATTCATCTTTTACTGTTATTACCAATTAAATTTTCAGTTCTTAAAAAGGAGGTTTTTTTTTATTATAATTATAATAAGGTGACTGTTGTGTAGTGATTTGATTGTATGTAATAACAAAGTATCAATTAGAACTTAACTGAAAGTTCGTTGAAGTCTGTATGTATTTATTGTGCTACTTTTTTTTTAAGTTACACTTCTCATTTTATGCTTAAATTAACTAGGTCGATTTTATCAACGTTACTATGAAATACATGAGGGACATTTTTTGAAAGATAAAGGAAATTTTAGACGATTCATCCATATAAAGTCATTACTTCGAATGATAATTATTTAGATTTGGTGAAGAAAGTTATTTTGAGAATGTTGTTAATTGAAAATAGAATGTTGAAAATATTGAATGTTTTAAGATTCCAAAAAAAAAAGAAAAAATAAGCTTTGACTATATTAAGACGATTCTAATTTCGGTTAATTTTTAATTCAGTTTGTTTTTCCGTAGAGTATTTCAATGTTCTGTCAGAGTCATTATCGATGCACATTGATTCGGGTACTCAGTGGGTATAAATGTATAAAGGTTTACGTGTGACAAAATATATTTTTTTCCAGATACGTAATGCTTACACGATCATAAAGCCCACAGACCTTGGGTCTTCTGTTCGTCTGCAACTAAGAAGTGCCGTACATATTTCAGCATACTAACGACCATCGTTTGTGTACTCTAAGGGTTGTTTGCCTTTCCCAATGCAGTGTAGATGTTTCTGCAGATTTTCTTTGCACTAATGAAGCATAACCAGTCTTACCTCTTTCCTTTTAGCACTTCCTATGGCTACTCATTTACTATTTGATAGAAACAAATATTATGAGTAGTCGTGTAATTTAACTTTGCAAAAAACCGATAATTTAGCAATACACTATGTAAGGGTTTGCTTGTGTAATTTTGAATTTATTTCTTTATTTATTGTGATAAAGAAACTCAGTTCATGGTTATTATTATTTAAGTACAAAACTATTACTTTTTTTTACAAAATTATTTTAGATATTCTGAACTTTGATTTTGTTGATTGTTATTTACTTACTATTTCGTAGAAGGGCTTAACAGTTAATTTACATAAGGGATGGTGGCAAAATGTGCACATCCCAGGAATTCGTGTTATATTCTGCATTCTCTCCTTTTACTGAGTTGTTATTTCAGTCTTGTGTAGGTCAATGGATTTAGCAAATAAGAGTTTTGAATCTTGTTTTATTTTAACATAAGCACTAACATTCACATCTTATAAGTGTTTGTCATAATGCATTTTGGTAATTTTTTCTTTGTCTTGATAAATCTATGTAAAATGTCAAAGTTCATAAAAAAAATTGATTAACTCAATCTGTATGAATCTGATACTATTGATAGATTGATTTACAAGTAATTTATAAAAAAAGTAGAAAAGAAACGTAGATAAGAAACTCCCAGTTCTTGTATTTTGCTGTTTATAATCAATTTCACACTGTTGGAAACTAGCATTACTCGTTTGTTACTCATCACAGAATATATTTTCTTAAAATCAACCAAAGATGAAGCAAACAACCATTGTTAATATCCAGAATAAAGTTGAAGGGATAAAAAAAAGTTTGAGTCCAAAGCCCAAAGTAAATTTAACTTAAATTATTTAAAGGAGATTGGGAAATTTTGACAACTAATATTTCTCTAAGCTCGTAGTATAATGTTAACTTTGTCTTCTCTATTGTAGTCTATGTATATGATAAATTTCACCATGAGCACATGAAATGAAAGACTGTAAAAACCACGGTATGAAATTCTGATTTGTTTTTGAGCTAACGAAAAAAGTAAAGTTCCTGGTTAAAAGTTTTTCCACATTAGAGTTCCATATTGAAATTTATGCTACATATATAATATCTAGATTTTACAATAAACGTGTGAATTAAAAATCAAGAAGAAAAATTCAGAAATGAGTCTGCAGTCTTTCGACCAAGAGGATGGCCTTGGTAAGAGCTACGCGAACAATTCATTGATAAGAATAACTCGTGTGTAAGGACTTGACCATCCACTTACTTTGTCGAAAGATTTTAGCCCCATTTTTGAAATAAAAAAATTGACGAACTGGGCTTCATAGAAATAAAAATTACACTGAAATCAAAACAGAACAAAACTTGTTATGGTAGATATTTCAAATATGAGTTGTCATCAGAAGAGAAGAAATGAAAAAGATGTATTCATCTTCCGATATACATAAAATAAAAGTAAAATGAAATCACAGGACACAGAATAGAAGAGATATTTACTGTAATTGATATTTCGAATCATTATTTGTCATCAGGAGAAGATGGTCGTGCCGAAGAAGATGAAGTGAGAAGATGTCTTCAAGTTCACTTCTGTTTCACTGACCTGAAAACATAGTTTTCTTGATAACAAATACTGCTCAAAGTATCGAGTACAGTAAGTTTTATTTTGTCATTACTTTTTTAAAGTTGTTATTTTTTAATACGTGTAGTTCGAACTCTATTTTCGTATCTTGATTTATTTATAAACTCATGTTTAATACATATCTATAGCAGAAAGACATATAGATCTGACACAATAAACTTCTATTCTTAGGTCCACGTCATCATCTGTAGTAGAAGTGATGACGAGATTCATAATCATAGAAATGAATTGTGTTCGTTTTGATGTGTTGTCCTAGCAGTTCGTATATTTTTGTTTGTATATGTATTAAATTACAGAGTAAAACACACTTAGAGGGAAACATAGAGAAAGAACTGACATAACTCACTTCAGTATTTTGATATCCATCGTCATCATGAGGAGAGAATGGTCTGGTAGTTGCTGATTTAAAAACAGCTTAATCAGAGTTGGACACCAGTCAGAGGGATGAAAGGTAAAAAGCAGTCACACGAAGGGAAGGAGACTTGATATGAATAACAGTAAAGAGATTGAGCAGTGCAGCTGATAAATAATATACTTTAAAAAATTAATACATCATTCGAGAAAATTAAAACATAAATAATTAACATTAAAAAACCTTTAATGGTAAAGATTGCTTCCCGAACCTAACCAAAGAACTTAACGTGAGAGTCTTCTGGAGCTCTTAGATAATATGAGTATTGGGGACAATGCTCTATCTTATGGAATTAAACCCGGTAACAGTTATTAAACTTAGAGTCCACTTTAAGTGCAATAAGATCATGGTTGTTGCGCTAACCAATGATGGTAAGTCTTATGATAGGTTATTCGAAGGCTCTGCTTAGTGGAAGTCAAACATCTCAAATTAATATTTAATATGTCTGTCTTCATGATCATACACTACTGTTTTTATTGCTTTGATTATCCTTTGTCTTAATTAGTCTTCTCTTCTTAGTCTCCTCTATATTCCACTGTTTTTCTGAGATCTTAGCTGGCCACTTCTCTCTTGATGACGTATCTCGAACTGTTGAAGTGAGTTGCTTGTTCTATATCTGCGTTATTCTCTGTAATTTAATGTATTGTCTTGTTGACCATTTCTTTTTTTCGTTTTATAATATATATATTTAAAAATTTTATATATATAATATTTAAAAATTGTAACTATATATATATATATATATATATATAAATATAAAGGGTCCTTTATATATAAAGGTACCTTATTTACGTTATAGTTGCAGAAGGAAGTAAGTAAGGAAATACTTAATAAGTATTAAGTTGTTAAGAGGTATTAATGATAAATGATTGACTGGGCTTTGGTGATGGTGACTGTTAACTCTTGACTTTTTCAACGGTGGTTATTTTATTAAAAAGTATTATTTTGTTAAAAGAATAAGCCTTAACTTAAGCTTTTATTTTTTTTTTTTAAGAAATGTAATTGCTCCTCGGAAAAGATTATTTTTGATTTTACTAGAAACAGTTCTTTTTAAATGTTAAAAAATCATTATTTGGAAATTGTTCTAAATTATCTACATTTCTTATATCGATTGGTTAACATGTTGATCCAAAACTATTTATAAAGGAAATATATTTGCAAAATGTATGTCGATTTAGTTTTACATCTCTGAACTGAATTGTGTCTTGAAATATATTTACAATTAATTTCAATGGCTTAATTAAATAGCAATTGTCGATCATTTAAACTGCAGAAAGCATGTAAAAAAAAAGCTGCACTGAGGAGAACGAACCATTAATCACCTCTCAATAATTTACTATAGAACAAAGTACAAACATGCTGGTTTTTCTGAATGGATTTAATTTAGCAGAATTATATCTTTTGTTCATTCTCAGCTTTTTGAACTGTTTATGCAGGTATATTGCTGGTTATAGTGGATGGTGTTAATCAATCCCTTTTTGATGTGTATGAAAACAATTAGTCTGGGAGGTATTTTGAAATATTCGAATGATTCGTAATTAAACCATTACTCTTAGTTGTTCGACATCTCGTACTGACAATGAAAAAAAACATTAATAAGGAATGTCTTCAGAGTTTTTCCTTTGTCCTTTTTTTAACCTGTAATCTACTGGTTTTAACGGTACTTGAGGTCTCTTTGATATTTATACTCCTAACATTGTAATTAGATGAGGTATGTGGTTTATAATATACTAACATTTACATTATATAACTGTTTCTTTCACTTTTGCATATAAAAAGTGTAATGTTATAGTTTTGTCTGTAAAGATGTTTCAAGACACATGCTCTGTTTATTACATAAGACCTGTCCCAGTTCAACATCTCCAACATTGTATCATCGGGTAAATAATTGTGAAACAAAGAAAATTAAATACCTTCAACTAAACTGTCGTCAAAATAGCGTTTTGTATCCTAAAATAACTCAGTCAAATATTAGAATTTGATTGATAACTTGAAAATGAAAAAGGGACGTGAGGGGCTTATTCACTTTTTTTTTACAAACATATTTTAACCGACCTACATTTAAAAGGATGACACTACAATATGCAGTCATTATAACATCAATATATGATAGGTATATTATTAATTATAAATAAAACGACTTCTGTTCCCGAAATACCAAACATTTATTTTGAGCTTAGTTATTCATGAGGCTATCTCAGTCTGCAAACTTAACAAAATAATCTACATAAAGTAGATTTACTTTTAAATATACCTGATTTCATGATAACAATAATACTGAACAAACAAATTGAAAAATTGATTGTTAATTTTTTTGTAAAAGAATTAAGACAAAAAATGTATTAGTTATTATTTTTTCAGTATTGGTATTAGTGTGAAATCAGGCATACTTAAAAGTATTGAATGAATGTGTAGTTTGTCTGTTAAGTTTGTATCCTGAAAATTGTTATGCTATGACGGAAGTGGGTAATGCGAGAATTGTTCACAATTACCGACTACTGTCCATGTTTATCCTTTCATTTTAGTGAGTGTAGTAAATAAACCGGAATCTTAACATTGCTCCTTCTATTACTGGTAATTGTCCATGTTGCCGTTTCATTTTAGTGACTAGAAAATTACTCCTTCTCTTACCTACGGTCGTTCACATTTACCGGCAGCTGTTGGCAATTCACAATAGCCTGCGGTCAACGCGGTAAGGAACCGCATAAACACTGGCTGAAGTAGGTAGAAACAGATGTCACATCTAAAATTTTGAAATTTTTGTTATCTACTATATATAAGAATTTATCATTGCCTTCGTTTGTCACAATTATCAGTATTTATAAAATAATGAATAAAATCTTCTTCAATTAAATAAAAAATTATCATAAATCACTTGGGTGAAAGTGATTCATATGTAAGGAGATTAATGGTGGATGTCGAAATATTTAATAAGTTCTGACAATTCTTTCTCTCTGTGTATTTTCCTCTGTAATCGAATATATATATATATATTCAATATAAACAAAACAAAAGTTTATCGGGATTCGGTGAGTTCTTCAGGTTCAAATTAAACTCTCATTGCCAACGTTTCGGACTGAACTGTCAGTTCAGTGTCATGTGTTCATTCAGACTGCAGTTGTTGTTAAAATCCACATACTATTTTTCTTTGTAAAATAATTTGTAATGTAATACTTAGTTTTTCTGTTTCAAAATTTATTCTTCTGCCTATGAAAAATAAAAACAGAAATGTTGGTAATGAGAGTTTAATTTGAACCTGAAGAACTGACCGAGTCCCGATAAACTTTAGTTTTGTTTCTAATCCACGGTCGATACTTTTATCAATATGTATATTCAATATATATACAATATATATATATATATTAGAGAGAGAGATGAGAGAGAGAGAGAGAGAGAGATAGTGATATATTGAGGATAGAAAGATAAAATGGTAAACAGAGTGAATGATAGAGAAAAAACGAAGTAGAGAGCTCAAGTGATATTAATAAAAAACAATTAAATCTGGGGGAGAGAGATGGATAGAGCGAAGGAGAGAACATAACTTATTCTAACTCATACTAATTAAAATCAAATCATTCAGTTCTGGTGAAATCTTCTTTTTTTCTAAGTATTCAACCTTTTTGTTTATTCGTAAAATCTAATTATACTGACTGATAATATTATTTAATCAGTTAGGAAAATTAATTCCAATGAATTTATTTAGTATAATTCTATTTGAATTTATTATTAAAGTTATAATTACAATATTTAGTAAAACTTTTTTTAAATATTAATTTCATTTCATTGTACAATATATGTTATTATTTGTAATGTTTAGCTGTGATCACAAAAATGCAGATATAATGATACTTTAATTTTTTTTTTTGATTTCCTGCTTTAACCAAAAACGGTTAATAATTGTGTACAATTACCTAATTTCCTACTCTTGTCACTGATTTAGATAATTTTGCACAGTAGCCAGTGATTGTGTTTACATTTACCATATAACCAATTTTCCCGTAACAATTACATTGCTGAAATATAAGCTCAAAATAAGAATAGGATATGAAGAACTGAAGTCTTGTTATTTATCTTCATTCTTAATAGGGAAACGCTGGAGTTAACAGTGCAATTCTTACGAAGGTATCCTATATACTGAAGTGAGTCAAACGGAAAGGGTAAAAGAGGACATTGATACTAGTGACCAGTGATTTGAGTACTGATTCATCATAATTTTCTAAGCATATCTAATTACGACCATATTCATGTTTACAAATATACCTAGAACTCTCTAAAAGTAGCACAATCATTGATTGAGAGGGAGTTAGTCATTTAATTTTGTATTAACTTGTACTGCAATTATTGCTTGAAAAAAATATTGATGTCTTTTACTTTTCAATTTTTGATTTGTTTTAGATACTGATTATCATAGTAATAATGGTCTAGTAGCGTTGTTCCGACATTATACTAATTGCTTACTGCTTTGAATCCTTATCTCGCCATTTAAAAATGTATACAATTTAACGTATTGATAAAAAAAAACATATCTTCGTTATACAAACTTTGTTGTTGTGTTACATGCAGTCATTATTTACAAAAACACTGATTTCATTTATCTCTTAGAAAGTTACACTGTTTTATTTAGCTCTCCCAGTACTATAATTTCATTGTTTCCCAACTAAATGTAGTTGAGTTTTATTAAATATGTAATTAAAATTGCTTTTAAGATACTAATGATAAAATGTTGAAATATTTATTTGTTTTTTTGTATTCTCTGTTTGGTTTGAAGAATTCTTAAAATTTTAATGTAATAATTAAGAATAGAAAGGAATTCAGGTTGAAAATTGTCTTGAACAACTAAACTGTAATTTTAATAATTTGGTATATTAATAGGAGAGATGTCAGGTAACAGAAGAACTGAATATACCACTTATTCTTGAAGGACCAATATGCAAAGTAAGGTTTTTGTATTATAAGTTACTTCAATATATGTTTATATTTACTTTGGTATGTATGTTTTGTTAACATGTAACATATGGGTATGATCAATTCTAGAAATAAATTTATATATAGAAGATACAATGTACATATAAATTCTGTTAGCATTAACATATTTTTTAAAAATAATGTATGCATTATCTCTTTTTTTCAATTCGTAATACTACCATTAAGGTAAAGAAAAAAATAATCATTTTTCTAAAATATGAACTTTATCAAGATCTTAGCATTGCGTGACGATTGCAGTAGTGCTACTTAACTTTAAGGAGTCCAGTTCACTTATAAGACATTCATTTTTGTTTCATTGCTTCTTCAATATCATGATTGATTCACTCTTTTTTTTTGTTAACTCATAATGATAAGAGATACTTATATCGTACGTTTACAAATTCATCTTTTTGCATACGATGACCGTACCTTTATTAGCTATAGCTTTCAGTATTACAAAGAAAAGTCCCAGTATAATATACTGCCTCTAATGTAAACTTTATTCATAAAACTGGAACATATTTGAATGGACAAATAGCGGAATGGAATTTTCGTATGATTGTAATTTTGAATATCTTAGCTGTTCTTAGTTGTTTTTATATAAAGAAGTGATGGATTCTGTATAAATGATGATGATATAGGTCATAAAGAAAGAGTAAATATATTGTTACTTTTTATTTTTCTTTCCTTACTGCTCTTAAGAATTTTAAAGAAAGAATACGTGATTGTACCATTTTATTATCCTTCATTCAAGAGTTCGGTGAGCTAAACTAAAGCATTATAACAGAGAAATAATGGGCAAACGGATTTTGGTTTTCAAATTGTAGTTATATAATTTAAAAATGTTTAATTAAATGGAGTCTAAAATTGTAATTATCACAGTATATAGTAAAGACATAAGATATAGGGGCCTAGGTTAGGATGCTATGATTCTTCCGAAGGTGATAGACGGACGGGGATCGATGAACATATCTCTCATCCTTGACATGTATTTAGGTATCTATTTAACACCTAGAAATAAATAACTTCCAGATAATTACTGGAACTTTTTTTTTAAAAAAAAGAATTAAAATTTTCTTCAAATAAGTTGTTACCGATTATTTTTATCATCTTTGTAAAAAAATAATATACCGTCCATCCTTGAATATATTATTTAAATAGAAATGATTTCTCATAAATACAGACTAATTTTTTTTAAAACAAAAGTGTAATAAATATTCTTCATGTATACATTTCAAATGGTGCTGCAAAATAAACCTTTGAAAATTCGTTCTGAATTGATGGAGTTTTTTAATATTCAAAACAGTAATTATTTTTGTTGATAAGAACTTACATACTTTCTGGATCCTTTCCTTTTGTTATAAGTTTTACGTAATTTTTTTTTATATTTTTTATTGATTAGAGTAATTTTAAGTTATTGTGGTTGTTACATTAAAATAGAGTAGAGTGAAAATTTTATCACTTAAATTATGTTTTAAGTTGAATTAACTTTCCCTGACAAACCTGTGTGTATTGCGAAATTCGTATTCAGTAAACATTAAGAATAAAGTCTTTTGTAATCATATACAATTGGTGTAAAATGAATTAATTTTAACTTGTCAAGCGCACAATACTATAGTGAACATATTTTAATGTTAGCATACAAGTCTGAATACACTTTTAAATAGGCTAATTGAAAAGATATGTTATAATATTACTTAAGATGTGTATTATTTGTATTATATTGTGATATATATATGTATATGAAGAAGAAATGTATTGTTAATTAATATTAGTGATTTTTGAATTTACTAATGCCAAATGCCTCACTCTATATCCGCTTTAGGAGGCACAATTACATATGTTTTTTTTGTTTTTATTTTTTTTTAATATAAGTATATTTTATTTAGAATATATCGCAAAATCGCATCACGGAACATTGTGGACAATAATTTTACTTTATTTTTTAAAAAAAATGCTTTTTATGTAACCTTAACCCAGTAAATTGTTTAGACTAGCATATGTAAAACTGTATTATTAAATTTAAAACAATAACTAAACTTTTAAGAAATAGCTTGTTGATTGATCTTTTTTGGGCATCATTTCTCTGTGTTAATTTTTTTTTGTAAGATTGTGTTGAGGTTTAGGTTGTTAGTGGAAATCAAGTATTTGTTTGCTATTTGACTTCTAGAGGTGATTTGTGCTGTTTTTAAGTTCTTTTTAATTCAGTAGCCAATAATATTGTTTTAGATATATTTTAATTGGTTTTTTTAAACTCATCTTATTATAAATTTGTCACTATATTACAAAGTTAAAATAAGGTTGCTCATTGAGAATGGTTCTGTAAGGCCTGTAGCTGTTTTTATGTCTCATAATTTATTCAAAAAAAGAAAAGTAGCTGCTGCTTCTACGCTCTTAACTTTGTCCATTAGTTAAGCCAGACTTGAAGGTTTATCATCTGAAATTTCAAAGACGGTCACCAGTGTAGTCTTGATAATCTTTCAAATGCTTCAGTCATTTATCGTAGAAGTAAATTTTTCTCTAACAGGCCAGAAGCTTCTTCGGCATATAAGTGATGTGTTATTATAACTTAAACGTTTTTCTTCAAGCACTTAAATGTTACTAATTCCAGCTTCCCTATCGTATTACAATTTCCTAGAGTAATTATTGGAGTCCTAAAAACTAACTCTGATTTAAAGCCAAAGCAAGTTTGTTGGTTGTATCAGCAATTCTTTATTTAAAAAAGTACTATGTCAAAGGAAATTATTTTTTATATTGTACAAAAAAAAATAGCAATATGAATACACTTGAGACCATTGAAATATCAAACTGTAGCAATTTTTTGTTTGTTTTTATATTCAAATTTATTTTTATTGCGTTTAATTTTAATTAGTTGATAAAACTAAACACATTGTTGTTTCTGACTAAATCTAATTGCTATGTAAAATAATTTTATTATTTGAGTATCCAAATTTATTCAAAAAATAATTATTCTTGTTTAAATAATGCATATTTTGTCCCTAATTAGTTTTATGAGGAAGTTTGTAATATTTTGTTTTATAGACGTTAACAAATTTACTGTTTTGATGGACCGCCATAGTACATTAATTAAAATTAAATTTGGCCATTGAATTTACTAATAGATTCTTTTAGACGTCATTTATTTTAATTAGTTTACTATGAAAGTATATTTAATGAACATTTTTTTAATATGGTCTTGAAATTTCCTTATCATAACATTAAAAAATATGATATAAAAACAATTTTCCATTGAGTAGTACTGCTACTAAGTATAATCATTAATGTTACTGGTTTTGAGGATTTATAATCATCGCCTAAACCTCAATATGAAGTTGTAACTAAGAATGTATATTGGCGTTTGTGATTGATTCGAAGCTGAGATAAGATGTCTTTTGTAACATATCGCAAGCTTGGTCACGAAAGTCACCACAACTTTAAGCTTATATGCTTGATGATTCTCGAGTGATCTAGAGTGATCTTCACGTTTAAATTGTTTTTCACGTAGGGAGAAATAGTATGTTAACATTATTTTTGTAAAACGACTTTGAATTGAACTTTATCATGCACGTCTGTATTGGTCTGAAGTTTGGAATTGAATAAAAAGTATGTAAATCAAATAAATGAACATGTCAGTTATAACGTAATAACCTAAGGCTTGTTAAAGCAGTGTCAACATTTTATTTTTATTGCTGTTACCTGCAGTCTATTCGAACAAAGTCATTGATTCTTTCATCCCAAAAGAATTCTTCTTGTGTTACTAATTAAATTATGTTGGCAGAATTTTTAAATTTATATCTCTTTTGATGATTCAACCGGTATGAATGAACATTTTTCTATTCAGTTTTGTTTGCAACTTTTAAAGTGTCCTTCGATTTTAGTTTCACGAATACTTTAATTTAAAAGCTTAGAAAAGTTTTTTATCGTCACGTTCAAACTTGATTTATATAAGAATTTGTGTGTTAAATATATGTTAAACAAGTGTATTGTGAAATACGTACAAGATATTTCTTAAGGTTCTGTAAAAGTATAATTTGTTCTAAAGTTATTACATTACTAACTTCAATTTAGTGCTTAACTGTTAATGTCCAATCACTTTGGATAGAGAAAGAAATTATCAAATTGGGATAAAGATTTGAGTTATTAAAATTAAACTAATTGGATTTTACTGGTTTAATGATTCATCAGAGAATTTAAAAGCACTAGAATTGTATATCAACCATTAAACAAATTATATATTGGAGTACTCCAATTGGGTTTTATACAATAAATTTGCAAAATTTTCAATACGATTAGGTTATGAGAAGCAGCTAAAAAAAAATGTTGATCTGTGTATTTTTTTTATGGTTTCTTGGTTACACTGATTCTTTATACGGTAAAAGAGCTATAATTATATCATATAAAATATTTTTGTACACTGCCGTCATCTGTATTTAAATTCTTTGATTTGCAAATTATTGCACTCCTCATTCTTTATAAATCTCTTCATATTATATTATAAAAATGCATGATTTGTTTAAAAGAAGAGACATTGCTTGTATTGTGAAGACTGCATGGTCGAATGTGGAATACATTGAAACCTTCCCTACCTGTTACAGCTGGATAAAAAGGAGCGAGTGCCATTTTGAGAAAAGCCATTTCTATAGAAATTTAGTTTTATACAATTACTAAACTATAAATGGAGTTGAAACAAAAAGTTTACAACTTGATTGCCACATAGTTGTTATTCGTCTATAGTAATTATTAATGATATCTATTGTACCAGTTGTTCATAAGTATATTTTGTATGCTTATAAAGTAATTAGCAATAAATGATTATTTTAAATTCGTTTCTTTCTTCCGACTGAAATTAAACTACGCCACAACTATAAGGTAAATAGTCTTTTTTTCTCTTGGAATATATGGCATATAATATTTTTAAATAATTATATTCTTCCTAATTTCAGGCAAAGCTATTAAATATTTTATATTACAGAAATATGTCATACCTCGTGAATCGAGTTGTAGATATTGTTCGTTAAAGCATATAACAATATGCATGTATTAAATATTTGCTTGGATATGCATTTGATTATTTTTTTTCAAAAAAGTTTTTTGATATAAGAAGGAGTTAATTTATATTTTTATCATTCCATTATTAGCTAAATAATTTAAGCAGCTAAATGTTTGAAGTTTATGTTATGTTTCTCTATGGTAATCTGAATTGTTTTTATAAAGTCTTCGCCCACACTTGTGGGCTTTATGACTTCTGTGATGTTCTAGGTGAGGCAAGTGTGGCTCATATGATATGTGACACCCATTTTATTTGTAGACGAGAGACATCATACGATTGTTTCTTGTTTTACATGAGTGAACCGTACATTTTATTTTGCTTAAGTTATTTTATCAGAAATCTTTTATAACTGGCCGATAATTTATTGACTTTAACTAAAGGCTTCAAGCTCGAGATCATTCATTTCATACTTAATGAAATTAAGATTCGTTATTTGAATACTTACTGACGGATGCTACCTGCATTTGACCCCTAACCAAACAAAGTAATCAAGTGATTATCTTTTCTAATTTGCTTGTAACTGAACTATTATTTTTGAATTAGATGTTATCAAACTCAAATTTTGACCTTTTCGTTGAATTAGTTACGCCTATCATTAGTCTAATTTATACTAAATACTGTAACTATTATTAATAGAGTTTTAAATTAATAAAAACTAATTTAAAATTTATAATTAATAATGTTTAATATAATTTATATTTATTTTAATAAAGTTAGAAGAGAATTCACTAAATACTGGTGTAATTTGTCCTTTGATAATTCAATTGGATATTCCTTTAATCATTCCTCCCTAATTCTGAGAGATCAGTCTCATAACAAAACTAGACTACCCGTGACCCTTTGTGTCACTCAGAAATTATAACAATAGGTATTGAAATTAATTCACTGAACATGATTGACAGGGATAATTTTAATTGTTGTTTCTTGTTATTAACACATGGAAACAGATTCTTATATGGCCCATGCTTTTGATATAGTATTCTTAACATAATTCAAGATATATACACAGTAAGTATATTTAGCAAAATAAAAATAATTTATTTCATCATATAAATAAATAAAACATCAATTCAAGTTATATACCCAATGAAATATATTTGAAACAAACAAAACTTGTAAATTGAAATATTCAATTTATTTACCTACTATAAAATAACATTAATGAAAGGAATGTTTCTTTATAATATTACCTTTGAACATTCGTATATTATCTGACAGTTGTGTTCAAGTTTGTTCCTTAAATTATTCATTTTTTACCTCTAATGTAGTAGTTTATTATTTATTTGTTACATTTATTTATAATTCATTTGCGGTACTGTCATCAGAGAGCACGCAAGCCTCTGGGCTACTCTGGCTCCATGTCTTTATTTTATTACCAGTGTTTATATTTCGCACATTTTAAATTAATTTTTTCTTGTTACATTTATATATAATACATTATCACTACTATCATCGGCGAGCACGCAAGCGACTGGCTACTCTGGATTCATGCCTTCACTTTATTACCATTATATTATTCAAATTTTAAATTCAAAATTTTTTTTGTTACATTTATCTCTATATATGAAGTTCGTGAGTTTGTTTGTTCACCCATTTTCCGTGGAGATAGAGACCTGGAATGAAATATATGTTATTTTCTACCTGAATAATGTTAAATAAAACAAATCATCACTATATTCCCAAATTGGAGCCAGGGTGGCAAGTGTCTTCCGTGCTCGCCGATGACAGTAATGCAAATGTATTATATATAAATGTAAAAAAAAAATGTTTTAATTTAATATTTGCGTAATATAAACACTAATAATAAACTAAAGGCATGGAACCAGGGTAGCCCACTGGCTTGCTTGCTGGCGATGACAGTATCACAAATATATTACAAATAAATGAAACAAAAAAATTTTGAATTTAAAATTTGAATAAAATAAACAATGGTAATAAAGTAAAGGCATGGATCCAGAGTAGCCAGCCGCTTGCGTGCTCGCCAATGACAGTAGTGAAAATGTATTATATTTAAATGTAACAAAAAAAAAAAACAAATAAAATTGGTGAAATAGAAACACTGGTAATGAAATAAAGGCATGCAGCCAGGATAGCCCAGAGGCTTGCGTGCTCTCTGATGACAGTAGTGCAAATGTATTCGATTGATGTTTTATTATTGATATCATAAAATAAATGATTTTTTTTACTTTTAAATGATTTTTATTTTGCTAAATATACTTACTGTGTATATATCTTGAATTATGTTAAGAATACTATATCAAAAGCTTGGGCCATATAAGAATCTGTTTCCGTGTGTTAATAACAAGAAACAACATGTCAATCATGTTCAGTGAATTAATTTCAATACCTATTGTTATAATTTCTGAGTGACACAAAGGGTCACGAGTAGTCTAGCTTTTAATATATTTGAGCTACTGTCATCGGCGAGCACGCATGTATTTTGTCAGCATTTATATATATATTTACCGGTATTGATGAGCTGTTTTTGAATATATGTATATATATAATATACATTCAATGATCAAACCACAATAAGAAATGGAAAAAACCTAACTGAGTTGGGTTTTTGACTCTGACGAAGACCGCTTGTTACGGTTGAAATATCTTAGTCTTGTTTTCCCATTTCTTATTGTGGTTTGATCATTGATTGTTATTTCACGTGTTTATGTGAAATCTTTTTACATAATATACATATTTGTAAACGTAAAAAAACAACAAGACGGTCCAAACTGGATCAATAGGCTTCAAAATCGAAGAAGAATAACATACAGAGTAAAGAAACATACTTACTAATACAAGTTTTTGGAAAAACGTCAAAAAAATTGGGTTAGTAAGTGTGTTTCTGTCACTATATGTTATCTTCTTCGATTTTGAACTAGTATATATATATTTATAAAAAATATATATGAAACTTTAACCAAGTTAGATATATTGCTCTATTGATTATTACTACTAACATGACGAGAGAACTTTGAAGTTGGTGATGCGCTTTTCTAATTCTAGGGTTTTGGCTGGAATTACACAGGTTATTTGATGGCTGCAGGGAGGACAAAGCATTTGACTTGTGTATTCAATTTTTTTTGTTAAAATGGATTTTTCTTTATTTGTAGAAGCTATATGACTGTTGAAATAGCCCTCTGATGTTGATTTCTTGAAGAAATATGCAACTCCCAAAGAAGAATGATTTTTTATACTTTGTAGAAGGCTATAGACTGTTGAACTCAGCCCTCTGATGTTGATTTCTTGAGAAATATTCAACTCCCAAAGAGAATGGATTTTTTTTTATTTTAGAAGCTATATGACTGTTGAACTCAGCCTTCTGATGTTGATTTCTTGAAGAAATATTGCAACTCCCAAAGAAAATGGATTTTTCTTTAATCTTATAGAAGGCTATATGACTGTTAACTCAGCCTCTGATGTTGAATTTCTTTGAAGAAATATTGCAACTCCCAATGAAGAATGGATTTTTCTTTATGTTGAGAAGGCTATATACTGTTGAACTCAGCCTCTGATTTGATTTCTGAAGAAATATTGCAACTCCCAAAGAAGAATGGATTTTTCTTTATCTTGTAGAAGGCATATGACTGTTGAACTCAGCCCTTGATGTTGATTTTCTTGAAGAAATATTGCAACTCCCAAAGAAGAATGGATTTTTTTTATATTTAGAAGGCATATGACTGTTAAACTTGGGCTTCAAACAAAGCTCAGCTGACCCTTGCCTTTTTATTCAAATAAAGGGGTCTGATAAACTGTTGGTGGCTCTTATTGTATTACGGTTTAGTTGCATCCAGTAACAATGTCATGCTCAACAATCATTTGTAATTTGAAGGAACAATTTAAAATTTCCTACAAACTGCTCAATACCTTGGTTCGAAATAAACCAGACTGATGATGATCGTGAAGATCAGTCAGTCCACGTATACCAAACGGATTCTCGTAAAGCTTGGAAGGACCAGTCAACCCTATTTCAACTCCCATTATCAACTGCCTTCGGAAACCTGTCAAAGACTCGTGTGCAAGCATAAACATGGGCTCATCTTACCACAAGCCGTTGGGTCACTCATGTATTTGATGACTGGTACTCGACTGACATCTCGTATGCAGTTGGAGTTGCATCCAATCTTTGAGAATCCTACCGCGCAGTGGAACGTGCCTAGGCCCCGACATTCTGATTTGTTCCAAGGACTTGTAGATATGTAAATCATTGTTTGTTTTTCAGTTTTTTTTGATGTTGTTAAATGAGGAAGTGTTGTGGGACATTTAAAAACATGCCTGAGGGGACTGCACACCTGTAATGAACAGTGTTTGCACAACCTGATATGAACCATGTTTTCTGTATACGTTGACTAAATGTGTAGCTTTGAATGTTGTTTTGAACTGTGTTAAATAAAGAGCTACATCAGAATCTCCTTTCGTTAAATTATTTGAAACGACCCTCAAATATATTTACCGGTATTGATGAGCTGTTTTTGAATATATGTATATATATAATATACATTCAATGATCAAACCACAATAAGAAATGGAAAAAACCTAACTGAGTTGGGTTTTTGACTCTGACGAAGACCGCTTGTTACGGTTGAAATATCTTAGTCTTGTTTTCCCATTTCTTATTGTGGTTTGATCATTGATTGTTATTTCACGTGTTTATGTGAAATCTTTTTACATAATATACATATTTGTAAACGTAAAAAAACACAACGACGGTCTCAAACTGGATCAATACGAGTTCAAAATCGAAGAAGAATAACATACAGAGTAAAGAAACATACTTACTAATACAAGTTTTTGGAAAACGTCAAAAAAAATTGGGTTAGTAAGTGTGTTTCTGTCCACTATATGTTAGTCTTCTTCGATTTTTGAACTAGTATATATATACGTTTATATGAAAAAACTATCCTTGAAATGAGAGAACTAAAGGTATTATAAACTATGAAACATAGATAAATTCACATGAACTGTCATCGGAATCGAGCTCCCGGGTGACCCGTTGAAACAAAAAAATAGAGACTGTAGGTTTTTTTTAATTTATCTTGTTCATTTGTTTATATTGAACTTTATATGTAAAATATATATATATAATGGTATCACATAAACACGTGAAATAACAATCAAATGATCAAACCACAAGTAAGAAATGGAAAACAAGACTAAATTTCAACTAACAAGCGGTCATTCATTCAGAGTCAAAACCCGGACTGACCGTTGAACATCAAAAACCAGTTGGGTTTTTGACTCTGACGAAGACCGCTTGTTACGGTTGAAAGATCTTTATTCTTTAATTTATCCCTATGTTCTTATTGTGGTTTGATATTGAATTTATATGTAATATATATATATATATATTATATATATATATATCCTGAATTGTTTTCTTGACCACGTAAGAAATAAAAAATAAGATGACTAAGATCTTTCAATTCTTAATAGAGGTTTCGTCAGAATCAAAACCGATATGATATATATATAGTCCTTTTGCGATTTGCCGCCATATGTCGAAACGTCGGCAAAAGGACTAGTTTAAATCATTGGACCTCAAACCTCAAAAAAAAAGTTATATATATATATATGTTCTAACCACAGTAAGAAATGAAAAAAAAAGACTAAGATCTTTCAACTTAACAAGTGGTCTTCGTCAGAATCAAAACCGAATCCTAGTTTTTTTTTCCCATTTCTTATTGTAGTTTGAACATTGATTGTTGTTTCACGTGTTTATTGTAAAATTTGTTATATAATATATATATATATTTTATATATATATATACATTTTTTATTAAATTATTTCATTTGTTATTATTATTTGTATTCTTAGTTTTATTACTTTACTATAAGTAAAGTATAGTGATCGTGAAAAAATTCGATCTCGAGATTTTGACGGAATTACATGTTTTGAGGTCCCAGAAGTCGTTTTTGACGTTTTTACGATGATGTCTTGTGTGTGTGGGTGGGTGGGTGGGTGGGTGGGTGAGTGTGTTAGCATTGCTTGTTACCACGCTACGGTCCAGAATCTTTGATGGATCAAGTTGATATTTTACACAAAAATGGGCCTCATAAAGACGAAATCCCTATTGTTTGCGAAGAATTATGCATGATGGGAAAGTCACTTTTTTTGCCAAAAACCGTTTTTTTTAAAACATTTATTTCTCCTAAACTGATAACCCTAGAGTTTTGAAATTTTGACATTATCTTTGAAGTTACAAATCGAACAAACGAAAAATAATTCAGAATTTTTAATCAACAGGAAATATTTTTTTTTCAATAAACTGTAAAAAATTTTGACTTATAATTCAATCTCAAACCTTGTGAGAGCGATACAAGCCATACTGTTTGACGGACAAAGATGAAATATGCCTATAAATAGAACATTATATGGAGAATGAGTTGAGATATTTTTTTTAAAATTACATTCGCTAAAGGGGCGTTACAGTACGATTTGTGTTTTCAGAAAATGTTTTTTGACGCTAAACGGCTGATTAAAAAATAATTAAAATTTGACCAAAAATGGAAACAAAAAATTGCAATTCATAAAAAAAATTCATGAAGTTTCAATTACGGGAAGAGCAATAACGATATAAAAACTCTTTGTTTACCCTAGACTAAGAGATCACCTGCTATACTTGTCGAATTTTTTGATTTTTTTAATTGTTTACATTGATTAGAAATTTTTTGAGCGAATCCACTGAGATAAATTGATGTTTCTAATGGAAAAAATGAAAATATATTATTGATATAAGAGATTTAAGAGGAATAATATTGTGCAGGTAAATGATAACACTCATTAAAAAAAAATTCGTATATATGTTTTCGAAATGGGGATGGAAAATGATCTTATTAAATACTAAGAAGCCATAAAATTCCAGTAAATTTAATTCTGTTAAAAACCAAAAATGTAAAAGATAATTCAAAATATAAATCTTTCGTTTAAAGATTAATAACTGTAATTATCGTACATCTTTAATTAACAAATCACCTTAAAACAACATTTTCTTCGCTGTTTAAGATGTTTTTCAGAGAAAAAAAAGGGTATTTTACTGTTTCAAATTTGAAAATTTTACATTAATATTCAATGTAGAAGGATGTCTAGTAAACGATGTAAGAAATCTACTGGCTATTTGAACAATAGCCATTTCTCTTGTGTTATATCTTGAATTATGTTAAGAATACTATATCAAAAGCTTGGGCCATATAAGAATCTGTTTCCGTGTGTTAATAACAAGAAACAACATGTCAATCACTGTTCAGTGAATTAATTTCAATACCTATTGTTATAATTTCTGAGTGACACAAAGGGTCACGAGTAGTCTAGCTTTTAATATATTTGAGCTGCTGTCATCGGCGAGCACGCATGTATTTTGTCAGCATTTATATATATATTTACCGGTATTGATGAGCTGTTTTTGAATATATGTATATATATAATATACATTCAATGATCAAACCACAATAAGAAATGGAAAAAACCCAACTGAGTTGGGTTTTTGACTCTGACGAAGACCGCTTGTTACGGTTGAAAGATCTTAGTCTTGGTTTCCCATTTCTTATTGTGGTTTGATCATTGATTGTTATTTCACGTGTTTATGTGAAATCTTTTTACATAATATACATATTTGTAAACGTAAAAAAACACAATGACGGTCTAAACTGGATCAATACGAGTTCAAAATCGAAGAAGAATAACATACAGAGTAAAGAAACATACTTACTAATACAAGTTTTTGGAAAACGTCAAAAAAATTGGGTTAGTAAGTGTGTTTCTGTCCACTATATGTTAGTCTTCTTCGATTTTGAACTAGTATATATATACGTTTATGAAAAAACTATCCGAAATGGAGAACTAAAGGTCATTATAAACTATGAAACATAGATAAATTCACATGAACTGTCATCAATCGAGCTCCCGGGTGACCGTTGAAACAAAAAAAATAGAGACTGTAGGTGTTTGTTTTTAATTTATCTATGTTCATTTGTTTATATTGAACTTTATATGTAAAATATATATATATAATGGTATCACATAAACACGTGAAATAACAATCAATGATCAAACCACAATAAGAAATGGGAAAACAAGACTAAGATCTTTCAACCGTAACAAGCGGTCTTCGTCAGAGTCAAAACCCCAACTGACTTGCATCAAAAACCAGTTGGGTTTTTGACTCTGACGAAGACCGCTTGTTACGGTTGAAAGATCTTTATTCTTGTTTTCCCATTTCTTATTGTGGTTTGATCATTGATATATATATATATATATGTTCTAACCACAGTAAGAAATGAAAAAAAAAGACTAAGATCTTTCAACCTTAACAAGTGGTCTTCGTCAGAATCAAAACCGATATATATTATATATATATATATAATATATATATATATATATATATATATATATATATATTTGTGTATTTTGGGAGCAGACCTTCAATCAAACATGTTTTATTAAAAATTATGCCAATTTTAACTTTTGTTCTTTTCCGAGTTAATTTTTCAAGTTTTCTCACTATGGATTTCCACCTTTCTGGTAAAAAATAAAGTACTTTACTTTATATAATAATATATAAATTTACTAAAATATATATATATACTTTATTTTTTACCAGAAAGGTGGAAATCCATAGTGAGAAAACTTGAAAAATTAACTCGGAAAAGAACAAAAGTTAAAATTGGCATAATTTTTAATAAAATATATATATATATCGGTTGGGTTTTTTGACTCTGACGAAGTTTTGAAAGGTCTTAGTCTTTTTTCCCATTTCATATTGTGGTTTGATCATTGGTATATATCTCAATAACTCTAAGTAGTGCAATTAACTATGTGGTATTTAATCATTGAAGGACACTTACCCTTAGTTAATACCTAAAGAAGAACACTACGTGTTCGAAATGCGTTGTTTATACGATTTAATTTCTATATGTAGAGACTATTGCATTAGCTATCACAATACTTTGATAAGCATGTTATTAATTTTTAAAGAAATCTATTATTAGTTGGTGAAAATATTTTTGATGACAATTGTTTTGTAGCTGCAGTAAATCAGAAATGAATGTTGGATTGGTGTGGCGATTGATGGATTGTCTTGTGTAATAAGGATTGCAAGCACTTGGCTTTGCTTGAGCAGGTCGTGTAGGTCTAAATTCAACCTGTCCTGCCATTAGGGACATCTCCTCGGCCATAAAGCCGAAGCGGACTGTAGTTTTATGTTGTATTAAGCAGTTGTGGCAGCTAACCACCTTTCTTGGAAACATTAACCGGCGCACTTGCAATAACAATTTTAATCTATTAAGGAAATAACAAAAGTCGTGATATTCTTAGTTGCGTAATTTTTCTGACAAAGTTAATGCAGTTTATATCTTATTATTACATCAACAAGGGGGGTTTATAATGTGTTATTACCGTAATTAACTCAGTAAAATTCATCATGCCGAGAACATTCGTGTGTTTAGTTGACCCTAACCTCCAGATATCTAGTATTTCGTTAGTTTATACCAATAAATCCCTTCTTCAATCAAAAGGTTATGGGTTTTGACCTGAGTTGAAATGAGGAAGACTCGTCGGTGGTCGGTGAGGAATTACTTTTCCCTGTTATTAACAATGCAGGAAGGGTATTGATGTAAACAAAAAGAATGGATGAGTGTGCAGGATTGTAGGAGGTTTGGGGCGACCCCTGGTGAACAGCCAGCACGTCCTAGCGACAAAAAACCACTTTCACTGGACTTTCACTGCGCGACTCCTGCTGTCAGAAAGTAAACACCGTCTTTGCTGCGAGTGGTGTGCAGGCGACTGTGCAATCAGCCGGCGCATTCCACATTTGAGCTTTCTTTATGATGTTTCATGACATTAGTCGGTACAGCTTGGACCTAGACATATGTCCAAGCAACAACTAACGAGGTCAAACAATGTTGCCGTTCTTTTAGTCAGGTATACAATAAAGTATTAAAACAAAACTATTAACTGTGTCGAAACTATTGTACCCTCAAGTAATAGAAATTCCCTCTCTTTGATTTATTTATTTGGATAGAATCCATAATTCAAAAGCCAAAAATAATTTCTTTTAAATAAATTCCAACAAATAACTGGAATATAGTTTCATGGATTTAGTTTAATATTACATGATGTGTTAGCTGTGGTATGATGATGGTGTGTTTGCTTGTGAAACTTAAGATTGAAGTCCGAAAGCTAGTCATGATTCTAGATCTTACACGTAGGAGGTAGAAATTATTACGCACGCTGTCACTAGAGAGCCCTGAAAGCAGTCAGTGCTGAGCTCGTTCTGTCAGGTACTCGTGGAAAGTCTCTTCTCAACCTCGTAATACAGCTTGCCCAAGGCTGAAATGGTATCACATATCAAATGAGACTCGCCTTCCGCCTTGAGAACAACACTGGAAGTCAAAAGCCTTTGAGTGTGGGTCTGGGAAACAACAGGCGTACCAATAACAACATGTTGCCAATAAGTTTGTTCTTTTAAAACACTCTGTAAGTGATATAGAGATTGTATGAAGAAGGAAAACACTCTTGAGTTTGTCAAAACTGAATCTTAGAATAAATATTTTTAAATGTCTAGAATAATTACAAATTTAAAGATTATTAACAGTCTTTTTCTTCAACAGCTTTATTGAAAGCAAGAATAATCTTAATAGCCTTGGGATATCTAGAAAAGCCATTCATATATTAGCGAAATAAGAGACGATAGAATGGTTATATTGAATTATAGTTTTGGAAGTTAGCTTTCGTTTATGGGGTTGTTACCACAAAGGGAGTTGATTGTTAACACAAAAGAATCAGGAGAAATCTCAACTTTACAACTAAACGCATTATCAAAGTCATAGGCCATCAGTTTTTTCAATTTCATTTTGCCAACTATAACAATCATGTAATCATTGTTACAGCATTTCAAAAACTCAGACAAGTAAGGATGACTAATGAATAACATTAGAAGTGGTCATTGTATAATATTGTTAATCATTTAACGGAATCATTAGGAATAAGCGATGCAAGCCAATCGATCATCAGTGCCTGCGGTGGAGTTATTGCAAGTCAATTATGTTTTCAATTTATGGTTATCACTTCAGAGAGTTTAGTAAAATGTAATAAGTAACTACTAACGTAAATAATAAATAACGTTAATAATAACGTACGTTTTTGGAATTTATTTGAATAATTAATTATTCAATTTGAAATATACTTTATATTATCCTGCCTTAATTTTTATATAATGTCTTTACATAATTATATTGAAATGTAAGAATTAATTAACTTCATAAGGATTATTAAACTAATTTGGAAGAGAAATACGATTTTAATGAATTACTTATTTTTGCAAGTCATTTTTAGAAAATGGAATAGTTATTCTTAGTTTTATTGCTCTATTTAATAATCCAAAATTTGCATAATTTTTCCTCACATATACTATATTACTCACACGAAGAGAGTACTAAATTCAATAAATTAAAATATCTGCAATGTTCGATAAAGTAGCTTTACTTGATGCAATGTGGCCTAGAACCAGAGGGGTTTTCCATAGAAAGAACAATACATGTCTGAGAAATTTCATTCTATTAGTGAAATAACAATCAATGATCAAACCATAATCTGAAATAGGAAAAAAAAAGACTAAGATCTTTCAACTGTAACAAGCGGTCTTCGTGAGAGTCAAAAACCCAACTAAAACACTAGATGCATAAACATCATGGTGAGGAGTAGATGCATCAGTCGGGTTTTTGACTCTGACGAAGACCGCTTGTTACGGTTGAAAGATCTTAGTATTTTTTTGCCATTTCATATTGTGGTTTGAACATTGATTACTATTTCACGTTTTTATTGTGAAATGTTGTTATCTATTAGTGAAGTGGTTAACTTTATTAGGAAATAACTGTACCGTGAGTTAATAGCATTTGACTGTTTTACACAACTGCTATTTAAGACCCACATCGTAAGTTCTTGTGATGTTATAAAAGATATTTTTGCAGATTATCGTTCCAATGGACGAATGGCATTTGAGGTGTGAGAGGGACTTCTGGGATGACGCTCTCTTGGATTGGCCGGGTGCATCAGACCCATCATGTATCTACGCCTGCCTTACTTCGTCATCCTAAGGTAAAATTATCATGTCTCTTTGTATGTTCGGTAAACAATTTCATTTGATACTCTCTGATTTGATTTCATTATTACTGTCAATGTATTTATTTTAAGATTGTTATTTTATTTCATTTACTGGTTTGATTTTTAAGTAAATCTGCAATAGCATACATAAAACAGAATATATGTGTGTGTTTACTCGTGTAAGCGTACGCCTTATTCCAATCTACAGATTTTATCTGATTTACATGCATTGTTCCATGTCTTGAATTTCTTCAAAAAAGGAGAAAAATCAAATGTTATATTTAAAACAAAAACTATAATTAGTTAAACTATAATCTAGTCTAATGTTATGTACGGTTCATTAAGAAAGTTAATAAGGTAATAAACGTGCATGTATTTTTAAGAAACCATACATATTTGCATAATTACAAACGGTTCAGCAAATGCCCAGATTAAAGTTGATGTGCTTATCACTTGCAACAAAGTTCAAAACCACTGCTCTAGACATAAGTTTACATATAAATAACTGATCTGCTACAGACATGGTCTGAAAGAATATATGTAGGAAGCATTTGTCTCTTCAGTAGACATCCGAAAACTTGGATATCTAAAAAACCCCATACACTAGGTCATCGTCTATGCTTCATAACCGAAGAATTGGGATGTATCCAGATAACAGATAGTCCTAGGTTTACGGAGATGTTCTGATGACACTAAACTAGCAATCATAATATGTCTTTAACTGTGATAAAGCTTTTGAGTATTTAGAAACTAATACAAGAAATAAACTGGCAAATAAGTAGTTTCTTCACGTCCTGCAGCTATTTGGCTACATTATACTTCATCCATACAGAAAAGAAAAAAAAAAGAACAAAGAGTGTTGGACAAAACACGAAGAGTCGGTTTCCTGTCACTGATTAGAGATCAGTTATTTGTGGTTTCCCTTCCTAATCAGTGAGAAGATCATTTCCACGGCACCCTTGATCTCCGAACCCAAGAACCTTGATTACCTGTTCCATTTTTCTATTTTTTTAGAACTGTATTTTGTTAACGCTTTCCCATAAGAGATTAAGAGTCAGTGTTGAATCCCTAAAATGTTGCCAATACATGACGATTCAAGAAAAGGAAGTTGTTGGTGAACTACAATACTTTTTCAAATAACTTTATTATAAATACATTTTTATTACTTTTACTTTTTTACTTAGACGATTACCAACTTAAAATTGTAATATTAGCAATACATGCAATGTATTAAATTTAACTGGAAAATTATACCTGAAGAAGGCTGTTAAGCCATCGAAACATGTTAAGTTTTAGTTCAGTATAAAAATGTTTAGGGTTGGAAAGGAGTTCTACTGCTAACGATTTAAATGTAAAGATATCAAGATTTATTTGAAACGAAAAATATAATATTAATATATTAAAATTAAAACAAAGTGTAAAGTTTGAAATATTTTATGCAAATTGAAAACATCCATAGCCTTGTTGAATACACCGGTTTCTTATTAGATGACTGAAGTTAAGCAACATTGTGAGTGACTTGGTCTTGGATGGGTGGCACCATGAACCATGGTTGCACCTCTGCAAGGATGGGGCTTGAGAAAAAAAAGATGGAAACCTAAAAAGTTGTCAAATTTATAAATAGATAATTTTGTGAAAGGAATTTTGTAATTTCCATTGTTTTAATGACACATTTAATTCAAACACTTTTTATTTCGAGACTAATATGTTTTTTAAAATAAGAAAACACACACACACACACACACAGACAGAAAAGTATTGTACCCATGAGTAAATATGAGTTTGTCTCTTTCACTTTTTGGAAATAAATTTTCCATTATGAATGGTGAATTTTGATAATATTTGTGGAGAGTAGTAAACAAATCTTGAAACTTACAGCCTTGAGGGCTTGCTTGTTTTTCTTAATGGTTCTTGAATCAGCTCTGTTTTAATTGTGTGTTTGAATTAAAAGGGAGAGCTATAACAAGAGGAAAAACCAAATAATCATGATTACATTGTGATGACTTTCCTGGTTGTACAAAATTTAGAGGAACAAAAAATAAAAAAAATGGAAGCCATAGAATGAGTAACTGGAATTTCCAGCCAGTCCATGATTATAGTGGATATTGTAGGGAGAATAAAGGACAGAAGAAGCTTAGTGAACAGAACTTTAATTTCCTTATACTGTGGTTATACTATATCCATCGTGTGTTGAATTACATCGACGAGAGTCAACTCCAGACATTTTCTGATTGTAAACAAAATCTCGTTTAATTTGAAACAGTTGAAATAGTAGAGATTGAAACTATGTCGAATGAAAGTTATTGGTTATTTTGCACGAGGTGAATTACATGTCCAACTTTCATGTCATTCGTCCCTGAGATCAAGGACAGCTGCTGGAGTTGTCAGTCAACTACATTTCCCCACAGACTGTCGCTAGATACAGTTACACTACACATCCTTCAGACTGACGATGGCTGTGAACTGGCATATGAACATTAACTTAGCGAATAAGATACCGACTTGCTTTTGGTCAAGTCTGAACTTAGAGAAAAGTCTGAGATCCTTGATAGATGTTTATTGAGGGTTCTCTCATTGCCATAACTACGAGTATTATGATGACAGTTAAACAAAAAGAATATGACATTAGCACAAGAAAATCAGTTATTAAAACAAACTTTCCTTAAATCCGTTTGGACTTTTTCATTATAAAGGAATTTGAACAGAAGGTCTGTCAAAAAGTTCAATATCCGTGACAGAATGTATGTATGGTGGGACAAGAATACCAGAGATGTCATTGCAAGAGAAAGTACAAAATTTGACTGCTGTAACTCTTGGTCTAAGTTTAGGGAACGACCTTGGGAAGTAGCTAAGAGCTGCCCTTCGATACCACTGTGCTTGCCTCTGCCAGGAATTGTGTAGGATGTAACAACATTTATATCAAGTTAAAGAGAAATTAAGTAATTATGTCACAATTGTAGTAGCAATTAGTTGTTTGTTATTTTAATGACAGTTATTAGTGATTGTTTACTACAAAAGTGATACTAACATGATATTTAACGAGTTCAAAATCGAAGAAGAGCAACATACAGAACAAAGAAACACACTTACAAACTGAAATTTGTTTGTTAGAAGTCAATCCGTCTTCAGGGAAAAAGAGAGGGAGACCAAGCACGCTGTAGACGCAGTGGCAAGTAACTCTCTTGTCTCCTGAAGACGGTTGCCCAAAATTAAAGTTTGTGAGTGTGTTTCTTTACTCTATGTGTTACTCTTTTTTGATTTTGAACTCCTACTGCCCAGTTTGCATCGTACTTCCGATTTTTACTATATTTTATATAAGATATACTAAAAACAAATTGTTTTCTCTTTCTTTTTATAAATGTTCATTTCGTGGTGAATTAATGAATAAAAAATACATTTTAATTTATCGGGCCTATCCATTTCATGAAATGGGAAATATCGAAGATGAGGTTTGAGTATTAGAGAAAGGGAGGGAATGAAAGGTTGCAGAGGGAAAAGTTTTTCACGTTTTTTTTTTGTCTTCATTGAATTCGATTGTATGCACACATTACTAAAACTCTCTCAACTCTTTCACACCTAAAGAAAGATCGCTAGTTTTTCAGATTTAATTCGTACTTGTGTGAATGAAGTATTTCAGTTTATTTATCTCCTAAGATTTTTGGTGTTCTCAGCTAATTTTGACCAACTGTTTTGATATTTTTTTTAATAGTTTTAATGTTTTTTCTTAAGTAAAACTTTTTTCAAAAATTTTATTCAAAGAATCTCTAAGGTAGCTGAATATTAAAGTTTAAAGAAACAGGGAATTTTTTAGATTCCATGCATAAATCTGCTGCCATAAATTTCTAAAACTTTTTAAGCGTTCACATAAACCACAAATTACATCCACATTTTGATCAATGGGCACTCATATCTTAATATCTGTCTTAGTTTGTCAAAGATTATGTTAATACAATGATAGTTAAAAGTCCTATTATCTTTTTTTAAATGGCTAGGGTAGCCCTATGGCTTACGTGCTCGCCTCTGTACTGGTAGATCAATGTATTCTATGTACTATGTATTCATCAATATAAATCTACATACAAAACTTACATCAACTTAACAAAAATTTGGAATATGGGTCAATGTTTGTTAAAAAGTAAAATGAAGGTAAATATGTGAAAGTTTGAGTGAGGCTTTTATTGACATGTTGACATTGACGGGTCAGTGATAGCAGGTAGTCAGACTGTCAAGCCAACATTTGAAACTCACTAATCCCTCGAGTCTTTTTATAAATTTAATTTTCTTTAGATTCTCTTTGATTCTTTATTTCTGGATTCAGATATCTGTTATTCATATCTTAATATCTGTCTTAGCTGTTCAAATATTATGTTATACAATGATAGTTAAAAGTTCTATTATCTTTTTTTTTAAATAGCCAGGGTAGCCCTGTGGCTAACGTGCTCGCCTCTGTACTGGTAGATCCGGGGTTCAATACCCAGTGTGGCCCTTGATTTATTCAAACCTCGTTAAACAAAAATAACGCTTTATATATACACGTGAAGTGTTTCGCCAAGAACCTAGTGCCATGTAGATGACAGCAAACATGTGATTGTGTCCACATTACACTGTTTGTTCATATTAGATGAACTGTATACGCTATGTCGGAAATAGAAAGAGGTGTCGTAAAGAATCAACAGACGTTTTATTATAATAGTTCATCTAATATTAAAATTTATTTGACAATTACCAATTGGATAGTTAATGTGTAATATTGATACCTTTAAGAAGTTATTTGTATTTATACTTTGATGTTAGGGATATGTAAATGAAGTCCGGGCATGATTAAGTTTGAACTGTAGAGGTTCAGTCAAGGGTTAGGAAATAATGCGCGTAATCTTGATTATAGACGGTTTCTTCTATAATCGTCACCATTGTTAGCATTCGCTTAGTTCCCTCGTTAAGACCACAACAATAGCTGGTTCTGATGCTTAGATAAAGCAACCTCTCAAATTTTAGTTCATCTTGAAGTTGATTGATTGGGGTAGATTTATTGGTTTTTTTCACACAGAATGAAAACGTGCTGGACGCCTTGAATGAAACCTAATCAATAATCGTTTTCATTACAGCTCTTATTAAGAATTCTACATATTATGGGGATTCTAAACAAGGACGACAGGGGTCGTTATGTTATTATAAGTCAACCTGAATGGCATCAAGCAGTTTTATGAAAATCGTTAATTGAGCGTAAGGAATTTAACATTTAATCTTCTACTGGGATGTCTGCTTGTATTCACTTAGGTAAATTAAAAGCAGAAAGAGTTCAAAAAAGGCTACAATGACTGCACAATGAAATAGCACCCGTCCAGTCCTAATTTACGTCTTATATATAACTTGAACGATGTGAGCATACAATGAAATCCCTGATCTAAAGAAATGCTAGTACATAAAGATTTACTCTTCCAGTGTATACTCTACCCGAATCCATGGTATTTTCGAAACTATTACATGGATTCTTCATCAGACCTGGTCAATGAAATTACCCAACTAGTTTGACTTTGATCATTCTACTTCACTAATAATAACAATCGGACTCCATATTAGTATACGTTATTTTACTCTGGTCATGTTATTCGCAAGATTTATTTTCTCTCCCTTCAGTTTATTTATAGTAGGTGCCTCTTTTCTAGAACTGATCTTTCAAAGTTATCTGAACACATTACTTTTCAGTTGATTTGTTGCTATGCACTTGAATCAATAATTTTGTTCTCCAATTAGTAATGTCTAACAGCTACGTTTTCAGCACTGATATCTGCCTTTGCTATTGTAATTGTGTTCTGTAATTTTAAGTTAAAGTTGAACAATTAGTTTAGATAATTATTTTAACTATACATTAATAACAGATTAATGTCAAAATTACAGAATTTGATAAAATGATAAGTAATAATTTTTGAAATTAAAGTTACGGAGGTGACTCTGGTTGGTGCTCCTCCTGCCCCTGGATAGCTGTGCATTTTGTCAAAAAGTTTAAGTATCAGACAAAACAATACAGAAAACCAAACGCCAGATCTGCTTCTACATGAAGTCCCATGAAATGCAGCAGAAATTTACTCAGTAATTTCAGGGTTACTCACGTGTTTCTAATTCGAAATAAGAATATCGACACCAGCTCATAAGGGGCAAATGTAGCAAACAAAGCATAAAGTATGTACAGTTACATTTTAATATAAAAAGACACCGAATCGTTAAGGGGATTAAGGAGACAAGGAAATTAAGAGGAATAGACTACAAAAGATACATTGAAATCTGGTAGTAGAAGATGGAAATAAAAAAGGTATTCACATATCTGTTGTTGTTGACCCAATCGCAAAGCCCCTGGACATGACCTGATTACTCCTCGTATTCTCAAGCACCTTACTAGAAAATCCGTGTTATTTCTCACTTATATCTTTAACGCAGTACTACGAACCACCTATTTCCCAATCCTCTGGAAAACCGCCATTGTCATTATGATTCCTAAGCCTAATAAACCAAGCTATCAACCATCCTCTTATTGACCCATATCTCTGCTACCCATCATGGGTAAACTACTAGAAAAACTCCTCCTACGTAGACTACTCCCCCTGCTTGACTACTCAAATTCTCCCTAACCACCAATTTGGCTTCCGGCACCATCATTCCACCATCCAACAATGTCATCGTGTCGTGGACTTTATATCATCCTCCCTCGAGAAAAAGCAATACTGCTCAGCTATATTCCTCGATGAGGCTCAGGCGTTCGACAGAATCTGGCACGAAGGTCTACTTTGGAAGTTAAAAGGCCTCCTCCCCTTTACCTACTTTCTTATCATTAAATCATATCTGTCAGACAGATTCTTTCGTGTAAGAGTAGGTTCAAGTCTATCACCAGTTTGCCACATTCAAGCAGGCGTTCCCCAGGGCAGTATTCTCTCCCCTATTCTATATAATATATATACAGCCGACCTACCCCAACATCCATCCACTCTCTTGGCAGCATTTGCTGATGACAAAGCCATTTTATCAGCACATAACGACCCCATTATAGCTTCTGATAACCTACAACAACATTTACTTCTTCTCCAACCTTGGTTCAGACGTTGGAGAATCAAAATCAACGAGCAAAAGAGCTCTCACGTTACCTTCAGTCTTTCCCGTAAAACCTGCTCTCCGGTATTCCTGAATAATAAGATCATCCCTCCTGCGACCACTGTACGCTACCTCGGGCTACACTTTGACACTCGGATGACTTGGAATCCACATACAAGACTTAAACGCACAGAAACCAACAGACGTTACAAACTTCTCATAAGACTTTTAGACTCAAAATCAAGACTTACACTAACAGACAAACTACATATATACAACGCAGTCCTGAAGCCTTTCTGGGCATATGGAATAGAAATCTGGGGTTCCACCAAACCATCTAACATACAACCGTTGCAATCCCTTCAGTCAAAAATTATCAGAAAACTCTCAAACTTACCTTTTTACGTCCCGAACAAAATCATACACCAAGACCTCAAAATCCCATCTGTCCAGAACTTAGCAATGGAACGTTACAAAATATTCCACAACAGATTACAAACCCACCCCAATCCACTCGCTCAAACCCTTTACTCACCTGTAATTCCCTCAAACCCCCAAAGGCGCTTAAAAAGAAAGTGGCCACGAGACCTTCTAAGTTAAACCATCTGTGAGGGTAACCATGTTATGGAGTGGCACCAACGGGTGACCACTCATTCCCTATATACATCCCCGTTAATTGTAAAATAATAATTTAGAATCACTTCTTATAACAATTATTTTTGTAGTTGAAGTGGGAAAAAAAAACATATCTGTTGGACAAATATTCAAAGAAAGAAAAAGAAGGAAACGACAAACGCAATCAACCAATAGAAATAAAGAAGAGGATACAATAGTTATGCATTGGAACGCAAGATCCTTGGGTAAGAAGATAAATGGACTAAAACTAAATTATATTAAGGCATAATTAATCACTAAATAAGGTATAAGTATTCACTTAGTATACGTAATCACTTGTAAGATATAAGTATTAATCACTAAAGGATATTAAGGAAGTGAATATCTAAATATCTAAATATAGCAGTCATGTCTACCATGGAATGAACCCTCCTACTCTTAAATCAAAAACTGTAAAATGTTCAACCTGTCTCGTGAGTCAGTCGTGGGTGCTTGGTAACACCCATGCATAACCCCATATACGTCGGGGATTGCACCATGAAGCTAGAGTCAAAGCTAGAATTCATTAAATCAAAAAAATAAGTCTAGAGAAGGTGTGCACTTTTATAAATGTTTATACCTCTTCAAAGCGATTTTCGACGTCGATTTGACGCCAATAATACATGAATTGCAGAAATTTATCCTGGTAGGAGATTTTAATAGCAGACTCAGTTAATTGAATTCTGGGAATGAAAACAAAAGTGGACCGATATTGTTTGACTTGAACTAAAAACAGAATTGAATTATAATGGACATAAATAATGAGCCTACTTACCAGTCCCATCAAATCATTCTCTAAGTACTCTGGATCTGACACTTGTCACACAAGATATGGAAAAATGGATAACGAACAGGATTGTGAGGGAAATCCTGGGTGGCGATCACTTAAATGGCGAACATCTAATGTGAACTATAAACAGAAAAAAGTCGGAAACTCTAATTTTGGAAATATAATTTTTGCAAGGCTGATTGGGAGACTTTTGACATAGCTACAAAGGAAAGTAATATGGACATCCATGACTGCAATATAATATTGGTTGACTTTCAAAACTCAGTAGACAAAACCATCCCAAAAAGAAAAAGATTAGAAAGGGCCAGCAGCGTCCAAATAATTGGTAGAGTGAGGAGCTAAAGTCTCTAAGAAAGGTGAGACCAAGATCAAGAAGAATGTGGAAACTATAAACTAAAAAGCCGACAAAGATTTAATATATTTAATTATATTAGAAACCATAGTGGGAAACCTTTTCTCCATTCAAAGCACACCGACTCCTCCAAACCGGCATTAAATAGTTGGTAGACAAGTCTCAACTTTTGCTGTGACGGCCAGAATAGGACACATAGTGTGCAACAAATATTTAAAAAGATTCAACATAACAGAATAGAGCAACTGTACTGAATTCAATGAGGAAAAAGGGTCATTGGAACATTTATTATTGAAGGGTGCCTCCGCAAACTGAGCAAGTAATACCCTAAGACACTAGCACTAGTGAAAACCCCATGAAGGATTCTACAGAAGATGAGATATTGGGAATTGGCTGCTCCATATCATGACCATTGGGCCATTGGTTTCACTTAACACTGGATGTTCGACGAAAGAAGAAATATAAACTAAATTTAGTAGACTTTAACAAGTTTCTATTAAATTGTAGAGACATAAATCTCTACCAATAAGAAAAACACAAAATTTTGTTCAATTTCAAAATTTTTTTTGTACAAAATTGAAAGTACAATTTCATAATTATATTTTCCTTACTGTTAAATAAAATCCAATCCTTTAATGATGACCTGTATTTTATATGAGCATAATAAAAAAAATGTTTATACGGGTAAAATGATAGATTATCCAATGAAATTAAATATATTATATATATATATATATATATACATTATGATATGTGTTTGTTACATTTCAACTGAAGGTTAACTACAATTTTGAAGAATTCTAGATAAAAAGCAAGGTTAAACTAATTTTTCAAAATGTCGAGACGGTTATGTCTCAATTAATTATAATAGTGAAGTTAAAATGTCCAGATGATTTAAAGATTAACGTGTTGGAATTCGTGGCAGTGTAATTGTTAAGACTAAATCTATGGCAAGGTCGTGTTACCTAAAGACTGGAGTAATTGGCGGGGTGTCGGTTTATGAGTGTGGGTTGATGGACGCCGTCTGGAGGTAAGAGCCAGCCGTCAGCTCTTTGATGGGAGTGGCAGCAGACGTCTTCGCGTTCAGTTTCCCAGGGAGGCTATTGAAACAGTCGGTTAGGTGTATATGTGATTTTGGGTCAAACCCTGGGAACAGCGCCTTGCGCAACCAAGTCGTCTTCAACCAGATTACGGGGTCAGGTGTTCCACACCTGGAGCTTCTTTCTTAACAGCATTTCAAACCTTTGCTTCAACTTTTCCATTCGTTATTTTATTACAATACTGTTAAGATTTAAGTTCATTTTTGATTTTTCCTGGATTTTTACTTTTCTACACTATCTGTATGAAATAGTGTGCTATAAAAGTATTGAGTTCGTTAAAAAAACTAGAAATTGAGATTTCAACTGAAATATGTGTAGCATATCCATCATGTGCCATTTTATTATAACATGAAATTAATATGTTCATTGCATTGGTATTTACAACGGGATCTTACGAATGGGTAGTTACATTAGAACAGTGATATTTATGCATAATATAGTTAATGGGTCCATGAATTGATCTCATATAAGGTGATTTTTTTGTCAGAAAAATTAAAGTCTAACAGACAAATAAACTTGAAGAACGTTTGTTTGCATCATTTCCTATAAACTCATGTTTTTGAAGCGGCTGAATAATGCTTTTGCAAACGAATAATATTTTGCTATTCGTTGTCTTTACTTCTGTACCAGTACCTGTCAACTATTGTTATGTGATTTATATTTTCAAATATTTCTTAATAGAGACATAGAAATGAATTAATTGTACAAATCTTCTCTTATGTTACTTTGTGTGTTTGTTCGGAATCACTTATTGTGAGACGAGATTGCTCTCTAAGGGAAGACTCTTTTGTCACCGAACCAAGAGAACTTTTTACGTATTTCCTATTCCATACATCCAAACTACTCATGTGTAACTTTCTCTGATAATGTGACCATGGTGGCATGTCATGGTTTATTTCATGTCTTGTGTCCGTTGTCATTGCTTACAAGGTTACCAACAAGTTTATTTCCCTTAGTTCTACCGTCAGCTCTTGTCCATGTAATTAAACATACATGATACATGATGATACAAAGGTACCTTACATCAGTTATTGGTGAATAATGTTTTCTACGATTTAGCATTAGTCTAGTGTTAGTTTTGTTGCCTGTTATAACGCTTGTTTTCTAATTTCTAACTTGTGGTTTGTTATGAGACAATCATTTTAAAGCCTCTTGAGTGGCTAACACTTCTGCTTGGTTGTTTGAGCATTGTGCACTTAACTTGCAGCACTTTTCTGTTTCCCTGTTGAAAACCACAAAAGCCGCAACTAATTATTCTCTTTTACTTCCGCCTGTTTAAATTGTGTATTCATCTGAATCATCTTAAACATTTGTTATATATTATTTCTGTTACAGTCCTGAATATATCCAGCATGAAAAACCTAAATTATAGCAAAACCTATGTAAATGATTATATTTTGCTTTTAGTTAATACTGATGATATAATTATTTCGCTTTGATTACAATTGGCTTTATTCAAGGGCATAAACATAGCGATGTTGTACGATAATCACAATCATTCTTCTAACTGTTATGGTCGCATTCCTTTAACCTTTGACTATTGTGCCTTGGATTCAAGGCAGTGTTGTACAATGGATGTAACAGCACTGTCAGCAGGGCTCCTTATGGGTCAGATCCTAATCCCCCCTGTGCTTTAGCTGCTGTGGGCACAAGTGGCGTGAAATGTAGGCTCTTTTCACAATGTTGTATGTATGTGTGTTTGTGTTATTCGCACAATAATACATGTATGTGTTATTATTATACAATAACATGTATGTGTTTGCGTGTATATGCGTGATGTGTGATTGAGAGGGAGAGAAAAACATTCAAATGATAAATAACTTTTTAGTGAGATGGTAGGATAACTTTATTTGACTGTTTTCAAAACCTGACAATAGGGCAAAAGTGGTCATAAATAATTGATCCTTTCATTCATTTTAGTGAAATTTACATTTTGTAATTTAGTAATTATATTATTTATAATTGTTATTCCAATATAATAATTGTTAATTAACATTACTGGGAAATAATTATTCATTTTTTCTACAATTCAATAATTTAATTTCAGAACAGATGTATACCTAATATAACATAAGCCCAGAACCTCATAGGGTTTTAGCGTTAGACTAGCAAAACCATAAGTGTTTTAAAACTGCATGAACCTGTCTGCTTCTAAATGTATATTTCATTTATGCTTTACTCGTGTATACTTACTATTTTAAAAAACATGCCCTATTTTTTATAACAATTTCTGTTTTTATCACTACATTCTATGATTACATTAACGGTTCGTACTTTTCATGTGAACGATTCGCAGTTTTTCCTACTCCCTACATGAAGCTTTCTTACTAAGAATTACTCTAAGAAAGATGAATTATTGAAATTCTTTCTCTAAAGAGTGTCTGAAGTTTTATTTAATAACACCTCTCTTAAAGTGTTCTGGTAACCCCTTCTCAATGTCAAATGAGAAGAGCAGTATTGAATACTGTAGCGGTATTATTCTTGTATTACAGTAAAAGCATAACCACTTAACATCAATGAAAGTATTCCGTGGACAATCTGCACCCCACCCACAGTTAATGTGCACATCTGCTCTCTACAGTCCAGTCGTAACGTAGGTAGGCCATCATTGTCTGTTGCAGATCGCGTGACTTGGCTATTATACATACACTGCAATGAACTTGATGTAATCATTTTTTGACTTGTGGTTGAGATATCGCGACATTTGTGATTTCTTGCCTAATCTTTTTGTCCTGACATACTATATAAAAGGACAGCAGAAAGTGCTTTGTAAATACGAACATCATGGATTCATTTATATAATAGAACATGAAGAGAGCAAGCGTCCTAATGTATGTCTTCTGATACCAAATCGTGAAATTATGGTCTAATCCCGGAAAATACAGAAACCCTTGCTAAAGTAAAAGAGAAAACATCTCAAACTGTGTTTCAAACATTTTAAAATTCAAACTGAAAGCGAGCTATTTTAGTAACGTTCTTTAAACGCAGTGATTCTGTGTATGGCTTATTAAATGGAAATAAGCACATAAGGTGTTTGGAAAAAATTCTATGAATTCAAAGGGTTCTCTGAGTTAATTGAAGAAACTTGAAGAGTCCATTCATCACTCCCAACAAAGTTAAGAACTTACTCTTAAACTGTCAACATTGATTCCAACAGTGAGTCAATATCCTAGTACAAATGCCAAACAATGTTCATGTACCAAGTAGAGTACATTGCTAATTTTAATTTACTGTAAATGGTTTTCTTTCGTCAAGTCTCAGCTTAAAAGTATTTGAAACCCAAAGTACAAAAAATTTACTATATTGAGTGGATTTAACTTTTTATTTTTTGCTTTAAAATTTTCGTTGAAGTTCAGGAAAATAGTTTTCCTATTATTGCTATCATTTTCTATTATAATTCTGCAGATATACTACAATATAATTTAATAATAGGCAATTAATATAATATAGATAATACTAGGTAGTATTTGTTAGAAATATTTCCAAACTGTAGTGGATTCTACAGAGAATGAAAAATTAGGAGCGGGCCAAATTGAGCTCATTGATGGAGCCCTAGGTGAGACAACACGCTAGTTGTAAATGGAATGATACACCTCTGGCTCAAATTTAATACTGTTCTTTATTATGTGAAAAAGTAGGGGGCACTGGCTATCATTGAACACGGATTGCCGAACCGTTTAGACGATGAAATTAACATTTCCAGAATAATGATTTTATGAATATCCTGTTTTGACTTTATATGTGTTCCTAAGCCTTTCGGCCCATAACCACCAAAAAATCAAATCAAGCCGACTAAATTTTATGAATTTTGGATTTTATGAATATCCATGCCTAAATAGCTTGACGCAGGATCCGATGATAAATATCGAACTCCAAACATTTTTAAGACACCGATACCTATAGGTGACGCTGCAACCATGGTCAGCCTACTATAATTAACCCTAATAAATCAACAGCAAATAGCATTTCAATGTAGTGTATTGATCTCAAACCACGATTCTTAAAAGCGTATAATCTTTACTGGGCTTTGGTTCTGGACTCTCCAGGACCCCAAGTAACCTCCGGGGCATGAGTTAGGCAAGACCGATCTGCATTGTATTATACCATCATATTATAATAGTAATATTGTTTTTTCTAGGCCTTAATAAGAATATTTAAATTTATATTAGAACAAATCATATGTGAGACGCAACGTGACCTTTCATTTTCTCTGTTCTAAATATATATTGTTATACAAATTAAATAATATTTATTAAAAAAATGAATAGATTTTTTTAGTTATCTGAAAGTTCAAGCAGAAATTACTTTTTGAAATAATAACTCAAAGGAACAAAATAAACAAGTCTTCTTAGCAGTTAGCAGGAGATACATTCAAAGCTTTTCTCATTCCACCAAGTGTCAGGCCACTTTGTTAGCTTAATTGTACCAAAGCAGAACTGTTTTATTTTTGCCTGGCTTTAGTTCAGATCAGATTTAATATTTGTTAACTATATTTTACTCTCTTTCCGTAATATTTGTATCTACTTCATCCGATCCTTCTAAGAAATCCTTTATAATTATTCCAGAACAGTTTATGAGCTTTATGCACATTAAGTGTGCATATTGATGGCAAATGGATAGTGTATACTGGGTGTTTGTAAAGCCAGAGATTTCAATCAAAATTGGGTGAACAGGTGTCTATCAAATCGTGAAACATAGATTCTTTCAGGTAAAGTATTTCATATAAAAGTGTCGCATAGCTGCGGAACTGAACTGAACTGTACATAAGAACATAAATATTTAATTTGGTGTAATTCTTTTGTATTTTGAGTTATCTTGCTAACACATACACACTCACACACACATCAACTTGCAAATCTATTGGCATAGGCAAAACCACTGAAATTGGCATTAGCATGTGAATATCCGCTGAAAAATTTATACTGAGATTTTAACTGAAATGCGATACTTTCATTACTCTATATTTCATAAAAAGATTACACATAAACACGTGGAGTAATAATCAATGATCAAACCACAATATGAAATGTGAAAACAAGACTAAGATCTTTCAACGGTAACAAGCGGTCTTCCTCAGACTGAGCTGGGTTTTTGACTCTGACGAAGACCGTTTGTTACCGTTGAAAGATCTTAGTCTTGTCTTCCCATTTCATATTGTGGTTTAATCATTGACTATATTTTATGTAGAGTAACAAATCAAAATAAAAATGCAATAGGCAGTTACTGAGTTACTAATCTGGAGGCACCGAATGAAGCTCTTTTAGAAAGTCAATATATTCTGTAAACATTTTTTTGTCTACGTTCCCAGGCATTTAGTGAAGGAGTATGCAAAACATTTGAAGTAAAAATATAAAAATATCTGTATTATTTTGAAGTAATGTTGAAATATAGTGATACAGCTATATCTAGTCAATTTTATTTGATTTTTGTTAAAGTTTATTTTATTTTAATAAAAATTTTATATTAAACTTAATAAAAATAACATTATTATTTTGAGTAGTTTTGCAATTCCAGTTGACTTTTTAATTTATTCATTAAGAAGTTGAGATGTAAGCCCCTAAAATTTGATTAAATTTTCAGTAATTACTATATGTTTTTTTTTCGAATGAAGCAACCAATTTTAAGTAATTTCATTAAGTTCACTTCATGAATATGATAATGTGATAAACGCATATATGCTTATACATAAATGACAATGAATATAAATGGTTTGGATACTTTCATTTTTGTTGTACAAGTGTTGGGTGTTACAACTGCTATTTAAATCAAGGCCGGGTATTACTCAATGGACAACCGCTGTTATGATAAATAATGTTTACTTGTTCAAGCAGTAAACACACAGAGTGCGTTTTCCAATTGAATGAATGGAAAATCCAAAATATGCAGGAATAATTGATTGGCATCTGTTACATTGTAATTATTGAAGAGTTATAATCTCACCTGCAACTGATATCAACATAACATTGAGATCGTCTCAATATTTATGTATATCAATAATGTACTGCCCCTAGTGGAGCCATGCAGCTCTACCACAAACTGCATTGGCTTTTATATATCCACAGGTTCTTTGAACCAGAGGCAACAAAGGCCACTGACCTTACCTGTAGCTAAGCAGGTTCAGTAGGACCTTGGGTCTGGAGTTTGATCTGAAACTCTTAAAAACGTTGGTACTACGGGTGGCGGGGGCTCATGGAGGGGTTCTCTCTCCATCTCGCCAACTGAGATTGGACTTGTAGTGGCTGTTGGTTCTCAACCAAGTTGGGTAGACTCTTCTGGTTGCTTGACTCTGACAAAGACCGCTTATTACGGTTGAAAGATCTTAGTCTTGTTTTCCCATTTCATATTGTGGTTTAATCATTGACTCTATTTCATGTAGAGTAACAAATCAAAATAAAAATGCAATAGGAAGTTACTGAGTTACTAATCTGGAGGCACCTAATGAAGCAGTAAGTTCTGCTTCTTCTTCTGACACCTGTGTAAGAAGCAGTAACTTCTCGGGTGGATGCTTCCTTAGTATACCGGGGAGCTGGGGTACCCCAAACCCTTACCAATGGGAACGGGCCTTGAACTCAGCTGATTGGACTGGACAACTGGTACTTACCTAGTGGAGGCTCGGCTCTGGACGGCAGCTCAGAGTGGGACGATTACATACCACCCCTTCGAGCCCATTTATGTTCAGTTCTCATCACTAACACAGACCAGGTGACGTTTGGCCAACAAGAGGTTTTTAATCTCTCTCTATGAATCGTTTCTCTTGAGTTACTAAAAACACTCCTCACAATAAAACCTGATGGGGTCCGATTAACTACTAGCAGCAAGCCCTGGTCCTGGGGTAACAGGCTTTGCCCTCTTCGGAGGGGGACGACTGAATTCAAGGGAATCCTATGGTAGTTCTAAAACTGTAAGACATGGTAGGTTAGTCTGACCACAATTTTGTATATTAATAATGTTAGTCGTTCTTTTTAATGTTGTAGCTCACAATGAAGTATCTCCAGCATATTTCCATTACTATATTATTAATATTATAAAGAGAATGAAGAATATCTTAAAAAGTAATTCATAAACATAAAAAAACGAGCAGTTGGGAAAGTATGCTGTTTTAATAATCCGGATGAAATGGAATCCTCACTAGCGAAAGAATACTGAATCCACACCGACTGAAATGATTAAAGGAACATTCACATTGTGACTCTATGATAACCACTCATTTGGTTTTGAATTGTCATAAACCTTATGTTACTTCATTTCCTATAGTCGTTATTTATTTTCTATTCTAAAATGTTGACTGATAGTTGGCTGCAATTTGTAAATGAGGCTGGCTTATAAATTGTATATGTAATCAAACCTCAGAGTTAATCATATCTAAAAAAAATTGTCTGTTTTATATTTATTTTTTTTTTATTACTTCAAGCATTAAAAAGGCGCTGTAAGTTTTCATAAATTGCATTTCATCGTTATTTGCATATGTTTATATACAATGTTTATGAGTGAATTTTGATAGTCGATCTTTCTGAATACATAGATACGAGTATATTTTTAAAAGTTATCATAATTTCCTTAAATATTTCTTAATAAATTTTAAATGTTATCTGTACAACACCCACTTCAACTTCAGAATCTCAAAGATTTATATATATTCTAAGCAATAGCAAGAAATTCAGCTAAAGTTTTTCATCCAAAACATCTGGTCACCGCACAGCAGGGTCATAGTCGACTCTGACGGAGGTTAGTTGTTTTTGGTGAAAAACTTTGGTCCCATTTCTGAATTTCTTAAAGTTGTTTTTTTTACGTATACTGTGATATATATACAATTTTTCGATGAAAATATGATTCGAAACGAAACATGGAAGATTGTTTCTTTATCTACATTGAACTTTATATATATATATATATATAACAAATTCAATAATATATCAACCGTTGGATAGAATAGGTGTATAATAAAATCGGGATTCGGTCAATTTTCCAGGATCAAAATCAAACTCTCAATGCCGACGTTTCGGTTTTATTTAAAACCTTTTTCATAGGCCTACAAACAAAGGATGACAAGAAATCATATATAAACATCAACATATAACTAACATCAAAATGGAATATTACAATTGTGAAAAAACAAAAATATATATACAAGTAGAAGTAATAGAAAAGCAATAAATATTTTTATGAACTTACAGAAGTCAGAATTTTTGAATTAGAAAAATGATGAAATTTACATTATATAAAATGAAGTAACAATAGATAGTTAGTGAACTAACATCTTAACTGGTCAAAAACTTGGACCAGACTAACTGATTACAATTACATGTAAACCGAACACTGTTCACTCAAAGAACACAAAAAGGAACTAAGGAAATTAAATTTCACTAAAATCAACTTAACACTCCTGAATAAATAGTGTTCAAATTGGTAATGTCACTTCTATGATTAACTGAACTTAGATCTTTTTTAATATATAGCATTTCGAGGGTCTTTCTTCTTTGCTCATCCTGTTCTTTATCTACTATAATTGCTTCTTCAAAATCGAACATGTGACCTTCGTTTAAAGCATGGAATGCTAGAGCAGTTGCGTTACTTTTATTAGTTCTTATTGAATAAGAATGTTGATAAAGTCTTTCTTTTAAAAAACGACTTGTTTCTCCGTAATAACGCTTGTCGCAGTCTTTACATTTGATCGCATAAATGAGGTTACTTTGTAACTCCTTTGGTATTTTTTGTTTCAAATTTGAAAATAAAGACTTGACTTTTCTTTTGTTATAAAATGCCAATGTAACTTCAGGTACATTTCGTTTGAAAACTTTTCTAATTGATTGTGATAAGCCCTCAACATACGGAAATTTGAAATACTTTTTATTTAAAACTTCAAGTTCAGCATGGTTTTGATTGGAATGTTCTGGTTGTTCTCTTGTATATTTAAACCAATAACGTTCAATTAAGTTGTTTGGATAACAATTTTTCTGCAACAATGACTTTACCCTTTTCTTATTTTCTTTTAGAAAACATGGACTACTAATTTCAACAACCTTCTTAACTAAATTTTGAACACAATTCAATTTTTGGTTTATAGCATGAGAGGAGTGATAGTTCAATATTATTCCTGCACTGGTAGGCTTTCTATACCAATCCGTTAAAATAATGCCATTTTCACCTCTTATAACTTTTACATCTAAAAATGGCAGATTTCCATCTATTTCTATTTCATAGGTAAATTGTAGACGATTATGAAAAGAATTAAACGTATTTAATACATACTCTTCTTCTCCTCTTTCAATAATTAAAAATAAATCGTCTACATATAATTTAATAAATTTCACCTTCGTACCTAATTTATTAATACAGTCTTCTAATAACTCAATCATAACTATATTAGCAAGGATTGGTGAAATTGGAGATCCCATAGGTAGTCCAAATTTTTGTTTATAAATAATATCATCAAAGGTGAAATACCTTGCTTCACATATAAGATCTAGTATGGATAGGAAAACCTTCTTTGACATTCCAACCTGTGATTTTATCTTATTCCATTGCTTATTTACTAAATTAAATGCTAAATCCAAAGGAATGTTAGTGAATAATGATTGAACATCCAGTGAAACAACGCAAGCAAGGCTTTCCTCTCCGTCCTATTGTATCATTCATCGGTAGTCCAACTTACGAACTTTCAAAATATATGGAAAAATATCTTTGCTATATTACAAGCAAAAATGAGTTGAACGTAAAAAATTCTTCAGAATTCAAACAAGCACTGTCAAACCAAGTGCTAACTGATAATGTAATTATGATTTCACTGGATGTTCAATCATTATTCACTAACATTCCTTTGGATTTAGCATTTAATTTAGTAAATAAGCAATGGAATAAGATAAAATCACAGGTTGGAATGTCAAAGAAGGTTTTCCTATCCATACTAGATCTTATATGTGAAGCAAGGTATTTCACCTTTGATGATATTATTTATAAACAAAAATTTGGACTACCTATGGGATCTCCAATTTCACCAATCCTTGCTAATATAGTTATGATTGAGTTATTAGAAGACTGTATTAATAAATTAGGTACGAAGGTGAAATTTATTAAATTATATGTAGACGATTTATTTTTAATTATTGAAAGAGGAGAAGAAGAGTATGTATTAAATACGTTTAATTCTTTTCATAATCGTCTACAATTTACCTATGAAATAGAAATAGATGGAAATCTGCCATTTTTAGATGTAAAAGTTATAAGAGGTGAAAATGGCATTATTTTAACGGATTGGTATAGAAAGCCTACCAGTGCAGGAATAATATTGAACTATCACTCCTCTCATGCTATAAACCAAAAATTGAATTGTGTTCAAAATTTAGTTAAGAAGGTTGTTGAAATTAGTAGTCCATGTTTTCTAAAAGAAAATAAGAAAAGGGTAAAGTCATTGTTGCAGAAAAATTGTTATCCAAACAACTTAATTGAACGTTATTGGTTTAAATATACAAGAGAACAACCAGAACATTCCAATCAAAACCATGCTGAACTTGAAGTTTTAAATAAAAAGTATTTCAAATTTCCGTATGTTGAGGGCTTATCACAATCAATTAGAAAAGTTTTCAAACGAAATGTACCTGAAGTTACATTGGCATTTTATAACAAAAGAAAAGTCAAGTCTTTATTTTCAAATTTGAAACAAAAAATACCAAAGGAGTTACAAAGTAACCTCATTTATGCGATCAAATGTAAAGACTGCGACAAGCGTTATTACGGAGAAACAAGTCGTTTTTTAAAAGAAAGACTTTATCAACATTCTTATTCAATAAGAACTAATAAAAGTAACGCAACTGCTCTAGCATTCCATGCTTTAAACGAAGGTCACATGTTCGATTTTGAAGAAGCAATTATAGTAGATAAAGAACAGGATGAGCAAAGAAGAAAGACCCTCGAAATGCTATATATTAAAAAAGATCTAAGTTCAGTTAATCATAGAAGTGACATTACCAATTTGAACACTATTTATTCAGGAGTGTTAAGTTGATTTTAGTGAAATTTAATTTCCTTAGTTCCTTTTTGTGTTCTTTGAGTGAACAGTGTTCGGTTTACATGTAATTGTAATCAGTTAGTCTGGTCCAAGTTTTTGACCAGTTAAGATGTTAGTTCACTAACTATCTATTGTTACTTCATTTTATATAATGTAAATTTCATCATTTTTCTAATTCAAAAATTCTGACTTCTGTAAGTTCATAAAAATATTTATTGCTTTTCTATTACTTCTACTTGTATATATATTTTTGTTTTTTCACAATTGTAATATTCCATTTTGATGTTAGTTATATGTTGATGTTTATATATGATTTCTTGTCATCCTTTGTTTGTAGGCCTATGAAAAAGGTTTTAAATAAAACCGAAACGTCGGCATTGAGAGTTTGATTTTGATCCTGGAAAATTGACCGAATCCCGATTTTATTATACACCTATATATATATATATATATATATTGATACAAGTATCGACCGAGGAATAGAAACAAAACTAAAGTTTATCAGGACTCGGTCAGTTAGTATAACTAACGTATACCGTTCCATAGGCGGAAGTATAAAATTTTTAAACAGAAAACTATTTCATTAAAAAAAATAAAAAATCTTTAATGTAATACTTAGTTTTTCTGTTTCAAAATTGTATACTTCTGTCTTTGAAAAAATTTTTAAATAAAAACCGAATCGTTGGCAATGAGAGTTTAATTTGAACCTGAAGAACCGACTGAGTCCTGATAAGCTTTAATTTTTGTAGATATATATTGCCATAAATAGGCAGCAGATCTTCTCAAAGATGTGTCATTAAAGTGAACAACAGTATCGGCATTAACGATCTTCAGACTGAGAGATTCGATTCATCTCTCTCGGTGTTCATTAGAGTCAAAAACCCATCCAGTTGGGTTTTTGACTCTGACTAACCGCTTGTTACGGTCGAAAGGTCTTAGTCTTTTTTTCCCATTTCATATGTGGTTTGATCATTAATTGTTATTTGACGTGTTTATTTCGAAATCTCGTTATATATATAAAGGTTCAAAATCAAAGATGAGTTGCACACAGAGTAAAGAAACACATTACCTCAAATTTTTGGAAAATCCGTCTACCGGAGATGCAACGAAAACCCATTAGAGGAAACCAATTTTAGTTACTTTACTTTATTAAGTATGTTTCAGTACTCTGTGTGTTACTCTTCTTTGATTTAGAACTTTTAAATGTTCAGTTTAGACCTTCTTTTTGATTTTATATTTAAATGAAAGTTTAAAAAGAAGTAAATTCCAGCACTTCATATTTAAAAAAGAAAATATTGGCAGTATAGTAGGATGACAGCTTGGACTGGGCAGGTGTTTATGAACGACTTAATTTGTCTTTATGAATCACTGTCATGTGACAGTAGGCCCTACTCCCTTCGCCATTATAGTAGAGAAATCATTTCACATGTTCATACTTTCTCAAATAACTCTTCTGATCTTTCACTCCTCAGTTATTAACAAATTAGCATTTTTTAACAACTTTTTATACTGTGTATACTTTGCATATAATGACAATCGGAATGAATATTTTTACAATATTTCAATCTTAAAAGAATTTAAGTAGAAGTTATTGAGTGTGAGCTTCTATCTGATCTACGGTGCTAACCTTCAGTGGCCAGCAAGTGACTCACTGTTAGAGCTTTGATTGCGTTTTAGGACTACTTAACAAACAAACTAATTGTGAATTAGCATAAATCTCAACAGCTTCCCTGAGCCAGTCACGATAACAGCACCTGATAAAGGTCACTGGTTTCTATTGCCTTATTCTTTTATCTTGATATGCACTTGCCATTTAATTGTTTAAACCTTATTTTACCAGGATTTCGTTTATATTAAATTTGATTTGAGAATATTATTTATTATTATTTCGGAGCTACATTGGATTATAGAAAACTCTTTTCTTTTCTTTTCTTTTTTTTTGGGTAGAAAGTTGGTTTGAGATATTTTTTTCTACTCTACTAATAACGCTATAGAAACTATGGAATTATTTTAAAACTGACGACCGCATTAAACAATTTCAGAGTTTTTCAGATAGGCTGCACTATGATGGAATTGGAATCTATTGTTTTTAATGAAAATTAATGTGGGAATGTCTGATTTCTCTTTAGGATTTTTCTAGTAAAAATAAGTTAATTCTCTTTTGTGTACCTGAGGAGAGTATGCATGGGAATGTGGCAGCGGATGTCCTGGCAAATGTTCAAGCCGAACAAAACTTGTTCAGCCTAGAGGTATTCTGCACCACACGCCGCAGCTTCCGTATAGATGAAATTAATGAATGCGTGGAGAAAGAAACAGAGAAAAGATTGCTACCACTCCAGATCTGATTCAGTCTAAGAAGTTCTCATAAACTGGACTTAAATATATAAGGAAAACAGTGAATTGTCAAAGGAAGGATTGAAAAACATATGTAGTATAACAAACGAGACATTTTCCTCCTAACTAACATTCATGCAGTCTATTCTTAACTTAAGAGAATGATGAATGGAGACTGGCTTGAAGTAGTGGAAACTCTTGAACACATTCACTGTGAAATCACCCTTATGAGGCTTAAGTTTTTTTTGGCAAATGATACCTAAAACAAACTGAAGTTGTAAATACTATATTAAGGACAATTATAAAGTCATTCATAGCAGCAAGTCATTGCAGAACTTGTATTTTAATGTTGGTTTTAGAAATGTCAAAGGGATGGGCAGTAGGGTAGATAAGACAGCTGTGGCGAACGAGCCAGAGGGGACTCAGGCTCTCAGCATATCAGATTAGCCCACACAATGCTTTCAAGTTCCTTATCACCGATAAATTAGAAATAAATACTCAATAATAATATCCTCAATAAAACAGATGGAACTATTTGATTCATTTTACCAGAAGGTTTAATATAATACACTTTATTAATCCACCAGAAAGTTTAAAATAATATTTTAATAAAGTCATATAAAAATAAAACCAAAACTCAATTGATTGCCGAGTTTAATATTATGCTTACTTTGATATTATGTAACGTTATGTGTAAGCAACTACAAATTTTTATAAATTCCTTCACAATTAATAAAATATCATTGCACCATTATGTAATGTTTAAGTAAAAATTTATTAATCTGAACGAGTAATAAATAATGTGAACAACAAACCTTCAACGATTTCTTATAATGTCAGAATAAAGGAATACTTAATATTCAGCATAAAGTCAGTAATAAAAAAATACTATATTCTATGTATTATGTGGGAAATAATATGTTTTCATATGTCGAACAATTTAATCAAAATTACGACTGTTGTGTGTTAATTAATTTGGATATAGGCTTCGCGATTCAAATGATCTGTTTGTTTTGTTATTTACTAATGTGGAGTATTATTCTTGGGAAAGGCTTCAACTTATGGCAACTTCTTTACAGACATTACTGAAAGCTTTTGCAACAGATTTCTTTCAGAAAACTGACACACTGGTTTTATTTTCCTGTTTTATGTGATGTTCAGTAGTTATAACCTTAACCTCAATAAACATAACAATGTTTGAAATTTAACAAAAATATAAAAGCGATGTATAAATATCAGTATTATAAACTTTTATGTCTGGTTTTCTGGTCAATCAGGTTGTAATCGGCTTTGAAAAACAGGTTTCTCTTTAAGAAATTTGACTTTCAAAACAAATCCATATCCCTGAACTACCTTTATTTGGCTTGTTTGACTACTGTGTTTACCATTAAAATAATTATTACCAATAAAATTGGTTTGTTTCTTTAATGCAATGGTTGTATGTTGAGTAGCCTAAAATGACAGTTATGACATAGTGCTGTGGAATGAATGACCATAGAACAGTTGCATGTTTCATTATATTCTTATGGTGGCTATGGCATCCAATATATTACTTTCAGTTACCTCTACTTGAATATATAGAGATTGGGGTGTGAAAGTATTGCGTCTAGCATCAAATTTTGATATAGAGTTTTCAACGGAAATGAACTTTCTGATATCTCCTGTTCACAATAAAATAGGTTTCACGAGTGATCGGTGTGTTTGATTGTGTATATGTGTGTGCTGTATATTTGTTATCCGGATAACACAAAAACCAAGAGAGTTTTAATGATCTAATTCCATATTGAAGTTACTGAGTGCCTGAGACTTTACAAGCAGCTCTACACCAATATTATCAGTTAATAGCCTAATTTCAATTCTAATAGCTAATAATCAACGGAGTACTTTATCTGAAAAGTAAATAGCTACCCTGCGATTTCTTAGAAATCTGTTCCCACGATTCTGATTAAAATCTCGGGCTTTTTAGTTGACTTTTAATATGTACATCGTGCAATCCGTGTGGAAGATTTCCTTGAGGGTCAAAAGTTTAGAAAGCTGTTCTAATAGGAATAAACTAAGGAAATAGGATAAACTAACTTCTAAAGGGTTTCGATTAAGTTGACATGGATGGTAAGAAAAAGACATGAGTACATAGTTTGATAATAAATTTGATATTTGATATGGTTAATGCAAGGCCTATACATTTAAAATGATTAAAATTAAAAATCTTGTTCATTAGGTGCCTACCGAGTGGATTTCAAAATATAAAAATAGCAAGCATTTTGATATCTTTATATGTTTGTAAAAATTGTACTTATGTTTGTAGGACACACTTTAATAATAAAATAATTATAATTTATTAAAATATGGGACTAACTATGGTTGTTTGGTGTCACACATTAAATTATTTAAATCTATTTTAACAAATCAAAACACACTCATTCCTCTAAGACTTCAGAGTTTACGTTACTTTTGACTGCTGGATCTCTTACGATATTGCAGTTAATATTTCTTTGGGGTAAGTGTCGGAAGAAGGTAGATGAGTCATGAGTCCTGATTGGCCGTACATATATAACAATCAAGGTTATTTAGAGTGAAATTAAGATATTCTGACTGATTTTGAAAAATATTTTTTACCTTTTTATTAAATGAACTGTTTCTCCAATCCAAATCATAGGACACTAACTTAGAATTATCGTTTTTATTATTGACATGGTTTCGAATTTTTTGTGGTACATTGCAGATACTTTTGATTTTTTAGCTTTATTATTATGTTTTAGTTTATTTGTAGTATTATGGTATTATTTTGTTTAACTTTCGAATAATTGCCAATAAAATGTTTAGTGATACTAACAACCTATTTTTTTTTTTCTTAAATCATACCTTTAAATTATTTATTTCTTTTAATATAAATAATCAACATCTACATTTGTATTTTCCTGCTTTGCCAATACTTTTAGCCACGTTAACGCAATTCATAGTTTTACTACTAGGGGAAAAAAATTAGCTGATCTAAATATTTTATCTGATAGAGTGATAGCTCATTTTCCGTTGTAATTTTGGTTGCAAGTAATTTCACTGTAGACGATTCAAGCTCTTCATTGTGTATTTGAGGATGATTTTACAAGTCTTTCTCAAGTAGCAATAAATATAATAAAATTCTACTTGATGATTTCCAAGTCTTCCTCAGGTAGCAATAAATATAATAATAACAAATATAATAAAATCCTACTTTCCCTCAATTCAGCATAATGGAGCTGATCATCCATTTTTGTGGCACACAGGATCAATAAGTGCTAATTTCACTTCATTCCGACTTCAAGTCGGGAATACAAGTATTTTACTTATGTTACTTAGTTTATTTTTTTTCGTTTCAACGACAAACTTAGTCGTTGTGTAGCTTTAAAATGCAGGGATGTTGAACAATCAGGTAAGAAACTTACCAAACGAGAGAAGAATGTAGGTCCACCTGTAAATCCTTATCACGTGGGTACTAGATCAAACGTTTCCTTTTTACGATTTGCATTTCAAATTCAATCCTGAATTCTTATAAAATACTTTAAACTTTCTCCTTAAGTTAATGATTTATTTAAACAATTTCAAACTTTTTAAAGTTGTCCAGCTTTCATGTGTGTCGTGTTTCTAAAGTTTGAATGAATTGAAATAATTTCGTTTAATTTTGCTACAAAATAAATTTCAATTTTTCTTCAAATTAACAATAAATGTTGGTTAAGCTACTTATCAATGGAGTATGAGGTCTACTCCATTGATTCTAGAATCTCTATTTGAATGTCTTCCACATCATTAAAAGTGTATTTAGAGATGTAAGGAATTGAAATATTTTACTCAATTATCTTTTACACCTATTTAATTTTAGTAAATGAAATTATTTAAAAAGTATGTTTTTCATAATTTATATGAAACAAACTAGGAATATACTAAAATTCTACGAAACTGATTAAATTCAAGAAAGTTGAATTGTGTTTGCAATCATTGGTGCATTCATTCGAGAAGGCATATAAGCGTGTCGTTGTCAGCTCTTTTTAAAAATAGTATTCATGAAGATGCGTTTAAAAGTGATAAATTTGGACGTAGTGTTTCTTCCAAAATATGATTAATTTAAACTTAACCTTCCTCGCAAGGTTAATAATGGCGGCTTAACTTTCTCACGTTGTAACTATTTACAAAAAAGTAAATAATATTTCTCAACTTTCAAGTTAGTGATAGTTGTGGTTGAATCCATTTCGAATCTTCTGATTTGTATCAGATCTAAAATAATGTTTAAACACCATCTTGCAACCAAGTGGTAGCGATTTTTTCTAAGTTTGGAGGCAAAATTTCGTTATTTCATCATCTTTACTTCAATTTTCACTTTATATGAAATATATAGAAATGAAGTACTGAATTTTGAAATTGAGTTTTCAACAGAAGTACCCGTTTTAAGGTCCCGTCATTTCAACAAAATAACGTTAGTAAATCAGTCTGTGTGTGTGTATTTGTGTTGCGTGTGTACACGTGTGTGTGTTATGTGTGGGTATTGTCTGTGGTTAATAGACTTTATTTACAGCATGCTCTATACTAAACTGCTATATTCATTTAGGAAAAATATAAACTTATTATTATTTAACGAATAATAATACAAGATTTCACAATTAGAAAGTAAAAATTAATCTCACACAATTAATCTGACTGCAGTAGCATGGTAAAATCAATAACATTAAAAAAGTTGGTCATTGAAGGTGGAAACTTTGATTTGAGCGACTGATGAAGAAGGATTGGTGGCCAGGAATCAGAATCTAGCACCGCATTAAGAATCAGTGGGGCCATAATCGCATTCACTCGTGAAATTGAGGTGTGCAGGAGTGATTTATACCTGCCGTGTCCACTCAATAATTCGGTCCTCTTGTTGGTTAGTTTCAGGTTTTTATGTTTTTGAAGGAACATCACATCTCACCATTTGCTGTTAAAAGCGAAGTTTTATTCCAGACAATGATATTGAATTGACTGATTCAATTTAAACTGCGTATTCTAAAGAATAAACTTTAATAAACCTGGTGGTCAGCTAGGTGCATTTAGAGGTTTCTTTGACTAACTAGTTGGCTCTTTCATTGTCTCTGTATGCCACAATGAGCTTTAACTCAGTCAGAGTAGATGACCGAACCTTGATGTTCCAGCTTCTTGGTTGTTCTAACAGAATCTGGACCTTAATCTCACTTAAAAAACAATGTAGGTGAAGGATTGGGGAGACTCGGGACAGTGCTGACAATAGAAGGAACATCATTCATTACGTTACAAAAACAATTCTTTGCTTTAGATGAAATTTAACTTGTTGACTATTAAACACACACAGATGGCATGCTAATGGGAAAAATAATCTAAGTATGTAGGTGTTTAGGTTCTGGGTGATAAATCATTTTAATGTGTTGTTTAGAATAAGGAGACTGTTGAAAAGTCAGTTTTCTGCCTCAGGACTTCTGTGAGGCTTAGGATTCGGATCAATGAGTCTATCGCAAACACTGACTGCTAACCGCAGAAACACACTCCTGCAGCCCTTCTGGTGGTCGTGTCTGATCTAGATAACCAAGAAACCGTCACAGCTCTACTGTCACTCACCAGTCTTGCGAGAGTTTACATTCTAAACTTGTTTTAAGAGTTGTCGCTTTCTCTCTACTCCTGATCATTCAGTAGTTATCATACTTTACACTGGCACTCAGAGATCCTGTCTAATATCTATCACGTGACCTGTAGGTCACAGTGACATTACATTTTTGTCTAGACCCATAATGTGTGGACTGGGTTTATGTGATGTCAGCTATTTCTTCAAGATCTCTTCTCCAAATAAACTAAAAGATGTGGACTAGGGCCTACGAAGTGGCTGCTCGGGAGACAGGCTACACAAAGTCTTGAGAGAGCCCCTGAGTATCTAAGTTCCAAACTCCAACGGGTTCTGGAAAGGATTATATTTAATATACCAAATGGACTTGATTAAAGTTTTACACTTCACTAAGACTAAAAATAATACTAACCACTATTTCTATGGAACGGTCTATAGACCGTTAAAAATATTATTCCTTAGAACACACGAAGAAGGTCTTCTGAATCATGAATTCTGAAATTAATAGATTCGGGGGAGGTAACACTCCTGCTCATTTCTTCCTGCCAAAAGTCTTGATATGAGGTTATCAGTTCATTCTTTTAAGCAAAATGCAGGATATTACATTTCGCGACTTTAAGTTATCGTCAATTCTTAACACAATAAACAAGTGTGGTGCAAGACAGCCTTCAAGAATGACTGTTCTCATTTTCTGACTGCCTCATGACGGTACAGTGTCGCCTGCGATAATTACTGTCTGTAATTATTGGCAGTCAAGCTCTTATAGTATTTATTATTTCTTATAACAGATAAAGCTCGTAACATGTTTATATTTACATATTATACACATATATTTCATTATAAGTCGAACTTCTTTATTGACCATTTTTTCGTTGACTCTTTTCAGGAGACCTTTGGTACTTGAATTAGTGGTTCGAATCTTGGCCGTGACTCTGGATTCGTCATGAGCCGAATGAAAACCTTCTGAACTGTCCCTGCCTGCACAATGCCAGGTACTTCTTTTCCATACTTACTATAATTAATACGAGTATAAGTGAGGTGAAGTTTACGACATCTACTATAATATAACGCAAAGAGTGGCTTGCTCATAACGAACATATGTTAAATGCTAAATATCAAATACGAGCAAAAATTAAATCTTAGGATAAATCAGTCTCTGATCATAAAACAGTGATCGTTTTCAAAATGTCCAATTCACTGATCTATGTCGAAACCATAGATTTTGCAGTTTTTCGTTGTAGACTGGTATAGATAGATAGATAGTTATGTCTAGACTGGTCTATCATAAAAGACCAGACTTAGCGTAGACTGGTCTAGACATAAAAAAATGAGCAAGTGTCACTGAAGTGATAAATATTTATTATATTCTGTAATTTTAAGAACCACCCATCATTCAATTGAAAATTTCTTAGAAATAATTACTTGAAAAAATTTGATTGAATTTCATAATAACTGTAATCATTGAAATTTGGCCAAATAAATCGCATTGATATTTGACCTCTAAGAATCGCAATGGGATAGTGCAAATGAAAATGAGTGGGTTATCTAACTGATGTACTATGTTGATAAGAGGAATAGTGGCGGAGGAGAGAAGCAGCAGGACACTTGATCTCGGCCTCGATTAGCCTCGCAGGCCGCACTCCTTGCTAGCTTTACAACGTCTCGTGTCACTGTCTATTATTATATATGCCAAGAGACATTAAAAAAAATACAGGCAATAATTTGTCATAAGCCAGTAAGTGAAATGCAAATGCCTTCATAGTGTTGCTTCAAGGCAAATAGTGAGGGAAAATACAAAATGCAGTTTTACAAAAATGGGGTTCAGAAAATATTTGATTTCTTCTATTAACTTGTCCCTACTTCATAATTAATTAAAAATAAATAAATAATAGTAATTACTAACCTATCAATAAATTAAACGAACAACTTAGTTAAATTACACTATAATTATAATTATTACTTAATTTAAATCAAGTGATTTATCAACTAAATTTTTCCAATTGTAAAATCTTGCAAGAAATGACAATTAGTAAGACAGATTTATAAACCCGAAGGAAGATATTATCAAGCAAATGATTTAATGTAATTGAAATTCGCGATCTCATCTAGTTCGCTGTTAATGAATGAAGTATGGTTAAGGTAGTTATTTATGATGACACTTGTTTGGTTGTCACTTCTGGCAAATAAAAACATAAAAAAAGAAATTGAAAAGTTAATAATAAGATAGTCGATATATTTCTTTATATGAATTATTTTTTGTTTTTCTATAAATAAAAGAAAAATTATTCCATTTAATTCTAAATATCTGCTTTAGTATATTTAAAGTTTAGTAACCATGAAACAAATTATATTTCGAGATTTCTACGATATGTTTTAAAGTCTCATAAGTAATATTTTTTTTTCTCGTTCGTGTGTGTGTTTGTGTTTGGGTGTGTATACGTAGAGTGGTTGGTTGTGATACAGATCCACTACTCGGTGGATCAATCTGATATTAAAACGTCAAATATCCCTTATAGTGTAGACAAGCTGTGTAGTTTTAATAATACTGATCCACTCTAACAATATTCTAATGCAATGTTCAGTTCGTAAGTTTACCTTAAGTATGTTATAGCCGTCATAAAAGAACTATGAACTTTGAAGTTTTTGACTATTTAATCATTTTCAAGTGTACACAAAATTGATTTTGAGTAATTTTGGAACATTTAAAAGTATACTGTTATTTTTAACCAAAACAGGTCCTAACTATAACCTGATCTTCTATAAACTTCAAATTTCTTATGAAGTAATGCCTTTATATGAGTATTGTATTGCAGAAATTTTATCATTAGAATATTAGATGATAGATACACTAAAAATACATTAAAAATAACACTTGAAGCATGAACGTTAAGCTCCATCTGCACCAACTTGGCAGATTGTTTTAAACGATAATGCATTTGTTATAACGGATTTAATAGATATAGCCTCATTAAATTGTTGTGTGTAAGTTTGAAAATGCTTTCATCTCCGATTTTGATAAATCATCTACAGGATAATTACTTTTAAAATAATCCAAAACTAAATGAGTCTTCTAAGAGTTTACTTTAAAATAACTAAAGTAACTAAACTTTTAGTTACTTTATTATTAAAAGAAAAATGAATTAGTTAACTTTACGTTTACTTAGTGTATGATCTCGAACTTAAATATTTTAGAACATCTATTAACAATATAAATTATTAATATTTGATATTAATATAAAGAGAAATTTCCTTCAAATATAACTTAGAATAAACTCGATAATTTGAATAATATTGTTCTAAAGAAACCAAAAGTATCAATTGACAACTCAATAGTTGTTCTTATTAGCGTTGCTGTTATTTCGTATTGAATTTATCCAAAGTTTATCATGTTCACATCATACAATGCTCACCTTGAAAAATATTGCCTAAATATTACGAAATTTAAAACATATAGTACAACTGAGTGGACAAAATCAGTAAATACAAAACAGAAAAATTAGCATAATATTGTAACCTATCTTCCTTATTGTGTTGTACTTCCAAAAGACAATAATGTTTATTTTGCCTTTGACGATATGAATGTTAAGTGCAAATGAGATATGTAGAGTAGTGTGACTTGAAGTAGTTTTATAATATTTTTCAACACAACCACCAGCATTTAAATATCTTGAAAATATATATCTAAAATAGATTCAAAGAACTTCAAAACATGTAAAGTAGTCAACATTTTTAATTCATTTTCTTCATTATCACTATGATTTACTTATATTAAATATAAACATCTTTTGATTAGGTATTTATTTATTTATTTTTAAGGTATTTTAATATTGCGTGATTTATGATATTGACATTCTATGAAACTAGTAATTATATATTTCTTATAGTGTAGATATTATGATAATACAAATAAGTAATAATACAAATGGTATTATACATTACAATATTAATATTATAATATTTCTTATTATTAATATTGTATTATTGTATATTGTATTAATCACAAATTATTATTATTTATTATAATTTCTTATGTAATCTTCATTTTTGGTAATTTCAGTGAATGGGTGTGGTATATTGGAATGTTATTTACTTCATAACTTCACATTTGAAGTTATGAATATGAATACTATTCATATTAGAATATTATTCACTTTCTCTCTAAAGTCCGTTAAATCTAAAAAAAAAATGACACAAAGGTCAATTGCTAAATATTCGAAAAGTAACTCGTAACTGTACAACAGTTATAAATAGCAAAAGACACGTCAATGCCATATCCTAGAATTCATGTGTCATTTAAAAACCAATGTCATTTTCAAAAGAAATAAATAAAAGTTTACATTTAGTACATAATATTTAGTAAATAATGATTTAGGAAAGATTATATTTGTTTAAAAAATCATTATCAACAATGTTATATTTTTTAAAGTAATTTTTGTCTCAGTTGCTTTAATTTGACAATTTATTATCGGTATCTTGAGAAGTTTTCAATTCATTTTAATCCACTCATTACTTCTGCTGGTATTAAATTTTATGTTACATTCTGCTGAATGGAACTAATTACGCGATGGAAATTAGAACAGTATAATTAGTTAAGTGCTCAAAGTGTTTTAGATAATTTCAAATGTTTTAAGCATTCCAGTGTATTGATTGAGAGCTTTACCTATTTACCGATGTATAAAGTGTGTAAAAAAGAAACATGGCCCCAACTTTTGCAATCCACATTTCTTCATACTCTGCAAAAATTGAACACGGGTGACAACCAGTTCATAGTGTTTTGAAACATCTTATGAATATATGTGTGTCTTTAGGGTTTTCTTTTCGATTCTAAAGCATACGTTCTAGATGGCTACCATTAAGGTCTGTGGTTTTCTTACTGCGTAGCAAGAAGTCCATATCGTTGTTACGAATTGACAAACTCTGAGGTCCTCCTGGGCGGTTCCTTGTGTTCTGCGACGATATTGAGACTCATTGCATACATTATGCCTTAAAGGTAACCTCCAATATGTTTTGGTGGATTAGAGTCTTGGTTACTGCTGCGCACGCTGATCCGTTGCTAATGATGATCTCTCACTAAACCTCTAGACAGATCTGAGCTGTGAGAACTTCTCCAGTGGTGCAATCACTTTAGTATTAGTAAATATTATACAACTTTTATTGAATTCTTTCAGAAAAGTAAATAATTAAACTATAGGGGTGTTTTTTCCCCAGTACGTAAAGTTGACTCTGAGTTGGGAGCCACAGCGCAGAGCTTAATACCCAAACATTTGTGAGTTTTACTTGTAAAGTAACTATATGGAAATAGTACCAAGAGCATCACAGAACTCCAGGAGAACCTAAGGACTAGCGAGTTGAAGACGACAACGTAGTGAATTCTGTGCTTCTTTTCAAGATAATCATCATCACGTGCATCACAACATTACGGTTTAGAGAAATGAATAAATGTCCAAAGGTTTTCAAGGTTTGAGGTTATGATATTTAAGTCATGTTTTTAAAGAAAATAAACAAATTATTACTAATTACAAATTTCTTGCAAAGAATTATGAAATGGGACTTATTTTAAAAGTTGGGGACGGTTTTTTTGTTTATTTTGTCTAGTAGTGTATTTCTTTGTCTAAATATTAATGTACTACATGGGCTATACTTACAAAATTCTATTAATACCTTGATAGCTGGAATAAGAATCTGAATTTTATCCTAGATACGATTGTTTGCACCGGTTATACTGTACTAAGGGTATTATTTGGGATCGCCAAACCGTTAATTTTTTCCCGAATGCTTAAATGTGTTCATGAACGATCTAGAAAGTTATCCCTTCAGTGGCTCAAAGTTTTCAGAGATCAAGGATATATATATATACTGTAAATTTGATGATTTTTTTGAAATACCTTTTTATATTCTTAGGAATCAGAATCGTTTATGAGAATCAACATTGATGAGAATCGGTCATTGATCACAACCATCTGACTCAGCGGTAATCTAGTTACAGATTCACATTCATTATTCATTAATATGAATAATTAATTCATATTGCTCTATTTATCATGTCTTCGTTCTTCTGGCAATTAACTAAAATAGAAGTCAGTCGCTAGACTTAGTACGCAGAGTGATTTGTTTTTGACCATGTGACTTAAAGAAAAGATGGTCGCTTAACTCTAGAGTATAATAAATTTGAATGAAGTAGGCCACTTTATAATAGGTTGCTTTAGGTCGAGGTCATCCAGATCATCTTCAAAGCAAATGAGCGTCAGGTCGTGAGTCTGAAAGGATGAAAAAGCGCATTTTAGTTCTCATGTCGAGATTTTAAAAGTATTTTTTGATTTACCTTCACATGGAATCTTGCTCAACTTGAAATAATGAACAAAGTGTTGAGAAAGGGATGATTCGTTACGACATGATCCCTGTGTTCATCACATCAGTTAAATCTTTACACTTCAATGCAATGTGATTAACGTGACAGAGAAAGTCAAATCGTTTACAAGAATGCGAAACCTGATACTTTAAAATAGATTGTTATTGTACTTTATTAATTGAGCGAATCAACTTTAAAGCCACTTTGATGGTTGGTTATCTTTGTTCAACTCTGATTTATTTTAAATTAATGTGCAACTGCTTTAGATAGATCTGATTTTATTTAATATTATCAGTGAGATCTCGTAAATATATAATCATTGAAATGAGCTTATGCTAATGTTAATAACGGTTGTTTTTATGAGATTTTAAATATCTTCAATTGAGTAAATGAAAACATGGTCAACATTGAGTCAACACTGGTTTCATATCAGTTCAAGCCGCTATGAAGACAGTGTCAGCCAAGATATTCTACTTTGTTATGTCTGTATATAGAATGGTTACTCCAGCAGGGCATGCTTGATGATTCTATGGCTCCCTTCCTCCTTGATCATTTGCTTGTTTTGCTTAATGGAAAATCCTGCCCTGGTGCACAAAATATTCCTTAACCCTTAAAAGGTAATGCTGGAATATTCATTTAAGTTTTAATCTGTAATTACTGCAGTAATTCATTTCTACAACTTAAGTTTCGTGGTTTAAACAAATGAATATTATTGGAACCGCATGTTTTATTGACAATCAAATTTAATTATCAGTCCAACTCTGTAAAAGTTAGCGTCAAATCAACCCTTTAAGATACACATTCACTACCTCCATCACAGAAACCTCATTATAAGAATCTGAACAGTAGATTTAGAGAACCTCAAAATACATCAATCCTCCAGAATCTAGGAATAAATTTTTTTAAAATTGCTGTATTTTTAGTTACATAAAATGTTAACATATTAGATTTGTATTTCAAAATTTCTATGTATTTATATTAATAAATAATGAAACAAACATTATAATGAAACAATAAGTTATATGCTACAAAAATAAATAAATAGATTACTCTACATGTAGTAAATGAAAATTTTAACACATTGATACGGTGTTAGGAAGGTTTCTGACATTTCTTAATAGTATTAACATATTAAATTAAATAAAAAATAAATTTAATTTTATGCTTCGGTTATGAAATATATTGTATAATAAAAGAGTTTATGTTATTTAGTTGTAACGGTAGTAGAGCTGAAGTTTCTTTTTTAGCAGGAACATGAAGTTGGCTGGTGTAATTCTCGAATGCGTCTCGTTTACAAAGCGGAGACTGATGCTGATCGATCTATTAGGCTTAAGTGGATGTACATAAAGAATGGTTGTTCTCGTTAGGCAAGGCTTAGAAAAAAAAAAAGGAATAAACATACAAAGGAACAATTTCCATATTATATCACGGCTGGAGTGTTATAGTTTTGTTGTGAACTGTATTCATTCATTGTGGCGAGTGAAAAAAAATGCCATAAAGGTATATTGAATGATGTAATATTGAATATGTTGGCTTTATAGAGGGAAGCAAACATGTCGCAATGTTGAGTCAATGGCCTATCCATGTTACACTTTCGCCTCGGCTTTCCAGTTAGTACACAAATCACTTTACCTGCCCTATTAGAGCATTACATTTCTATGAATTAATGTACCCATGAAATGTAATTACCCATTGTTAATTAATTACCCATATAATTAACGTACCCATAAATTAGAAGGCATTTTTGTAACAATTTACACTGTGCTATACTAGCAAAAATAGTAACCTTCTAATATATATATATATATATATATATATATATATGATCAAACCACAATAAGAAATGGGAAAACAAGACTAAGATCTTTCAACCGTAACAAGCGGTCTTCGTCAGAGTCAAAAACCACAAGTTTCTTATTGTGGTTTGATCATTGATTGTTATTTTACATGTTTATGTGAAATCTTTTATATATAATTATATATATATATATATATATATATATATCATTTACATCAATCAAATGATGAAAATGCTTTTACAACACATGCTCTATCTTTTATTACTTTAACATTAATTAATACATAATAGACTAATAAAGACCACTTACACATAACAATGGTAATTAAATCATACAAGATGGAGTCGGTGGCAGTTAAGCAAACTGTGGCATAATGGTGTGGGGAACTGTACTAGTAGTTTTATTCCTTTTTACAATTTATTTATGTCCCGATTAAAAAAAATTATATTATTACACAAACCAGTGCACTTTATATCATGCATGTAATATAAGCATACTATAGTAGAAAAATATATTTATATTTTATGTTATTTACTACATCTTGATAAAGCAGTAATATTTCGTTGCACATATAATTATGAAGTAACCAATTGTAATGAACTACTATAATAAAGTTTTAGTGTCTGTTTGCTTGCCACCAACCCTTCTCAAAGGGTTTTAGAGATAAACCTGCTTAAGGAGATATTGAAAGCATTATACCTGCTTAAGTAGCATAGGGTTAAACTAATAAGATTAAAGTAGCTTAAGTAGGTTACTTGGATATGCAGAGGGCAACCAAAAGTCACCCAACAGTAAATCAAAATCATTTCATTACAAGAGGCATTTATTTTTAACAACTGAATGAATTTAATATAAAACATATTTAAAACTTTTCGAAATGAAATCCCTTTTACCGATTTAACTAAAAAAAAATTCAAATTCTTCAAGTTGATGTCCTTCTTGAGCGACACGTTATTCCATTTGAGTTAATACAGAGTTACAGATTTTACGATGCAGTGCCTTGTTAGGATTAATTTGATCGAACTCAGATGTTATGGAAGCCAGAGTCCTTGGTTTTCCTTTAAAAACTTTATCTTTCATCATTCTCCAAATGCCACCTCTAACCACCTTCAACTCACAGAATTTTGTATCAATAAACATTAATATTTGGAATCAATAAGCTAAACCGAATATATAATGTTTATGGAAGCTTCATTTTACTTTCGGGTGACTTTTGACCAACCCTATGTGTGTCATTTACGTATTTTAGATGTGCGTCACCTGATGTCGTCGTACGTACGACTTTTTATAACAACCTGGACTATTTTCAGTAATTTAGCATGCCATAAACGTATGCATATGTTAGTAATAATTTACAGTCATATCGTTTATTACGTCTTAAAGAGCTCAATACAGCTAAATGTATTTTGAATACATCTAAATTTGCAAAAGTTGTAAGCAATAATAGATATAAAAAATAGAAAAATTCTGATAATATATATTTTAAAAACAAAAGGTTAATGGTTTTAGAGAAAATCTGAGAACACATAATGGCATAAAATTTCATTCCTAAAATCTATTACTCCCATTCCTCTGTGATGTTATTTAATCATTGCTTGTACATTCGTGTGTGTAACCATAAATTTATAGATGGTCTGTTGTCTGTTGGTATGAAACAAATTAATGCTTTTAATAAAATCTGATGCACTTGAAATTTAGCTTATATACTCCATAACTTAGAAATGGTGAAACATGTATACCACTGTTTTAAACATTCAATTGTTATTTTATTATTTTTCACCCTGGCTGTTACGGGCTGGTCTGTTAGTTTATATATACATTTTCAAAAGTTTTTTTAGTCCTAAAAACCAAAACACTGTATCTGGAAATTTCTTCCAAAATAATAAAGATTCATATCCATTTTCAAAACGATTTAAAGACAACTTTTTTTTTATGACTTACGACAAAATTAATAAATTAATAAAATTAATTAATAAATTAATAAATAGTGAATAAAATTGCTAATTGTAAATTAATAAATAAATTGGTGATTAGTTAGCTAATTTAATTGCTAATTAGATAATTTTTGTTTAAAGATGGTTTTCGTGTAATGCTGTTGTTTATAGAATACCTTGATTGTTTTCTTATAAGGAAGTCATAAATTTACAGATTTCAGTTATAAGATTGGAAGGTGAAGTAAGTCCAACAAATGAGAGAAGTGTTTTTAAGTTAATATTATTATAAACAAAAAATCTTATGTCATTGTAAAGAAAATTGATAATACGTGGTTTTCGGAAAGTAATTTTTAGTTAAAGGAATAATTAAAAATTTTGACTTAATATTTACTGGTTTTATTTGGCAATTCCTTAATTGGTACAACGTACCTGATATTCCCTTGCAAAGATAGAAGAAAGGTTTTTACTAAAAGATTTTCGTGGATAATTTTACATCACGTGACAGATTTTTATATGACAGATACATTTTTCAAGTTGTGATAAAATGTGGCACTCATAGTTGTAAGTTAGTGACCTTTAATATGAACTAGCAACGATCATGTCTTAACATTCATCCGCAGCTTTGCCTTTTATATTATTGTTTTCGCGAATCCAGTTCAATAAACTCAAAAGAAATTCTGAGTATTAGTGTTGACGATTCTGCAAGTACCTTCTCCAATAAATAGTACCGACAGTGACTGAAAAGTACTATGTACGTGTCGTGTATTTAATTGTGAATGCATTTATACCGCATGCATGACACTAATCTATGTTAAAAAAAAATACAAAATAAATATTTGATTAAAGAATGATTGAATCAATAGTATACTGGATGATATAATTTTTGCTGAATCTTGCCAATAACAGCTTGCTGGTATTCCGCTCACTGATATTGAATAATATCTATGCTACAACTTTTACAATATGCTAATCAGATTACAATGTTTGAAGACTTTCTGAGTAGAAGAAGGGAATTTCCCCGGCACGACTACACACACTAAAATATATTACATTGCATAGCAAAATACTTGAGGAACTCACTTCAATATAAATTGGGTTAATAGTCATGAGAATGTGTGTTCTCGAAAAGAGACAACTAAGGTCACATGGGTTGCAAGCAGCAGTGCTGGACATAGAAGAAAGAAACTAAAAATAAATAAAATAAATAAATAAATATAAATAAATAAATAAATAAATAAATAAAATAAAATTTTATTAATAAATGTAACTATGAATTAAAAACAAATAAATAAGTTAATTATTGTTTGGTTTGTTTTATTTATTAAATATATAATTACATGTTGGTTTTATTTCAAACGAAATAGATAAAAACAAATGTAAAATAATAAAAATAACAAACAATTTAAATATCAGTTAAAAAAGTAAAATGAAAAGGTAGGTAGGTAATCATGGAAGAAGTACTCTACGGTTGTAGGTTTTTGGCAAGGAATGGAAGTTCACTGAATATTGCAGAAGTGGAAGAGGAAAGTGAAAGGAATCCTTAATAATAGATTCTAGTCGGTGAGCATCAGAGAAAGAAGTAGTTAAGAAAGTAGAAACAGTCTAGAGCAGTTATGACTTTCAGTGGGTAAGGCTGGACTATTGATAGAGTTAGGCGATAGCGAATTCATCTTTCGTGAGGTTAATGAGATGCCTCAAGATAGTGTAAGTCTTATGGAGGCTTATTGATAGTGGCAGAGATATGATAATAGTGCTAATTGTATAAGCATGTTATTAGCCCTGAAGAAGGCATAAATATCTGTCGAAACGTTGACAAAAATCCTAAATAAATGAATAGTGGGTCAAGAAAATAACATAATGACAGTAATACAGCCATACTTTTCTGTATATATCTGAGATGGATGAAAGCCCTGGAAGCGAAAATAATTCCAGATAATGGGAAGAATGCTATTTCTTTATTTACATATTTGTATTTAAACCACACGAGCCACAATAAGGCTATTTAGATAATATATGGATAACATTTCTAAAAAAAATAAAAAAATTGTTGGTTTGCATAGTTCCATAAAAAAGCCTTTGTTTTTCTGAACTGTTGTACATGTGTTTGTAAACAGCGATATGGAATATTTGTAGTAAAATAAAGCCAAGCTGAAAGTTATTATTATAAAAATTTATTTATAGCTTCTTATGTTTGATATGCACTTTATAATCATAGACAGAAGTATATTGTTCTATAATATCGATGAAAACATGCTGAGTTCTTTCGTTTTTACATGATATTCAGTCGGTAATTTTATTTCTACTTCTTCATTTGGTTTACATAATGCCAGTACATAAAGATAGTATTAACTGAAATCTTAGTGACCTTTAGATTTCTTCTTTTATTGATTCTTGACAGACCAACATTCCAAGAAGTTTAACGGATCCTTGAGTCTTCCTGTCTGAGTAAGCTTACGTTAACAACCTTTCTGCCATTTCCACGTGTCAAAATACTAAACATCTATTTATATAATGATAAATTTAACCTTAAAAAATATATGTAATAGTTTCAAGAAATGTTGATTATAGTACATTTTTTTTACTTATTTCTGGTTTTTCTTTTTAATATTAAACGACAAATATTTCTATCATTTGTTTCCTGGAGAGAAATGAATAAAATTAATTTAAATATTTTTAAACCTTGAAGATTATTTTATAAATTTATTATGATCTGTTTTGTTTATAGAAATAATATTTCTCTCTTTGTTGTTATTTTATGAAATTTTGGACAAAATTTACTGAAAACACAACTAACAATAGTAATGAAGATGCAATATTTTCATTTAATCATTGTATTTTCACATGTGAAATACATGCTGTGATTATTAAGAGAAGTGGTATATTTAGCTTTTTTATTGTGGCAGTATTTTCATTCCATTTTAAAATTCATTTTGAGTGACCTTTTTAGTAGGTTCTTGAATAAATATACGTAATTTTTCCTTAAATGTTGAACTGCGTTTGACCCTGTTACTTGAATATGTGCCTGGACAAAGCTTCGGCTTATTTCAGTTTACGTCTTATTACAGTAAATGGTATTTGTAATTCATTTCATGCACACCTCTTTGGACTGGAGAGAGAAACGGACAATGAATATTCAGAAGGCTACTATTTGGCAGATGCGAAATTTGTAATTTAGGACTAGTCTGAATCATTTATATTTATGTTGTATCTATTTCTTCGTCTTCTTTAATGAAGAAATAATGGAAATTCGTTGGACTTTAGATCTCCACTAGTTCTACATCTCTTTATAACATCTAGTTATTAGATATTATTTTTGAGATGCATTCAAATTGTTTGTAGTTTTTTTTAAGTAGTTGTATAAATGTAACAGGCAGCACTTACAAAACATTTTATAATGTAACACAGAACAGATAGGTTTCAAAATCTTATTGGTCACCAATAGAAATGTACGTTTCATTTTAATAGATGGAAGGTGACATAATCCCAACTTAGTGTTTTTGCTTAAAAATATTAAAGGTGTGCTATAAATCAATAATTAGGATGGAATTTTGAAGTGCTGAAGGAAATACAATTGAAAAATGTTATACAATTTTGTTTGTCTTGAAGGAATAGAGATGTGTTTGAAGAAATTTCAGATGAGTAAGCATGGTGTGTTAATGAAATGCTTTCTTTACGAACCAGAGCATGCAGTTGATTATTAGCAACGAGTTCCCATCAAGCGGAAACGTTAAGATGGCTGCGTGACGTCATTTCTTGCGATATATTAGCAATGTGTTATAGGGAACATTACTTCTTTGAAAGGTAATCAGTGAAATCTGTTACAATGCTTGGCGCAGTGTGGAGACAACAATGGGAAAATGAAAGGAAACAGAGGTGGTAATGTGAGGGTGTGTGAAAGGGGGAGTAAAACAGTCAAATCTTTCCGATAAAGTGGCAACACTGAATGCTTCATGAGCATTTCGATAAGGCTTACAAAACCCGCAGCCTATGCACAAAAAGAGTATGCCAACACACTTGTACTTGACATTTCCATATGTGCCTACTTCTCAAGGATTGACGGCAGGCTAACAGGACACAGCAGAATACTGTTAGCAGTCAGGAAATCATATATTCCTTTTCTTGAACTTAATGCATTGTTTACAATTAGCATAGTTTATCGCAAGGCTATGCTAATTACAATATTCTATTTACTACTAAGCTATCTCTCTCTCTTTTTTTTTGACCATAACTTCTTTTAGCATTTCATTCTTGTCAACATTCCTTACAAATTTAATATTTTACAAGTCGATTTAATAATAGAATATTTAATCAAAAAATTTAATTAGTATTATTTATTTACTTTTTTGGATATATTTTTTTTGTAAAATGGTATAAGTAGACTGAAAAATAGTTTTTATATAATTATTATTTCTTTTCTCCGTGTACTGGTTAAAATTATCATAAAAGAAATATTGGAGTTAGTTGACATTTAAAAATTGAAAATATTGTACAATGATTATATTTAAATTAAACTAACGTGTTTTTATTTTTAATTTCAACATTATATATGATAAAATACAGTCGGATAATGAGTACTCGTTCAAGTAACGCTAGCATTAATCTTTAAGTAACATTTAGTTGCTAAAATATTTTCAACTATTGAATTCTAAAAAGTAAAATTAAATTCAATAACAATTCAGGTTATTTTTATTGTATGTTGCAGCAGATCACCAGTTTTTGTCACATTCGCATATATAAAATAGCATAGGGTTACTACTTACGAATAAAGATAGACATGTATAAGTTCAGAAATAAACTGGAAGGCACATATTTGAACGGCATACACTTATAGTCTCTAAGCATTAGTTAATACAAAGTCCTTCATTAAACCTCATATTACTGGAGTAAGTCTCATGGAAAATAATTTTGTAAACTTGATTAACATCAGCATTGGTGTACTAAAAATTGATGGTCATTTAGTAAAGAAGGTTGCTAGACAAGTTATCCCCTGTTTTTTCCTCCTTTTTCCTTTTGTTCACTAGATGTTGGGTTGATTGGCAGTTTATAGTACTGAAACATTTCATTTACAACGCCAATGCCTGCTCTCTTACTATAACTCAAAATTAAAAATGATTTCTTACTTGAAAACATAAGATGAAACTCAAAATAAATTTATAAAATAAGTTTCGAATACTTTTCTTTTAATCTATATATGGTATATTATAACAGATGGAAGTATTAAATTAGAATAAACTATAAATTAATGAGTTTAGAAGTTGTCCAAAACAACACATTGTAAAGATATTGTAAGCAACTTGTATTTGGGAAAGGAGTCAGTAAAGTTCACTCTTGAACAACAACCAAAAGGGATAAATCAAGATGAAGGCGAACAAAATGTGAACAGCCTCAAACTTTATAAGCTATTTAGCTTAGAGAATACATTGGGTCAGCTGTCTTCAGAACATTTTAGTGAATCAGCCGGCTGCTGAGCATTCGGAACCAATTGTAGTCGTCATCAGTAGTTACTCGCTCTTAAATAAGCCTTCGAGAGTTCTGTCCTCAGACAAAAGAAACATACAGAGTTTTACAATTCGGTTGAACCAGACTTATGTATCTATCAATTCTAAAATAAGTGTTACTTTATAGATTTATTTAGCACCCTGGAGTCCACCAAGTGGCACATTCAGGATCTATAACATCTATCCAGTATTTTTATGTTAGGATAGGTTGCAATGGTTTTTCTGCGGGAGAACGCACATACCATAGGCTGAACAGTAGCTGAAATAGACTCAGTATTTTCAAATGAAATATGAATATCAGAATTAATTCGTTATAATTCCAGATATTAAGTATTATGAACCTTGAAGAGTTTATAAAATGAAATTAGTTTATTTACATCACTACAATAATACTTACTTTAATAAGAGCAAACATATAGAGCATAAACAGCGCAAAAAAAAGAAGACAATTTAATTTCCTTATGCTTTAGTGAGGAGAGTACATTGAAGAGTGCAAAACACTTGGACTCCTCCGTAGTCCCTCGCCACCTTCAATATTTAAATATATTAAATATAAAAAGATTTCACATAAACACGTGAAATAACAATCAATGATCAAACCACAATAAGAAATGGGAAAACAAGACTAAGATCTTTCAACCGTAACAAGCGGTCTTCGTCAGAGTTGGGTTTTTGACTCTGACGAAGACCGCTTGTTACGGTTGAAAGATCTTAGTCTTGTTTTCCCATTTCTTATTGTGGTTTGATCATTGAATATTAAATATAATATTCACAAAACACCTTGGTATTCTCATAAAAAAGATCTGGCTTTTACCTCAATGATACGTATCCTATTAGTCACTTTCCATACTAGCTGTTGCATCGTAACACTGCCCTTATCTCATGAACGACCTATCCAAATTGAAATTGCTAGTGATAAAACTCTGATCTTCCATGTAAACACTAAATGCTCTGGCTAGTATATTGACAACAATGTCATAATCGCACTTTTACCTTCACCATTTCTCACACTTATAGTTCTTTGAATAAGCAACAATTTTTATGATGTTGTAAACCTTTGTCAATAAGCACTGTTAATTATCTTACAACATCGACTCCTTGGATAACCCCTCTATTTGTTAGTGGGCTCTCTCTAGTTTTTTTTAAACTTTGTCCTACTACAGTGTGTGGCCAAGCGAGACCCGCGAACACAGTCCTGGTGCTTCGCTGTAGCAACTATTCAGTTATATACTGTCTTATGACAACTTGTGTTATCAAATTACTATTCCTTCATTATCTTTATAAAATCAATTATAGCCATTTAATATGAATATATTAAAAACACAAACAATAAAATGACTTGGATGAAATTTCAGATGAAATGAACCTGACTCTGAGAATGCTTGGTGCATAACCAAAGGGTCCTGCAGGTGATTGAACTGATCAGTTGGTTTTCTTTAGTTTGAAAGGTGACATTATTTTCAACAAAGGATATTATTACTCAAATATTCTTTACTACTTAGTACTTACTTTCTCAAATTACTTTCTCAGTAAATTACTTTAAGTCAAAGATAGTCCTAAAACAACACGATAAGTGGACGTCTGTTGCTCTATTTTTCCCCAATCGTTCCTAGTTTCTATAAGCCAAGTGTAGTTCTAAAACTGTAGAAAAGTAGGTGTCTGCCATGCTGATTTTAGTAGACGTGGCACCGCTGGTCCCTAAGGGCTGACCAGTCCTCAGTCATTCTGAGCTTCTATAAGTGAAGAATTGTCCTTAGACACCGAAGGTAAGTCGTTGTTTCTGTTGTGTTTTTTGTCAATAATTCAGAGCTGTATTAATTCAAGAATAGTCCTAAATCTGGCAGACTAGTTCGCGTATGCCGATCTGTCTTTTCTCCACGATTATTCTTATGAATCGAATTATCTGAGTATTTCAAGATATGTGATGCTATTTTATTTGATATTATAAAAACTTCCGTAATTTGAATTCAATAACAATTGCGCTTTCACTTACGAGTTCATTAATCAGAAAAAATATCAATTTGTGCACCGCCTACCGTTTTTAAAATAACGATTATTACTTTCTGATTAAGATTTTAAAGTTGAGAAAGTTTTCTTTACGGCTATTTAAATAACTACTAAGTATAACTTTAACTCTAAAGTTTATAAACTTTGAGAAGGTACTGCTATATATCTATTCAATTTTCTCAATATGGTTGTAACAATATAAAGATGAATCTTTAATTTATGTACGGAGTAAGAAATGTTATGATAGGACCCATCTATAAAGGAGAAGGTGTGGAGACCTTGTGATAGTATCAAAATATGATTTGATTAGACTAAGGCTTGTCTCTAGGCCCTTTGAAGTGAACGAGCGCAGGCCGGGATGCGGAAAGTGCCGTGGGGAGAGGGGGTCTGTACAGGGTATGGGAGTATTCCCGAAGGACTGTCCCTAGGCCCTTTGAAGTGGACGAGTGCAGGTCGGGAGGTGAAAGGTGCCGTGGGGAGAGGGAGTCTCTGCGGGGGACGTTAGCATGCCTTCGTTAGGGCTGCCCCTAGGTCCTTTGAAGTGGACGAGCGCAGGCCGGGAGGCGGAAGGTGCTGTGGGTGAGGGGTCTGTGCGGGGGACGTTAGCATCCCTAAGGGCTGCCCCTAGGCCCTTTGAAGTGGACGAGCGCAGGCCGGGAGGCGGAAGGTGCTGTGGGTGAGGGGGTCTGTGCGGGGGACGTTAGCATCCCTAATGGCTGCCCCTAGGCCCTTTGAAGTGGACGAGCGCAGGCCGGGAGGCGGAAGGTGCTGTGGGTGAGGGGGTCTGTGCGGGGGACGTTAGCATCCCTAAGGGCTGCCCCTAGGCCCTTTGAAGTGGATGAGCGCAGGCCGGGAGGCGGAAGGTGCCGTGGTAGAGAGGGTCTGTGCGGGGGATGTGTGCTTCCTTAAGGGCTGCCCCTAGGCCCTTTGAAGTGATCGAGCGCAGGCCGGGAGGCGGAAGGTGCCGTGAGAGAGGGGGTCTGTGCGGGGGGTGGGAGCAGCTCTCTCCAGCGAGGTCCAGTTTGTGTCGCGGAGTTCAACCCTCTCCATCTGCACTCCCCGATAACCATGGTAACTACCATTTTCTTGTCTATCCTAATATATTTAGGTGCAATACTAGATGGCTGCTCAAGGAAGTCTCGCTAAGGCGTCCATTAGGGGCTCAATGCCGGAGATGCCTAGCCCAAGAGCTGTGTAGCACGTAGATCGCTGACCCATATACAGGCGACTTTCTCCCTTTCTCTGGCCACTTCGTCGCCCTTGACTCACTCATCGGTCCCATCTCTTGCTGACCAGTCCCATTAAGTCCCGCATTTCGACCTAAATACTGGAAACGTCTCTCGCATATTAACCTACTGCCCTCACTCTCCCTTCAACATGTCACACTCACTTCTCCTTTTACTTATAACATTTCCAGCTGCAGACGTATAACCTACAAGAACTTGTATCGCAGTTTTAATTCAATCAGACAATATTTTTATCACCTTCCTTTATAACAATGAAAACAATACAACAACTTTACAATCCTCGCTTCCTTCACAAATACAAGTTTGTATTACTTATTTATGAATGAATAAAATTATCCTCTAACAGTATAAGTAGAAGAAATTCTGAATTAATTTGTGAAACAAATATGTTTTGATTAAGTTTAATGGGAGCTTGAGTTTGATCAGAGGGAAGTGCTCGATTCTACCTTGTTCAATTGAAGGACACTGACTCCAAAGAATTCCTGTTATATTTGTTCATTTTGAAGTAATTCCTATTTATCTATAAGAATTTTTTTTTAAATTAATTCATTCAGTAAATTTTTTAATATAAAAAACCTTTAAATTAAAAAAAATATTTAATTAATTTAAATTAAAGTCAACTTCACAGCTAGTCATTATTTTGACTTCATTTAAGGTCATGGTGGAAAATATTATGTTCACATCTTGAATGGTTTGTTATTTTTAAATAAAATGGAATTATTGGCTTTATAAGACAATCGCTATTGGCAGGGTTTAGGGCTTGGATGAATGAGTGGCTCTCGACGGGAGCCTGCTACCCCCATGGGAGCTGTGAGCAAGTCTGAGGAGGCGGCGAGCTGAAAGAGGATTGTGTCGCGTTAAGACAGATTAAGAGAGGGATTGACATGATAAAAAAAGAAATGATTAGGTGTCTTTCTAAAGTCTTAATTAGAAAATGTTGATTTGTGTAACATTTATAAGGAAATAGTGTAACTGATATAAAACTCTTAATTATAACATTATAAAAATTTGAAAATCTCGCATCTCATGAAAACCGGTAATACACAGTTTGAAGAAATGACTTTTCCTCAACTCATTCATAATTTTTATAAAATATGTATATATGCTAATATTGTATATTAACATATAATATACATTAGCTATTATGTGTATATTCTTATAATGTATGTTTAAAATTAGCATAAAGTGATGTTAAGTTTTCAGCAAAGACTCCTTTCTAATTTTGAGGCGCGGGGAGGGGGCATTAAATCAGCTCAAAATGGGCATTACAAAAAAAAATTTTTTGAGAACCACTAGCTTACACTGTCATGCCGATTTATATGCTCAATGACTGTGTAAGAAAGTCAACTTCCGACATAGGTTATGTAAACATATCAGAAAGACAAATGTCTCCTGGTGTCGCTGTTACCATAGGACTGACTTACCTGGCAGGCACCAGCCACGTGATGCATATACAAAAACGCCATTGGTTAGTGGTGCACACTAACAGTACCCAGTCCAAGGTAAACTTGTGTCGTTTTCCTCATTTCGGTTAACTAAAACCAGTTTACGATTTCAGTTCAACGTTTGTATTTATTATTCAACATGGTATTAACTGTATGTCGTACAGTGTTAAATCTATTTGATTTACTATGACCAATAATTTACTGGCATTTGCTAAATTTTTGAAAAAAGAAGGACGCCAAGAGAAAGGTTACATGCTATCTAAAATTACTTAAACCAACCAATTTTTAAAAAAATATATAGCTAAAAGTAAAACCAAAGAAATGAATGATATGATATATATATGTATATAACGATTTCACATAAACACGTGAAAAACAATCAATAATCAAACCACAATATGAAATGGGGAAACAAGACTAAGATCTTTCAACTGTAATTTCTTGGAAAGACTTTCCAGTTTTTTTATTATTTTTAACAGATAACATGTTCATTGGAATCTTTAGACGCCCACTTCTGCTCTTGATGACGACGAAGGTTGAAATATAGAAGTGTGTTGTGTCAGTTCTTTCTGTGAAATTTAACGTTTTGTTCTCGTCGATTGTTCCTTATATATATATATATATATATTATATACAATATTTGTCATTACAATATTTTGATCTAATAAATCAAAGTTTCTTTTACCTCGGCCATATATATTCCATTGGCGTTCCTTTCACTGTAGAGTCACGTGCATTCGTAGTGATATTTCTACATATATACACAATAGATCGGCATACTTAGTCTCTCAAATTCCTGATACTGTCGTCTTCAGGAAGAAGAAGAAGAAGACTGTGGGTTCAGTAGCTTTTGAAAAATTTAGGAACTTGGCGTCACTGATTTTTCCATTAGGAATAGATTAACTGTAGTTTAAGTTTGTAAAAGTATGTATAAAGTTGAAGTGATGTATATATAAAGGTTCAGTTTCTTGTTTCTGATGTATGAATTAGAGTTTAATGTGTTTGCTTCAAATGCTATAGTATGAGGGCTACATTAGGCTTGTAGATGTACGTATGTACGTTGACACGGTGGCTCAGACGTGACGTACCGTCTTAAGGCAGATGCGTCTTCCCTATTTCTTATGGATAATTGGCCTACGATCACTCCTCGACCTCCCATGCAGGTTCAACAGCTATTTTACTTTCTGACCCGAGGTATTCATTCGTGTTACTTCAAGCGAATATAATCATTTTTATCTTTTTTATATTCCTCAAATAAACTTTCTTATTAAGTGGTTTATGGTAAATGAACAGTTCGATATCACACAAGGAACTGAAGCTGAATAAATTAATTAAACTTGATAATAGTAAGTTGTACAGTTAAACACCTAGTTAAAACTTACTGTTCATAAATTTACATAAAGGTGTGCCTCAGTTATCTTTACTGGGATCTGTAGCACTATGTAGAAAGTGTCGTTTTTTTGCTCTTAACTCATTTCTTATGAATCCATGAAAGTGCTTGCTTACAATGTCAACCATGATCTATCATTTAAACAAGATCAAATATCTCATTCAAAGTTAAAACTGTTTCCAATTAAAAAGTAAAAGTAGAATACATTTCAATGAGCCGTAACAGCCCTATTTATCGGTGCTTCTTTCAATTGCTTTGTATATGATTAGATCTACCATGGTTGGATAAATGTATTAAGAAGGACTTCTTATTGACAAATGGCAAAATCTTAGCTAAAGGAATTAACTGAAAATAAAAGAAAAGGAGGTAGTTTTTTGAATTACAATGTAGGAATTCTTAATAGATGGTAGGTTTTGTTAGCACCCATGGTTACTGAGAATATAAATCCAGTCAAGTAAAGTGGATTCGAAAGCTCTCTCTACGGCTCTTAAGTATGGACTTATGTTTTCTTCTTCCTAAGATTTCGAGTTATATTACCATGATATAACCCTTTAAATATCTTGAAATAAACATTTGTTTGAAGGCTTGTTAAAACCGGAAGTATCGTTTTCTTAAGAAGGTGAAAGTTTCATGGCTTACTTATTACTTTCTGCTTACAGAAAGGTTCAATTGAGAAACACCTAATCCTGTGTACTTTAGGATATCCTGTTCACATTAAAGTCATAAATAACCTATGCATACAATTCAGCTTTGAACAAATATTCTTTAATGTTAGAAAAAATTTCAATAAACACCCATAAGTATGACAAGAATTTAATGATAATATATAACAAATTTGAAGTGGTCTAAACTCAACATTACTGTTTAGTAAATAGAAAAAACCGTTTGACAACCAACTAATTTTTGTTTTGTTTTAATTTGGGAATAAGTATATATCAATAAATTATGTATAATTGTTTATATTTTGATATAATTGATTTTATATATCAAATATCAAATTTTAGTTAATGAAACTTGAAATAATTGGTCAATTAGACATGTAATTAAAATTACTAAACTGATGATCTAAATCTCATCGGACTCGTACACATCCCATCCATTCCTGTCATATTGTCTCTAAATTGAATTCAGATTTTAATTCTTTAATGTCCTTCATAAATGTGCATAGAGAAATATCCCTCACTTCCATTGTTTGATGTATTTTTTGTCAAAAATCTTTATCCTCCCCAGTCCGATTGGCTCGCATTCAGATATAACGTGATCAAAGGATAGAAATCTCTTCTAGACAGAGAGTCTGGATTCTTCGTCTTATGTTAAATACAGCGTCCACTTATAGTAGTTAAGGAAATAAATTTCTAATGATGTTCTACATATATTTTTAAATTCTCCCTTTGAATTATCGAATCACTGAGGAAGTAGCTTAAAATTAGTATCTGTTCTGTAAAACTAAAGAGTAAACTTCCCATAGTGCAATATAACCCATAAACAATAGGGTTCACGAAGACTCTAAGAACTATATCTGAATTAAGTTTTGTTCAAGGGTGCAACATGTGGTTTGATTAGAATATTTTGTTAGACAAATCGCTTATACCAGGCAAAATATCAGAAAATACGTGTTTAATTGGAATTTATTGTTTATATTTAAGAATTTTATGATTTTTACATATCATATTAACTCATTAGAGCATTCAGATTTCTTCATTAAACATCTAAATAACAATTATTTTTCACTTTATAGAAAAATTCTAAGTTAATGTAAACAATATAGAAAAGTTTACTCTGTGTAAAGAATGTAAAAATGAATCAATTCAATAAATGTATTTAATTAACTAATGGATGTTTTTTAATTTAATGAACTAATTGAGTTTATTTATTTAATGCTTTATATGTCATTGTTCATTAGAACAAGTCATTTTTAAACATAAACACACATACACACACACTTGTGTCCATAAATATATTACATATATATTTATATATACATGTATTACATATATACATATATTACATATATACGTAGGAGTGTATAAATATATGAAATAACCTAACATGGAAAATCAGCATCAAAATGCATGATTCTGAATCAGTGATCATCAACAATTAATAATTGTTCAAAAACAAATGAAGAATGCAAGACCAAAAATAGTTATAAAAGAAGTGTGATACCAAGTATATAATAAAAGCAAGCCTCTTTTTTAGACAAACATTTAACTCACTGAACACTTCATCTTTTTTAATTAATGAACCTCTTTTATTTCTTTTTTTTTTTTGAAAATGATTTTAAGGGTAGAATTTTAATATACTGTATAACGTAATATGCAAATGGAAAAATTTTCAACATTTCGTGATAAGGTTGATTACTACATAATATATATATTTTTTTCATAAATACTTATTATATAGAAGTAATATTTGATTAATTTTCAAATCTGATTGTTTTATTGAAACAGTGTATATTTGGATAAATTTTAGATTAGAGATGGTAATATGATTCGTGCTTTGTATTAAAATATGGCTTATAAGCATAGCGTAAAGCGAATGAAATGACCCAAGTATTTATGCAATCTTTCAGATTACCGTGGTTCAATACTTAGCGAATGGTAATAGTTTGGCAATTAAGTAAAAAAATTCAGTAATATTTCTTTTTTTTTACTCATTCTTTCCGTTACAAGTCATATATTAATTTATTTTCCTGCCAATGGAAATCGATTTATATAGGAGAATGTATCTTCATTATAAAACAGTTTGCTAATCGGATTTCAGTCAGATTATAAATTGTTAATTTCTTTATAGAATTTGAATTTGATGAAAATTATTCAACTGTATTTCGTGATACAGATAAATTAAAGCGGATTTATCTGTTCATTATTCAGTATAATTTAAAGGCAACTTTTCAAAGGTATGGTTAGTTTCAACGGTTTTCATGAGTTGAAACTAGGGAAATATTTGAAATTGTTATTAACTCATTCTGTGGTAGTTAAAGAAAATGTGACTGCATGGATGTGTTTTAAGAAAACTATTTTTCAAGGACGCTTGTTGTCTGGATAGGGATAAAAGAGAGAGAACAATACTATTCAAGATAACCTGAAAGAGTGAATTACAGGGCCACCAGCCTGATCTACTTGTATGTATTCTGAAAATAAGAAAAATCAATTGTGCTAAGGTTGTTTACTTACGCAGACTCTTAAGAGTTTGAGACAAGTTGAGAAAACGTCTCTTTGCATGAGATATAGACCACTTTAGTTACTAAGGAGGATATGTTAAGACTAAAGGATAGGAATAATATTCTGTCTACTGCCGAGAGTGCCATGAAATCCAGTACAACTAAATGAACTTCCATTTTTTTTATAACCTGACTAAAAATTATTCAATATTCTATACATATACGAGGTAACAACAAAATTTCAGCCACCAAATTAAACATTAAAGGATGTTACTTCTATACCTTGTGTATTTGTGCAAGAGTTTTTTAGTAAACGGCATTGATTTCTTTAGAGTTAAAGAGTTCTTCTTTTTGTATTAACATGTTTTCGTGTGCTTATACTGAAATATTTATTGATTTATTATTTTTCCAAAACAAATGAAATGTCAATTAAATTGTACTAAGAGTTCAAACGCATAACCATTTATATACTTTTACTATAGGTATGAAAAACTATTATGCATATCCATTTGGTATTACCGTTTCATAACTTAGTTACATATTCTTTGGTGCAACTCATGCGGGTGTCAGTGTCGCGAGATCGTCCCATCAGCCGCTTCTATTTTGAGCAAGTGACTTCCAGTTACAGAGTCTATGTAAAACCATGAATAGTGGCATGTAATGTCCCAATTCAGAATTAAGGTTTTTGAAGAATTCTTTGAGCTTCATTGGAAGAACTACCACCTTTGTGGAAGGGAGATAGAAACCAACTTAAGAGGACACTTCATACAGAGGTTAATAGTCACTTTGGAGGACTCATTACCTCAGCCCCAGCGCTGAGAATTGTAATATGGCTGCTATATTAACCAATTGGACCAGCTTAGTCCGAAATACCAGCTTAGACGTACAACAACAACGAGCTGACACTTTTTATTACTGAATCGAAGTAAGGTCATGTGAAGTGTTTTTCTAATCAGCAAGGTTCCCTGTGTACTATGACCTAAGGATGTGTGTGTACCTACTGTATTTGTACTGGTTTATTGTATGTACTAACCTGATGGGATGCTACTTCTTCAATGAAGTTTAAGTATTGACGAATGCGTTCTCCATACGTAGCGCTGCTATATTCTGAATGAATTGAAGTACTTGGTGGATAGACAGTGAGTGACATACTTGGAGGCAGTGAGTGGCGGAGTGAGGTGGCGAAGAGGAATCGAAAGGCAGGATTGTTTTGACAAGTCGAAAGTGTGGAGCAGGGAAAGCGCGTCAGTGCCTGATGAGTATGCAGCGGGCGTGTCCTCCGCGGACCCCAGCCAGGCTTCCAAACACTGCTCCTCCTGGTCCTTGTTGTCTATGCAAACAGCTCTACTCCTTCTGCTTTACTTTAAATTCCTCAATTCCTTCTGAAATTTGACCTTCACAGTCTTAAGAGACATCTCCATCAAGTATCACAGATATAATTGACTAGCAGAGCACCCTTTACTTATCCAAGTCGAGTATAATCGTGATAATTATATTGGAAGTTTCATTTAAAATAATGTTATATGTGTTTTTCTATTTATGGATTGTAGAGCATTTAAACTTATTTTGAAGTGAAATGGAGTTTCCTAATATTTAAGTATCCGCAACCAAGATGAATATATTTCATAGTAACAGATAGAAGGCATCTCTTAATTAAACGCATGAAATTAGAAAAAAATACTTTCGGAATATTGCTATTAATTCGTTAATGGGTTTTAAATAATAATTGAGCCAAACTTCCGGAACTAAAGCTGGAAGGCTTTAAGTGTTTACGGTTATTATGTTTGTAATTGTACCAGTAGTATAAGCTACAACGAATGAAACTTAAAAAATCATTATAAAAATTGAAAACTTAATAATCACCATTAGTTCAATTCATTGATGGATTGTAATTGTAAATGTAAAGAAATGGTAAAATTTTTACACTTAAACAGTTTTTTTGTTTTTTTAAACTATATGATTTCACATGGAAAATTGTTTTGAAAATTTCATTCAGAATAAACTTGTATTTAAATTACAATTGTTAAATTTCTTTAAGGTCATTTGTTTCAAAAAAAATTATCTGGATATTTGCAGTTGTATTTGGAATCTTCCATTGGATATAACTTGTACAGATTTAAATGTAGACCTAATCTAAAAGCACATACACATATCAAACCTTTATAAGATGTAATTGGCGCTATTTATTTTGTTTATCAGTAGATTTCACATAGAAAGAGTAAGGTCCGTTAAAAGTGACAGAAAACAGTTCAGTATGTTAAAAAAAAGTCGGGCGTAGCCGTCATATGCAGGATACATATGAAACATGCATTTCCAAGTACCCTGGTTCATGTAATTTCTACGTATGTTTTTGGTTATAGAGTTGTATTCCTAAAATCCTGGGAAGGTTAATAACAAACAGACAGACAATCGATGCAACTTTATTATACTAGATTTTACTTGTAAAATACACTCAATGTGTTGTTGTGCCTTTTAAAGAATATATATTTCTTGAAACACTTTATTGTACATAAAAATATTTGAAGAAATTTTTTTGAGAGATCATTAGATATTGAAAGTAAAGTTGAGTATATAGGTCGTACTCCAGAGTGGAATTTAAAGGATAAAATCTTGATATGAGCGTTTAGAGAAGGTAGTGAGAGAGACAGGGATTGAGGTTGTGCTAAGAGAAGCATTGTAAGTAGGAGATAATTTTTTTTCAAATACTACGGTAGCTGGAAGGCAGGAGGAATGCGGGGTCGCTCCGGGCACAGCGGCTGCTCTATATACCTCAAGGACCCTCTCCTCTCACTGCAGCTACCTACCGGTTAGCAATTACAGCGTGCCCCAGCAAAAACTGGACCGCAACATCTACCTCCCGTCACTCCATATTTATTTACAGTTTCTTCACCAAGGGAATTTCGTAAAAACTAATAAACATGACTCATTTCATTTTTACACGCTTTTTGTATTTTAAATAAATATTTAATCCGACTATTTATTGAAGTCGAATTCAAGTATCTATTGTTATAAAATGATGACGGATAATCACTCACTTCAGTGACACTTTCAACAATTGAGAAAATCGACCCGATTGATTTTAAAGCTTTAAATAGTGGGCGTTAAAAATAAAACAATTTTATCTGACCACTTTGTGGTCGACAAAGGCTCGAGTAACACTTGCCAACGGAACGCCAGTCAGTCTACCATTTGAACCGTACCTTTACTTGAATGTATTTTGGATAGATGAAGATAGACGTAAGAGTTATGTGAATGTTATAAAAACACAATAGATTTAGTTTTTCTGTAACTTTGCAGGTGATAAACAAGGAGATATATAATTTTATTTCGATGTCATTAATAGCCAATTAGTTTACTGTGTGATGGGATACTCAATCAAGTTAAATTGATTGATTGTAGCTACATATTTGATAAAATGTCCTCATCTACTACTAATGAGGAATTCTAGTTAAAGGAAATTAAAAAAAAAGATAAAAAACATTCATCTAAATAGGTTGACTAGATATTGCATTCACGTGATCTATAGAATGAAATGGAACTCAAGTCTTGACTACAGACTTTGTAAAGGTATGCTGCTGGTACAATTAGAGAGGCAAGGTTAGATCAGTGTTAGCATACTCGTCTCTGAACTGCTAGGACTGGGGTTCGATACCACCTGGTCCTCGATTTATTCACCTCCCACGTGAGCACATGATCAGTGCACATTGAGAACGTTACCGAACGATCCCGAACCTGTACGATGTCAGTTCTCGTTAAAGATCCGTACTGTAAATACACTTGAATTAGGCAAAATTTAGGACTCACACTGTAGAATCAACAGGTAATGCTGCTAGCCCATTATTAAAATGGCTGGCAAATGATAAATGAGCTACAATTTCTGCCCCTAGAGCTGCCAGATATTAACTTCGTAACAATATCTAACATCCAACGGGCAACCACAAACGTCGAGAAAAAAGGAAAGAAGAGGACTGCTAAATATTTTAAATGATACTAACCGCCCATCCTTGTGACTTTTACTATTGGTTAACATTCAGGTTGTACTCCATAAATTTACAAGTTGATTTAGCCGTTCATGCATTGAAGTTGTACAACGCTCACTTTATACTTTTTTTTAACTTATATCAAAAAATGTTACTTATCTCGTAAAATCACTTTTGTAAGAAGAAATTATTGTTTCAAGTTTGTCTGAAGACCAGTCAGTCAAGGTTTTATTTCATAAATGTAAGCTGATAAGAGTCAGATGGATTGATTTGAAAGTCCTTGGTATACAGGTTAGATTTACTTAACTATTGAGGTCGCCCGTTGCCAACGATGTAAGGGTAAATTACCTCTTGTACTTCTTCTGGGAAAAGTACACATCCTTCTATTGACATTGGCTATTTGGTTTTTTTCTCGTGTCCAGTTTGAGAACCTTTCGAAACTTTAAATTTTAATTATGTAAGTGTTAGCTTAACATGTCTCATCATGTCGACACTCTGTCCTTGGGCTTTGCTTTCTTTCAAAATAACGCAACAGCCCAAATTTCATTTTTCTGAACCTCAGTCTTCTGAGTTACAACTCTAAATCTTTGATATCAGATGATAAATACTATTTTAAGAAATAATACTTCCTAATGATATTTGACTTATTTGCTATATGGTTTAGTATATTTAAGGATTCAAAATAATATTTTTTTCTCTTTAGTTAGGACAAAGGACTCTTTAAAGTTTATTTAGCCATCATCATAATTCCAATGAATTTTTATTTCCGAACAACTGTATGGTTGATTGTAGGGATGATAAGTTTTGAATTCTTACATTTCAAGAAAATTTTGAAAAATAATTCTTGGGTTTGAAGAACTTCTACGGTAAATACATGGCCCTACAATAGAAAGCAATCACTAAATCGTTAAAAAAAGAGAATAGATAAGCACATCAATATATTCATATATATATTGTTCTTCATCCGTTCTAATTGTGTGAATTAGACTTCTAATTCTGTTGACTCAATTCTTTCCTGCAGTATAGCTCAGGAAAGAATGTCTCTCCTGACAAATTTTTATCACTAAGTTTATTTACAAAAGTTTAATGATTATGAATCGCAGGAATGACCAACAGTCACATTAATGTTTCAATTTTTTTGTCTATGAACTTTGATGTATAACAAAATATTTGAACTATAAAAAGTGTTTACAATTACATTGTTTATATGATTCGAGCGAGTGAGAGCGACTAGCTTCCAAGAGAACCATATTCTATGGTGCATTAATTCGGGCTTATCTCAAGCATGGATGAGGAGCCTACGATGGAGTCTTCTGAACAACTAACACTGCGTACTGGTTGTTCAGAAGAAGGCCCGAAGTCTCATCACTCATGGTTGTTACAGTGTGAAAGCCGTCGATATCCACTAGGATCTAAGCCTTGGAACAAGCAGAACTATACCTATGGATTCATCCAGAGGAAGGATGTGGTATTCCGTGAAAGTATAGATTAAGAGCTCGTCCAAATACTGCCGTAGCGTGCTACTCGTCAATGATCCCTGTGTTGTGAACACTGAACTAATGGCCACATGAAATAAGTTTTTCTGCCTATTTCATTAATCTATTTTATATTCAACTAAAATAAGTATGAAACGCTATCAGTTTCTTTACAAACTCTCCAAAAAATTTTTAAAACGAGTAAACTTGCTATCTGAAAACGTATATGGAAATATAACTTACAATATTGTTTCAATGTTGTTTGAGACACAAATGACATCATGATTCTTAAGTTGGAAAAAGGATATTTTTGAAGATATCCTTTTCTTATTTCCATATAGTATGATATTATCAGCATTAAAATATAGAATTTTGGAATAATTGTCCTATCAACTTACCAATGATAGTTACATTTTCAGACTCATGGGAAATGCTGTTATTTCCACCATCCTGTCAAATGACATAACTACTGTCATTGTTCTAAAAAGACAATCTTTTGCTCTACTTTTATCAGAATTGCAGTAGTTTGCAAACTTCCTGAAGTTTGATAGTGAAAGGATGATAACTAAACCTTTTTATATTGCATGCACATACTAAAATAATTAACCGTTTGTTTCTTTCTTTAACCGTTGTCTAGCTGATTTTAATATTTTATTGACAAGATATTGACGGAGGGTTGGTTGGCATGCCTTTATGGGCTGGGCTTGAGTAGTCCCTCCCGAAGGGCTTGACAAAGGTGCAGTGTGTTCCAAGGCTCTGGCTGTAATCGGGCGACTTCCGAGATGCGGCTTGACGCCTGGCCGCTGGTAACGGGACGTGGTGTGGGTAACTCGCTGGGTTAGGCAACACTGCCCCACCCTTCTTTCGTCACGCCGGCTTATGCGCTTGCCTCCCCTAAGTGCGCCCACCTACTTCCACTGCCATTTTCGATTCTTGTGTTTCATGAACCATTTAAGGCGCATGCTTACATATACCTGCCAGGTGCTGTGTTAACAACCATTACGTTTTATTATTGCCAGAGGATCATTAAGACTAGAAACCTCGGGGCAAACTGTGGAAGGACTTTGAAAATCTCATTTATTTGTGTCCTCGTACGGAGCCTTTCAAGAATTATGAAACTTTAGTTACAACAGGCTAATCACTCGCCAAAAGAGTCATGATGGATTAAAATGGACAGGGATTCTAGACTCTAGACATAGATTCTAGATAACTCACATTGAAGTTATTTTCCCTTACATTTCAGGTATCTGAAGTCTAACGGAACTAACTACATCAGAGTTTCAATAAAAATAATAACTTGTGTCTTATATTTAGTAAGCTCAATAATTTATATTTAAAATGAAGCAACAAACTTTCCTATTCTTATACACCTGTTTATATTCCATAATTATTGATTATATTATTTCTTTTCTTCACTATAAGTAAAAGTGAAGTGATCGTGACAAAATCATTTTTGATGTCTGGAGCATTGAGAGTTTTGTTTTCATTTTGAGAGTTTTAAGCAATATTTCATCAAGAAAAAGGTACTTTATACTACAACGCATACTATTTTTTTTTTCAATTTTATGGTGACTAAATAAATAGGCTGTTTTAAATAATATATAGATTTTTAACTCTGAAATATATTGAGATGCATATAACACTAATACAAGTTGAATTTTCCAAAAAAAACTTTTTCTCTTTCTGTGAGAGCAACATGTAATTGGCCATGTAAAACATGTAATGCTGTTTTACATAAATGAACTAAAACTTTCTATAGAGTCTCTCCTTGAGACTTATGAATAGTCATGGCAAATTTTAACTGAATCGGAAATTAATCCTTAAAAAAAGAATGTTGTCCTCTTCAGATAAAACGTTTTCAAACTTGAAATTAAAACTATTTCCCCTTGATACCGTGATGCGATAATTTTACAAACAATGACATTATCATAAAGCCCTCAGTTATTAGTCTTGTTCCATTACATAAGCGCGGTGGGTCAATGTTTGTTACACATATACATATCAGAAGCTTTCTTTTTGAATTTTAGCTTATGTTGGAGCAATCTGGACAACTCTTAGTAAGTCAAGAAGTTCTTGAGGTTAATGTGTGGGTTCTGTTCCTACACAAACCCGAGTTGTATGACAGTATTTTTTAATTTCTCCTAGAAATTATTCAATGAACCTATCATTAATTTCATTATCTGTCTTATTAAATGGAACTTAGATAGAATTTATTTATAAATAAGGGGAACTCCTTAATTTCGAGAGAATTAATTTTATTAAGAACTTTCCTCATCTTCAGTTCTCTTGCCGTACTCTATCATATTTATAGGAATAGATATATCAAAAGAAGAATATATAGGCATTATAACAGTGTCTTTTAATTACGGACATAACTGTGTGCTGTTAATATTTTACTTATATTAATTTGATAATTTCTAAAACTTCTGTTAACTATAATAAATAACATTTGTCCATATATTAAATAATTATTTCATATTGCCGTCGATTATTCATTAAATTTTCTCTTTCTAAATTTATCATAATTAAATCCTTATAATTAAGGTCAAAAAAATATAATGCTTGACGTCATTTATATCAGGTTTCGGAAGCTTCTTTTACCAAAGTCCCCGTGGTGAAGACGGTAGCGGGCAGGACCTCCTCCTATCTCAAGGGCATGGATTCGATTCCCAAAAAATTTCTAATACGTATTTTATTCAGTTAAGAGCGTGTGCAAATATTTAAACGCGAGCATAAGAGTTTTATAAGTATATAGATTATTCTAAATGATAAGAAGCAAAATTAATTGAGAGTGTAATCAGTTACATGACTCGATATATTTGTTGCATCGTGGATTACATCCTGTGTTACTAATCATTGCGTTTAATTATATTTAATTAGTGGTATCATTTAATGAGGGATTGTAGTTTTAATTATTAGTTATCATTCATTACCTGTTCTATTTTGTTCTAGTGGTTATTAGAAAATATAGAATAAAATACAAAAAACAAAAAAAATCAAGTTTATATTGTGCCGAAATTTAGAACGCTACTTTAAAATAGCCGATTGAATTAAACTGATTATGAATGAGTTTTATAATATGTTTACTATTACTATAACTGAGAGTAGAGCCCTCCACATTTGTCATAACTAAATTGCTAAGTCGTTTTTTACTTAACTTGTCTTGAAAAGACCTGATTCCGGTTTCAATATATTTAAATATAATTTATTGAAATCACTAACAATGTATTAATATACCAGCAAACGTCCCCGTCTTTGACAAACGGGTACTTTTTCAAAAAATGGGAGATAATACATGGTATTCCAAAATATCAGTAGAAATTATAGAATAGTAGAAAATATCATTATTAGTACGATATTAAGCAAATAGCTCTGTATACACCACATTAGTTGTCTGTCCTTCAGGTGCGTGGAAGAACAGAGAGTTGGAGCCTCTGACTCTTGAGCAAGCGACATACAGTTGACCATGTGAGAAAAACTTGGTCTCACAAACTTTAATTACTACGGTAACCACCTTTAACCTACGGTAGATAGAGATTCCTCTTGCGACTTAGTAATCGTCATTGCAAAATAGACGCTGACGGGACATTCCAATCGTTTGAATGAAAACGGATAGTGGTTTGGAATCAATGGAATGTGTGGTATACACACAGACTCCCGAGTACCACACCCAGTTATGATGTCCTCCAATAAGGCGTATGTCTGTGCAGAGCACGAAATCAGAGTTGTGTCCTGTTGCACATTTCCCGGGGCACTGAAGTTTCGTAACATGAAATTTGTTACTGATACTAAATCGCACCATGATGGTGCTCCTACTTGAAGTTTTTATTCATGAGCAGGCAATCCAGGAGCAGACACGGAGTCAAGAAATTCAGTTGGATAATGGACTGCTTCCTCATCACTAATCACTCTCTTTACTGACTTTTAAGTTCTATCTTCGGCTTGATAAAGCGTAAGAACTTCTTTGTTGACTTTTCCTGCCTGTTCATTAGGAAGGGTTGAGAATTTTCTAGTTCACAGAGCCATTTATTCTGAATAGATAGTACATCCTGAACTCTGATAAACACCTTGTCAATAACCTCAAATACAAATGCAATATATTCATATATGCAAATGAAATTTAAATCAACTAACAGTACCTATTGCTACACTTGTATATTTTCAAAATAAACATGTCCGTAGTTAGCCAAACCCGGCTTAAAAGTTCATAACTTCGCTTCAACATTGAATATTCAATCCATTCAAAGCTTAGGTATTAAGTTAGACATACACAAATCTACTGTTCAAGTTTCAGCTTGCTATGTCTTATGGTGGTGAGTTTACTGGTGACAATATTTTGCGGACAAACCGACATACAGACAGACAGAAATTATTCTAAGAATAGTTTCGGTTTCTCTAATGTATGAAACGTAAAGAAAACTTGAAATGAGTCAGTTTTAAGCAATGTACAGAAAACCTTTTCTTTTATTGCAAGCCACTGGGCTACTCTGGTTCTATACCTTACTTTATTACCAGTGATTATATTACACATACAGTAAACTACAAAATTTATTACATTTATTTATAAATGTAATTATATTTATTCATAAGTGCAATTATACATTTGTACTTCTGTCATCGGCGATCACGCAAGCCACTGGCTACCCTGGCTCCAATTATTAGAATTAAATAATAATTTTTTTTCACATTATTCAGGTAATAAATAATATATATTATAATTTCGGGTCTCTATCTCCACAGAATATTGGGGAACAAACAAACAAACAAACTCACAAACTTTATATATATAGGTTTAGCTAGTAGTAATTATTAATATTATTTCTTGTGAATATAATTAGTTTTTTAAAAAAAATTCATGCAATGAGGAATAAATTTTAATGTAACTAATTACTAATTATTTTAAATCAGTTGGATTTATTGTAATAGACCTTTAATTGCCTCCTATTATAATGGTTTAAGAATATTATATTCAAGTATTATATTTTAATAATATTAAATATTAATAATAATATTAAAGTATTTTAATAACAATAATAATATTAACTCTCCCATTTTTGTAATATTATATCAATATTATATTTATTTTAAAGTTATTTGGATGTTGTTTTGACTGAAATCAGAAGTTATATTTTGATAGTCATTTGTTTCAATGCGGCAACGGAAGGAACTATTTGTAATTCATTTGTTTTAATGCAGGTATGAATTTAATTAATGCGTAGTTTACTAGTCGCTTCCAAGCTGCGTTTCTGTCAAGTAAGTGCTGTCTTAATCCTTAAATTCTCTGCAAATTAATCTTTTCATTCTATTTTTTTTTAAAAGAAATTTTTCATGGTATTATAAACTATATCTTATCATTTACATTTATCATATAAAATTGCAATTCAGTTTGGTTCCATACTAATATTTAAATATGTACTATCGAAACCGATTTAAGTAGCATTTTCATTTGAATTTTACATATTACTTTGGAAGTCAATTTCCAGCAACAAAATAGATTTAATTCTGTAAATTCTATCATTGTTTAGTTTACGTTACAACTATTCTTTTTTTTAATCTTTGAAGAATTATAACTTAACCTTGCAATTCTGATTATTTAATTTATTTTGTGGCATTGACACAATTACTTCTTTAATCTGATTGTAAATTTGTAAAAAAAAAAACTTAGAAATTATGTTTTAACTAACAAATGTTCACGTCTTTGACGGGTACTTTTTCAAAAAATCTGAGATGATACTTGGTATTCCAAAATATCATTAGAAACTATAAAATAGTAGATACCAATGATATTCATTTGTATAGTGCTAAGCAAATGCATTTGTATAACACCACATTAGCTGTCTTTCCTTCAGGTTCATGGAAGAATAAAGAGTTGGATCCTCTGTGTTATATTATTCAAATTTTAAAGTCAAAATTTTTTTCTAAATTTATTTATAATATATTTGTGCTAGTGTAATCGGCGAGCATTCAAGCCACTGGCTAGTATGGTTCCATACTTTTCTTTATTACCTGTGTTTATATTACGCAAATATTGAATACATAATACATTTGCACTACTGTTATCGACGAGCACGCAAGCCACTGACTACCCTGGCTCCAATTTTTAGAATTAAATAATAATTTTCTTTTATTTAACATTAGTCATGTTATAAATAATTTATATTGCAATTTGAAGTTTCTATCTCCACGAAAAATTGATGAACAAACAAACAAACAAACAAACTCATGAACTATATATATAGAGATTAAATATGATAAAACTGGAACTTTGTTTTTAATGCGATAATCATGAGACATGACAATATATTTTAAATCAGAAATAGAAAGTGACAGCAGGATGTTTACGATGGGACTACATAACAACAATTATTTCTCGTGGTCAGTGCACCTAATAGCAGGGCTCTCTTATATCACAGATTGGGTTTCTGGTTAACTATATTCTCTAAAAATAAAACCCTCAAGGTGTGAGTTATTATAGGAAATAAGTTTAGCAAATGCTACATTTCTGTGATACTGTGATCTTCTAAGGACAGGATTGGGGAAAAGGGATAGATTCAAAGGCATGTAATATTATTCTGGGATGTAAAGTTTAAGGATAATACAGAGAAGAAGTGACTTTTATGCCTTGAATGTATATCTGAAAAACAAATCTACTCGTAACATAAACTGAGATTCTTATTGTAAATGATTAACCCGGAAATTATAATTATTTTAATGAATGAAGTATACATACAGTATCTAGTCCTTGCGATACATCCATGGAATAATAATTTATTTGTTAATTATTTTGTTGTAGATTAGTCATAAATTTTGACATAATAATTTATTTTATGTGATTTTTATCTACCAGACAGATGAGAGTGTTTTGGGTCCAACGTAAACGTCTTTCGTGCTATTATGAATAAGAAAAACAGATGCATGTTTCTTTAAACTTTCTTGATGTTAATATATCTATTTAAAAAGGTTACATTTAGTTTCATTAAACTTTAAAGAGACGAAGTAAATAGAGTTACTGAAGGTTAATACGCTTCCAAATTAGAATTAAAATATCCAATTTAGAATTAAAATACCACTTTTATAAAGATATTTGTTCTTCAGAAAAAAACTTTGAGATTAGTATTTTGATTTTATAGACAGATTGAAGGAATCAGATGATTAAATAAGAGAAAATCAAATGTATGAAGCTTAATAAATGGCAGATTGCATTTGTCTATTATCACGTTTAATGGCCTCTGGATGAAATGTGATGTAGAGTAACCTAGAATGATGTATTGAGTAGGGCGCGGATGATATTTTTTGATATGCCCAAGGTCTCTCGCCACTTATATCAATAATTACATTTCTGATCATTATACATACTAGTGTAGTTGTTCATACTTCATAATGATTTTTAATTATTCTGTTATGTAGATGGCATTCCCCTTTAGTCTTCAATCTGAGAGTGTTTCTTACTTTATAGCAAGTACTGTAAGATCGTGACAAAACTTGACAAAATTTCTCGAGATTTGGATACATGTTTAGAAGCCCTCGAAGTCTTTTTCGCATTCTGTGTGAGGGTGGTTGGTCTATATCTAAAAATTGGTCAGCACTCTACAGCTCATACCCTTTGAGATGTCAAATTCATATTTTACAAAAAAAAAAAAATCTTTCTAATGTAGATTCGTCCTATTGTTTTTTGCCAGTATTTCAGGTTACAACTAATTTGTAAACAATTCTCAGGGATATGAGCTATTCCTCCCAATGTAGTGATTAGTAGCAGATGTATTTCTTTTGAATTGTATGCAAGGATACGTAGATGACTTTTTTTTTAGAAGTATAAAATCTTAACTGGACTACCTAGTGATTACGCAGCAAGCTCCCCAAAGTGTTGAAATGGTCTCTATGAAAGGGTTGATATATTAGTAGATTTGGCTAATATATTTGGATTTATATGAAAATAAATAAGGGTTTTTTATGAGGAGGTTTATGGAGAAGATGCCTCTGAAAGAGGTTTTAGAAGAAAACCCAAACGTCGGTTTAAAAGTTGAGTTTAAACCTAGAAAATTGGCGGTATCCCACTTGTATAATACATACATACATACACACACACACACACACGCGCGCGCGCGCACGCACGCACGCACACACACACACACACACACACACACACACACACACACACACACACACATATATATATATATATATATATATATATATATATATAAAAGTAACCCCATAAATGGTCATTTTGTGTTTGTCGGTGGATGCTTTCACGTCTCCACACTTGTGTTTCCTCTTCTTTTTCTTTTTCCCCTCTCTTGAAGAAGAAAGCCGAAATAGTCAAGAATCGTGAGTGTTAGTCTCTCTTTTTGTGTTTTTTACTTGTAACTATAATTTTATATATACATCAGAAAATATATAAATACAGCTTTAGAGGACTCTGGATGAAAAGCGAGACATAAAGAAAAAGTAAAACTCAATAAGCGCTTATAATGTGCTGATGGTTTTTGTAAAGCAAAAAACCATCTGCTTACCTCTGCATGGCTGCATGGTATATGGTATGGAAGAAGGAAGTAACCTCCTTGACAAAAGGCAAGGTTGGCTTGGATTTACCGCTACAGTAACTAATCTGTTTCCCCTAGATATTTTCTTGCCAAACTGAACGGAACCACCTCGTAGTTTAGTTGAAACCAAGTGGAAAATTTCTCCCAAAGTGAAACGTACAACTCTTTCATTTTCACCTCGAACGCATTTTCTTAGAAAACAGCCTTTGATGCAGTTTAATGCAATGATTAGGATCCATTTCCCGATGGTGTTCAAAAGTGCTATCATTTTTCTAACAATAAGATAGAACTCACAGGAGACAGAAGTCTCAGTGTCGTTGCTTTGTCATCAAGCTGGATACTTCTACTCCTAATAAAGATGAAGTTATCTTAAAAATTTAGAAGTAAATCGTGTCAGTTTTTTCTGTGCATCCTTTCTGAGTGATTATATATATATACTTCAAAAACATTGAAAATACTACAGAAGCACAGAGACTAGCAATTACGTTCAATTTTTCGATCTTGATAAGTTGTTTCTTAAATTTCTCAAGTCTCCGGAAATTCGTTTGTTTGTTCAATTGATATGGACGAAAATCGAGACAGTAACAAACGAACTACCAGCAACCAGTGAAGTTAAACCCCCTTTTTAGTGAAAAGAAAATCCACACAACCAGCAACCAACTGCCAGTATGATGTGCAACCTGCAAATTTAATGTTTGTATATCAATATTTTAGTTTAGTGCAGTTTTATAGTCTTAATTTTATATCTGATGATGGTGAACGATCACTGAAACATGTTGATAATTAGTTATAAACCAATTCAAAAAACCTATGGTGAACTACTTTATGATTTGAAGAATCTTGAACTCAAGAAATATTTCTAGAGACTCGAGAAATTTAAGAAAGAGCTTGTCAAGAACAGTGCGGACATATCCTTTTTAAATATATATATATATATATATCAATGATCAAACCACAATATGAAATGGGAAAACAAGCCTAAGATCTTTCAACCGTAACAAGCGGTCTTCGTCAGAGTCAAAACCCCAACTGAGTTTTTTTGTTTTTTTTTTTGACTGAGTCAGTTGGGTTTGTGACTCTGACGAAGACCGCTTGTTGCAGTTGAAAGATATTAGTCCTTTTTTTCCCCCCCATTTCATATTGTGTTTGATCATTGATTGTTATTTCACGCGTTTATGTGAAATCTTTATATATATATTAATATATATAAATGGTACCATATATTTTCACAATGTGAAGTAGTGAACGCACTTTAAAGAAATGAAAGAATAACTAGTGATGCAAATAAAATGGGAGCTGTTGAGATTCTCACAGTTTCGTCACTGAATAATTAATGGTTATGTCACTGGCTAATGCAGGAGTGTCGAACTCATTTCGAATCTGGGCTGTATATGATCTAATTTGATCTCAAGTGGTCAGGATTAGAAAAACATTCCGTGATGACTTGTAAGGGCGAGAAATCTATTTTTTTATCACAGTTTGTTTTAATGCACTGAACAACAAGTATAGTTTAAATATCATAACATTTAATGAAGTCCTTTTAAATAATGTATTATGAAATAATATCTTGAAACAATTTATAAACCACAATATTTATCAGTATAATATTTATTCTTATGCATTATGATTTAGAACCGATCATAGTATTGTATTCTGATGTTACATTTATCACGCTAAACTTAACAGAATACTTCTGTTTGCAAAAAATTACAGCTAAAATATTACTAGCAGGTACTACAGTTAGTTCAAAATAAAGTTGAGGAGTTTGCAATGGATTTGAAATATACCAAATGTCCCATAAAAATGAACAACAACATATAAATTAAGAAATAATATTGCATTCCATCAAACTCCGAACTTCACGCCAGTATGACATGCTTAAAGGTGAATAAAAAACTACCAAGCACAGGATGTTAAAATTCGACATCCGCGCCTATTATACATTGTTCGACGGAAGTTCATCGAAGTAACAAAATTGTTCTCAATCTCCTGAGCCAATAGTGAGTTCTTTTAGAAGTGTGTTTTTCCAAGCACGTTTATTAATAAATTCTCAACTAAGTTGTAATAAAATTAATGTTTTATTCCCAGTCGTCATCAATATTAATTTAGTGAAAGATCTATCTTCGTGAGATGAAAACATTGACAGACGCACAAATACATATTTGCATATAATATGAAATAGAACAATATAGTAACGTACAATAAAAGAAACGGTTCACTTGAAAATCATGTTTTCATTACTTTTAAGTACTTGTGAAAGATCGTATCTTTTGTTGGAGCTATTATAATTTCTAATGACATCTGGGCAATCTTTTTACTTCATAAACTTCAAAATAGAGTAACTTTTATGTATTTTGCTATTTTTGAAATAGCATTGATGATGGTAACTATTTAATAGTTGAAAGGTATTTCATATTTTGGATTGTGGTATTTCTTTCAAAATGCTTCTCCATTCGTAATTAAATATTTGCTTAATACATAACATTATTATTTTGCTGTTACATCTGCTTACTAATCTTGATTAAATAAAAATAACTGTATACACGGCTCCGTCACCCAGTGTAATCACTTACAAATTGCACTTAATCTTCTTATGATTACCAATAATTTTGCTTCATTAAAATTAAAAGTCATTTCCAATTAGTACAATTTTACATAGTCGTATTTTTAATTTAGTTTTGGCAAATCCTATGTGACATAAATGCTGATGACGTTATATAACCAATTCTTACTTTCATTTATCTTCTGTGTGAAATACAGTCTAATGAGGGTATTACATTCTGGTAAACGTTTCCATATCAGTTTTCATGGGAAATGCACGTTTTGAGGTCTCCTAAGTTCAATGAAATGGGATTCGCAAATTGTTTTTGCAAAGTGTGTGTGTGTGTGTGTGTGTGTGTGTGTGTGTGTGTGTGAGTGCGTCTGTGTGTGTGCGTGTGTGTGTATGTGCGTGTTTCTGTGTGTTTGTATGTGCTTAAAAACCAAAAAATGTATAACAAGTTTTTAACAAATTCCATTTTGAAGTTAACCCCGGGACGGAATATCAGGTTTGGCAACAATTATTGCACTTTAGAGCCTATAATATTTGTATAGCAAATACAATATGAAAAACCCACATACAGGGTCGTTTTGTGCTTCATTGATTGCATCACGTGTAGTTGATTGCATCAATTGGGAGGTTTAGTTATAAATTAATGAAGATAAGATAAAAGAAAACAATTTTGTTTTCTTTTATTAATAAAATTTTAGTGGAAAATTTTTTAATTTTTATATTTAAGATCAATGAGTGTTTTTTTCAGTTATACGTATTTCACAACTTTGACTTTATATATATACATAGAAAATAAAAATGATTATCAGGACTTGGTCAGTTCTTCAGGTTCAAATTAAACTCTCATTGCTTGGGTTTCGGTTTTTTCACACACACACACACACACACACACACACACACACACACACACACACACACACACACACACACACACACAGATATATATATATACTTTTTTGTTGAAAATACGATCCAAAACGGGCAAATATAGTTCAATATAGAAAAAGAAATATAGAGAAATCAAAAGAACACACTTACAGTCTCTAATTTCCGGTTTGAACCGTCTTCAGGAAAGACAAGAGAGGGAAACCAAGCGGTTGGAGACCCAGCCGTCCCCAACCATCTCTGAACCAGTGCGCTTGGTTTCCCTCTCTTGTCTCTCCTGAAGACGGTTCAAACCGGAAATCAGAGACTGTAAGTTGTTTTGGTTGTTTGCTCTCTGATGACAATAAGTGAAAGGTCTCAAAGTATTTATTTCTATCGTTTTCCTTTTTCCTATTATTTTACTCTTCATTGATTGCATCACGTGTTTATTGTGGTTCTTCTGATATAGCAAAGTCCAACACACGTAGACACTATTCAATATTGAATGAGTTAACGTGATGACATTCAACCTGTGACTCTGGCAAGGACCGTATTTCGTAGAAACGGCTCAATCTCATTTCTGAATGTCTCACTGTGTTTAAATGTACATTTTATTTAATAAATGTATAAAACAATAATATCAGTACCGATCCTACAATTATATAACCATAATTTCCGGACTCTGACATCCTCAAAGGAATTATAGACCAGGGTAACGTTGAGAATAAATATATGTGATTACCTCACCCTTCGCTGTTCTCTTATTCTACGGTAGTGTTACGACATTATAGAGAACCCTAACTGCTCGTAACTTGTGTTAGTTAAAGTTACATTAAAGTGAAATTATTTGCTAAGTGTAAATATTTACTAATTTTTGCTAATACTGCTATTATTATAAGTTACTAAACATTTACTATCTAAATACATGCATATTGTTAATGCCACTGAAGTTAGTATGATTTATATTAGAAATAGGTATGACGGTTTTACCTATTTCTAATATAAATTTACTATCTAGCCCACAATTTTTACGTTATTTTATTTGTATAACTAGTATGAAATTGCTTTCAATTAAGAAAGTTAACTGACCTGACATTTTCAAGTTTCTTGTAAATGTTTAGTTCGACTCAACTCTAAATGTCCTTTCTGATTACTTATCGAGAAGTCTTCAGAGCAGTTAACTGCCACTATAAAAGGGCTAAGAGCCAGAAGTTTTGGTAGTGGTGATGTACTAGCTAATTTTCTCTAAATTTATCAAAGAGGTTGTTTTACACTATTTAAGTTCGTATGCATACTATTTACAAGTAGAAATAATAATTCATCTTGAAAACTAAATTAATAAGTTTTAAACCATGGCAACATAATTATTTAAAATAGGTTAAGAGCACATAAAAAGAAAAACTGTTATACTGGGTTGCGGGTCAATGTGACGTTGCTTTCCCTGTCAAGCTCCGCTTCTAAATAGTGTCATTTGTCCGTATCCTGCTACCAGAGCGACGTTTTACTCCAAACAACGCCAACAATGATACTCTTATCATAATGTTAATGCTTATATATATAAAAAGTCTAGTCCAAGGTATTGTCCGGTTAAGATTGTTGTTTCTTTAAATAATGTAAATATCATTTCCTTAATTAAAAAATTCTTACCTCTGCCTATGAAAAAGGTTTTAAATAAAACCGAAACATCGGCAACGAGAGTTTGATTTTTTATCGTAGAAAACTGACCCAATTCCTGATTAGAGAACACATCTATTCTATCAAACGGTCAATATATATTTGAATCTAATAAATATATATGTGTGTGTGGGGGGGGGGGGGGATATTTCAATTTTCAATTTATGTTTTTATTTCAATTTATATCAACACCCATAGTTGAATACTTTATCATTTTACACAAATAATGCTAATTCTCGTTTGACAAAAAAGCTAACTGACACTTTATTTTGTGTTCTTGTTAATGAGTTGTGAGTTCTATTGCTTAGCAGTATATACGGATTTGGGAAAGATAGAGAACAATTTTCTTCACAAATAAAGAACAAAGTGTTTTGAATACAAAATGTTTTTCATCAAAATTTATATATATCACTATTAAAAAACTCTAAAATAAAATTAATATTACGGTAAAATTTTTAACTATATAATATAATTACTTAGAAGAAAAAGTGTACCATATGAATCCACTAGGCCAAATTGTTATACAAGATCCTTTTGAAAGTTGTGTTATTTGTAGGCAAGGCATGCTTTCCCCGGGTGCACACTCTTCCTCCTTAGGCCGTCCACTAGACCAGTCTTCCGTCCTCTCTTATCCTGACAAGCAGGAATTCTATAGATTTATAGAATTTCTTTTCGTAAATTTCTTAATGATTTCATTCTAAGCTGTTTGGTTTTATAACTTTCTTCTAAAATTTTTTCACCCGTAAATGGAAACTAACTAATTATGGGAGCCAATTAAATTAAAATTGGAAGTCCGTTATATTATTATATGTAAATTTCCAATTTCTAAATGTTGAATATATATTACGTGTGTTTATTGTAACATCTTATTATATATATATGCACATCAATGAAATCGACAATCATTATCAAAGAACAGGTTCAATTCTTTGGCAATAAGCAGTGGAAAACTCTTAGAACTTTTTGAATCTTCTGTTTGCATTGTCGTGCAAATTTTGCATTGTCGACAGTCACCTATGTTTATTGTGAGATTTTCTACTCTCTCTTTTCTCTCTCTCTCTCTCTCTCTCTCTCTCTCTCTCTCTCTCTCTCTCTCTCTCTCACACACACACACACACACACATATATATATATATATATACTTTTTCGTTGGAAATACGATCTGAAACGGACAAATATAGTTCAATGTACAGAAAGAAACAGAGAGAAATTAAAAGCACACATTTAATGTCTCTAATTTTCTGTTTGAACCATCTTCAGGAGAGATAAGAGAGGGAAAGGAAGCCGAAAATTAGTTGGTTCGTTGGTTCAAGCCGAAAATTAGAGACTGTAAGTGTGTGCTTTTAATTCCTCTATGTTTCTTTTTCTACATTGAACTATATATATATATATATATATGATCAAAGATAGTTCAAACCAAAAGGACTGATAACAGTTAAAATAAACTATTATCTTGTTATTACTGTCGTCCGTTATGGCGGTCGAAATATTGAAAAGTGAGACCTTTGTTACGTTTCTTTCTATGTGTCACAGTTCTTTTTAAATATATATAATTGCCTTTGCGGTATTGTTTGACTCACACATAATAGGGTCAGACAACAGATACACAGGGTTACCTGCCGTTGCGTCTGCGGCGTGCTTGGTCTCCCTACTCTTTTCTCCTGAAGGAGGACTTTCTGAAACTTTGAGTTAGTAAGTGTGTTTCTTTATTCTGTGTGTTACTCTTCTTCAATTTTTAACTTGTATATCTCCAGTTTGGATCGTCTTTCTGGTTTTAAAGTGAATATATATATATATATATATATATATAAAATGGAGAGAAATTTCATCTAAATATATAACGAGCAGTCACGATCAGGATGTTACTGAAATTGGCACGAAGCCGATTCACTTCAGAGTGGTTTGAGTGAGAGGCTTGATCCTTGAAGAAGAATAAAAAAGGGGATGAAACCGGCTCTGGGTCAGAGAGGAAGGTGAGGAGTCAGTTCGTGCAACTGGCCAAGGATTCGGCGCTCTTCCAGCACGGAGGAGAGACTCAAATAACCAAACAATCTACTTGTATATTATTTTTTATCTTACTACAAGGGAAGTAGACTCACTTTTTTGAGTTCAAAATCAACAGAAAGTTCATCACTGATTGTATCTGATTAATCATTAATAACGCCACATTCTAAAATTTTGCTAGAGAAAGACTATTCGATAGATGTGACATATTTGTAAGATAATGCAGTGTTATTTAAAATATGCTTTTTTCAATTCATTTCAAGAAGGAAAAGAAACACTTTCAGTAAGATTTTCTCTATATCACTAGTCACATAATGTTGACTAATTATTTTATTTTTTCTAATCAAATATGATTATATGTACTTATGAAGTATATTGAGGTTTCGGCAATCTGTGATGATGATGGTGAATGAATGATGGTTATGTATTTTAATAACTTATTCATCTAAATGACTTTGATTATGCATACTTACATTAATTATTAAATATCTCCATTAATTATATGCATTAACTTCATCTTAAGTGAAACAATATAGCATATGAGTCGCATACTATATTTTTGTTTTAGAAAAAACACTTTTTTTTAAGTTCTTCTATTGATTTTATGGGATCAAGCTTGCAGAAATTAAACTGCATAATAATAAACACTTCTTTAATCACTAACTGTACTTGAAATTTGATTTCAAAGTGCACATTACTAATATAAATTCAACCATTTAATCTAAAAATAGAAGAAACATTGTTAAATGGCAGAGCAGATTCTGCATTCACGATTTTATCAATGATTGCTCTTTTTTTTCTCACCACTTTTCTATAATGTAAAGGATGATAAATTTTCTATGAACATACTGGAAGTAATGACGTAATGTAGCAATTTAAACTGCATATTAACGGTACAATATAGTTATAGCTAGTTCGTTGACATGCAGTTTCAATTGTTAGATTATGTTACCTTTACAATCTAGAAAAGTGGTTAGGAAAAAAGAGCAATTATTGAAAACAGATCCTGAGTGTAGAATCTACTCTGATATTTAACAATGTAAGCTTCGATGGAGATCTACTACCATTTTACACAAATAGAAGGAACAAGATATTTTAGTTGTTACAGTGATTCTTTCTTATAACATAAATAAGACGGAAATAAATATTGAGAACTCTTGGATTGATCTGACAGCGATGAACTAATGTTTCCTTTATCGTGTGTTATAAATGACTTTTATCGAGTTTATGCATGGCAGGCTTTACAAATAAGGCAAAACGAAGCACGTTTCATTCCTTTACTCTTAAGGAGTTTCCTATGGTCATTGGTTCCATCATAGAAAAATTACCCTGTCCAGAGAAAGGTAACTAACAAGTCAGAAAGCTGCGGCTTTGCTGATTTGTAGTAATAATACTATTCAAATATTCCCGATCAGTCAATGTTGTACTAAAGAAATTATAACAGCTGTTACATGTTGCTAACTTACAAGTTACTAATAACCTGTTAGTAACAGTAGACTGTAAGTTGAGTCAGTAATTGTAACTGTTACAGTGGTTGTAAGTGTTACTTACCATATGGTACAAGTTATTAACATTGTAAGAGCTGTTACAATTAGATACAATACTGAGGTCAATAAAATTATTTAACATTTTAAAATACAATTAAATCATGTACTTTAACTTCCTCAGGCACAATAGTTCACTATACGATATGTGATCAATGTGACACTGTACCTAAAATATCCTTCAGTAAAGGTTATTATCGGTTTTTAATCTTTAAAATAATTGTATGATCAAGTTTAAGATAAATATAAAAATAAGTGTGATCATAACGAAACCATCCTTATTTGAAAATATATATATTATGATATCATAAGTCTTGAGCTGTAACTTGTCTTACGTATATTCAGTATTTTATAAATGGTTCTGCGAATTGTCTCAATGCTATAAATATATAAATAATATTTCTTTTATGTTTCCTATGTAAGATTAATATTTATATAGGATAATTTACATAACATATAAATTAAGACTAATATTACATATATATATATATAATATATATATATATATATATATATATATATATATATAACTTCAAAGGAAGTGAACATTTCACACGTAACCAATTAAATGAAACGATTTCAGAACTAAATAAACTAACCGTCGTTATCTGTCTGCGGAGCGACTCGTTCCTATCTTCCTGATGGCGAGGCCATCAAAATATAGTAGTAAATTTCTGTATCATTTTTATTTATTTTTGTCCATATAGTTGTAATATATATATATATAAAATTACAGAATACAGGATACAAAAAGAAAAAATAAGTAATGTGTATTTTTATCTTTTTTCTGTGTCCTGTTTTCTGTAATTTAAAGTTTTAAATATATATATATATATATTTATAGCTAATTAAATGAAACGATTTCACAAACTAAATAAACTAAATTCACAAAATGAATACGCATAGAATAAATCATAGATAGTCGGTACTATATTCAGATTGCCTCGTCATCAGGAAGATAGATGTGAGTCCTTCCGAAGACAGATACCGACTATATACATAGAAGTATAACTACAGTAGAATCATTGACTTTTTTTGGTAAAGGCAATTTGGTTTATTAGTTACATATTTTAACAAGTTAAATATGCATACAATGCCTTTCAAAGGCTTCCAAACTGGTTTGCAACTAATATCCTTTTATTATCTTAAATAAAAAGTAATTAATACATTATTGTTCAATATTTTCTACAAAATAATATTGTTATATGTTTAGTTGATCAGCTCCTATTATTTAAAATGCCGAGTCATTGTAGAAACTCATTTATGAATAAGACTGTTGGTAAACAAGTTGAGTCATTTATAGCTTCCTTTAATTAATGGCGCTAATGACCTAATTATATTCAGAGAAAACACTTGCTATTGTCTATTACGTGAGTTTGTTAACTATGCGTCAATAACTTTCAACATTTTTGCCTCCATAGTTTGTAGATTTATTTAAAACAAAATAATGGAACAAGTCAATTCATCTTAATCAATTAGTATACATGGGAGATAATTGTTTCCGATTAGACTGTCAGTGACTTCAATCATTAGGAAGTGATTTGGACTAATCAAAACAAAGTCCATTTATCATCTTGAGGAAAGTCTGTCACGCTACTTTTAACAGCCAATTACAACATGATAAATGTTATTTTGAAAGCGGGAAGCATGTATTATTTCATAATACCCTATTTTTCGTTTCAAATCGTTTTTTTTTTTTACAATAAAATTCGCTTCAGTTCTGTTTTAGAACAATTGAAATATGTAGTGGAAACTAGATAATAACATTTGATCCATGAAAAGATCTCGGTTTGGTAACCATTCTCGGCAACACGATTTGGAAGTCAGCAGAAGTGGTAGACTTGTTAAGTCATTTCTACATCTTACCTCAATCACGTACACTTCAGGAAGTGTACTTTCCTTATGTCTTTCACTTTTACTTAAATTCAAAAGTATTAAGCCAACATCACCTGTTTATTTTTAAAGATAGTAGAATTCTCCATTATTATTTAGATAGTTTCAAATTAACCTAACCCTTCTCTGAAGAATTTCAATTTTGATTTACTTCTGATTCTGGTCTATATTTAACCACATGTTTCTTTTAAAATTGTAAAAAAAAATTATAATCTCTTTAGTCTTTCCATTTTATTTAGTTTTAGTTGATTATTTTTTTTCAGTACAGAATTTTTTGGTTTACTCTTTTAAACTTATCTTATATTTTTTTCTCTTTTCTTCGTTTCTTCGTCATTTTCTTCCCTCCTATTCTATGTTTTTAGATTTGTTGTTTTGCCTCTAGTTCACAACTGTGATATTGGCAACACTGCGTGTCACATCGAGTCGGTATCAATTCTTCACTCTCTGTCTTTTCTATTCGGTGGAATGCCGGAACTATCAATAAACCTAAATGACTGTTCTTTCTTATGTGTTTCTAAGTTTAAAGTTATATTAATGCATTTATATATTCTAATAGCATTTACATAAGAGAAAGGGATGTATAACGTACTACGACAATGAGGATTAAACCAATAGTATTCAACCCAGAAGGTATGGATCAATGTAATAATCAAAGCTGCTATGATGAAACTCAAATAAGCGATTTAAATTCCATCCACCTCTTACCACACAAATATACTCGTAGTTTTATTACAAATATAATCTAAGTTTACTGTAAGCTGTCTTATTCTAAGAATAGTAAATTATGTTTGTTTACTGATAATTATGTTAACTGTTTACTAATTAATGTGACTGCAGAGGAAAGTTATTTTTTACAAAAATAGTCATTCCTGTAACTGTTGATTAATACGAGTATTAACTATAATTGAATAAGTTAGTTTTGGAAAAAATTGAAAATTAAATTTTCCCTCTTTAAATGTCCCTTGAGTATACATGTTTCTCTTCCATTCATTCATTCAGGAAGGTGTATGAATGCAGTCTTAGAAAGTCTATTATATAGATACAAGTTTTCGATATCTTAAGAACTTTGTGCTTTCTTATTCACACTAATTTTTATTTTACCTTGAACTATATTTTTAAGTTAACTTTGTTTAAATGTCTTTAACTTCTGATTGGAAATTACTTCAACAAAGTATTTTTTTAGTGAAAACACTTAACTGTTGCAAGATTTTTATCCTAATGAATATCAGAATTTTATATTCCAGTATTTTCTAATAATGACTAATTGATTTCTTGTCTCTTTCAATGAGAACAATGACTTCATTCACTTGTTATTGTTCCTATTTCCTTGCAGTCAGTGTACACCACAATTAAATTATAATACTTAATTTTACACCATGAACTGACGAAGAATATTTAAGTGCCAAATATTAACAAATTAAATAGATGAATGTTGTTAGTACCTCATAAGTTTGGAAACAACATGTTCCTACGTGGAGAATCATTGTGGACGTTTGGCATTGTGGCGCGTAGTGCATCTTGAAGTAGGGCTACTAGTATTCAAAGAATCACAGCAAAGTTAGAAATAATCGACATTTTGATGTCGTTCATAACAACAGTAAAAATAGAATAATGATTAAATTGAACAGATGAACTTAACCATAAAATATCTGATATACTTGTATATAGTTTATTTTAATCAATTATTAATTATTATACAATATGTATAGTGTAAACTATACAATATATACAGGTCATAAGTGAGCAAATTAATCAGAAAACGGATTTATTAATTAAACCAATAATATAAATGAAACGACTGGATGGACCTAAGAATGACTATTTAAATTATAGAAGATTAATATCAAATAATAAATAAAATAATACTAATATGAATAATAGGAAATTTAGGTATATATTGACACTACTTGTTTGATAGGTGTTTATAGGCAGGGCTTTTTTATTGGTATTAATCCTATTTGAAGATGCTGTACCTGTGAAACCGGTAGGGCGTCTACAAAAACGATTCATGAGGTATGACGGATTATGTAATGATATGATATTACATTATACTTCTTATATTAAGTATTAAAATATGGGTTTGGTATGAGATTGGCAAGAATGATGTGTTGTATAGAGAAAATAATTACTAACTCCTTTATTGAAGGAAGTTAGGAAAGAAGATCTGCTTGATACTATAAAATTACAGTCTCACACAGCACAAGATATCAAAATCATTTACTTCCGCTTGAGAAAGAATAACTTGCGGAAAGGTCAGATTATCAAAATATAAAATAACATGTTTCTTAGGGTTCTGGCTTAGTTTAAAGATAGCAAGATTGCCTTTAGTGTTGAACATTGGGGGTTCAAATCCCTATCATGGCCCAGTGGTGGAAAATGTAATGCTAGTAGAGAGCGTGCAATCTTGCCTGACATGAATTAGAATGAGGTAACGTGGAGTATTCTTGATATCGAATCACTCCTGCAGTGTAGCTCGTCCACAGCCTCGAATTAGGGCTAAATAAAATATAAACACTACTCTCCGCCCCTGTAATAACACTTAAAGTAAAAGCATAGGTGTGTGGCTTCTTGAAACAGCTAACAAGAAAAATCTCCTTTTGGAACTCTATGTCCATGTATGCTTAATACGTTTTTGTTCTGAAATTTATGTTTAAATAACATGTTATGTCAAGATGTATCTGGCTTACTTGTTGCACTTTAGTGAAACCTATGCTCCCATTTGCGTATGGGAGATTGGAAGTCTTGTTTTTTTCAATCTGGAGAAAACTCTGCATTCTTGGGGAGATTACTGCAATCAAGACTGTACAATATAATATGTTTCATGATTTTTTTTGTACGAATAGAATTAATATTTTCTACGAAACAATATGTTGCAAAACTTTTTAGGTATGAATGTCCAAAATATTTGTCATCGTAGGACTGAGGAAACATAAAAAGGCAAATAACTATCAACAACTTGTTATGATTCTGGACGAATAAACAGTTTCAGGAGCTAAACAGAATGAAGGACGAATGGGAGAGAGACTGAATATGATAAAGTTGACGAGTACTTGACTAAAAATGTTGCGGCAAAGGCAAATACTAACGTCGATTTATTTTAAAAAAAATATTTGTGTACGATATCAGCTTGAGAAGTAGATCTCCAAAATAGTATACCGGACTTTCGAGATACGCAAACACCCAAATCCCAAAACGCTTGACAGTGCAACCACTATGATTTGATTAAGAAGTTAAAGAAATTGGATGCTTGACACTGTATCTCGTGTTACTTCAAGTGTAGGATTCCTCCAAGAGAACTGGCGGGATTGCTGTTTCCTGAGATACTGGGGTACTTGGATGAACTAACCCTGTCCAAAAATGAACGGGGACCTCTGTGCTTATGTTGGTGGAGTTTAAGGGAAGAAATAAATACTGAACTGTATAGGAAACCAACATCATTCTTTGGAATTTAGAGGGCCTTGTGGTCTAGACATGTCTTTTTAGAAACTACTCCTATGAAATAGCATATGTTATGAAAACAGACTTTCAGTTTAAAAGTTAAATGTATTAACATAGATGAGCACATTTCTTGGTGTTATTTATCCTCACGTAGAGACTTGTTGCGGAAACTGGTTAAACCCTAGACTGAACACAGGCGAAGACTCGGCGATGACAGGCACTCTACGTGCAGCTCAAGCGTGGTGGCTGCTTTCCACCCGTCATCCAGACTGGACGCATTAGCCTTCGCACTTCCTGTACGGTTTCTCCGCGTACTTGCAACGCTTCATTACACGTGAGCTTCTTCCAAGGCAATCACTCTTGCCTCATATCCTCTGTCACTCGACTTGCTATTGCAACAGCTGTCAACAAAAACCACTCACACTGCTAGCACTCAGTATTTGCATACACTTCTTTACCTTCCATAAACTCTCTTAAGTCAAACGTAATCAAATATTTCTTTCAATGACATGCCATAAGCAAATCTACCCTCTTGTTTTACCTTTTATAAGCATGCATATGAATCAACAACTGCTTGCTCTTGAATGGTCCAAAGTTCCAAAAAAAGAAAATTTATTACAAAAACATAAAACAAACTTTATTGCTTAAGTTTAAAGGAATATTGACTACTGCTTTCACATATTATTTATTGTTAAAAAGAGTCTTTGTTTTATGCCATCGACAACGCAATCAAACTATTTATTTATTGTTATTTATTGATACTGCAATAACAAAGGCTATAGATATGTTAACTAAATGTGAACTTCAAATTATTCAAGTTTAATAGCATTTTGAATTCATATAGATGATGAATCCAAAATTATCATGCTGGGATTAGTAGTGATTTCTGCAAAAAAGATTATTCTAACGATTTTTTCAGTAACACTAAGTATTGCTATACCTCTTTTCGTTTGATTATGTTTTGGATTGGTTAATCTATTATTAGTATTATTTTTTACTGGCTTTTGTTTTTACCTATACTAAATTATATGTGAGCTCAGTTCTTACTGGACTAGTACGGAATTTCCTGTTACATTTCATTCACAATTGGTACAGAACATCTATCAGTATTAAAGTGTAATAGTGATTTGAAAAGAATGTCAGTATGATTAGAGAGTGGTGTGACAGGAGCAGAACGTCCTTCAGTCAAGAGAAAGTACTCAAGTTTTAAGCACAGTAGTGATCTTGTTTATGACGTTAAATAACTTCTTCCTCTTTTACATTACCTGTTCATGATAAAATCTCAAGTTAAATTATTCCAAATGTGTTTATACTATTCAAAATCTACATAGATAACAATCCAATAAAATTTCTTTTATTTCTTGGAATTATGTTTAACAGTGTCTGGATATCAATAGAGACGGAGCAAGGATATCTAATTTTGTTTTCAAAAATGTACTGAAATTAATGAAAAAACGAGAATTTATTTATAATTAATAACAATAAATAACTAACCAAATAAATTATTTAATAAATCTTATGATTGTTTAAATGCAAAACAATTCACAATTTTCATCGGACTGAAATTAAATATTCAACAATAATTTTTAAAGTTTGATTACAAAAATGTTCTGTATATATAAAAGACAAAGTTGGTTGGTCTATTCGCTATGGAAAAAAGTTGGATGCATTTAGGTCCAAAAAAAATTATGGATCTTTATATCTTTTTTAGGGAACTAACTACGGTATTTTGATTTTGATCAGGGTCCTTTTTTGGGATGTGCTGCCCATAACCAAAACGCCGGGGCATAGTCTACCGCATGGGCAACGCCGGGTAGATCAGCTAGTTTCTTATAAATATGTGAAATGAGGTCTTGATTAATTTTCTATCAACTTAAGGCTAAAAAAGTAGTAACCGCTTATTCTTAGATATTAATTAAGAAAACACAAGTTATGTAAGCTCTTCTCAGCTTTTAAAGGACTGTGGATTGATTTCTTCTGGAATCAGAATTAGCTGTATTTTGTACTTGTACAGCGAACAAAACTTTAGATATATCACTTCTTTGAAGTTCTAGTTCTACAGCTTTTTCTTATCTTGAATATTTTCATTTACTTATAAACTAAATATGAAAACTATTATGTACTTTTTATAGACTCTGTTATATTTTTGTTTGAAACATTGAAATTCAGCGTAACATAATAATTTTTGGAGGCAATAGAACAAATTCATTCATTGTATGACCCTCAAAAGAAATGAAACAGCTCCTTTCCCATCCAGACCTACTAGTTGGGGAACTTAAACCATGAATTCATTGAATTCATCGAAACCCAGTAACTTCGATAATCAGAAAGCTCTTACTATAAGTACTTGGAACTCACTTCTAAGGCCACGTGGCCATGAAACGGACACAAGCTAACAGACAGTTACTGTCGGACGAAAACTACTGACCTCTTCTGTTAAACTAGGACAGACTGACGCAGATGAAAGCCTTTCTGGTTTAAATGTAATTGGCGACATGCACGAATAGTCTGGTTGGTCGGTGGGCGTGAGTCTGAAGAGTTGGATAGCTATTATCCTCACTAGCTGCTGTCTTTAAATAAAAAAAGTAAATAAGCTGAGGCAACTAACATGTAGTTTTGCATGAATTAATGCAAGTTCCAATGCATTCGTAATGATATGTGTTAACGTGTTCCAAAGACTTGTATATCTGAGAAGGTAGGTGTATACTGCTGAAGGAAAAGACTTGTGAGTGTATCTGTTGCACCATTGAACGCACGCACATCCCGTTAATGTCGATTATTCAATTTATAATCGACATTATAAAATAATCATATTGACTTCTTGCAATTATATTTGCTTATTCCGAATCCATGCCTCCCAAGGAATCAACGGCAAGCATGCCTCTGATTGACCAATACTAAATACTCAAGTATAAGGTGATGAAGAAATTAAAATATAATTAATTACACGAAAAATTAAAAAAAATTGTAGAACTAACAAGAGTTGTAAAAGTAAAAGAAAGAAAATTACTTTCAGAAAACATTGTGAGTTCTAAAACTAAACCTTCTGAGTAAAATTAATAACAAAGGAAACCCACACAAAAATACATTTCTATTCAAAAAACAACTGAACTTTAATGGATTTGCAAAGAAAGGAAACCTTTGTATCGAATGTCCATCATTCCTTTATTTTTGGTTTAAATATCTCAATGGGTCTTAATTGGTCTTTTTTTCCACAATCAATATTTTGAGGGTTTCGTGAATTAATCATTTATTACATATCAGGGGCACACTTGTATCACAACCCTCTGAAGTGCCAGAGATACTTTTTTACTTGTATGTGCATTTCTATCATCATTCATTTGTATCGTACTTCACACACACTTTCATCTAGGGTTGAGTCAATCTAAATCAGCTTGTTTGAACAAAACTTCATTATTTACAAGTAAATGTTATATTTGCAATTAATTTATACCTTAGAAAACTTGTAACTATGTTAGCAGTGTGTGGTATCACAAGGAGCACGTTTATGTCCTGTCCGGGATATCTTCGGAGACGGCCACTGTAACCTAACTTATATTAATAACATTATACTCAATTTGTTTTTTTTTTTTCTGGTACTGTTTTAGTCGTGTCCCATGTAATTACTCTTAAAATCCTGATTTTTCCATTGTGTTAATGTATATTCAACCATTTGGAAAAGAAACTCCCCTTCGATTGAAAAAGAACAAAATATTAATACGTAATTAAAAAAAATCCATATGAAAGGGCTAAAGAAGGGTGCTTAAGTTCTTGACTCATAATCTTTAGTCGCACTCAACCATGTCACTGCAAAATACTATAGGTTTTCCCCCTTGAACTACTGGATTACACCCAAAGCTAAAAAGTAGAAGTTCCTGTAAACTTATAGCTGGTTTTGTAAATTAATATTTAGGTTTGGTATTAGGATTTTGGAAATGTAAAGCGTTATTCTTATTTAGCTGCTTTTACCGCCTCGCTGTCTCCCCTCTTATTTTAGATCACTAATCACCCACTTTATGGACGAATGTAGAACAAGAACGCCATACCCATTACCCTCATGCCTTTCATTTGAAGTAACTCTGTTGAGTACGTTCCTTTCCATCTCGACTGGGCGTGGTAGACTGACTCAGAGATGATTTTTTTTCAGACCATTACCGTGATTTCAGGCGGAGGCTAAGGAGAGTCCTTGGGATACTTCTATACTTTTCTTTGTTACAACGGTACGTACACTGCGGCCAGTCGTCCTTATATCCTCCAATCATGTGTGGGATTCATACTCATCTTTTTGTAACAGAATAAGAAATGTACCTAATAAAAAATACTGCAACTAATTTATACATAACTTCCTAGTGATTGATGCAGAATAAAAAAATTACAGAATTAATATTTATTTTAACGTTAATTATTTTTTTTAATATTAAGTAAGAATGTAAATTGTTATGTAGTAATACAATATCATTTTTTGTGTCACGAATATATATATATATATATATATAAACAATGGGAATCACACAGAAAGAATATGTAACGATGACTCAGACAACTCACTTCTATGTATATTTTGACTCTCTTCATCATTAGGAGTAGAAATGGTCTTATTGGAAGCCATTTCCAAGAATGGGATATATATATATACATACATATATAGTGACTCACATCTATCTTTCTGAAGACTGGGCCACAAATGAGGTAGTAAGTTTCTGTGAGTTCATTTCTGTGTGCTCATATATATACGTATATTTGAATTCATTTATTCCAGAATAGCGGTTTCACACTTAAAGTATTTGATTTATATTTATCTTGATGTAATTCTGATTGTTACATATTTTAAAATGTTCAATGGTATAATTTTTCAAACGCCCGTTTGAAATAGCGTATCTTCAGTTTAAAAGTTGCAGTAACTATTATTCATCGAACAGAGATTGTAATAAAAAATGTTGGATAGAAGTGGGTTAAACTATTCCTTTTTCAAGGAAATAACACTATCATTACCATGGACGATTCAATAAGGATTGCAATAGACTTTTTTTTCTAAACTGCGACGAAGGTGTTGTAGAAAATTGATATGCTCAAATTGGTTGTTCTATTGAGGCGTTAGGGGTTGCGCAAGGCGGTTTAGGAGCAGTTTGGACAAGTGGCTCGCCCCTGTAATAGAATCATGAATAATGCAATAATTCAGTTTGTAATAGGGTTGTGGCTATTGTGCTGCTCGAAGGAAGTGTTGGTTTTTTTCTTGGGCCATATTGTGTCTCCGGAGAGAGCGACTCGAATAGGCCCATTGGCTGTTTCACGCTGGCTCTAGTTAGTCCTCCGTCCTCGATAGTCCTACAGCCTGCTTTCACCTCCATCAGCACTAATCCACTTCCACTAATCATTGCCATTTAGGTCAACTCCTGCTGGTTCATCGGCAAAACCAGCCTATCTGTCCAAAATAACACAAATAATCATAAATAATTAACAATCATAAAAATTGCCAGTTTAATCATTCTCTATAATTTCTACTAATAACATAGATTAAAAATTTCCAAGTTTTCCTCAGTTTATTTTTTTTCTGACTTTTCCAAATATCTCTAATATTTATGACATTCTAAATACTATTTTACGATGTATTGAGTTTTTCAAAACATTACAATTTCAAACCAAAAATTAGAAAAAATTTTAACTTTTTGAACAATCATATTATCTTTTCAAATAATACGAGTATACCCTTTTGTGAATCGTAGTTCCACCTTTCAGTAGTTCTGGGCGAACTAAACATGTGGACTGGAGGGAGAGGGAATCAGAAGGCAAATCGATTCACTAACAAGGGACTATTGACTACTGTTCTCCAGTAGTTCCACAAGACATACAAGGTGTTATAAAAAAGTATGAACACTTTTGAATTTCGCGCGCTCTGTACACTCTAATTTTTTTTTTGATGTATTAGTAGACTTGTGTTTGCTGTCGAAAAAAAATTACTTCTGGAATAACTTATACCACTTATAAACTTGTTTCCTCAAGTTGACTCACCGTACCCCACTGTCAACATTCAAAGAGTTTTTGAGGACTTAATAAAAATTTTTTACACTTAAATTAATACAAGCTCTCCGCTTCATAATTTTCAACAGGAAAATATCGCCAAGCACATAATCACGGGTCTAACCTTGTTAACCTCGTCTAGCCTCTGACATAAAAACAGCGCATACTGTATAGTAAAAACTGTGAACATATGATCGTGACGAGTGTACCAACCCAACAACAAAATATTTTTGTTATTGCGCGAAATTGAAAGTGTCTTTACTTTTTGAACACATCTCGCCCACATTTTGAAGCCTCTTGAGTCTATTTCATCCATAATGTCTATCGGTATGTATCCAAAAATTTGTGGACAGGCTACAGGTCACGAATATGATAGAGACTTCTGTATTTCTGTCGTTTAAGATGATCACATCAGTTCTTTGCACAAGAATTAGGCATCGCTTTATGCATTACTTTATTTACTAAAAGGACCGGAAAGTACTATAAATATGTAAGACATATTAGTCATAAGAGACACTGAAAGGATGAATTTTGTCCTTCTGGATATAAATGAAAGTCCATTTGTTAGTTGGTTACTATAAAGTATAGTGATCATGAAGAGAAGTAATTGTTCATGATCATAGATTAGCTAGATTTTTAGCTTCTCTGAGTACGTTTTTCATGACGTCAGCTTGCACGAGGCTGACTGGAAGTCTATCGAACATCCTTCAAATACCTCTTGAGGTGCACCGTTTGACAAGTCACAAAGACATTTGGCAGTCATATAGTTCTTCGTGTTGGAAAGAACCCTATTGTATTCGTGTGATTATGAAACATGAGAAAAATACGTTATTCTTTATGACATAATGGCTACTAATTACAACCCGCTCCTTGGTTATTCCACAAACCTTAAATTCTATAATAACTGTTTCCTTAATATGAACATTAAATGATAAATATATAATAAATTTAAAATATAGTAAGCGGAAGTATCACTACAAGTAATCCATCTCCAACCAATCACCAGATTCTTCAACAATTATGATTCCTTTTTTTTTCTTTATGTGATGAAATTAATACTACAGTGAAATTAAATAATGCAAAATGAACTTAAATTTTATTGATTCTGAGTTTGATAACATTTTTATTTATATTAACGTTGTGCATAAAATAAAATGATCATTTTTTTGCATTTTGCATTTTTGCCATGTATTTCATTTCGTTAATAATTTTTGCTTTTATTGCTAAACGTGAATTATATATATATATATTAGTGTATTTCGGCAGCAAGTCCTCTATTTGACAGAAAGCAGTTTTCAGTTGGCATTTAAACGCCAAAGTAGTTAGTAATATGTATATTTAGTTAATATAAGTAGTTTAAGAACCTGATGATAACCCATGGGGCCGAAAGCTTGTTATCTTAGTTTAATCTAGTGTAGTGTTTAATTAAATATAGTTATCCCCAGTGAAGTGTTTATTTAGTGTTTCAGCCTTCTGAATGTTGTATGCTAGTTTGCTTTGGCAATTATCACCTTCTCAAAAGAAAATTGTAAGGAAAATAGAAGCTATAAGTAGGAAAATCGTGAATGCAGAATCTGCTATCAAATTCAATATATATATATATATATATATATATATATATATATATATATATATATATATATATACAACTGAATGTATCTAATTTAAAAGAAATTTAATCGCAAAGTGTGTATGTACTTGATTAACTTCAATTTGTGGTTACTGAAAAACAATGTAGAAAATATAAGCAAACAATATTTTTTGTATTGGTTTTTTATTTAGATGACATTTTTGAAAAATATATGTTCTTTTTTATTTTGGTCTCTAATACAGTGATATCGTTTATTATAATCTATATGTTAACGTTCTGTTATAATGATTTACACAAAAGCATTGTTTTTAGAGGAAATGTTTTCAGCCAGTGCTGGCACTCCAAAATATGCTAATTTGGATATGAATAGATAAAGGACGTTGTGGAAGGTGTTTTAAGATGTGCTGGCGATAGCAGGAGTGGTATTGCACGTTTGAAGAGTGAAAGTAAGACGCCCTGCGTAACTGACGATACCATTAATCGACGTGATTACACCAGGGAATTAGAACAGCCTCAGGCTATACACGCACTTCAGAAAAAAGCCAAGAAAAACAAACCTTGCCAGAGAAGTGGGTTGAAAGAGTCCGCCTCTTTAAGTTGTTTTAATTCAGTTCAAGGCGAGGCTTGAAACAGGCCTGTCTACATTCTAAGTCTTGCTAATTAGCTCATTAATGAAGCGAGGAGCCGTCTGGCTCATCGCCCAAGGCGAACAAAGCCGTAACATAACAACCTTTCCCTTGTGTCATCACCTGCTTTCAAAACTAGTGTGATTGCTTGGGCCCTTATTTGATTGATTCTTGCCGAGTACAATAATCGTAGTGCCCAATTATGCTTGAAGAACTAAAATAATTTTCAAATTATTAATCAATAATTTGTTTGTGACAAAGAGCTGAAGCTTGATTATACATAATCAGAATAGTGAATTCCCACAATACATGTTAGTAATCCCATAGGAAGAAATTTTTGAGGCCGTATCTACATCTCTCAAAGATTGATGTTACCTTTGTAAAGTGTGAGTGTACAGTCAATAATCTTAACTATGCCAAACTAAATTTGAGGAAGAATAATGTTTTGTATCTGTACTAGTTCTGATTAAAGGACAGAGAGCAAATATATTTATTAATTTATAAGAACGAATTTCATTTAGAAATGAATGTTCATGTGAATATGCCTACATATATCTTCGTCCCTAATGACAGTCTGAATAAATATAAGTAAGACAAGAATGCAAGAATATCAGAATGCATCAGAATGCAAGTCGTATTTGTTGCTATCAGTTTGGGGTAAGTCTAAGAAGCTGGAAGGCTGCAGTTTCACGTCTTACCAGTAGGCCACTAATTATATTCAGAGAAGAGGCCGCATGCCGCTTGAAGGATGTGGGAGCCAAAGAGTCCTTCACGTGTAACCTCCACTATTCTTTACCTTTCCGATCTTCAATTAAGTTTGCACAACTTTTTTTAAAAACTCAACAATTATTTCATATAAGTGTAGAAAAATATTTGCTTCTATCTAATTTACCAAAAAGTGTATTAAAAATGTTTTCCTTCCATTTAGTTTACAAAATATTATTATAATAATATTTAAAAAAAATAATAAAGTATCCTAATTATTGAAGTTAAAAATTATATTTTATAATTTAAACTAATATATCCCTATCAGACTACCATATGATTCTTTACCTTACGCAACTTTCGAAATAATTATATTATGATGCAAATTATGAATTATGTAATTTGTAATTTACAAAAGCCTATATTTACAATAGCGATAAAACGTCAAAAATGACGTTTTTATTTTTATATAGCGTTTTTATTTTCCAGTGGAACAGGTTAAAGCTTTCTTCTTTTCTTTTTTCTGCCTCACTCTCTCACTCACTCTCTCTCTACATTCATTCAGTTTATCTCTCAGCTTAACTTACTTTCGTTCTATGCATGTATGTAGACAAGTGATTAGTGTACCTAGTGGGTGATCCACCTGCATACTTATTCTCCGTTGAAGTCTCCGGATGCGCTATGTAAACAAACACACACTTAAATTCTAAATTAAATTATAGGATTATGATATATATTTTAGCTATAAGAACTGATATTATTTTGAAAAAAAACATTTCTGTAAAGATACTTTTCTTGAGGGTTTGTATGTGCCAGATGTATATGTTAATTTGGTCTATTGGAATGATTAGTAAATTTACAAATAATTCTATATATGTACAGCAGTTAATGGTCATTCAGAGTATTACTCCTTACTCCTAAGTAAGGAGTATGATATTTCGTTATTGTTTATAAAAGAAAGATGCTATCTAAGTTGGTAAAAACATGAAAAGAATACAGAAAAGGCCTTAGTTGGCTTTCTAAGCAACTTATCGTACACACTTTCTCGCCAAAGTACGCTAATTGACTTTCCCTGTGGATGTTCTCAGGCTCAGTTGGGTGAGAAAAGCCTAATCAAAAGAGTGGATTAGTATCCATTTCACTTCTCTGGGAGTGTTTGTCAATCGCAAGTAGTCATTGGGGAACAAGTGGTCAGATAATTGTCTCTACTGATAGTTGGCCGGTTCAGGAAAGTAATCAAAATTCTGGTTTCAGAACTACTGTAAATAACATACTTTTAAAATAAGTACGATCACTATACTTATGCAGTATATTTTGAAGTTTACTAACCAAAATAGTCTTTATTGTCATCTTCCAGGCTCTCCAATTATAGGTGTTTTATATCTTGGGTGGTTATATAGGAGACATCTTACTTATATAACTTGGTATTTAAAATATAAGCATTAAAACGTTTTGATACATGATATTTCGTATACATTGTTTATTTAGATTCTATTCATGTATGATTTAATCTGTTACGTTATCATTTTATCGTATGTCTATTGAACTAATATCCGCTTCTGTGAATAAACATATAAACAAAGTTATCTAAAAATCATACTATAAATCGTAACCTTCAGACAAATATGAAACTACGGAACTAATTCAGAAAAGCATTATTAGGAGCAATGGCTTAGACAAGCAGGAAATCGTTTGAAAATCATAATGACTACTTAATAATAACCCAACAACTTTGATTTAAATCTGGTGTTTTGAGAAACAATTAACCCAAGTCAAGTGACTAAAAAAAATGAATTTCAGACTTAAAAAAAATATATCATTTATGATTCCGAGAGAATATACATACTTCGTACAATCCAATCAACAATCAATAACTGTTAAGAGATGAAAAGTACATCTAGTGATACCTAGACATAAACACGAAGATGTATTTATGTTTTCAGTGATTAAAGGTGGTTGACCTAAAAGTTAATATTTTTTTTGAAAAGGTTCATTTAAAAAACTGAAAGGTTGCACAAGCATTAATAGCTAACACTCCATTCTAAGTTACCTAATGAGAAATTCAAACTAAAAAGATTTTTTTGCTAAATGACGACTAGTTATCAGTTGAAACATGCCGACGATTGGAAGTAAGTGTACTGTAGATGAAATCAGGAGAGCATTAGTTTGGAAACCTATGAGGCAAGTAAAGACTCAAGTTCAACCAAGAATTGTTGTATTTGTGACAACGAATGTATTCAAGGATTGCCTAGCTGTTCAGTAGGCCACTTCGTCTCCTGCTGATGTCCGAATAGAGAAGTGAATTGTCAAAGATATTTCTATCCTTTTGTATCTTTGTAATTTTATTCTATCTTTTCTTGAACAATTTGAATTGTACATTTTAAATTTATATATAATCAGACAACATGGAACGTACAGAGAAAAGCAGCGAGACAAAGATTGACTTGAATATTTCAACACCGGTCGTTATGGGACTCATTAACGACGTAAGATCAAAGAAATGTTGGAATCAGTCTTTGCCACTGAAATAAAAATCAGTGGTAAACCACAATAAATGAAATTGTAGAATGGGAGTAAGTAATAGGATGTGATAAAACAGAATGACGAGGTGCTTCAGTCATTGCTATGACAAAGGAAATCGTATCTCCTGTGAATCTAAGAAAGACTGATACATATCGAAAGGTCTTAGCCTCAAAGATACCATGGTTTATGCATTACAAAACGATAAGTAAAATACAAAAAATAAAGACATGTGTATAGTGATAAGTGATGATAATATTAGAGAACGATTGACTAATTCAAGAGAGCTTGAAGAAAAATGAAAGTGAACGACCTTTGCAAAGTCCATCTATCTCAAAGTGATAATCTACTGAAAAGATTTCTTTATCAGGAATCAATTTGAAACAGATTAGACTATTATATTTAATAGCCTTAATCGCGATGATCATAAGGAATCATCACAATGATTCTTGATGGCATCCAATTCATGTTTTTCAGTTCAGCACCTTGAGACACAGTTTTATCATGTCCCCACGTAAGAATTCAGATGAGGTGCAACTACCAATACAAGAAAATATTTCTTATTTTAATTATTTCTGGGTCAAACAAAAAATTGAAACGAGCAAGAGCATACATACAATCTTCGCTAAGCTCAACCGAAATAATTCATGATTTTTTATAATCATAATTTTGTTATAATAAGATAAATTCAAAATAAAAACTTGTCAGGTCAATAAAAACATACTTGGACTACATTTGGTAAAATAATCAAAAAGAAAATTGATATTTTTTCCACCAACTGCCCTTGCCAGAGCTATAATTTAAATTTTTTTCTCCTTGATTCTGTCAGAATGAAGAATAATGAATACAGTCAAAGTTTGAAACATTACAGTGATTGTTGTATTATAACTAGGCATATGACCATGGGTGGAAGGAAAGAACATGAGTGAGAGCAAAGCGCTTAGAGAGAGTCTTCACTTTATCACCATGTCCAATTTACACAGTCTGTTATTAAGTAGTTTTCATTCGCTTCACCCATTGTCATATAGTCCTGCCCACTTTTGTATTTAATCTCGTTTTACACATCCCTGAGGTAAGCCAACAGTCTTTTTCTTACATTCTTTGTTAAAATTGACCAGCATTTATTGCTCAAATTGAAATCATATATATACATATATATATAAAACAATGCGCCAGTAAACTCGAATTTTAACCTAAATTATGTGTCTGGACTATTAAAGTCTTGCATTATTGATATTGATTTTATATAAGAAGTATCTAGTTGATAAATAATATGGTTATAGGCTACCTATACAATACAGATGTATATGAATAATATAAAAACCAGAACTGAAAGATTTGTACCATGACAAGATCTGGTTGATAATATTACAAAATTGCTGTTAAAGTGTCGAGCCGTCTGGGAAGGGTGAAACTTTATGGAATGGTGAGCAAGCTGTATAGAGGGAAGTGAGAATGAGAGAGAGACCAAGAGTAAGATTGTTCAATGTAGAAGAATGTAATTGAAGAATATTGTAGAAGAATGTGAGGAAGAAGATGTAGAAGAATGGTGTAGAAGAAGATGTAGAAGAATAGTGTAGGAGAAGGTTGGTAGGAGTCAAGCGTGTAGGAGGAATACTCAAGGATTAATCAAACTGGTTGAAAATCGTCAGAGTTAGAGCCCTTTATAATACATAAAATAATCAACAATAAACAAAGTATGTTTGCAATGTAAAATGTTTAAAAGCATCATATATTATGGTGAATGTTGTTCAAATGAAGGTAGAATTGTAAATTAACATAAGATAATGATATTTAGAAAATTATAGCGTCAAATTCAATATATTAGTTGATTAATATATTATAAAATTCAATTTATATTCACTATTTATTTATAATATAGTAAATTACAGTAATCTGACCAAAAGGCTTTGAGTTATTTACTTATTGAGAACAAAGAGGCTATTAGAAGAGAAAAAATACATTAACATAATAAGAGAAAAGATTATCTTCGATGAAAAAACATTGCCACTGGGTCTGCAGAAAGTAGTCAGTGGAGTGATATAAATTAAAGTACGAGTTTTAAGCGATACTCGAGTTGAAGGTGATTTACTTGACACTTGATGGTGATTGTGTGCCGAGTTAGTGACTGTCGTGTGTGGATTGACCTGGAAGGAGTGGCGCTGCAGGTGCCATTGATTATCACCACCCAGTCGACGGGAATGATTTCAATGTCGACTTTATAGCATGTGAGCCAGGGGCTCAACTCTTGTACCCACCTCTTAAAACAAGCAATCACTCAACAGGAAAAGAGAAAGCCTGTGATAGATATGTGCCTGTAATTATTCATTAGCCAATTCTAACAGTGAATATTGTATTCCCACGTAATATTTCTGCAACATGAGAAAAGAAATGTGACTTCAGCCTTAACAAAAAATTAACCATTAAACTTTACATTAAAAGCATGTAATTACATTCATGTTTTTTTTGAATGAGTGAATAAATAATGTTAAATAGCATTTTCGAAAATTGTTTATGTATATATTTATGGTACAATTGAATGACCTCAAAGTCAATGCTTTGTTCAAGTAATAAAGTACACTATTTTTTATAAATGAATAATAAAACCTGAATAATGATAATTCAGACATCTCTAAAATAAATATCAATACATAATTAGTGAAGGCAATTATAAAACTGTGTCGTACATAAGAAAGTTGACACACAGCAAGTTTACTTTATCCTATTGCAGTCATGGGACACATTTAGGTGTTGAAATTCTATTGGTGTACATAGGGAGTGATGCAAACGAAGAAACCTTTAGCAACCAAGTGGGGGTGTTACGAAATGCTGTTGGTACGTGAATCTATGGACAATTGAAGAGGATTCATCATCAATGTGATAAATTAATTTATAATTAATGAATATAGAAAATAATAAATTTCTTTCTGACTTTTATAACACTCACTTATTATAAATCAATAATATATTTAAAATGTACGTCCAATGTCATATTTTAAAATGTATTTATATATATATATATAACCAAATAAATCAAACGGTTCCACAAACCGAATAAACTATATTCACGAAAAGAACACACAGAAATAAAACAGAAACCCACATCTATCTTCCTGATGTCGAGGATGTCAACATTTAGTAGTGAGTTTCTGTTTCATTGCTTTGTGTTCTTCTTGTGAATATAGTTTATATATATATACATATATATGTATATGTATAAAGATTTCACATAAACACGTGAAATAATAATCAAAGATCAAACCACAATATTAAATGGGAAAAGAAGACTAAGATCTTTCAACCGTAACAAGCGGCCTTCGTCAGGGTCAAAAAACCAACTCAGTTGGGTTTTTCATTTCAAGAAAACTTAGTTTTGTTTTTCTCATTTCATAATGTGGTTTGATCATTGATATATATATTTTCCAACCTTTCGGTCGTCTTCGACCATCTTTAGGGGGTAAAAAATATAACCATTGAAAACCAAACGTATGGTGAGTTAATCTATCTAGTTCCTTGTAAATTTAAAAAATTATTAAGGGCTTTGGAAAAGTTATCCAAAAAATTAATTAAAAAAACAATAGACCGTAAATTCAATCTGACATGTATTAAGGAAGGACTGTTTCCTAAATATTGGAATATATATATATATATATATATAGTGTGTGTGTGTATGTGTGTATGTGTGTTTGTGTGTTTTATTGTGTATGTATTAATGAAGGTCTGCTTACTAAATATATCTATATATTTACATGCCTAACACTATCATATAGTTAAGAGGAACCAAATTATCACTATATTTAAATGCTAGCTGGTACCAATATTGTTATTAAGTCATAGTTTATTATTTTTAATTTAAATAAATCCATTTTTTAAAATTTTTTAACGACAATAAAGAATAAAGTAAATGATTTCAAATCTTGAGACAAGTTGTAATTAATTTCTATATATGTATACTGTTATTAAACCAAATGACTCAGTGTATAAAATATTCAAATTTTAAGTAAAAAATTTCAAAATTATTTAAATTTTAGTATTTGTTTTCAAGGCTTTGTTTAGATGAAAAATAACAAAGAAATAATCGGTCATGTTTTTAAGTCGATGCGCTTAAAAAAAATCAAGCAATTTACTGTTTACTTTGATATTATTTGTTTGTGGAAAGCATGTAGCCGGCTTAGCCAAGTTAATAAGAGTGTTGTTGGGGTTAGGTGTTTATTGGGAAGCGAAGTGGTTCTTGACGCCGCCCGCGGAGCCTTTGCGTTACAAGCAGTTGGTAGTTTCTCGCTCAGGTTAATCCAGCCACCGCATTTCCCACGTTGATAATTGTAACAATTTGTCCGTTTGCTTGTCTCAATTACTGACTTTCACCAGTTCTAATCTGAGGATTGTTTGTTCTGATTTCTCGCATAAACCTTGTGAATCTCTTCAAACGTCTAACCTTCTCTTAACAGATTATGTATAGTGAAACTTTCATTGTGTTTGTGTTTTTCTTTTTAATTAACCTTTCATCATTTTTTTTGGTTACATTTATTTCAATACTTTTCATACAATGACTATTTTTTTGATAAAACTGTGATTATTCACATGACGTCACTCGGCGGCTTGGAACTCCCTCCAACTTTATGCAAAGTGTTAGATCATTATTTTCTGCACTTAAAAGATCTTCCAACCATGAAAAATGTCTGCGGTGTTCAGCGTATATATCATTTAAATGATATGGACAGAAGGTGGAGCTATTCACCAGATTTAACCTATGTAAATGGATATCTAGGTCGGATATATGACGTGCCTCATATCGGCAAGACATAGGTTGAAAGACAGAGTTCATTCTCCAATAGGTTCATTCATTGCTTTCTCTGAGTCATATTTTGTCTCAACAATTACAATCGTAGTTGGCATATCGTACTTCGACTTGCCTCACTCTTCATACCATGGGTTGTACCGTTACCTTAGTACCCAGCATTAAAGTAGGTAGAATATCTCTTTATACGTCTATAAAGACATATGTGGTAGGATCCAAAATCTGATATCCTATTAGTCTCTACTTCTGAGGTCGGACACCGTTAACATAATGTACTATATGTTATCAAACATATTAGATGTTTAATACAAGTGGAGTTTATTCAGTCCAGATGCAATATTTTAAGTACTTCCAAATCCTTAATTTTATGAGTTGGTGATACCAACAAAATAGTGAATTTATTATTTTACTGCATCATTATTTTTTACTTGTTAATCGTAGAAAAGAAATTGCAGTTCGAAGAGAGACATCTCGGTTATCTGCGATTAATTGATTACAGAAAAGTATACATGTTTTTGTTATTCCAGAGTTGATTTATGATTGTTCTTTTTTTTCAAAATGAGACTGTTTTGAATATATCCTAGTGTCACGATAAGTCTAAAGCATTGTGGTTAAATCAGTTTTGATGTCTATGGTATATTATTCTTAATATCAAATACTTAGTGAGTTTCAAGCAAAAGAGAAGAGCTTAACAGAAATCAAAATATAATTTTAGTAGAATGGATAATATGGAGTTCTCTTAAAGAATGCATGCAAGCAGCTTAAAACAGTAGAGCAGGCATCAGCCTTCATTCTAAATCTCTATTCAATTTTCCCTGTAATTTTACTGGTTTTGAATTCAACAATAATGATGAGATAGTTTTAGTCGTATGCTAGGGCCAAACACAAGTACTTCTGTACTTTTGTTAGCCTTTGTTACCATCCATTTCAAAGGATGGTAGATCCTTTCTCCGCATACTGCAGATTTCATGTTATTGACGAAGGTTCTAAGGTTCTGATAAAGTCCTAAGGAATGATGGTCATGGACTAAGCCTGCAGTCATGGGGGTCTTCAATTCCTTATAGATAACAATCTGTCATTATTCTTGAGTTATAATTAATCAGAAATATTTCTCAGTTTTTGCTATTAATTGAGAGTCTTTATTCAAATATGACATGGGTGCCAGAAAACAAGTGAGCCTCTACAAAGGTAAAGTCCGATAAGTGGGCGGGTTGGAGACAAACAATGGTGATCAGTGAATGAGGTTTTGAGTAAGGCATGTAGCAAGTTTTGTTTGACTTGTAGTTAAGCAGGTGTGCGTGTGTGTGGCCAAGTCGTCGCGCGAGCGCCGTAGCGTGTCGCAGGATAAGTTCTGTTCGCAAGCCAGGCTCTACGACCCAGTTGTCGTGTTGCCATATCCTCCTCGGCCACTTAGCACACTCCTTCGCATCGCCCACTCGCCACTCGCCCCTTCAACCCCTTGCTTTCCTTACCTCTTCATTTAAACACTTTCCAATTGCCAAATACGACCTATCAAGCTTGCAATCACATTGCATAAGCAATAAAATCTGCAGTTATATACATTCAACTCAATGTAGATCCACCCATTCTCAGAATTACTGAACAGTTAATTTGTTTAATTTTCATATTATATTGGGTAAACAAACGATACAATTTTGAAAGTATGTTTCAACGAAATACCAAATAGACGTCATCATGATTATGCATGATGATTCTATTTCTATGATTGAATAATAAACAAAACATGTAATATTAGTATTAGTTTAAGCCCCATAAGTTAGCAAACCAAGTTGTACAAAAGCAATATTTAATAAGCTAGATTTTGAATACTCACTGAAAGATGTTAATCATATCACTAACAATGATGAAAAAATTAGAGTTGCCATCTGATGGATCATCCATGGGAGAAACAGAGTTAGGTGTCCTGCTATGCTAATTAGACAATCACTTTGTTTTGATTAACTTTTGATTATGAGTATATACATAATTATTTGATTTTATTACAGATATTTATAGTATATTTTATTTTACCTAATGTAATTTGTTGTATAATTATTTGTAATCATCACTATATCTTACGTAGTGCAATTAGTTATTTACTCATTGTAGGGTAAAAAGCTAATGAAATGGTCTCCTCATATAAAAATTTAATGGTATAAACAACGCGTTTCGAACACGTAGTGTTCTTCCTCAGTCATTAACTAAAGATGAGGAGAACACTACGTGTTCGAAACGCGTTGTTTATACCATTAAATTTGTATATGTGGAAACCATTTCATTAGCTTTTTACCCTACAATCACTATATCTTCTCATGATCACCGGTTATCTTCTCAAATTCACCTAAATCGATTGTATATCAAGAAATATTATTCAGATTTGCCAAAAAATGTTACTGGCTTATTATAGATACTCACAAACACATCCAGACATCATCCCAAAAATACCTAAAATATTCATTGTCGGGAGAGCTAGAAACCGTGAATCGGTAATAATCTCTTATTCTTACATTTAATATGAATAACAATAATTTATTTCTTCGTTACAAAATATATTAGAAATCAATTTAAATAATATACTGCCGTAACAAATGGAATTGACAAATTTGACGCAGTAAAAATAGCACTAACTCTATTGCGTGGATATCTTATTTTTTAAATTAAATTATGTGGTTGTACTTGAAAATTTCCCCCTAATCAAGGTAACGAGTAGGGCCTTCGTTACCGATGGATACAAGTCCTTCAGGTGACGCCTTCAGATTTCACCTCCCACATGAAACAATCGAGAGCCAGCGCTAGAAACGAACCCTGATCAACCCGTCCAGTACCTTTGTCCTCAAGGTCTTATATCATGGATCATCAATATATTTAACTATTTTTTGAAAGAAATGTCTGTTTAAAGTTGCGTGGAAGTAAATCAGTCATTTATTATTGTTTCTACGAACATTTGTTGGCAGTTTCGTTCATCAGTGATTCCTTCTATTAGGAATTATCACCGTAGATAGTACCGTAGTTTCCTAGAGTTCGCTTCACTCTCTGTTTCCTTTTATGGCTGCCGACTAGCACTGGATATAGCGTAAATGAGTAAAGGAAATGAAAAAATTTTTATGTAAATATCAATAATTGATAGCTACCTTACAAAGTGAGTATTTTATCGAAATCATAAATATCAAATATTTTGTATCATAACTATTAAATATATTATTAAATTTGTTTTAAAATTAATATTAGTTTCAGTCAAATTATAAAATTCTGATAGCTTTAGTTTATCAAAATTCCGTAAGTTTTTATACAACGTTCTGGTTGCTTAATTTTAATGATTCAGTTGATGTATTGTACTATACGTACTACTATACCATGTACTATTGTACGATATACCATACGATGCATATTCTGTTTATTCTGCTTGTATCAAAGTGCGTGGATTGCCACCAGGAGTTGTGGATAGATTCTTGGATCATTCACGTATCAATTACTAAACCAAACAACTTGGATAATAATCATTGGAATAATGTTCGAGAAGATTATATGAATACCGAAGCAATATAATAATCTGTACTATTTTGATTGATTATTAATAATCAAAGAATTGCGAGTACGTAAAAACTGATGAGAAGTAGGACAACTCAGAAGTAATAGTCGTGTTTGGAGAAACGGAGGGAAGATGGCTGTGTATCACTGTAAAAATAAATAATATATGATAGTAAAATTTATAGATAACTTTTAAATTGAAATTTAAATTCCATCATAAAGAAATAGTTTTTACACAAAACTATATCCTAATTTTCACATCACCTTTTATTCCGTCGGGTGGAAAATTTGTTTTAATTTTTACGTCTAGAATCAATTGCTTCATGTAGTGTTTACAGAGACGTTTCAAATTATTTTTTTGAGCAAATTTGTATTCAGTTTTTGTTTTAGTATTTGCCAGGTAACTGGAGTACGCTATTTCTGACATATGTGACCGGTGGATTAAATGTTGGTGATAAGCCCCCAACATACGCCACGACCCCTCGTTACGTTTCTCTCCAGTACTGCCCCTTGTTCATCTCACTTTCTTTTAAGCCTCGAAAAGGTCGCTTAGTTGATTTACAGGAAACCTCAAGAGTACCATATATGACCGCCGCTTTTACTTTAGGAATTCCTACCTTTCTTACATGCAATCCTGTGTAGTAGTTTAAGCCCATGACCACTTTGACGTGAATGCAGTAGCTTTGACACCACACACTCTTCTCCCTAAATGCCAAGCGTTACTTTGACAAATCACTAGTTAACTGTCATTTGTCTGCAGTAACTGTAAATCTTTTAATCATCAGATGTTAGTTTCCGGTATCTGGTTTTGTATCAATAAGGAAGCACTTTCTATTAGAATTTGTTTTTCTTTTTAATTTCCCTTTCTGATTGACTTTTTACGGTCAAATTTTACTCACCCATGTTATTTTCACTTTACTGTATGTTAATCATTCCTGTGCAGTAATAATTTATTTATGTGTTATGTAGTATATCTGTATTAAATATTAATTGATATTAAAGTAAGAGAAATAACATGCTCTTGGCTCTGAGAGTATGAACAGAACCAGAATATAAAATGAGAGTAAGTATGAGAGATGAGTATATATATATATATATATATATGGTCTGATGCCTTTCAAATCTATATATACGAGTACATATATAACAAACACTTTTTCTTTTTCTCGGAGTTTGGTCAGGGTAAATATATGGAATCACCTTTTTGCCAACGTTTGGTTGGAATCACCATCAGATGATGGAATCACCCTGACCAAACTCCGAGAAAAAGAAAAAGTGTTTGTTAATATTTTGTGGTCAAGAAAACAGTACAGTATATATTATATATATATATATATATATATATATATATATATATATATATATATATAAATAAGTTACAGCTAGAGAACACAAGAAAAAGGACGAACACTCACGAATCTCGATTATTTCGGCGTCTTGCCGTCTTCAGGAGAGTAGAAAGAAAGAAAATAAAATAAAAGGAGAAAGAATGAAGGAACGGAGACGTAAATGCGTCCACTGGCCGATGTAAACTGGCGCGATACAATGATACGCAGTGCAGCCACCTTACCAACGTAAACCAGTGTAGGCTGTGAGTTAAAAAAATTATAAAAGTGATATTTAAGTAAAAGGGAGGAGAAAAGTAAAAAAGAGAAAGGAAAGGAAAAAAACATAAAACTAACTAAAATTAAACGGGGAAGAGAAAAATAAATAAATAAATAAATAAATGAATGAATAAATAAATAAAAATAAAAATAAAATAAAAAAATCATCTGATTAAATTTAGACCAGGGGAATTTCTTGCCCTTATATATATATTATATATATATATAAAGTATATATATATATACTTTATAAACGGAAGACGATCCAAACTGGATACAATCCGAGTTCAAAATCGAAGAAGAGTAACACACAGTGAAAAGATACATACTTGCAAACCCAAATTTTTTGCAAGTATATATATATACAGATAGAAAAATCAGGTGTCTGTCTGTTTATCCGTTTGCTCTGTAAAAGTGGCTAAATCAGATCTAATTTTAATGAGAAGGGTTTATTTTTTTGAAAATTATCCTGGCATGTTTCCTTACAAAAAAACTTGTTTTTTTTTGCAAATTATTCTGATTTTGTTTTAAAAATCTTGGACATTGATTCAAAAAGTTTTAATATATAAGAAAAAGCGTTTTTTTTTATCTGAGTAATATGTGTATTGCGTTGATGAGAAATCAAGACGAGTATTGTTAAGAATCTTTGAGACCTCGATATAAACAGCATTAGTGATGATTGCTATATCAAAATTTTGCAAGCTATTGGCAATAAACAAGCAATAAATTAAATGCTAATATTTACATTAAAGTATTTAATAGAAATGATTTTAAAAAGAAAGTAGAAATCAGTGCTTTACAATGTTATTCGTGAATATTGTTTTCTGTGATATCATCTAAAGTTTGAAAATGAAAAAAAAAAACTTATAAAATGTAAAATGGGTGTTTAGCAATTTGTGCATTTTGCCCTATAACTAATAAATAGAACCACAAATAGTAAGTGTGGAGTAATAGAGAAGAGTTTCCTTCTGATAGAAATCCTCCCCTTATGTAGTAAACCAATTTATTGCGTAATCTTCCACGTCTTTGTCTAAAGCGAGCCGCCGTTCTCCTAGATGCCATTCAAAGTAAGGAAACAGGTGAAAGTCACTTAGAACGAGATCTTACCTGAAGTGTGGGTGGCCGATGACATTCCAGCGAAGAATAATGACGACCTCAAAAGGTATGAAGTTCGGGTTGTTTCCTTCTTATTACTTTGCGCAATACTTCAAAGTTTCACAGTATCTGTTAGCAGGTTCTGTTTGCCTTCATTCAGAAAATTCACAAGTATGATAACTGCCATGTCCTAGAACTCTTTGGCATCACATTCCCATACAGTTGGTTTCACTGAACACTTCTTTGACTTTGGAATGGACATGTGTTTCCACTCCACTGACGACAGCTTACAACTGGGGGCTGTAATGGACCACCCGTAACTATGTGGTGAACCCTTCAAAAGTCACCAGTTTACCCACATGCATTATTCTTCTTTGTATATAGATTTTGTTAATCATAACGAACTCGAAGAACTGAAGAATGTCCTCACCATATTCTATCGAAAACAACATTCTCAAATCCACTGCCATATGTCGTGAAGTTTCTTCCTGTTACCCTGAATCAACTTCTTTACACGATTTGAGTTGACAACTGTAGTTGCAAACTTCCTATTCGATTCTTCCCCACGGTAGTTCTAACCTAAATTAGTTTACGCTGTTTTCTTTTTTTCAAAACTTCATCATGGACTAATGTGTCATACATAGTCAAATACCATTCGTTTTACCATACATAGTCAAATATATCGTTTCAATTTCAACATCTAGCATTATAGCATTATAGCCACACTCTAACACCGTATAACAAAACTTGACATCAATAATTTCCTATTGCATTATTATTAATATAATCAATCTGAGCACACAAATAACTTACTATCTGAAATTTGATACATTTTATTTTACATTGTAGTTTTACATTCATACAAGTTTTATATTTTTTTTTTAATGTACAAACAATATTTTGTGGAGAAAAAATTCAGCTTTCACATACAAATGTTCATTGGTGATTTGTAAAAATGATTCATTGGCAAGAAGCGACTAACCACTTTTAGTTGAAAAGTGAATACTTTTCAGTAACTGATTGGAAACTCTTTAGACAGTATTGTATCGGCTCATTTTCCATTGAAAAAATAGTTTCTATTGTTTATTAAAAGTAATCGGTTAAAATAATTTAAGCAGATATTATTGACCAGTTATGATTAACCTATGACAGGCGGTCTGATGTTGACCTCAGCAGGCCAGCCAAAGGTTGGCGGAAGGAAGAAGTTCCCCTCGGAAAGTCGTTTGCCTCGAGCTAGTGGGACACCGACAGCTGTCGCGTGATTTCTCAACCTGCTCTTGCAAATGTCACTCTCCAAGCAGCTTCCATCTCACTTGGGTAGAAAACTATCGCATCGCCTCAGCCTGCTGAGCCTATTCCAGAAAACACCTCAAACCACTTCAACAAATAATAGTTTTTATTCAATTCCATAATTAGACGTAGTTATACTATATCCCTCGTTCAAGAAAGTTCGATATTTACAATTGAAATTAAGTCTTATTCACGAGTTACGAGATATATTCATTAATTCAAGAAAAAATTGTATAAATTGAACGGTGAACATGAAATGGGTTTTGACGTTAAGTTTTCCGTTCCTTTATATGATGCTTCAGTAAATACACGTGCCTTATAATGAAACTAATTCAAACAATTGTTTTCGTAAATTTATTGCGACACTCCTGCTTCAAGGAGGGGGGCATGCCTTTCTTCTATAATTCAACATTCTCCTAGATATGATAACCTAATGAAGACTAACTTTTTTTAACTGAACAATACTATTGTTACCATTTGAAGTTATTTATTTTAAACTTATTTGCATCAAAGAAATTTAATGAGAATGCAGAACATTTTATTTGTTTTAATATTTATTTCATTGGGAGTTCATGTTGTGAATATAATGGAATTTTCAAGCAGAAATCACTTTAGTAAGCAAAGTAAAGTTCAGACAGTCCAGGTATGTATAACTTTTTCCCTACTACATGATACTTCTTAACTTACTTCTTTCTTGAATCAAGCTTCCAAAGCTTTCAACTTCGATAGCTCGATGTCTCCGGTATAATTCAGCAGCGATTTTATAAAACTTGGTATTCGTTAGGATTTTTTTCAGAGTGGAAAAATAGTCTCTTCGACATGATAGTAATATTAAATATTAGATTGCCAAATGTTTCCCCCTACTGCTGTATCAGATAAAGGATGAAACAATAATATTAAATCATTTGCATTCGTAATCTGTATTTATATTGTCACTGCTAACAAGTTGTTTTACTGGGATGATTATTTTGATCTTTTCATCTGTTTAATTATTAATCTAATATAAAACATATTTGGGTTTGTACAATTTATAAAATATAAATTGTATTTGTACAATTGTACTCGTAGAAGTAATGCTATTATTGCAGTTTATGATTAGTGCACGTTAAGTTTCAAGTTACAGACATGTATCATTTGACACTCTGTCACATGCCTGTACATGTAAGTTCAGAGGAATGATTGATGTTGCTGACATTGGAAACCTTATTCCATCATTTTCTAAACAAGCTGACTCTATGTTAAGCAGTTTGACGCAAAAAACACAACATTCTGCAGTCGTGAAGATTTGAAAGACAGAATAACAATGTATGAATCTTTGATTCAGAACTAGCTAAATACTTTATTCTTGGAGAATAATGAATGCATTAAGGATCTTGAATAAGTTCAACACCAAGTAGACTCAATGAATGATAGCCTGTTCAATTAGAAACGAAATGTAGTTTCCAAAATTGATTAAAACAATTTCCCAACTCATTTGTTTTACACTCATAGATGTTTACTTGTTACGGCTCATGAGGAAGCTGTTAAGTAAGAAGCACTGGAAGGTCAAGGCAGAGTGTAGCAAGCCGGAATTGGGAAAGAAGACTTGGCAGTATGGAGGAACAAAGTGGAAACAAAGGCGTGTCGGTAAGAAAGCGCCGCTGTGAGGCAACGGCAGGCCAGTTAGCCAAGACCTGGTCGCCGCCCTGCTCCGTCCTTTCGCGCACTCCTCCTTCTGCCATACAAAGAGGATTAGCGGCCCATCACCTGTTCTTAGCACCTACTTTAGTGGCCAGGAGTTTTAATGATTGTATAATGCGTTTCTTTAAGAGAAAATTCTCATTTAACAACATACCCAAATACAGGAGATAAATTACAGAACCTAACAATGGTGATGAGACTAATGGGGGCGCTATAATCCACATAAATACAGGGCTGTCATAGAAAGCGCTACTGACGCAAGCGTATGTCTTACTACCATTTATTTGTTTCTTCATATTTCTTTCACTCGATTCTGATTTACCTTTCATTTATTTCTCTCAAGGAATGTAACTGTTACTTCATGTCAGATTTGCTCTAGTGGTGATTGTGGCAAATGATAGTATCGATGGTTTGGTGTTCAATGAAATTTAGATTTTTTTTTTTTAAATAGAAGGGAAATTTTGTTTGTCCCAAACCCTTGAAGAAGAAATAAACCTGATTGTCCTGAAGTTTCCAGAAGTCAATTCTTGTTGAAACAAAAAGCATACCTTTGTGTAAGTAAGGCAAAATGTATAATTTCCAACCTTGTTTTTCAGTAACCAAAGATCTTGAGCTATGTTTATTTTCCTTAAGTTTTTCATAAGTTCTTCAGGATAGTTGAAGCAGATATCTATGGATGCCATATTGATATAAGGACAAAGACCTCATATCACATAAAGAAATCTATCTTAACTGTTTCTTAATGCAGCATGTATAAATGCTGCTTATGTAGAGGTGTAAGGACGGTGGAAGCCTAAGTGCCACTCCTGCACACGTCACAAGGCTATCTAATGTGTCTCGAAGGACTTCCACTTATCTCACCCATTCCACAATCCTTTATCACTCATCCACTATTTACATCAGTCATGTCAATGACATAAAAAGATTTTCGCTTATTTATATGAATAATTCAGTGTTTTCTGCAGTTTCATTCTGTTTTGCAGTAAATAATAATAAAAAATTGAAGATGTTGTTATCTCTGAATGTAGAATGAGTTAGTCACAGTAAAAAACTGTGGTTCAGAATAACAACTGCAATCGCAGTATATTTCTGTAGGTAAATAGTTTTAAAAAAGCATATGTTTTGAAAAGCACATGTAGCCAGCCTATTGTGGCTGACTATTCATACCTCTTTATTAATGCAGGCAAGGTTTCTTATCTTTTTTTGAAAGAATTACAGAATAAAATTGCTCAAGAAACATTTAAAAAGGAGGAAATATGACTGTTTTATAGAGAAAGACGGCGAGGTGTGTGTAGGGGATTGAGCGACGAGAGCTGAAGGACCGGTTGTGACAACGTGCTCTACTGATGTCAGTCTGCTTGCCAAACGGCTTCCAAGTTATACCTACAAGAAAAAAAAGTCTCCAACAAGCCAGTCCCTTTAATTTATAACTCTCTTTAAGTTGTGTTTATGAAAAAACTAAGTTAACTCCGAGCTTCGACTTGCCGCAAATCAATCATTGCATTATACCAATGCGGAAGACTGCTAAAAGTAGTAAGGAAGATTACTAAACGGGAATTTCAGGAAGTCACATGTTAATATTTTATGGTTACTTATGGAATCATTTTTTTATAATTTCTCGATTTATATTTTTATTAATTTATTTATTGTTTCCTACTTAGTATCCGGTGCTCATTAACGGTATATTCTAGTATACTTTAATAACAATTAGTAGTCGTATGTTAGGAGGAAATATATTGTAAGTCCATTTAGACATCATAAACCTTCAAATATGTTCTCCACGAGTTTCACTTAGTATCTTAAAGTTAGAATTCCCAGTGATAGGCATAATCTTTGTAGACGACTTGGATACTTCACCCTTACAACTAAAGAAGTTTTTAAAAATACAACGTGCACACGATTTCAGCACGTTGTAATGTCACAGAACAAATGATAGTATTTTTAACTCTAAATCTTATACCACGTGGCCACTTATACATACCGACGACTCTTGTGGTTCTAACATGGAAAGACTAGGAGAGGTCTCATACTGCCGTCTTGACGCAGTGGTAAGTAACCCAGGTTGCATCTACAGCATGCTTCATCTTCCTCTCTTTTCTGCTGAAAAAGGATTGCCAAAAATTTGGGTCAGTCAGTTTGTTTCGTTACTCTGTTTGTTACTCTTCTTCGATTTTTGAACTCGTATTGAGTCCAGTTTCGATCGTCATATATATGATCATATATATATATATATATATATATATATATATATATATATATATATATATGGGTTAGCCACAGCTACTCAAAGGGACTACTTCTGCTCGATGACGACGAAAGTCAAAATATCGTTGCGAGTCTTTTTTGTGTGTGTTTTTATTTGTTTTCTCTTTCCTTTGTGAACTATATATATATATATATATATATATATAATTCTTGAATCAGGGAATTTAAATTTCTCTTTTACGTTTGTAATAATATTCTAGTATCATTCTCGACAATCAATAAACGCTTAACACAATCTAGCCTTCACCCTATATCTTCTTCCTGTTTCCTCTTTATCTGGAAGAAACCTGAAGACTGACATAAATGGAAAACGCCTTTAGAAATTCTTTGTTAAAAAAAAAATAGTAGTATTGGAGAAAGTGTATTTATTTTTCGCTTACATTCACCGTTCATATGACTGAGATACAGTTAAGGAGTTCTTCATTGCGTTGTGATGAGGGTTTACTGGAAGCCAATGGCCTTTTCATAGAGAGCTCCTATCACTTGCCTTCCCTCGTCTTCTGAGTCCAGGAAGCATCGCTCATTTCTGCTTTAGCCTACTCCACTCAAAAGACAGATGTCTATAGGTATCAAGAAATCCCTACCAGTGTCTAATATCAAATAGGGTAGTGGCCACAGAATTTCCTGCAACAGTCTAAGTGTATTTAATTAATAGGAAATAGAGTGGCTGAAAGGCCCTAATATTTTACAACTAAACTTCTCCGAATGTAGATTAAGAATCAACCAAGATTTATTATCATGAATACGGATCAGATAAAAGTCCATTATTATTTCGATAACAGCTAAATTATAATTTAGACAAGGTATTTGGAAATGTTATGCATATTATTTGTTCATTGTGTATTTCTACTAATATAATTTATATATTGAAATTTATTAATTTTTTTATTAAAAGTAAGCGTATAACAATTGAGTGTAGAACAAAACAAATATACTTTTTTCATATATACGACCAATATCAAACACATTTTGAGGGATTATATTGCCTATTCTTATATGAATAAAAATTCATCTTTTCTTCTTATTATTATATATATATATATATATATATATATATACTTTTTCGTTAGAAATACGATGCAAAACGGACAAATATAGTTCAATATAGAAAATGAAACACAGAGAAATCAAGAGAACACACTTACAGTCTCTAATTTTTGGTTTGAACCGTCTTCAGGAGAGATAAGAGGGAAACCAAGCGCACTGGGTCTCCAACCGTCTCTGAACCAGTGCGCTTGATTTCCCTCTCTTATCTCTCCTGAAGACGGTTCAAACCGAAAATTAGAGACTGTAAGTGTGTTCTCTTGATTTCTCTATGTTTCTTTTTCTATATTGAACTATATATATATGTATATATGTATTATAACGTATCAAAAATAGTATAGTGTTAGTAGTTCATGATAAAATAATATTTTCTGTATTTGCAAAATGTGTATCACCCCTTTTGATGAAAAACTACAGATTCAATCACAAATCAAAATTGTTACATTTTTGAAACAAAATTAACTTTTGTATTAATAAAAAATGATAAATTATTTGTCGGTTGATTTAATATTTGCTTCATGATAACAGTAAAGTTTCATCTTTCTTTAATTAGTAATTTTGAAATAAAAATAAGTAGACTTGCCATGTTAAATTTGGCATCGTCTTCTGACGTATCGTCAAAATATCCAGAAGGGGGAAGTGAAAGTTATAATGTTCAATTCAGTTTCGCCCTTTAGTAATACTGTACTTTATCTATCAGCAGATAGGATTGTCAGATTCTTCTTCACGATCCTCTGATTTCTGAATATAACGCTGAAGGAACACTGCGGGATTCATTATAAATGTTTTCCCTCTTCACTGTGGTTTTGTGATGCCAAATTTACGATGAGGTACATATATCATACTGTTATAGCTCCCTTTGAGTTTGTAATGGTTTGATGATGCTTTTAAGTTTATTTGATGATAATGGTTTTGGTGAACCAAGATTTAATGACCTACTCTGAATTTTATTTTAATATAAAGTGTAGTTGAGTAGAATAGTAATTTCAGCCTTGGACAAGCATTGCCGTGATCTACTGGCTTGTATGACATATGAAAGCGTCAGACGGTGTTTGCAGTCTGCTATTAGCTTAAATCTCCTTCATGATTGCATACGATTGCAAGTTTATCATTTTCGAGTTTTCAACGTTCTAAGCATTATTAATCTGTCCCATTGCATATTGCGAGTGATTTATCCAAGCCAGCAGTAGTTATAAATCAGGATAACTTGGCTAAATAAGCCGGAGGGTTGGAAATCTCCGAGTTTGCTGCAGCTAAGACCTCTCTGATCACATCAACAGGCTGTTTCCCAACACTCCTAAGGTCACTCATACACTGCTCCGAGCTAGCCTCATTGCTCTATCTCATACAGTATATCGCAGCATCACACTAAAACTTAATCCACAAACTCATTTCGCCTTGTCTGCTCCATTGATGCAATAGCATTGCATCATTTTATTCTTTATTCCCACTTGCATTAACCTTACGATAATGGAGTTGTCAAACATACTAATCAATTCTCTACTTTAAATTATCCAACTATATTTTACACACAGCAAAATCTGCCCTAATATACAGCTTCCACAAACTAAGCATTCATAAAGTTCGTGTGCATTTTAAAAAAGTTATAACATTATTTGTGTTTACTAAAGAAATAATCTGAAAAAACGATTAAAAAGAAGTAAATTTCTATTTTCTTAAGTTTTATTGAAATGTTATGTAAGCTTTCATCTGTCCTCCACCATTAGCAATACAAAGTTAATACGATTTTACAGTTCATGAAAAACATTTGCAAACAGGTTCAAATTAAACTCTCATTACCAATGTTTCGGTTTCTATTTAAAACCTTTTTCATAGGTAGAATATGAAAGGTTTCTGCCTATGAAAAAGGTTTTAAATAAAAACCGAAATGTTGGTAATGAGAGTTTCATTTGATCCTGAAGAATAGAGCGAGTCCTGCTCAACTTTAATTCTGTATCTTTACATATATATATGTCAATGATCAAACCACAATAAGAAAATGGGAAAACAAGACTAAGATCTTTCAACCGTAACAAGCGGTCTTCGTCAGAGTCAAAAACCCAACTGAGTTACGCTTGTTATGGTTGAAAGATCTTAGTCTTGTTTTCCCATTTTCTTATTGTGGTTTGATCATTGATTGTTATTTCACGTGTTTATGTGAAATCTTGTTTATATTATATATATATATTATTTTTTGTTAAAGATCGATGTGTGATAGTGTGTGTGTGTGAAAATGATGTGTATGTGTGCATATATGTATATATATGCTTATCTGATGTGCATATTATTGCGTTCCAACAATTATTTATTACAATTTATTACAAACACTAAACAATAAAATATCCTTTACTGATGAAATTCTCATCAATTACCATGTACTAAAAAGAAGGTAAAGTGATATTTACAGTTTTTATATAATAAAATAATTCTTGATGTCCCAATTAGGGATAATGAGTAGACGTTAAGAATGGTCTCATTATAAAATTACGAAAGAATGTAACCTTCGACACCCTTATCGGACAGCTATTTGTTTTATTGCCGTTGGGAAATTGGTTAAGAAGTTTAAAAACTTTAAGTTAAAGAATCTCAATGTTTGCCTTAGACAAACCCGATGTGATTAGAGCTTGTTGCTAATACTGAATGCATTCATTCTTCTTTAGACAGCTCCATCTTGATCTTTAGTAGGAAAATAATAGAAATAAAATATTAAGATCATTATGTACCCGACTTTTTGGACACCCTGTGAAGTTATGCACACGTCCATCTATACTGGAATTCCTTTACATTAAAAATGTTATTTTGTTCTTATCTTCATTCCTTCAGATAAAGGTTGCTTGAGTACTTCTTATGTTAGTTTATTTATAACTCCAGTTATTTCTTATTTTTCTGTGGATATTCTTAAATGAAGTTTATATAATGGCTATGAGTCAAAAAGCCTTATCGTCTATCTCTCAAAATTGGTGCCTTTCTGTTTGAAACACATAGTATCTATTGTTTTCTAAACCTCAAGTAGTAAATATGTGATGCGTAATAGTAAGTGATTAAGCCAATATTTTTTCTCTGCCGATTGTCTGATAAATGAATCCATATACGCATTTTTATTTCTGAAAATATTACGTCGAAACCTTGAACTTTAAGCCGTTAAGATTTTTTCGCCTTGAATCACAACTTACTAATATTATCATTATTTTCTCAGCTAAAATTAACTGCTCCATCATACACGATTATAATTATTAGTTATGTGGCAATGGTATGTTTCTTTTTTACTTTAAGAAGGTTTTAATTGTTGTTGTAGCAATTATACAAATAGATGAAGTTAAACATCATTCTTTGAGGAACTTTCATTGTTAACGTTTAATTAGTTTAAAAGATTTAAAAATAAACAGATTAATTTTTTCAATTGTTGATAATAAAATGGATCATGATTGTTTATTCCTGAGCTTATTATCTTATTATGATGTTCAAGCTAAAAATTTCCCCATAAACTTAAAAAACATTTTTTCCATACTTCTTATTAAGGTAGTCCTAACAAGATGAATCTTTGTAGCACAGACTCTAAGTATCATATGCTTGTGTAAGGCGTACACGACTTCAATCTGTTTATTTTTGATAAAAGCCGTCATACACTGAATCATCGTTGTAATAAATCAAACAATCTACGGTGACAGCCCAAGATCAAGGACTCTGACTTATGGGAGTAGACTGCGTGAATCCCGAGAGCCAGAGGCTGCTGGACCACTCAGAGGAGACGTTTGCCACGGAGTCTCCCTGGCTTAAAAATGTGCTATTCTACTGTGTTAATTATAATTTGTTCTACATAAAAAACTTAAGTTTATAGATATATATTCTATATTAAATAAATTTTTAAAATAGTTGAATTCAATATAACTTAAGATTCATAGGTCACTATTTAGTATATAAATAATTATTTAACCAGAATATAGTTCCTTCATTTGGCGCCATCAATACATAACGCGCTTGTCTTTTCTATCGAATGATCATTTCAACCAATCATAGCTCTCACTTTTTCCAAATCATTTCAACTTTTAATTGCGTTTCTATAGGACGTCCATTTTATTTGTAACAGTTTGAAATTAATTCAAATGTGATCTTATTGAAAAATTTAGTTTACTGTTTGCTTGAAATATGAGTTCACGTTGATTAAAAGACAATGCAAGAATACAGAAGGTATTGAACATCATAATTACGGTTAGTGGAAATATTATATTAATTTTCTTATCAATATTACAAGTGTATTAATTCTTCTTTAGACTAGCAGCGCTTATCTAGTAATATTATATTTTTAACACCATTTACATTATTTATGTACCATTCTTATTTTGCTTGTTCTTATATATGTTTATACAATTTATACTTAATTTCACTTTACCACAAAAATAGAAGTGGTGGTATTATATATAACTATAATACCAACATATATATTATGCAAAAATTAACCTTGTGAGTTTTGTGGACTCAACAAATTTGTGATACTGAATGAATTTGATTATTTCTATGAGAAAATTCAAAAAAAATCTTTTAATATCATTGAAAACAGTTATTTCGTATATTAGTTCTACCTATTCTCAAATTTGCTTTAGTAATTTCTGGTCTTAAACAATGCTATCTCTTATTTTGTATTGTGACATTTAAAATATTTACTTTATCATTATAAATTAGAGCTGTATTTGACATCATACAAAGAATTCAAACTCTATGCCTAGAACAGATAGAAAACCTTCATCACATTATATCTGTATTCGAAGCAATCATCTCAGGATGGCACAAAGATTTCTGTCATATCATACCTAAAACTATAAAAGTCAGGAATACTTCTCTATTTACATTTATGAAGGTCATTAATGAACATGAAATCCATAGTTAAATTGAGTTACAAAATGGCATAAAGCACTATTTTATGTTATTACAACAGTATGACTGCAGAGCGTGCTAGTCCGATGAGTTTCAGGCCCTCAGTTTAATCATTTTTATCAGATGTCATATTCACGATTGTTACAACTAATAAAACGATTGTCAAATTTAAACAAAAAATATAAACAACAGAAAACATTAGTTGATGGTTTATTTAAATGTTGAAACTCAAACATGAGTTTGATATTTTGTTTACTTATGGCAAAGTTGAATGTAGGCCACTTCGGATTTTTTTTAAGGAATTGAGATTGAATAAAAAAACAGGTTATGAAATAATAGCTAATTTTTCTGCATTTTCAGACATCCATAAATTGGCTTTCCCTATAGCTTAAACCATAATTTAATAGAATTACCATTTTAAGTATTGTTAGTTGCATTTAACTACATGCCGTTTATATAAATTATACCGTAGTTAATGTACTCTATAAAAGAATATTTAACTCAACTACCGTAAGTAAGTACTCAACTACCTTCTCGACTTTGGAGGAGAATAATTTAAATTTAAATATTAGTTATATCTCTTGTAACTATACACTTTTGAAACTATAAAATAATTTAATTTTGCGTCTTTAATGTTATTGATCATACATACATTTGGATGCATTATTATTATTATGAGTATTTATACAAAGAATCCAAATATTTTTACTTAGTTGGTAAACTAAAATAAATGATTTCACAAACAATCCTTTTATAAAAAACAAATTAGATCTTGTTTCATGATAGATCTAAAATACAAATAAACCTCATTTAATTCATTTTTCAACGTAAGTAAATACCAAATAATAGTTGATTGTACAATATAAAACATTTATTAATATTTCAATACCTTTTGATGTGTTATGATTTTTGTCTCGTTTTCTGAAAGTTCTGCCGAATGTGTTTATTCCTGCGAGGTTGAATAGGATCGATTTTGTTTAATTAATAACTAGAAAATAATCAGTAGTAGAAGTTAAATTAAGGAAGCTGAAAAAAAGACCATGATGTTTCCTTCAAGGAGACTTTAAATAGTAATGAAAATCCCTTATGTGGTCATTGTAAGATTGTATCCTCCTACATTGGTGATAATAGCTAAGCAGAATAAAATGAGGGAAAAGGAGATAATTGAGTTGAGATATGAACAAGTGGATAGATGGGAGGCGTGTGGGAGACGCAGGAAGGAGCCGGGTGGGGCGGCACAGTGCCCCGCCCTCGCCTTGAGCTGGAGCAAGGCCGGCCTTCTGGAGTCACAGGCCGCCTGTGTCGGCAGCCAGCCGGCTGCGTGCGCTCTCGTCGTGTCCACACTCTCTCAGTCGACACACCTTGGCTCTGGTCAAGGAAAGCGCCCATACTTGTCTCGGTGGCTTTACACCAGCGCTTGCTGTGTCGGCAGCCAGCTGGCTGCGTGCGCTCTCGTCGTGTCCATACTCTCTCAGTCGACACACCTTGGCTCTGGTCAAGGAAAGTGCCCGCCAGGCTCTCCCTAAACCTGTCATCCTCATACCTGTCTCGGTGGCTTTACACCAGAGCTTGCTGTGTCGGCAGACCAGCCGGCTGCGTGCGCTCTCGTCGTGTCCACATAGTAACAGTGCACGTAACATAGCACGTCGTGCCATATCTAGTAACAGATATGTGTTACCATACAAATCGAAACAACCTTTATTTCAGGTTTATGTACAATTCTATAAAGGAGCATTTAGTCGATTATGAAAAAAAACCCTGTCTTCATTGATGGAATCAGCATTCCATTTACAAGGGAAGTCCGCTATCTGGGAGTTATTCTGGACAGCGGACTAACCTTCAAATCTCATCTAACAGCCAAACACAAGCTGGGCACAGCGTTGTTGTGTCATCTGTATCCCATCATTAAATCAAGGGATACTCCTCATGCGGTAAAGGAGGTCGTCTATAAGGCGGTTATAAGAACTACCATGACCTATGGGTGTTCCGTCTGGTACAACTCTGTGATAACGAATAAAAAACGACTCCAGATTGTCCAAAACAAGTGTGCTCGCCTTATAGCCAATGCTCCTTTTTATGCGAGAAATGTTGATATCCAGCGTGATCTAAGGATGGAACCAATACAAGATTATATTAGGCGTCTGACTATCAATGAAGACAGAAAACTTCCCGTACACCCAAACCTGCTAGTAAGAGCACTCTTACCTCAACTTCCTTGAACCCATCCTCCTCTGAATAATTGGATCACCAAACTCACAACAGACTCTAGGACTGTAAAGACCATCCGACCACGAAACATACTCACCCTAGACAGGACAGAAACTAACATACCGACTTACCTGACAGACCTGCACAGTTAAAGCAGTACTAATAGACAAGCAGGTGAAAGCCTCTAGCTTGGAACTGCCTGACTCCAACGTGCAGCATTGCACGGAAACTCTCGTTGGTCGTTGGTGATGAAAAAAAAAACACAAAAAGAAAATCAGACTTCATTTCCAATAAATTTACGTAAAACCAATTCTTTTTTTAACAAGAAGAGCAATCATTGTTTTCCTATTGATTGCCGTTTGGAAATAAAATATAGTTCATATGATATTACTGTAACACTCAGCATTTATGAAGTAAAATAAAGCTTGGGCGGTTAAATATAACTGGAATAAATTGAAACACATTCATCTATCTGTAGCAGTAGGAATAATAAAATGGTAAAAAAACAGATTGATCATAATGGAAATAGTCGGACTGACTGACTTTGATTTAATTAAGAAAGGCTAGTGTTTGCACAACAAGCTGAATACCAGTGATTGGAATGCCCTAATCAGAGAGATTAATCAGCCTCGTCCTGCCGTACAGGCATCGGCCTGCAGCATGGTCGTCAGCCATGCTGCAACTGATTATACTGATCACAATCTCCACTGATGGAAGCAAATGGAGTGAAAGTAGGATTTCCTTTTTTTATTTGATATCCACAGCTAGACCTGTATACCAAGTGAAGCAAATTTAAATTAAAACACTTTTCAAACAGTCGATATAAGTTAGTTCGAAAGAAATAAGAAAAAAATAATTAGTTTGAACTGATTGTGAAATAACTTTGTACCAGCTGGAGCAATCCAAATTTAAATATTTGTTTAGTTTATTAAATTAAAACTAACACTGATGGTATTAAAGAAATAGATGGAGTGCTTGATGCAGCCAAGGTCGAAGCACAGGTGGGTGTGGTTATAAATGCGCTGGTAGATAACGCTGCAAACTGCAAGGACTTGCTCGCTGTATGCGACAAATACCATATCTGACACAGGTGTTAGGGACAGAATGGATAGATTCTTAGGCCCTTGAAACAAGGGTGCTGTGACCAGACAGTACTTTGATAACATTAACAATAAATAGATTAGAGTGAATCGTGACAAGCCAAGCTAACGAGTGAATGTTGACAGGTCATGGACTATTTAGGACTCTTTATTGTGATTTAACCATATAAACTCAGTGGTTTACTAATAGTGATAGACAAACACTTCTATCTAGAGAAGACGTTTCCTTTCAATACAAGATACAAGAGAACACTAGTCAGTGGACGAAACTGACCTTTTCAAATTCATAGAACATTAATTACTAACGAATATTATCCTTTATTTCATGGAGTTAAAAATCACTCAGTATCCCTAAATATTTCAAATTTCCCTAAACTATTACTACATATCAGTTTTGTTATAACAACTTATTCCTTATAACAAAAAGTGTTTCAATGTTTTTAAGATTACCTTTTTTTAGCCCCTATTGGTAAATGTTGTTATGCAACTTTTATTCCTGAAATTAGACTACTCAACTTATTTTAATTAAATAATTATTAAAATATTTCTTTCTTCTATTTATATCAGGTAATATATTCTAGTTATTTGATTTGATATTATTATATTTTAACGGCTTGACATATAAATTTAACTTGACATATAATATATAAATATTATTTGAATTTTTTGTTGTAACACATTATGTGGTACTTGCTGCAATAAACTTCTGCTAGAGATACTTGATAAAAAGAAAAATAAATAAAATACAGTTTATAGGTTACTACTGTAAGCTAACAGAGAATATTTCGTTGCAGTACTTGTTCATCTTGGAAGACCAAGTTTCGTCTCCAAAGGTCAAGACCTGTCTCAATTTGATAGTATAAACCATATCTTTCCTTTTGGGTCTCGAACACAGCGAACGAAAAAAAAAATAGCCGATACTTGGCTTTGCAACGGTTGTATGTTGTAGTTTTCATTTAAGAAATTACAAACTTACTTTTCTTACTAATGCTAAAAAAAAAAAAAAACTAATTCAAATAATTTCCTTGCGTTGTCTCTCTTTTGGCTTCAGTTTGTATCATCAGCTAGGGAATTTTTATTGAGGAACACGGAGTTCACTATCAGACATTGTATTGGTAGAGTAGACAAAGTAATGTTCGAAACAGTCAATAGTATACATAAGCGCTATTTCACCCTTGTTTCTTATATTATTGTCATAAGTAAGATTGCTAAAATTATCCTTTATTTTTTTTTGAGTTCCCAGTTTTATATTAAATTTATACTTTTTTATATATGCCCACATATAATTCTACAGGAAGGGGTAAAATGAATCTTTTTAGATAAAGAATACATTTCTGTAATAAACTTCAGAGTAGACTGTGAAACTGTAAGGAAACTTTAGCTGATATGCTCAAGGTGGAGTGCAAGAGAAAGTGGAGCGAGTATTGTATAAGTGTCACATGTCTGCCACCCGTCACGAGAACAGCTCCGTCCCGAACTAGTATGTACTCCAAGTGGCACAAATTACATTTCATCTGTCAGCTGATTGGTGAAGTTTAAGATTCCGTAAAATAAAGTATGAAATGATATTTCAAACTTACTTATAATTCGGTCTCTGAACATACAGTCAGGCCACTTAATTTTTCAATTGGTTCATGAACTTTTAAGAGTTTTTGTGGTCATTCTTAGAATCCTCGTCAATTTATTTATTCCCAGAAATGAAAGATAGGCATTTTATAATTGCTATATATTCATTGCAAGTTACCAGTTCATCGATAATATGTAGTGTCTACCTTTGTAAGTTACATACATCCATAAGTGCATACGTACTTTCTTTCAAGCATCTAAAAAAAAATAAGGAAAAATTTCTTCTCTCCTGAATGTGAACTAAATACCCTTGATTGATGGCATGGGATTGTGAGAAGTGGTGGAGTCACTGCAGGTCCGTAAGACTTAGCTAGCCGTGGACCTCCAGAAGGAGCGGCAACAGAAAGAAGCTGAAGAACAGTCTTCACGTGAAGATGCAGATTAGTGCGTAAAGTGAAGAAAAACGCGGAAAGTTGCAAGTGTTGCCAATTGCTTTTGAAAGCGTTTATCCTGGCAAGATTATACCAAAAGAGAATCTGCATAAAACCTATTCAGTAGCAATATAGCCTTATTTTACCAGCTTTTATTACAAAACGTTATTAGACAAACTCTCACTAAAAAAAAGCTATAGTGTATTTCAAACAGGTTCTATGAAAACAAGCAGAGATAAAAGGGAATAACATGTAGACGGTTTATTGACTTTTTTTGTGAATGGTTCCTCCTCTTTGAAACGATAAAAAACCCTTCTTTTGTCCACATACTCACCACCTTCCGTACATCTTCAGTGCAATTAAATTTTCATATGTTGTTTTATATTGAGTTAATTTTCTTGTTCTTCACTTAATGTAATATAATATATTATAATTATACAGCATGTTATAAATATTCAAAATTATTGCTGAAAAATTCTTCATTACGAGTAACTTTTTTATTGTATTCGTAAACCGCCTTCAGTCGAATGAAGTATTAAACCAAGATAGTGGTATACAGTGTGTTTTATTTATAGAAATTATTTCTATATAAAAATCTCAAATATATATATATATTTTTTAATTAAACTGTACTGTATTTTTCAAATCTAACTGCTTTAATGATCGTGAAATATTATTAGAGCACATTACACACACGTTCATAGATATGTCTGTTTTTTAGTTAATCAATGGAAGTGTGTTTTATGTCAACATATAAACCACAATTTGAAAACTGGAAGTTTTATGAGGCTCCTTCTCAGTTCGAGATTTTTTAAAAATCATCACAATTGGAATGATTTTGTCTTTCATTAGAAGAACATCCTACGTTGATTTTAATGTTACATGTTTCCTTTGAAATCATGTAGTATAAAAAATAATGCTTAAATGTATTTTTATAATCCAGTCTTAGACAGGTGACCTTGTAAAACGAAGCTGGACTTAGTCGGAGTTTTTCAGGCAGCTCCAATTAGTGCTTCCATTCCAGAGATTCTTAATTTTAAGGCTCCCGCCGACTCGACTTCATTTTATTTTCCCTACTGCTAAATAATATACCAGTTTTGACACATAAATTAAATTTGTTGGATAGAACTAAAGATTTTTGGATTACAACATGTTATTTTTCTTCAATGGATTTAGAAGAAATATAAGTCCCTCCTGGAAACTTACATACGGTGAAATAAACTGGTCTTATGCCGTTTTTCCTAATGTCAGGTAAACAACATTTCCTATGAAGTTTGTTTGTTTGAACTATTTGTGATGATTTATAAGATCGTGATACGGTAAGCGAGAGGTGCCAAATGGAGCTCTGAAATGAGAAACGGTGGATAAGGGAGTAAGTAAGCAATAGGAGACAATCGAGTAAGATGGGAGAGATGTGTCTAGTAAGAGTAAGTACAGATCTGTTATTCTCAAACTTTTCATTTTAATACCACAAATAAATTATTATTCTAACACTAAAGCCAAAACCGTATAGATATGAATTGATGATATATTTTAAACTTTTATTTTAATAAATTTACAAAGTGTTTATTATTAGAAGTAAATATATACTTTATTTACAAAGTAAAACATTAGAATGCTCTTTTGTGTTTTTCTTGAAAAAAAAAAACTGTCACAACATCAGCCTTGCATTCTAATGTGTGAATTATTAAAGTTGGTAGCTCAAATTCCCGACCAAATTAACAATTATTCTATTTATTTTTCATCACATAAATATTTTTTTGCATCAATAACTATTTGAAATAGTTTTTTTTTCTCTAAACATGTATTTATTACTTTCACGGGCACCCGTTTGGAATTTGTAACTTGGAATCTACTGGGGAGAGATTTCGTCAACAGTTGATATAGAAAGAGCAAAGCACGTTGATCAAAACAAGCGAAGATCTAAATAACATTCTTCAGAGTTAGTCAACATTTTCGTAGCATACAAATATGAACATTTTACCGATAGCATGTTGAATTTGTGGAAAAATTATGATAATTAACTAGTATATTATGAACTAGTACTAATTAGTTATTAACATACTAGTACATTATGATAACTAACTAGGAATATACAGTTATATAGGACAAGAAATATGCATTTATTGCCTAGAGCTTCTTAAAAACATGTGGAAAATGGATACAAGGAAGCTAACTATAGAAATACTGCATACAAATAAGAAAAAAGTGAAATATTTGCATTAGATTAAAAATCAAAGAAGCACTCCTTATTCAAAAAATATTATATTAGAAAATGGTAATAGAATTGAAAGCCGCCGTTTCAAACAAGCTACTGGCAAGTTGGACATTCTGAGGCAGACGAGTCCGACACCGCTCAGCTCAGTGCGTAAGAACTACTGTCCTACATTGTCCTCCACTCGCTTAAATGAATGGGGAATGGAAAACAGGACTCATTCTGGCCTGGTGATGACTGCGGAACAGTTAGAACATGTCTATTACAGGGAATGTATGGTAGATGAAAAAATCTGAGTGTCATAATAAGCAACATATATTAGCCAAGTTATGAATGTAAAATATATTAGGGATTGTTCATGAGTGTAAAACATCTGTTGCTGTTACTAGGATTCGAATTTGTGTATTAATTGGTATTATTGTGTGATTGTCTGTTCCAATTAGTCGAAATTCATTTATTTCAAGTTCATTTGTAGGTTTTATATATGAATCAAATTCAATATTTTTGAAATCTGAATATTCGTATATTCAATATCATTATTTATGTTCACTTTTATACCACTCCAGATTTTTTTTATTAATTGTCGTGTTAATTAATTAACCAGTAATTAACTGCTACAATTACTTTTTGAAAGTTTAAAGAATAATTGATTATTGATAAACATTAAACATAATGTATTTGATAATATATATGTGCAAGTAATAACCAAGAAAAGAATATAAGTGTTATCAGTTTGTTAATAGTGTAATGGCGTAGGCACTGACGACTGTTTTCTTTCTTTCAGGCATGGGGAAGATGTTTGCAACGACTACTGCTCATGGTAGTCATACTTGCAGTCATTTCACAAATTAGCTCAGAGTCGACAAGTAGTAAGTATTCATCTAACACTCTCATTTTTTAATATTTACTTATATTTATATTTAATAATTTATTTATCATTTTAGTTTTTAATTATTGCACCCTACTGTAATAGTTTTTTTATTCACTTAAGAATTACAGTCTTTTAACTATATTATAAGTAAAGTATTGCAAGAAATTAGATTGTTAGAATTTTAATCTCGAAATTTAAACGGATTTACACTGACTCAAAATGTAACAACTTTGACACGATTGATTGCAAAAACAACAGGATGTGATATTGTTGACACTGTTTGAAAGAACAGGATGAAAGCATAAAGAAAGATTTTCAAGAATTTAATTTTTTTTTTATTTCACTAGATATAGAAAAATGAAATTTTATCAAAAATTATCTAAAATTAGTACGATTTAAAAAAGAATGAAGGAAATTCTGTTTTCTGCAGAAGGTTATATAGTTCTAAAATTTAGAAACTTAAAAAAGTAATTTATTAACGAGGACACAAAACTTTATCTCAAACTCCAATCACACAGAATTATTATTTAAATGTTTAATAAGAGGAATTGGAAGATATTTTGAGAGTTAATATAGTATATAAGATGAATAAAATTCCTTAAACCATAAAAGCAAAGGCAATACGAGCATACATGTACGATATTGTCCACGTGTGATTGATGGTTGTGTAACTGACGTGTTGTAATCACATGTCGCACTCTGAAATCATTATAAAATAATATTGGTGTCAGCCATATAGATCTTTTTGTTCTTAACAACGCATTTCTTTTGGGTAATATTGCACACGTAAAAGTACTTTTTTTTTATGACAGAACGGTACTAATTTACAGCTACTTTTTCGGTGATTCAAATCTGGTATTCAATAATCATAGAATTTCGTATTAAATATTGTCTTATTATGAATATTTTATGAACTTTAGAATATTGAATGGTAATATTATACTAAAAGATCCATCTTTTATATAACTCTTTAGTATAATATATCAATATTATGCGAATATTAAGTTCCATCTCTAGTGGAAATCAAATTTGTATAACTTTTATTGAGACCAAGGATTCCAATTTTGCTAAAACAGGTAAAATGGATGTAGTAACATCTAAACTAGTCAAGTCTATTAAACTCATTATCTATGACTTTGATAATACTTTACCATAGAGTTTGATAGTATGTCTACATGATGGCCACAATAAAATAAAACTAAGACTAACCTGATAGTCAACGAGTTCAGTATTATGTTTACTTTTACACCACTCCAGATTTTTTGTTAATTAATTGTCACGTTAATTAATTAACCAGTAATTATCTGCTACAATTACTTGTTGAAAGTTTAAAGAATAATTGATTATTGATAAACATTAAATATAATACTAAATGCTTTTAATATATCATAAAAATAAAAAAAGTTGTTTTTATTAGGTTTGTTCTCTTTTAATTTTGTAATTAAGGAAACAGAATCAAGTCTGGTGCACTGTGCTGAAAGACAACATTTAAAATTTGATGCCCGCTCATATTACCCAAATCGGTAAAATACTTACCTGTATATTCAATGATTTCTGTAATACTATTTTATCAACATCTTCTGACCTATATATTTCAAATGTTAAAAACATTTAGAGTTTAGATGTTTTAGTTTCAAATTGATTCCTATAGTATTTTCGTATACAATTTCCAGTCCAACCATTCATTGTACAACCTATCTTAGAATAATGTGATGTTACAACGTTTTAAAATAATTTTAAAAAATACTACAAAATTTTAATTGACGTTCTATTAACTATACATTGACGTTACATTTTAATTCCTCTTTGATGCTTAACTCAATGAAAATATTCATTGTTTTGATTACTCAAATAAATATTATAAATTTATTATAAACCTACTCACAGTCAAAGAGATTTATATATTAACCCTTTTTTTAAAGATAATTTAAGAGTATTTTAAGAGCTAACAACAACAAATAAAAGTATAAATTAAAACAAATGCAACAATTTCTTGAGAAAGTGCAACAAAATTGAAAATTAATTTATCTTATATCTGCAAACTGTACTTGGTATTGTTTTAAAAATGAAAACGTGAGACACTAATAAAATAAAATTAACTAAATGAATGCAAGTTGCCGATCTGTATGAACACAAGGCACTGTAATTCGTCTTAATGAGTGACTCACGTTTTTATTTTTACAGTACTATGAACAAGCCTTGAAGCATAAATCATAGCATATTTTTTATTTTTTTTTTAAAACGTTTCAATATTTCCATTTATGCAATTTTTTTCAGAATAATTTCATTTGTTTTATTTTTAAGAGATTTTTGCCGTACAGTTCATATGTAATTTATCATTCAGAAAGAAAAAGTTAGCAGTTAATTCATTTTATCCATGTAAATGTATAAAGATTTGTTTAAATTTTAATTTTTATCGCTCTATGACTGCAGAGTGTTCTTAGAGATTCCAAATGAGTGGCATAAATACGAACGTACTCATATTTGTATATAGTTCAAAATTAAAGATAGGTAGCACACAAAGTAAAGAAACACACTTACAAACTCAAATTTTCGGGCAATCTGTGTTCAGGAGAAAAGAGAAAGGGAGACCAAGCACGTTGTAGACGCAACGGCTAGTAACCCAGTATATAGCATTTGTATAAACTCTGTATGTGTATATACGAGTAAGTAAGGCATGAAACTCAGGCAATTCTCTATGACTGTGATAGTGCTTAATTACAGACTGTCATAAAACGCACATATAAAAGAAAAACAAAACTACATTGATTATCAACGACTTTGTAATTAACTTATAGTAAAGTTAAGTGCAGGCACCTGTAACTGAACTTTTTAGTTTTCTGCAGGAAGTTCTGGTTAATTTTCCCATACCCTCCCTATGTCCACTATAATCGAGTTCATTAAATGATGTGTCGTTGATTATCATTTTTTTGATTTGAGAATAACTTTTATAAACAAATATTTCGTCTTGCTATTTGTGTTGGCTATCTCACTTTCTGATAATTTCATTTAGTGATTATTTTTTAAACAAAAAGGTAATTAATTTAAATGGCTCCAATATATTCACAAAACTTTATGCGTTTGTCCCAATTCCATCAATGGAAGCTAGCTGCTTTTTTAAAAAAAATAGAGTAATCAGTCCCAACAGTCCAATTCACAATGGAAGAAGAAGTACATTGTAAATTACCTTTGTTAGATGTACTGAATGATATTACCTAATTAGTCAGATTTTGGTCTATGTAAGAAACTCACCAATGCTTGTTTATGTCTATATCTATTTTTATTCTGCCCATCCCAGAAATGTTGAAATATACGTTTTAGACATAAGTTTTTGGGGGACTTAAAAGTTTACTTGAATTTCTTAATGATCAAATTAATTACATTATTCTATTGCTCACTGATTAAAATACCCCGCATTTTACATTAACAAAGCTTTAAAAGGTACTAAAAAAACGGTAGTGTAGTTTCAAATACCGGTTTAATGTAAAATGTCCTAGTTTTTTTACCACATTATAGGTTACTAGACCAACTTTCTAGACTTGCTCAAAATCTTTCAAGCTGTGCTTTTGTTTTGCTTGTTTAATTATAAATTTATTAGTTCATTGAGGATAATTAATTTTATAACTTTTAATTAGTTTTAGTAATATTTATAATTTAATTAGTATATGTTGTTACTAGTTAGAATTATCCCAAATTCAAGTTGTGTTCTCAGCAATTCCTTTTCTTCTGCAAATCAATACCTCATTGTTCTTTTGCCAATGGCAAAAGCTCCGCTGTCATACTGACTTGATGTCGAGTTACTTCTCTAGTGACCTAGAAACATGTCAGGGTTTACGTGCTGCCCACGAATCGCCCCTGGTTTTCTTAGTCAGACGGTTGAGTTGTTATTCAAACCAAACGTGCCAAGTTTTGCCACACGCAGGGTTGTTTCAGAAAGGTCATATGTCCTGGGAACTTTTAAGGAAAAATTTCATTTGTAATCATTTTCCAAATCATTTTCTTGTTATTATCAATATCATATTTTCATGATGTTAATTACACATTATCATTGAATGTAAAAGTATTAATGATTAGTAAGTTAAGTATGTTACATATAAACGTGAAATATTAAAGAACTCAACTTTTTTTAAGTGTACATAATATCAAACTCGTTTGTAATCAATGTAGTTTTCGTTATATTTTAAAGAGGCTATCGTAGAAACGTAATATAAAACTGGCTGTATTAAAAGTATTTATAAAACTAATAGATAATAATAATGTAATAAGTTCATTTAGTTTAATGTGGTTGTCTCCAATTTTATCATTTATAAAAAACTTGAACTGATTCATGTAGAACAATCTACAACGTTATTATCATCATTATTATTTTTATTATTAAAATTAGTGCGTGAGTCTCAGAGAAAAGTGTGCACCACTGTTTCTTCATTCTTCATCTCTTCGATTGTGCTTAAATCTGTTTAAATGAGTTTGTTTGGCATTCGCTTAAAAATGAATTCAGCTGATCCTACCTCTTCCAGAGGGAGTTACCATTCTTCATACAATATTGAGTAAGTGTTGAATGAAGGCAATCTCCAGTTAGGCATTCCAAATACATTTTTAAATCCTTCCAAAGAGGAATTATTTGGATTCATTTTTTCTGTTTCCTTCTTCATCTATTCAGGTAGGTGATCAGCTCCTTTATTAAACATGCTTGTTTAAGTAATTTATTAATTTGTGTGCATTTATCATCATTAATGAAAAATTCTGAGATAAATTTCTAAAAATAATAAATCTCTTCAGATAGCTTAAGGAGTTTATTAAAAAACAAATATCTGTAATATATGCTCAACTTGATTATATATGCAGTTGTCCTAGTTACAGGTACTTAGACCTGAGCAATACCAAAGGTTAAATCTGCCAACATGTACATCTGTAGATATCGTAGCAGACTACCATGCATTTCTATGTCAAAAACTTGATACATATTAAATTGGAATAAGACTTCAATGGAGTTGTCAGAAATTCAACAAATGTAAACATACTTTCCATTTTATGAACTATTTTTTTTATAATTTTTATTACATGAACTGAAATAGTAAACGATTGTTTATTTGATCAAAAAGAAACTTATAAAGTTCTTGCAAGTCCTACTGGGAAATTCAAATTTAAATGTCAAAAGAATAATGTTATGGGTTGAAGACAACGAGATTGAAATTACAAGATTGTTTGTTTGAAGCATGACTAAAGGGTGAAGAAGCCTTGTTATCGTGGGTCATGATGTGAACTTTATATGTAAGAGGATGCTCCTTTATGTAAGGTTCACTTTAGGTCAAGCGTTTTGTTAAAGGTGACTCATTTTCGTGTCCTTTCTCTCACTCTTCCAGCACGATTTGTCCTTTCTTTTTTACATGTTCATACTTTTACTTGTTTCAATTGTTATTATTTGAGAGTACCAATATAATAATACAGAGAGTATCGTTTGATAATCGAATTTCTCAAGATAATTCCAATGTCTTCATTGTATTGCTCTACCTCACTCACATCCATTTCTCTTTCTCTGTCTATTATTCACATACACTTCTACTTAAAGAATGAAAAGTGCTTGCATAGATACACAACTTGAAGTGTGAAATGATTTTTAGGGTATATAGGGGTAAATAATATTCAAAGGCTGCATACTTACGTTTCACCGGTTCATGTTTTCTCTACGCCTGCACTCCATTCAGGGATTCAGAGGAGTTTTTCTAAGTCAAGATATCCAACCAGTTTAAGCAAAAGGATGCCAAAAGCCACAGACATGGGAACACCGGTTCTTACTAGATTATCGAAGTTAGTCAACGGTTGGCTTCTACTGGCTTAGACGGGTGACGCCACTAATCTAGAGTTACGGAGTTAATTATATATTAGTTGATTTTGGGTATTATTTTCTAGAGATTATTCAAACTTTTAAATTATTAAAATATTTTAACAAATTACATAAGTCGATTTCAATATTTGATTGTACAGAGAGTTTAGTGTAATTTATTGCGATTAATATCATAAAATTAAAATATATCATTGAAAATTTTTATTGTTATGAATTTGAAAATAAATGCACTTGTAAAAAATTATTAAAATGTTAATAACATGAGGGTAAACAAATCAGATAAATGACCTTAATAGTTATCCTTTTCAGCATTGCAGTTCTTTGAAGTGATAATGAATTCATGAAATTCTTATCATGTTACACATACATAAGGTCAATACTAAATACAAAATTTAAAGTGATGCAATACTGAGAGACGGGACGAAGTTAGTACTTATTTTGATTTAAGTACGATAGAGTAGTTTGGACAGATGCACACTGTCCTAAATCAATATGACACACTTAACTTATTAGGAAGGAAATTTGTCACTGGTGCGACTTGAAAAGTGATTTCCAATTTTTGATATATGCCTACTTTTACAAGCACACATATCTAGATACCAAATAGTAATAAATACCAAAAATGGATTCAGTACACTTCAAAACGTCAAAATCTATCAACAATTCTTAGTGAATTCACAAAGTTACATAATCTTTGTAATTTAGATTATTTATTTCAGTATACAAAAAATGAAATATGAATAAAAGACCAGAAATAAGATGATAACAAGAAGAAATGAGTTCTGAGTTATGACTAGCCAATTTGTTGACACCATAGAATGTGAGTTTGGTCAGTTTGGGTAGGTCTGGTTCTGGCCAAATGTCAAAGAGGTAAAATAAATACAATTAATACTACCCCAAGAAGAACTTTTCCTGAACGCAGACACAGCTGAGTCTCACTGTGGTTCAACCGCGATTTCTGGTGTTTTACCTATAGGAAAATTTAGTTGCTACTAAATTCTGCAGGTTCTAGTAGCATAGAAAAGAAAAAAGAATGGAATATAATTATTCACTTTCATCACCCAACTATAAAATAAAGATGACTTAAACATGAAAGAAATGCAGCCTTCAAGAAAGAAAAAAGCATCCTTGCATGCGACTTCAAGCAGAGGATCTGCGATGCTTCTAGATTTACTGTGTGAGTGAAAGGACATTTTATGCGTGGTGTCCATTGGAGAAGTAAAGCTGTCGATCCCGAGCCTGTCGATGCCAGGAGATCGTGAAAGATACGTATTATAGTTAATTTAAACTGTAGTAGTCCTGATGTATAATCAACCTGATAACGTAGCTCACGCATGACTAAAATAGATGTTAAATAACAAATGAGTCACACTTTCTTCCTAGGAACATTACTCATGTTGAACGTCTATAAGTGTGGGTGTTATACACATACGTTGTTATGCTTTATGGGTTGACAATATCCCTTAAATTGCTCAAATAATACAATTAACTCTCAATTCTTCAATTAAAATTATTAATCAGTATCTTCCTGTCGTTCATGATCACCTTGTTTCCCATATTTTGTTCCCGTATTAAGCATCAAATTTTGTGAATAAAATTAGTATTAGCTGTACAGAAAAGGAGTGCACGCAGTTTATAGGGTGCGAATGGAACACACTGCATTCGCTTCAGAAACTTTGTTAAGCAAACCAGTCTAAATGCTCTTGAGATCTTATGAAAAAAGTATTTTGTCACATCAACCTAGTTAAAGTTAATACTTTGTGCTAAAATAACCGACTAGTTATAACTGCTAATGCTCTGAAACATGCTAAGCTGTCATTGTTCACAGTACCTTTTGACCTGTCCTCATTACTCAGGTATAGGTACACAACAAAGCGACTTATTTTCGTGTATGTAAACTTGATTTTATGGTCTGGCCGTTAAGACATTTAAAGATGTCATCCAGTCCCTAAGTCAACAACTGGGATCACAGTGTTTAATATTATTATTATTCATAAATTCTTTTTCACCATTTCTGTATTGTTTTTATCAAACGCCTGCACCGACAGAGTTTACGTCTTTTGTGTTTTGAAGACAAAAAGTGTGTTTGATATATGATTGGTGACCCTTTTAACCAGGGGATAGTTACATTAATGGAAGCTGTAACAGCAGGTGGCTCAATTTTCCTAACCCATTTCATTTTTCCTTGTTTTCTGCTCCAAGCCTGCCATGTTATCCCAGTTTTACTTGATATTCTTGATCAAAGCTTTAAATTAAGACAAATAATCTCATTTTAGTTCACCTTTACAAGTCATGTGATTTATACAATGGCTGGGTATAATTCAATTAAAACGATACCGGAAATTGATTTAGCTTGAAAAGGAAAAGACTTAAAACAAAGTTTTATTTCAAGGTGCTTCTTATACTGATTGCTTAAACTAATGATTGAAAGTTGTGGCTTGCCTTAAAACAATATTTTATAATTCCGGAGACTGGCTCAAAAAATAAAAAAAACATCGTAAACTTTAAACAAAAACAGCCTAATTTATAAATCAATTTATATTTCCCAGTAAACAATGTATATGCCAAATGATTGAAATGCTAAGACACATAGGATAAATACATGCGGATAAATTGGATTAGATAAATAAAATTACATATAAATATACGAAATATAAATAAAGAACCCATAACATTAATTGGAGAAGTAAATGACTCTATTAAATATAGATTAATAGAAGAAATCTAACCACTTTATTAACGAGTAAGGCATTTTACCTGAATTATAACTCATTTTACAGGTGAGTTTGAAAAAGATCGTTTGAAAGATTAGAAAGTATTGAAACGAGACATTACCTAAAGTCATAATAAAAAAAAAAAACAATTATATCATTGAAGCAGTTGAGGAGAAAATGTTGATTATTAAATGTTGTTCGCTTCCGCGATGGGGAACGCTTATAGATTAAGGAAACTTTTCTTTGAAAGAAATAATGGAGAGAGATTAAGAAGAGAGAATTTAGAATGGCCCAGTATGTAACAGGATACTGTTAATGCATTTACAAAAGAACAAATCCTGGAGGTGAAAGTAATTGGACACGTACGGATGCCTATTAGGTCTTCCGCTATCTCCAGTCCTACGAAGATCGGAGGAATCAAACTCAGTAGCTGTGAGTTTGATCATTCACTGAACACAGTAATTCAGCTCTTGAAACTTTGTTCCATAGTTTTAATTAATTTTTCCTGATTGCAACATATCTAATAATTTTGTTAAAAAAAATAATGTGCTAATTAGTTCCTAATATCTTTCAAGGTATTTGAAAAGTTAACTTATTTTGATGCATGTGTTCACGTATTTTTTTACCTCTTAAACTTCTTGCCTAATAGAAATAAAAGGAAAAAACCCTAACTCTAGTAATTAATTAAAAGCAGTTGATTATATGCATGGATTATGCTCAACTTCATTTGATTAACTGGGAGAAATAGCTTACCGTTTTCTGTTATAATTAACTAAGTGCGTAAAGTATTTTATATTTCCAATAACATTTCAAGTATGTTTCAATAACTCCTTAATTAATCACCAATGTGGTTAATTAGCACTTTATTTAGTTGAAAACAGAACAATTGAAAGTTATTATAATAAACTGTATTGGATTTATGTCACCAGTTTTCTGTTTGATGGTCTGTGAAGTGAAATAACGCCTCTCTTGATTCCAGCTGTTTTAAAGAATTAACGAAAATAAAATAAAAGAATTGAATCGTACTTTAATATACTCAGATGAAATCAAGTAGGTAGTTCTTTCAATCACTCACAGTATTACTCCATATTTACAGTTTAGTGGCAAACATACTAATGGTGAATTGTTTGAGCAAAAAAAAAAAAAATGAACATCATTGTATCTCTAGCCACTAACTGTAATTCACTATTGTTTTTTTCTTTTTTTGTTCAATTGACCTGTGTTGCAACGCCAAGTGGAAGCTAACAATCTGAACTTCATGGTAAAACGGTTTTCACATAATTTTTGACAATGCCAAATCCTTCCTTGCATGGTCCGGCAGATGCGTGTTCAGCAGTTCCTGTTTCTCATGTCTAAACAGTTTTAATATTATGTGGATAGAGCTTTGAGAAATACAACGTCACTTAACGTCAGAACGTTCAACATCACAGATCAGGACGTCAGAATCAAATGGATATACGAGGGCGGACTGATAAGTCAGTGACTTTTTGAATTTCCCGCGCAGTTACTCCAAATGCAACAGTGCTGCCGTCATCTGTAATCTATTAGTGGACAACTATCTAATTATGAGCCAGCTACTACGTGCAGTCGGTGTTTGATAGTCATTCAATGCAGACAACCTCGTGTATTTTTACGAAAATGGAAAAAAATGAATTTCGTGTGCTGATTAAGCATTACTTTTTACGTAAAAAATCTATCACTGAAACTAAGGAAAGACTTTATAAACACTACGAGGACTCGGCACCATCAATTTCAATGGTTAATAAGTGGTTTACAGAGTTCCGCATTTGGCAAAGAAGAAAGTGCTGTTCCATCAAGACAATGCACGTATGCACACTTGTCTAGTCATGATGGCCAAAATACACGAATTAGGATACGAACTGCATCCCCATCCAGCGTATTCTCCTGATTTAGCCCCCTGCGACTATTTTCCGTCTTGAAAACCTAAATAAATGGCTGGGCGGTAAGAGATTTGAGTCGAATGAACAAATCATTACCGAAACAAACGCGTATTTTGAGAGCTTTGAGAAAACGTATTATTTGGAGGGAATAAAAAAATTAAAAAAATGCTGGACTAAATTTATCGAGCTAAAAAGTGACTATGCAGAAAAATAAAATGTTTCTTTGCCGAAAAAAGTTTGTTTTATTCAAAAAGTCATGGACTTATCAAACCGCCCTCGTATTACAAGAAATACCCACATCCATTACCACAACCCACCTTACTTTTAACTCGCTTCTTCATTTTAATTAATTCCTTTTTATTACTAGGCGATTACTTTTTATTCAGTCGTTTTAGATTCTACTATGTATGATGAGAATATGAGAAAATGTGTTGGTATTGTGATTTATTAGATTCATTTTACTCTAAGTGCATATATAATCATTACTTCAACGAAAAACTCAGTTTCGATTTTTTTTACAGTTTCATTTTTTGGGTTATCAAAACCCATTCTCTTCATCATCCTGGTGATGTCTGTGTGTGGACACGTGGGTGGTTGTATGTGGTTAACTTTTTTTGTTAACCTGCTGCAAGTGGCATAATTTAGAATAGAAAAAGTTAATAATAAGTTTTTTTCTTATTTTTTTTAGTAAGCATTACTATTTCATGATTTGATTTACTCTTTGAAAGAGGGATAACTTCAGATGTTCGACCAAGTCAACTGTAGGTTTGACCAAGTAAAAACTGTACACATTTTGAGGGACTTTAATTTCAAATTAGGAACAATTGAAAGGAACAATTTAATTTCAAATTAGGAACTTGAAAGTTTCAGAAACCACTCATTCAGTTATTAATAACAAAGTAACAAACAAATTCTTTGTTAAAAAGGTAAATGTTAATAAAAAAACAGATATGCTTGAAAAAATCTAACCATATTCATTTTAATGAATTTAGGAAGCAGAGAATGATTATTTAGGATTTCTTCCGCTGCTTTACTTTGTATATATTGCTTCAACTTATTTAAAAAAAAATTACTTTTCATTACATAAACATTACACGATTGTTTGTTACATACAAAGATTTAACAATATTATTCAAGTTAAATATATAATTAGAAAAATGTATGCATACGGTTTTGCGTTCTATATTCTCGTGTTTCGTACGTTAATTAGTTTAATTAATCTCGAAGCATGAAAACGTAGAAGGTGGGTTGATATATTTGTCAAATATTTTTACTTTCTATAATAACGCACAGTATTATGAAAAAAAATTGATTTGAAATATTAAAACACATTATTTCTAATATTACGTATTATTTTACATATTTTTGTTTTACCTAATATGATTATGCAGATATTGTTGCAGTTTACAAGTATAATCTTTAAAAATTTGGTATTTATCAATACTTGAATGTTTATCTACTGAATTATCTAGAGTGGTAGAATGTAGTTGGCAGGGGTAGCTTGGCTACTCTCTGCCTGAAGACCAGGTGTCAAGGGCGTGACTGGACTGACCACATGCCCTGCACATCTCCCCTGCAGGCTCTGTTTCATCAAATCGGCTTCTTCTTTTCTCAGAATAGTTTGATGTTCTTATGGATTGATATTGCTTACTATCTACTGAATCCTGGTCACTATATCCAAAATGATGTCTGGTAGAAAGAGAGTCGATTAAAACGTAACGATGAACGTCCAAAATAGATTTCTAATTAACAACATTCAAACCACAATAAGAAATGAGAAAAAATACTAAGATCATTCAACCGTAAAAACCTGTCTTCGTCAGAGTCAAATCCCAACTGAGTCTGACAGATTTGTCAGTTATGATTATGCCTCAGTTGGGATATGACTCTCACGAAGACCTCTTTTTACGGTTGAAAGATCTATGGTTGATAGTCTTTTCTCTCATGTCTTATTGGGGTTTGGACGTTGATTGTTTTTTCACATGCTTATTGTGAAATCTTGTTATATACTTCAGCTATATATATATATATATATATATATATATAATGTTTTTTTCATATTCATTTTACTAATAAAACTATTATAAGTCACAGAGCTCTATTATTACACTTCTAAGAATACAATGTTTATTTTTAGCTTCTTATTACTATAAATAGTTAAAAATATTTTAAAATATGTAGGAGTGTTTGGGAGCAAATATTTGTTAACATTTTGTAGAAACTTACTGTTACTTCTTCAGAATGATAGTTTCCCATGACTTCAGATATTTAGGTACGCCTAGATACTGCTTGTTGATGGCAATTTCTATCTATTTTTAGTATTCTAGGGCTATAAATAGCTAAAAATAGTTGAAAAGGTCTAGGAGTGTCTGGGTGCTATTTATTTGTGACAATGCTACGGAAGGGACTATTCACATCCATTCACCTGCAAGGTGAAACACAAGGACTCAGTCATATATTCAAGCAACCCTGAAAGCTATCGTGCAATCATGTAACCCTTCCGTGTGAGTAAGCACCCTTCTTGCCTAGTAACAAGCAACCTTCAGCCTCCAATCAACATTATTACTAAAACAAGCCAAATTTAGCAAGCAATCGTGAAGTTTGATAACAAGTGAAATCATCAAAACATGTTTTTATCTTGTCTTTCTTAATCAGTGGGTTCAGAATAATAAACACAAAAAACCATTGTAACTGTTTGTTCGGAAACTATTTTTGTTCTTTTCGTTCAAGGGTCGAAGGTTGCATTTGTTGTAAGAAACTTTACTAAAAACTAAGTTGTCATTGTACTTTCAGTTCGATAGTTCAAGGTTTAAGAATAATAATTGCATTTAGCTAATTATTGTTTATTGTTTAATCCTAGTTGGATGAAAATATTACGGCTATACTTGTCAGATCTGTTTAAGTTAATTGTTTAACAGAATCTAGTGTATACCAATTCTCGGTTTAAGGAGAAATTTGAAGTTGTTTTAAACAGTTAATATGAAATGTAAATGAAATCTGTACCCAAAATTATAAACACTAAACGGCCTTATAATACTTGATGCTTCAAGAGTGAAGCATGGTTGTCTAAAGAGTGTGCTGCAATATATTTACGGGTGGCACAATTTAATATAACTGTCACGTATATAGTTCATGGTGTCTTTAAGAACTCTGTTGTTTTGAGTAGTATTTGAGGATGCCAAAGAAACTTGTCTGTTGTATATGATAATACAGCTACTGTTTCTAGGCCACATCTTCTGTGATAGAACAGACATAACATATCATATTAGGTTTTATTTGTCTACGAATATTACATAACCTTACAATATTGAAAGAGTAATATTACAGTCAAAATGATAAATATAGAGTCATAGTAACATGAGAGTTATAGGCAAACAAGGATTGTATTAGGGACTAGATACCTATAACAAGGAGAAATAGACAGAATCATTTTCCAAAATTTTTGGTCAACAAATAGAGAAATCTTAAAATCTTAAAGGATCACTCTGGAGCTTTTTGGATATAGAATGAGGTCCTGATGGTTTCCTTAGAATCAAGTAATTAGTACTAATAAATTGATAAATTGATTCAGAAACTATAGTATGAACTACAGTAATTTAACAGAAGAATAATTAGTGTTAGAAGTGGATCTACCAAAACTTGAATTGTGAACAGGAGAGACTGTCCTCGGGGGGGATATGTTATCGCTCCCATTGTGGTGATCAGTGTCAGATGACCTACTAGATCTCTAAATAATGGACGTTATGATAAGCAAGAATATGCAGACGACCTTGTTATTGGAAAAAGAGCAATGCTTGAGGCTATTGTTTTTGAGATTACGTAGCATACTAACCAAATTGTTGAGAGATAAATAATGGAGAAATGACTGGATATAAATTCACCTACAACCTATAAAACCCTTTTGAGGATGAAAAATGTGGACAGGGGAAACGACTTTTGTTAAAATATTATTCTAGACTTATAAAAGAAACTGACATTCTCTTGGGGCATCTTTAAATGAAAGTATAAACCGAAAAAAACCACGTTACCAGATATATTGGTGAAGGCACAAAAGAAATGTTTTTTTATAACAGATTATTTTGTAGGACATGAAGGTCTTAAAACCAATTCTTTACAACCACGCATCAATTGTGCGGTATGCGAAAAAATACGTGTCCCAACTACAGGATGCGTACCCAACTCAGACACTTTTATCAAGAATTATTAATTTGCAGTTATTGAGACTAGTACAAAATAGAAAGGCGTGTATGGAAGACAAAGTGGACAACATTTAAAAGAACGAAACATTAATGTTTAGCCTATATGTTGTCAGATACAAGGCCCCTCTTTGAATTTTGTTGCAAGCTGGTGACAAGATGATTAGGAATGGTCACATTGGAAGCTTTTAGATTTCAGTCTGATATACTGATGAGTCAAAATATAATAATGCATCAACTCTTTCAATCAGCTGACTTTCATGTGGGTACTAACACTAAGGAATACTAACGAATCATGCAATGGGTCTCTGGGAAACGGCTAGAGCCAAACAAACCTCTTGCAGTTTTGAGCATTTTCGCACTACACACCCCAGACTTCAAAGAGGTGCAATTAAAAATTAGATGAATAAGAAAAAGGCAGATAAAAGATGGCTAGAACTATCGGGTTAAATTTCGTTTAAAAAGCTCATTCCGACTGGACCTACATTTGTAAGTAAATAGAAGAATGTCGGCTCTCTGCCTAAAAGAGGCGGACACCTTGACAACATTCTATCTGAATGCGAGGCAATCATTTTTATGAGGCTAAAGATTTTTATTACTCCTACAATATTGAAAGAGTAATATTACATTAAAAACTACAGTGTTATAGCCATAGTAACATGAGAATTATAGACAAAGAAGAATTTCGATTAGGGACTAGATACCTGTAACTCTCTCTAACTCTCTTTCAGTAGAAGAGAGATACTTCTCTAGGAAAAATTATGAAATTCACTGATGAACTTAAAACAGAAATTAAATTTCTAAACGATAATGGGATGCATAATAGGACAGATGTGACCTCGGAGGCCTGAGCTAATGCGATTCAGGCATTTAGTTTAATAATCATACCATGTCCGATTGATGCATGATTTCAAGTTTCTTTAAAACCATTATTGCCGCATTTAAACAAATGATATAATTGATGCTTATCTATAAGTTTGATAATACCTCTATACGATTGCCACATTGAATAAAACCAAAAATTAATTTGTTGTAAACGAGTTTGATATTAACTTTATAGTAAAGTTAAATATAGGCAAGTCCAAATTTTTTTAAAAGCGAAAAATTAAGTGATGATTAAACAATAAAAAGTTGTGTAATCTTTAGCAAGACGTACTGACAAAACACAAATGCCAAAACAGGTTTGCAAATTTTCGCCCCGGAAATTTGCAATGTACACCACATTCTGAAATATTTATTGAATTTTATAAAGACAAAATAATGGTATTGATTGAAGTAAAGAGTCGAATTATTGAAAGAGTTCGAATCAGTAATTAATGATTATCTTAATGTGCTTAATTTTACTGTCCAATGAAATAAAGAGAAACCCAACTCATCAATATGAAATCCTAAACAGAAAGAAGAAATTAACATAAATCTAGTTGCGTAAGAACACCTGCATCACTGATGGGTGAAAATCTTAAATAATAGCAGACGGTAATTTTTCACTTTTAAGGTTTTTGAGATTTTGAGACTCTCTGACGTCACAGAATAAAACGGTTTCAATAAAAGTTGTTTGTGATACTACTATGTGTTTTACAGATTTTCATTTTTGATTTGTTGTAGAAAACTTTTAATTAAATATTTGCTATCAATTTTTTATATTTTAACGATTTAGACATATATACGGTCGAAAAGTCTTTCACATACAATTTTTTAAGATATATTTAAGAATATGGCTTTGATGCATTAATACTGTATATACACATTACAGTCCGTCAAAGCTGGTAAAAAAATGCCAATCATGGTACTTTTTATACATTAACGTGTTTTTTATTTATATATGAATTGAATTTTTGATATTTTCTCTCATTAAATCTTAAATAGTAAAATTTGCTTGACAATGCAGATTGCGTGTTATTTAGGATTTGATCTTCCATGTCATTTGGACATTTCTATAGTGCGGATTGACTCACAGACAAACAAACGGATGCTTGATCTTATAAATATAGAGTTATTTTAATTGTGATATAATATATATCATATAATATAATCTAATAATTAATTATATGACTTCTGTTAATTTGTTTGGCACTTATCAACTTTACTGAATTATTGAATTTACCGTATTTAATCAAATTTTATACTGTTACATTTTGAATATTTAAGAAAACCAGTAATGGGAAATAGTTTTAATGTCTATAAATATAATGGTATTACAATAATATTAGAAGTATCAAAATACTAATACCGTTAGAAAACAAAATAGTTTGCAGCATTTAGTAGGAATTTTTAATTGAATTAAACATTTTTGGGTTTCCTAATAAATATTAAGTCATTCTATCAATTTGTAGTATGTATTGACCTGTTCGGTCAGAACAATCTGATCAGGTGATAAAATGCAGAGTAGATGTAAAATCGTAAACTCTCGCTGACAGCAGCTTGTGTAACTGTATTTATAAGATTTAAATACTGTCTTTTAGTTTAAATTAAAATTATTAAGTACTGATTTAATTTTCAAAGTAAATAAAGTTATAATTTTATCTGTAAACATAAAATTTGTATTAAAATACAAATATACTAACATAGCACTTTAACTATTGCTACATCATAAATGTAACATATTACTGAACTTGGATCAACCTATATGTAATAGAGATTCAATCATTTTTTCATAGGCCATTATAATGAATGATGAATAGAAACAAAAAATACCCTGGATTACAGTTGTTTTATTATTTTTTAATATTCTAAAGACGCCTTAACCAGGAGTTGAGTACGAAGTGATTGCAGCTATTTTCTCTTTTCGCTGACTTAAACATCCGACCGTTAGGAATGATGTATTTCAATATAATGAATGATAAACAGTCGGGAAATGAAAGTTAGATTCGAAATGAAAAAAATGAAGTGATTTTGAGGGAAGTGTGGTATCTAGCGACAGGTTGTAGCCAAAGCAGGCCTGGGCTTGTACTAGTCAGACCAGAGTGGCAGCCCAAACCTTCCATTAGTCGCTCGTCCACTTTCCATTTCTTCCGGCCTTCGCATCGACACATTAATCTCAACCCATTGTTTGTCTTTTAAAAGGCCTTTTAAATACCTAATACAGCTGTCATTACTTAGAAAAAACAATCTGAACAGTTTCAGCGTTGTATGAAATATTAGTATTGATTTGAACTAAGTAACAAATTGCACAAATAAAATCTAATGAGGCTACTTTGTGCCACTTAGGTTAAAATAAATATTTAGTTTTGATTTTCTTATAAATAATATTTAAATTTTTGTAAAATATCTGCTGTCTTAATATGGAAGTTCTAATTTCAATTATTTTGGTCTGGTTAATTGTCAAAAAATCTAAGAGCTAGTAGGTATATAAAAAATAAGTGAAAGATCTGACACACATCACCTTCTCATCATGACAATGAATATATGGAAGTGAGTTGTCAGCTACGTCTTTGTAATTTGGTGTGTTAGTCTTGTCGACCATTGCATTTTAAATAATTATATATATATATATATATAAATTGGCATAACATTTTTAGAAACTTGTTTTCAAGAAGGATTGCTACCAACCTTCACTAATATACTCGTATATATATATAAAGATTTCACATAAACACGTGAAATAACAATCAATGATCAAACCACAATAAGAAAATGGGAAAACAAGACTAAGATCTTGTCAGAGTCAAAAACTCTGAGTTGGGTTTTTGACTCTGACGAAGACCGCTTGTTACGGAATTGATTTAAGTATTATATTATATATTAGTTTTTTTTTTCACATAAGTTAATATTCATTGATTAATATCATATTTGTATTATAACTATATTATATATTATATATATATATATATGTAGTTAAAAATATCTGAAAATACACAATTCCGGGTTGGCAGCGTGATTAGGATACAAGAGGAGAAAACACAAGAGTGGAAACTTGAAAGGTATTGCAGACAGTTCGAAAATGATACTCAGTGTTACCAACTTTACCATTGTGAAACCACTGAAAATAAAAAAAAAGTAATAAAAAGAAAGCAAAAAATATAGGAAAGATGAAAATGGAAATAATCATAAATTATAATGTTTATAAATGACAGCAAAAGCAAGAATCAAGAATAAAAACACTTTTTTAATGATAAATTGAATAAATAGTAAGTTTGAGAACTAGTACAGTTAGGGAAATAGAACAAATATTCCTATGAAGAAATAAATGGTAAAATGAAACCCAAAACACCGAAATGTTTAATAAATAAAATATACAAAGTAGAGAACATTAACTAGAAAAAAACAATTGGAGCAGCTCTAGCTGGAATTATCTAAACAATGGTTTTTCAAAATCACTTAAATTGTTAAGGGAAACATCACTGGAGAGCTTTTTTAAAATTATGGTCCTAAAACACTCACTGAAAGAAAGTCGGTGGAAAATAGCGTGACAAGAGGCAGCTTGGTGCGTTTAACATAAATGGCCTGTGACCTTGATCTGAAGGCCAAGTAGGGTAGAAGTCAGGACTTGGTAGAATGAGTCACATGTAGTGCATTCCAAAGGATAACAGCAGTTACTGGAGCCGCAAGAACTGACTGCTCAGAGGCTAATCAAGGCTAGCATCTGAGATAAACTGAAGGCTAGTGTCATAATAAGGCTGCATCGTCCACCCTGCTCAATACAACAGTAGCAAATATAGAGCCATGTTGTTTGGTTCTTCTGTAGGAACGGATCTTACCAATGTAAGGTTGGCTCCCAAAAGATATTCGGGTTTATTCGGTGAAAATACTTCTCGTGGGATCAGGAAGGGGTGGAGAGGAGTTTGGAAAGGACTCCCATCAGTAAGTAATTTACTGATGATAGGGAAGGAAGTAGTGGGAAATGAGATACAAAGTTACAAACTATGAACAACTCTTTCTAATGCCGAAGCATGCAAAATTTAAATAAATCCTGCGTGTCTGTGTGTTACATAATACAGAAAGATACAAAAACTAAACAGAAAGAACTGACTAACTCATTTTAAATCCCTTTTTTTAATTGTTTTTTATTATTTCCTGACTAAATATTATAAATATTTGTCTTTTTTTTAATTTATTTTATTATTATTTCTTTTTTGTTTATTTATTGTTTAGTTTATTTTTACATTTATCCCTTCTCTCCTTTGTTACTTTTCCTCTCTTAACACAGTCATTTTTGTGTAATTAACAATCCTTTTTACTTTACTGTAAGTAAAGTATAGTGATCGTGAAAAAAATCGATCTCGAGATTATGGCGCAGTTAGACATTTTGAGGTCCCAGAAGTCGTTTTATGAAGTTTTTTCGATGATGTCTGTGTGTGTGTATGGAAGGTTGGGTGGGTGGGTGAGTATCTATCCAAAGTTTGTTTACCCGCTACGGTCCAGAATCTTTGTAGATATTTTACACAAAAATGGGCCTAATAGTGTCGATGAGCACTATTGTTTGGGGTCAATTATACATGATGGGAAAGTCACTTTTCAAAAACCTGTTTTTACACAACACCGACACAATTTTTTTAAAATATAAAACATGTTATTATCGTCCGACCTGAAAAGTCAATTACTAAATCTCACAATGTATGTATTATTTACATTGTTTTGTGTTTTATTATAAAATTATTTATTTAAAAAAGTGTATTTAATATTAATGCAGGTCCTATGTATTATTTTTTGTTGAGTAGAACTCACCAAATTTATCGGTCTGATAATGTCATATTTAGTATTATTTCATATTTAGTGTATTTAGTTCATGATAATTTCCCGTTCATTGTAAACACTTGCTTAATTAGCACCAAATCTCTTTTATATTTTTCATTATAAAGGATTGGTTTTTTTAATCGAACTTTACAAAAATAATATAGCAGTTTAAAAGTTTTTTATTAATTAGATTACAAGTGATGCACACGTGTGAAATTATTTTTCTGATTATATAAAAATGATTTTCTATTTTTATACTACATTGTATTAGAATATAACCATTAAATGATAAAAAGGAAATGTAGATTAAGAAATGATGTATTACAATACAGTAATGCAAAAAAAACGTCAAAGTCATCAGCCTTTAGGACAAATATTCATGAACTAGTTTAGCCTGTATAATTTAAGTTACCATAGCCTAATTGTAACCTTCCCTGATCTATGTATTATGCATTTCCACTGTGTTATTGTTTTTCGTAAAATTGTTTTTTCTTAGTTAATTTAGATATATATTGGTTATGTTTATATTTCTAGAATTAACAAGTAAAATTTAGATACTGTTAAGATGGTCAATGGTGACTGAAACGTCGGTGATTTGTATAAAGTGAATAGTGTTAATAATGACAAGTATTGAAGATAAAACATTTGGACAGCTCTTATTTGATATACCAGAAAACTTTCCAGGACTAACTAGAACTAAAACCAGAAGAACTAAAATTCCTTTTCAGTCTGTCAGTATTTGATAAAGTGAAACTCTGAATGCTTATGTTGTACTTTTATTTCAAATTTTGATAGGTAAGACATTTTAATATGAAAAACTATTGACTCGAGATGAATAGAGTTTTTGTGAAAATTTAACTGAATATGACGACAACAATATCATAACGAATGACGATCACTGAATCATACAATAAAGTAATATTTTGAGTTGGCACAGAGTTATTTTCTGTAGAATTCAGTCATATTTACAGTATTATTCCATATATTCCTTTACAGTAACATACGTATAATCAATGGATATTCATTTTCAAATGTCTTGCTTTTGCAATAAAAAAAAATTGTCAACAAAATCAAAACGTTGGCATTGGGATTTTGATTTTGACGCTAAATAAACCCGAAGTTTATAGTCCTATTTCATTATATCATCAATATTCATACTGCTTATTGACGTAATCTATTAAATTTAAAATTGTTTCAAATTAGGATGAAATTTCAGAAATAACTTCGAGGTTTACAGATAGCAGAAAGCTGCACTTACTGTGTAATGATAAAATGTCATAATGGAGGTGTTTAGCAAAGCCCAAGAATACCTGCCTAGTGCATCGATATTCCATTTCGATAATGAAACATTTACTTTTTCAAGCCTATAGCTTATTTTTAATACTATATATTTATATTTCCTTTTATTTACTCTTGTATGCCTTACCTACTTCATATTTTTGAATATATTTCTTCTATATGAAAATAAAAATGTGAGAACCAAGTCAAAATTATGAAGGAGAAAGTAAGTGCTTAATCTAAAATCTGATAGATAACACATATTCTGGGTTTGTACTGAGTACGACTTCTATTGTAAGACCTCCAATGTTCAATAACTTTTTTAAAATGGATTTTTTAATAGTTCTCACATATAATTCATTTGAAATGAGAACATATTTGTGTAAATGATTGCGTAATATTTATACGTAAGTATATAAATTAAACTTCATCACTATATCAACAGTAGTTATTGAATTTAAACAAATGAAACAATAAAAGAAGCATATCAATTACATTCTAGTGAAGCTCAAATGGTTTTTAATATGCTTTTTTATTACAATTGAAAAATAAACTACAAGATAAACGCTCACGGCTGTGAGTTATGTTTTGTTATCCTTGATTACGTCAGACCTATTTAATATGGTCGAAAGTATTCAACTTACATTAATAAAAGGTGTTTATTTTCACTGTATGTTATTTTTTTTATAGTGTACTTTTGTTGAGGCTTCTAATTTTTAATTTTTTCAATATTATGCAAACTTTGTTTTCTTTAAAGAATCCTAATTATTACATAATAATGTATTATTTACTCCTTGGTTGTTCTTTAAAAAATTCTTAAAAACAAATCTATTGTAGTATATTTGTTTTGATTGCGTGACTTGCAGTTTTAATATAGCCTTCACTGTCGTTCAATCGTTCACTTTCAACTCCGCGGCCTCGAAATTGGCAGTAAATGAAAGAAGAAATACCGGACAATTGTCTTCGTCTTGCTCTCAGGGACCAACTTCTTCACTGTGTAACAATTGGTCACAGCGGTTACCATACTTTTTCCTTTGTATTCGACCGTGAAGATGAAAGGAGTAAAATGCAGGTAATAAAAAGATCAAAGAAACAATAATTGGTCTACCAATTGCAAAAGGCCAGTAAACTTGAACGTAATGGGCAACTTTTTCAAATATGTTTTCATTTATAATCACTTTTATTATAAAAAATCCTAGACCGAAATTAATTTAACTGTCATAAAAAGATTGAAAGAAGTCTAAAATTAATTTTACACATAAACCTTGCAAATATCTTATATTTGGACAAATATATTTATTTATATATTTATCAAAATTATATAAAATGATAATCAAGATTATAATTATGAAATGATTCATTTATTATTAATATTAAATAAATCCCTAACAACTAGATTAATATGTTATAAAGGTATTTTTTATCTAAATTTCATTTAATTGCAATTTTGAATAATTTTATTTCATTATGGGTATATTGTTTATTGATATTTTCAACAGCTTCAAATTGAAAGGTGTTACAAAATAGGTGAGCTTTGTGGTCTATTTAATGTCAAAAAAGTTCTGAGAACTTATAAGGTTTTCCGTCCTGTGGTCAGGTGTTCTACTATTAGCGTGGTAGCTGCTGGTACTGGAAAGTAATTTGAATTTTAAACGTCGTTCTCGACATTTCATGTCCGATACCGGAAAGTCTTGTAATCACTGTCACTTGAAGAGGAGGCACTCATCCCCGTGTGGAACCCGTACTAAAACTTTATGTGAGTTCGAGTTAGACCTCCAGATGTATTGAATTAATAAAAAATAAATGCGTTGTCAGTTAGCAAATGAGTTCTTGGCAGTAGAAGGGTTCTGAGGGAAAGTCCTACTAGTAAGGGTGCTTGTTTGTTAGAAAAAAATTATTCTGAAACCTATGGATCAATATTAATAAATCTAAGAATCTACACTAATTTTGTGTGCTAGAGAGTAACATCCTTTACTCATGCACACTATGAATCGTAAAATTTGTCTATAGCCGTTCAGCAGCGGCCAAATACACACGTCTGCTTCTTAACGACCAAAGATTTACAGAGACGATGACTAGTGAAGTAAACTCTCCTTTCTGTGGAAAGCTGCAATACATGTTCACTTTGTTTTGTAAAGTCATTGGATTCTGGGTCTACACATTCTTGAAGTATTTTTTAAACATGTTAATACCTTAACAAATATTTCGCAGAAGCAACTTTAATTTGAATGGTTGACATTCAGATTTTTCCATAAATTCTAAGAAACTTTTTATTACACGTCGAGGAGTGGTATGATTAGTAATTTAAATTCCCAAACTTTTGCAGCAATCGTCATATTTGAGAGAAATATTACGAAATATTCTTTTCATGGTGTTAAATTGAAATTCGTCGTGCTAATGACTGGGTGTAGCCTCTAGGAAGTCGGATTTCGTGGTTGAAAACGTTTCAGCCTTGATAACTGAGTTCCTGACGCTGCCTCCGAGTTATCGACTCACCGACCTGTCTCCGATTTATTCCTTTAGTTCCAAGCTATTTATTTACTAGGAATGACGTTTCATAGTATACTAAATAAATGCCTAATAAGCCGCACACTTCAGTCAGAATATTCATCTTGAAGGGTTTTGTTATTCTGAAATGTTTAAGAAATTACGAAATTATCTCTGCATTGTCAAGTATTCTTATTAATTTACGATATGGGTACACATATATAATAACATTTCTAACCCGTTGCCAACACAAATGGAAATGTTTTTGTAAGATTTCTATAACTTTAGACATATTACAGATTTGATAATAACACAGTTTGTGTTGTTAAGAGATGACGATGGGGTTTTTTAAGAACCCTTTAAAAGTGGCACTTTAATGCTATATTTTTATTTTAATAAACTTATATTTCATATATTTTTCGAGTATGTTTCAAAGTAGAATATGCTTTGTTATTTTTGTTATAATATAAACCAGTTTAGACTTAACGTGACGTTCAAAATAACTTTTCAATATTCACTAAATAGTTTTTGAAATTATATTTCTTTAGTAGCCAATTTTACTAATTCTCAAAATTTGAAACAACGGTACATGATATCGATCATAACATTTGAAAGAAGCTCAGATCTACGGACATTAAGTGATAGAGTAGGCTTATCTATGAAGTTTATGGAGAAAGAATATTCAAAATTTATACACTGTATAATTATTATTTATTTGTGTAAAAATTTAGCGAACATAAACTGGACTCAACTGGGTGTTAGTATGGCGTAGTTAGGTTGAAAACAAGACAATAGTTGTGCAGTGGATAGCTTTGCTTGTACTTGGTGCATTAGTTTCATTTTGCCGAAAGCACGTTGACTTTCAGTACTAATAGAGCAAAAATATGGTTCCATTGTTGTATCTTTGGCATAGGATAGCTAATTGAAAAAAAACACTGAATTATTACTATTTTAAACAAACTGGTTCATCGATTATATTTCAAATTCATACTTTTTAGGTTTAACTTGTTTTCATATAGTTAATATTTTTAGTTTGATATTGTGTTTAGTCCATGTTTTTTAGTTTTTCCAAACGTCCGAATGTTGGATATTCTTTTATGTGAAAGACAGTAAGTAGTTATGGGCTGTTGCACTCAGACTATGTTCAGTCATTGGTCCCGAGATTCCGCAGTGTTGGTGATTACAAAAAAACCCTAATACTTTCAGTAAGGAAGAATTAACTAACGACTTCCTATGTTGAATCAATCCAGTAACACTACTCCCCACTACGACATGGCTGACTGAAATTATCCAAACTTTCAACTAACTCCCAAAGAGCGTGGAAGGCTTAAACCTTATGAGTTCTGTTTCAGTTTTGGAAAAAAATATTCTTCTCGTAAATCAAAGTTTACCATTCAAATCAAAGTTGTTTCTGCAAAATAAACTTTTCTCAACTGAGAACTTTGCTTCAACTTGAGCGCTTTCCTTCGCAATCAGGTCCAATTAATTCAATGATAATTATTCAACTTCTTTTAATTTAGTATTGGTAAGATAATTATAAAAAAAAACAGTTTACTTTACTGGAACCTATTTATATGTGTACTATATCAATGTTGGTGTATATTTTATAATTATTACTATCGCAATATTCCAATACCGAAAGTTCCATCAATCCTTACACAATACTGTCTTTTATCCAAAAAAATGGTATCTCTCCAAGTCCCTACGAACCGGTAGACGACTGAAGATATTGACCAGAGATTCTATTGCGTAATGGTCAATCAATCTGATATCGCTAGGCTAGATATCAGCAAGTTGAAAACAGCCTCTACATTATGCTTTTTTCAGAAAAAAGCAGTTATTTTGTATTTGGTTATATATATTTCATGCAGTGGCGTACCTAGGGGGGGGGGGGGGGGGGGTCCGCACCGGGCGGCACTTACCTAGGGGCGGCATTTTATATTTACTCATAGTTGTAAAAAGCAACTTATTCATTTCATATTTATTTTCTTTCTTGAATAACAAATGATTATTATGATTATTATAAGTTTAATATTTGATTATATAAATTATGATTAACTATATGATTTGGAATATTATTCCTCGGTGTATATAAATGCATTTTAGTGTAAATTTTGAATTCTAATTCAAGAACAAGAGGTAGAAATGCAGAGTAGGGTTTTAACAATTTCAATCAGTGTTGCTAGTTGCGAAAGAAGCTTCTCAAAATTGAAGTTGATAAAAAATTATCTTCATTCTACAATGAGTCAATTAAGACTACAAAATCTTGCAATATTGTCAATAGAACAAGAAATTACAAATAATAAAAATTTAGAGAGCATTATACACGATTTTTCTAGTATGAAAGCTAGAAGAGTAGATATTATATAAACATGTTTACGAGTACATACAAATATGTCTAAAAAATTTACTCTGTGTATTAATTGATATTGATTAAATAACTTAATAATTTATTTATGTGTATTAATTTATAAAAACCACTATTTGATTAACTTATAATAGAAAGGGCGGCAAACTGGAGATTGCCCCGGGCGGCAAAAGTTCTAGGTACGCCACTGATTTCATGATATATGTTTTTTTTATACTGCTACTCTGAATGTCAGAATGATCGGCAATACATAATACACAGTACTCGTAGTACTCTACTAACGCGTAGTTTATCCACTTGTACTTTACTTTTATTTGAGACTAGAGCGCTATTATTTCTAAGCACTGTAAGGCAATCTGATTTTATTATGGCAAAATGCATTTCATTTCAATATTTTTAAGTACTTGCACTTCATCATTTGCATGGCGTGTCCAGCAGGTAGAAGTTCTAATGAGATTAAGCATTACAATTTTTTGAGTTATTGAGTAAATTTTTAGATGAATGAGTTTGCATGTGTTATGTTTCGTTGCTGACAATTTGTTGGATGTTAGGTCCCAGAAGACGACTGCGAAGACCTACCAACCACAACAGGGTCAAGGACCAGGAGGGCAGCAGCAGTGTCAACAGGTTCAAGGTGCGTGGTCGACACACGACTGCGGCACCCACGGCGAGCAGGAAGTCAGACAACGCCCTCGCGCCCAAGTCTGACGGCTACAAGGTAACGCCATACCTCAACATCCACCCCACAGTGCTAGCCTCTAAAGGTTCAATGAATGTAAAGAAAGATTGATGACCTACATCTGAACGGCTTTCGTAACAAGCATTTGATATTTCAAACAGTAGTCCTCCTTCCTTCCACATGGCTGCAATTATAGTGTGGACCAAGGTGGTTTACTTTATAAACATGCAATTACCTCAATAAGAGTTTCAAATCAAACCACTTTTCAGCTTATAACACTCATCCATCGTTATTTATTTATTTTTGACTTAAGCAAAACTTTTTTAACCCTAAATTTCTTTTTTAAAAATGATTCATTCAAATCAGCTTTAAAGTAATGATTTGTTAGTACATCGTTAGTTTAGGGAATTCCATGTTTTGTGATGTTGTGTTGTGTTTATTAAGCAGGTTTTTTTTTATTGTTCTTTACTGATATAAGGAAGACATTTTTGTTGAGAATTTAATTTGTGACAGAATTTAATTACTCTCTTCAGAAGAATAACATAGATTTCTTTCGAACAATTCTACACATATTTATACATACCTACATGTTATTTTGAAACTGAGTTTTTAATGACTTACAGCCACACAGAGTTATCAAAATATTGCCCGCATATTCCAAAATTATTATACATGATTTTGCCCAATTGAATGCATTTCCAAAAATGTGATCCTGTATTGACATATCTTATTATTTATTTTCCGTTCTTATAAAAAAATATTATGCTTATTTATTGTACTGTACTCTGATTAACAAACGGGTCATGTTGAACCGTAGTCCCCAACCTATGTCTAAGTGGACCTCCTTATCATGGGACTTTCTAGTAGGTCCACTGGGAAATATGAAAATTAGGAGTTTATATCAAGATGTCAGGAGTATATGCTGCAATTTGATTAAAAGAAATGGTATTGTTCGAGTTTAAAGTGTTTAGTTATTCTAATGGAGATTGTTTAAAGACACAGAAGTATAAATGCGTTTTCTTGGTCAAGACCATCTCTTAGTAAGAGAAAAGACAACATATACCTCTTCTACTGGATCGTGGTTTTTTAGCTGCACATGACTTAGTTGTTACAAAAATTATTCATAATATTTTAATCATTCAAAAAAAAAATAACCAAGTATCATATTGTCAATATCATAATTGTCAATTATTTTGAAAACTCATTAATATAGTAACACTAACACTAATTTCAAATGAAACTGAAGTTAGAGCCAACAGAATTCTTCTTTTACGAAAATATATTTGTCCCTTGTTTACAATTAGTTGTTTCTTATGTGACATTTCTAATCAGGTTAAACACTTTTTTCCCTCTTTGTGTATATAAATCTTTATCACAACTTATTCAGTATTAATTATGGCCTAAATTTTTGATATATGAAAATATTTTGCTAAATATATTTCCCTGTATATCAGCATAGTTGCTGAAGGACTATGGCCAACCTTTACAATTTAAAGCGTTTATGAGTAAAGGATGTTGATATCTCTAGCACACACAGTTAGCGTAGATTCTTACTTTTAGTAATATTAATACATTTGTTTCAGAATAATTTGCTTTTTGAACATTTATGTTTATGGTTTATAACATTCAACAAAGCTTTAACACCTTATCAGTATTCTAGTGATTACTAACAGTTTTGTTAGTACACTGATAAAGTTAGTGTAGATTGTTATGTTTATTAATGTTGCTTTAACACCCTATCAGTTTAATGTGTAGAGGTGTTGGGCTCAGTTCTCGAGGTTTCTTAACCGCCCAGTACCGACAGTTCCACTTGTTAGCGCAGCCTTTCAAATGGAAATGCGCTTTGTCCCTCACCATTATCAATGCATTCGTGTTTTCGTTCTAGACAATCTCTAATAAACGACATTATGTTGCACATAATTCTTGTCAGTTCAGGACAACTATAATTTTGTAGGGTTATAATTTTAGCTTGTTGCATAAAGTAAGGTAGAGAGAATGACGTGACATATCCATGCTAGGTCTGTTGCCTAGTCGATCGTGAATCCTTTAGATGAAATTGACTTTTAAGAACCTCCTTTGTCATGGCGGCAATATAGAACTCTTATTGAAGGAAGAAAGTCAGATGGGTGCCTATTCATCAGTGCCAGTGATTCTGATCGCCTCAACTCGCCGATTATAATGGTTTGATTTTGAACTGCACAACCATATTCAACATTGAAATTTTCATGAAAAGATGTTGAACAGCCACAGAAAATGACATTTCTAAAACTATTTGACAGAAAGCGTACAATGCACTGCGCCCCATGGTACTAAAACTGCGATGCCTTGGCTATTTGAATGCTCCTCTTGTTCGATGTGAGGCTGATTCATTAACATTGCTCACCGCCACGCGCGAGCTGTTCATTAAACCGCTTCTCTAGAACCCTATTATAGAATTAGTATAATATTCATTATTCTTACGGTTCTACTATAATACCTTATTGATGTTCTTCAAATCAACGATCCTTTTGAAACGTTGAATGACATGTTTTGAAACTAGCCTTGATAGTTGTCTATAATGATCTGCAGATGGTGGTTTATCTTCTTACATTCAAAATTTTGAAACAGTTTGGTAAGTATATGAAGCTCAGAAATTGTGCTCATTCGGATTTTATAATATATACTATCTTATAATAGTATGTCATGTAACGTATGTTAGAATTAATACATTTTTTTTTTAACAAACTGATTCCCCTGCCACTTTTTGCAATTTGACCATAGTGCCACCGTCGCCACAAAAATGTTTGGAACTTCTACTTCACTTATACTATAGTAACTAAAGAAGGAAACCAAAAATAGAATTGAAGGCAATCTGTAGGGATAAAGGAACAGAAGAAGGCATTCTGAATTGGTCGTAATCTTTGTTCAAGGGCACAAGTCGGTGGTTTTTATGAAGGTTGTTTAACAGGAGTGTATGCCGCAAAGGGAAGACCCGCCAAGGCTACAAAACCTAACTTGCAAAACAGACTCCACAATCACTTCTAACTTTAGCCTTAAATCAGCATTTGCTTACTTCAAAACATAAACAACGGCTGCTTATTCTTCAATTAGATAATTATTGTTTATATTTGATAAAACTTAATTTAAAAATATAACGCTTTATTTAATTAAGATATATCAAAGATTTAATATTTTAAGATTGAAAGTGATGGAACTTTAGAAGGTGATTGTGTTATTACTGTATATAATTATATAGTGGTCCGGCTGATAAACCAGAGCTGAGGCAGCTATGGTGCGAAATGAATACGTATTAAATTGCCTAATAGAAGGATTTAAGGTTCCTCTTTCTCCAGCCGTATAATACTGAACACGGTGATGCAATCTTAGAGAAAATTAATCTTATTGCACCGAGATCACGTCTCCTGGCTACATTCCTTTTTTATCGTGAACCACCTGCTGTAGCCAGCGAGGTTTTGTTTTTCTATGTGGTAATTATTAAATATATTACGTGTGGTTCGTGCGTTCTGTGTTCACGCCCTCTTTTTTCTAATAGCCACCTTTAATGAATTTTGAGTTAATTTATAAATCATTCAGAATGATGGTGTCTATTAGAAGTACGAGGTTTCGACCAACAACCCATTGAGTATGATGGTGGTATCATTTTTTACTTTCATATACTCTCTTTATCAAATATAGGACCATGAAATTACAGCGGGTTAAAATTATGACATCCCATTTTTTATGCAAATGATTTTTTTTAAATCCCCGAAATCCAATAAAATAGATTTTGCAAATTCTCCTGCCTGTTTAACTTTTCTATTTTGCTGCTAACCCTGATAGAGAACAGGAAGCCAGTACTAGTTTTGCACTTTTCTAGGAAGTATTCAATCTGGCAAAAAAAAATGATTTTGCGATTAGGAAGAAATCTGCTTTCACGATTTTGATAAAATTCGCTGTGATTCTGACTTTTAAGTTGACATTTACTTAATTTAAGTATGACATCATGTACATACATTAAGTTGATATGTATATGATATACACATGTATAGGATGCGATCCACGTGAAAATTGTACTTCGGTACACAGGTTTGAAAAATTGTTAGGCCACAGCTGACTCAATCAGGTATATTATAATGAGGTATATAAATGAGTCACTTTATTTCATTTTAAACTCTATTGCATTTATTTGAATTACTTAGAAAACCCCAATGTTGTGGCAGGTGAATCCTCCATGAAATACAGAATTCACAGATGAAAACACCTTCTCTAAGTTATAGTGTTTTTAAAAGGTCCACTACTCAGCATGCTTGCGGTCGACAAGGCACACACAACATACTTTTGGAGCCCTTTCACAAGTGTTTTCTGTAAAAGATGCCTGCGAATGACCAGTGCAGTTACGACCGTCTGATTCGTGGTTCCCACAAGCCGCCAGGGCTACGTAACTCCCTCCTCTTTCCACACCAACGAACAAAACCTCGTAATTCTATATTATTTCATACCATTTGTATTTTTTCTAGTGAAAGTGTTTTGTTCAATTCCGGACTATATTTAAATTAACAATCAGATTGTTGATGAAGCAAATCGTTCTGACTCTAACTCTTTGTTCTATTCCACTATCCAATGAAAGAAACAAGAATTACATCACTGTAATTTTTTTAAATTCCTGGTTTCACTTGTGTATTTATTTTAAACAAAATAAGATCTACCCTACTATTATAAGACCAAGTATAATACAAATTCGAATCAAACAAACAAAGACTTCTTTTATTGGGTATCCTGGTTTCTTTGCTGATTCATGATGGTTTCTTACAGTCATTTATAAATAAATAGTGCCTATGTTGATGAGATAAAGATAAAAACACATATTATGATCATATGATCAAGTTGTAGTCTTATTTTAAACTTTCTAAACATATAAAATAAAATTTTTGATAAATGACTTATGTTCTAGCCAAAATTCGGTAAAATAATATTTCTTTCTTTTATATTTGTTAAAAAAAAATATTTTTTTTAAATTATCGGTAATTAAAAAAGTAACTAAAAACCGACTTTTGAGGCAACACTGTTGTAATATTTGTTTTAGATGAAATCCAGTCACTAACGGCATTACTGTATACCTACCTGACTTGCTTAACTATTAACAGAGTGAAAAGACAAAATTTACTCCATGGCTTGTTGATTTTATTACAAATTAATTTAAAATAAATAAAATAAAAAATAAAATACTAACAAACCTTCTGGTATAAGAGTGATATGGCATTCCATGTGTGATATTATTTCATACTCTAATGGGGATATGACCTATGTGGCCAATATCCTGCTCCTATTCAAAAATGCCGGCCTGAAAGGCTAGTTCTGCTGCCCCTGAGAAGAAAAGCCTAAATAATTAAACTTTTTTATTTTAATAACCTTTACCACAATATAATCATTTTTTTTTTGAGCGTTTGAACATGCAACCATGTTTGCGAGAATATTGAAATATTTGATTCTTTAAAAAGGAAACAACGTGTTTTCATTAAAGCAATAAATGTCTGTGTCAATGAAACTAGTATTCATACTGAATTTCCTTAATACTGGTATATATTAGCATAATAATCATCAAGCGAAACAATGGGAATATTTTTCACTGGGATGTAACAAATAGCGCTTGTCGGGTTAATTTAAATTTGGACTGGACACGAAGCATCGGCTTGTAAAATCAATAGCTCTTCATTATTTGCCGACTGATGCATGGCGCGAGATGAATCAGTGGGCGAAGCCGGGGTAAATGACTTGCAAGTCTTTGCTTGCAAACACTTTTTTCGTCCAAGAACTTTATTCTTCGTTATGAAATTATTTAAAACTTAAACGATATTTTAAGAAATGCAAAAAGAAATTTCATTGACATTATTTGGCTAATTAACGATATTTTTGTTAATATCCGCAATCGGGTTAATTTTACTTTAAATCTTCAGGGCTGTTCTGGAGGAGAAAAACGTGATTCATTCGTCATTTGATATCAATTTTGGTTATGGATGTAATTATTGTTAGTTTAATTATAAGGAGTATCACCAAGTTGGTTTCAAAAGGATTGTTTTGAATTTTGCAATGTCAGAGTCGTGTCTCTTAATATCTTAAGACTTTGTTCATGAAGTTGTAAACATTTTATAATGTAATTTCCTACTAGGCCATTTGTGGTTTTGATATGATGGCGTTATGACCGTAAAAGTTGAACGCCTGGAGCTGTGCGGCACGCAATTTAGCTCCTTTCTACAGGATGACATGGATACAGTTGTCCATATTGCGCCCTAAAAATCATGGGTCGTTTTCTACTTTCAAGTATCAAACAAAGTAGTACCAATAATGCTAATCGCTATTCCACCCGAAACAAATATAAAACTGTTATTGGTGAAAAAGAGAAAGAGCGCGCTGTTTTATGACTTGTGACGGGGTGTAGTCATTTCGACACCTGTTGTCTTTCCCTTCAGAGTGGTCCAGAGGTCTAAACTGAAGTTGATATGCTGACTTGAGTCATTCACAGGGATTGATTACTACAGCTCTTCAATCTAAGGAGTGAGTTTATTAGTAACTGCATCGTAAAGGCTCGGGACCTAAGATTTCTCTGAGAGGTGGCACACACAAGATGTTTTTTCTTCAACATAAAAAAAAATGTTGATTCATGAGCAGGATTTGTTCAGTACTAATTACAGCATACTACTTTTGAGTAATCTGAAAATTTTACTTCAATAGTTTACTTACATAAATATATATCTCAAATAACATTATACGTAATTAATGAATTACAAAACCATAATTATGCAGTCATTAATTAGAGCGTTTTAGACCATTATAAATATTGTGCCTCGAGCAAAAGATTTAGCAAGTGAATTGCTTTAGTGAAAGTGTTGAAAGATATTCTTCGTTTAGAAAAGAAAAATAATGTCAATGTCATTTAAGCTTTCTGTTGTTTTATCCGTCAGTAATATTACAAAGTCTCAACTTCTCTATTTTTCTAAGTCTTCTCTCTAACTAAACATATCATTGGTGTCAGCTTTAGAGGTCGGGAATGTGTCTTAAAAGATAACAGCGCATTATCTATTCTTTGCTTCTTTTCTTAGCTTTGCTCACGGGCCTTTCTCATTCCTAAATGTTTGTATGTCCGCACAATATTATTTTAAGCAAATTCATTTTAATTTTGATTACATCTATTTTTTATGTAGGCCAGTTATGGGTTGCCGTTATGCGAACAAAAAATACCAACCCTCCTGATCATAATGATGTAGAATCATCTGTCTACTATCCTGTTACTAATAGATATTTACAAATACACGGATACTTTCACTTACTGCTCTTCCATGTGCACGTTTTATTAAAGCATCGTCGGAACTACTTCAAAAAACACCTCTTTTTGAGAAGCAACAATGTGCAAGTGTTCAAGCATCAATCAATGATTATGTGGCGTCTACTCCTTTGTCGGTCGCCTAGTACTATGATCCAGACAATAAAGTAATCTTCGGCGGACAGATATCAGGAGCTTTTCTCGACCTTAGACGCGTGGGTCCGAATCCCTCAAGCTTTGGTAGTTGGTATCTTCAGTTGAGATAGAGATGTTGGCTGACTTGAGATGGTGCTAGTGGTGATTTTGTTGATATCTCACGGTCAAAAGAATTAGCTTATCAAGTACAAGTCCTTAAAACACATATCAACCATTTCTAGGAATTTTATTGTTTTGAATGCAATGTTCAGTAGTTTCCAACAGATAATCACACAAACTTATTTATCTTGTTTAACAAGGCTTATGCAATTAGTTCTATTTTACACTAAGTAATTATAAGTGTATATACTTTTTCAATGACACTCTTTCTTGAGTTTATTTTCTACTCATGGAATGATTATAAATTGTTAGTTACGTGATTTCACGTGTATTATGAATAACAAATTATAAATAGTAATAGGAAAGTTGTATAACTGGGAAAAACTTGAGAAAGAAATTATATAAATTGTAATATAGGGACTGAGAGAAGTAAGAAGCTCTTCTTCCCAAGTGGTCGCACGAATCAAATTACTCTAAAACGGTTACATGTTATAAAGTCTCCACTCTTGCTCTTGCGCTGGTAGTAATTTCAGATCGAGTCTATACGTCCTATTACTTCCATAGCTAACTTACCAACCGCTATTATAAAATTAAGGCCGATTTTTTAAATTATATGTACTTTTAAACTATCAGTAATTTGCAATAATGCATTTTCCAGATAACCAATTTAAGTCAATTTTTAAAAAAGTCATTTCTTTCAAATTATGCCAAGAGTATATTGTAAATCGTAGTTTCATTTCAAATCAGAAAATAATTTACCTTTAATTTTACAGTTTTTTGGCTCAGATTTGATATACTTGAAAAGAATAAATTACAGTGGTACCTTGGTGTTTGAACGACTTTGAACTCGAACAAATCGGTGCTTGACCACAGATGTCGAGAAAGTTATGCCCCCAGAATTCTACCATAAATTTAGAACCCGAACAGTCGTTCGAGTTATTTTATATATTCGTTTTTATGTAGAAAAACCTACGATATTTAAAAAAAATAACACCTCAATATGATCTGACCGAGCAAATTATTCCATTTTCCATTATGTATTGTTTATGGGAAAGTTAGATTTGGTTTTCGACCAAATCGGTTGTCGATCAAAATTTTAAACAAAGTATGGTCAAAAACCAAGCTATAACTATAGTATTATTACGGTAATATATACAGCACTAACTTATTAATATTATAGTTATAAATTTTTATTATTACACAATTTCAAAATAATGAAGAAATATATATAGTTTAAAAGTAGTGTACAAATAATAAGTATTAGAATAGCACTACCCAAGTTCTGCATTTGAAAAATATCTTATTTAATACAATTGTTATTAAACTATTACTAAGACCACCTGAATTCAGTTCTTAGTTCTGTTGTCATGATATGCTTCAATTAAATTACATTATTTTCCAGCCCTTCTTAGACCAAACTTTAAATCATGGCATTAATGGCATTAATATATGAAATTAGGAAGTCAGCTAAAAGTATAATAAAAGTTGCAATAAATAAAACATGTATTGAAATACAGTCTCTGAGACTCTGTAGTACAATTATCTATTTATATATTTATTCTTTAAACAATAATAATTACCCTACTAAATATACCTACTATATATTTATCAACAATGTCAGTTACCAATATAAACCAATTAGTCTATGATTTCACTTGAAAATTATTTTTTAAATTAAAATGTTATTGTTTTACGTGTGGAATGAATGTAACTAAAACTACACAGAGGATACAACATTTTACCTTGTAAATTTCGTTTCCCACGCAACTGGTTTCAGCTCTTGTCCATCTTCCAGAGTGAAACTGAGATTAAGAGATCCGAAACCGGTTAGCTGAGGGAGTGATGAAATTGAAGAGCAAACATTTTGAATTCTTACTACAAGCTCTGGCACTGACAGTATATTATGTTTAAGAACTAAATGGTGTCAATAGTTTTGATGAAATTTTTTAAAAACATATTTTTTTAATAATATAGGAAAAATAATGTTCTTAAAAAATAACGTTATTAAAATATTTAAAATTATATTAAAATTGGAATTTAATTGGAATTTTGCGAATTATTGTAATTTTATGTCTATTATCCGAAAAATGAACTATGTTTATTGCCAATTGTGAATAGTTTTAAAAGCATAAATTAAAAATCAGCCTTAATTCCCGAGTGCCGGTTACCTATCGAAGTAATAGAACGTATCGACTTGATTCTCAAATACTCAAATTCTTAAATATTCAAAGTGGAGTTAAAAATAGGAGGGCAATTCAAAAAACAAAATGATTTAGAGAATGAAAGTTGTAATGGTAAGCTAGAGCTAAATGACTGGACACACGAAACCAAGTATTAGGGGAAGATGAAAGAGATAGGGATTATGTGGGACCCACAAAGCCAGTAGTCTGAAACGGCGGTCATTGCACAACTTGGCTTACCGGAGGAGCATTGCTTGGCTTCGCTAGACTGTGACCTACTCGGGCTGTCCTGCTCCCTTAGGCCTAGGTCGCCTCTTCAACGCTTCATTCCTATAGATCACATCAAATACCCCTTCGGCCGTTAACAAAGTACTGCCACAATAATAACTATCCTCATTTCAAAAAATTATATAAATAAGATCACTAATACAGACGTTCAAATACAGATATCAGCTTACCTCATTTTCTGTAGCGTGCATCTTCAGTTTCAGACCTCGTCCATCTTCAGTGACAACCGATCTTACTGATGGACAAACACACCATAGAATGTATGATTTAAGACGGATTAATGTATTTATAATTCAAATAGAACATCTTGTTTAAAAGGCACAACATACAAAGTCAACACATATTGAATACTGTAAATCCATGCTACGAATAACATCATATTGTTAATGCATGATAATGATTTCTAACTAGCTTACATCCGTTTGACAAGTAACTTTTTTTATTTAAAAACGGGTACTTTAATAATTCGTCATATTAGAATCCTTATAACAAAATGTTTGCAACGACTACTGTATTCGTTTTTGAGGTTTGTATAATTATCCATTCACAACTAACTTGATAGTCAGCATCTTTTCGTTTTCTTATAACTAACTTTAAAAAATGCGTACAGAATGTAAAACAGTACATTTCAGTATGTATGTTTTAGATACAATGTTATGTAACATTAGATACAGCTTTAATGTTTAAAAATTCGAACGATGGTTGACATTTTTTAGGAAAACAATATATAGTTTGTATGGAAAGTTTTATACCGCAATAACTGCGGTGGCGGCCTGATCATGTCAGAAGGTGAATGAATCGTCGTTCCCAGATCTAGTGATCTAACTAAAAGCTAAGATTCTGCACTGAGAGCGTTAAAATTATTACTTGAAAGGAGCCTGTGATTTCATTGTCTTCTCCACTGGAGAATACAAAACTATCTGCAATTCTCAGTCCATTTAAGACAACCTGTGAGGTGGTCAGAAAGAATAATGCTGCGAATGCCCTACTAATCCGATTACTCGCTTCTAATTAAAGGAGAGGAATGTTATCCAAGAATAACAAACTCAAATTCATTTTGCCATAAATAATGCAATGTAATATTCTGGAAGGAACCATTAACCTCAACAAATAACAACGTTGAATTCCACCACCAACGTCCATAGCCAACTTAAATTCTCCAATTCCCCTTAGATCACCAAAGTTAAACAATATTGGGCATGGTGAGCATTTCGATAAGTGATACCGTGGTGCATTCATGCTTCCCTGTTAATGATGTTGATGGTTTAAATGGAAGACGAATAATTACTAAATGACTGATTTTCTTCCTATTACATTAAATACACGTAAATATAAATCAACTAATTAAATATGCTATGAAATTTTAAAATGAGTTTACCTTTTGACCAGTAGTGGTCCATTAGAGTCACAGACATGATCATTCGTGGTGTCTATATATATATATATATATATATATATATATATAATATATATATATATATATATATATATATATAAAAATTTAAATTACACAAAGCACGACACAGAAAAGAGAATACAAAGAAAACTTACAGAATTCAATATTTCGAACTGTTGTTCGTCATCAGGAGAGTAGACTAGTAGAGAGGACGAAGTGAGAGAGATCTCCCCACGTCGAAGAACGGAGCGCGAATGAAGAAATAAAGAGTCAACCGAAGAGAGCAGCACTAGCGTAAAAAAGGAGCTAGGCACTAAACGTCGGAGAACGGAGAAAGCAAAAACAATAGATAAAATTATAAAATTAAAAATTATAAATTAAAAATTATAAAAAAGGAAATAATAAAAAAAATAAATAAATAAATAAAATAAAAAATATATATAATAAAAAAAGGAAAAAAAAATATATAATAATAAAATAATAAAATATATATATATATATGAATATGAATATATAAGTTAAAAATAAAAGGAAAAACAAATAAAAGTTAACGCTTCTGATTTAAACCGGGATCTGATCGGGCCCCCAATAACCATATGTGGGCCTCCTCAGACGCTCTTAATGTCAAACTACGGTCATCAGTGGTCACTAGCTTAATGATTTGAACAGAAAAGCAGTCATTAAAAGAAAGGTTATGGCTGTTGGCATGGATAGCTACAGGAAGCTGTTTGCGCTGACCGACCGAAGCTCTATGGTTGTTCAAACGCTCATTGAGCTTGGTAGAAGTCATACCAATGTAGAATGCTCCACATTGTCTACAGTTCAGTCGGTAGACGCAATTCCTGGATGAGCAGGAGGTGTTAGGTGGGACGCGGAAAGAGTTGGTTGGTGAGGAGAAGAAAGGTGAAGGGTTAACTAAAGGACAGGTAAGGCAGAGGCGACGCCCGCATTTCTCCATACCAGCACGCACCACCCCAATCCCAGGAGTTTCAAGGGATCTGTGGGAAAACAGGTTTCCTAAATTGGGAGGCTTTCTGAAGGACAGGCGAGGGGGTTTTCGGAAGACGGAGGAGGTGGAGGGGGAAGAGGACAGGAGAGGAAAAATGTCCTTGATGATATTCCCGATCCTATGGACCCCAGGAAAGAAAGTAGTTACGAGGAAGGGAGAACTGTTGGGTTCAGCGGCAGTCCTAGGAAGATATTGATTGGTGGCAGGTATTAAGCGTTTATCAACAAACCTGGGAGAGTAGCCCCGCTGGACGAATTTCTCCCTAAGTTTGTCGATATGACACTGTCGTTGATAGAGGTCACTGCAAATACGGTGTATGCGGATGGAGAGCGAACGAGGTAGGGACTTTTTTGTGTGGGATGGGTGACAACTATTGAAGTGTAGATATTGTTGGGCATTGGTAGGTTTTGTGTATATGGAGGTGGTGAAGGTCCTGCCGCTTAGGGACACTACTACATCTAGGAAGGTTAAGGAGGTATAGGAGAAGGAGTGGGTGAAATTGAGTGATGAACAGGAAGTTTTGAAGGCTTCAATAAAAGTTTCCAGAGAATCTTTGCCATGAGGCCATACGAAAAATATATCATCAATGAACCGGGTGTAGGCAAGGGGTTGGAGGGCATGAGACGAGAGGAAATCCTGTTCAAGTTTGGCCATGTAAAGGTTGGCAAAGGAAGGGGCCATTCTGGTACCCATAGCAGTTCCTCTGGTCTGAAGATATAAATGGTCCTCAAAACTGAAGACATTGTGCTGCAGGACAAAGGAACTTAGCTGAAGGACAAAAGCGGTGGAGGGTATGTGGGGTAAGGGTCTATTGTCTAGGAACCACTGTAGGGCCGCCAAACCCTCGCCATGGTCAATAACCGTGTACAGGGATGTGACGTCCATAGTGGCTAGAAGGAGAGGGTGTTCCAGGGATTCCGGTAGGGAGATGTTATTGAGTATTTGGAGGAAGTGGAAGGTGTCTTTGCAGAAAGTGGGGAGTTGGGTAACTATGGGCTGCAGAATGGCGTCAACGAACGCTGAAATGCGCTCAGTAAGACAGCCATAGCTTGAAACTATGGGTCGGCCAGGAGGGGGCTGATCGGGCATTCTATAGGGTTTATGGATTTTAGGAAGTAAATAAAAGACGGGACAACGGTAATTAGTAGGGATAAGCAACTTGATTTCTTCTTGGGTAAGTCCCTCCTGGAGGGCAGAACTGTGAATAAACTCACTGAGTTTAGTGTGGAAGAGAGAGGTAGGGTTCGTATCAAGAGGCTCGTAGAAGTCACGGTTGCTCAAATGTCTCATGGCCTCTCCTCTGTAGGTTTCACGGTCCATAAGAACAACAGCGGACCCTTTGTCAGGCGGTATGATAAGTAGATCAGGGTTGTGGGTCAAACTTTTGATGGCCAAACGTTCAAGATGAGTAAGGTTGTCTTTGGGTTTGAGGGAGTTCAAAAATAAAGGGCTACTGACTTTAGTCAGCAATAGAGTGATGAATTGCTCAAGTGGATGAGAAGCAGGAAGGGGTGAAGGTTCGCGGGATGATGGGGGATTAAATTTACGAAGGGAGGGACGAATCCTACAGTTACCGGACGATAGATTGTCTCCTTTGGACTTCCAATAGAACTGCCAGCGGAGGGCTCGACAGAACATTTGGACATCCTCGAGAAGTCTGACAGGATTCACTTTGGGTACAGGACAAAAGGAAAGTCCTTTTGAGAGGACTTTCTCTTCAGTGGGTGAGAGGGTGTAGGAAGAGAGGTTGCAGACAATAATGTCCGTGGTGTTAGTTGGAGAAGCGGGGACAGAGGATCGATTGGGCGCGGGAGAAATAAAAGATGAGGGATGAAGACCAGCTTCTGGGTGTTGAAGGGGAGAAGTAGGATGCACAAGATGAGAGTCACTAGTATAGGAGGGTGAGGTGGAAAAAACATTATTATTTGGTAAACTGGAGATGGAGTGGGGTAAATTTGGATCAGGTGTATAATTGGAATAATTGAAATGCGGATCAGATGTAGGGGCAACAAAAGGTGATGACAGACCACTGGCCTCTCGCCCATGAGTCGGGGACCAGGAAGGAAGGAGACAAGGACTGTGGAAGGGCGGCCGGAAAGGGAGAGAAATGCCAGCCTTTAAGTAACTATTGTACAGATTGGAAAGTTTTCTTAAAGAAGAAAAGCGTTTATTAGTAAGATAAGTGTGAGCCACTGACAGCCGTCGATTAATTTCAGTTAAATGACAGGAAGAGATGGATAAAAGGATTTTAATGATAGCTGAAATTTGACTCATAAAAAACGAGCGGAGTTGAAGATAATTTACTAGTGTTACATGAGTCAATTGAAGGGAAGCGATAAAACCAAACTGGGATACTTGACACCTAACTTGATAAGGCATGGCTGAGACAGGCATTTTCAAGGTTAGACCGTTAGGGGAATATTCATTTTCAAACAATCAGAAAGAAAATCAATATGAACTGTACATTTAGCAATTTTATGGGATAGACTATTTATTTGATTGAACCAATAGCTGATGGGACTAGACATGATGAGAAAAATTAAACAAACAAACCAATTAAAAAGCGGGAAAGCCAAAAAGCGTTAGACTTAAAAAGAAAAAAACTAAATAATAAGAATAACGAAAAAATAAATAAATAAATAACATAAACAAATATACAGAATAGAAAATAGACAAGTATAAAACACAAAGAAAGAAGAGTTAGTAAAAGAAGGCACGAACTGCGCAAAATTACTAAAAATAAGAAACGGTCCACAAGGACTATAAAAATTTAAATTACACAAAGCACGACACAGAAAAGAGAATACAAAGAAAACTTACAGAATTCAATATTTCGAACTGTTGTTCGTCATCAGGAGAGTAGACTAGTAGAGAGGACGAAGTGAGAGAGATCTCCCCACGTCGAAGAACGGAGCGCGAATGAAGAAATAAAGAGTCAACCGAAGAGAGCAGCACTAGCGTAAAAAAGGAGCTAGGCACTAAACGTCGGAGAACGGAGAAAGCAAAAACAATAGATAAAATTATAAAATTAAAAATTATAAATTAAAAATTATAAAAAAGGAAATAATAAAAAAAATAAATAAATAAATAAAATAAAAAATATATATAATAAAAAAAGGAAAAAAATATATAATAATAAAATAATAAAAAATATATATATATATGAATATGAATATATAAGTTAAAAATAAAAGGAAAAACAAATAAAAGTTAACGCTTCTGATTTAAACCGGGATCTGATCGGGCCCCCAATAACCATATGTGGGCCATATATATACCATATATATACATGTGGGCCATATATATGAACCATATATATATATATATATATATATATATATATATATTCACTGATAAAACGGAATACGATCCAAACTGGACACAATACGAGTTCGAGATTAACAAAGAGCTACACACCAAGTAGGGAAACACACTTACAGACTCAAATTTTCGGGTATCCGTCTTCAGGAGAAAAGAGAATGGGAGACCATGCTTGCCTCTTTTCTCCTGAAGACGGATTACCCGAAAATTTGAGTCTGTAAGTGTGTTTCCCTACTTTGTGTGTAGCTCTTTGTTAATCTCGAACTCGTATATATATATATATATATATATATATATATATATATTGATGAAAGTATCGACAGTGGAATAGAAACAAAACTATAGTTTATCGAGACTCGGTCAGTTCTTCAAGTTCAAATTAAACTCTCATTGCCAACGTTTCGGTCTTTATTTAAAACCTTTTTCATAGGCAAAAGCATAAAGTTTGAAACAGAAATGTTTGAAAATAAATTTTCAAACTTGACAATGAGAGTTTAATTTGAACCTGAAGAACTGACCGAGTCCTGATAAACTATAGTTTGTATATATATATATATATAATATATAAAAAACTTTTATATAACTTAAATATATTTTATTAACTTAAATATAACTTTTACTTTCAATGATAAGAATGTTGAAAAGTTTGATCCCGCATGTCGTACAAAGTGTGACGACACACATGGAGGCTAGGGATTCCTCCAAGGCCGGTATGAGACAGACTTATTGTTGGGTTGGTGTGGCGTTGGGCTCCCAGGGTTGGGACAGAAGCCATAGAGTCTGACCACAATGGGTGCCAATTAGGCCCTCAGGACGAGTCAATGGGCCGAGGTTTGCGTCACTCTTCACACGCGTGTCCCTGACCACTGCCTTTGCCTCTGCCTTTTCGTCACATGCATCTTAATGACTGCTTTATTACGTCATTTTAATGCACAAGGAGTGAGTATTAATATCAGCAGTTACTACTAGCTTATAAACAACCAACGCCCATAGCCCTGTTGAATGGACCCAATGTTTGATTACCCAAATTATACAATATTGAGTATGGATGCCATTTGGATGGTTGACACCAAGTGGCATTGGGGTATCTGATAATGTGACTCATTCATGGTTAATGTGAGTCGAATCAAAATTCAGCCCTATTTCACCCCTTGGTTAGCACATAAGCCTCAATGAGCTGCATCAAACCTCAAAACCCTCTTTCGCCTCTTACCCTCAAAAACACATAACTATCAGTGAACCTCAGAAACCGGTATCAGACATTACTTTTTACCCTGAAAAACCCATCACTTTCGGATGAACCTCAGAGGCATCAAACTTCACCTCTCGTATTCAAAAACCCTTCAATACTCGGTGAGCCACAAAGATCAACATCAAACCTCAAATCTTACCTTCCACCACTCATTTAGCTTACATAAAACTAAATTAAAATTGATGTTTAAAGAAAGTTGACAATGTATTTATTTTGTGATCTCATGTACCAAATTCCAAATTGTACTCATACTCCAATATGAAGCAGAATCATAGAAAAACACTCCCTTTTAAATATGACACATTTAACATAATACTTCAATTTTTGTTTGTTTTTTTAAAAATTCTTAATTTAACACAACCAAACATGTTTAATATATTGTTTATTAAATTATTTTTTAGTACTGTATATAACATAATTAATGCAAAGAAGCTTCCATTACAATTTTTTTTTGACAGATTTTAAACGTATCAAGCCCCCATTTTAGGCGAAATGTTAAATATATATTGGATTTGTTTCAGTTGGTTTGCTACTACACGAATTGGTCCCAGTACAGACAGAAGGTGGGCAAGTTCTTGCCTGAAGATATTGACCCAGATCTCTGTACACATGTCATCTTCGCCTTTGGTTGGCTCAAGAAGGGTAAACTGTCTTCATTCGAGTCCAATGATGAAACGAAGGACGGCAAGATTGGTCTTTATGACCGGATACGCAACCTGAAGAAGGCTAATCCCAAGCTTAAAACTCTACTGGCCATAGGTACTGCACTTCCTAATTCATCAAATATCATATTTTTATTACTGACACTTGAGCCATGACCATAATTAGTTATAACTACTCACCCTGTAGATACTAATACTTATGAGGTTAATTACCTTTAAAGGATTTTATATGTATATATAATTGGTTGTTTTATGACCAATTGATTTGACTGTTTTTCTTGTGTGGAGTTGGGGTTCTTGAAGTTGTATGTTGTCGGTTCTAATGAAAGCAATGTACTTTGAGCATCTCTTCTGTGGAGTCATCATATCAGTTATAAGGACTGAAACCGTTTTTAGGGAGTGCGAGTCTTTGTAACATTCGTCATGCTGATAGAGGTGACTCCATATAAGAGATGCTCAAAGTACGTGGCTTTCATTAGAACCGACAACATACAACTTCAAGAACCCCCACTCCACACAAGAAAAACAGTCAAATCATTTGGTCATAAAACAACCAAATCCAGACCACTTATGTAAATTTCAGGATAAATATATATATATACATAATTATATATATACATATTATGTACATATAAATATGTAATTCTTAGTTTTTTCTGTTTCAAAATTTGATACTTCTGCCTATGAAAAAAATTTAAATAAAAACCGAAACGTTGATTATGAGAGTTTAATTTGAACCTTAAGACAGACGGGCCTCATAAACTTTAGTTTATATATATATTATAAAATGTTTGAGTGTTAAGATCTTAGAATTTGTTTTGGTTTAGGTTTTTACATGGTGAATTATATAATATAACAATAGTCTTTTCTCCGGATGATAGAATAGAAGTGTACTTTGGCTGGTTATGGATCTCGTTCATCCTTATCAAATAACAATCGTTCTCGTTTATTCAAATTAGAGTCTATCCACTTAATAAGACAAAACAGAGTCTTTAAATCGTAATTAACTATATTTTAGATAGGTGCCATTAAATTGTATGGATATACTCTTCTTAAGCTGTTTGAGATTAATATTTAATAATTTCAAACCATATTTCGTTATTGTTCGTGAGTCATTAAAGTCATCATTCTGGCATGATAGCAAGTTCTTTGTAAATTAAATTCTTTCAAGAAGAAGTCAAGTTTATTTTAATCTTTGCTCAACTGTACGTTTATTTATATATTGGTGGTGGTTTGAGATAAATAGTAGACTATTCCAGACATATTGTTAGACGCCGGAGTGTAGTGTAAGTTAAATTAAGAATAATGATTTAAGGATGACGTCTTACTTCGTGTACTGCTGGTCTACCGTCACTAATCAGTACACGAAGTAAAACTGCAATAGCCTTTCTTAATTTAAAGCCTTGTCTTAATAATGAATACCCACTTCCTTTCTCTCATATCTCTGTTTTTTTTTCTTCCCTCTGTGTCTCTCTCACACACATTCTATCTGTGTACCACTACATGTGTACTTGTACTAGTCTGCTCATTCAGTGTTCGACCGCTCTGACTACCCCCTGTCAGATTCTTTCCAACACATATCCAGTTACATTATAATAAGAAGGTGTTGGTTTCTTAATATATCATTTTTGAATATATATATATATATATTCATAAAATAAAATTTTATCAGGACTCTGTTAGTTTTTCAAGTTCAAATTAAACTCTCATTGTCAACGTTTTGGTTTTTATTTAAAACCTCTGCATAGACAAAAGTATAAAATTTTGAAACAGAAAAACTAAGCATTACATTAGGATTTTTTTACAAAGAAAACATTTTGTGGATTTCAGCAACAACTGTCTAGTTTGAATAAACCCGTGACACTGATTTATTAAAAAAAAGAAATTATTACTTGATTGGAAAAGTGCCACGGGTCTACCTACAACTGTCTAGAAAAAGCAACAACTGTCTAGATTGAATGAATCAGTCAAGTGTTCAATGTAGACAGTTTTTGCTGAAATACGCAAAATGTTTTCTTTGTAACAAAATCTGGCACGTAATATTTAGTTTTTCTGTTTCAAAATTATATATATATATATATATTTACATAAAATATAAAATTACTTGGGAGGAACTATTTGAAAGTGTTCAAAAGAAAAACTTAGTTCTGCAGAATGTAACATATAACTGATTTTGCTTGAATTTCTGTTTAGCTAGAGAATAATTAGCAGATTGAGTATTGATACAGACGTAAATAATCATACAAGAATTGCACAATAAAGTTTCTAAATGAATTGAGTGGTTAATGACACTTTCTCTCTGACAAGGGAAATAAAGGATCAATTAATATCATTCACAGAGTTCCCTCTAACGATGTCCCACAATGTACTCTGGCTGGTGGCGGAAATGCACCATCAGTCTTCACTTGTCTTACCATTCCTTTCACAATAGTACAATCAACAGGTTATTTACTCGTATAAAATAATCAGATTCTCACGCGGCCTACTCTTTTAAGATTCCATCGTATCTCATCTACCGGGTCAATTGAACAACTTTAACAACATGTTAGTTACGTTTATTACTTATGGATTTATAGGAAATATAAATTATAATAATTAATGATCTGACTAGATATTGATTACACTTAATATCTACAATCAATCATTACGCTTTTAAGTTTACGATAAAAAATTAATGAAGGATGTAAGATTATAAGATATTCTATTTGGAATCATCATTATGATATATTTAAATAAGGATTATAACTATTAATTATTATTAGAATCTAAATATACTTTCTTTATTTTTCATTAAAACAAAGTGTACTTTTTTTTTTACAAATAAATCCATCCTAAGATTCGCGAATGTTTTATTACATTGTTTTGTAAATATTTCTGGACTTGACAATAGATAGACGTTCATATTTTTTAGAAAATGTATTCTTAAATATTAAATTTAATAATAGGATAAGTTTCAACTAACTAATGAATGATACTTATTTAGAATTGTTTTTAAACATGATTAAATATCCTTTTAAATTAATTTCCTTGTCAGTTATAATTCTGTCATGTATCTTCAAACTAATATTATCTCTTTTTTTTTCTTTTTAAATATCTGAAAATAGTTAATTGATGGTATTATTAAAATATTTGCAAATATAACTTAGGTTCTTACAATCCAAAATAGTTTTACTTGAGGCAAGCGTCTAAAATTATTTGGTATTCTACAGTCACACCGATTGACAAATATTATGGTATTTGGAAAACATATAGTTCTTTTGAAAAGAATGTGAGATATTGTATTTGAGCAATATTGCATCATGAAGGGGGTACTTTTAGTGAACTTTATTCCAAAGTAAACAATTACTAAACTTCCCACTATTCTGGTTATTTTTTGAGGCTTTAAATTTTTTACTTGATATATTATTGACATTACGTCAGTAGTCAACAATACAAAATTAATGTATTACCTAAAAATGATAGGGTGGACGCTAAATTGAAATGGGCTTTCGTTGAAGCCTTTTTGAAAATGAACCTTGGGCCTACGCCCATTTTAACATGGACGTGGCATTTACTTCCCCTGAAGCAGCACAATCCCTTATAGACTTGTTCTCCTTTATACGCCGCCTGAAATGGAGCATTGGTTTTCCTTGACTGTCTTAAAGAAGGTTGGAGTTGTTAATTAGGCTAACTTGTTTATGTACTCTTGTATAATGGTTGTTTACAGTTTTATTGGCATAAACACGGGGTGAATGACGCAATGATGTCATTATTGCGTAAGTAAACTGGTGATTGGCTCTTGGGTAAGGTCGCATCTGAGAATACCAAAATAGGTGCTTCTCCCATAATATAAATTTAAAAAAACTCTTAATTATATTTTGTTAAAAAAAACGAAATTTAATTAAATTTAAACGAATAATATTTTTTAAAGCTACCGCCACATGTGATGTATGACTTTTTCAATATATGTTTCAATCCTTACAGTGGTTAAAATATCTTAAGTTTCAAAAGTTCATAAATTTTAAAATGATGTTTTGGCATTTAAATGTTTGCTGAGTAATTTTCATATGTAGGTATATTGAATCACAGAAATAAAAGACCCAGAAAAATGATAGAAAACTCAATACTGTATTTCAAAATCTATTTTCATGAGGAGAAAATTTGTTTAGCTTAAGCAGCAATGTAGAGTCCAAACGGCTTGAGTTTGATAAGGTAATGTTGTCACTAATGCTAAGAGTGAAAACTATGTTCACAGACACGCACATAATTATATATATATATATATCATGTTTATTTTTTCAAAATAAACATGTAAAATAACAACATTGCATCAATGTGTAAACCACAATAAGAAATGAGAGAAAAAACTAATATCTTTCAACTGTAACAAGCGGTCTTTGCCAGAGTCAAATCCCAACTGGATGGCGTTTGAATTGGATGTGGTTTAAACATATATATATATATATATATATAACAAAATTTCACAGTAAACAACAATCAATGTTCAAACCAGAATAGGTAATGGAAAAAAGGATTAAAATCGTTCAACCGTAATTTTCAGTTGGGGATTTGACTCTGACGAAGACCGCTTGTTACAGTCGAAAGATCTCAGTCTTTTTTTTTCCTTTTGTTATTGTGGTTTGAATATATGTTTATGTATATATATAACAAAGTTTAGCCATACATATAGATGTCTAAGCCCAAGGTTACTAAGATTTAATAAACAGTATTTATGAAAATAATTTTCGTAATTTGCCAATCATTTAGAAAGTTCAATATCCTATAGTCACATTAGATTTTTCGTGTAGCCTAACTAATATTTCATTTTTTTTTTTAAATGAACGCGAAGGATTCGTAACGGTCAGTGTGGAAGCAGAATTTACCACTTCCTTCTTATTGACTCGCTTGCCTTGAGCAACTCCAATAATCAGACTCTATGAAATTAAATACGAGAGGTATTTTAATTGAACGCCAATTTTCCTATTCTATAATTACATAGAATTAGTAAAATGAGTCATTAATTTATTCAGCAACTACTTTCTATTCAGAAATAGAGTTTTCACTTGCTCATAGGTTTATCCAAATTATAGGCAACGTTCATGGAGTTGGAATCAACAAAAGGATCAATAAATGCTCATAAAATATAACATAAAATGCTATAAGTTATCAGAATATCTCTACACTTTCTTCCAAATAATTTAGTGTTTCATTTTCTGACTGTAGAATTGATCACTCATAACCAAATGGGTTTGTTAGGTATAACAAATATTTCCTTTATCTATGTAACTAAATTAATTACAAAACAACTTGTTCTTTCTGTTGTTTTAATTAATTACTTGTTTTTTCGATGTATATGTCAAAATATGTAAATATTTTGATACTCGTCGTTATCAGGAGAAGAAGTGATTTGTTGGTGGCTTGTCAGTGACTTAGTCTCTCTGCATAGAGATCTAGCTGGTGACTTCTCCTGATGACAAGAAATGCATATTTGAATTCAGGCACATTTCTATCTGGCCTGTCTGTAATTTTCTTTTTTGTACTATATGCACAAAAGTTCAAAAAAATAAATTAAATATTGACGCACAATTCATTGGGTTATGACTATTAAATGAGAATTACATTACCGTAATTAGAACATGATATTATTATTTTATGTGTTTACAACTTATTTTTTTCGACTGTGTTGGAAACCATTTTCTTGATATCATGTGCAATAAGTTTTAACTGAATATGGTGCTTGTCTAGGGGGATGGTCTTTTGGCACGCAGAAGTTCAAAGACATGTCTTCAAGCAGATACTCAAGGCAGACGTTTATCTATTCAGCTATTCCCTTCTTAAGGCAGAGACACTTTGATGGTTTGGATATCGACTGGGAGTACCCCAAAGGCGGCGACGACAAAAAGAACTTTGTCCTTCTTCTCAAAGGTACAGTCGACACTCTGCAGCTTCACCTATTAAACTAGATTAATTATTTCTGGTTATAAATCATAACTTCAATTACTCACAGTTGAAAAATATGGATTATCTTCCATGATTATTTAAATATTTCTTGCACATATTTGCTAAATCATTTTATGCATTTTTATTAACCAAAACTTTAAGTGATATACTACTTTGATCAAGCGTAAACTAACAATAATAATATTAAAAGTGACATAATAGCATATCAAATTTGAAGTCACAGGCATAATTATGAATAATATTCAATTATAAAAAGAATGAAAATGATTCAATTAATTGTTTCACAAGTTGTAATATTTGCAAGTTTTAAACAGTATACATACAAGTAAGCAAGGTTTCAAAGAATGTACAATTTAATTGTTGTCAAACCAGTTGCATATTTACATTTATGTACATTTTTAGCATCTATAAACAAATATCCTGGTACAACTATGTTAAATAGAACTATATATGTTTTTTTTATTTTCGTTCAATGAATTATTGACAACACGTAAACATTAATCAAATGTTATGCTAGACAAAGTAAATTAATGTGAATGTTCAGGAAGCAAAGTCAAAGATCATATGATAAGGAACAACATAATAGATAGTAAAAACTTGTTGGCAATAATAACTGCAAATTAGGTTTTTTAATTAAAAAATATAAGATTTTGAGTGGTTTAATTCCCATTTACCAAGTAAAATGCATTTAAATGAAAAGCTCTGAAGGAAGCAATATCTTATTCGTTCTTAACAAATCCCAGTTCTTCTGGTTAGCATTTTTATTTTCATTTACTTAAATTTGTGCTTTAAGTACCCTAGGCCTCAAGAAACATAGTTAATCATATCACGTAGTTTTTCTAGTAAATTTTCTGATAGAAAATGTTCTTTTTGTTATAAAGTTTAAAGAAGTAGTTTATATTTTTAGGTAAATAATAATAAATAACTATAATACTTACTGTATAAGTTGTACAGATGTTTACCTGACTAGGTTTCAAACTTGTCTTATGCATGTAACATATATATAATAATGCATTAATATAATACCCTACTCATGCTATACCGAAGTCCCAGGGATTATATTAGTCTTTCTATAAGACGTAATTTCACGAGTACATACGAACAACACTAGATCCGATTATATTTTATAGAGGTGAAATAACCAGATTATTACATAATTCACGTCTGACTTATAAGTAAAATGGAATTATTTTTAATTATTAAATTATTTTTGTATTGTAAGTTTAAAAAATAAATACTTTTAATTTTATTTCATATGCAAAGATAAACCATTATTATTTTTATTGTGATTTTTTTTTAAAAATGAAAAAAAATTATTATAATTTGATTTGATAGTTATATTTTATTCCATAGCAGAGAATTTCCTGACTACTACAGTTCATCTAAATAACATCTAAAATTAATCTAAAGCAGGCAATTATTTCCTGTGCCAACCCCCCAACAGCCAAATGATGGTCAACCTGTTTATTTGTTGTCAACCCCTGGATGACATTATATAACAATTTAACTGTAACACTAAAACATCATGTTCTCAAAACGTCAACGACTTTTTAATACAGGCATCGTATTAACTCTCTTTCATTCTTTTTAATACTAAAGAGATAACCCTGTATGAATCACCCAATTCAGAATGTTTCTAGATCATTGGAATTCAGTTTTATCAATTTCAAACTGCATTCTACTTTATTTCATAATGACACCCAATTCTATCGGTTGTACTCATTTGTTTATTGTTATTTCAAAAAGAAATAATTGCTCTTGAGAATTTGACAGTGGTTTGAAGTCGTGATAGAGACATTAAGCAATCTGAAATGAGCTAGTAAAAGTGAAGGACTTAAGTTGGATTTTCTTTGATTTTGCGATATTACTGCCTCCAGTCATGGCCTTCCTTGCATCATTCTTAATTACCTGCACTTTTCAAGTATTTCTTTACTTTCACTTAACAAAATAACTCCAGTGAAGTAAGACTGATGGCCAGCTGGCAACGAGATCATTATTAAGAAATACTTCCATTATCTAAACCCTATCATTGCATTTCTTAAATTAATTGTAACCATTAATTTTTGACTTATTATCTATAAGTCAAATATATGACATAGATAATAATATATTTTCTATAAAAACACCAAAATACAGTACAGAATATTAATAAGTCATTACTTCTGTAATCCGTTATTTCAAATTTTTTGAACTTCCCCAACATAAATAAGTGTTCGGAACGTATTTTTCACTCTACTGACTCCTAATGTAGAATCAACAGGTAATGTGGCTCGCCCATTAATAAAATGGATGTTAAATAGTAAAGGATCCACAATTTTATCCCCAAAAAAAATTAAAAAAATCTTTTATTGTTCCTCTGTCTCTCTATCTATCTATCTCTTTTGGATGTCTTTACAGTTGTTTATATGTATGATTAAAATGTACTTAATAGTAAAGTCTTGTGGGGCACCAAACGTCATACGACTGTACTAACAGTGTTTAATACGAGTGTTAAACTCAGAACTAACTAATTTAAATTAATAAGAGTAGATAAGATGTAATTTACAATTATATATTTATAGCCTGTGTAAATATTTTAAAATTCCCCTTTCCTTACAGTGTTTCAAAGAAGTAATTGAATCGAAAACAACATTTTCACTTATTTGTACACCTGGTTCACTTAGCTACTAGTTGTAGAACTGCTTCTATTCCTGTTTTGCATATACTAATATACTTAACATATAATTATTATTATATGTTAATTAATATTATATTTGATAAATTATAAGTATCATATCATAATTATAATTATCATAATTATTATAAATTATAATTATAAATTATTATAATTATCAATATTTGTCCCATCTGACATATTTGTGGGCTTAATAAAAGCCAGAAACAATAAATAATTTTAATAAATATTTTATTTTCTGAATGTACATGCATACCTTTATTTCATTAGGTTTTAAAAATGAAATGAGCTAAATGCTTTCAACCATTGTCAACGCACTGTTGGAGAGTTCCAGAAGAAATAGTAAAAGTTATCTAATTTTCATGAACTCTCCAACAGTGCGTTGACAATAGTGGAAAGAAGCATTTAGCTGATTTGATTTTTAAAACCTAATGAAATAATGGCATTATGTGTACATTCAGAAAATAATTTTTTTTTAAAATTATTTATTATTTTTGGCTTTTATTAAATACAAATGTAACAGATCATTCTGGTCCACGTGTTAGTTACTAAGGTAATGTTGTCAAAAGTTCTTATACGAAGCTCTTCTCGTTATAATAAACTTCTCATTCAAAATAATTAGTTAAATAAATAATCTGTTTGAGATTGTTTCATTCATAAAGCTCCTAAATTAACATGACTTCAATTTTTTATGTGCTTTATTATATTTTTTGGGGACATACAATAGTTATATTTTTAAAATAAAGTTAGAGATGGTTAGAGTTCGGATTTTGTCGACTAAGTACGTGATTAATGATATATAATATAAATTGTAGTTTAAGATAAACTGATGACGTATGTTTTTCAAAGTTAGTAGTGGCATATGCCCTACAGTCGGGGAAGTATTTGTACTTGAAGGAAATATATCCTTTTTTCAGCATTATTTCCTAGCTATGATTTCCTAGAAAATTGATGCCGTTTTGAAGCAGTGTATGTGACTAAAGGCTGACTATGCTAAACAGGTGTTGTGATTTCTAGACAGAGGTGAAAGCAGGGAGTCATAAAATAACAGTTTCTTCATTTCCCTCAGGGCAGTGGAAACACTTTATGACCACTTTTCTTTATAGTAGGATAATAAAGTTTGGTCGTAAAATGAGTCCCAAAGTGAATTGTGCTAGCAGAAATGAAGACATAGTCATTAATTATGGTAGAAATAATTATTTACTTAATGTACAGACCAATAATGTCTAAAAAGCAGACACACAGCAATTAAAAATAATACCGTTTGTAATGTTTGAGACCTACACTTCATTCATCGTCAATAAAAGCGGTTTAAATGACTCAGTACATTTCAAATGTGTCATTATACTTTCACCACTTGAACATTTAATAAATATAGAACTTCAAACGTTGCAATAGAAGCTATCACTTCACAATAATACATAACTTCTCTTCAAAGCATATTATTTCTAGGCCTCTATGTTTATGAAGTTGAGTTGTCTCTTATATAACTCAGTTTGTTTATTGTTTAACAACACTGGTATTGAACGGTAATATTAACTGAATGTTGTATTATTGGTACCCGGTACAGATTACTATTGCTGTTCAGTAAAGATGGTTATGCATTATAATTTACGTTCCTGTAAGTCCTTTGTGATTTTATTTTAAATACAATTAAGGAACCGTGAGAAATAGTCCCGGAGACTCTGTTCAGTTTAAGGAGTATTGGTCTAGGTCACCCACTTTATGGTTGGATTAACATAGGTTAGGAAACCGTAACCTATATAACGGCTCCCGTATTTTAGTTCTTACAAAAACCGCAGCTCAGCCAGGGATATTTTTTACAGAACTGCGAGAGGCGTTTGAAGCTGAAGCTCAGGAAGTGAAAAAGCCCCGTTTGTTGCTGACTGCTGCAGTGCCCGTTGGGCCAGACAATGTGCGTTCTGGGTATGACGTGCCCGCAGTAGCAAGGTAATAATCTCACTTTTATTTTTTATTCGGTATTATCACGATGAATACAAACTTGAATTGAAACATTAAATTGGATTAGCTTTAAAAATTAAAGAAAAACGGAGGACTCCTCAGTCTTCAGTATGAACTCATTAGTAACCTTCATCATTAATAATTACCGAAAAAAATGTACTTTTGAATGCTTTTCTGCATTTAATTGTTTCATTGATTTATTTGAAATAACTTGTTGACAGCTACTTGGACTTCATAAACTTGATGGCATACGATTTTCACGGCAAGTGGGAGCGCGAGACCGGCCACAATGCACCTCTGCACTCTCCATCCACCGACTCCGAGTGGCGCAAACAGCTCTGCGTAGCGGCTGCTGCTGACATGTGGACGCGCATGGGTGCTCCCAAGGAAAAACTTGTTATAGGTACATACATACAAGTACTAACGCAGTCTATTCCCAATAAATTGAAGAAATTTATGAGAAGTTCATTGTATAATTTCGTTAATCAGCTACCTGACATATCTTTCCAGAACTATGGCCACTACACAGGTAATACAAGAACCTATCCTCCCAGTGTATTTAGGAAATGATATTTCTAAATACTACAACTCTCTTGTGGGTTGGTGTGGTATGTTTTCAGTTTCTACGAAATATTTACTTTGTTCTAATACCTGGCGTATTGTATATGATTTTTACATTAATAATCTCATCGTTATCAAGGTAGAAGTAGGCCATTCTATGTTTGGCCAAAGACTAACAGACAGATGTCACATTTATAGTGCCGAAGCAAAGCGAGGAGGAAAAAATAAATAGCAAGGAAGAGAAAAAATAAAACTAAGAATTAAAGAAGATAAACAAAGCAAGAAAAAAAAATAATAATGTTATGACAAATAGTGAAATAAAACTAAAGGCAAGAAATAGCAAGAATAGTTCATAAATATTTACAATGTTTTTGGCATATTTTAAAGTCATAATTTGATATTATATGTATAAATATAGTTTTTAAGCGGGTAATAAAGTCATCCGTTTATTATCTAAACATAGAGTATTACAACCACATGTGAAAGAACAAATAAAGGCAAATATGATCATTTCGTAATGTTAAGAATAATCAGATTCTTGTATCATTTAAATAAGTTTAAGTAATTTATTGGGAGCTTAGGTATCTTAAACTTTATGGATGGTCTATAATTTTTCATTAATGAAAAAGAATTAAATTGTTTTCGGGGTCACTACTGTTGAAAAGTTGTTAGCTTTTTTTTAAATGTTCACTTTTAGTTTATATACATATAAGGATTTTATTGTAAGCATATGGCATAAAAAGCAAAGCCTAAACTACTGTAAGAAATTTAGAAACAGGACTAATACATACGATATCTAACACTCGAAACTCTAAACAAACAGTTTTATCTTGAGTAGGGGAATTTAAAGACACAATGACAATATTCTAATACTATTAGAAAATACGGGAAGGAATATTTGTATAATAATGTTTTTGATTGAAGGGATGCCGACATACGGAAGGACGTTCACTCTCTCTGGTCAAAAGAACACAGTCAATTCTCCAGCTTCTGGAGGCGGCAAGGCAGGAGAATACACCAAGGAAGCTGGCTTCCTCGCATACTACGAGGTAAACCAAATTGTATAATGTTAATATAAAAGTCTGTCTTACCTCGTTTAACGGTGATATAAAAATCAAACATATTATTCCTCAATATCAGTAAATAAATTAATTGTAGTTTAATATTCTAGTAACTGTAGTTCATGATAATATTTTAGTAGCTATCTTATTGCCAGTCCTCAGCTGAGCCGTTATGATTTAATATTGTATGTTGTGATGTTTTATTAATGATTTATAAATAATGCTAACGTGTGTTAACTTTGCAGAATATATTCATATGCCATGGGCTTTATGGTTTACTGATTTTTATTGTTTACGTTTGTAATATGTATTGTTTTTCCTTTAAAGATTTGTTTTATTGTTTATTATTGTTTTAAAGGTTTGTGAAATGCTGAGAAATGGAGCCACTTATGTTTGGGATGAAGAAATGAAAGTTCCATATGCTATAAAAGTAAGCAATTGTTTATATTATGTTACATTTGGTACCATGTCCATGTAACCTTATTATTATTATTTTTGTTGTGGCAAATATCTAAGGGACTTACATTCAAATTGACATTTAAAACTTACATTTAGAATGGTCGAATTTTTTAAATGATGATTTGTTGTTTACATTCTACAATGTTTAGAAGTTCAAGTAACCAACAAATGTATATAAAGTCCTGAAGATAAACACAATAGAATTTTATAGTATTTATTCTATTATATTTACTTCCAGCTAAAGTTAAACAGTAATTTATTTTACTTTTTAAATTTTTCCTTACAATATGATCGTTCATCTTTCCCATCTAGAAGATCTGAACGGTAATAGTGAATAGAAAGTGTGATGTTTTCAAGTTTCTTGATCAGTCTTATTTCAACCAATTTCACTTTGAAAAGTAAATAATGGGCTTTGAAGATAGCAATAAAATTCCTTAAACTGTTTACTTGTTAGTTATAAAAATTCCCTGACCGCTCTAAGAGTCAGCTGAACAATCAGCCAAGTCTACCCATAACAGAATTCAAATACAACCTTACCTACCTCACCCTATTGTTTAATTCAATATGTGAGACATTTTTTTTTGTATTAAAGCATTATTTATGATGCTCAAAAAATTCAAACAAACTTTATATAGGTGATAAACTTTATAATTAGTTATATAATAAAATCTTGAAGTTTTAAGTACGGCGACAAGTATCTATGAAGTATGAAGATTTAAGTATGGATGAAATATAGCGATCTCTTTCCGAGTATTTGAGGAAATATTTTTTTTAATTTTTATTAAGCAATATGGATTTTCCCTTGTTTAACAGTGCCACCAATACAATTTTTTTCCTTTGTAATTGATTGTGTTTGTTTATAAAAAATGAAATGGCTATTTTTTTAGGATGATCAATGGGTTGGATTTGATGATGAAAAATCAATAAGAATAAAAATGAAGTGGCTGAAGGAGCAGGGATATGCTGGAGCTATGGTCTGGACTGTGGACATGGATGACTTCAGTGGGGCAGTCTGTGGAGGCGATGTCAAGTATCCGCTCATCGGAGCCATGAGGTATGAGCCACAAGTACACTCCTCATTCGCTGCACTTCCATCATTTATATTCATTCAGCTGTAGTAACAGTTTTTATTTTAAACATATTCTATCTGGTACGAAGTGTCAGTCTTCACTGGAAGGTACCTGCTCCTATTACGCGTTGGAGTCCTAGCCTTCTTTTAAAATATTTGTATTTGCTGTTCATTCCTTTTGTGACTCCTTTCATTCACATCTTCAACTTTACTATAACGCATTTCAAATATTTTGTTTTTAAACAAATCGGCTTTTAGAACCGTTGCTTTCCAACACTAGTCAGTATTGAAGGGAATGTCGTCACCCCATATGAGTTTTGAAGGAAATAGACAAGAGCTCACATGAAAGAACCATTAGGAAGTACCATGAAAATATGGTCACTTTTTGACGAATAAACATTATTTTTCTAACAAATCTATTTGAATAAAAAGAGACTATCAAGGGTCCTTACTTTATAACAGTGTAGTATAACGCCCAAAGCAGACTCCCGACTCACGTCAGAATCAATCCCTCTGATCACTAGTAATACTTCGAGCCTGTTTAAAAGGAAAATAACCGCTTTGTTGCCTCTCATTAAAAACTAATAATAAGTTTTTAGAAACCATTTTACCCAATGCCACCAATGGCACACCAGCAACTGTTATTTGTAACTCCCAATTTATTAGATCTTATAAAACAATAAGACTGGAGTTAGCGTAAACAGAGGCACACAGTTGAGGTTGTCTCTGAAAATGACTGTTGCATATTAAAATTAGTGTTCAAGATGCAACTGCTGCATTTAGATTTTAATTGAACATTCTAAAAGCTACAATCACTATTACAACTATTTAGGTGAGAATTAACTTAGATATTGCTATTACAATAAAATTTCGTTGTTAATAAATTCAACTAACAATCATTTATAGTTTTAAATAAACTAAATTAAAAAAAAATAAAAACTAAATTATTTAATAAATAAATTAAATAAACTAAATTATCAAAATGAGCCATTCTAAGAGCAAAAAATGAATAATAAATACTGCTTCAACAAAATAGTTATGAGTTTGATTCATTTTTTTTTCTACGTTAGGCGTATCTATCTATAGCAGAGTTGGTGTTATGCAAATATCAAGCTGGTGGAGGGGTGGGGGGCGAAAAAATTATGAAGGTGCCACTGTTTTCAGAGTGTTTTGCGTACCTGACTCCCTTACTTTTTCATCAGCCTCCATATCTATTTTATAGAAAAATATATGTATGTATATATTATTTCATGTTTTAGAGAGGAGTTGCGAGGCATAAAGAGAGCAAACAATGCAAAGGATGTGGACTGGTCTCAGGTTACTTCCTCCAGTGTTGCCACTAAAGTAGTCAAACCAGCTCCAGTGAAAATCCCCGTTTCTGATATTCTGAACAAGTACAAGAAGAACAGGCCTGCAGTTTCCAATGCCATTATTCCAGTAGAAGATACTAACGGTAGAACTTTTATTGTTTGGTTTTTTGTTTATTTCCAAATAGTTAAATTTATAAAAAAAAATAAATGTTGTATGTACATACATCAACATTTAAACCACAGTAAGAGATACGAAAAAGGACTAAGATCTTCAACCGAAACAAGCGGTCTTAATTCGAGTCAATTGATAACTCTCCAGTATAAATTTAACTCCGGCGAAGACCCTGAAAAATCTTAGTCTTTTTCTCATTACTTATTGTTGCCTGGACATTGATTTTTATTTCACGTGTTCATTGTACTTCTTTTGTTATATATATATATATATATATATATATATATATATATATATATATATATATATACAAAACTAAAGTTTATCGGGACTCGGTCAGTTCTTCAGGTTCAAATTAAACTCTCATTGCCAAATTTCGGTCTTTATTTAAAAACTTTTTCATAGGCAGAAGTATAAGTTTTGAAACAGAAAAACTAAGTATTACATTACATATTATTTTACATGAAAAGTATTTTACAAAGAAAAATTCAAACTACAGTTGTAGTTAAAATCCACAGACTATTTTTCTTTGTAAAATAATTTGTCATGTAATACTTAGTTTTTCTGTTTCAAAATTTATACTTCTGTCTATGAAAAAGGTTTTAAATAATGACCGAAACTTTGGCAATGCGAGTTTAATTTGAACCTGAAGAACTGACCTAGTCCCAATAAACTTTAGTTTTGTTTCTGTTCCACAGTCGATAATTTTATCAATATATATATCAATGATCAAACCACAATATGAAATGGGAAAACAAGACTAAGACCTTTCAACCGTAACAAGCGGTCTTCGTCAGAGTCAAAAACCCAAGAAGTCAGTTGGGTTTTTGACTCTGACGAAGACCGCTTGTTACGGTTGAAAGATCTTTGTCTTGTTTTCCCATTTCATATTGTGGTTTGATCATTGATTGTTATTTCACATGTTTATATGAAATCTTTATATATATATATATATATATATATTTTCGTTGAAAATACGATCCGAACCGGACAAGTATAGTTCAGTGTAGAAAAAGAAACATAGAGAAATTATAAGCACACACTGACAGTCTCCAATTTTTGGTTTGAACAGTCTTCAGGAGAGATAAGAGAGGGAAACCAAGCGCACTGGTGCAGAGACGGTGGAGACCAACAACTTTGTTATCCAACCGTCTCTAAACCAGTGCACTTGGTTTCCCTCTCTTAGCTCTCCTGAAGACAGTTCAAACTGAAAATTAGAGACTCTAAGTGTGTGCTTTTAATTTCTCTATGTTTCTTTTCCTACATTGAAGTATATATATATTAGTGTATTTAGGTAGCAGACCTTCGTTAATACATGTACAGTTAAATTTCTTTCCAATTTTTCTATGAATGATTTTTCGGTATATAGCTTCTCGAGTTTTCTGATCTGACACTTCCATTCGTTTGGTACTAAGTGCAATAAATCTCCAAAAGATTTGCTTGTAAATTCCATTTGATTGAAAATACCTTACAATTAAATTAGATTTTTGTGACTATATTCTGATTTATGTTTGATGTGTTTATTCTAATTTTTTTGTATACATGTCTAAAAGTATATCAATATTTATATATATGAATAAATTATAATAAGCAATGTTTTTATAATATGCAATATGAATTGAAAACAAAATGTACAGATATAAGTTATAGTTTAATATAGTGAAATAGATTTGTTAGGTAGATGGTACAAGTTTTCAAGATGATTGCAGGTCGAGAGGCTCAAGTTCTGTGCTACCTGACATCTTGGTCAAGCAAGAGGCCTGGAGCCGGCAGATTCACACCTGCTGACCTGCAGCCTACTCTGTGCACACACATTATATACGCCTTCGCCACCCTCAAGGACCACAAACTAAGCGCGGTCTCCGGCACTGAGGAACAATACCACAAGGTCATTTCCCTCAGGGACAGAAACCCCAACCTCAAGGTAACTCTTTTACTCTTTTAAATGATTTTTGTCTTTGACCTAAAGCTAATATGATTTCTCTTGATTTATGTTTTCTTTTCTAAACTTTCTCTTAGCTTCAAAATTATAAAGCTACAGTAATAAAGTGTTGAACATGTCCATTCAATGATGAAAAAGGGAAAAGGTGGGGGAAAATTAATAGTAAGATCTAATTAGGAAATGATCATTGGGCCGTACACTTTACAAAACTAGAACATTTGTGTTTTATGTTTCTTTTACTGACACAGGACCCTTTGCAATTGATCTTTTTACTTATTTTTTTTTATATTTTTTAAGATATTTTGATTCAGCTTATTTTGCCCAAATCATTCTTATAGCCTTTCTAAGAGTCTGTGATAAGACAGATATTTAAACTATTTCTGAATAGAGATATTTTTTCCATAAAAAATACACGATTCCTGTAGATTTACTTTCCTTAAGAGATAATATGGCTCCAAAAGAATTATAATTTTAAAGCATTAAAGTTATAACGTTTTAATTTTGCACAATAACTTTTACATTAATTTTGATTAACACCGCTTCTTATGGTACAATAAGAAGTGACTTACATCTTGTAGTTAAGCTTTTATGCCCATCATGAACAAAATACTTTAAAAAAATTGTCCTGATCATAGGAAAGATATGATAATTTTTTAGTATAGATAAAATAACATAGCATGTATAATAGATCGGCACGCACTTAACTTAAGAAGTGAATCGCACTTTTACTTAAGAAGTGTTCTCTTCCAATATAAATTATAAATATGTTTAAAGAATTATAAATATGCAATGAATAACAGTATATAATAAATCAATAATATGAATAAATCGGTCATTTAATGATTAATCAATGCTAATTAAGATTATTATTTTATTCATATAACTATGCATTAACAGAAACCATTAATATATGTCTATTTGACGTTTATTTATATGAATAAAATATTATTATCAGACTTTTCATAAACCATTTTTCTATGTGCTGATTTTATAAACATCTTTCGATTATGTATTGGATGAATAATCATGTGTGTTGAAAAACACTTTATTATCTGCAATTTGTTTAAAATAAATTTAATTTTTTGTGGTAATTAACCTTTAATTAAATTTTCAAATTCATCGCACATTTATCATACATTGCGGGTATTATCATACCCGCTTTATTCGGATTGATTTAATAATTAATTTAATTTGTGAGATTATATAAAACCTGATTGGATCGTGCAGGAAATCATTAAGAATGAGTCATTTTGAATTAGTCATATCAATTTTATTTAATTAATCGATTAATTTTCAGACATATAAAAGAACTTACATGACCCAGCCTTGCTGAAGACTAGAGATTTATTGTAATTAATTATAATGTAACTTAATTATAATACTAAATACGTCCTGACCTGAGTATTTATTGAACTTGATAGTAGAATGTTAAAGTAATGATTGTATCCTGATTAAAGTTGTTACCTCGATGTTTGCTGCATGGGTTATTTACACGATTGCTGTTTGTCTCTAGATCCTTCTCGCTATTGGCGGCTGGGCGTTTGGCTCCACTCCATTCAAAGAGCTGACCAGTAACGTCTACAGAATGAATCAGTTTGTTTATGAAGCCATTGAGTTTCTGAGAGAATTTAAATTCAATGGACTGGACGTTGACTGGGAGTACCCAAGGTTTATATCACTTCCTTATCATTCTGACAAGCAGCTTTAAGCCTATACTGTATAATAAAGAGGAGCATTCCTACTAATATTTATATTATATAAATAACTTTGCGAATACTATGTGTTATGCAAGTCTTGGCACATACCTACTTTATTTTTCCTAACCAACTTTGATAATTTAATTACCGGAATCAAAGATATCAAGTTATAAATTTAAATTGGTCAATACTAACATCAGGTTATCATTCATCCAAAGATGACAATCCTTATTAACAAGAAATAATTTAACATTATATGTCATCACAAATTGATATTAATCATTTTTTTGTACAATATATAATATTTTTTTACTGCTCTGAATATTTCCACAAATTTGTCTTAATTTTAATTACTTCCTAAGTTATAAGATATATCTGTAAATGATTTTCCAGTATTTTATGCAATTTTCGTGTACTTGTTCGTCATGTAACTATAACAAAGTAATGCGGAAAGAATAACTTATTCATTACAAATTTGTTATACACTAAAACATGACTTTAATCAACATCTTTCTCATGAAAAATGTAGGGTCATGGCCAATCTTTACCCGTCTCTAAGACATCGTTAACAAGTGCCTCCATTCATTCTGACGATTTTGCGTATTTCTTTCAGTTTTACTTTAGTTTGGATTTTTTTCGGAAAGGATGCAGGGTGAGGCTCTCGTCACCTCCTCTTATCATTTCAAAATTACATGTCATTTTACATCATCATCCTTACTTCATCTCACATATATAGGCTAAAGAATCCTTTCAAGTTCAGACCACTAAACTTGTGCTGTGTTACTGCTTCCTGATTCCACGTATTGTAGTATCTCATAAATAAAGACAAAAAACTAATTGTAAGATATCACTTAATGATTATTTTTGCAATAATAATTTGTGCCCACAACTGGATTACCATTAATGTTTCTACCAATAATTTTCTGTAGTGTTCAGTACAGTTTAATTTCCGTTGTATTGGCCTATTTTCTTACTTATAGTTAAGGATTTAAATTTTAAATTTCATGTAGTTATCATAAAGTTTCTTCAGTCCTAAATATATGCAAATTGCAATTGTTATATTTTTTTTAACAAAAACCTGAGATAAGATGGATTGGTAAAATTAGACAGTCACACCTTACAAAAACACAGAAGTGGTATAAGTGAACCATGATTGATTAACCTCATACATTTTTCTGTTCGCCAGACCGATTTCGGAACACGGCCAAGTTTAAGTGATGAGACTGTTGAAGTTAAATGTTGCTGAGCTATTCGAGCTACCAGGAACTCGTAACATCTTCGATAGTTTTCTAAGCAAATATTGATCTAACAACCTTCCTTGCCAACAGCCTTGCAGTGTTTAATATAAAATATTAAATACCGTTTTACGTTTTAAGTACAAAGAGTTGAGTTTTGTTTCAGAGGAGTAGATGACAGGGCATCATACGTGAGTTTGTTGAGAGAGCTGAGGACAGCGTTCGAGGGAGAGGCTAAGACTTCAGGACAGCCTCGTCTGCTGCTGACTGCTGCAGTGCCCGCTAGCTTCGAGGCCATCGCTGCAGGGTGAGGCTCTCGTCACCTCCTCTTATCATTTCAAAATTACATGTCATTTTACATCATCATCCTTACTTCATCTCACATATATAGGCTAAAGAATCCTTTCAAGTTTAGACCACTAAACTTGTGCTGTGTTACTGCTTCCTGATTCCACGTATTGTAGTATCTCATAAATAAAGACAAAAAACTAATTGTAAGATATCACTTAATGATTATTTTTGCATTAATAATTTGTGCCTACAACTGGATTACCAGTAATGTTTCTACCAAGAATTTTCTGTAGTGTTCAGTACAGTTTAAATGTCTTCCTTTTAGGTTTCTGCTGCAAGTTTAGTCCTTTCATGCTGGATTCGAATTTTATATTCAATAATAATAATAATCACTTTATTATTTATATATAGAATCTATATTTAGATATAGTAACAATGTTATAATTAGACTGTAGTAACCTGCTGATGGCCTAGAAAGGTCAAAAAAGCTTCTGTCATTAGTAATGATAGGTAGCAGATAGTGTTTTATTAGTTCAGTTTAATAGGAGATAGTAATTTAAACCTTCGTGACTTTCTAGTGTGTGCTCACATACTCCTTGTTTATTATGTTGAGGACATATCTCTAGTAAACCTACTGTGGGAACTACAAATAAGTCAGTGACAAATCACAAGGGATTATAGTCATTAAAAAAAAAAATTATAAAGCAGAAAAGCTGCTGCAAATTTGAACACAATATGTCTAAGAGGAGATTTGTTGCTAACGTAATTTATTTACAATACACACGCTTGCAAATAATTTATTTCTATTCTGAAAATAACTAGCTGCCGTGAGTGATATAGTTTTATTAGTTTTATTACTTAAGTGTTAAATCAATCAGGCTATGCAAGTTGATACTTCATACTCATCTAAACTCATCGAAACATAAACAACTGCAGGTGTGTAACATAAGTAAAGGTAATGCTATTATGTGTTATTTAAATTAAATTGCTTAAAAACTAAATTAAATAGCTTTTTTTTAATTGCCAAAATGTATAATTAAATTGATTCTTAATTGCTTAAAAATTAAATAATCACTTTTGTCAAAAAATTCCAGTTACTGACAGGTAAGTTTAATTTCAAACAGGGGGCAACAGCGAAAAAGTATTAACCACTGTCGTTAACCATTGAACTATAATAAACCTAAGTAAACCCTTACCGGGGCCGGACTGAATGGTCATATAAAATAATAATAAAGAGTTTTCTCATATGTTTATACAGAGAAGCAATAAATGTCTTGTTACTCTTAGATACGATGTTCCTGAGATTGCCAAGTACCTGGACTTCATCAATGTCATGACCTACGATTTCCACGGCCAGTGGGAGAGACAGGTGGGCCACAACTCACCCCTGTACCCACTAGAGAGTGCCACCAGCTACCAGAAGAAACTCACCGTAGTCAGTAGTTTTCATTTATTCCTCAATTTCAAATTTAACTCTGCCGAGGATATTTTACATTTGCTTTATGAAAATAATATTTTTCTGGTTACTTCATGCAGCGTTGTGGTAAATTGTCAAGTAATTCTTTAAGTTGTTCAATTTTCTTTAATTCATTTTAAGTTGATCGTACCACAAGGGTTGCCATTATAAATAATGAACTATGCATTAGTTATTGTTCGATTATAATTGTATGTGCATGTGCAGTGGTATAGTTTTTAACGTTTTTCTATAAAACCATGTAGCCACAATATGTTTGCCTTTCTTACATCCAGCAGCGCAGCAACCATTTTTGGCGCCCGTTTCAAAGTAAGATTTGCCTCCCCCTCCCTGACCATTCATAATCCTTTAACCTTCAAAATTCTAAAAAGTCCTCAAAATATTTATTTTCATGGAATTACAATCTAATTTTAGACTGCTGTTATTAATCCAGTAGTTTAATTTTATTACAGTGCTTGTAAACAAATACAGTCGTCATCAAAGAAACCAAAGATTTTTTAAAAACAAAAACGTATAATTCAAATTATGAAAAAATTGGTAAATTAAAGTAACGGGCTTCGCAAACAGATAAATAAACTTTCAACCTCTTTAAAAAACTACTTTTGAAAAACTTAAAATAAATTTATTTTTGATTTAAACATATTTTCAGCTGAAAAATTCGTTTAAAATACAGTTTGTATTACACACATGAAACATCAAAACAATTGCAGCCTTAAAAACTAATTCTGAAAAAAAATTAAGATTTTTTATAAGCTTTTTGTCATTTTAATTTTTTTCTATTATCTATTTTAGAGGGTACCGCCCCTCCCGCCCCCCCTTGCTACACCCCACTGTTTACATCTGAAATAAATTGTAGAGAATAGTGTTTTACATGAGATAATTTGTATAGAGTATATTATACGAAGTTTTATAGTCTATATATTTGATAAATTAATAACTCATTCTACTTCAAAATTAATGTTATATATATGTATATATATATATATATATATAAAAAAATTTAAATTACACAAAGCACGACACAGAAAAGAGAATACAAAGAAAACTTACAGAATTCAATATTTCGAACTGTTGTTCGTCATCAGGAGAGTAGACTAGTAGAGAGGACGAAGTGAGAGAGATCTCCCCACGTTGAAGAACGGAGCGCGAATATATATATATATATATATATATAAAATTACATTTTCTTTCCATATGTCTAACAGTCTAACTGAATGAAGATTGCTTTTTTTCGACTTATGTTTATAATGAGCTGTAGATATGACTTGGCATTATTACAGGACTTCAGCGCCAGGGAGTGGGTAAAGCAAGGTGCTCCGAAGGAGAAGTTAATGATCGGCATGCCTACTTACGGAAGGAGCTTTACCCTTGTGGACGAGTCTAAGTTTGACATTGGGGCCCCAGCCAGTGGGGGAGGTCTTCCAGGCAACTACACGGCTGAGTCTGGCTTCATGGCCTACTACGAGGTACTTACCCTGTCAACTTAATCCTACCCATCAACTCAGTCAAATGTCATTTGAAATCTACTCAACTGAATTCTCCTAGCTAATTGTATACGTTATTTTATGAGTAAAATTCATTTGATAAAGTATAATTAAAACTTTTAATATTCTATGTAATTAAAACTTAATTAAAAAAGATGTTGAACCCAACTAACTCTTTTGTCAATGACTTTTTATTTTTTATGACCTTTATTTATAAATGTATTATTTTTGTTTACTACTACTGATATTATAATTGAACAACTGTTTAACATAACACTGTTAGTGGAAGAATTTTGGGAAAATTTTAGTTCCTTTAAGTATTGAACACTAGATTGCCTAAGGAAGTCATTTTGACTGTTTTTTGATTTCATTTAGAATAAAATTGTTTATACAATGACACAGATTCTTGGAATTTTCCATGTGAAGTAATTTTTTTATTGTTAATACTTACTAGTAACTTGTTTTATGACCTAAATAATATAAAAAATAATAAACAAATTATTTTTAAGAAATTTCTTCACACATCATTTATTCTTTCACAATACAATAATTTTGACTGCTTTGGGGCAATATAGGTATATACTAATTTTCAGTCTTTCTAGTGTTAAAGGTATTAAAAGGATTATCTCAAGAAAAGGATTTTTAATAATAATTTAAGTGTTAATTAATTCAGAAACAATTAATAACTTTATTAATAATTCATAATAATCGAAAATAAAAGTTTGCAAAAGCTAAATAAAAGTGTGTAAACAAAATAATATAAAATAATTAGCATTTTAAGGGATTTAAATATAGAGGCAGCCACCGTAACTCTTCCCGATCTCATTACAATTTATATCTAAAAAAACGATATCAACAATATAATTGTGTTGGACAACCTAGATTACATCCCCGTTTTTTTTATTATTGCTCTGTTTTTATGTACCGGGATAAAATGTCTTACATTATTCCACGAAAACAAGACATAAAAAGTTAAATACTTTATGAACTATTATTGGAAAACTTTTCAGTACGTGTGAGTCCTGTGGATAGTTTATAAATTCACAGAAAATGTTATTGGGGGCAAAGTTAACATTTTAAATAGAATTTCTTATCTGTCATAGTCAGATTCCTGTTTTAAATAAATTCACCTAATTGAAGAATTGTATTGTTTAAATATATAAAATTGTTATTAGTGTATTTTATAAAATGTCTCGAGTATTTTAAATAATTCTTGAAGTTATGTAATATTTCTTTTTACTATAGAAATGAAATTTAAATGAAACATTATCTCGTAAACTTAAAAAAAGTTTACCTAATTCATAATAAGATTATTGATAATATTAATTCATATTTCACACTTCAAAAATTAAATGTAAAAAAAGTTTTGATTTTGACTTTGAATAAATGTACAAGTTTCTAGTCTCCTGAGTATAATTTCACTTTTTTTATCATAATGTTTAGATGAGTGGGAGTGTATTCCAAATTTGTAAAAAAAAATTAACAAGAAGTTAATTATCACTGATGATTAATATTTCTTCATAATCGTACATTTGTTTAAAATAAGAAATTTTCTCTGAATCTAATATATTAGATAAATTTGTATAAATAGATTCATTTGAGATTTGTGTATTTGGGTTAAGAAATACTACTTAAGGATTGAATCTATATTGAACACTGTTAACTTAGATTGTTTACAAGGTATATCTTTCCCCAGCTCATGTGTGCATAGTGAGTTTATTCTGCTAAATGGTTTTAGGTTTGTGATTTCTTGCACGAAGACAACACGACTCTTGTTTGGGACAATGAACAACAAGTCCCATTCGCATACAGAGGCGACCAGTGGGTGGGATTCGATGATGAACGCTCCCTTAAGACAAAGGTAATAAGAATTTCTAAATAAGCAAGAACCATAAACAACTATCTTTCATTTTAGGAGATATTTAATTTAAAATTCCATTTCACAAAGGAAAAGGAAAATTAAGTTTACTGTTATTGTAAGTTAAAAAATAATGCATATTTTCATTTCTATTGCAATTATAAAAAAATAGTTCACTAAATAATCTTTAAAAGATTACTTAAACTTCTTTTTTAAAAATGAAACTTTTAATTTCAAATAAATTCCGTATTAGAATTCAAAATGATATTAACTGCTCTGAAATGCCTTAACTCATTGCTTTCAATGTTCATTCCTATCGTCTCCGTAGTCACTTTAGTTCCTTTGCTCTATTCTGACAACTTAAAATATATATTTTACCTACTCATAGAAATCTAACCTAAACCAATTATTTTAATTAACATTTTTAAAGATAAGTTAAATAGGGCTACTACCAATTAATAGTTTCATAATTCAGTGTACAGGAATATCTTGGGTCACATTGTATAATAATTGTATAAGTCGCTATCTAAGTAAAAGTAAAACATAGTCTGAGGTAAAATGGATAAACAAACAAAGTCATCATTATGATGACTTTGTTTGTTTATCCATTTTACCTCAGAATGAGTAAATACCACACAATTACGGATTGCACAACTAATGATGTAAAACATAGTGTTTATGCTTCATGTAAATTCAGGCTGTTGTATATTTATTGATATATCGTTGTTTTGCTTTTCATATGTATAAATATTTATTTCAACTGGGCTATTAGTGTGTTTTGAATAAAATAAAATTAAAGTAATGGCTGTTATAACCAAATCGTACTGTTAAGATACTGGCTTCAATTACTACCTGTTACATCGGGTTGTGATGGATGTTACAGTATTCTATTAAAGCAACAGACTTTTGTGAGTGGTTCTTTAAGTAAGTGATTCGATAAAAGTTATAGTCTCTTGTATTTAAACCTCTGCTGCCCAATATCCAGTACAAATCAGAAATGAAATTTCGAAATATGATAAATGTGTGTAGTTAGGCTTCGAAAAATATTGTTGCATATCTCTAACTCCTAAATGACATTCTGTCGCATAGATGGGATGGCTGAAAGAAGAAGGCTTTGGAGGGATTATGATTTGGTCCATTGACATGGACGATTTCCGGGGTGTCTGTGGAACTGGCAAGTTTCCCCTGGTGAACGCAATGAAAGAGGAGCTTGAGGAGTACTTAGTCAAACTAGAATATCAAGGACCCTATGAAAACCCATCTTCCAAAGGAGGAGCCTACACCACAAAAGATCGTAAGTTCTGTTTGTCCTTTTCAAACAGCTTTAATTATTGCTTCTAGCTTCTTTGTTTTTGTGAGAAATTTACTTTGTTTTCCACACTCCTAAGTAATATTTGCAATAATTTTTTCAGCCATAAGTATTATTTTTTTATGTACATCATAAACATATCTTTCAAAAAGTTTTCCAAGATGACGGAACGTTAAGTCATTCAGATGCGAATTTGAAGCATTTTGGCTTCACTAATTAATAAATTACTTATAATTAAGAGTATAATTAATACTCCTAAAAAATACGCCCTAAAATAATTATAATATCTTTGAAAAAAAGTACTAAGAAATTAAATAATGAGTTCAAAAAATCATTTATACTCACTGGGTGTGGCAGAACAAACAAGTAGCAAATTCAACAATGTGTCAAAAAAGCATTTACTCTCACTGGGTGTCCCATACAATAGTTTCAACCAGTATGGTTAAACTCTGATTTAACAGAATTGAAACTTTTCATCAACAACAACTAATGTTAAAAGACACAGCTTGCTTTTCACAGCAGCTCAAAACATTCACAGCGCTGTTTACAAACTCTCATTGTCTACTACTTCTAACCACTCAAGTAGTGATAGAGTATAATTAATATTCCTAATAAGTACGCCCTCAACTGTTTTGATGGTCACTTTTTCAGACTACAAAAATTCATCAATTTAAGACATTGAATAATCTTTGAAAAGCAATCAAGTAGTAAATGCATTACCTGGCCTGTAATGAATCAAAAGAGTATATGTATTCTGTTAGGGACAGTTTGAAAAGGACTTTCCATTCCTTACAAGTTCAATCTTGACTCTTAGTCCTGATTGAAATGTCGGGTCGTCAGAACTGTCGACAGTGTGCTCCCTCTGAACTAGAGATAAGTTGGTATTAAAGCCCGACCCGACACAATAAATACCCGGGTCGGGTATATATTGGAGTTTATTTTCCATTAGCCAAGCAAATCTCTGTCATCTGTTTTGTCTAAATTATTTATTTTGTAAAAAATATACCGTTTTTACATAATATATAAATATATATTTATTAAAAGAAAGTTAGCGAGTGAGAAGCCCGGTCCCGACCCGACCTGACCAGGAGGTGACAATTGACATTTTGGGTCCGACCGACTCGATTGTCGGGTCGGGCTCGGACTCAGTCTCGGGGTTAGGATCTTACCTCTACTCTGAACTACTCCTGACTATATTCCTTTAGGACTAGAGTTATTAACTTTTAGTACGATTTGAAAATGTTTTTGTAAATGAAATATTGGATAGTGATTACTACAATTTTTTTCTTGCGCTGATAGCATATTGACATTTAAACAAACTTTTTCTAATATAATTTTGTAATATGCTTGATGAAGTTTTCTATTTGGTATAAACTATTCGTTCATTTAAATTTGTTAATTTTAAGCAACACAAAAGTATAAATCTTGATAAAGGTTTTGTAAAGCGATTCTGATTTTGATGTTTAGCTAACCAAGTGAGCTGCGAGGAAGAAGATGGCCACATTTCCTACCATCCTGACAAAGCCGATTGCACCATGTATTACATGTGCGAAGGCGAGAGAAAGCACCACATGCCATGTCCTTCCAACCTGGTGTTTAATCCCAACGAGAACGTGTGCGACTGGCCGGAGAACGTGGAAGGCTGCACTCAACACACGCAGGCACCGCCGGCTGCCTAGCTGGCGCTCTCAAGCTCTAGCTGGCCCTAGGCACGCCTCCTCATCTGTCACCACTACGTTACCCGAGCTGGGCAACGCTCTCGGCTCCTAATCAACCAATCCTATATTCCCGCACAACAAACCCTGTCCAAGATCTCAGTCAAAACATAGACCTCTTACCAATCTGTTCAAAGTAAGCTTGAGAATTTGCTTACAATTCAGAGTAATAGCTTGAACGTAAACCCTACTCCTCAAACGGTTTTATTCTCATTCCATCCATTTTTAGAAAAACTGTTATTACAAACCAACTTCCTGAGAAGTTTACTTTCTTAAATCAATAAGGGACATTTTATTTTTAAATTACAGTACTACATTCTTAATCAAGAATTTATCTTTAAAGTGTTTCTACATCTTAATAACGTAGCATGACTCTTGATTAAAAAAATATATAATCTTGTAAAATATACCCTTAATTTTACCTCTTTACTTGAAGTCCACCAAGATCCCAACGCTTTCTTAAATGCACTTTTTAACTAGTAAATATTTATAAACAACAATGAATTCTCATGATAATTATAAATTACTTTAATATACTTCTTTAAGAAATGGCGATCGATATAACATGTATGTCAATATAATGTAATCTTAAATTGTTTCAAAGATAATAATAAGTATGCACTATGTATAAGATGTATGCCCTATGATACTTGATTGGATATTGCTTACAGGCGATTTCGCTAACATCATTTAAAATTAAATCATCAGATCATAAACTTATAAAATCAATCTAAGTTCATTTGTATAAAATATCTGTCAGTCATTTTCAGCAAATCAACATTTTCATTTACCTTGCAAAGTTAGTTTATTCCTCTAAGTAACATTTAAATTGAACAAATTAAATTATGAATAATAAAAATGTTTTGTTTTAGTATTCTTCTTAAATTAATTTCTGTGTTCACATACAAGCAAGTAAATGTCAGTTTTAATATTTGAAAAATGCAATACTTAATTTTTTTAAAAATTGATTTTGAAATGATTGACTGTTTTTTATTGTACTTTCAGGATAACTAATTTTGTTTTTTCACCAATTCATTGAGCTGTGACAACTTTGAGATTTATTCATAAACAAGTGTTGTTAGTTTCATACATAACTCATTCTGAATGGAAATATTAGTGGATGTGATTAGATTGGGGCCAGTTTTACTAATAGCTTAAAAATGTCAAAATGTAAAAAAAAAACAAAAAAATCATCGATTTTATTATTTATTTAAAGCCATTCATTAATTTGGCCATGAAAATATTTGTACATAAGATACTACTAATAGATATTAAAAGAAATTTGCACCACCCCCACTGGTAGCGATGACAAATCATGAATTCTAATTTTCATATTTATTGAATAATTTATGCCCGCCTTTACAATTTGAAGATTCTGTAATAAATTCAAGCATAAGTCACCATTCCCTGTGCATTGATTCAGTGGGAGGATATATATATGTATAAGTGAAAATAGTATAAAAAGAACCATAGAAATATGTATTTTATGCATTCATATTTTTTTTGTTTATACAGATTTATATGGAACTATTTTGTAAATACTATTACTTATATAGTAATTTTTTTTAAATTTCTTTTATTTAGAGATACCCTTCTCCACAATAGATTTATCATTGTAATAGCATACCTTCCACAACAGCCGTGATCATTACTAAGATTACTAGTCAACATTGTTACATTTTCCCAAGTTTTTTTACTAGTGTACTAAAGTTTCAATACGGTTGAAAAAAGAGAGTAAGTAGTCAACTTTGAGTCATTTTTCAAGTTTTTTTACAAGTGTACGAAATGTGAGATGTGAATGTGGCTCAATGTAGCTCTGCTGAATGTGTTATCTTTTTATACTTTCTTAGTATTCGTGTTAGAATAGTCAAATGAATAAGACTAATGCAGAAAATTTGCTTAATTTAATAAAGTTTTACATTTTCATAGAATTGGTTTAACACAAGTCAAGGCGTGATCAATAATATTGTAGGTGTGGTAAATTTGTAATTTTTTTAAATTTTCATAGTAGTCGTGTTAGAATAGTCAAAACGACAAGACTAATCCAGAAAATTTGCTTAATTTGATAAAGTGTTCACATTTTCATGGAATTGATGTAATAAAAGTCAAGGCGTGATGAATAATATTCTACGTGTGGTGAATGTGTCATTTTCTTATATTTTCACAGTAATCATGTTAGAATAGTCAAAACGACAGGACAAATGCAGAAATTTGCTTAATATGATAAAGTTTTACATTTTCTTGGAATTGGTTTAACAGATGTCAAGGCGTTAACAATGATATTGTAGGTGTGATATATCTGTTTGTTTTTTTAAATTTTCATAGTAGTCGTGTTAGAATAGTCGAAAGAACAAGATTAATGAAAAAAATTTGCTTAATTTGATAAAGTTTTACATTTTCATTGATTGGTTTAGCAGAAGTCAAGGCGTGAACAATAATATTGTAGGTCTGGTAAATGTGTTATTTTTTTATATTTTCATTGTAGCCGTGTTAAAATTGTTAAAACGAAAAGACTAAAGCAGAAAATTTACTTAATTTGATAAAGTTCTCACATTTTCATGGAATTGGTGTAACAAAAGTCAAGGCGTGATCAATAATATTCTACGTGTGGTGAATGTGTTATTTCCTTATATTTTCATAGTAATCATGTTAGAATAGTCAAAACGACAAGACTAATGCAGAAAGTTTGCTTAATTTGATAAAGTTTTACATTTTCATAGAATTGGTTTAACACAAGTCAAAGCGTGAACAATAATATTGGATGTGTGGTATATTTGTTATTTTTTTAAATTTTCAAATATTCGTGTTAGAATAGTCAAAACGACAAGACTAATGCAGAAAAATTTGCTTAATTTGATAAGTTTTACATTTTCATGGAATTGATTTAACAGAACTCAAGGCGTGAACAATAATATTGTAGGTCTAGTGAATGTGTTATTTTTTTTATATCTTCATAGTAGTCGTGATTGAATTGTTAAAACGAAAAGACTAATGCAGAAAATTTGGTTAATTTGACAAAGTTTTACATTTTCAAGGAATTGGTGCAACAAAAGTCAAGGGGTGATCAATAATATTCTACGTGTGGTGAATGTGTTATTTTCTCATATTTTCATAGTAATCATATTAGAATAGTCAAAACGACAAGATAAATGCAGAAATTTGCTTAATATGATAAAGTTTTACATTTTCATGGAATAGGTTTAACGGATGTCAAGGCGTGAACAATAATATTGTATGTGTGGTATATTTGTTATTTTTTTAAATTTTCAAAATAGTCGTGTTAGAATAGTCAAAACGACAAGACTAATGCAGAAAATTTGCTTAATTTGATAAGGTTTTACATTTTCATGGAATTGGTTTAACAGAAGTGAAGGCGTGAACAATATATTGTAGGTCAGGTGAATGTGTTATTTTTTTTATATTTTCTTAGTACTCGTGTTAGACTAGTCAAAACGACAAGACTAATGGGGAAAATTGTTAATATGATAAAGTTTTACATTTTCATGGAATTGGTGCAACAAAAGTCAAGGGGTGATCAAAAATATTCTACGTGTGGTGAATGTGTTATTTTCTTATATTTTAATAGTAATCATGTTAGAATAGTCAAAACGACAAGACAAATGCAGAAATTTGCTTAATATGATAAAGTTTTACATTTTCATAGAATTGGTTTAACAGATGTCAAAGCGAGAACACTAATATTGTAGTTGTGGTATATTAGTTATTTTCTTATACTTTCATAGTAGTCGTGTTAGAATATTCAAAACGACAAGACTAATGCATAAGTTTGCTTAATTTGATAAAGTTTTACATTCTCATGGAATTGATTTAACAGAAGTGAAGGCGTGAACAATAATATTGTAGGTCAGGTGAATGTGTTACTTTTTTTATATTTTCTTAGTACTCGTGTTAGAATAGTCAAAACGACAAGACTAATGGGGAAAATTGCTTAATATGATAAAGTTTTACATTTTCATGGAATTGGTGAACGTAACTCAAGGCGTGATTAATAATGTTGTAGGTGTGGTAAATTTGTTATTTTTTTATATTTTCATAGTAGTCGTGTTAGAATAGTCAAAACGACAAGACTAATGAAAAAAATTTGCGGTGAATATGTTATTTTTTTAAATTTTCATAGTAGTCGTTTTATATTTTCATAGTAGATAGAATAGTCAAAACGACAAGGCTAATACAGAAAGTTTGCTTAATTTGATAAAGTTTTCCATTTTCATGGAATTGGTTTAACAGAAGTTAAGTCGTGAACAGTAACACTGTAGGTCTCGTGAATGTTCTATTTTTTTATATTTTCTTAGTACTTGTGTTAGAATAGTCAAAACTGAATGACTAATGCCGAAAATTTACTTAATTTGATAAAATTTTATATTTTCATGGAATTGGTTTAACAGATGTCATCGTGTGAAGAATAATATTGTAGGTGTGGTAAATTTGTTATTTTTTTTATATTTTCATAGTAGTCGTGTTAGAATAGTTGCATGACAATTTGCATAATTTGATATAGTTTTACATTTTCATGGAATTGGTGTGACAAAAGTCAACTATTCTAACACGACTACTATGAAAATATAAAAAAATAACTCATTCACCAGACCTACAATATAATTGTTCACGCCTTGATTTCTATTAAACCAATTCCATGAAAATGTAAAACTTTATCAAATTAAGCAAATTTTCTGCATTAGACTTGTCGTTTTGACTATTCTAACTCGAGTACTATGAAAATTTAATAAAATACAGATATACCACACCGACAATATTATTGTTCACGCCTTGACTTCTGTTAAACCAATTCCATGAAAATGTAAATCATTATCAAATTAAGCAAATTTTCTCCATTAGTCTTGTCCTTTTGACTATTCTAACACGATTACTATGAAAATATAAGAAAATAACAAATTCACCACACCCACAATATTATTGATATCGCCTAGATTTCATTGAAACCAATTCCATGGAAATGTGAAACTTTATCAAATCAAGCAAATTTTCTGCATTAGTGTATTTATTTTGACTATTCTAACACGACTACTATGAATATTTAAAAAAATACAATATACCACACCTACAATGTTATTGTTCACGTCTTGACATCTGTTAAACCAATTCCTTGAAAAACTAAAAAAATTATCAAATTATGCAAATTTTCTGCATTAGTCTTGTCGTCTTGACTATTCTAACACGACTACTATGAAAATTTAAAAAAATACAATATACCCCACCTACAATATTATTGTTCACGCCTTGACATATGTTAAACCAATTCCATGAAAAACTAAAAAATTATCAAATTATGCAAATTTTCTGCATTAGTCTTGTCGTCTTGACTATTCTAACACGATTACTATGAAAATATAAGGAAATAACAAATTCACCACACCTACAATATTATTGATCACGCCTAGATTTCATTTTAACCAATTCAATGAAAATGTGAAACTTTATCAAATTAAGCAAATTTCTTGTTTTAGTCTATTCGTTTTGACTATTCTAACATGACTACTATGAAAATTTAAAAAAATACAGTATACCACACCTACAATATTATTGTTCACGCCTTGACATCTGTTAAACCAATTCCATGAAAATGTAAAACTTTATCAAATTAAACAAATTTTCTTCATTAGTATAATCGTTTCGACTATTCTAACACGACTACTATGAAAATATAAAAAAATAACAAATTCACTAGACCTACATTATTGGTGTTCACGACTTAACTTCTGTTAAACCAATTCCATGAAAATGTAAAACTTTATCAAATTAAGCAAATATTCTCCATAATTCTTATCGTTTTGACTATTCTAACTCGACTACAATGAAGTTTTAAAAAAATAACAAATATACCACACCTACTATATTGTTGTTAACGCCTTGACATCTGTTAAACTAGTTCTATGAAAATGTAAAACTTTTTCAAATTAAGCAAATTTTCTGCATTACTCTTGTCGTTTTGACTCTTCTAACACGAGTACTAAGAAAATATAAAAAAATAACACATTCACCACACGTAGAATATTATTGATCACGCCTTGACTTTTGTTACACCAATTCCATGAAAATGTAAAACTTTATCAAATTTTCTGCATTAGTCTTTTCGTTTTAAGAATTCTAACACGACTACTACGAAAATATAAAAAAATAACACATTCACCAGCTCTACAATATTATTGTTCACTCCTTGACTTCTGTTAAACCAATTCCATGAAAATGTAAAACTTTATCAAATTAAGCAAATTTTCTGCATTAGTCTTGTCGTTGTAACTATTCTAACACGACTACTATGAAAATATAAAAAAATAACAAATTTACCACACCTGCAATATTATTGTTCACGCCATGACATCTGTTAAACCAATTCCATGAAAATGTAAAACTTTATCAAATTAACCAAATTTTCTGCATTACTCTTGTTGTTTTGACTCTTCTAACACGAGTACTAAGAAAATATTAGAAAATAACACATTCACCTGACCTACAAAATTATTGTTCAGGCCTTGACTTCTGTTTTACGAATTCAATGAAAATGTAAAACTTTATCAAATTAAGCAAATTTTCTGCATTACTCTTGTCGTTTTGACTCTTCTAACACGAGTACTAAGAAAATATAAGAAAATAACACATTCACCAGCCCTACAATTTTATTGTTCACGCCTTGACTTCTGTTAAACCTATTCCATGAAAATGTAAAACTTTATCAAATTAAGCAAATTTTCTGCGTTAGTCTTGTTGTTTTAAGTATTCTAACACGACTAGTAGTCGTGTTAACTTTGATTCATTTTTCAAGTTTTTGTACAAGTGTATTAAATGTTCGATATGATTTGAAAAAGGTAGTAACTAGTCAAATTTTTTTATATATTTTCAAATCGTTGTACATTTGTACTAAAAGTGCAATATGACTGAAAACAGGTAGTAACTAGTCAACTTTGTTACATTTTTCCAAATCTTTGTACTAGTATACTTAAAGTGCGATACATTGAAGAAAGGGAGTAAGTAGTCAACTTTGTGTCATTTTTCAACTTTTTTTACAAGTGTGCTAAAGGTGCGATATGATTGAAAACAGGTAGTAACTAGTCAACTTTTATATATTTTTTCAATTTTTTGTACAATTTTACAGAATATGCAATATTATTGAAAACAAGAGTAACTAGTCACCTTTCTTACTATTCTTCAAATTTTAGTTTGAAAACAGGTAGTAACTAGTGAATTTTGTTACATTTTTCATCTTTTGTTACAAGTGTACTTAAAGTTCAATACGATTGAAAAAAGGGAGTAAGTAGTCCACTTTGTATCATTTTTCAAGTTTTTTTACAAGTGTACTAGAAGTGCGATATGATTGGACTCAGGTAGTAACTAGTCAGCTCTTTGACATTTTTCAACTTTTTGTACAATTGTACTAAAAGTGTGATTTGATTAAAAACAGGTAGTAACTGGTACACTTTTTTACAATTTTCCAACTATTTGTAAAAAGTGTCCTAAAAGTGTGATTTGATTGAAAACAGGTAGTAAGTAGTCAACTTTTTTACGTTTTTCAACTTTTTTTACAAGTGTACTAAAGTGCGATATGATTGAAAACAGGTAGTAACTAGTCAACTTTGTCACATTTTTCCAACTTTTTGTACTAGTGTACTAAAAGTTCTACACGATTGAATAAAGGGTGTAAGTAGTCAACTTTGTTTCATTTTTCAAGTTTTTTTACAAGTGTACTAAAAGTGCGATATGATTGGAAACAGGTAGTAACTAGTCAGGTTTTTTACATTACTTCAACTTGACTCTTTTGTTTATTGGCACTCACTTTAAGATACCTTACATTAAGAAGGATTATTTGAGTTGTATAGAAATATCGATTTCTATAGAAATCAGTTATTTGTAAAAATAACTTTACAAAAAAAGTGTCTTTGATGGTTTCCTGATTATTTTTCACGTCCATATTCTTTCAATAAGATTTCAATATTTTTCTCTATATAATTGAGAAATATATAATGCTTGACCTAAGCATTACGACCAAAAATAAAAAAAATGTTATATACTTTTTTTTCTTATTTCAAGTAAGAATTCATAACGATAAGGTCTCTTAAATCGGAATTACTAAAAATGTAATTAACGTACCTTCGGTAATTAACCATTAACGTCTAAACCATAGACCATAAACCATTCATAAATGGTACTAAGATGTTTCCCATTAGATAGGAGTTATTGTCAGAGATATCTAGTAAAATACAGATTCATGATAAAGGAATGAATTTGCAACATCCTGACAAGGACCACTACTTCGTCGAAAGATCTTCAGTTTTATTTTTGAGTTTCATTCTGTGATTCAGAGGTTAATTTTTATTTCATGTGTTTGTTGTGAAAACTTATCACTTATACAAGTGACAAACGAACGACATCTCTTCGTTAAGCGTTTGTTGTCATTCGTTGATCTTCAAATCTGCCTTTCAACTTGGACAAGTGATTTAGCCTCTACAACCATGACTGTCAATCAGAGACTTATGCACGTCATACTCCAAATAGGATGTATAGCCATCGTCCCTAGACGGTACGATGTGTACCCGTCAATCAGAGACTTATGCACGTCATACTCCAAATAGGATGTATAGCCATCGTCCCTAGACGGTACGATGTGTACCCGTTAATCAGAGACTTATGCACGTCATACTCCAAATAAGATGTATAGCCATCGTCCCTAGACGGTACGATGTGTACCCGTCAAACATCTCAACTCAAATAAGCCTACTTAATGTAGGGTTTCTAAAGTAGAAACAACTCGGGAATATGGAAACAACCCGAACTAAAGTGAGTGCCAATTGACAAAAGAGTCAAGTTTTCAAACCCTAGACAACACTCATTTTTGTCTTGTTTCTCTGATTTCACTTTATTATAAGTCCAGTATAGTGATGCTGAAAAAAATTGATCTCGAAATGTTGACGGAATTACGTTTTGAGGTCCCAGAAGTCGTTCTATGAAGTTCTTTTGATGATGTCTAGGTGGTTGGGTAAATGTGTATCCAAAAGTTTGTGCAGGCGCTAAAATTCATAATCATTGACGGATCAAATTGATCCGTACATTATATGAGTATTACCTAATCAGTTTTGAGTAATTAATAAAATTTTGTTTTAAGTAGTTTAATTAGTTTCATATTGTGAAATATATTGTCGTATACTGCAGTCAGTAATTTGTTGAGAACTTTTTCTTTTATTATGAACATCATTATCAAAATCGTAATTTTATAAAACATAAGAATCTCTCCCATGACAGGAACCATTGAAATTTAATTTCTTGTTTTATGTGGAGAATAAAACCCCAATTTTATAAGTCTGGTTAGAAAATAATTTATATTGTAGAGTTACCTCTATGAGTTTATAACGGTATTAATTTTACAAAATGTTACTTATATAGAATAATATTTGATTAACCACAAATTTATTTTGCAAATTTTCATTTTTTTTTTAAATATTCTGGTTTAATGCAATATAAATACAGCAAATTCTTAAAATTATATGGAATACATAATGCTTTGAACACATTTCTCAAATAAATTATGGCTCCTTTGTTTTGTTAAGTGCATATATTTAAGAAAATATAAAATATGGTTAAAGAAAAATGTATGACATTATCAATTGACGTTAACTATTCGAACTTTGGTTCCTAGTACTGTTGATTTGCAATTGTATTTGCTTATATCTTTTCTGGTTATTACGCCCATAACCTAAAACAACAAAGTAACTCACTCGTTTCTTTTTAAAAATGATTGCTGCTATTAAGAAACTGGATCATTGTTATTAGTGAACTGATACATACAAAGGTAAAATCCGCGGATTCTACAGAAAATGAAATATATTTAGTTAATTTCAATTTTTTTTTGTGAAACTAAAAAAATTGCTATAAAGAACCAGAAGAACAAATAAAGTTGACAGAATAAATCAAGAAGAAGAAAAAAAAAAAGAATTAAATTTGAAACTCAGTCTATATATGGTGCTAATGCTATAATAGTTAAAAAAATATAAACACGAAAAAAGGTATATTAACATTGAGAGTTAAAAAAAACTCAAAGATAATTTACTTAATGCGTCGAAAACTATTTAATATTAAAAGCATTGGATGGTAAAGCTGTTTTGAGTTAAATTAATAATAACGGGAATTTGTTTTTCAGTACACACCTCTAATTTGTCATTTACAACGAAAAGATGTCGAAGACCCATTGTCGTGAATATTCTGTATACACGATTCAGAGAAGTTTCCTGCAATGAAATATTATTAACGAATTATATAAACTAATTCAATGTAAAACATGCTGCAAAATTACCGGATAAACAATGAAAGGATTTTTATCCATATAGTAGTCTAAGTTGACACTGGCATTAGGAGATAGGCCATCAGGAGTCATCACCTACAAGAATTTACTAAGTCAGATCAATATTGGAAACTGGACTATAAGCATCATGCTTATAGTTATTCAAATACCATTGAATTAACCTTCAATTCAATGGTAATGAACATTACGCAAAGCAGGATTAATCTAAGATATATGTTATATTTGCCTTATACTAAGGGTCAAATGAATACAATAATATAATTGTAACAGTGTTTTAATAACATTTTTATATATTTACTCGTATTTCAAATACTATAACTTTATCATTCTTAAAACGTTTATTTTTAATGTATTTACTACTATAATATTAAACTAGTTGAAAACTATAATATAACATAATATCATATAATGTAATATAATATATAATATAATATTATAAAATATCATTTTACATCATATTTTAGTGTGCACATACATACATATTTCTGTATAACTACAGGAAGAAATTCAAAGATGGGACTAAGGTAATCTAGTCTGCGTTAGTCATAGGACCATACAAAAGCTATTCTCAATGAGATCCCCCAAAACAATGAAGTTCTGCAGAAGGTCCCTAAAGACTCTCTTGGACTAGCAGAGATAAGTTAATACACTTGTTCTCGCTCTCTTGTTATAACACTTTGGTGTGTGCTTGTCTGATGGGTCTCTGGTAATACGTTGTGGTACGCCTGAGTGGTGATGTGTGTATTACTGTTTCGATATAGGATAATGAGTATACATATATATATATAGACGCGGCTTTGTGTATGAGTCTGTGTATGTGTGTGAGTGTGTGTCTGGAGTGTTGTTAAGCTACCACAATAAACAGTCTACTTACTCGGTTCTTGGAAAGCATTGAAGCAAACTCCCTTCTAAAAATAGATATTCTTTTCTTTACTTCTAAACTGGTTTCAGGATTTTGGAACCATTCCTGTCTGATAATAGTCAAGACTTGCGAACGAAGTAGGTAGCCTTCCAGTCGTCCTACTGACTTGACATTATTCTGCAATAAACCAGCATTACAATAACAATCTTAGACAAAACAAAAAAAAACACTCCTTACATTTGTAGATATTATAACATAATTGCATTGAAATAATAAATTTGTTGACGTCATTTTGCTGTTCACAAAGAACACTGTAATAGAGACTTACTTTTAATGTTGTTCTAGGGCAAGTTTCGTCCATTTTATTTATGAACCGAACGAAAAGCAGGCATTTATATATAGACGATTATATGAGGTTGTCCTCAGATCTTCTTTCCTAAGTTGAATTGGGAACTTTGATGAGTCTCTGACATCGTTTGAGGCCCTATACGAACGAATTTACGTCCACACCGAAGAACGCATGTACGGGATTTCCCATTTACCACAGGATGAAGCGCAATCATCATCACTGACGACAAGACCCCAGCATAGAGCAAACAAAGGTTACTAGGTATTTTAGATCAAATCAGGACACTTATATTAATTAGTTGCTTGTTTTAATTTAGTTTAAAGGAATTTATATGAAATCGTTCCATTGTCCTTAAATTAAAATCTACTAAGATAAAAAGGACGCGGCAAAATAATGTAACAACATGCATATTGTAATAAAGTAATATTCATTAATTAGAATGACAGTGTTAATGATTAATTTAATATTACTCAATAGATTATAAAACGCGTAAATTTGATTTTACTGACAAAGTCATTATACAACAGATGTTCTTGTATTTATTTAGTCATTAAGTAAATGGAATTTTTCATATAAAATTTTATAAGAAATGTTATCATTTATTAATTACATTATGCGAATCATAAAAGAAAATGAAGGTTGTCAGCACTAGAGATTTGTACAAATTAATCGTAATTATTTAAAGTCGTCTTACATTGTGTGTTTTCTAACAAGTTCGACAGGTTTGGACAGTTAAAAGATTTAATATTGAAAGGGTCCTAAAACCGGTCGAAAACGAAAGGCAACATAGAAGGTAAGCAGACTGTAAGTAGTCATGATTTCTGTAACATTAGGACAATATGCCGTCTTTACCGGATTTCGGAGAAAAAATAGTCCTTTGTCCATTGTTGTGGGGCTCAGTCGTTACATTAGGAGACAGTTTCCTCTTGACGATGGATTATTTTTAAAAACTAATGCAGGTGTGGAGTAAACTTTGAAGATAAGATGGTATATGTTTTTGATAATATTAATAACAAGCCTTATGGCAGGAATAATAATATAATGTTGTGTATTTAAACTAGAGGAGACTGACGGATACGGAGGTGGAGGAGGTGTTGACGATGGGAAAGCCGTTGTGCCGGGTCTGGAAGGCGACTTCAATGAGCTTCGCCATTGTCGTCGGGTTGGTGAGGTAGGTGACTGGGAGGGTCGACATCACGTCCACTGCCGTCAGCTTCAGTGAATGAGGCGGGGGGTACTTGCTGAACATAGGTACGCCGTACAACTCCATTTTCCACTCGTACAGTCCCTGCATTCATATAATAATTCCTAAAACTATTTCTTCCATAAGTGTCTAACCTTTGGCAGGGAAGAACACTGTATTTAAAGACGGATTCTTCACTTGGTCCTTCGTATTTTTATTAGATAATTAATTATATATTAAATTATTTAATCAGGAACAATCATATTTGCAGGCAATCTATTATTTAACAATTTTTTGTAACCATTAACACAATATCTAAATTGTATAACTACTTTACTTCATATGCTGTTTTCTAGTTCTATTAACAGCAAAAACTACTCATTTCAGTACCTGTGGCATTCTCTTCTACTGACGAGAGTAATCTTAAGGAAACTTAGAGAAAGTAATTCTGTTGAATGTTACGCTTGGTTCCCCAGAAGAGTTCAATGTTTATCCCAAAAGTTAGTGTAGTTCTTATTATACCTTCATTTTGTAGTTAAAGTAAATATATTTACTATGAAAAGAAATGACAAAGGGAAAATAAATTACAAACTCACTTCGACCTCTGGTCAACTGTCAACGAGATTGCCTTGTGCGTAGAGTAGAACAAGAAGTCAGTTTGTTTAGCCTTTACACTAGATGTGTTAAGAGTTGTTATCAATTAGTCAATTTTTTTTATTTATTTTTTCTACTTTCTGGTCGTGTAAATCAAAGTTTATATACCAAGCAAAACGGTTCTACAAACTAAATAGACTAAATTCACAGAAAGAAAATACATAAAGCAGGTCACAAACTCTCTACTATTTTTTGGCAACCTCATTATCAGTTAGAAAGAGTAAGTCACTCTGAAGTCAAGTAAGAACTGAAGTCAATCTCATTGAAAAGACACTAAATCAGTATAGCCAACTTACGGAGGGAGTGGAGAAGAGGATAAATAAAATAAATAACAAAAATAAATAGATACATACCAATGAAGAAAAAATTTTAAAAATAAGAGAAATACTAGTATTAATAAAAAAATAAACCATATATGAAAAATAAATAAGTAATCAAAATTATTTAAAAAGACTAAATAAATAATAATAAAGAATAATGAACGATTGATGTTAAGCTCAGGAGGATATCTACCCCCAGGAGACAAATGAGTGTTTCTTCTGAAGCTCTCAAAGTTGTATTGGTCTTCAGGTCAGGAATCTGCCTATGAACCTGTCCACAGTACACGAAACCTTCACTGAAACTGAGTTTGTGAGAACTGGCATAAATGGCAAGATGGAGTTCACTGCGCTTGCCAACGGAAGCCTTGTGATTATTCATATGCAAGCTCGGCTTGGTGCAAGCTAAACCCACATTATAAGTGTCACATGGGAGTGCTGTTCAATCGATAAATGTAAATACAAAAAGTACAAGAGGTTTTGTGAGAAATCCGATAGGTGTGATTGTAAAGGAAGTAAAAGAAGGAACAGAATTGATGGCAGGCAAGTAAGGGAGCCATTATGTCCACATTGAACCATAATCATTTCATTGAACCACTCACCTCTAAAGCATCTCAATGATAGTCATATGGTGGATCAGACTTCCTTCTTTAACAAACACACACACCCTCTTCTGTAGGTGTGATTCTAAGAAAGGAATCATAGATCTTCCGTTGGGAAGCTCAGTGACCTTCCCGTTGACAATCACGACAACTCTCACGAACTCAGTTTCAATGACTGTTTCCGTGTTTGTTCTTAGCAGAGGCACACAGCTAATAACCACAGTCCAATAATGCAAGTAAAGTAGTTGTTTACACTTAATATATGAATATAACTAATTCGTTAAAGCTCTCCACAAAGGCATGCAGTTAGAGTTTAGCTTACAGGGCTGATGATGTCTGCCAGGAGTCTAACGACGATTTGGGTCATGAGCATGGGAGGGACGTACAGCAAGTCCATTGCACACTCGCACATGACTACACAGAGGCTGAAAGTCAGCCTGATGACTGCACTCAACATGGCGGCTGCTCCGAAGAATGCGCACCTGCCGGGCCTTACCCACTCGTTCTGAAACATAGTCACCACCACAATATCATGCCTTCTTCGCTCAATCAGATAAACAACTAAATATTCATTTCTGTATTATGAAAATTTATATTTATGAAATTCCCCATAAATAAATTTCATATTTATGGAATCCCTCTGTATATTATGGAATTTTATTTCAAAGCTATGTGGCATTATTACAACAATATAGCTGAAGGAAATGCAACGGACAGAGAGAGAATCATGACATTCTTGCAAAATAAAATGCAGCTTCTGTTAATGGGATATTCTTGTGAGATTCTGACCAATGCACTAACACCCTCCGCAAAATTGTTTATTTTTATCCTCAGATCAGTGACTAGTTTAATAAGTTTACTTCCTCTATTTCCAAAAGACTTTGTAGTAATCCTGTTTTGGTTGCGAACATACAAACAGAATGTAATTCACGCTTTAACACAACGTTAACAATCACATATAAAAATGAACTAAAATTAAGAGCCTTCCTTATATACTTTTTCTAGATATTTCATTTCATAAATTCTTATTTTATCCAATGATACTACCTTACAGTTAAATATTCACTGTTGCCCACTTGGAGATAAATGAAATAAAGGAATTCACCTTGCTAAAAAAATACAATAATGCAAAATATACTAACATTGACTGACAAGAATTAGCAGTCAAGTATGTGTTGAAATCAATGGTATACTTCCAATAACATAGAAAATAAAAACAACTAATCTTTAATGCACCTAAACTCCTGGCTCATACGATCAGTAATAAAACTAGCCTTTTCTATTTTTTCTCCATTTAGTTCTAAAGTATGCCCATAATATTTTTCAAGAATGGACCTTATCTACAGTTAACTAAAAAATCTTTCAATTTATGAGAAAATGAGAAGGTGTTTGTGCCTAAAATTGAAAACTACGCAATTTAAATCTAACTTGCCAAACTTTCCAAGGAATTGCATGTATGAACAATTATTATTATAAATGACTGCATTATGAACAATGATATCCCTCAAACATTCTGAACTGTAAAAGAGTCACTACATTTTAGATAAAAACTAATTAACAAACACATAGATATAAAAAAATGTGAAAAATGGTTTTAAAGGATTTGAAACATGCAAAACTATCAAATAAATTGAAATAGATTTTCTATGCTTTAGTACATTATTAAAACAACTATAGAAAAGAACCTTAATTTCTACTGAGAATTTGATTAAGTATTGTCTATAAGTATGGATTAAAACTTACTGATTTGTTTAGGTTAAAAGTATACATGGTAAACATGGCGATGAGTCGGCCGAGTAAGCCACCGGTTATGATCTTGGGAACTAAAATACCACTTGAAATGTGGCTGCCGAAGAACAAGCTGGAAAGAAGGTAGTTATTGATGAGCATCACCGTCAGAGGAATGAAAGGAATGTAATCTGAAACATGTTGCCATGGTTACCGTCTTCACAATCTCCCAGTAACAAACATTTCAAAGTGAATCATTTCATGAAAGGAAGCTACGCCCTTTTTTCTATGACCTCTAATTCATTTGCATTCATTTATACAGACTACATCAACCAGTACTCTACATTTTAAATATAATTACTTAATATTTCCTAAATCATCCTCATATTGTAAATAAAATAGAAAAGTAAAATTATTTTCAATAAGTCTACTCGTTAAAGAAGTAAACAAAACTATAAATCTTATTGAAGTCATGTTGGAGATAATGAAATGATCATCGAGAAGTTGATTCAGCATTGTTCACCTCATGTAAATTTAAATCGGTAATACATATACATCAATAAACACCACTATGATTTTGAGATCTAATATAAATACATATTTACATAATTAAAGTTACAACTAGAGAACAAAAAAAACACAAAAAAGAAGATTAAAACTCATGATTCTCGATCATTTCGGTTGTCTTGCCGTCCTAGTCAACGTTTCGACTTTAATGAACGCCATATTCAACATCACAGGCATGTAAAGCAGTGCGAGGTCATTGGTGTGTCATGTCTACTGAGAGCATATTACCCACCCACATCGTATAAACCTTACTATTATCACGATCATGAATATCATGGACAATGGGAAACTCTCCCAAGAATGTCAGTGCGCTTGGTCTCCTCTATTTTTTCTCCCGATGACGGATGAAACAAACAATGTTGAGAATGTTCATGTCAGTCTTTCAGTCTTTCTTTATATATCCATCTTGTTCTTATATTGAAATAAGGGGCCAGGTTAGCTCAGTGGTTACGTGCTCTCCTCTGAACTGATAGGACCGGAGTTCGATCCTCACCTGGCCCTCGATTTATTCACGCGGGAAGTGAATAAATCTGAGCGCGTCGTCCCTCGGAGAAGGACATTTTAAACCGTCGGTCCCGAGCCTGTACGATGTCAGGTACTCGTTAAAGATCCCTACTCTAAATACATTTGAGTTGGGCAAAATTTAGTACTCCCACTGTAGAATCAATCTTCATTGTGTGGTATCACAAAGGGCCAATGCTCGACCTACGTGTGTTCCCTTGTTGAACTGCCACTGCAACCTACCTACCTACCTTCCTATATTGAAATATATATATATCAGTGGCGATTTCTCAGGGAATGCAACACATGCATTGCATGCATAGAATTCATCTTTAAAGAAACCAAAATGTTCGAGACTCGAAATATTTAAAGGAACCCCTTTTTTTTTCTTCCACTACACGCTAAGGAACCATTTTCTTTGATTGCGCTAAGCTTCCCAATGCAGGGGTTTACTCTTATGATTTCTGGTTAATGAAAATGGTCTTAATTGCCAAGAGAAACAAGAACGATGTTTTGCCTATTTTTATTGTATTGGTTAATAAAAGTTAATGTTAAAAGTATTTCCAAATAAAACCTGATTCAAATCCCCATAAAATGTTTTTAATACATCATTATCCTTTTGTGCAACATGAAAAGACTGAACATGAGAATTAGAAGGGTATTTCTCTGTATTTCTTTTATTCTTTGAAAATTGCATGCCTAAAGAAAAAGGCCAGGAGTCGCCACTGATATATATATATATATATGTGAAATATATATATATATACATATTTAGAGAGAGAGTTTTGTTATAGTTAGAGATGAATACGTAAAGTAAGTATTTGAAACCAGGAATCTGGGAACTGACGGGAAGCTTCACTGCATGTTAGACCATTTATTTATAAATTTATGGTTACAAAGAGTTTTCAAATAACTTATTAGATCTCTTTACACCTCAAATTTGTGACTACTTTACTTTTATATTCAAAGTCAATAAAAGTAAAATAATCAAGGTTCAACATCTCATTAATAATGAAACCAATTTATAAGTATCATAAGCAAATATCGTAAATTTACAGGTTTAGTTTATATATTTACCTACATCTTGAGCAAATAATAGATTAGATGTTGTTTTCGTTTCTTCGAACACGTATATTCCCATAGTAGAGAACTCTCGGCTACCACAATCATTCTAAATAAAGCAAAATATTTAGATTCACTTTAAATTTAATTATTCTCTACAACTGACATAGATTTACATTTATCTTACCCCATTTTTTTATAATTTACCAGTAATAATAACATTTAATATTATAAAGTAGTCAGTACCACAGACGTTATTAAACATATTATCATAATAAAGGACATCATTTCTCGTAAATCTTCTCTTTTTGACCGGTTTTTGGATCTACCCAGCCTACTCTCTACATAAGAGTTATCTCTTGATAATGGTCACGACCAAAACTGGTGGAGTTAAAAAAATAATTTACGGGAAATTCTTATTTTATATTCTGATAATACTCATTTAATATCTCAATATTAAACAATATTAATTTTTAATATTGAAAACAGATTCAACATCTTTGAATAAGCAGAAATGCACAGATTCCACAACTAATGAGTTAAACAGAAATGTATATGCGTAACACAGAGTTCATCTTATTCCAACATAAAAAGCAAGAAATGGATAGTGACGTTGTAATTATACAATTTTATTTAAAAAGGAGAATTAGAGAAAAACACATTAGAGAAAACTGAAAAGTATGTTCATTCCCCTTAAAACAAATTAACAAGCATTACATTGAAAACCGAGTTTAAATGCCTTTGAGAGTAACTCCAAAGTTACTTAGTACTTGGAGGTGAGGTCCAAGTTGAAAAAGAAGTGTTATGTATGACTTGTTGGTAGGAGTTGGGAAATGAAAGACCTTGATGTCGTAGAGAGAAGGTTGACTGGTACTGGTTAACTCGTAGTGATCGCTGATAGGGCTGCAGAATTGCAGCTTGCAGTAGTACAAGACATGCAGCATGCTGGTGATCAGGGTCAGCAGCAGCACTTCCCCCAACTTCAAAATCTTATGCTGCATTATATTACTGCAACACCACTTCACTTCATTCACTGTCATGTGTGTGCAAAGCATAAGTACAAGTAGATTAAGATTGCATTTTAAACTTAAAACATAATAGTGTATTCCTGTATGTTTTCATATTTTCCCTGTACAGTTTGAACAACTAATTTTTTTTATTCCCTCACGAGAACTGGTGAAACCCGTGAACACTAATAAAGACACAAATTAAAATGGCTTCGATTACAAGACGAAATTTATAGATAGTGGAATGGATTCTACTCATATAATATAATTTAATGATTAGTTGTAGAATCCTGAATGGTTCAGGCACTCTAGTACAAATATTACTACACACAATATTATTATTATTATATGTAGTAATAATAATTATTATTTATAGTGTAGTAATTATTATATTATTGTATGTATTAATATGAAAAATATTATTTCAAAAAATTAAAATAACTTTCTCAAAAACCAACAACTTATGTGAACAGCTTTATACGTTTTAAAACACCTTTCTTATTAGATGGTAGATATATCTTCAATAAAGAACATGTTTATAGCAATATCAAAGAGACAGTTGAATGATAACTTCCTAGAAATGATATTTTTCTACTTTTTTAAAAAATAATTCTACATCTTTAATTAAAAAAACAATCTAATGAACCAAATAAAAGAGCATCACAAATAAAAAACACGCAAAATAAAACACAAAAGGTTTGTTGTTTTTTTTAAAGTAAAAAAGATATTACACTCACCTTTTACGCATATAAGTCATACCATAGTTGATCCAATTGCAAATTGGCCCAATGATTCCGGCCACAACTCCAATTACTAAAATGACAGGTATTTCTTTCAGTTTAAATGAGAAGTCATGGGCAGAACCAGAGAAATATACCGATGAAAGAAGATATTGACCTGAAATAAAGAAAATTTCAATTAATTACAATTTTATTTAGATATGATTCTGTTGTGAAGCAGAAAATATTTATCATAATAATGTAAAGCGGAAAATAATTTACATATTTAGTGTAGATCAGTGATTCTTAACCTTTTTTCGTCACGGTACACTTTTAATGATTTAAAGACTTGGCGGCATATTAACAATTAGATAAATTAAAAAATATAGTTAATTACCTGTTATACATATAATATGATATATTTAAAAAAAAATAGCAGACAATAATAATTTTCAATAGAATATAAAGTAAATAAAATGTTTCTCTAATGATAAATTACAAACTACATTTAATGAGAAATTTGAGGTTGGTGTTTTTTGACAACTTCATTTATGTTTGGTTGTAAAAACAATAACACTACTCTCATTTCATGATCTAAAATCTAGGTCTATATTTCGTTCTGCTTTCTATATTTCTTTTCGATGTTTTACTGATTGCATCCGTAAAATTGGACGGTACACTTCAAAAATTAAGCGGCACAGTGGTTGAGTAACACTGGTGTAGATTATAGTTAAAACTGAAACATTTGTTAACCTGTTATTACTTGAACACAAATAAATACGATCAGTAGACATGCCCATCTAGCCAGTAAGTAGTTACAAAGATGAAGCTGTCTCTGCCCTCCCGTCATTCTACCTTCAATGATTGGCGCTTCGTACTAAAATAAATAGCTGGCCGCAAAAGTCAGCAAAAAAGAGCTGAATGGAGGGTACACGAATGCACTCTTCACTGAGGAAAATAACAAACTGTTAAACATCTTATTCCTTACCTCGTCTTTCTCACACCATCTACCACATACAATATACATTAATATGTACATGTGGGTAACATAAATCTCAGAAACACAAAAGGAAGATGAAAAGGAAAATCAAGAACGCCAATAATATCGGTGATACTACGCCTTCAAAAGAAGTAAAGAATGCGCAAAGTAAGGGAGTATTAAAGAGTGAAGGTCTGTGAAACTCTCCTCTTCTTCATTTTGTATTCTTCATTCTTCCTGAAGAAAGCGTTTTACCGAAATGATTGAGTCTCATGAGTGTTCTATCGTTCATGTATTTTTGAAATTCAAGTTTTAATCGGCTGTTTGTTTACAGTTTCGAACATCATTTATTTATTCAAATAAAACGGCACTAATAATTCAAATTGTACGTGAAATGTATTAAATTAGTAACATTCATACTTTGAAATGTACGATACAAGTAAATATTTATAAAAATCAACTTAAACAGGAATTAACGGTCAACACATATAGTACACAATACAGCAACACCATATTCTAGATAAGTAAAGTTACCTCCTTTTCCTGTGTAGTAAGACATGATGGTGTGGAAAGTAAACGCACTACAAATAGCAGAAAGGAAGATCCGCAGGCACATGTCACCGGACAGACGAGTGAAATAGGCCTCCAGGGACAGCAGCAAAGCTCCTGTGCCCAATTACCATCAATTAGAATGCGAACACGAATGTGTAGGGTCAAAAAGTTAATGAAATAGCCTCCAGTTATAGAAGTTTGATAATAGAAACAACGCCTTTTGAAGTCGTGGTGTTCTTCTTCAGATATAAAAAAAGAATTCAATCACATGAGGGAGTTATCTATAGTATAAAATAAATGGTACAAAATAAAATAAGGAAACAGAAATGGACATACCCAAGGATGAGTGTCTGTGGTTCAACTGACTAGAAATAGGATCGAATTGGGGGGGGGGGATACATCTGTTTTACATTAGAAAGCAAGTAAATTTCTGTTTCTTCGTTTTATTTTGTACCATTTTATACTATTGACAACTCTCTCATGTCATTGTATTCTTTTTTTTTATATCTGAAGGACAACCCTACATGTTCGACACGCTTTGTTTACTTTATTAGGCTTCTATATGTGGAGACTATTCCATTAACTTTTTTTACCTTACAATGAGTAAATACCATATAATAACTGATTGCACTACCTTAGAATTCTAATAGTTCATTAATAAACAGTAGGAATCAAGCGTTCATTACTATAAAAACAGTAAAACTTATTTAAGAAATCTATGGTTGCCATTCAAATATTTTATATTTTATGTTGAACATTTTAAGTTATAAATATTTGAGTATTTGAAGTCTACTTTTTTTAGAAAAGAAATGATATATTAATTTGTTGTTTAATCTGAATAAGTAATAGGTGAGGTTAGGTTGCAGTGGTAGTCCCACAAGGGAACGTAGTAGGCGGAGCATTGGTGTGATACCACACAATGAAGATTGATTCTACAGTGGGAGTCTAAAATTTTGCCTAACGCAAGTGTATTTATAGTAGGGATCTTTAACGAGTACCTGATATAGTACAGGCTCGGACCGGTGGTTAAACATCCTTCTCCGAGGGACGATGTGCTCAGATTTATTCACCTCCCGCATCAATATATCGCGGGCTAGGTGGGGTTCGAACCCCGGGTCCTATCAGTTCAGAGTCGCGTACTTTAACCACTGAGCTAACCTGGCCCCTAAAGTAAGTAATAATAGATATACATTCAAGGAATCTATATGCAATTGCAGTTGCACCCATTAAAAATATACTTTTCTGCAAATGTGAACTCACTGTTTATGCAATCAGTTACTGTATGGTATCAGTTACGCATAGTGTTATAATAGAAGGAAGTAGTCTCCAAACAAAATAAGTTTTATGCCAAAAATGCCTTCGGATTCTAACTCCACCCCTAGAGATAGATATACGTCTATTACCTAGAAAAAATTAACATAAACATGAGGAAAATAGAGGATTTACGTTTTAATGAATCACGTTGTTTCCTTCATAAAAACTTCTTTTGTGCGGAGACTAGTATCCTGTATTTTTGAATTGAATGTGTACTATTTAGCGAATGTTAGACGCAAACTAGTACACTTACTTATAAGCATGTTCTCACAACAATCCAAAAGAATTCAGAAGCGCTATTCTCACTTATACAACCATGAAATACAATAAAATTTTTTATTTTCTTTTCAAGCATTTCATTTCACGTCAATACAGTTGTTTCAGAAGTTATTGTTAAAAGTTAATGTGAAGTTGTTTCATTCTAAAAAAGAACAAAATATGAACGAGTTTGTGAGTTAGTCTTGCAAAATACAATGTAGACACTTGTTCCAAAGAACTTTTAATTTCTAAAACGAAACTTCTTGCCCCCCACCTAAATGATTGTGGCTCATTTGTTATTTGACGTCCATCTCAGTGTTTTGCAGAGTACGTCAGAGTGTTGATTTTACATCAGCAGTCATCAATGTTTCCTTCTTTTGGTCAATTACGGGAGAGATCTTTAATGAGGAACTGACATCAACAGGCTCAGGACCAACAGCTTTACGTTCTCTCGAAAAAACGGGTCTTAGACTAAACCTGACCTTCGGGTGTCTAAAAAACTCAACACACTTTGTGCTAAACAATTATATAGTAGATATCTATTTTATGGTTATAAGTTAAAATGAAATATTTTAAACTGATGACATAACCACGTTTTATGAATAAAAAAATCTTTCAACCACAGTGAACGATATTTCACGAAGATTGAAGAGTGAACCCATATTCTAAAGATTGGTGCTTTCCATACTTGATTGATGGCTGCTTCAAATCATTTATTACTTTAGGGTTACTAAAAAGAAGATGTTTGATCATTTTTTTCATAAACTGCAACATTTTATTGTTCATGATTAGTATAAGAGGAAAAATCTGGAGTGGCCTACACTCTACTTTACTATAAGTAACTCAATGTCAAATTTCTTGAGTATATAAAACATAACGTATCATTTAAGCATAACATAAATATCTAAATGGGATATAATTATTAGCATTGCATTCGTGAGGTAGTACAGATAGTGATTGAAGGACATATCAATTTATAAGCTTATTTTTGTACATCACAAATAATTTATTATTTGCAAATAATTTCATTAGTATAACTACAGCAGTAATATCATTTTTGAAAAACCAATGTGAACATTTCTTGAAACGAAATATTATCCTACAAGAGAACATGGCTATTGTTCAAATAGCCAGTAGATTTCTTACATCGTTTACTTAACATCCTTCTACATTGAATATTAATGTAAAATTTTCAAATTTAAAACAGTAAAATACCCTTTTTTTCTCTGAAAAACATCTTAAACAGCGAAGAAAATGTTGTTTTAAGGTGATTTGTTAATTAAAGATGTACGATAATTACAGTTATTAATCTCAAAACGAAAGATTTATATTCTGAATTATCTTTTACATTTTTGGTTTTTAACAGAATTATGATACTGGGAATTTTATGGCTTCTTAGTATTTCATAAGATCATTTTCCTTCCCCTTTGTCAAATAACATATATCCGAATTCTTTTTTTAATAAGTGTTATCATTTACCTGCACAATATTATTCCTCTTACATCTCTTATAAGTCAATAATATATTTTCATTTTTCCATTAGAAACATCAATTTTATCTCAGTGGATTCGCTCAAAAAATTTCTAAGTCAATGTAAACAATGTAAAAAAATACAAAAAATTCGACAAGTATAGCAGGTGGTCTCTTAGTCTAGGATAAACAAAGAGTTTTTATATCGTTATTGCTCTTTTCCGTAATTGAAACTTCATGATTTTTTTTTTATGAATTGCTAATTTTTGTTCCATTTTTGGTCAAATTTTCATAATTTTTTAACGAGCCGTTTAGCGTCAAAAAAACATTTTCTGAAAACACAAATCGTACTCTAACGCCCCTTTAGCGAATGTAATTTTAGAAAAAAATATCTCATCTCATTGTCCATATAATGTTCTATTTATAGGCATAGTTTCATTCTTGTCCGTCAAACAGTATGGCTTGTATCGCTCTCACAAGGTTTGAGATTGATTTATAAGTCAAAATTTGTAAATTTTATTGAAAAAAAATTATTTCCTGTTGATATAAAATTTTGAATATATTTTTCGTTTGTTCCATTTGTAACCTCAAAGATAATGTCAAAATCTCAAAACTCTAAGGTTAGTAGTTTAGGAGAAATAAATGTTTTAAAAAAAACGGTTTTTGGCAAAAAAAGTGACTTTCCCATCATGCATAATTCTTCCCAAACAATAGGGATCTTCGTCTAAATGGGGCCCATTTTTGTGTAAAATATCAACTTGATCCATCAAAGATTCTGGACCGTAGCGTGGTAACAAGCAATGCTAACACACGCACCCACCCACCCACCCACCCACCCACCCACCCACTCACACACACAGACATCATCGTAAAAACGTCATAAAACGACTTCTGGGACCTCAAAACATGTAATTCCGTCAAAATCTCGAGATCGAATTTTTTCACGATCACTATACTTTACTTATAGTAAAGTAAAAAACACTAAGCCTCCACAGAAAATATTTTGTCCAACCTCGACGCGTTTTGAAGACTTGGTGTTCATATTCAGGTTGCATCTGCCTCAGTAAGGTGGTGTGGAGTGTTCTAGGAATCATAGGATATCTAATACATATTCAAGGATACTCCTATAACTTTTTGAACACTCCACATTCTTTACTGAGGCAGATGTAACCTGACTATGTGTACCATGTGTTCACAATGCGTCGAAGTTAGATAAAATATTTTCTGTGAAGACTTAGTGGTTCTTCTCATTTTTCTAATCATGAATAAATGTCACACAATAAATTCTTGCATAGCTAGTGATTTCTAATTACTTTATTATCTAATTTGAAACATCTTTTAGTACAATATTAACAAAGTCCTGACGGGATGTAAGCCTTTAGTTCTCAGGATGTTTGATGCGACGTATTCGATACAGATATCTTCCTAAAACGAATAATAAACCCGTATAATGCTCCCTACTCTAAAAATTTTGAGGAATACGCTAAAGATCGCTACTTTAAAAGAAGTAAAAAGCTAATTTTAGGTGGAATGTAAAATCAACTAGTAATGTGGCTAGCATATAAATAAAAAAGGTCGGAATTAACAAATGATAAAAATGTTCAACTCCTGGACGAGGACTGAAATGGCAGCTCGTCTCATTTGCTGTGTGCATCATTGTCAGAAACTGACATACTATACTGATACAAACTAAATTAGTAGATTCAAACAACAGAGAAATATAAAATTCAAAATGTAGTTATTTGGTTTCAAGTAAAATAGTCTTACACAGATAAAGTACCAATGGGTGATCCAAAGGATGCTGAGAATCCAGCCGCGATTCCAGCTACAGCCATTTCCCTCCGTTCTAAATCATTGATGAATCTTGGAAACAGTCTAGTAGTAGTAAAGGGGATCTTACAGAGAGGAAGAGTAGCACCCAAGATGGCTCCGATATGAATCATTGGGCCTTCCTGAAAACATACTTTGCTTTATATCACCAGCACGCAATTGTTTGTCGCCAAAAGTACTCACAATACTCCATCGGAAGTAGAAAAAAATTAAGGTTGAAAAAAATTTCAAGGAAACTTTAAATGTACCTATCTAATAATATTTATAATTGATTCTCAATAATTAATAATAAGATTCATATTACAATGTAATGTAAATACACTCGACCCTTGACTTGCCGTACTAATAGAGACCGAGACAGGTCTGGAAACAGAAAATTCAGGAAACTGGTAACACTGGTAAGTGGTAGCCTAATGGTGGTAGTAGTAATTGTAGTAGTAATAGTTTAACTTTCTAGAAGGGCTAGGGCTGGCTATTTCATTTACTTTAGCACATTACACATTTAATTTAAATAAATACTATTATTAATCCATAATAAACTTTATAATGAACAACAAAAAACCTATAGTTTGCTTAAGATAACGAAATTGGAGTAGCTTAGGCTACTCGGTCTCTCTGCCCCCATTGTGAATTACCAATACCCGGATGATAATTTATGCTATTCGGAAGAAGAAAGAGTACGGAAACTTGAAACTACGGTTTCTTCAAGTACAGAAACTCGAGAGTCGAGTATAAATGAAATTGTTATATAGGAAAAGTTATTTATACAGAAATATTTAAAAAAAAATCACCACAAATTCAGAGAAAAAATGTAAAACTTTTAGATCTCGTTTTCATAGAATTGAATTCTTTGTATATCAAGATGATCTTTAAATCGCTACTTCGAAAAGTGTGAGAACTTATTAAAAATGTTAAATCCATAACTTGAAAAGTCAAAGATTTAAATTTAGTTTTTCTACTAGTAAACTACTACTAAACACTTCTTTGTTTTTTCTTAATTCCATCGGAAATTAGTGTTCAACAAGTTAATGTTTAGTCTCTTATTTATGGCCTGTTATCAATCAATAAAAGTAAACGTCTTTTTATATCAGGCATGAAGAGAGTTCTAATGTGTTTCAAACATGGAAACACATTAAGGCGTACCACATAGTAAGGCAGGATTAAAGATAGTAAAATTGCAGAATGAATACAGTATTTTGGGAGCGTGATTGGTAAATGAGTACCTTCCCACCGGGCAGGCTCGCACTTATCATGCAGATGGAGCTAATGATCTTGACAATGGCCGTGTGGATTTCAGCAGTGCGAGGTATGCGGACTCCGTTGGCGAAAGCCATCAGGTTAGTCATCCCACTGCCCTTCGCTGCAGGCTGCAACCATCAGCACCCTCAACTATTTCAATATCATCAATCACAAAGACAAAATATTAACACTTAGTCCAAAGTCCCAAATAAACATACTAAATAAACACACATCACCAACAAACAGTGAACTTTAGTCGTATATTCATACTAGGGTTAAAAAAAAAAGAAATTTATACCTCAAAGAAAACGATAATCGAGGAACCAATAAATGCAGCTATAAGAGATAAACATGAATTGTAGGCATACAGCATCCACTGGGGATCTTCAAGGTAAACTAAAAAAGTCCAATACATTTCAAAAGTTATAAATTTATAAAAAAAATCACACATTTATACTGGAACTACTAAAATATAATTATTTTTGAATAATGAAAAAGAACATCAGCTGAACTACATTTCATTGTCAAAAGATTTTCTTAAAAAATCCTTTCTTGTAATGAATAATAATATATATATATATATATTATATTATATAATATATATATATATAATATATATATATATATATGATCAAACCACAATAAGAAATGGGAAAACAAGACTAAGATCTTTCAACCGTAACAAGCGGTCTTCGTCAGAGTCAAAAACCCAACTGGGACAGCTGACTCTGACGAAGACCGCTTGTTACGGTTGAAAGATCTGAATCTTTTTTCCCATTTCATATTGTGGTTTGATCATATATATATATTATATATATATATATTATTTTAATGATTAAAAAAAGTGAAATTTAAAAACTGGTTTCTATGAAAAATTTTTTTAAATAATTCTATCAAGTATATGCTAAATTATTAGTTGACGCTAAGCAGTGTGATTGTTATTGAAATGATAATATAGTTAAAAAGTTATCACCTCTGCGCAAGAATTCTGATTTCCTCTGAATGATGTAAGAGCAGATCATTTCCAAAACACTTCCTACAACTCCTACGACCACACCCAACAGGAAGAAGAGGAAATACCTAGTGACCACCATGCGGGTCGTCAGACTTAAGCCTCCTTCCACTTCTTCTTGCAACAGTAATTTGTTTTCCATTGGTTCATAGTCCAAGGACTGTAAAGGAAACATGTACAAAGTATTATATCTTTATAGCTTTATACACATAGGCAACTAAGATATATAAAGAGATGAAATAATATCCTCACCTCGAATCTCCCACCCATTGGGATTGTAACAGACTGCCTCTGTCGCTCCAGCGCCTGTAAATCAAAAGTTACCTTTCAATGGTAGGCATAAAATTAAAAAAAAAATATTTTGAAAATATAGGAATAGGTATGTATAAGTCTGATAAATCAAATATACATAAGCGATGCAGAACGTTAAATAGACAACAGATCTGGGCTTTGAACATTTTGGTGATGAAGTTATAGTCGATGAAAAACACATAGATGAATAACTATATAGGAGTCTAAATTGGTTAACCGAAAAAAATAGGCTTCTATGTAGGATATTATAATTGACAGCATTTTGGACATTAGCATTAATAATTTTATTTATTGTTTATTACAAAAAGCATTTAAATTATAGTAATTTATTTTTAAAATAAGAACACATTATCAGTACCATACCAACTTTTGGATCTTTCTATATGTGATGGAAAAATAGTAACTATGTTAGAACAGACCAGTACAACCCTTTCATTATAACGAAGAAAATAAGGAACAACAAAAGAATCATAACTTTCTATAGTGGTAAAGAAAGAAGTTTACTTACAGATTAAGACGAGTTTAAATGCTTCAATACCTATCTCCTATATGCTTATATATGGTGCATAGTATGCACAGAGCTACTATGCACTGTGTTAGAATAGTTGTTAGAATTAGTCATAATCAGCTGGAATGTCGATACTACTTCCTTCCGTTTAATGTTTAACCCTGCATCACTATAACCGATTTAAAATATTCTCTATCTTTAATCGAGTTATAGCTATTAATTAAAGTTAAGGTAAAGTAATTACGATGACAAATTAATACAAAAGAATAACAATTTACAAGAAAACCAAGTGGTATTTTTAATGTTTAAATCACATGAAATATAAACCACTTGATGAAATAATGCTCTTCCAAGTTTTAAATGACTGCTGAATGCTTCAGTACATCAATTATTTTAAAGACCAAGGGTCGTTAAGCAATTGCTTAAAGGTTGTAAAAGAAGTATTAATATATAAGAAAGCAGACAAACTATATAACAACCATGTGCAAAAATGTTTGAAATAATGAGATGCAAGTGAAAGAAGGAAATATGTTATGTTAGAAAAGTTAAAAAAAAAGATAAAACTAACAAAAAAAAAGAAATAGCCAAAACTACTAATAGCAGAAACATTTAAAATAAAATATAGAATTAAAGTGATTTCATCATTCCTCAACAATGGTAACGTTGACACCGAGTCCAGGGAATAATCCTTTCTGAATCATGTGCCCTCTAATATTATCCCAAATGACAAAGCCACTCATTGTCAGAGACAATCCTGTGTTAACTTGCTAAGGACAATAAATATATACATCACCATCAGAAGTGCCATCGAACAGAATCGAGATACGCGTGTGATAAATAAAAATATGTTTTCATGCTGGTAAGGTTTTTGCCGATGCTGGTTTATGATAACAAAAGGGGACTGTCAGTAAATTCCACAGAAACCCTTTTCTCTCAATTGCTTCCAGAAATAAAGAATACTTGCATGGTCAGGAACGTAATGCCAGAAGCAAGATCATTTTGTGGAGTAATTTTACGGGAAATGTTATTGTGAAGCCACAGTCAAAATATGCACAAATAGTATACTACTATTTTATCGTATTTATATATCGCAGAATAGTCCTAATGATCGTATATAAATACAAGAGCATATGTTACTTCCTTTTTTTGTTTATTAGCTATATATAAATATGTGTGTGTATTTAAAAGATATTTTGATGGAAAACACAACATATCTAATTCTTTTAACCTGATATTTTGAGCACCAATTAATTTTATGACTAATCGTAAGTAATATACTTTAATAGTCCATTACAAACAACCAGACAATCTGTTGCTGGGAGAATCGAGAAACAGAGAATTGCTCTATGAAAAAATATCAAGTTGAAATTTGTTTTCTGTCCGTAACGTTGGTTGATTCTGGTTTCTTTAGCAATACATCAACAGCAGTCAATCTATCCTAGTGTTAAGATTACCGTCATTTTGAGTTTGTTAATACTAAATGCCAAATCCTTGTTTCTATTAGTTTTTAGTATCTAATATATACTTATAGCTAGTTGAACAAATGAAAAGTAGAAATTACGTATAAAAACAATATATATATATATATATATATATATATATATATATAACGTATATATATATAATATATATATATATATATATATATATATATATATATATATATATATATATATATAACAAGATTTCACAACAACCACGTGAAACAAAAAATCAACGTAAAAACCACGGTAACAAATCAGAAAAAAACTAAGATTTTTCAACTGTAACGAGCAATCTTCGTCAGAGTCACCGCTTGTTACGGTTGAAGGATCTAGTATTTTTTACGATTTCTTACTGTTGTTTCGACGTTTATATATATATGTATGTATGTATAAACATATATATGTTTATAAAAATATATATATAAAAATATATGTATAATATATATGTATATATATATATATATATACCTATATATACCTGTACATTATCCATATAATAATGGCATATTAAAAACGTTACTACCTAAAACAAATTTTATAATCACGCTAGGAATATCAGAATCATTCTTTGCTTGCAAACTCAAATTTTTAACTCATACAGAGATCATTTACCGTTTGCATATGTGGATCTTAAGGCCAAAATGAAATCAGAAAATGTAGGACTGAACAAAATAGAAAAAAAACTGTCTCTATCTAAATGATTTAAATCATGAATATAGTATATAGCATCAAATAAGTACCAAAGTCGAGAAGCTAGACACCATAAAATGTCTTTTAAAAGTCAAATGACACCTATAATACCTTCATCGTAAAATTACTCCACAAAATAATAACTTACTTATTGATTAAGTTACCACCGTTAGTGGTAATTGATCAATACCACTAACGAGTATGTTATATCAGCAGTGAGGGCTCCTTAATAGAAACCATGACGTGAGCATCTTCAACTTAAAAGCGCCTATTCAATAGCTGATCAGATCAGTCTAATGTTTATTTCGCTCATTTGAAATACATACGGGGATCTCAGGCAGTAGTAGATATGATGACTTACTTGACTGTTAAAGATCTGGCTAACGTTTTCAACATCGTAATTTCTTTCTTTGCCACAAGTAATACAATACAAGAATCTTCTGTAAACTTTGGACGAGCAGCAAGGACAAAGCTTTCTTCTTGTTAAAATCGAAGACATTTCCGTCAGTTTTTAGAAAATATGTTTTATAAAAAGACACCTGCATCAACCTGTCAAGAATGTGAGACTCATTTAATTCTTTTGGCGATTTAATCCATATAATATAACTTCGTTCTTGATATAAAGTGTAAACCAGTTTTAACATCATATAGATTTCTGTTCCAAAATTGCAAATAATTTTATTATAGTAATTTCTAAAAGAACTGATATTATGAAAATAATGTACAACTACTATTTAGCTGCATAATGTCGAACAGGTACGATTGAAAGCAGAAAAAGTGATAATAAAAAATAAATTGACCAATTCATTCTACTCACCTAACATTTTAAGTTTGGTATGCCTTATCTTCGATTTGTATCTTGTGCCAGTAACTATCAGTGTAACACTTTCGACCGCGACCACAGAAAATGCAAAATCCTGCAAGTATTATATTCCTTTGAAAAAGTTTATGATTTTTAATCCTTAACAAATTTGTATCTTCAATAACCCTGCTAATAAATATATGCAAGAATTTGATTTCAATAATTCTATTGTTCAGTACTGTGTTTTTCTCAAATGTCTGTCAGATTTACTATTGTTCTTTGTTGTTTAATAGCTAATTTCTTAATTGAACAGTTATGAATATGACAGTAGAATTCTATCAGTTTGTTTACATTTTAAATGTTAACTTGGATTGTTTATTTTAACACCAACTTACATTCTTTTCGTACGCTACAATTCATAACGGAAAATGTGTTTCCAATTGTCATAGAGGATGACTATGCAACAATATTTATTTATTCATTTGCACTTTAAAAGCGGAAGATTTTACGGTTGACGATTCCTGAAGGACTAGTCCATACCTGGCACACCTTTAATGCCTTAAAAAATAATAAAATCAACCTATCAACACTTCAAATCAGAATTTATGAATGGCTAATAGGATACATATATCTCCTATATATAACATTTGTATAACTACATGTATGAATCCTTCTACATATGTGACTTATACTACTTCGACCATCATTTGTCACCTTGTGCCACTTCACCTGTTAATAATGTATTTTCCTCTCGTTCTTTAAGTGAAACTGAAATTAATATCTTATCTAAGTTTCAGTCCAGTTCTAAAAGTAATTCATGATAGTATTCTAGACCTCCTACAAGTGTCCTACAAGATATCTTCAATGGAAGTTTTTTCTAAAAGTCACCTGACAATAGTTCTGTCCTTCAGACTCTTAAACTTAATAACTTTTTTATTCATTTCAATTAATTAATTCCTTAACGTTTCCCAAAGGCAATGTAATCACCTCCAAAATACCAGGAAAAGGATAGCTCCCGCACGAAAATGCATGCAGATAAAGCTTTACTGTTGTTTTTATGGACCACATTGTCTAAGAAAAGGTCTTGCGACAACTCTGAAGCCACTCCTTTTACTAGTCACTTCCATGCCATCCCACTTTTCATTTTCTTTCTGAACTGAATTCTGTTTTTAACAACACAGTGACCTTCAATAGCATAACAAGAGAAAACAATACTATTTCTTAACAGCCCCACTATTCTACTTTCAATGTACTTTCTTTCAAAATGCCTGACTCTCCACTAACTCAAATTACCAGTGTATTCTAGTTGTGGTTCTTATTGGAAGACTTTCGGTCCTTGTTGACTACTCCTTATAGCCTCTTGATTGAAGTCAACCCCCTTACTGCAAAGATACATTCCACTTCCTCTAGCTTCTCAGTTGCCTTTCTAAGCCCGTCATGGTTACAATCGAAACCCTCTATAATTACATAGAACACTCTGATGATTAGGATGTATCCAATATTTCGTAGGACAACGAAACTATTCTCTCACTCCATCCACCAATCCTCCAATTAGTCTAGTTGATTTGGTTCTAAAGTATAACGCCGTTCTATTTGATCGTTCTTAATACCTAAGACCAAAGTATTGTGATACGACCATGGATATTAAACTAACGTACAAATGCACCTCAATATCTTCAAATAACAGCTGTCATTCTCTTCATTTTATGAAGACCACCCCTAGATTCGTTATGAAGGCGTATTTAACAAATTTGTAGCACTCTTCTAGACTGTCAATTCCACTTTACCTCTAAAGAGTAGATTTCATCTGTATTTTCCAAATTGGTCTAGCTTTCAAATTTAATCGATGGTCGCATTGTACTAGATGAGATACTATGCCAAAAAAGGATCTTAGTGATTTAATATTTTTGATTAGTACTTTTATTCCTGGCATCCATAAATTTGGCACTGTTATTACTGAGTTATTTCCTACACCTCTTACATTTTCTGTAAGTCTTCAAATTCATTCTGTCAATCTTTCAATATCAAAATTATTTTTTCACATAGATCTCTTAAGATTCCTTATACTCCTAAGGGCATGAAATGTAGGCAACGTAGCTATCAAACTTGTCTCATTATCAATCTCATTCCTTATTTCACTTCGTTCATATCAATACCTACCCTTTTCCTTCTTCAAACCAACATCATCTGTGTCTATATCTACTCAGTGGCACGATTATAAGATGGTATTGGTCCGCTAAGTTGAGACTTTGTATTAATTGCCCCCCGGCATCCGTCAGCCAGCGGAGCAACCTATTTATTGCCATCAACGCTGATTCTTATGAGTTTGTTTTGGACAACTGTTTCCGTGACCAAATTCTCAAACAAATACGTGACAGTACCACCAATGTTACCGTAACAGCTTCTAAAGAGGCACAAACTCATCTCATTAGAGGCAGAACTACTTCATAACTCAAGATGTATGGTTATTTTATTTTTCATTTATTTCACAATATGTCTTACCTATATTGGTGTTTTTCTTGTCCTTATAAACCCATTTAATTTTGTAAATATTAAATATATAGATGGATGATCTAACCATTTTCGAAAATTCAAAAACCAGAAAAAAGGTCTTCTTTAGAGTCTCAAGTCCATACTGAAATGTTTTTACAGGAGGAAAGAGTTGAGGAGTTGGTCCTTAGCTATAGCATCCGAAGTATAGTTCGCAAAGGAACTAATATTGCTCGGTACGGCTCCAGGACAAGATTCTATTATTATCAAGAAGAACCATCTTTTTTGTTTATAAACGTGAGTTTGCTAGTCAAGAATGTCATTTAACATACGATTGACAAATGATTGAAGCAAACAAGAGATGAGTGGTGGAAGGATTTTGTGTACGTGGGTTGATGACAACTGTTGGAGGGGAGATACTTTTGACCATAATCAATACTTTATTTAAAGCTGCTGTGTGTTCCAAAGTTATTTTATTCATTTTTTCTAATACGAGCAACCAACCACAATTTTGTCACTTCTATTTAACTAAAACTAAATTTATTTGTGAAATGATATTTCATTGCTTAATTAAAATACTAAAATATAATTCAAATCAAAGAAAGTTTCCATTCTGATCGGTTGAGTTTTCTTCCTTATAACAGTTGAAGGTGATAGAGACTTAAATTAACGAAACTGCAGATACTTATCAAGCATGGCATCTTTGTGACTCAAAGGTTCAGAAACGTCCCAAAGTGATAATGAATTTGAAGCCTATTTGTTTGATTTCAATGTTTACACTTAAAGGCTCCCGTCTTCTTAATGAAACACTCGTTATGGCAAGCCACATTAATGGATTTATTTTACAACAGTTTTTCTAATTTTCCCTTACTCAAGTTTATTAGAGTGGAGCCTGGGTGCCCCAGTGGCAACTTGCTCGGCTCTGGACTGGTATATCCGGCCCTCGACTTATTCACGCAGTGAACAAAATCTAAGCACATTATCACTTGGAGAGGTCATTAAGCCATTGGTCTAGAGCCTGTAATATGTTACATAACAGTTAAAGATCCCTACTCTAAATACAGTTGAGTTAGGCAAAATATAGGACTCCCGAAGTAGAACGTTCACTAACTTACTGACAGTTTTGTACTCTCATATTAAAACTTATTATACAGTAAAATCTTCGAATCGTTTTCGATATGTCTAAGCATACCTCAGTTTCCACTATGATAAAGAGATATTATTGAATACTTGAATCTATTTTACATTTAGAAGGAGGTGTGAACTTGTTTTCTTAGAGTTCAAAAAAGCGATTGTTAAACTGACTGACAGCTCGTCAAAATCATGGCAGCATCAATAAATGCAAGGAAGCTAATGATTCTTAAGTTTCTAGGACTGAATTTAAGTCAAGCTATGGACAAATTACTATTAAATAAAGAATTATATCATTGCATAACAAGTGAAGCCATGATGAATTATGAGGTACCTACAGAAAAAAAAAACAATTCCTTTAGATATCACTATAACCAATAGTTGTTGGAATATTAATCGAAAAGTAGTATATTTTCCCACTTGCAACTTTCAAAGTAGGATTAATAAACTAAGTAGATCTACTTTTCTATCTAATTTTACTAGTTCCAATATGCTGACAAACAAATTCTTTAAGGAAGGTACTGATAATATAAATGATATATCTTCTGCCTTCTCCTGCATGAAAAACTACTTTCATGTTGTTATACATGAGGCATGAAAAATTCTGATTATCAGACTATAGCAAATGAAAAGTATTTAAGCTAAGGAATGAACAGTTATAAAAATTCAATTAATAGTACAGTTGACCTTTGACTAAACTTGAATAAACTTAGATCAGATATTAGCATTTTAATAGCTATAATCGTATATTTATACATTTAATTTATCTTAATTGGTTGGATTAATATAGTGACGAAGTGAAATGATGTTCAACTGCTTTATTATGGTAGAAGACAGGTGTTCATTAATATAAACAGACATTTCATACTTGTTGATTCAAAACATATAGTTAGGTATTTCGCTACCTCAGATTATCTTACCATTCTCAAATATTAGTCACCATCCAGCTTTAAATTGATAGTCTGTAACTCCTCAGCCATATTTGTCCAATCTGTTCAACCTTCTCTACTACTATACTGATGCCTAAGTGCAATCTCAGTATTTAAGCTGTGTTCAATTATTGATAATAAGGAAGGTAAAACATTAAAATCCTTTGGACACTGTGTTTGCTATAGACACATGAAGTGAGTTTTTTCATTTTAATTACATAATCTACAAGTGCGCAAGAGTGTCTACGCGAAGCTGGAGGCCTCCTCTCTACTTGATGTCACAGAGAAGAGCCACTCCACGCAGTGTCCAATGGCGAGGGTTGTAGTCTGTTTCGAAATCGATCGAGCCCACATATTTCGCATCAGTCCTCTGGGGTTTCCTATATATTGGGCACTCGTACAGCTTTGCATCTTTGCCCGCAGTAGTATTGATTGCATAGATGTAAATCACAGGCATTTGTTCATATAGAACCTATAAAAAGAATTCAGAAACTAGTTATACACCAGCAGTCATTCAAACAAATATTAAATTCAGAAAGTAAAATAGTCGAACTACAGGAATTATTACACGTTCTTTCTTGAAATTGATGGAATACCGGTAGGTAGAGTTTTTCTCATAACTGTTGTAGAGATTAAATTTAATATTTTATTGAACATTCTTTTAATATGGAAGCACCTGTAACCACAGACCGTATCAACACCAGAAATGGAAAGGGACATGACGTAATAAAAGTACCTGCAAGTTCATACAGATATCTGTAGTAACACTTTGGTTAGCTTTATCAAAACGTATGTAAAACTTTCATTTTCTTGTTTTAAACAGCACCTTTTAAACCATAATTAGAAAACAAGGTCAAATTTCACTTCTTTTAAATTTAATTTTATTACTAAACTTGTTAACAAAGTTATGCATATTTTAGAAGAGCAAAAATTATTTCCAAAAAATTAATCCTTTCAAAAGTCATAAAAATGAAAAAGATATTAAACAACTGAATATGGATAGGCCAACTGATTCAACTAATAGAACTGTAGAGAAGTATTGAGGAAGCAGCATTGGTATATTTAAACCAAACCAAGACAATCAATTAAGAGTATTTGTATACTTGAAAGGAGTAAAATTGAGAGATTTATGTGCATGTAAGGTATAACAAAGAAGTATATAACACAACTAAGTCCGTAACACAGATTATACTGCTGAACTTATATTTAAACTATGTCGTCGATGGAGTTTTTTTAAACAAAAGTCTCTAGAGTGGTGAGTTTACCTTGGGCTTACTCTCAACCAGCTTGCCGGTCCTGCGGTCCAGGCTGGCTCCTTCGAGGAAGAGACCATGGACGTACACGCCCTCTGGAGGGGCTTCGTGCAGCTCCTCTTTCGTATGTCTGGTTACCAAGTTTTGAAGCACAACGGAATCCAGAGCCCAACCTCTGTGAGCTCTTGTGACTTCCTATTTCATATTTCAAGTTTTATCTCATAGAAACTGAATATTAATTAAAGACATATATGTAATTCAAGAAGGGTTTGATACATACACATACTTATGTTATTTAGTTTAGAGTTAGGAACTGTCAAAAAAATTTTGGATTCGAAAGGTGGCAGATAGGGAGATGACCTAGCGTGACTGTTTTTTGAACTATTCTTTACAGAGTAAATTACTATAAGCAGGTCAAGTATAAGAAGCAATCTTTAACTTAAAACACTGGTCTATTGACCAGTATATGTTATATGTAGTATAACATATGCTGGTCACATTGACTTGTCACCAGTCAGGCGATGTTCTCATGGACACTGATTTTTAATTTGAAAAATTACGTATGTTTTCTGTCTTTTAAATAGAATATGTAGTACTCTTATTGATATTAAAAAAGTTAAGTCGTTTCCACGTTTCAAAGTAAAATTCAAAAAGAATGCTTCAGAGCTTTATGTAAAGAATTATCACGTTCAAAACTCTAAATGCATTTAGTTACCCCTGTTATTTAAAATAAATACCATGTTATACATATTTATGAACACTTCCAAAGAATAGCATGTTAAAAATAAAATCCTTTTATAATTAAATAGGAGGAAACACTAAGACTGACTTGTCTCATAGCAGTTAGGAATCCTTGTGGGTTGAAGAAACCTGTCATCCAGAAGATATTGGGTCTTCCGGAGTGGAGCCACTTACTGAACTGAACTTCCCTTTCAAGCAGCTCAGTATACCAAAAGCCAAGAGTTGCTGAATCCCAGGAAACCTTTACATAAACGCAATTCTAAGTATCTGAGAAGGCATTGACCAGAGTAATACTTTGCTCGATGATGTCAGTAGGTTTGGTCAAATAACTTATACTTGAATTCTAGGAAAAGCCTATAATCACCAAAGTTCTCTTATGAAACTATAAGTTTTGAACAGATAATATTTTTATTACTTTTAAGTAATAACCTTCATATCAGTGGGATTAGAATAGTGACTAAGGTCAACTAGAAACGCACGTATGATGTGAATCATTGTTACCATTACTGTTTGTTAGGCGAAACAAAAATAAACAGAAAGTAATAAGGTCATAAATAATGAAAGTTACTTATGAATTTGAAGAAGAAGAATTATAGTTCCTTCCAATTTAAGATGAAAGGACCTTTTTAACTCGTAAATGTTCTGCTCGCTCCATCAGTTTCGAATCTTGTCCATCTTCCAGAGTGAAGTATGATTGTTATATCCTGTTGTAAAATAATCTGCGTATTGATTCTTCCTAGTCGATGACTCATCCTATTATTTATAGCATGCATATGTGAATCACTCATATAATATTACTTGTGCCTACTTTCTATACAATGATAATATTTCACATTTTATTATAGGACAAGTTACCAACAAAGAAGAATTAATACACAAATAGTTGTTAGTTCTAACAGTGGAATGTAGGGTAATCAACAACAATCTCTTAGTTTGCTTTCGAAGATAAGATCTGAAAGCAGTTATCAAGGAAGAAAGTTTGCGAAGTAAGGTGTTACTTTCTTCTATAATTGTTACGAACAGCTTCTGTGGGACCAACAGTAGTACTATTCTGTTTACATAGTTCGAACAGCTAAACACACTTAAACAATATGGCGTAACAACTTATATGCATTTATATATACCTTCAAGGAGATACATTATTTAGGTAATATATATGTATTGAAGGAGGTACTGAAACCTTCTGCCAGGATGGAGGTATCCTTGCGTCATACATAGCATCGAGCGACTCCCTGAGCGCCTGTGACATCACTATAGTTCCGTCGATTGCAAGCTTCAAGTCAGTGAGCGTTGCAAAGACTCTACCGATAACTCGTCTGATTCTGTCCACCTCTTGCCGCAGGAAGATGTTCATCGGCAACAGAGCACCCATCCTCTGGAGAGCCTCCTTTACCTGAACCAATAAAACACTAATCTCAATGAAGAAATCAGCAGCAATAATGCAAAAACGGCACTAATTTACACTTCATATGCACACTTCCAAATCTAAAACAGAAAAACTCCACAAACAACACAACAACAAAGACTTGACAACAAGCTACACGATTTAAAAATAGTGTACATTAGATTTCTCCTTTTTAAACATATTCTCCACTTTTAAACTAAGTAGAAATTTCATTTGGTTTTAAACTTTATCTTCCAATTATATAAAATTCATATTAGATGAAAGCTCTTTTATTTAGGCAACTTCAGTTTTCTTGCAGCAAATGTGAAAGAACACTAAACAAAAAATAGACATGAACATTACAAAATATGAGGATGTAAATTAAGGTTAGATGAAAAGTGATTCAAAATTTATTTTATTATTTCTAGCAATCGAAATAGTTATAAACTCATAATAGTTGTCTGATGACACATAGTTATCAGACACATAGTTATCTGAGGTAAAGTGGTTATACCAAGTCTCCACACAAATGAAGTTTTCTTTTATTAAACAACAACGCGTTTCGAACATCTTGCCTTCATTATCAGGAACACACTACAATACAAATTATATTTAATCAGTTACCAAATCAATTAGAATGAAATAATAAAATTCAATTATGAGAATTAAAGACATACCCAAAGGATGCAGGCGCAAGAAGGTTGGTCTTGTGGAAACAACTAGACGAAATAAGTCAGCTGCGATAGAGTGGGGACGGGTAGTTAGGAGATAAGGTGACAAAGGAGTATGCTTACAACTGTCAACTGCTATACAGAAGGTCAGAAACATTATTTTACAGGAAAGAAACCATTCTTTTTTATATATTACATTGGATTGATCCAGTGTTATTCCAGAAACAGTTTTAGAAAGTTTGGACACCTAAACTCTATAATAAGTTAATGAGTTTGACTTATATTTGACTTAATAGTTTGAACCCAAACTATTAATGAGTTTGGAATTTGCTCATTAAGACATAAAGATGAAGACGAATTTTTACTGAAGGCTTTGATTATTTCGAATGCTTCCAAATTGGAAATTTCTTTAAATTTTCTGTTATCATGTAGGACGGTAAGGTTCGTGTTTGGGTCAAAGCTATGGTTTGTGTGACTAGGTGTTTTCCAAAATGTGAAAAAAATTCTTTTTTATTCTCATTGTCATTTTTTTTTGCATATACTCTTTAAAATGTTCATGGGTTCTTTTTTCAAAGGAACGTACAGTCATACCAATGTAAAAACATTGACAATTTGTACAGGACAACTTATAAACTCCACTCAATCAACTGGGACAATAACTAGATATAGGGGTTAACAAGGATTTTAAATTACGTTTCGTTTTGTAACTGACTCTAAAATTAAATTTTCTTAAAATATTAGCAATTTTTAGCGAGGAGGTTCCCACATAAGGTAGAGTAACCCAGGTATAACCACTTTGTATAACCACTATACCTCAGAATGAGCGAATACCACACAATTGCACATTTAATGAGTTAAATAGTTATCTGAGTTACAAATTGTTAAGTTTGCACTAAAAGTGTATTACTGCTTGATGGCCTTCAATGTGATTGCTCACCTCGAAGTTGGAGTAGAGCGGAGGAAGTTTGGCCAGCATGTCTTGAGCCAGCTGGTAGACAACGGATTCGCGGGACTCCCCACCTTCACTTCCGCTCTCCTTTGGCTGAACGCTTAGGATGGTGTCCAGGATGTCTTTGGCTGTGTTTATTTGATACCTTGGAACATAAAACATATAATATTTTATAATTTCTTTACTTCTTTTAAAGGATGTGTGTGAAAACTTTTTTCATTAAGAGCCAAAACATATACACAAAAGTATACCAATAGCTGTAGCATATAATCTAATTATATTTGGTTAAAAATTGTAAATTTATTTCATTGTTCAAAGAGACTCACCTATACTAGTAAAGTTTACCTTTCCTACAAATATGAAAATAGCCTATCGTATGAAAATATGATATTATCCTGACATTGATTTAAGAAGATATTATCTTGACATTGACAATTATTCCATTAATACGTACAAACTGTTCAGATGTCTGAACCGACAACAGTCCGTTCCAGTTGGATTGTTGTACTTATGGTGTCGACAATCATACTGTTAAATATTTTGTTGTTGGTCTGTTTAAACAAGGTCGTCAATATGTTTCTAATCAATAGAGATAAAAAGCCGTTTACGTGATGTCAGCATTGGAGTGGAGTCCGAAGACTTGAGGAGTGTCGACGTCGGGCAGGCTGTTGATGTAGTCAACGTAAGCATTGATGACTTTAGAGTTGGGCACCTTGTAGCCGTGGTAGAACTCAAATGTCGGTCTCAGCAGCACATCGCAGAACCACACCTACTCCAACCAGTTATAAACAAGTCAATTATTAAATAAGTCACGAACCTAGTGTCATCAAAAAATAAAAAAAAATTAAGTGAATTTTCCATCAAACTATTCAATCAAAAATATTTCAATCCATAGGGGTCTATAAAAAGATTGAAAGATCTTAGTCTTTTTTTTGTCATTTCATATTGTGGTTTGATCATTGATTGTTACGAGTATTATGTATTTCACGTGTTTATGTGAAATCTTGTTACATATATATAAAGTCCGTTAGCACAACTTATCCAAGTTGGCCAACCTCACAGAACACTTCTTCATCTCCGGATTACTACTATTGTTAAAATATAAAAGTGAGACGAGGTCCAAATATTGAAGTGAATTTGCTTTTGTTTCTCCGTGTTTTTTCCTTTTGATCGTTATATATGTATATAAAGTATAACGAAGGCAACAAAAACATAGACACAAACATAACTCACTTCTATGTTTCGACAATCATCATTACTTGGCGAAGTGTCCAGCAGAGAGTCAGATGTCTTATAAATTATGACAAACTTATCTCTTTTAATAACCAGTACTTTATTTTATATTCTAGTAACCAAGCTTGCAAAAAAGAGCTGGTCTTCATCAGGATTTTTGAAAGTATACAAAATAAAATGAAAGTGTATAAATAAACACGGTTTTTGAAAAATGTGTTTGTTGATTAAGTTAGTTTAGTTTCCTATTATTTGTGTTTTCATTTTTGCGTATACATACTAAAACCCTGATGGTGAACAACTATTGGTCGAAAGCTTGGTAATTTGAAACTACAATAAAGAACTGATCTGTTAAAAAAGTGAAAATTTGTGATAAAAAGTATTCCAGTTGATTCCATTTTTAATTGATGTTATGTCATATAAGTATATTACTATGACAGACATACCGTTTGCTAACTATTCCAATATACCAATATACCAATCATTCCAAATCTGTAACACACATTTAAGTACGAGAAATTTCACTCGTATGTGAAAACTAAAAAATCAACAAACGTTTGTTCATCAATATTTCATTGTGGTAAAGATTTGTTTTCCTCTGGTTCAAAAAAAGTATCTGATACTATAAAAGTATCAAAAAACAATTGAAATGGCGGCAACTACAAAAACTAGTAAATTATTAATTAGATCAATAGTTGTATGTTAACTCTCAGAGATAATAACCCCATCACTCCAAATAAAACTACACTAAAAAAAAAACTTTAAATCTGAAATATTTAAAAGTAACCAAATTAATGTCTACCCCGGGCGGCACGTGCCGAAGAAGGTCCCCATATTGAGGGGGTAAAAATAGAAAAAAAGTAATAAAAATATGGCAAATATGGCAATAATAGTTTCTGCACCACTGTGCCAGCAGTAGGATGTAGTAGTTGTAGGTTGTGTGGGTTAAGAGGCTACAAACAGAATCCTTTTGGTAGTCCTAAGAATACCAATAATCTCCTTAATTATACATGGGAAGTTCCAACTTTTAACAATCTATTTGTCCAATCCTGAATTGCCTTCTAACATTACTATTTAGGTTTTTAGTAATCTATATACTCTTAGAATCTATAGTATATCCTATATTATATAGTATATCTCTATAGTATATACTATACACTCTATACAACTCTATACTCGTACCACTCCCATACTAGCGAATGGGCTACGTTTACATTATATTTGTACGTTCACTATCACTCCATATTAGATGTTTACTACATTAGTACACTAATCTCATACAACAAATAATAATAATAATCATACAGCGAATTACATATTTACTTCAGTTGCCATGCTATGCAGAAATCTGACCTGGGTAAAGGTAGTGAGGAGTCTTTTGTCGAAGTCATCCGTCACCCGTCCTCCGTACAGCACTTCTCCCAGCATGTAGCAGACTGTAGGCCACGATATTCCCTGCAAAGTTTTCATCATCACAATAATAATAAACAATTATTTTATTTATTATTCACGTTGGTAACAATGAAATTTATTATACATAGACTAATAAATAATGTTTACAATTTATTAAATAATAAATAAACAAACAATGTTATATAAGTATTCATTATTTGAAATAATTTAACATTAACACGAGGCGAAAATATTACTTTTATTAGAGTAATACTGATCCAATGGAAATGTACACAGCTTTAAAGCAAGACATCAGTAAAATATCATGGAAAATATAATTTTTACGAACATCTACCATATTTCCCATTATACTTAAATATCAGTAATACCTTTACGGTGTCGGAATAATCAAACGTAATTATTCGTATACGTTAAACTACTGTTTCCTGCTCCCTTAGTTTCGTTTTACTTCCATTATTATTTATTATTATTATTATATGGTAATTTAATTGAATTTATTTGAATTCAATTTAATAAATGTAACAAATTACATACATGACTGACCACTTATATAACAAAGACCATGGATGAAAAACATGCAAGGCTACTGAAGAAACTAGACCGACTCCATGGTAGTAAAACAACTACTGACGAACAATGGTCATTAGTCACCGTAGATAGTGATCCCAGATTCTCACCAGGCGTAAAGGAATAGCCTTAATTTCTGTCAGAAGACCACTGAATCACTTACCTCGCCATATGGCAATTATAATCTTCCTATACTTTTTCACTGTTTATCTCTGCATAGCAACTGTGTAGTGATTTCATCAAACTGAGCTTTTCTTGAGTCAGCAGTCTCTTCCATGTTACAAGTGAAGCATTATCATTGGAAGCTTGTAAATTACTATAAACTATGAATTATTACTAAACATTTTGATATAGAACACAATACAATGCATTAAAGTTGTTAAATACCTTCTTTGGATCCATATCATCAAGATGGTTCTGTACAAATTGTACGCTAGAGGCAAAGTCAGAAGAGTTGAATTCGTAGGGGACATTCCAACCAAGAGGGCCGAACTTGCGACGCTCTTGTACAATGGTGTGGAAGAAGCCAACAGCGTACAGTAGCTGTGGCCACTGAGGTTGACCAGTGTAGTCGAGCGTGTCCTGCACCACAGAACATCATCAAACAAATATGTTACCTAATCTAAAACAATTCATAATTATCTGTGGTTCAATAAGATCTATTTTTTAAATTAATTGATAAAGAAATCAAAAGTTTAACTTGATAAGAAAATGATGGCCAAATTAATTCAAAACACTAAAAAAAGAAAAGAAATATTTACAGAATAAATTAAAAGAATACTAGTTCCTTACTCGCCGATAACTAAAAAGACTTCAAATAAATAATTTAACACACTAATTATTACATGCATATCTGTCATATTCGAATATTCTCAAACTCATATAAATTGTTTGAGATCTCAACAAACTGAACAATCACGAGATAAGATGGACGAGTTACAGTATTAAGACTTGATTAACATCAACTTCTGTGGTAGCAACAACCTCCGTAATCTAATGGTGATTACATTTTTTACTGCAATATGTCTAAGAAGAACACACTCCTAAGCAGACAAGAATGTTACCATTTCGGTCAATAAAGGTAAACATTAGTTGATTAACTTGAAAAATAAAAACTCTGTTTCAAAGTACGTATATTGTTGTTTACAACTTCAACAATAATTGTTTCTGTTTCAGATGCCGTTTCAGGATCGGGAATTGTGACATATTTCATTATTAATAAGAATTTGTGTTATGCGAGGTACTTTTTTGAAATTTTTTTATCAGAAATTTTGAACTTTAGCTCTTTTAAATTATTTGCTTCGAGACATATTACGAACAGAAATCAAACATGTTCATATTAGTTCAAGAAATTCTTATGTTATGCCGGCACAATAAACAAGTAACTACAGTACCTGAAAAAGGACACATTCAGTTTCCCAGGCCACACTTACAAACTGGTATAAAGGTAAACCATTAGTTTTTTATTTACTTTTTTTCGTATTTATTAGTCTTTTTCTTTCTATTATACATTTTTTTATAACTATTTTTTGTTCATAATTTGTTATTTATATTTTTTCTCTTGTTTATTATTTCTTTTATTTATTTGTGATTAATGTTCGTCCTCACTATATAATCTTTGCTTGTTTTCTTCCTGTCTTCTACGGCATTTTGTTTCGAGTTGTGATACCTCTCTTCGACATATGAGAGTATGTGATACACTCTTACTCTTGATGACGATCACTGCAATGATCGAAATATTAAAAATGAGTTCAATCACGATGTTTCTTGTTTGTGTTACTTTTTTTCTACAATTATAACAAATAGAATATCGATATAGAATAGACAGAAAAGGTTAAAAAATAAATGAAAGAGAGACACACAATAGATTACTTACAGTCTCACAGTGTAGGTTTAACCTACAATGAGGTATGACCTACCTACATCAAAGGGAAGAAAAATGAAAGGCACAGCGCGCCGGCAAAATAAGAGTTGAGAAAAATGAATTCATTCCTATGTATATTATTACATAATTGTCAGTATACGAAAAGTCGAAACGCTTTGTATAATTAAAAAATATAGAATATAGATAACCTACCTGAGTGATGCTTTGGTATGTCCTTTTCATGCTAGCTCTTATTCCTTGGGGAGGTTCATTGGTGAACTTGATGGCCATCTAAAAAGAAATTCGAAATTGAATGTTTGCCACCATTCGAGAGAACTACTTTGGTAAACCATATTCCGGTCTTACGCCATAAGCATAAGTAAATGTTTAAAACAAGAGAATGAAAATAATATACTTTGAATATTTTGGGATTCTCATGTTCCACCTTATATTTTGTTCTTCCTAAATCAACAATTAAAATCTACTTACAACAAACCAATTATAATATTTTCAAACATTATGTTTGATCGACTTGAACGGTCTTTAGTCCTCTTTTAGTCTAAATGTTCACTTATTTAAATACAAAGTCGTAAATAAAATTTCCAAAGTATAAAGATATTAAATCTCATTAATACGAAAAATAAATCTTGACACATATAAAACACCAACCTGAAGTAATCCAATTGGGAACTGCACATGGACTTCAGTGGTCATCCAGAGTCTAAATGAGGGATCAACACTGTCGGCGTCTACAAGAGTATCCATAACCTCATTGCAAAAGGAAAGTGAGAGATGGACGTTTTGGAGGAGTACCCATCCTCCGGAGGACATACAGTCAGCTATCAGCTGGCGAGAGTGAACCTCCTGCCCCTGTCCCATCGAAGAGGCCGACAACTCTGTCGCATTGGCAAAACAATTCACGTCATGGATTAAAAGTTAAAGCAATTATTGCTTTTATATGTTTTACTTTAATAAAAACATTCAACATAATAAATGACCATCTATCATTGAAAAATAGTTCACTTTTACCATTACAACTAGTTAATAAACACTACTTTCTAATTAAAAACCACATATACGATTATATGCTAAAAGTTTTTGAAACACGAACAATTCTTTTTTTAAATCAAATAACAAAAGACCCACGTCATCTACTATTTTATATCTATAAAAAAGTGCATAGTTGTTGAATAAAAACACGCACATGTTAAACCAATGAATGTATGACTTTTGTACTGTAAAAAAAAAATTCACAAATACGAATAACTGATACTATAAAATAAAACAATAGTACTTAAAAGATACCTGGGGGTTTAGCGTAAGAAGCACAATTATTTACCAACAATTACGCAAAATGTGATAACTGTTTTTTAGGTTTTCTAAAAACGCATTTTCTATATTAAAGTATTTCTATATAGCTACTGTATAAAAACCTTGTGACCCACAATTTGAAAACTCATAAGCGAAAAGCAATTCATAAATTGATACTTAATGATGTATTTAATTTTAATAATAACATATAGAAATATATATATGTATATCTATTATATAAATGAAAACAGGGTAATTTTTTCTGACTTACCGATGTCTTTTTGCTTGGCCAAAGCAGTTATTTGAGGTGATGGGTCAGATCCAATAGACAATATACAAATTAGTGGAGTTGAGCTCTCAGACTCCATCCAAGTTGACTCTAAGTTCAGTATTACAGATTCACCGTAAGAGACTCCAAGGGATTCTGCAACCAGAGTAACATAAACAATATCCGTATTATTTAGGATTTCCCGATAAACGTGTGAAACAACAGAAATATGAGGAGACATGCTCAGATAGTTTAAATGTCAAATATAGACTTCTATAAGAGTAGCCCACAAAAGTGAGTACAATACTCGTACATATACAGCAGTCAGAGTGGTTTGGTTATAAATGTACCTGCCACTGGTAAAGGAGATGCTAAGTCTGTAGAGCAACTTATGCTCAACTTATGAAGATGAGAAAATGATGTGCTTACTGTCTTTTTGAAACAACGTAAAAATCACAGTATTTGTTTAAACTGAGGGATAAAAGTCTACCATTTATTTCAGAGCCAAGTCTAAATGAACTTAAATACGATGAAATTTAGCACGAGGATCAACTCATGGAATAACCAACTTATTAAGTAATTTTAGACCTCGAGATAGTTACAGGTGGCTTATTTACCTAGTGAACTACCTATTTACTCTACTATGATCAGTGGCACACTACTATACACAAAAGTAATATATGTAAAACAAGATTTCACAGTAATCAAATCATAAATAAAAAAACTTCTAAACCACAATATGGAAATCAAAATTATTTGAGTGTGACTGACGAAGACCAGTTGTTTGAATGAAAAATCTGAGTTTTATGTATGAATTTCTTGTACATGTATGTGTGGGTTAACTTATATTACCACATTTGTTAATATTCTTCCAAAACAGGTAAGTGCATCACAGGCTGTTATATTTGCAATGCGTTATATTATTGCAAGTGACACATGTCCATTTCGGGACATTTCGTGACTCAAGTCTAATGACGACACATACAATAACTCAGCTAAGTTGAAGACAGACTGGTATAAAAACATCACTCCTAGTGGATTCAAACTGTAGAGCGCAGTTGGAAGAAATTTAGTAGGTACTGATAAGGATAGGGTACAAATCATGATTGAGAAGATAAGTAGAGGAATGTAGTGCAATCAGTTATTATGTAGTATTTACTCATTGTAGGGTAAAAATCTAATGAAATGGTCTCCACATATAAAAATTTAATGGTATAAACAACGCGTTTCGAACACGTAGTGTTCTTCCTCAGGCATTAACTAAGGATGAGTGCCTGAGGAAGAACACTACGTGTTCGAAACGCGTTGTCTATATCATTAAATTTTTATATGTGCAGACCATTTCATTAGATTTTTACCCTACAATAAGTAAAGGAATGTCTGGAGCCAAGGAAAACAAGTATGGTAAGTACGATGTACACATCATTCTGTTTAGCACAATAAGACGAATTCGGAAAGACATAAGCGAAAATTCAGGTTCAAAGGTTTTCTCTGAGAAATCAACGGAGGCTTTAATATTAAATTATAACGTATACAACAAATACGTTTTGTTTTTGAATTGGTAAAACTTCACGAAGTTTTAATAATGTAACATGACTCACCCGAGATGTACTTCCTAGCTTGAGACAAAGTGCGGTCGGGGCTCCAAGACCTGATGAGAAGTAGTTTCCTAAAGACGTCAAGTGACTTATGATACCCACAAGGGATATCCTCCTCTTCAGGTTTTTCTCTTTCATACCACAAGCGCCATTCTTTCTCATTATGCTTTATCTACAAATGACTTACAAGTTTTTAATATTCGTAAAAAAATTATGAAACTTCTTAAGTACTAAAAACACGAATGAAAATGTTACACATATTGAGAATACTCCTTCAATACAAATCAACTACACTACTGAAACAAAGCCAATTACTTTTATCTTAAGAAATATGATTTGAAATCAAACAACTTTCTTCAATTAAAGGCTTAACTGATCATATGACTAGTTTTATTCAAGAGTATAATTTTAAAATTCTTACAATTTTAATAAGTAAAGTGAGTTTGATTGAAATTTATATTTTCACCACAAAAATACGACTACTGCCTTAAGACCAGGCTCTAGATTATTGATAACTTGGTTCACTAGGTTATGGCTTGATTTGTAAGTTCGGATCTCCGAATTTGCAAACTTAAACAAATTTGGACATATCACTAACGGTCACACAAGGAAACAGTCGACGAAAGTCAACATTTTCTTTTGAACCACTAAAAACAATTTATGTTTGTGTTGCATAAAACAAATGACCAAGGCATTATCTCTATCACTAATCGAAAGCAAATGACTTCAACTTGTATTCCTTAAAGCTAAAAGGCAAATGAAACTCTAACCGATAATCAGAGTTTCTTAAATTAAAATTTAATGTTCATAAAATGAGGGTCCCAGAAGACTAGCAAAAGAGAAATCCAGTTATTTTCTTTTTTTAAATTAAATAAAACCACAGTATGGGATAAAAAAAAGTTTTTTTTAAAAACAATTTTAATACTATTTTGACCCTTATAAGTATTAATATTAACACGGAACCCTTATTTTTTCTTTATATAACTTTGATAGTATTTAACTGCGTTGTTTTTGAAAATTATATTTTCTGAACATACGGGATCTAAATATGGTATAAACTGATTCAGCATAGAATAACCATTTCCTAGTTAACAGTTTCTTTTTGTTTTAATGTTCATATAAAATTAATAATGTGATATACCTTTGTTAATATGTTAGAGAAAGTTGGAAGTTTACTAATTTCAACTAAATTTAACCAAGTTATGTCTAAAATCCATTTAAATGGCTTAGGAGTTACGGCGTTCAGGTCCAAAGAAGCTCCACCTTAAGAAGGAGAAAAAAGAGGTATTAGAACGGCAAACTTTTTGTAATTATACATCAGATTAATAACCTTTAATAAAGGCAAAAAATTCATCGTGGGAAATTATTTTCTTGTACAGATCAATCTTCATTGCCAGCATTAGAGTGAATAATATTTTGTGCCTTTCATATAAGCTCCTTTGCATAAATTTCCAAACTTGAAGGGTTAAGTAACTTAAGATGTTTTCAATTCTTTCAGCAGTATCATTGCTTTTTGTAGACCTAAATAAAATAATGAAAATACAATTAAGTGAATTAAATAAAATAAATAATATTTCATTGCAAAGTTGTATTATTTACTTTGTTATTGAATTATCAAAGATGTTGAGAAACTGTTTGAGAGAGTTTTGATACATGACATTCACATTGCTCATTTCAACAATGAGGAAATAAAGAATTGATCCACGCGCAGCCACGGCTCTGAACTCCTCCCGGGCGGCCGTGATCTTCACTTCGGTCTCCTCCGACACAATCAACTTGGTGCTTACTTCTTCAGAAGTCACCTTTGTCTCGTTCAGAACGTCAATCAACTCTTCGTCGTCCACTAAAGAACCCTGCCGAAACCCAGGACACTCCAAATCAACATTGTTATATGTAATGCAGCTTCACAATAAATAATTTTCCTATTAACAAAATAACAACCTGACTTTTGTTTTACTAATATCCGTTACGTAAACTAATTTTTTCTTGAAATTATTAATAATTTTTCCTTAATGCGGTTTGTTTAATTAATGATTTTAATCAGTTAATTTGCTTAACATCATCATCTGTTAGATGATGCATAAATGCCATCTGTTAAGTGGCACAACATATCAGGTCGATATTAAAGTGTTAATCTCTGACCCATTAGTAAATATTTAAATTTTCCATTTTTCGACCACAATTTGATTTAACATGTGAGAAACAAAAGAAAAACATAAGTAATAAGTTTTTTTTTCATAATTTTGTAAATTATAATCAAAATATTTTATTAGAAACAGAAAAATAAAAATGAGTGATCTGTCACAATGATTGATGATTTAATAAATGTAGGTAAATATACCATATCATAATATCACTTAATAGAGACCAAGACAGGTCCGGAAACAGAAAATCCGGAATTGATAACACTGGTAAGTGGTAGCCTAATGGTGGGTAGTTAGCTAAGTTGACAGCATGCTAAGGCATATCATATACGCCTTTGGTATATGGTTTAGAAACGCTTTTGGTATTTTAGTTTAGAAACTCACCAAAACTTTCTAGAAGGGCTAGCATTTACTTTACTTTAGCACACATTTAATTTAAGTAAACACTATTATTAATATATAATAAACAGTTCAGTTTGTTATACATTAAAATAAATAATAATAATAATATGGTTTATGCATAATAAAGGTATAGTTGCTTCAATAACAAAATTGAAGTCACCTAGGCTACTCGGTCTCACAAAAACCGGCATGATAATTTATGCTATTCGGAAGAAAAAAAGTACGGAAACTTAAAAGTATGGTTTCTTGAAGTACAGAAACTCGAGTTTCGAGGTTATTTCCAGGTAAAACTGATAACATATAACATACAACTACACCAATTATATAGCCATTAACCTCAGTTGTACTGACAACCTTATAATTATTACTATAGTTTTTCCGATTGGAAACATCAAAGGAGAGAAATTTAAGCCCTCCTTTCAGCCCTTAGTCATACTCTATCTTTTTAATTATTAAAGTAATATATTTCATAACACCAATAGTTTATAAGAAATGAAGTTATTTTTAAATCAAATTTCATTATCAATTGGAAGGCTTTTATTTTATTCTAAGTATTAGTATGAGACTTAAGACATTCAGTAGTCAAAAGCAATAAAGTGAGTTTGATTGATAAGTTCTGTTCAGCCTACTGACTTCAATGGAAGTTAGTTTGTGTAGCAGGTTGCTCTCCAGCTCCTTCATTGTTCTTTGGTTCTTAATGACAGATTCAAACAGTGATACACGCTCATTTTCCAGTTCTGACTTCTCCATTTGAATAACGCGCCCTTAAACCATAAACAGACAATTACAATTTCACTTAAATTAACGTAGTATTTTTCAGAACAATCACTTAATAAACTATTCCTACGAATCATACATTCTTATGTCAGTCACTTGCAGTTATTTGTTCAGAAGTGAACCCATATGGTACAAGAAACACTGGTTTAGTTCATTTAACTTTGCAAATTTCGATAATGAAAGCAAACATAAAATGGAGTAATTCAACAATTTCATGTAAAAATATTTCGTAGATATAACGAAATATATATCAAGAAATTTATGAAAGGAGAGTCTAAAATTTAGAAAGAGTCCAAATAAATAAATACGTTTTCAAATTCAAAAAATAATTATAAAAAGCATTATAATATACAGTTATCATGTGAATATTCGTAGAAAAGGTTGGATTGCTTTAGTTTGACTATGTAGCACATTTACTAAAATCAACGTACTTCCAAACATTATGGTAAAGGAAGTTTTTATTTTCATTTAGTATTCAAATGCTAATTTAAAATACTAGTAAATACTAAAATTTACTGAAGTTTAGTAAATGAAACATGAAAAAGTACAAAATTGAAGATAGCTGAACAAACATAAGGTTAGTCTTACTATCTCCATTGATAAAGACTTTGACTTAACGTTCGTAATATCTAAAATCTATGCTTTTGCTCCTCTTACCTCCTCGCGAAGAACCTAAATAGTTTTAAGTTTCTTTCAAACGAAAATATTAAGAGCACTCGTTAATTATTATTACTCTTTGTTTGTTCTTTTTTTTTACATATTTAGGACCATTTCCTTCAATTGCATATATTTGTTTTTGACTCTATGGATTTGGTAAGCATGTATTGAATTTGGTGCAGGGACTAGCAACTCTGAGTCTGCCATGTCATCCATCTGAGTGCTAGCAGCTTAGTGAATTCAAACTCTTCATCGTAAAGAATTTCTGGAGTTTATGGAGCTGGAGACTTGCTATTAATATCAGATAACTTGCTACTATCCTTAGAAGAACGCTGAATTCCCAGCCCGTACAGAAAAAGATTTTTCAAATTATTGGTCACTAGAAGAATACTTGAAGTCTTCTTTAAGTTGATTGTGAGAAGGCGTGGAACCCAACACCCACGATATCAAACTCAATGTAAACTTACAGACCTAACAGCTGAAAAACGGCTATAACGTCTTCGAGTCCTCATGGGGCGTCTGGAGTCTCACGTTCAAACAGTTATGACACAATTGGACCTAGAATGAACTATGGAGAAGCTGGCAGCAGGTAAATCTTCAGGCCCTACTACGAAGAGCAACACCCTTGAGACAAAGCTTGGGCAGGAGGCGAGGAACACAACACCTACGATACCCAACTCAATGTAAACCCATAGGATCTAAGGAAAACTGCTATTTAGTCTTCCAGTCCTCGCTGAGAGTCTGAAGTTGACGAAAAATTTAAATTGTTGCTTATTGTACATGCCTTATGATTTTACGAATATTACTTTTGTAGCGGCTATAATGTTAGGAAGGCGACAGACCCAGGAGCTGGTCCTCCAAGCCCTGCATGGTGACGGTGAAGTCGATAATGGCCGTCTTGGCGCTGATCTCCGGCGAGTAGGCCGGGTTGGGCAGCTTGGTCGTGATGTAGAGCATGAAGCCCGGCATCACGTCTGTCTCCTTGTCCCCCACCATCACCTCCACCACACAATCAACAAAGCCCATTTACTTCTCTACATTGCCGGCATGTCAAATATTAACATAGCAATACAAAAGGCAAAAAACATTTCTTGCTAAAACAAGAAGCATATGTCATATTACACACGAAAAAAATTAGAGTATTATACCAAAGCCTCAATAACAAACAAACTTGTCACTTTACTTAATTCTACATTTAATAACAGTATAATATTAAAGTTTGTATTCAATAGTGTATGGCATAAAAAATTGCAGCGAAAAAATGCATAAAACTAAAAAAAATTCCTTTTTCATTCCCATTACTATGTTATATATACATATATTCAAATTGAAAGGTCCGTAATGACAATAAAAAATATAATATTGAAAAAACAAAACAATCAATAAAATTGATGACTAATTTCGACGTTCATCATCAGTGCGAGAAGAAGTAACCTACTGAATAGCTGCCAGCCAATCGAGCAGACTATTTCTCCTCCTTTGTAGTCAAAGGATATCGAAATATTGAAGTGAGTTTATTGTAGAACATTTTCTGTCTCATTTTCCTTTTTTTATCGCATATATGTTTACATTAAATACATTTAATTACTATAAAATGATCCGATATGGGACATATAAAAGTTTAAGAATAAACTTGAGAAACAAACAATTTCATAAGAGCAAGTAGGGGGGGGATATTTCTTTAAATGATTAAAATTATACAATGCATAGCAGACATACATTCGATAAATAAATGAATCTGTAAATGCAACTTCATGTTTGGGCGATATCAGTTAAGTTGTAACCATATTCATATATATAAGTTAATAAATTATTAATTATTAGAAATAATTTAATAGTTTTTAATGAATTTATTGCACTAGATTTGTTTATTTGGAAAATATATTTCAAGAATAATGTAAAAAAAATTGTTAGCTTACAGGAATGATTCTCAGTCAAAATCATTTGGACTTGAAGAAATATATTCTTTACCTATAAAGAATAGAATAACTGTTAATGCTCAACTTATTTACCTTTTCTATTGAGCCGGATTTAATGAAATTCTTTTCTAAAACATTGTCAATAACTGGATCTAAGTCTTCTCCAACATCTTCAATCAAGAGCGGTCGTCCAAGTGACAGGCAATCCTCAAGATGTGTTCGGAAATACTTATGATTAAGGGAGGTAATCTGTTAAACAAAAAGTAGGAATCAATATTACTAATCTACAATAGATACAACAAACACTTATAGGCAAGATAATATTGACCGATCATTTAAAAAGTGAAAGGTCCTGTAAAACGATTTACTTACTCTCTTCTCTCTCTCTCTCTCTCTCTCTCTCTCTCTCTCTCTCTCTCTCATATATATATATATATATATATTATATATATATATATATATAATATATATATATATTGGTAGTAGCACAGAGGTTGTTCAAAACATGAGAAAGTTGCCAACTCACCCCTCCAATCATCAGCCTCCGACAAACAAACTCCGAAACAAAGTAACAACTCTGCAGAGTGGTTCGCAAGGATGTTATTTTCGAAATAAGATGGTATATTTTTGTAATAATGGCTACAAATAATTATTTCATTTGTTCAATTCATAACGTACAGAACAAAAAACGATTATAATTGAGTATCAGAATATCAAATATCTAATTGATTCTTCTTCCTTTCTTCGAAATAATAGAATTATCTCGGCATTGTTTTTGAATAAATTGTACAGAATCTATTAAAATTACAATGACCAATGGTTCCTCAATTAACAGAAAAAAGATAATGAAATTTATTCTGATAAATATATATGTTTAATATATGTGATAAATATATATATATATATTTTGAATTGGCTCCATCATAGATATACAATTCCAAATAGAAAAAGCAGAGAAAATTAAATTAAATCAATTTTATTTGATAACCATGTATTCTTCCTCTGCACTTGTTGTCCTTAGAGTTTCATCTATGCACACTCTTTGCTATATGATTATATTCTTCTTTGACCAAGTGCATTTGTTGACTGTAAATATGAAGTTTAAACCACAATGGAAAAACGAAAACAATAGAAAAAAATACTCTGACACAGTCTCAGTTTTTACTTTGTTTGCTCTCTGATTACATTGAAAGGCCTCAGAGCATTTTTTCCTATTGTTTTCCTTTTTCCATTGTGGTTTAAACTTCATTGATTGCATCACGTGTTTATTTATTGTGATTTTCCTGCATATATATATATATATATATATATTAAATTATTGTTATAGAAATAAAGTAAATTAATACGGAATATTCTGACAAAAGCTGAAAACAAAATCACTGACTGAAATCAAGGGTAGTATGGTGAGGGAATAACATCAAGAGTTAAAACTGACAAAAAATAGTGGTGTGCATCATGTTATATTACCTGGAGTTCATTGGATGATTCTTTGTTCTTGATCCAGATTTTAGCTTGATTCTGTGGGTCAATCAAAAGAGGGTAAGAACTAGACTTCGTTACTATCAGCGCATTCTGGATTGACAAATCGTCGTTGGGCAATCCTTGCAAGTTCCATTCGGAAACCTAAAATTTGTATTATTACTAATATACTTTAAAATCTCACGTAATTGTTCATAAAGAAATGAAACTATGAGTTGTCTATGTAGAGTTAAGATAATATTTATTTAGAAGGAATACGCCACCAATATTAAATTAGAATACTGGAAAATTGTATATAAGTAGCGTCATTCTTGTACTTATTTGAAATTTACTGCTAATCTCCTTGTCACAAGATTACGAACAACGAGAAATAAAAGGACTTTATTATTTACGTATGAATATATATCAACCTATAAACCATAGTAAGAAATCAGAAAAATGACAAAGATCTAAACACTTGTTTTGACTGAAGAGTTTTGGTAATTTTTCTGATTTCTAACTTTCGTTCAGACGTAGATTTTTATTTAAGGTGTTTATTGTGAAAGAAAATATATATTTATATAAATTTGGCTCCAGTAATAACCTCCAGTTAGGTAGAAACTAACCGATACCCAGATGAACAGATCATATACGATAATGATAAGTCTAATGTAGTGCAATCAGTTATTATATGGTATTTACTCATTGTAGGGTAAAAATCTAATGAAATGGTCTCCACATATAAAAATTTTAATGATATAAACAACGCGTTTCGAACACGTAGTGTTCTTCCTCAGGCATTAACTAAGGATGAGTGCCTCTGAATAAGACGTCTTATTCAGAGGCGCTCATCCTTAGTTAATGCCTGAGGAAGAACACTACGTGTTCGAAACGCGTTGTTTATATCATTAAAATTTTTATATGTGGAGACCATTTCATTAGATTTTTACCCTACAATGGATAATGATAAGAGTGTTCAAGACATGTTCCCACGAAGACATCAGTACCAATAGTAAGAGTATTACTAAACTCAATCTCTCGAGTAAATACTACTTACTACTCACACAAAGCAACCCTTTCCTCGGTACAGTATCTGTACAAGTAAGGAAGCACAAGCATCATACTCATCAACATCAGGAGCGGAAGTACTTTTCTTGAGGGGCAAACATTTACCTAGTTTTCAGACATTAGGATAGGGCTAGGTACAAAATCTTTTAATTATCATGGGGTATAGTTGCTCCTATACTTTATAAAATATACAGTAACTTTCACTTTTTTTTCCTTTTAAATAATATTTCAAATATAACCTTATAGTCCATTCAGATTTGAAGATTCTAACAGATTATTAAGTGGTGATGTCCCGTTTTGGCCTTCAATATTTTATTACTTCACCTAGTTTCAACAAGTTAGTCGTAGCTTTTCTTGTAACAATATCATTAGATAATGAGAAAACAAACCTGTTGGGACGAACACCCAGTTTATTATTATTTCACATACTTCTCAGCACATTCGACCAACCTTACAAATTACCTTTTCTCCTTGTCAAAAGAATAATGAGTGAGTCTCTTCTGCTCTCCTGTTTATGTTTATTAGTATGCATATTATTAAACAAGAAATAACTTGTTACACATTTAGAAATAACGAAAAACGAGTAATATTTATGGAAAAGCGCTTACTGTAGCAGACTCAACCAGCATGTTGTTAATATTGAGGTTCTTGGTGAAGGGTATCTCTCTAGAGGTTAGAATATCCATCCAAGTGTTAATCAGATTGTTCCTGAAGTGCTGGTTGTATGGACCACAGTATGACAGGAATCCCGTTGCCAAAACCACGTCTCCCACGAGCCTGCAGGGAGTAAACAATTACACTCACATCTCGCAGAATAATGTTCTAGTTATTACGAAGCTTTATATAACTATAATTCAATAGATTTAGATCAGTTGGTCTTGAAGATGTTCATCATTTGAAACGGTCAACGACTGCACTAACAATATTCCAGGTCGGATTGGATCAAACAAAAGTAATTTAATATTGACTGGGTCAATTGGATAATATTATTCCAATAAATATTATTTGGTAAATAACTTTCTACGAACCAGTTTGGGATAATGCCATACTTTTTTTGTAATCGATCATTAAATTAATTGTTTCATTAGATACTATTTTCAACTAATAAACATTTCAACTAAAAAACAATTCAACTAATAAACACCAAATATGGTAAGTCCATATATAGAAATATACACACAATGAATAAAGGTAAAATGAAATCCCTACAATTCACATACTTAAATAAAAGTTTATAGTGACTTACGAAGTTTTATACTATTTTCTTCCAATAAATCCTCTTAAAATATTTTTCATACTTCAGTGCTTACAGTCTGATGATGTCACCGGCCTTGACACATATGAAAGTTTGATGCTGTGTTCATCAACACAGATACAGAAGCGGGTTTAATCTTCATGGAAGCACATTGAACACTAGTGGTGAAATTGTTTTGAACATATATTTGAAAATTATTATTACAATTGTCTTGAAGAGTTTAGAGGGTATTTCAAACGAAATAGTTTTTGGAGATAATTTCAGAGGTTATTTACTGCTAAAAAGAAAAGAAGGGTGATATATTGCAAAGGTACTGAATTTTCACTATGTACTCGGATACTTAGCCAAAATTTTGGCCTGAAAATATTACTATTAATGGTTTAAACTGTAAAATATCTAATTACCCCAGAATGGCTGAATTTCTTGTAATGGCTACTTCACTCATGTTGTCAAGTATAGGACTAATATCAGATTTATTCTCGGTAATGTGAACATTTTGGTAAGCTCACTATTGCGGTAAAACCTGGGAATATAGCTCTATGTGAGACCAATAAACCACAGGGGGACAACTTCAGGCTATCCAAAGCCATGCTGAAGACCTAAATATTCACCTTCATCTACAGAGCAGCAAAAAAGTATGGAATAGTCTTCGGCCAGTCAGCCCCACGTTTAAACACAAAGACTTCTTTCACAACTTATCAAAGTAAACTACACTTTAAAGAATAGTAATCAACCAAACATAGCTCACTTGAGTGCACAACTGTATAACAAGTTGTAGTGTTTTTCTACTACTGCTGAATTAATTAGTTTTTATCACGAATCACCTGAAGCAAAAGTAAGAAGAGTTATAAGCACCTGCCGAGTTGCTTTCTGAAATCCTTGCTTTGCTGGGTCCACCGGACTTTCTCACCCCCCAGCCCGTTGATGAGAGCCGTGGCTGTCGTCATTTTGCGCAGACACAGGTTAGCTGCGTCAGTGAGGCGCTGTTTGTCGCCCACGGCGGAGTCATACTGGCTCTTCACTTCCAGAAGAGCACCCTCCTTCGAGGCCAGGTCATGCTCGGCTCCCGACAAATCATCCATTGCCTGTTTTAGACGGATTTCTTGCATCGCAAGATTTGCCTGAAAAAGAAGAAACTGATCGAAATCATAGTTTCAATACTTTAATAAAATACCTATTCTAAAGTCTGTTAACCTTTTGATGGTGAATCAAAAACAAAGTAAAACTAGAATATGTTCATATGAATCAAAACATGCCTTCCAACCACACTTGTGCAGTTGCTATGAATGGGTCAAAGAACTATATTAGTAATGAGCTATCACTTTACTTTATAAAGGAAAAAAGTAACGTAACTAGAATAATGATTGCACCTCAGCTTTGATTTTAACAATAACAATTCAAAGGTGTATTATGATAAAAATCCAAAATATGACATCGATTCAGGAATAGACATTTTCAACCTTCTCTCACCAACTACATTGAACGAGTACATTGCTTAAAAGGTACAGCCCATACGTCTCATACTTTCTACTTATTTGTCCTTCGATTGTCACTAATTTAGCAGAAGATTATTTAGATTTACATATCTCTAAAAGAGCTTAGCAAATACGGTACCCATAAAATAATAATTTTTTCGTTATAAAAAAATAAATCGAAATATTCACTGGAATATTTAACTGAGAGTTCTCAGTTGTACAGGTTGTCACAAACAATCTGTTGTATAGTATACAACAGAAAGAATTGGTCTTTCGCTTGTTGTTCAGGCTGACTTTGAGAGTAAACCATGGCTTTTACATACAAGTCTTTTTGATGTCAATTCTATTTCTTACTTTAAACAGAAAAATGAAAACAAAACATTAATGGTATTCGTGATTATAAGGAAAACTGAAGAATTGTAAGCATAGTTTTATGGATACATAATATGAACAAAAAATGTGTTTATTATTTGGCTTACTTTCTATATGTTTCGTGTAGATATTAAACAACGTAATTATATTTATTTTATTACTACAGATCCAACATATTACAATTTACATCACTAAAAATGAATGTTTGTATGTCTCTTATAACTTCCTAAACCGTTTCTCCGATTATGTTAAAACATTTGGAGAATGGTTGGGACCATTAAGCTTCTTATTTCTTTTCTACTCTTGTATTTTTAAACCTTGATGCAAAGTATTTTTCTCGATAAATAAAAATCTAACAATTTTATTCATATAGAAACAATTCATTCGAAATATTGATTGCATTCAACGCAATATTAAATTAACAAACTAATTTCTAACAAATTAATATTAAGCATTTGAACACCATTTCTTCCAAATCTAGCGATCAGTCGTTCTAGGTCTTAATCATGAAAGAAAAAGGCAATCGGAGCCTCAGAAACAATCTCGTGACCAGAAGCGAAATTGGAATCCAATCGAGAGCGTAATTTTTGAATTGATTCATCTGAAACAAACATGCTACGAAAATATAGACTATAATCGACTAGAGGAAGCACGCTCTAGCCCAGTGGTTTTCAACCTGTGATCCGCGGATCCCTGGTGATCCGTGACGTTTACCCAGGGGATCCGCAAGACCTACAGATTCACAATGTGCAATTAATGTATTATCAATGTGTACACGTCAATGTAAGTACAGTAGCACACTATCAATGTAATTAGTGCATCTTATCAAGATAACTCGTCGTTCACATCTAAAACCAGCAACTTTCGGTAACGTTAGGGAAGAACTGCGAGCCAAAATTTGAGTCAGCCAGTTCAGTTATGATGATGACCTACGTCATTTAATTGAAACATTTAATTTAGCCAATACGTGACGCTCTGATTGTTTACTTCTTGATCTGGACTCATTTTGGATTTTAACTGCAAAAGAATATCCATCAATCTCGAATAAGGCTCTGCGCATTCTCCTACAGTTTTCTACATCATACCTGTGTGAAATAGGATTTTCCACCATGACGAACATTAAAAGTGAGAAAAGAAATAAACTACTAGCACTTGAAGAAGAGATGCGTGTATGTCTTTCTAAAACCAGGCCAAACTTTCCAGTTCTGTTCAAAAATCACCAAGGACAAATTTCACATTAATTTGTAATTCTCTTGAATAAAAAAATTCAGATAGTACTGTATTGTTTTTTTTGTGTTTATAAGCCGTTTTTATTTCATTGAAAAAAGTATATATACATGTATATTTATGTACAAGGGGATCCGCAAGAATAAATAAGCTCCTCGGGGGATCCACGGCTGCAAAAAGGTTGAAAAGCACTGCTCTAGCCAGACGAACCAGTCACCCTGAGTTGAATCTATTCATTCCATTACCATGCTAATTATAATTGAAGTATTCATTCAAGTGCAGTTATTAGACGTCTTGTTTTAATTCATTAATAATAATTATCAATTACAAACCAGAATGTTATTCTTTTACTAATAACTGTTTATCTTCCAATATATGTAAGTAATACAATGTACAAGAAATGCAGCGGAGATACCTTGAGAGGAAGGACTTCGCGGTTGACGCCGTGGAAGAAAGCCATAGCTTTGGTCCATGACAACAGACCTGCGACGTCGCCACACACTCGCTTCGCTGTGTCCATGTTGTAATCTTCCATTTGCAAGTACGGCTCCAGCAGGTCTATCATTTCATTCGTTATGTTGTCTTTGGGGTAATTTTGCAGTTGGATCAGAAATGTCGCACTAGCCATCATCTAGAGCCAAGGAGAATTCAGTCACCAATTAATACAAAACCATTATTATAGAAAAAACGTTAAAAATGGTTATTTTATTATGAATAAATAAACTTATCGACCATAGAAATCTGACGACTACAAGTTGTGGGTACTACAGCGACATATTTCAAAAGAATTATAATTAAAATATGTAAAAACTACAGTAACATACGTCAAAACGGTTGAAACTGACGTAACTACAATCTGTATCATCAGGGACCGATGACACATCTATATACGTTTGTACCTCTTAGGAAATTCAATAATATCCATCTTTGAGACATTGCTCACATACTTTACATTTCATTGTTTGACTAATGTTTATAATTAATTATATGGTTGCACACCTTGCTTGTTATTCTAATGGCAGAATATGTTGTTCCTATTGCTGTTATTTAGCAATCATGTTATATATGAACAAATCTTATTACTACCCATTCAACTATAATAGGTTAAAAAAATTTTAATTTTCCTGATACAATGTGAGCTCATGGAGTAAGTCAGTATTGGTGGAATAAATATAAATGGTCTACGTTGAAGATGCACTACGAATGTACTTTTATTTCACCAGTCAGATAATTGATTGCATTTAAGGATGTCACCTTTAAGGATTCCGACCATGAAGGTTTGGGACAGGGAGCAGCTGCGTCAGACATCACAGGATGTAATCTTCTTTGGAAGAGAATCAAAACGCAATCCATTATCCGCATGATTAAATGTGGTGGCCGACCGAGTTTACGAATAGTAGCTGAAAGAATAGACCTTATTCAAATAATGCTTTATGACAAGTATGGTAAAAGTAATGCATACTTAGAAATACATTACTTTTGAATAATGTATTTAAACATTTTCAAACACTTATTATTCTAGATAAGTGTTTGAAAATGTTTGTAAAGTGTACAAGGAAAAAACAACAATTAGTACACTAAATAGAATTTTAAAATTAATTTTCTTTGCATGAAAAAACTAACTTCTTTGAAATTAACAATATCTGTTAATTATTGATTGTTATTTTCCATAAATTTAAAAACTAGACAAATTAATCAACCCCGTGTAATTTTGAATTTTTTTTTAAAAAAAGAATCTGATCTTCTAAGATTAAAATGATAGAATTTCAGTTTTAAAAAAATTAGACATTAGACAGTAAATTTGCTTAACTGAATTCTGATGCAAATCATGTTATTGTGTGAATCTAAAAAGTAACATGTATATTGCCACTCCAAATGAATACCGCCCTTCCTTTTGTAATGCTTAAAAAGAAATCATTTGTTTATGCTGATTCTAAACATTAGCATAATAATTGTGGTTTGTGTTTATAGCCTACGCTGTCTTTACAATGTTTCTCATACGGCTAGTATTTCTAAAATTAGAAACAATGTCTAGCTCATACTAATTTTCTTTTTTAGTGATGTCAGCCAAACCTACACATACTAAATTAAATGGCGGACACCTACGATTCGTCAGTTTTTAGACTACTATACTGATCAGAAGACCCGGGTCATCTTACCACTGATGGGGAAATAGCTCGTTTTCTCGTGTCTAGGGCGCACGTCAGATCAGATCAGCCGTCTACTGAGCATTCGCTCTAGTATTTAGTGAACTGGGATTGGCCTATCGCTCAAATGTGAGAGACTGCCAATCGTAGGGTCCAAACTCAACAGGTACCATTGATCACACCAAGTGAGTACCAAGTGATTGGTACAAGTCGATTGACTTGAGTTCAGGACATTTTGCAATGGTAAGAGTGGAGGGTCAAGCTCTCTTAGGGTTTGCTCTGCAAAGCCTACACATGATGAGGTATAGTAAACACGATTGTCTGCTGGTAATACAAGCGAGTACCGATATGCGCAGGCTTGATAGTGTTGAGCGCCGACTCCGCCTCCTCCAGGGCTGGCCGAGCAGCGTCCAGCTTCGCCTCCGCCACCGCCTTCTCCTTCGCGATGATCCCCACCAGCTCCTCTGCCTTGTCCTTCACTTTCATCACCTAACAGTGTGTCACCCACATATTAAAACAGTACATTACAGTTTAAATAGTTTAAATTTCATGGTTTTCGATACACTCTAATGATGTAATACATAGACCTTTACTATCATAAATGCCTCAATTCTTTTCGAATCTGTGCTCTTTTTTTCTGTAATTCATGTAAAGTATTGTACAGAGAGCAGAATGCACTACAACCATTCTGAAATAATTATTTCCAGAAATGATCAAATAATTCGCTACCAATGTTTATATTGTATCCTAATATCTTCAACTTTTTCAGAAGAATATCTAAATTTTTTCAGAGAACTTTCGAGCAGGAAGAAATAACAGATTCAGTATGACTATGGACAGAGTTAGGAGCAAAGAAAAATTAGTCTGCTGACTCAGTTCAGACCGGACATTACGCTCAAAGCTAAACCTACAACGTGAATGATGCCTTTCATGTATCAAAACACACAGCGTTACAAACCAAGGAAAATGTATTTTACTGATTAGATAAAAAAATATGAGGGTTACGAAAAATAGTAATAGTAGTCAAAATGTAATGCACTTCTATACTTTCATTAGTATATAAGAGCATCTAAGATGCGTTGGTGTCTAATGACTTTATAATTAGATACGTTTTTTGTATAAACCAAATTATTTTTTAAGACGAGCTGATTTCATCTCGTGCTGATCAGCAAACACACAAGTCTATTTATGCCCCCATACAGATGGTAGCCCCATCCTGCATACCTGGTTCTTGACGGATTCTGCTTCACAAGCTCTCTCAGTAACTTCAAGCAGAACAGTTTCCGCCTTTGTCGAGGCCACTACCAGCTCTTTCTCAGTGGCAGCTAGTTCAGTCTTAAGCACTCCGACACTTCGCGAAGCCTCGTCTAGCTTAGCCAATCCAATATCCATCCTGCTGGCTCCATCACCAAGAGCCTTTTGCTTCTCAACGTAAATCTTTTTGTATCCATTGATGAAGTTCAGGTATGACTTAGGAGTTACATGGGTTGATCGACGAAACCTGAGCAATGTGTATACAATGAGTACAAGTTAGCTCAATAGTAATTTAGTTAAAAACAGTAGTATATAATCCCAAGATAACATAATTTCGAAGTAAACTGTCAATGTTTTTTTTTAAATATGGTACCACAAAAGACTCAATAGTTTGATTACACACATCCACTAGTTCTACAATATGTGATGTACATACGGTCAAAGTTCTACATGGATGTAATTATGATCTACTATGGATGTTAAATATGACAACTTATTTACTAAATAAAATCAAAACATACAATTAAAAAATAAAAATTATCGAGAAACGAATAGGAACTTAACACTTAGACGAAAAACAATTCTTTTTCATTGAAAGAATTTGAACATAAATTTTCAGATTCCTCAAGTACTCATACAAATTGGGCTTAATTTGTACTTCAAGTCTTCTCAATGTTTTTACTTTGGAAATAATAATAGTGGCATTAGCATTTATAATAATAACTAGTTTAAATCATTCTTAAACGAAATTTTCCTGACTCCGTATTTGTTGAAATGGATTAAAAGAGGCAATTAAGTTCCACATAGGTCAGTTTGATAAAAATTTAGTTAGATGATTCCATACAACAATTGGACGAAGAAAGATTGACACCTATCTATTGTTTGGTTTTCTCTGAAACTAATGAGTTGGTTACCTCTGAAAGTATTCGACAGATGTGGACGACACTGAATCCTGTATGTAGCCGAGAGCCTCGACCAATTCATCCTTAACTTGCTTGGTGCAGTCAATAGAGAAGTCAGCAAGGAAGTGCTTGGCTACAGCTACAAGAGCCTCTCTGGGCCACGGCTGAAACCAGTCGATGGTGCAGCCAGTAACGAGGGCGGGGAACCGCATAGCTCTGTACCGGAATTTCTCACCTACCTAGAAAAGTCAAAACAGATTATTGTACCCACTATATACTTTAAAATCAAAGCTTATTAACATTTCATGGCTAAAATTGGAATTACGTTACCATGGCTAATGTTAAACTCATTCAGGCTTAATTCAACTGACATTTTTCTCATGCTATCACAAAGTGGGAATAAAGGCCCACTATGGCTGGTACTGTTTCAGCTTTTGTAATCTACCCTACCTTTTCCCATATAATAATACACAAAGCTCAATGAGAACTTGTTTTATTGTGTTACTTCTACTTTTCTTTTTAAGTCAAGATTCATGCGCATAATGCACAATGTATCTACTATACACAAAAATGTATCCAACATAGAAATTCATGTGTTAATCTAAAAAACATTTACATATTAAAATTAATGCAAAAAAAGTAATTTTCCATTAATTATAAGTCACTTTTTCCAAGACTTTAAAGCAGTGAAATGTACGTATGTTTTGCTTTTAACCCTGAAATACTGTAATCTCCACTATCACGGTTGCACTCCTCCTGAACTTGGTTTACATAAAGAATTTACTTCCTTGTATATGCAAATTATATTGCACAATTCTGCAACGTATTAGTTTATTTTAATTATTTAATTATTTTTATTATTAGATCCCCTCTAAATATATAATACATTAATTAAACCGATATCAACATAAAGTTAAGTCAATAGAAGTGTCAAATAAGTAATAAGTGTCAAAGACATAACTTGAAATTTAGCGAGATGGATAATTTCATGATTTCCCACTACGCACACCATTGACAGCTGTTCAGAAATGCAATCAGCATAAAAATTCTTTCTCGACAAGAAGAAAAGATAGCTATCCCAAAGTTTAAAAGTTGGTAAAAATTATATAAGAAATATAAAAAAACGGTTATGTTGTTAAAATAATGTTCGGATGTGTTTTAAAAGTATTTACTTAAAAAATTTAAAAGAATGTGTATCAAAGTGCATGTTTAAGAATATCAAAAGGTTCATTAAACCTGTGAAAGCCAAAGGCACTACACAAACAATATAGAAATATGTAGATTTTCTTCACGGATTTTTCTATGTGAGGGGTATAAGGGAGAGGGTTCTGAACCGTAACTCTCGCGATAATCGAGTGATTACTGCTTCATCACCTTTGTTTCATGCAGGGATACATTTTATTTTTTTAAATTATACTTACAGGGGAAAAACAGAAGACAATATGCAAGTTTTGACAGGTTCTGTTGACGAAATATTCCATTACAGTTTCAGAATTAATATTTGTTTTAGGATTTTCTCTTCTTAAAAGTGATGTTAGTTCTGCTATAATTTCAGCGTTTTCATCCCTAGTAAAGAGATTGGATATGACTGTAACAACCAAGAATAAATATAAGAATATAAATTAAAATACTATTTGGGATTCATTATATATTTTATTGCTAGTTTTGACACGAGATCATAATTTTATAAAATCATATTATCATATATTTTTTTATTCGTAGAACATGAATTCAATCTTTTAAAAGATTGTTTCAAAGATTGTTTATGAACCCATCTAGTACAAAGGTGAGAACATTTCTGTTAGAGAGCACGCAAACAACAACGAAGTCTTCGATACATAACTTTTCGTATAAAAAAAACATTGTTGGGAAAATATAAATTAATAATTTCATTCAGTTTTTGAAGGTTTGAACCATGTCATTTTTGAGAGATGCATGATATCCTACTAACAAATCTGGCGTGGCCTACACTCAACTTTACTATAAGTAAACTTAATATAAAACTTCTTGGGTATATAATATATAATGTCTCATCTAAGCATAATATAATCGTCTAAATGGGAGATGTTTATTAGTCTTTCATTCCTGAGGTAGTACAGATGGAGATTGATCCACTTATCAATAGATAAGCCTTTTTTGTAGGTCACAGAAATAATCTATATACAATCATTAGTATAACTACAGCAGTAATAACATTATGAAAAGACAAAGTGAAAATTTGTTATACGAAATAATTTCCTACAAGAGAGCATGGCTTTTGTTCCAATAGCCCGTGGATCTCTTACATAGATTATCTGACCTCCTTCTACATTTAATATTAAGACAAATTTTCCCATTTAGAACTTGAAAATATTTTTAGTATTTTAAAAACATTACCAAGTTTTTGTCTGAAATGTCAAAAACCTGTAATAAATAATGTCGTTTTCAGATAATTTTTTATTTAAGATGTATGATAATTGCATTTATTATTATTAAAAGAATTTTTTTTTAATTCTGAATAATGTTCTACATTTTTGATCTTTTATCAAATTATTATACAGGGAATTTCATGGCATGCTGGAGTTTTTTAAAAAGTCACTTTTCTGAAAAAGTGACTCAATATCTGAAAAATTAGTAACTGATGATAAGTGCTTTACCTGAAGAAAGAACATTATTAAGATATTCCAAAAATATTTCTTCTTTGATATCCAAGTCAGTAAATATAAATGTAGTTCCTTTGCCTTGCACTCCACACGTCCGGTATAATGCTTTAAGATCTTCTATGAAGTTGCTCACATTATAAGATCTAAAACATGAAAGGATACCTCAGGTTAGATGATAAAACTTCTAATTAACTAATGAAAGTAAAAAAAAAATAAACTTTAGTTTCATATTGAAAGGGCCAAGAGTTGTTTCGTGGTCTGCGTTCCTGCTTATTTCGATTCTTACAATGAGTGCAAATTTTAACATGGGAATTAAAAATGTTGTACAAGCCACTCCCTAAGGAGGATACAAACCACAGTTCCTAGGATGATAGATTTCGTTACTGCAATGAAAACACGTACTTTAAAGAGGCGAGGAGCGAAAGAACCGTCATTAGTTGCTGTTCGAAAGAAGACAAGGCTCATTGCGCCCAGAAGATCGGGGTTCATCAAACTGTCCTTCAGTAGCCTTCTCACTTTCGTCCCTGGCAGTTGTGGTATGATGACATGCGGTCCACGCCCTCACTACAATGTCGATTTGAGACTTAGAGGACTTCAAATACTGCGCACTAAGGGATTGTATGGAAGGAAGCTTTCTTCTTTCGCTATTTAGTCAGCCTTTTTTTTCTCTGTCTGTTTTCCTGCACTATTAGTTTATACCATTTTACAATAATATTTTAGAAACTATACAAAAATTGTACACAAAAAATGACAACAGGTTTATAAACACTAAACACATAAAAATTTAAAAGAAATTTTACTTATATAACAAACACAACAAATATCTCATATAACACATAAATTATAGTGGGTCTAGTTTTTGCCAGAGAACTTTACCTGGTCAGAGCAATCTGGAAAGTCTTATAGCCCGCGATGAAGGAGGCAAGTTTGGTCAGAGACTGCTTCCCAGACCCTCCAACCCCCACCAGCATTACGTTACCCCTCGGATGACGAATTATTCGAGAAATCTGCAAGACATAATCAAATGGTTTACTCTTGGATAAATCAAATCCAAGGTAAATATTTTAAAGAGGTTATATAACACAATATATAACAAATATATATAACACAATATATAATAATTATAATATATATTATTATATTATATATATATTATAATTATAATATACAAATTATATAATAAATAATATGTCCATACCTAAACCAGTATAAAATCAAATGGGACTAATACCTTTGAATCAGAAACTGTCATTGTCAGAGTCTAGAAACAAAAACACCAACACGAACACAAACAGAATGATCGCGCCCGTTACTGGCAGGAAGATATTAGTCTCATATGTTGACTTTCATTCCACGTTTTTTTCAAATATTGAATCTTTTCAATCAACCAACGTATATCAAAAACAGTAAAAGATTTATTTGCCCTTGAATTAGTTTTTAATGGTACTTCATAAAAAAAATTTTTTTTCAGATTATTTTTCAATTCTAAAGTTAAATGCATATAAATTCGTCTAAACTTCAATTCTAAAATTTCATATTAAATGTTATTGATATATTGACAATTTACCAGCGTAATGGCGAGTTCTTCAATCCAAAAATCACTGGTTCATTAAAGTTTGCCCCATCTAGGCAACTTTCAATCCTGGGCTTTATAGTCTAAAGGGATCTAAGATAAAGTTCAAAGTCCCTCAATGGGAAGATGGACCAGAGAGTTGGGGCAACACTACCATATTTCAATGGAATGCTTATATAGAAGAAGTTAATATTAGTATATATATATAGTAATAATTAATATATGTAAAAGCTTCCATTTACACAATTGTTATTTATATTACTACTTCATGTATATGTTTAAGTTAATTATTTACAATACAGACCCTGACAAGATGAAACATAGCGTCTGGGAAGAAAACTAGATCCATCCCAGAACCGCGAACCATTTCATTGAACTGAGCTAGAAACATGTCAAGTCGCTCCTCCAGTTCAGCGTAGTTAGTGACAGGCTCGTAAACCTTGGGCAGCTCCATGTCAGCATCCTCGCCTTCTTCTCCAGTCGGTTCAGGCGCGTCTCTAGAAAAACCAATCACATCGTTTAAAAACCCTTCTGTTTCATGGAATTTATTTTAAAACTTTATAAAATATATATGGTTAATATATGGCTGTGTAGTCGGAGTCAGAAGAAATCAGCCAACACCGTTTCCTCACCTATTTATTACTTGTGTAAATGAAAATTACATAAAATGATAAAACATGATTAATTAGTCCAAGCAGAAATGTTCCCTCCGGAAAAAATACTACCAATGTCCTTGGTAGGACATTTATGGTAGAATACAAAATATCTAGTGTAACACAAAATATTGGCCTTGACTGTTCAGTGTTTACTTCACTATAAGTAAATATAATATCAATCTTCTTGGTTATTCAATGTTTTATTTAGACATAATAAATATGCCTAAATAGGAGTTGGTTATTAGTCTTTCATTCCTGGCGGCCGAATCAGTCAAGGACCTTGTGTATAAGGAGGTTGTTCGTCGGCTATGACTTATGGATGCTCTGGTTTAGAGCTGCACCAACGAACAAGGCTTTCATCAAAGTGTGCCCGCTTTATAACTAAGGCGCCTTGGTACGGCCGAAATGTGCATATTCACTATGATTTGAAAATTGAATCCATAGATAGCTGTATCACCCGACTTACTACCAATGAAGACAATATACTACCTACTCATCCTAATAAATTGTCTATTTTTCCAGTTAATTTTTTTTAAAATTAAGATTTGAAACTCTATTTTTTAAAATAGAGCATTTATGAGTCATTTGAAGAATAAAATTTTACAAAATCGTAAAATTTTGAGAACATCAAGAGAAATTAGATGAGATATCCAATTCAGAGATCTGCCTTTTCTTGTGAAGTTCTACTGTTTAGGATGGCGCCTACAGTGAGTGTTTTGAGATGATATGTCTGCTGTATTATTTCTTAGTTTTACAATTAAGAAGTTGTTTTTATTATTATAAATATGTCGTCATTATACTAATTGAAAAGATAACATGTACATTTGAAAGTCTTCTTTAATCGAACTATGTTTGCACAGAAATAGTGTTGACAAAATAATGTTATGACAACACTTAAGCACACATCAGGCGTGTAACAGATGCTTTAGGCATTTGTTTTATGTCATTGTCCATTACTCGCTATTAAATTTGATATAACATCAAAATAATTCTTTTATTTACACTACTCCTAGAAGAGTTTGGACAACATCTCACTTATTAAGTGAGTCTGGAATGATATGTTTTCCTCTCTACAGTATATCGTTACCGATTATAAGTTCTCTACCTAAGTCACTCGAAAGTTTAAATTTTTGTATAATAGGTGATAGGTTTTATTTATTCTTTTTATTTATTTATTCTACCACCAATACGAAATACGCTGATAATTTGCACAGTTAAAAGTTCTTAATTTATTCTTGAACTTCTTTGTATATAAAGACCTAATAACAGTATTATATTTGTGACAACTGTATAGACTTTCGAAATCACACTCTCATTTTCCTTTAAACTCAGACTAAGCGTAACTGGCCCAAGACTTTGATCCTCTTTTGATTTTCCTTATCTTTGTATCTCAATAAGCGATTCGATTTGAACTAAACAGATAAGTTGATTACAAAGAAAACATGCATATTGGAAATCTTCATACAATAGAAACATTACACCATTATAACATTAACGACAACAATATGAAAACATGTAACTAATCTCCCGGTTTAAATTAATTAATATTTATATATAAGTAAATAAATTAAGATTTCCTTTTTATTTGAAGAGTTTTTTTAAATACAGCTAATCATAATTTACCTCATGAAGTCCACAAACACCGGTGTCTCCAATGTCATTTGTTTGTGATCACTACCTAAATTTGTTTCCACTAATTCAATCAGTGTTTCATCAAACCAGAGTTTATCTTCACTACTAGTAAGCCTACAATCAAAACAAATACATTGGAATAAAAAACACCTTATAACAAATAAACCAGTATATGTATTTCATTTTTTTAATGCTAATACATTTTTGATAATAGTATCGATTTTTTAAATCATTAACACATTTTCTTTGAAACTTCGATTGGACGTTATTGGTCGAAAACTGTGTTCCCGTTTGATTTTTCATATTTGACATAAGTCTCATCTATAAATTAAATTTATTCCTTTATAAACCTTTTTATAGTATTAAAAATGTATATAATTTAACTGCAATTAAAATAGCAAAATCAAAAGTATATTTTAATAGCATTAATCTTTTAATGTTCAAAAATTTGTAGGACATACTTGCTGAAAATTCCCTGCTCTTTTCATATCACTGAAGTACGGTAAATATTCAATTAAAATATTGAATAAATGTTTCTAGAAGATTTAATTTTTGGTTTCGAGAATAAGACCTTTTCTCCAGGGATTGAATTCCTGTGATTTTATACAAAAGAATTAGGAGAAAATCTCATCTAGTGTGATTTGCAATAAAGTGTTGCAAGTTATTCCTATGACGTTTTAAAATCCCTTTGAAGAATCTATGTACCTGATAGTTAACAGTTCTGTTTATAACAATTTTCACATCACACATTTATATAAGAGAAAAACGAAAACCAAACATGATTTCGGCAACTAAAATTTTTAATTTGTTAAATGAAAATATTAATAAGTTTCTTAATAATAAAAAAATATATTTATAAAACTAAGAATTACAATTATAACTTTATAAATTAAAACTCATTATATATATAACAAGTTTTCACCTGAAATAAAAATCAACATCTAAACCATAGAAAGAAATCAGAAAAATTACTAAGATCTTTCAACCACAAGTGGACTTCGTCAGTTGGAGTACCAGATAGACTTTGACGAAGACCACTTGTTATAGTTGAAAGATCTTAGCAATTTTTCTAATTTCTTAATGTGGCTTAGACCTTGATATAACGTACATCCATCGCACATTGCCAAAGGGGGGGGGGGGGGGGGCGAACCCAACCATAGAGCAGGTCTCAAGAAAAAATTTAAATCCAAATAACCCCAGCTGTTATTCCTAGTTTTATTTTATTTTTTCAACATTGTTCGTGTTGTTTTGAACTATTTTGGTTAATACTTTGAACTATGTGTCCATTTTGGTGCAAATCACTGCACCAAACATTGGCGATTAAAACCATCGGCTTTCACTTTGCTACATATTCGGTGACCATGGAATGGGATTAACATTATGGAGCTATAGCAAGTCCTTATAAAACTTATACGGAGGGACTTCGCTCCATCATACCCAGCCTACAGAATATTAAATCTTTAATTAAAATTCATTTCACACTTTTATTTATGACTCTTCGGAAGGTATGAGAGCCGTTGGTCTCAAGACTGTGGAATATCAGGCACTTGTTCAATAATAAACTTGAGTCGGTAAAGTTTAGGACCCAATGTATAATAACACCAGTAATGTGTTTTACCATAACTACAATGGTGTCAATTAACAAATGAACCACACTCTCTACTCTCTTAAAAAAGCCTGTAAGATTAGAGGGAAAATAATTTGAAAAATACTCTGTAGTACGAAAACAGTAGTACTATGCGAAAGTAATATGAAACTCTATTGCTGTATTAAATGACCTGCATAATGAAATGTATAAAAACAATTAATAATTTAGTTATTTACAATGGTTCTCTCACGGAAACACCTTGTCACGGTCATCACTTTTCATTTTTAAAATCATTTATGAACTTAAGTTTAATAGCTCATTTAACAATGCGTGTAAATAAAAGTTTTTAAAACTCACTTCAACTGTAACATACATTTTAAAGAAAACTAGTCTAGTTGAGGTTGCCTGAATTGGATTTTCAGATATAAAATATCGTCAGAGATACCTGTCGGAAAACACTCGGCTGGACTCGTGTCGCCAAAGCGACATCATAACCTTCTCTGAGTCAATGACATTTGACAGAGTTCCAATCATGCCTTGCCAAATTCTTGACAAATCTCGCAAACTGAAGACATAGTGGAATTTTGCAGGAGTTGGAAGTAATTTTTTCTAAAATGGTAATAACATGGTGGAAAAGATTAAAAAGAATTATTGTAAAAAAATCGGTTCAGTTCATAACTTTTTAACCTGTCATTACTGAAAATAAACACATCTATATCTGGATGTACTAAACCAAGGGTACGAGGTAGTATTTATTGTATATGACGTCCAGCATTGTAACACACTTCCGAATGCTTTTGTATCCTAAAACATTGGTACCTATATTTTTTAACTCAGTAATTTCAGAATGGGCATATTTAAATATTTTTAGGTCAATGCAATTCTATATGTATTTTTACTTCTAAATGTGTTTCACATTATTATGTTGATGTATTTACATGATAAACAAACAAGTTGTTAGTATTATATTTTTAAAAAACTAATTGTCAAAAATGTACATTCCTTCCTTCTTTTTTTCAAAAGAGATAGAAAATTCTTTACATTTTCCACCATTTTGTTTAAATTATTATAGTTTTTCTAACTGAATGAATTTTTGAAACAAATTTTTGGATTACTAATTGTTTAAGAGTTGTTATTTATATGTATAATAGATACGTAATCCTCAAGAGACAGTTCTTAATGATTCTCAAGTGTTGGAATATGCATTTAACTCCTTCTCTACAACGGAAAATTGAAATAATATTGCAGGATGGTCTAACATTTATCTTGGCGTTTCATGATTTTCAAATAACTAAACAACAAGAATACAATTGATAAAATAAATTTACTATAAGCATTAATTACCAATATAATTAAATAGTATAGTTTTATATTTTATAACACTAAAAATTAAAACAAAATTAATAATATGTAATATACTAAATAATATATATCATATTTAATGAGCATACATAATATAATATCACGTGTAAGTGTGATAAATGCTATTAATATCACATCTATTAGTGGATAAATTAAAATATTAATACTTAATTCAATTGGTATTATTGCGTTTATTGTTAAACATACTTTAAAATAATATTGCAGAATAAAAAATGACCTGCGTGATGGGTACCCAATATGACGTATTCAAGTCTTGACTTTGAACCGACATTTTAATAAATGCAATGTTTTATATATTTTCATAGTAAAATAGTTCTGATTCATATTGATAACACTCTTATTATCGTCGCAATCTTGTCAAAAACCATGTTGACTACCCATTGGTACCAACCATATACAGGATATGGCGATATCATCTTCTTAGCTTTCTCGAACTGATAGCTAACAATATTTATTTTTTAAAAATCTAAATTCACAACTTTGCGTGTGGATCTCATGGAATAGTACTAGTATTTCATCAAAAACACTCCTAATTCAATTATCCGACCTTTTCATTAACCAAAATACTTGATGACTCGTTTCTGTAAATGAAAAGATGCTAACCCTACGCAAGTAATGAGAAGAATCACCACCTCTGGAGTATTACTTCAGAGAAATCATTCTTATATTCTACTTTGATTTCTCGTAAAATCTATAATGGCCTAAAATCAATCTAAACTAAATGTTTAATAAATAACTATTTGTTTTAAAATGTTACCCTTATGAGGCACCAGAGGTTTCTTGTGATTGGAACTAGTTGTTTCACCAAATTCCTAACTTCGTTGCAAAAGCCTCGTTTAATATTGTAGTGCCCCTCGCCAATCGTAGTGTATATTCTGTCGAGCGACTCGTCTGAAGGAAGGGTGCAGTTCAGTATGGAGAACTGCCGCTTCAGCCTCGAGGGTATGTCGTTCCTTCCCCCACCTACAATAACAGTTGCAAATTTATCATTGATTAATCGTATTCTTTACTACTTTTTAGACACATGAATTGTTACTGGATTTTGTTAATTCTTTCATCTCAATGTTTGATTAGGTTGTTGTAAACAGAGCAATTCATGTATATAATATACATATATTGATTTTATAATTAGTATATATTCCTTATCTGAAGTTGTACCATTACTGTTAGTAATGGTACCTTAATAGTTCACCATTACAAGCAGACTATCCATGATAAATTCCATCCAAATGTTCTTACGTTTTTTAGTTAAATAACAAAATAATCTTCTTTTATCCTTTTTTTATAAAAAACAAACTTCTTTTAAATTAACTTCTGTAATATAATTTCTTTTCCTTTAAAGGAAAATTAATGAAATTAAGCAATTAATTTAACTATCAATCCGGTAGTTCACATGAATGAAGAATGCACGTGTCCCTGTTGTCGGATCTTGTAGCTGGACCAGAAAACACTTACATATAAGATGGGGAGTAAATTTTATTACAGTTTAGTAAACCTTTGAATTTTCAATTCTAATGCAATACAATTACACTTTTCATTGAATTTTACTTTAACAGTAAAATGATTGTAATCTGATGAGAAACAAAAGAAAATTATACATAAATTTTAATAAATATGTGATAATTAAGGGTCATTCAAAGGGATTTCAATGTATGGAAGATGTAACAGAAAGTAGCATATCTGACGGAATCAAGCAACATTATTACCTGATTATTTTTTTTTTTACTCTAGATCTAATAGTGATAGTTTTTTTTTTCATTTTACCATTTATTCAACATTCTTTACCCTGCGGAGGAAGCTTACTAATTCACACCCGTTGTTGGATAGGTAGAAAACAGATTTAAAAGTAATTCAAAAATAAATATGTACTTTCAGTTAAGGAAAGCACATTTCATCAGAAAATTAAATAGTATTATTAAAATAGTCATTAATTTAATTACTTTTAACTAAATTCACTCAAAATTTTTTTTGTTATAGAATTTAACACTTCTGCAAATTCTTTAGTGATTTCTGTAAACATCAATCAGTAATTATAGTTTGAAAATGTTTGTTGATTTAGATTTAATAGTTAGCAGAATAATAAATGTAATATTACAAGTCTCTAGTACTGTATAACAGTGAAAAGTAGCTCTTATTTTGTTTTATAGGTTTAGTATTCTAAAGTATCTTTCCCCCGATGCAACACTGATCAAAAACATACGAGCATGTATACTCAAACCATACGTCTTCTAGAGTGATTTGCAAAATGATGAATACATACTAAATACCACCCACACACACATATCATCCTAATAATGTCACAATGGATTCTGCGGACCATAACAAATGTAAATCCGTCAAGGGCACAAAATCGATGTCTTCCATAACCAACTACATTCCTTGAATGTTTCACAACCTACGGGCCAAGCATAAAACTTCTAATGTGTCATCCAATTTTTACAACTTTACTGGGGTACAAAGCACAATTTCTTTTCTCCTTCATATAAAAGAGGTTTCATATTTTATTCTTTTCTGCTGGAAGTTTTTGTTTTATACCGTTAATAAGAAAAATCGTAAATTAAATATTTATAATTGTGCGTCTTCTATGTTCAATAAATAAAGAGGGTTGAATTTTTATTGAGTAAGATATGTAATTTGTGCGTAATTTCTTCGACTAAAATAATTATATGGTCTTCCAAAAGCTTCTAGGTTAATCGTGAGTCATAAGTTCAAATAGGTTGCGAAACCCTTACATAGTCTTTATAGTAAAGCCGCACTCAATGAATTTTTTTAAATACATTTTTTAAATGTTTTGTCAGTAAATGTTAATGAAACATTCCAAAAATCCGACAACAGTCATTCAAGGGAGCTAATAAAACTTCCTAACCAGCCGTTTAGGAAATTTTAAAAGGAGCTAGGTAAATTTTTGTTAAATGTAATATGTTAAAATATTTCCAGTTCCTTTCCTGAATTTTCGTCATAATAGATCCTTGCAATTGTTTTTGTTTTATTTTTTTCATAAAGGAAAGTCTCACTTCATGAGATTAAAATGATGAATACCTGGCAGTCCCATGGCTGCCACAAACTGCAGATCGACCAGACTGATGAATTCCCCAGGCTTCTCGAGACTGTAGAAGCCCTTCATGTCCATAGTCTGCCGAACGATTTCATTCGTCACTTGATCTCCCCATTCATTTATTTCTGGTAGATTAATATCATCTATAAAAACGATCATTTTCTTTCCACCTGGAGGCCCAAAGGTGTTACCCATTCTCTTTTCTACGTTGCACTCAATAGTTTTCTGCGAAAAAAAATTAAACTTATAGTCATTTGACTTTTACTCATGATTTATAGAACTTGTTTATATAATTGTTTAAGTAAGATTTGCAAAATTGATATTTATAATGACTATTATAATGACTTATTACTATTATAATAGCTATCACATACAAAATTGCATGCTTAAGGTATAGTACCAATTCAAATACAGTTGTGGTTAAGTTTTTATGTTTACTTAAAACAAATATCACCAATTTAATTTTAACAAACAGATTCAATTGATTGAAACACTCAAATGTTACAACAGACGCACTGGGTCAGGGCAGTTGAGTGGTTAGTAAGCTTATACTAGGGGTTCGTAATGGGTTCGTACTATGCTGTGACCCAGATCATTTCGCATGTGAGCCAAAATCATTCCTACTACAATAAATTTGAGTGTGACATAATTTAGAATTCGCGATGAAATCGGGTAATATTGATCACCGAAAGGTAAAGTGGGCATCACCTAATAAATGAGCCACTTTTCACTTAACAGCACTGAAGACAAAAGGCGCGTGTGTATGTTTGTATATGTCTATTAAATCGAATATACTTCACATACAAGGGAGCATATTTAAATTCAAAATGTAACTGAAATCCTCACAACAAATTTTATGACTATTGTATTTTAAAATGGATGTGCTATATGTAATGACACAGTTTGTTATGTTATCGCATGCATAAGTCACGAATGTAAGCCCTAATATCAAAAATCAAGTATAAGGCCTGAAATTGTGAAAAGACTACGGAAAAAGAAAATTATTTTTGGTAAAATCACTGATAATAATAAATCATTGGTGACACATAGACATAAACATTTTATGCAAATTAAAATCAATGAAATTTATTAACTTTTGCCCCAAATGGCATATCCTACCACCAAACAGTTAAACTACTCCCATAGATATAAAAAAAATATCCATATGACATAAAAATAGTCGCAGATTGAATAACTGGAGGCCTTTGTGCAGTGTGGTTAACCTCCAAGAATTTGTCAGAATAAACATTTACAAAATGATCATATTACTCTCTTTTCCACTGGATGCCCTCTCCTCTCCATTGGCAATGACTTAGTAGCATTTCGCAAACACTTTCATTATTTGAAACTCTAACTTTTATAGAAGTTTTTAAAATACAAAGCATTCGTAAGCTGAGGCTAAATCATATTTGTGCTCCCTTATCTCTCTCACTAATAACAAATCCTATGTCTTTTGAATTTTAAGTAACACTTTGTTCCCAATATTGTGTACTTGCAAACACTTTGTACAATAATAGTGGGACTGTTAATATTTAACATTTGAGCATAAATAAAGTTAATACAACCTGAAACTGATACGGGGATGTAGCAGAAGAAAAGTTGCAAGATCGGTTGAGGTAGAACTGGGGGTTTTGGTTTTTCATGAACGACTTCATCATGACTGTCTTCGCTGACCCCTGCTCGCCTATGTCAACGCAGTCAGTATCAGTGGTCATAAACTTATTTTAGAATAGACAGTAATTTAAATAATAAAAACTTTAAATCGATGAACTAATGCAATTTAGGTCACTTGATGATGTTGAACGTGTCTGAATGCAAATGAAAAACTTGAAATGTTTATATCTAAAACAATGGCAGCTGGAATAGTTCGATGTCAAGTGATATTTTGTTTTTCAAAGTATAAGGATTATAATGTGACTGAATGTGCAATAGTTTTGAACAAATTAATCTTTATCATCACGATATTCAAAAAATTACTAATTGTTATAAGCAATCATGATGTAAGATTTTATATTTGTAAATGATGCTATAAACATAGGCTTCAATTTATGCTTATTCAATCAAATAAAAAATGAATGTTTAAAACTGTGTAAGGAATGCAGAATATGGCTTCATATTGAACATATGATAGGATCTCTATACCATTCTTATTAAGTAGAGTTAATATGATTATTATTATATTTTTCTTTATTATCATAGTGATCTTGGCTCATTTTTTTGTGGGAGCACTTAAAATTGAGACTGCATGCAAAACAGCTTTACTGTCTCCTAGGTGAACACACAGAAACAATACCAGACAACAAAGAAACGCATATCATTATAAAAATTAAAAAAAATGAGATAATTCTTTATAAGAAATGGTGAATGCTTGATTTTTTTGGAAGGTATGATTTTATGATAGACTGGGATTCAATAACAAAATGGAACAGGTAACATCAGCAACAATTAAAATCTAATGATTTAGCAACTTTCTATTAGTAAATCTAGCAATAAACTAAACTATTAAATTCTATTCGTAGCACTCCTTGAACATATTATTAATCAAATCACTAAACGTAATGTAGGAAATTAGCGATGTCATCTGATGTTAAGATGTTGAAGTTAAGATTAACAGGTGAAGTAGAGTTTAGGTAGTTAATTGTATAGTCAATTTGTTTTGGGCGTCGTCTGAAAAAGTTTATAACAACATATACGTTATAGCAAATATTATAAATAATTATTACATAAGTGTTTAAAATAGTTTAAACTATATTTTATGTTTTTTGAATGGTTATGTTATCACTTGTAATAAATTATTTCACTCGATAACTGATTGTTGGTTACTGTTCTAATTGTAAAAAGAAATTTAAATTTAGTAAATTATTTATGATAATTAAATCTGAAAAAAGAGTCATCTACTTTGTACGAGAATGATTACATCCCACTTGGCACTAAACATCTCCTCAACAAAAAATTATTATTATTATTATTATTACTATTATTTTAATTACTCGTTTTGTTTTTCTAAAATTTTTAACAGAGTTATTAGAGCTGAACACCCTTGTTTTCCTACATACAGATTTTACTTATACGAAAAAATGATTTCATTTTCAAAATATGTAGAAAACCCTATTATAATCATTAATGTATTACTATTTAAATTATTGTATAAGTATACACGCCCGAATAAGTATCGTAAGTATAAGTATGTATAAGTAAGGGCAGGATGCCCGAAATTACAATTTGTTTGTCACCAAGAAAGCTCTTAAATGATGTAATCATATGAAATAAATTCAAGAATCCATTATACTAGTTCTAAGAAAATGTTAAGAACTTTTTTGCATTATATTATTATATTTCCTGCTTTAGTTGATTACTGACTTTCGAAGTGTTCTTTTTATAATTATAAACCACTCAAATGTTGTGCAAAATAGTGAAAGCCTATAAAAAAGCAGGTAATAGTGGTAAAACGTAACAAAAGGTTTACTTTTACAAGATAAGGTGAGGCGTCACCTTGCAGGAGAGGCGAGAACGAAGTTATGGACGAATGGGAGATATCGATATTTCGCGATAATATGTCTAACGGACAGACACCTAATGTTGTTCTTTACACAATTAATGCATCGTATATGGTTAATAAAGAGGAAGAATTAAACCATTCATGTTTGATTAAAACAACCATCAGTCTTTAAAAATGAAATTTGTAAAATACCTTCACTTTGGTAAACAAAGTTGCTCTGTATGAAGTTAGATATTTTTATAAATAAGAGTTTTATCGCAAAATGCTTATTTAGAAGTTTTCTTTATTTTAAAAAGGGCTATTTCCTTGGTAACCATCAAAAATGATGTATGAAACTAAATATAGTTTGTATTGCAATTTTATATTTACAATGCTGGAATATAATTTACAATTTAACATTAAAATTACAATTTTATTTAAAAAAGTTATGATAAGGAGCATGTTCAATGAGAGCGACAGGGTTATCCCAATTGGAAAGATAGTCCAAGCAAGGGAGATAGAAACAAACTTGACAAGATAAGAAATGGTCTGTAGAGTATTAAGCAGATAGTGTCAACTTGTATTTATGAATAGACGGTGGAAAAAAATGTAAAAAAGCAAACTTATCTCATATCTCAAAGTAAAAAATTAGTATCCTTTGAAAGTTTGTGATGAATTTTTCAGAGTTGAATTTAAGAGTTAGTTTTTCTGTATTACATGATTATTTATAGTGTAGGATTTTATATGTAATGTTATTATTGTGTTAGAAACTTGTGCCTACGCAAGCCCAGTTTGGGGCTTTAGGAGGAGAGGTGTAGTTGGGATTTTACATACTCGGCATACCAGTGTGATATGAGATCACGGTTGTTGTTTGTACACAGAATAGATTGATTCATGGTTTTTATAAATTTGATTATAAATTCTGATCACTCTTCATAGAAACTTTTAAAAGCATTCCTGTTTTCCAAAAGCTCAATTTTACTGAATACATAATCCCGTAGGATGTGCCACAAAAGTTATTCAAATATTTTCTAAATCCAAGAATTATTTGGAAAAAATTATGAATATGCCAGTTTCAAACACATTGAATAAAAAATAATTTCTTTGCATTACACGTTAACCATCATAGGATCTAGTAATGAGTCCGGACATAAGGAATTATATAATCGGTGAAATATACGTCCAAAAACTAAACAGAGAAGTTATAATATAACAACTTTTAAAAATTAATTCATTATTATTATTATTACATCCCCTAGAAGAGCACGGTATATTAGTAATTTCCAGTTAATGAAATAATAAGTTTTGATTAGAAGAGGAGAGAAATACCTATCAGAAGTACAGCTTTTCCCTGTTTTGCAACGCATTCTGTTAAGAAGCTGATGGTAACATTTTCCACAATAGGAATCAAAATTGAGTTGAAGTCGGGATTCGTGCTGTCTGGGTAGACGTAGGTGCCAACCATGTTCCTCCAACGCTCCCAGTTTCCTGAAATAGAATTATTAGACATTACCAAATCACATACCAATTGACTACTTAGGATACATTTCATAAACTTCTTCAACTGGAAAACTGAAAAAAAAACTTGTAGTGGTCGATATGTAAACTTTACTATATGTAAACCATAATAACAAAGAACCAATATAATATGGACTAATCAATTCCAGTTTAGTTTTATTTTAATGTACTATTATGCGGACCATATTTATGTTCTAAATTTAGATATTGCTATAACTGAGATCAAGGTTTTCCTTACCGTCTTTTCCTATGACAAAGTCATATACAGTCTCGTCTGGAGAAATACCCTTGATAGGGAGGTGATAAGATGAAAAGTTTTCCACAACGAAATGATTGAACTTCGTTCTATCTGCTGAACCTAGTAGTGATCCCATGCTCCACAGCATTGAGAAAATGTACACTCTCTGGAGAAATTCCTGTGTAACCCTGAAAGCAGCATTTTAAATTACAAAAAATAATAATCAACTCTATAGTTCAATTATAATTATTAATGATGGCATTTAACAAGGAACAATTTAATGATGATACTTCATGAGTGTAGCGAATATCCATACTTATAAAGAAGGGTAATAGAATTATAATATTAAACATATAATACTAACCTCTGTGGTAATGATGAAATGCATGAATAGAATTATAGTCGTCAAATTAAAAATCATTTCAATTGACGATGATTATTTAACATTTATAGTATTAGACACAGACTACGAATATAAATTCAGAAGTCATATAAAACAGATTATTAGGATCTTCGACAAGAGCGTTTGTTACTGCCGCATCGGGGGTGTGCGGTAAGAGGATGTCTTGGAGCCTGAGAGGATCAAGCGCTTCTATAACTAGAAGTCTTTAAAAAACAGGAATTTTTTGAGAATGGGAGGGAGAGAGAGAGAGAGAGAGAGAGAGAGAGAGGGAGAGAGAAGGTCATAAATACTGGAATTGAAACATGATGTCTTCTACTTCAATCGTAATCTCTCTGGTATTCAGTCTGAGAGCACTAAGATATACAAACATGACTTTATGAAATAGAATTCATTTGACAATAAGGAAAGTAAGAAAATTAGGGCTGGAATTTAGAAGACAAAGTCAGATATGATGTCTTCTGTCATCTGTATGGCTAGCCCTCGTTTATGTATGTTAGGGGGTAAGCGGTCACATAAACAAAAACTGTTCTATGTAACTCAATATGTAAATGAAAATCTTAAATAAACACTGCTTAAATGTACATCTAGTCTTTGATGTACTAGAAGACCTCGAGTGGGACTTTAAATATCTTATACATTGGTTTTCCTGAAGATAGTAATCATACCTTGAGAGATTTGGGTGCACTAAAACTCCCTTCTAGATTACCTATTAAAATACAACGTGAACAATATATCAAACATTAATATCAATATGTAATGAATAAAAAAAACAGGGAAAAAATAAATTAAAACATAAGTGATAATCAAAATAGAACAAGTAATGCTTAACTGTAAAACATAGTCGCCGTAGTAATATGTGACTGTAACAAATAGCTGATAAGATAGCAATACAGCAATTAATACATTAGGCGCCCAGGTTAGATTAGTGGTTAACGTACTCGCCCCTGGGCTGGTAGTCCGGGGTTTAATCCCCACCTGGCCCTCGATTTATTCTCGCGGAAGGTGAATAAATCTGAGTACGTCATTCCTCGGAGAGGACGTTAAGCCGTCAGTCCCGAGCCTGTATGATGCCAGGTACTCATTAAAGATCACCTCTCGAAATGCACTTGAGTTAGGCAAAACTGAGGACTCCCAATGTAAAATCTGTAGATACACCGATCAAACAAAAAGCAGGTAAACGGCTGACGATATCACCAGCTATGGGATTGGTTTAAACAATAAAAAAAATTAACGCACTAATTATAATTAATGATACTGATAAAAAAATATTGAATTATAAATAAAACTGTAACTAGTAACATATAAATAATTATGACTTTTAACAGATCACACTGTATTAGCGTAATAAGAATATAGTTCAAGGACGAGTATAACTTACAAATAGCTTAACCATTGTAACATTTTTACTGTAGTATAAGTTCAGCGATATTAGATATTTCCAGTAATTCGATCTCGTATGATAGCTTTACTTGTATCGTGTTGCTAAAGGCCTTTTCTAACCTATTGATATAGTACTCCAACCATTTGACTTGTTAAATCAACTATAGTCGGTTATAACATTTTTCCCTTTAGACTTGAGGACTGAAATTTTTCACTTCCTTTTCTAATTATAGATTTTAGTTAAACATCAAAGTCATTATAATCAAGTTTTAATATGCTTTTTTGAACTAAATACGGATAGCAATAGAATATGTAATTCAATTTCCAAAAAAAAAATACAAATAAAAATAATTTTTGTCTTTCAATTTTTAAATTGAGTTTGGTGGAATTTGTTGCCAGTGTTACCATTAGCACCCTTAAGTCGACTTTAGTACTGAAGGATTTTTTTCTGATAATAATACACCGAGCTGGGAAAAAGATATAGTTTTCATCAAAATACTAAAAAATAAAATAATATTTACATTTAAAAAAAGATCTTTTTATATAATAACCATCATTTCTAATGATTACCATGTGCATATTTTCAACAATTGCGCTGTGTTATAATCTTCTACTTATATCGTGTTTCTTATATCAAAGCATGGGATAATGCACAATGGGGGTTGATTTGGGCAATTCTTACAGTAATAGGATGTTTGCTTTCGTTTGCAAGCACCTTTTCCTTTTCAGTCTATTTTTTTTTTTTATATTAAAGTGGGCTAGAGTGGACGTAAGAGCTAAATAGAAAAAATGTTGCAATCGACTATAGTCGATTTAAGAGGACAAAGGAGAGTAAAAATTTTCATTCTACGAGGCAAAAATGCGAGCTATAGAGCGTAGTTGCAGTAGTTTACTGTTGATTGTTGTCACTTTTTTTTTTCTATTCAAGCACTACCTGGAGAAAAATTATCAATGAAAGTACATAAGTGTTTTCGTGATGACATCAACGAAAATGTTGAATTTGCTTCTTTCACCCTCATCAGACTAAATAAATTTCTTGAAAACAATGATTTACTGACTGCATTTTTGGAAGCTTCACTAGTTCTTCCGCCTCTTTGATTTCATCCATTTCTTTTTTCTCAGCCACTTCCTCTGAAGGTATTAGGCCCTGAATTAATATCAGCATCTAAAAAAAAAGAATATAAATGTATATTGATTTAGTTCTCATTAATAATTGCACAGTGTAAATGTGCTGAAATGATAAATACTGAAGTTGTTGGAAGCGCGACGAAAGCGTTCATCAATGGCTGATTAAGCACTAAAGGACTAATACTGCTAAGAACTATCACGAATTTAGGGAGCTAGGTTAGTTCTGTACTTAACGTACTTGCCTCTGAACTGGTAGGTACGGGGTTCGATACCCACCAGGCACTCGATTTATTCTGGCGGGTGGTGAATAAATATGAGCACGTCCCTGGGAGAAGGACGTTAAACCGTCGGTCCCGAGCCTGTATGATGTCACGTACTCGTCAAAGATCTCTAACATAAAGTTTAGGCAAAATTTAGGTTTTCAATGTAAAATCAACAAGTAATGTGGCTCGCCACAAACTAAAAAGTGCGCCAAATAATAAATGAGCCACAATGTCCAATCCTTGAACAGCACTAAAAGCTGAAAGCCTTATAAGTGTGGGCGTTGGGAAACAAACAACAAATTTAATACATTTACGAGCATGGCTTATTCGTGTTAAAAAATTATTTATTAGATTGAAATATAAAAACTATAATAATAATCAAGTCACTTGCCGTTGCGTCTACAACGTGTGTTTGGTCTCTCCCTTTCTCTTTTTTCCTGAAGACGGATTACCCGAAAATTTGAATCTGTAAGTGTTTTTCCTTACTCCGTGTGTTACTCTTCTTAAATTTTGAACTCGTATTGTGTCCAGTTTGGATCGTTTTTCGTTTTATTAAGGGAAATATATATATGAGACGGAAACATGCCGTTAATTTATTTAAAATAATATTAGTTAGTTGAACCTCTCAGATATAAATAGTATCAGAATGTATAAATACGAAGGAAAAAGTTTTGGCCAGTTGATTTTTTTATTCCCTGAGCAACTCAGAAGTGCTTGCAGGACACTAGAGAAACTCTCTAAAAAGAAGCATGAAATTGGCATGAAGTTTTTAAAAACATGTTTCCAAGAAGGATTGCTACCAACCTTCACTGATGTATATATATACAAAACTATAGATTATCGGGACTCGGTCAGTTCTTCTTATATCCTCATAGAAACCCATATTTATTTTCCCAAATTATATAAATATTGATAAAAGTATCGACGGTGGAATAGAAACAAAGAATGTAAATATCAACGTCTAAAACACAGTAAGTGGACATCTTTAAATTAAATATCTTTAAATTTTTAAATATCATCTTTATTTCTGTTCATTAGAGGTGGTATACTTGCTCTATTCGAGACTAATAAAAATAATATAAGATGCGGATGTATGAAGCAATAAGGATTACCTGCTGAATTATATTGCACTGTAGTACTTTCATAACTAAAGTCATGTTTTGATTGAACCAGTTGTATGTAGCAGCAAATGTATCGTCAAACATTTTCTTGAACACCGTCACTTCCATTTCTTTCCTTGTTTTTAACCAAGCTTCAACTACTGGCTGCCAGTCCAGCCCAGAGGAACTCATGTAAACCTGAAATATGGGCAATCACAGGTCAAATTTCAGGTATATTAGGTCATACTGTTTGTAGTAACAGTATAATGAAAATAAAGGTAGCAACAATGCAAGACATTTGTATTGCGCAATAATGTGAAATCTTTGACGGTAAAAGATGTGGTCTCTTTTACTTTTATTCAAGTATAGGAAAAGTATTTTGCAAACTCTTTTAAAAGATATTCCGAGGATACTTTTATTCAGCTTCAGTTAAAGAAAAGATATATATAACAACTTCTGTACTTCTGTTATATACTATATTTATAACGTTTTCTGATTTCTCTCTTTGGATGGACGTTCACCACGTAGATACATATACATCGAATTTCTAAAAATTTCACAACGTTTGAGACTGTACAAAATTTGTCCGTAAAAATAAAGCGATCTTCAAAAATTCATTACAACTTTCGTTTATGGCTTAGGTGTTTTATTTATTTGTTATGGTATAACCAATTGAAACAATTTTACTTCACGGTAAGTACAATATAATTACCATAAAAAATAGAGTTATTAATGGGTTTACACGTTTTCAATTAATTTGACGGTTTGTTGTTTTTAGTAATGGTTTAATTATCGTAAAGTTGAGTTAAACTAATCTACATTTTTACTTTATACCAGTGAAGTGTATTAAGCATGAAGAAATTCCATTTCGATATTTTGATGAATTTATACGTTTTTAGGTCTTGTTAATCTACTTCTGAAGTTTTTTTCATGATGCATATTTTTGTTTGTGTTAATGGGTGGTGGTATGTATAAAAAAGTTTGTGAACATACTATAGTATAGTTTTTACTGTGAATGCATACTTTTTAAACAACTTTTTAAAAATGAAGTGTTAGCCTTATCAATGACGTTTTTACAACAGACAGGTTTTTTTTTGACAAAACTTGTTATATGACAGATCAATTGAATTGTACTAATGACCATTCCGTTACGAGAAACAGTGGCTGGGGAAGCGTTGTCGATGTTGTGGGGCTCAAAAATAATTTTGCAGGTAGGTGACATCCCAAGTCGATCTCCATTGGCGAGGGTAAGGGTCTTGTTGTCGTCAAGAACAGAGTTGAGGTTCTCTATCCAAATGCTGTCCACAGGGCCATCGAGGACCAGCCAGATGTGTTCTTCTGGAAAACACGTATTAGCGATGATATTTATATCATTTGTATGTAAGATCACAACATGCATGTCATGTATCAAACTAGAACGTTATTAATCACACTATTAGCAATCACGCATCGGAGTAAACCAAGTTCAATTCAGAATATACTTTTCACTTCTTATTCAGAAATTAAATACATTAATATGTGTAATGTTAATGACTTAAAATAATACTTAGTCAACAGCAGATTTAACAACATAATTTCCTGAGATATGTTTTTTATCTTTATTGCTTGTTTTATATAGAAACTTAATTATTCAACAATTGACTCAACATTTGGGTAATTCAGTTTAATCTCTAACTTTGTGCGGATAGGATTGGACCGTAACTTAATAATCTAACAGCTGTTTACCTCTCCAATCCATCAGAAGGTTGCATGTTCCGATTAAAAGTTTTCTCTGACGAACTAGAGCTCGAAGTACATAAAGAAAAGCTTGAGAAATCTTAATTTCAGATAGATGATCATTTCGTCGTAGTACTAGTACGACAGAGGTATTTATATTTGTCACTCAAATTCTTTGCTAGCCTGCTGTACGATTAAATTAAATGGTCATGTGTAGAGGTAATTTTCCAAACGTTTATTTTCCCTTTGGTTACATGTTTACTTGGTATGTCATTTTCTTTATCCATGACTGATAATATATATTTGACACTTCTTCGCTGAGATAGTTAAAGTCTTCTATTCTTTCATGTACGAGTATAATTTAAAAAAAATGTTGAATATATCTGTTTTATAAAAATAAATTAAATAAATAAATTTCCGAGTAAATTTTTATTGCTTAGTGAATAATGATGAAACTTCAATCTATGAAAAATTACTTTGTATTTGACCATCAATAATAAAGACATAAAAACCATTTCTTACAAAATTTTGGTTTGTTTAATTTCATAATCAACTTTTATGTTGAAAAATAACTATAAAAAAGAAAAACCAACTCATTTTTACTTCACTATAATTATAAACAGATTTCATTCACTAAATATGTACCTTTCTTGGACTTCAAGGTCTTCCTCCAGAGAGCTGAAAAGATGCCATCAGTCCAGTCATTGGTGGCTACGTCCAATTTACCAAACATCTGCGACGCTGTTATAGCCTTGGGATTCATCCGCATTTCTCTGATCAGCCACAACATTATATTATATATAACTACATTTATAAATGCAAAGAAAACATTTCTCTATAATTTCCGCACTAACTATAAAGTAATAAAATGACCAGCATGTAAACCCTTTACTTCTTCACTCTTCTATCTTATTCTCATTAAGCAGGCGGATGAACATTATAGAAAAATGTGAATGTCTATCAGTGTCTAATACATATAGATAAAACACATCAATCATGTTAACACAGCCGTAGTATAATATGTACTGAAAAAAGGGAAAAGAGAAATTACAAATAAAGCCTGTAATGATTCCAGAAGGAAAATACAGAAGCGAATAAAGGTATTAGTAGATTATGATAGATTAAATTTAAGAAAGATAACCTTAAATCATCTTACTATTATTAGTTTCTCTTTTTTAAATAACTAAGAGTTATTTTTAAATAACTCTTTAACAATAACATTAACAATAACTTTAACAAATAACTCTTTAACTTTAAATAACTTTCTCTTTTAGTTTAAATAACTAAATAACCTTTTGTTCATTTCATAGTATGCACTTTGTTACCAATTATTCTTAATTGCTATTTGTTACCAACAGGCCATTCGTTGGTAAGCGCAGAGACCTTCACGTTGCCAGTTCTCGAAGGCTTAGTTTCAATGACTGTTTCCGAGTACAGATTATTAGAGGAATTCCTTATTAGAGGAAAACATTTGTCTCCTGGGAGATAAATCTATATCTGGAATTGACCTTTATTGTTAATTATTCTTATTTATTCATAAAAACATATTTATCGATTTATTTTTCATTTATTTAGGTCGTTATATTATTAATTTTTAATATATAATTTTATTTTTAAAAAATACCCTTCCATACCACTGTAAATTAAGGTATCATTATATATTCACTTAGTCACTTATCTCATGACTAAGTAGCACCTATTGACGAACAACTCAAAATATTGATATACTCTTGTTTGAGAGAGAGAGAGAGAGAGAGAGAGAGAGAGAGAGAGAGAGAGAGAGAGAGAGAGAGAGAGGAGAGTCAGTGAATTTCTTAGAGATTTCATTGTTCTCTATAACTTTAACTGAATTCACTATAAACGATTTCGAATCCTAGACAAAAGACTAAAAACGAATCGTTATGAACAAAGGGTAATTTCATTTCCTTTTCATGACTTCACTTCATGAATTTTTTTATATCTTTTTGACTGAAATACTAATAATATGGCTTGAGGACCATGCACGAGAGCTTACCTGTGTGACTCTTCACAGAAGGTAAGGGCCGCCATGAGTGTGTGTATGCAAGTCGTTTTCCCCGCCCCCTCCGGACCCAGCACCATGATGCCATGCCGCACCCTTTGAGTCTCATAAAGCTGCAAGAAATTTATACAATCAAACAAAATACTCAAGAAATCTGTATAAAAGTGTTAACAGGCATATCATTTACTCGTAATTTACTTGAACGATTATTAAAGCCACCCAACAGCTGGAATACAGAATCTTAACTGAACAAACAACAAAGCTTTTGGGAATCGCCTCGATTGCCGAGGTACTTAACTGATATAACCAATCCTCTCAGATGCCAGCACTCTAAGAGCAATTATGTCTGAGTTCTCTCAAATACGTTAATATTGAAAATATCAAAAAAATTCTAAGTTTCCTTAATAATTTTTATCTGATCAGGGAAGATAGTTTGGAAGTATTTTTGTATCAGGTTATATTGTAATAATACGAGTTCGACTACGAGTTGGGAGATTTGAGTCTCTCATATAGCATGTAAGAACTTAAATCTCTACAGTCACCGTTAGTCTAAGTGGAATTTAATTCTATCATTTTTTTGTGTTTTTTTTTGTATCTTAACTACAAGTGTTATAATTTATTTTCTTTTCCTTGGTTTTTGATGTATAATTCTCTTTCTAAATTAGTTACAAATATTCGATTCAGTTTCTGCAGTTTTCTTTATCACTTTGATTACAGTTATTACAAAGTAGAATAGCGTTTTCTAAGATTTTTGTTATATGTCAAAATATTTCGAAATGGATTTTAATAACTTCGGAGTGCAGAAATTGTTAATGTTATATTATTATTATATCCTAGTATACTAAGTGTTGGTAATATAATATAAATGTTGGTAACAGTAATTATATACTTTGGGATAACAATGAAATACCGGTCAGTTTATCTAGTCAAATCCTCTATCGCCACACTTAGTTTAACATATTTTTCAATAGAAGGTTCCATAATTTCTTTAAGCTTTTTTTATTCTAAAATATCCATTGTTTCTGATGGAAAAAACAAAATGATTTTTAAGCCAACATCAGCCATTAATGTTTCAAATCAAAATTCATTAGTATTTTATCTACCAGACCATGAAATAGAAACAAAGAGATAGTAAGATCTGTCAATACGAGTTAATTTAGCAAAATTATGTGTCAGGTAATGCAATAATATATTGTAAATAACTTACTTTTAAAATCTACAAATGCCGTAAAATATTATATCTTTAAATTTATTTTTAAACACGTTGGTAATGTAGAATTTATGCCATTCTACAGGATAATATATTCTAAAAATAGGATATGGTTTAAAAACATTACTTATTATTTTTTTAATCCAAAATAAGTTATCATGATTTTAATTAATAGTCATATTTGATATTGCTGTCCAAGGTTTGTAATAAAACACTTCTTATATGCTCTATTTGTAAATATTTACGAAAAAATAACAATAGTATAATTGTGTTCTACTATTGTGCTACTTCTGCTACTGATATTGCATGCAATAGTCGCATCTAGTACTATTACAATAATAATTGAGTTACAATTGTAGGATACAGCTGTTCGATTTTTTTCACACAATTATAAATATCAATTTACTAAACACGATTTGTTATTTGTTATTTGTCAGGTTTGAATTTAATAATTTAGAAAAAAAATCATAATAAATAATAATTGTATTGACACATCTAACAAAGTCAAAATATATAAAAAAAATTTGAAGTTATATAAAGGAAGCAAAATTTACCTAAAACGAAACAAAATAAGTTACTTCCTGCCTCAGGAGTGTTTAGTGATTGAGGAGTTAAATGATACTATTTAGAACAAGATCAAATAAGAAAGGAGTGGGGCAGGTATGTTTACACAACGGATAGTATAATGACTAACGGAATTAACCGTGACTAATCTAAATAGAGAAACCAAACCATTAAACTAAATAGCCTCATTATATAATTAATTTCAACAACTTAAGACAACTAGGGAATTGTTCATTTAGACATAAAGAAGAGTTGAAATGTTATGAACTTATTAACTTCAAAGGCCTCCAATGCAGCCAATATCACGTAAAGTAAATCCCTTGTGGTGAAGACGAAATATATTTTCCTCAATATCATGAGTAAAATACCACACAATAACTGATTGCATGGCTCATAATAAATAAATTTGGTTTAACAAATATATATGAGAGTAAAGTTTAATACTATAAACTATAATGATACGCCTTGCTAAGCCCCTAAAGTAAACCATTTTCCGAGAAACTTGGTGAATTTAAATGAATTCCAACTGTTTAAACCTGTATAATTTTGAGGATCCAAGGAGCATGGTAGACAAGACCACTTTCCTCCACGTGCTGCATGATGGCCTCCTCCATTTCTGGGTAGCAGGTTTTCTCAAGTTGTTGGTTAGGGAATAAGTCAGCCACCAGTGAAATAAACAAAGGTTCATCTTCATCTGTGACAAACGCCATATTAGTTTAGTTTGGCAAGCTAATATCCATATTATGCAATGAAAATGTAGCTAGACAATTTTGGAGCCGGAATATAAAGTTCAGACTGGGTTAGAAAAAGAAAAGAAAGATATTACTGATGGATATACCATGATATATTAGTGAAATTATTCATTTCTGAATTAACTAAACTCTGATAACATTAGGATATTTTTAAGTTGGATAAATCATATTTTTATTTCGTTCCCTGGAGTGGATCTAAAGCCTTGGTCCGGAACCTGTAAGATGTCAGTTAAGATACACGGTAAGATACCTCCCTCTACGAATTTGAGTAAAAAAACTACTGATGTCTATAGTAAGTCAGTTGCCATAAACGTAATAACTGCTATCAATAACTAAAACAGGCACAAAATAAAAACAAACCACCCTTTCTTGTCCTAAAACAGAAGGGATCACATGTACGCCTATATAAGAGAAAGCGTAAAAAAAATGTTCATCAAGTTCAAAATATTACTGAGACAATAAAAAATTTACTTCGGTAAAAGACTGACCAATAAGTTTGGATAAGTTCATATCTCGGAGGACACGCATGACAATGGTGCTTTCAGTGTCTTTGAAGTTCACTCTCTTTGCAGCTCCCAGTGAGCGTAGTACAGACAGGATGTTTCGCAACCCAAAGTCGTAATGAACCTAAAACAGCAAGAATTATATATTTAGATAGGAAAAAACCATGAACGTATATCTCTGTATATCAAAGAATATAGCACAAGATTATAGTAAAAAAGAATATATTTATTTCCATGACCTGTTTTAAGAGGTTCATCACATTACTGAAAAACACTGGCAAAATCCACCTTTCATATTTCATCATCAGTCATCATAAGATGAAGATACGACCTGCTAGATGGAAAGCTAGCAACATTTCTTTGTTCGTTTCATACATTAATTATTTTTATTTATACTTTATACATTTTTATTTAATTTATATTCTTTTTTTATTTTATTTCACTGGGCAGGTATAATGAAATAAATTGATTAAATGGTTTTTAAGTACTTCATCACTAGTTGATAGAGCAATTCGTGTACTGTAAGTAAACCAGAGAGTCGGGATAACAAACAAATGTTAATAAATAAATTCTGTTCAATGTAAACATTTCTTTTATTAATTTCTAACTTTGGTCAATTACTTTTTCAATGGACCTCGATTATACCTTTATGCAGGTTGGAAATGAACTTCTATTCACAGAATCAAAAACTAGAGGAATCAGATAGGCAAGATATTGGATTTTATAAGTAAATTGTGTCTTTTAGGCTTTTTGATTGATATTATAATTTCGGCATCCAATTGATTCAAGGTTTTAAATGTATTCATGAATCGTGTAAGTTTCAACTTTACTTCTAGAAAACAGTGGTCACCTCTAAACTGTACCTGTTTCGTCAACTGTTCTTCACACAACTTGTAAAGAGTGTAGAATTTCCTCGCCAGAGTGATGTTTTCAAGAAACCCACAGCTGGCTAGTTTGACGCGAATAATTATTTGTCTGTCAGGAACCATCATAGCAACTGTTCGAAACTGAATTTTCAAATTCTCAGGAAGCTCCTTCCTCCCCGCGTAGGTAGGGTTCTAAACAAAATGTAAACAATAAATAACAATAAAAATAGGTAAGAAATAAACATTTATATTCAATAAAGGGTCCTGAACCAATAGTCTTAATAACAGTGATTGCGTGTATTAGGTCAAATAAACAGCATTCTTAATAATTACTAACCTCTCTCCTTGCGGTCACGTAGATTATTCATGAAGGATATCGAAAATGTTTTTCGAGGATACAGCGTAAATCCGATGATACCAGCATAAGGATGTTTGTTCCCAACGTTCTCATGTAAGATTTCACCTTTTGTGCTGTTTTCAGAGTAGAAGTATGACTTGTTTACTATTTGGTACCAATTTTTATTACGGATACACTATTTGACATTGACTGTTGATTCTACTATGGAGTTCTAAACTTGAACTCACTAAATTTTATTTGAACAGGAATGTTTAAGGATTAGTTTACATCCCGAGTACTACCTCAGGACCGGTGGCTTTACTTCCTCTTCAACGGAAGATGTGTTCAAGATGAAAAATCTAGGGCTAGGGCACGAACCTGCGATCTTTAAGAGTACTGCAAGTACGCTACCTGTTAAACCACGCCTGACAGTCATACACTTTTCAGATTCGTAAAATTCAGACTTCAGAAAATTCATACATTTTAGACTTGTAAAGCAGAGTCAACCTGATATGTGATTTGTTAAAAAAAAAAGTCTTGCAACAAATTACACTTCAAGACTCTGAAGCGAAAACCTATAAAGTCGGTCTTTGGAAATAATCTCATTATGCATATTTCTAATTATATTTAATTATTATTTATAATTATTATATCTAATTATTATAATTTTGTATAATTATAATTATTCTGTTGTACAATATTTAAGATCGTTTCATACTCACTGGTTATGAAATATCACAGTCAACAAAAGAAAGGTAGAAAAAGAATTTATTTTATACGCATTATTTAAGTATAGGCATTCCTTCACTAGGCCTAAACAATAAAAAAAAACTAGCTCATATTTGAAGGTATTATTATATGGTGATAAAGGCAAGTAGTGCAGGTAATAAAGCTGCCTCCATGGAGACTAGAGCAGTACGAGTACTTGGTTTGCAACGTGTCAACAGTCGTCTGTATCCGTCTGTATGAGTGTGTTTGCATATGCCTGTCTGAACAACAAACTGTGTCAATTATATATCAATATCATATTTCAAAATGTCTATATAAATATTGATATATAAATATAGCATATCATGACACAATATTTATTTAAACCATATAAAATGATTTCCTTCAAGAAAGTACTCTCAACTTAGCGAAATAATTCATCTTAGCCAATTGATATCAAATTAATGGCATTGCATTTTAGATTTCGATTAAATTAAATTATGAATGCAATTTTTTTTAAATTCCATGACAGTAATTTTACTGATAGCTATTTGTGAAGTGAACTTCATAATACTTTCTGTTTAGCATTTGTTATTTATAAATAGATCATAATGATAGGTCCGTCATTACCATTGTGATGAAAATGCCGAATTCGGGACACATGTCGACAATGTCTCCGTCAGTAAAGGTGAAGGTCTTTTTCTTTTCTTTCTTGGCGGCAAGAACGACTGCTACCTGTTGTGCGGCGACGGAGAGCACAGGCAGTTCTATTCTGTTGAACTCGTCGAAGCAGCCCCACGAGCCGGACTGAGCCAGGCCTGTTTACCTCAGACAGGTCAGATTCCAGATGAATAGAATATTCGAAAACATACATTTCGGGAAACGTTTTTTTTAATACATAATTTTCACAAAATTAAGTGTAAAATCAAGTGCATGCACTTTGTTAGTACCACAGAGGTTCGAAATCGTAATATTATTATAAAATCAAGTAGGTTTCTTAAAATACTCCTACATTGGAACTTCATTTAATAAGCATAGTTTGTCCTCAAATTTCATTCGTCAAGTAAAGTACTCGTTAAGTGAAATGTTTTTCTTTCTGTATAACCAATATAAAATATAATACTTTCCAAACTTCAAAATGTGTAGCAAATTGCACCAAACAAGATACCTCTTTTTAAACTGCCAAACCTACTTCATACAAGTAAGTATCAACACGACCTTGATACATAGAAATTTCAAGAAAGAAAGATTAAGAAAATATTTCATGAAATAATTAATGCAATAATATTAACTCCATACTAGGTTTTTTAAAGATTTTTTCTTACAGAGTAATTATCTAAGAATAAGGGAAAACCCCGATATAAATAAAATAAATTCAGAATTCATTTAATGTAATTTCATAGTATTCATAGAGCACAATATATTGAAATTCGATTAAAAAATATTTTTTAATTAGCAAGAATAATTCATTTCTATCAGATAACACCTGCAAATCAATCAAGAAATAGGTTAAATACTCAACTTGGTAAGAAAGTTTCAAACTAACATCTTATAATATACATTTCTTTTAAAAATGACTGCTAAACATTATTTCTAACTAAAAGAGGAAAATATGCTGAATGGTTATATAGTTGAAAGATAAATCTGATATTTGGTCAAGTAGTAATTTTTTTGAAGAAATAAATATATTAATAGATAAAATAACTATCTTACCAGGTATGTTGATCTGAGAGTCTCCGGACAATGTCTGAGATCAATCAACATACTTTGGTACGGCAAATCATCTATTAATGTAAACCACTCTAACATCTGCGGTACTATACATTTTGATTTAAGCTGTAAAGGGTGTAAAAAGAATGGCAAGACCTTTGTAAATTCTGCCGAGTCCCTTGTAGTCCATCTGGTCGGAGCAGTTGAAGACCACTACGTACTTGGCCAGGGTCTTGCCCATGTCTTTGACAGTCTCGGTCTTTCCAGTGCCCGCAGGTCCGCAAGGAGCGCCTCCCATGCTCATGGCAAGGGCTTGCGCTAATGTTATGTAACACCTGCACACCAACAATCCTTCACTCTTCTTATGTAACAATACATAAATCCAAAATCACACAGAAATAAAATAAAATTACTTTTTTATAAACGTTAAATAAAAGAAGAGTAAATTTACAATGACAAGCCATGACTGAAAATATAAATTCCATTACAGTTCATGCTATGAAAGCTTTATTGTAAAAACATATCTTTTCAAACAACACTGTTTAGAAAGCTTAAGACAGTTTAAGCTTTCATTCGCTCTCAGCTGCATTGAAATGAACAGCTTTCCTCATTTGTTCTTTCATATGGGATATCGTACTGATGCTAGCAGCCTGTATAAATTTACTGTTGTGGGTTTTATTCTGCATTCTTTATTTTTTCTACAGAGTAATTTATCTTCCTTTAATTTAACTCCATCGTACCTCTTTCTATTTAAATAAATATTGTGTCACAGAAATTGATGTAAGTTAAATCAGAATCGTTTAATTTAAAATTGGAATTTATTTTGAAATTATATATTACTCTAGAGAAGCGCAGGCTTACATATTAGTTTCTAAAAAGTAAATGCCATTGCATATGGCTTTTCAGTTACAGAGTGTAATATATACTAATAAGATACACTTTTTCTTTTTCTTGGAGTTTGGTCAGGGTTAATACACGGAATCACCTTTTCGCCAACGTTTCGTCTTTATTTTAAGACATCCTCAGGGCTATAAACTAACCAAAAACAATGGCCATTTGTCTTATCTACTTTACAATCATCATAAAAAATTCAAAAAACTTACTTACTCAAAGCTAGCTAAGATTGTAAAATAGTTATGACAAATGTCCATTGTTTTTTGTTAGTTTATAGCCCTGAGGATGTCTTAAAATAAAGACGAAACGTTGGAGAAAAGATGATTCCGTATATTAACCCTGAACAAACTTCAAGAAGAAGAAAAAGTCTTTATTAGTAAATTGTGGTCAAGAAAACAATACCTTATCACTATATACTCGTATTAATGTATATAATACTAATACTAATAAAATTATATACGCATTGTTCAATGTTCTATATATGCCATATATAGAGTGATAATCAGATCCAGATTATAAAATCAAAATTTATCATTTTATGATTACCATTAGAGTTAAACATTCAATGATTAATTAATGAAGCAATGACCTATCCGTCAAAGGGGTGATAACGAGACGATCAGTGCAGCCTAAGTATTCGTTTTGATATATAAAAGTGACGTCTGTAATGACAATCCAGGTCTTATCAAGGTCCTCTTTAAAGTAGAACCGGCATTGCTTGAGCCACTCGAAATCATTTAGTGACCTTGTGTTTAGTCTCACCTGAAACACAAGTCACATTAGAATAGCACATATTCAATTAAAATAAAAAATACGCATACGCTACTACAGTGAAACCTATGTGTAAAGGATATCTGATTTAAACAGAAATAACCTAGAATATCCAAGTACTCGTCGTGAAGAAAACATCGAGGAACAATGTTTATGATGAAATTTTAAAAGTAACAAAACGAAATTTGAGTTATAGTTCTTCATAAAGTAAAATAAGCATATTTATAAAGTAAAAGGTCCACTGATGACAAAATAAATCGAATATCAAACTATAAGAATTCAGCTTGAGTCAGTAGAATATAAATATTTTGATTCAATACATAAAGCTCAGCAAAGAATATATTAACAGGATTATTCAATCGTGAAACATGAGTTTGTTGAGTTATTTTTGATGTTGAGAGAATAAGTTTGCACTGACGAGGATGTCGAATATGTCCCTCTGGTGGACGTGGATGGTGATGAGAGTCTCAAACTTAATCCTCTCCAGCTTGGTGAGGTCGCGAGTCGTCTGGTCTATCAGAGTGTTGAGTAGTTCAAGGAAGTTGTTGTTGGTGTCTGACATGATCTTCTTGTCACTGCGCGCTTGCGAAATGGCCAACTCAGCATCCCTGGTCCAAATCATTTGTATTCCTAGCAAACCCACCTGCCAACAACAATTTACAAAAGTAGCTTTTTTATATCAACATTAACTGTGTTAATAAATTAATTGAAATATATATTTTAAATAAGAAATATTTGATGAAATTCGACACTTCCTTTTATGTGTATAGACCAAACGGTAGCTTTTTACAAAAAAATCTACTATGGCAATAAAAAAATTAAACCTTTTTTTCTTATAATCTTACAGTTCAAAAAATAAGAACTGTAGTCAGGAAGATTTTACTGTTATTTATATGTAAATAGACATAATTATGTATAAATAATTACATGTGTTCATATACACATGTCTATATATGTGAAGCAGTTCTCTACCACCAGCCTAGGAAACCCCAGCAAGTGATGTACCAGTGAAAACTCCTAGTAAAGGGAAGGCCAAGATTCTTCAGAATCAAATTAAAAGCAAACGCTTAAAATTGAACAAAAAACGTTTGCAGCCTTTAACACATCCTTTAGGCGATAGTGACGCTCCTTAAAATAACAAACCACAAAATGACTGGCGCGAGCCGATCCCAAATATCATCCAGATCTCACAACTTAAGTTTTACATTCACTACCAAGTATACTACCATTTTTTTAATCCTAGTTTTACATTTGTTTCTTTTCTTAAAACTTCTATTTATAATCATGTTTTCTTAATGGTATAAAATAATATCTTGATGTAATAAAGAACCTCATTGTATTCGTTTAATTATGAAATAATTAAGGACTCCTAATCTAAAGTCATCCTGAAATCTAACTTGTACTAACTAAAGTGTGCTTCAATTAACTCTTTCACCCCAAGAACTGCATAAAAATTCGCAAGTCTTAAATTGTTAAGTGTAAAAACAAGTAAATAAGGTATTATCATTACTATTTGAAAAGAAATTTAAAAAAAAGTTCGATAATAGAAGGTGATGTCATTTTAAGCATCTATAAATAATTTTGAAGACTACTTGAAATATTTTTTTAATGAGGACGTTATTCACTATAACGATAAATATTGTTTACAAAAATGACTTATACAGTAAGAGATTTATTAAATAAATAAATAAATTGTTATTAAAGGAAATTACGTAAATGTAATTGTATTATAGAAATATACCACCTAATTTACCTTGTACTTAGATGGTATTAAAATAGGACGTTAATTGAGCTAATAGCATAGAGGTAAGGCTCTATGTATGTATTAAATATTGTATATTTAAACAATAGTATCACTAACAACCTTTGTGGTACAAACAACAATGTTATTATATTTAAATATACATAATTTGTTTAAAGCTATATTTGAATAAATAAGATGATATAGGGTAGTTTACTTGAGCGGGGACTTTGTCCAGGAATGTCATCAAGTTGAAGTTGGGATCAGCGATCATGGAGGCTGCAGTCCTGATGATGCCGTGCAAGGACTGCTGGGATGTTTGAAGCAGGGATGTCAACCATGTTTCAACACTGCCTTCAGCGCGGACTGCTCTTTCTAACTGCAACAATATATTATCACGAACTCTCACATGTATTTGTTATCGATGAAAATACTTTGATTTGTTCAATAGTAAACTATCAAAGCACATATTTTATTACAAGAACATTAATTCACAGATTAGTCGATATTTCAATATTATTTCATGAAGAGGAAAGAAAGGAGAAAGATAGAAATTTCAACAAATGAGAAAAGACAAAAGAAGTAATGATGCAAAGGTTTCAGTAATCATCCACATATCTTCAGTTTGTGGGCAATTATAAATGATGGTCAAAATGATCAAGTAACTACAAAATAATACAGTTAGTTATTGAAGGGAATTACTGTAGAGTACAGCATCAACTATGATGGGTGCAGCCAACTACTTAAAAAATATAGCAACAAGAAAGGAAGCTCCTTCCAAGTGAAAGTACAGGCTTTTAGTTTTGTTTAGTCGTTCCACCTAATTTGTTGTCATGTAATTTAATCTGTTTTTAAATGTATTAAGTACTAAATAGGCAACTCATTGGTATGCTAAAATATTCAATTAACTGGCGAGAATGAGTGAACACATGGTGACGGCTTGCTGCATAAAAGATGTGAAACCAGACTGTCTGTTGTATACGTTATTAGTGACACAGGGCTACCGAACATTTTTTAACCGATCGTACCAAAAACGAGTAAAACGTGCCGATTTTAATAAATTATAAAAATAATATTACATTTATAGAATTATTTCATTTTAGAATCAAAATGCATTTCCTGTTTTCTCTTTTAGTTGAAATAGAAATATCATGAAGTTATTTGATGCCTTGAAAGGTATCAAAAATCGCTATCGTCGTACCAAACGAGTGACATTAGGAGCAAAACGTACCAAATTTGTACGAACGTACCAATTTCGGCAGCCCTGTGGTGGTCCATGTCGTTTAATAGCTACCAGATTAAGTCATCTATGTTTGTCTTTTTTTTCTATGCCTCAAGGTCGACCAACCTTGCTATAGATCAGTGGATCGCGTAATGGACAGTTCTTATGTGCGTAATTTCAGAACATATAAAAACTGCCTTTCAATGCTGTAATACAGTTATAGTGATTATTAATATGAATTATAAGGTAAACAATAAAGCAACATCAAACCTGAATACTTTCACCTTCTGAAGAAACGATTCCAGTTATTTTATTATACTCCAAGTCATGGAATTTTACATATCTTGTGTTATCAAAAATAGAGAGAAGATGGTTTTGAATAGTATGAGAATCAGAAGCCTGACCAAGAATTTCCAATAAAGCAGGATCGGAAACAAAGAAGAATCGAGGAAACATCATTCGTTTTCTTTCCAAGTACCTGAAACAGCGAAGCAAGAAAGCAGCATTGATGATATCATTAGCGTTAAATTTATATTCCACAGAAATCACTTCAAAACAAATATAGATTCAAAATGCTGTAACAATATACCAGAAGAGATTTATCTAAAATAAATTCTCTGTAGGTTCGATTTTTAAAAAAAAAATATATATAGTTAAAATCACCAGGATAAACAATTAATAGAAACTTCAATCCAGCTGAGAATATTTCAACCATAGTAATATTTACTATTTAGCAATTATAATCAAAAGATAGGAATTTAATTATCTCAAAAAGTGGCCAACAGTTTTAGACTAAAAAGGAAATCAAATACACACACGTAACTGGTTTACGGGCCACCAACGTTCTCCGGAGCATTATGTGCTTTCTTCTTTCTACTTTCTAATGAATGTTAAGCATAAAATTTGAGACTTAATTGAGCAAACCTATTCTCTGTGATTATATAGTTTCTTTTTTAGAAATTTTGTAGTCCTTTTTGGGTCTATATCTTATTTATTTAAGTATATATATATATATATATACACATTTATGTGTAGTAGCTCTCTGACGAGATAGTCTAAAAGGCCTCAGAGCTTATTTTTCTTCATTTTGATTCTTCCCTGCGTAATTTTGTCTCATATATATTTATGAGACTCCCAAAATATAGCCGGTGACTGGCTTTTGGTTTGGCGAGTAGCTGGTGGTTGTTCACCTAGAAGCTGCAGTGTGCGTGAAACCCCGGTGTGTTGACGATTAATTAATAGGTTATTTTCATGATTTTCATGGCTTCGTATATTTGTAGTCTGGTTGGGTCATTGACTTACTTTAAAATGATGGTGTTTTGTATAAGGTCCTGGGGGGTGAGTTTTCTTCCATGTTCCTGGGAGGTGTGTCTGGCTATGGCTCCTGCTTGTAAGTGCATCATCAGTAGTCGTAAGAGTGTGATCGATGTCATACCGATATATTTTGAATTGGCTAGCAATTAATTGAATTGGTAACAATCTCCCTTATTACATAAAGTATAAAGAAGATGAAAAAGTGTTGAAATAAATTATTCGTAGGAATGTGAAATGCAATAAAGAAAATGAACGACTTCAAATACATATTTATTATAAAACTGGAACCACTGCGAACCTGATAATGAAAAATAGCCCAGATACAGTCATCGCGGAGCTGCAAAAGGCCTATGACATCTATGAATATAACTGTAATATGGGAGATTATGAGCTCCTAGTCAATTCAAAATATATCGGTATGACATCGACCACACTCTCACGACGACTGACCATGCACTTACAAGCAGGAGCCATCGCCAAACACACCTCCCAGGAACATGGAAGAAAACTCACCCGCCAGGACCTTGTAAAAACACCATCATTTTAAAGTAATTCAATGACCCAGCCAGACTGCAAATATACTATAGTAAACTATAGGTCCACAGTAAATAGAAAACACAGTACATTCACTCATGATGACGATTTAACAAAAAGTTAGGGACTGTAAGTGTATTTCTCTATTTACTGTAGATTTATAGTTCACTCTGAAACGTTTGTTGTTCTTTGTGGATCACGACAAACACGTGAAATAACAATCAAGTCAATTAACAGTTGAGATTTGACTCTGACGAAGACCTCTTGGAACGGTTGAATGACATTAGTTTTTTTTTCTCATTTCTTGGTGTGGTTTGAATATATATATTTCATTAAATTCTTGCTCAATTCTTGTTTTTGTCACTCCTCTAGATAACTTTTCAAGCTTTCTTATCTGGTGTTAATTGCTTATGGTTATTATTTCTCAGAATATATATATATCTTATCTTGATTTTTATTTTTTCTTTAAACAGATATATTCATTTTATTCATCGAAAAGTCTGATACCGTGAGGAAGGTGCTAAAAGTGACTATGAACTCTAAATACGAGGACCACTATTTTCAAGTAATAATGAAATTGAAATATACCACAGAAAACTGTTTGAAATGTAGCCAACCGGCTTACCCTGAAAGTGATTTCTGGCAGAGCTCTAACTGTTCATGCAAGTGAGGTAGGAGTTGTTTCAAAGTATCATCACCCACACAGCATGAAACAACTCCAGGTGTTTCGTGCGCTCTCTGCATTATCTTTTGCCAAGACTTGTCAATTTTTGAAAATCTAAAAATATAAACATCATTATAATTAATTTTTAAAACTTCAATATAATTTTGATTCTACCCATTTTTTGACTTCTTTAAATTTTCAAGACACGTTTTGTAATAACTAGTAATTAAACATATCTGTAATGATCGTAATTAAAAAGTCACTCCAAGATTTTAAGAAGATCAAAGATATATTTTAAAAGGGATATTGTGTTTATTTTTATATTTTAATAGTGTCGCCTTTAGTAGTGTTCTAGGGGGTGGAAAGTGTGGTTCATTTATTTGTGAGGAGCAAGCCACAAGAGTACTAAATATTTCCTCAACCAATTACATTATATTATGGATCCATAACGAGCACCAGACATGGTGTGGTTTGGGCCCGACAGCTTCAGCACTCTCCGAGGGAAGGCATGGTCAAGATTGTTCAACTCTCAACAATCTAGGGTCAGTTTCAGTCCTAAAAGCAAGCGCTCGTCCTGTTAAACTACTACCTGGTGCTTGCCAGAAATGGAAGGGTGTATTGAAGTATAAATAAGAAAATGATTTGACTTCTAAGATAAGCCTCTTATCTTCATTATGATAAGAATGGAGTTACGAATGACTTTTTTATTTAAATTCTTTGAAATAGGAAAGTCATGAGATCTTATCTTGCCAACGTCACGAAAATAATTTAATGAGCAATATGGGCTACAAGATGTATCTAATGCTTTTACTGCAATATTAAGCTTAATTTTGTTAAAAAAAAAAACATATTATAACTAATGATCTTTTTTTGTAATCTGTCTTAATACTGTAGGACATCCCTATAAGAATGACTTTATCTCTCTTATAAATGTGTAAATGGATTATTTCTTCATATAATGTTGAGCCATAATCTTTTAGATACGATTAAATTTATCAATAGGACTCCTTTTCCTTCAACTCTTAAATCTAACTGCATTTCTATCGAAAAGTTGAATTTTCCTATCGTATCAAATATCAACTTTTGCTCATAACAGGCCTCTGGAAATATGTGAAGATCTTTAATGTTCAAAAATTAAAACATATGCTAAAAAAAAGTATATTAAAGTATTTATTTATAAATATTTATGCCTAATGAAGTAACGAGAAGTTCTTTCTGGTTTTTTCTTTATACATTTTTCAATATATATATAAAGATGCATACGTTCTCTATTGGAATTGCAGTCTTCCTTAGTGGTGTAGAATTGGTCAAAATGCATGAAGAGCATCGTTCAAATGTTTAATTAACAATTTTTGAATTTTAACCAAATTCGTTAACTTTAAATTTATTGTAGATTAAAAATATCATAGACATGACTACATCGTACAAATTTATTCTGAATTCTGTAACAACATGATATGACTATAATTAATGTATTTCAATATGAATATATGATTTATGGCATAATATCACCATAAATCAAATATTTTGCTTAAATATTAATTAAATAATATTAAATATAATATTTAAAATATTAAAAACTAACTGTGTGTTAGTATTTGAACCTTTTTCCACCAAATCTCTCTATAAAAATTATAACTATTCCTTCTTCATTTTACAGATGTGTTTATAATATTTCTGCAACCCTTAATTGTGATAGGACCGGGGTTCGATCCCCACCTGGCCTTCGATTTATTCACGCGGGAGGTGAATAAATCTGAGCACGTCATCCCTAGGAGAAGGACATTAAACCGTCGGTCCCGAGTCTACATGATGTCAGTTACTTGTTAAAGATCTCTACTCTAAATACACTTGAGTTAGGCAAAATTTAGGACTCCCACTCTAGAATTAATGTCATTGTGTGGTATCACAAAGGGCCAATGCTCGGTCCACGTGTGGGACCTTGTGAGACTGCCACTGCAACCTAACCTAATCCTTAATTACTTAGTTACCGGCCAGCTTGTGGGTCCCAGACCGTACCGACCAGGTAGTTAAGAAACCTCACAATGACACATAATTCTTAGAATACATGTTGGTTTATTAATTGTTCAGTCTACAGGTTAGTTATTTTATAAGTTATAAGTAGTAAATAATCATCATGAAAAAAAAACCTTTTAGCTTCCTTGGGCAGCTGCTTGGCAATGTCTCCTCCCACGAATACTGCTTCAAGGTACACCCATAGATTTTGCACCAACAACCATCTCTCTAAGATCTCATTGGTGTGTGACAAATCGTGAACCCACTGTTGAATCTGTTTTCTGAATGGTGCATTGTACCTATCAAATAATTTTACAGTTGTTAAATAAGAACAGGGTGTGAAATAAAGAGGAGGGTGTGAACAATACCCAGATATGTCTACTTCATTTTAATTTATGAGTTTACTATTTAACTGTAGATACTTCTAATCCATACTTATTCTTATATCATCTTATATCCATCTTATTCACAGTGTATTCTTAGACATTCAATAAATAATTTCAGACTTCTCAACAATCTCAGTCTGATTCACATCAAGTTAACAAAAGGAAACTCTAAACCCATTTCTTTTAAAAGTTGTCCGAATATTCATGCTTACTAAAATGTTTTGTGAGATTAAGGCTACTTATCTTTTGCAATGGTTAAATAATTAGTGTAAGAATTAAATTAAATTTTGCAATAACTAAATGATAATGCTTGATATTTACAAAAGAAATATCAATTAGTATCCCCAACAATAGTGTTTTAATAATGCATTTAATCTTATACATTCTGAAACCAATGAATTCTACCACTGGAATCAAATATACTGTAAGTCTCTTTTACATTTAAATTAAATCAACTAAAGTAATTATTTTATAATTAAAAGTTGTTTTTTTAAGTACCCAGTTTTATTGAAAAAATATTTAATTGAATGTATAATGCATGATTTTCTAATATACACTTATATCAAAGTTTTCTCACCTCTACCATATACAATATTATACAATATTTCTCTTTATGGTGGTTTGATACAACGCTAAACAAATTACGTTGTTCTCAAAAAACAAAAAACAAAGAATAAACGATTTTGTTGAGAATTTTTTCACTGGATAAAACTGCAATAAAGAAAAAGACTATATCTATAATAAAGGGAAAATAAAAGACAATTTTAAGACTAGAAAAACTCACATTGATATTTCAACGAATCATAGTTAAATTTATTTTATATTTATCATCGTTCATAAATTCATTAAAATATTGGGATGAACTTTTGTAGTGTTTTTTAAGTGTTTTCCATTGTTTTTATTGGAAATTGTTCAAAATGTTGAACTTCTTGTTCTAATAGGTTCAATATTAGTATATTGGTTTGTGTTCCACTTGATCTAATATCACTTATATTGTCTTGCATCGGATAAGTAAGTTTCATAAACTCTGGCTGTATGCATATGTCTACAAAAAAATGATATCTAATTGATCATTCCAATTAGTTGTTACTAAATCTCGTTCTAATAAGAAATATAACATATGTTTACTTAAATAACTACACAATACATTGTTTTGTTGGATATTGTCGTTTCAGTCATATTATAAATGTTAAACATTTTTCTTAACGTTCCTTGCCCAAAATGAATACCAGCCAACTAAGTGACGTCAAACGTCATTTATGTACTGATGAATGTAATAAATTCATTAGATTTTATTCTCTTAAAACGAAGTCTTTAATGTCAATAAAAATCAAGAATCTTGCGTGGTTTATCAGACAACAAATTCTCCACTTCAGAGAACTCATACTTATCCCCACCAATCACACAAGCCCACTCAAGTCTATCAAATATTCAATCTACATCTGATATTAAGTTTTATTGAAGGGTACAACATATAAATTGATTAGAGCATTCTGGTAGACAAAAAAAAAAAAGACTTCCGTACCATGGAAATTATCATACGGAATCTTCAAGTAAACTGCTTTTAACGAAAATTTATTTATTTAAAATTCATTTAAAAATGTAAGGGTATTTAGAGGAAGTTTTTAAATTACTCTAAAGATGTATAGTTTTGACCTGTTGGACAGAAGCGAGCCAAGGATCATGAGACTGTCTTCCAGCTGACCAATGGTCTCCGCCGTCGTGTCACCTCTCAGTAACAACTCTCCTCTGTTGTTGAAAGTCATGAATGTCAGCTCGTGGATAGACCACTCATTCGTCACGTGTCGCAGTTTTGCTTCTATATCCTTTTCCTTCATGGCAGATATGCAAATATCCTATGGAAAACAAAACTCCTATTTTAATAGCGGTTATCGTCATAGAGTTTTTTCAATGATTAATCTTAAGAGAATATAAATTTATATAAACAATAGTTATGAAAATGCAACATACTGTATAAATTAATTAACATAACTTATTTGTAGTCGAGATGAACAACTTAACTGAAATATACAGCCATGGATGATATTTTTATATTCAAATTCATATAAGTGTTTTCAACTAAGTGTGAGAGCCATAATTCCTCTCTAAAAATATGGGAACCCAAATGTACCTTAGAGGAGCATAATTTTTTTCCCACTTCAGTATTCAAATGTGTCACACGCATTGCTGTAGTGATACCTCATTTTCCATATTAAACTTCAAATAAATAAAGGTATTTCTATATAATTGAATCTGTACAGCAGATTTTGTGCTAAGCATTTTTCAATTAACATTTGTTCTGGTAATTTACATTTAATTTTTTATAATTTGCAAAATAATAGTTCTATTGTTATGAGAACGATAATTTCAGAGAACCAATATTGACACGTCTTGATTCTCCTCTATAGCTACCCTTGAAGATTCCTTTTTTTTTCGTATTCATGCATATCATTGTAGGGTAAAAACCCTACAATGAGTAAATACCACATAATAAGTGATTGCACTACGTTAGAATCATGCATATCAATAACAACATAAACTCATTCATTCAATAGAAGCATGTCAGTACTTTGACGCTTTGGTACCAGTCAAGAATAATAGATCTTTATCAAAACCTTGCCTTGAAACCAAGTGGAAAAATTTAGAAGCATTACAAAATAAGAGAAAAAAAAGTTACTGTTAAAGTGCAATAAGTATTTAACCATAAAATATCTATTTGAAATAAATTAAACATAATATCTAAAACTAATATATCTTTTCATCAAATTACTAATTTTTATTATTTTGATCATCTAAAACAATAATTATATAAATGAGAAAATAATTATAACTGGATAAACTAGAACAAATGATATAAACAAAATAAAAGAGTGTAAAGGTAGAGTTTAATTTTACTTAAAATAGTGAAGTTTTCCTAATTACTGTTCTGAGATTTCAACACTTTTGAAACAAGAAACAGTAATGCATATTAAAACTTACTTGAAAAGGAAGAATGGAATTATAAAACATAAATTAACTAACCTCGATATCTTCTTTATATTTCAGTAGAGGTGCTTCTAGAATATGCTTGAGGCAGAAACCTTCGCTCTCCAAGAGGAATGTGTGCTTAGTGACTTCCATTATCTTTTGCCAGTGGCGAGGCTTCATCGCTCTGTTAGCCATCAGCTCCAGCAGAGGGCACATGTCATTGAAATCGTCTATTGTCTTTTTCAAGGCGTGGAATGCTGGCCATTCCTAAAGCAGAGCAGAGACAGTAATGCTTAGTGATCAATATTACAAGAAATAGGATGTCTGCCGCCAGGAATTCATAGCTTGCTCTAACCCAACACTTCTCCATATAGGAGATGGAGGAATATTGTGTGCACAACCCGAAGGACAGGACTTAAATCGGTCTCTAGCCTATTCGATACCAAATACCCTTTAAACCTTCTGTTAACCTGTCTGTCGTGTTCATAGACTCTTCATTTATTGTTTATTATCGTAATGTGATTTTAGGTATTTAGGTTAATTTTGTTATGTGTAGTTTTAATTTGTTTTTTTGCTGAAGATGGTGGATGTAACACCGAAACATGCCCAATAAAAATTCAAACAAATATGGTGATTTAATTTTTAAGTTGAACCCATAAATGAAGAAAACATTTCGAAATTTGGAAAAATATTCGACGAAGTTAAATCAAGTGGATCAGACATAAAGTTTTTAAATGTATATATATAAATTTCATAGAAATTTCAAACAAGTTTATTCTCAAGGAAGAATGTATGATTTTTACCTTGCAAATATATCAAATGTATTTACATTTCGATTTTAATAAAAAAATTTGAATATTATTATAGAATTATGGACTTCCCTCTTAAGAAAATGATCGCAATGCATTTTCATAATCATTTTCTTACGAGGGAAGTCCATAATTCTACAATAATATTCAAATTTTTTTATTAAAATCGAAATGTAAATACATTTGATATATTTGCAAGGTAAAAATCATACATTCTTCCTTGAGAATAAACTTGTTTGAAATTTCTATGAAATTTATATATATACATTTAAAAACTTTATGTCTGATCCACGTGATTTAACTTCGTCGAATATTTTTCCAAATTTCGAAATGTTTTCTTCATTTATGGGTTCAACTTAAAAATTAAATCACCATATTTGTTTGAATTTTTATTGGGCATGTTTCGGTGTTACATCCACCATCTTCAGCAAAAAAACAAATTGCGATAATATTAACAGACATTCTAATTGGTTTAGGATTCTAATGATGTTACTGCCTGGTACTTACTCAAAATAGTAAAACTAAAGATCAAGTGTCACCACCCGAAACGTGTCATGAAAAATAATGACATTGATGTACCGTAAAAGTACAATCAAGATTACACATATTAGTGTCAATAGAAGAGTACCCAACATAAAGTTTAATTAATTTTAGGCATATATTTCAAACTGGCTTACCTTTAAAGCCAAATATTAAAGTTAATTACTCGTCTTAATCTTAGATGTTTTACACTGAGACTGAAGAATTTTCTCTCCGTCGTCCTTCCTAGCGAAAGAACGCTAGGCCTATACTAAGCCAAGTAGGTATTTGTTAAAGATTCCTACCCAAAATTAACTTAACTTGGAAAAACCAAACCCTTAATTATCTCATAACAAATATGGGTATCTCACAACAAATATATTACAGTTTCATAATATGAAACACTACTATGGCGCTTTAACTTTTATCACAAGTAATAGTTGTTCTACAAAATTCTATAAAGTTAAATAAAACTTTTAAAAACCTTGAGTGCTTTAGGAAGTTTTCTACATCTATTCTGGAACTCCATAAGTTCGTTATTGATTTCTTCGATGTTGACATCAATCCAGGGAATATCATAATAACTGTTAACTCTATCAATGACATCGTTGTAGAGTTTATATAATTTCTGAAGCAGATTAAGTTCCTTTTTAATTTGTCCAAGTTCAGGGTAATCTGTTTGCCTCAGTCCAAATAGTTCTTCACCACTTTGATAAGATTGTAATTTTCTCCATAATCCGTCAAACTTATTCTGTAATTTAATTAATAACAAACTAAAAATATATTAAATTCTTAAGTTTTAAATATTTGCAATATATTGTGCAGTGATTTGTTCTAAATGACTGTGATGTATTATAGACCGTATGGAGAATTATTAATATGTATTCTCCTAGTAAAGTTATTAGGGTAAATCAAACAGTCACAAAGGAAATCAAATAAAAGGGATTTGTGATTCTAACTAAATGAAGATGAAAGATCATTAATGTTAACAGACTAGTATGAAAACGACCAAACAAAAATGAAAGTAAGTAGTAGAATTTGAAATTATTCAATAATTCGTAAAACAAGAACAAGCATTCACTGTCTTCGGCCACAATAAACATTACCACTAGTTGATGGATTAAGATGTTCATATACAAGGCTTTTTTCCATTAGGTCGAGCATGCAACTAATATTCCCTGATTGTTGAATTAATAACTTTGAAATAATATCTTAATTTGGTAATATAAAGTAAAAATTAATATAAACCCAAATAAAATAAAGGAGTGATATGTATTTCGTTAGTCACTTGGAAGATGGCGCAATAGTCACAAATACGTTGTTCATTCTTATGACATATCCTAGACGACAAAGTTCATTGACATTCGTATTATCACCATTTGTTTGTCATTATTCAAATAATATTTAAAAAAAAATTTAATTTTGAGAAAAATTTTGTACATAAGATAATCTAGTGTAAGTCAGTTTTTGTTACATAAATTTAAAAAATAGTTAGGTTATCATTGAACTCTTTTTTGTTCTACTTTTTCTAAATTTTTTATTTATTCTACATAATTCTAAATAATTTAATACTACATTAAACTAACTAAGAATTTAGGTATAAAACAGATACCTATTTTAGTTAAAAAAATATAAGCTTTTGAATGGAATTCAACATGACCCCTTGTTTAAAATAAGTTCATAGGAAGTTATGTTAATTATATATTAATCTGCATGGACCTTTTATATGTTAAAATTCATTCTCTATTTGTTAGAATTTGAATATCTAAATTGGCATTATGCAGAATGACTGAAGAATGCAGACAATGTATGGATCATGCAAATTCGTACTCAATTTTCTTATTTTACGAAAGAGTCAAGTAAAATAGTTTTGATGTGAGATCCATCAACAGAACAAGTTCTTGAAAAAGAATACAATATTTAAAATAATTCAGTGGTTAAGGAATTTAATCATGTTTTTTATTTTAGCTAGCAGAATTGATGATTGAGTTTATTTGAAGGGCATTTCTAACGATTGGTTATTCAGATATCGTAAGTCATTGGTTAAGGGGGCATCATTGCTTGACTTATTAGACTATAATCATTAGAACAGACTGCAAATACTTGGAAAAGAATGAGCCTGTCAGACGCTTCCCTTGGAGAGAGACCTGCGCTCATTGGGCCAGTGTTATGGTACTGGGAGCAGAAGTCCTTGGCCTCTTCCTTGAAGTTGAGTAGATTGGTAGTCAATTCGTTCTGGAGGTGTGGTTGCATCTCAAGCAAGTGAACGTGGACCTCCATGGCCCTGTTCAACAACTCCTGCCACGAGAACCGAACATTGTCTACCTAGAGACAAAACAGCAATTATGAGTAAACATAACTACCAATACTTGTAAATGAATCTGTAAAAATCAGATCTCTGATTATTTCCTATTGTCAAATCTAAAATAATATATGTTCTTTATTTGAACATATAAGTTAAAGCCTGTGTTATGAAACATACCATACTTAAAAAATAATATCACTTTTCTATTTTTTTTTCAGTCCTAATATTGGTGACGTCTAGCTCAATCGTAAAACAGAATAATAAAGGAAGTAAAAAATGGTTTTATTCCTAAAGAGGAAAAAGACAATACAATATTACTGTGATTAGAATGAGGGAAAGGAATGCCAAATCTCCATACAAAAGATGTTATACATTGACGCATTTAGGACATTTAGTTTTATCTTCATGTTACATCTAAAATATAAGATATGAACAGAAAATTTGAAACTGAATACAGAAAAACTCAACCAAACAAACATTAACTAAAATGAGGTTACATATGGTATATACCTTAGAAAGGAGATGCGGAGTGTTTAAGGAGTCATATGACACTAAGGGTTGAAATGAGAAGGGGAAAGAATGCGATTAACTATTACACTGTATCTCTTAGTGTCTTATGACTCCTTGAACGCTTCACATTCCTTAATAAGGCAAGTGTGTGACTCTTTTTAATTTATAGTTTAGTTTATATTTCGGTTGGGGTTTTCTGTATTCAGTTTTACATTTTCTGTTGATATTTTATATTTATTTGATGATGAACATAATTCTAATCATGGGTAAATACCACATAATAAAGAATTACATAGCTCGTGAATACTATACGACTGCAACAACATCAACATATACCCAATAACAATGATAAAACATCTATAGCAGGTGTGGCCAACCTGCGGCTCTTTGAAGGATTATTTGTGGCTCTCAATAATATACCCGAGTTCCCTTTTCATTTTTGTGCTATTATATTTTAAAAAATTATTATCGTTCCGTATGTTTCCGTATATTTTTGCATTACTTTGAACTACGTATTTAATTGCTCCTCGTGAAAAATTTCAAATTTTGAAAAATGGCTCGGACTATCAAGGTACTTGGCCTTCCCTGATCTTGGCAGAAGGCTCTTACCTTGATTTGGCAGAGTTTCCAAAAACTGTCTCTTTGTGGAATTCGTAAAAAGCATAATAATTCGTGGAAACTGACTTTGGTCCCTTAAGACACATCTTGACAAAATAATAAGGAGCTTGTGATAGAGAAATGTTTATTAAACTATAGACTAATCACTCACATATGTTGTGATAGCAGAATAATTAGGGCCTGAACATAGAATGAAATTCTATATTTAAATATATACGGATTAATTTAAATATTATTTCAAATATTATAAATATTTGTTATTATTTATATTAACTATATTATTATATTATATTAACTATATTAGTTATTATTTGTTATTATTTATAAATAATAAATATTATGTTCACGACCATACAGTACCCACATCAGTATGTTCGACAATAATAATAAGGACCACATTACGTAAACGAAAATGTTTAATACATTTACTTTTTTTTAAACAAAAATACAAATTTTTCTTTAGTATTTTTCACTTTGAAAAAGTGTTTATCGACTCTTTAGGAGGGATGGCAGACATATACACGTCTTGAGTTGTTAAGTGTTATCCTTGGCTCTAAGAGTTCGAGTCACCCAACCGAAGATATACACCGTTTATTCTTCCATGAAATTTATATTTAATTCATCCGATTAATGACGATTGATATAAGTGATTAAAGGTAAAATGTTGGAATCATTAATATACGTGATTTCATCAGGTAGTGTTGTAAGGACTCACGTGTTCAAGGACTTCCCTATCGACTGGCAGTTGATGTCGCGTCAGCAGACTGAAAGCTTCCTGTAAATTAAAAAAAAAATAAATATTTGTTAGCATCATTTGAGGGGTTAATTATTTAAAATAAATTATATAAACCTCGATGGGTTCAATTTTTAATTCCATGTCAACCTCTTGATCTCTTATTTTCTTTAAAGTATCCATAATCATTCTGACGTCATCAAGATCTCTTATCTGTCGTTCCAACTTCCTTTCCATCTCAGATATCACTGCATAGACATAATCCATTTCCCTTTGATATTTCTTTTTTAAAATGAAACCGATCTTAGCAGTACAACTTTTCAGCTCAGCTTCCAAACCCTGTTTCAATTTTTCTGCAAAAATAAAAAACATTGTTTATATTAAAATTTTAAAAAACACGTTTCAATACTTTGAGCTACACCTTTTTTTGATTTATTCTCTTGTACCATAGCCCTCCGGTTATACCATAAAATCAAACGGAGCAGGACGATTTTATAAAGCACAAATGGTTGGATACAAGAGGGGATGTCACTGCAGATCTTCGAATGAAGCTACAAGAGTATAGCACAGACTGTAGGAGGGGGTGGAATGATTTGGACCAGGAGAGAAAAGGGAATGATACAAATGAGTGGGCGGGACAACTTGAAAGGGGGGGGGGGGGGTTGGAGTAAGTGAAACCTGTGATGAGGAGCATGACAGGAGCCTTGAGGAATGACTTAAAGGGTCCCAAAAATGGTGCCCTTCTACCTATACCTGCTTGTCAGATAAGAGTGCAACCCTAAATAAGAAAATTTTCAGATGTGATTTACAAGTAATACAAATGGGAAGAGGATTAATTGAGATTTAAAATAAAATTATATTAAAGGAAGTAAATTTAAATATAAATAGGAAAAATAACTAAATAATGAAGTAAAAATATAAATGGAGTACAAATAAATGGTGAAAAGCTGAAAACAGTTGTTTAAGTCAGGAAGGGATTAAAACAGACATAGACCAGAGAATAAGAAAATAGAAAAAATAGAACTGAATATAAGAAGAGGAATAGATTGTGCAGATAAAATACATTTAAAAACTTTCCCTTTCATAAAATAGAGGGAAACGGTAAGAGAATAGCAGAAACTTCATTGGAGAGAAACATATTGTAGGAACGAAATATTTCAATTATTCAATGTAAGTGTTTAATACACATTGAAGAGATTTATGTTTTCATATGTTTACCGGCTGACTTTACTTACTATAGCAGCAGTTATTCATATTATTTTACAATTAATCATTTTAGTCGTACCGTTGATATCCAAGGGGCCTAATTTTTATGTTCAAGTTATAAAAGTCTTCATGTTATGGTAAATAAAGATGCTACATTTAACTTACAACATACATTTTTATGTTATATGATGTAGTATGATGCACTTTTATACAAGAAAGAATTGTAATTGAGGAGACAAACCAGTTGATATGGCAATGGCATTTCCAATTATGTACAAGTCTTGCTCTGTGGCTAAGTTGTTCTCGAGTTGGACGTGTTTCGCTAAACCGGCCTCGCACTCCATGAGAGTGGCACTGTAAATATCTCTCTTGTTAGCCACGCTCTCCTGGCTCCACAGCGTCTTGTAAGGGTCCCAGCGTCGGACAAACGTGTCCATCTCCTTCATAACACAATGAAACCACAATGACTGCGCAAAGTTGGAACAACACAATTCAATTAACACATTGGCACAACAAATTTCTTAATTTTAAGCAATATTTGAATGATATAGTTTTTATAGCTAAATTATTGCATTTAAAAAATTAGACCATGGTAGCTAAGTGGTCTGATAGATCTGGGAGTATTTATTCACGTGGAAGATGAAAAAATTTGAGCACTTCTCAATCATATCCGTCGGAGAGGACGTTGAAACGTTAGTCCCGAGCCTGAAAGATGCCAGGTACTCGTTGAATATTGAGTTAGGAAAAAATTAAACTCCCAGTCTAGATTCAATCCGGTAATGCAGCTCGCCCTTTACTAAAATGGGTGTCAAATAATAAACGAGACATATTTCCGACCTTATAACAACACTAAAAGGTAAAAGTCTGTAAGTGTGGACATTCGAAAACAAACAAGAAGTATTTAAAAAAAATCATATGACTATATGCCTTTGAACTTCCCACCTTTATTCTAGATGCGATCGTGAAGATCTCTTCTTCAAGTCACTTTGTTAACTTTGACAGCACAAAGCTGCCTTTGATGTATTATATATTAATAAAAAGGCATAATATACTCGTAACTCGTTAAAATTTCAAAGAAATGTTTAGGTAAAAAAAGAAACTAAATTTCAGTTATCACATCCTCATATGAAATGTTAAATTTGCATCATGGAAAACACGCATGCAATAAATAATGTGATCGAAACAACTACTGAAGCCTATACCTCTTTTAAAGGAAGAACACAGTTGGAAAGAAGACTGAAAGACTTGGAGACTTCCTTGTTGTCTGAGACGTTCTGGTGGAAGTTGACCGGTTGATGGGGAAAGGGAGGCTTAGTGTTTGAAGCAAGCCTAAAGAACTTCCTCCTCCTCGCCTTCGGGTCGACCGGCTTCTCTCCTTCCGCCTGGTCGATGCGAGTCACAAGATTAGCGAACGCCGCCGGCATTTGCCCCGAACTGTTACCACCAATGCCGAATCTTTTCCAGGCACCTGTTGCCTTCTAGAGGCAGTACGGGGACACACCAGGACAAGGAGGGAAATGTTTTGGAAGGGATTAACGACAAGGGTGGAATTGAAACGGCCACAAGGAGAAACAACACAAAAGCAACAACAGATATGATTATTAGCACACTTAAAACAAAAATAAATTCACCTCCGTGAAAATCATGCTAACATATAATAAATCAAACTGTGAATAACAATGACAGTTAAAAGATGTTGGGGAATATTAGACTCAAGGCTTCCGCCGACAAATCAGTCAAACAAGAAGTAGAAAGCATCTCCCAATTGCAAATACACCTTATTTGTAAATTTTATGGCAAGGCAAACCAATTTCGAACATTGTCCGCCTTCCATATAAACACATAAGAGCCAGTTAACCTTGAAGACGGATGAGGTGCACTTAGAGGAATTATTCCTTTTATTAATTCTTTTAGATCAACATTATTATTACACCTCAGCAATAAAAATTCATTTGAACCAGTATTATTTTATTTGAAATTAAATAAATCTCTTATAAAATCAAGCGGTGAACACATAAGTAAAACTAATACATTCGAGATATTGCTGTTATTATTTCAATGCTGCATTTCAATGCGACTGATAACTCCATATTCATTACACCACTATTTAATAATCTATCCTTATTGCATGTACTTCACTTATATTTGAGTATTATTTTTTTAGAGGTTCGGAAAGTAGATATAATAAACGTTATTCTTTGATTAAATGCAATAAAAATGTCCGTTCCTTACTTTTTTTATCAGAACGGCACATGAATTCTTCTTCAACAAGCATTGAGCACAATTCAATATATCAAACATTTATTTAAATTAAGCTTTAAAATGGAATATTAATGAAATCGTTGGAACTTAATTCATAACTTTCATTATTATTGATTAATGTGATTTCATGTATTTTATGGTTGAACGTATAATACAGAAATATTTTTTGAATGAAATTTGAAAGTCAATGAGGAAGGCAATAAGGCTTCATAAATTATAGTTCACAGTCAAAACACTAAATCTTTTGTCTGATACCTAGTAATATCACTTTTCTCTTAAGCCACTCATCTGTTATAAAAATGGTCTTTCTCAATGACAGTAGACTGATCTATGTAGTCGACAGGTAATTTACTTCCTAACTTAGAGATTTTACCGGTACTCTTGGCCCCTGTAAATACATGTCTTTCCCTGGAGAAGGGTTCATACTAACAGTGATCACAACGTGCTGTATACACGGCTTTTTCAGATGGCTAACCAATTTCCATGGGGAATTTTTTTTTAACTTAATGCCTTTTTGTCATGTTTTATTAATATCTTTATCAGAACTTTAGCTATCTTTTGTTGTATTTTTTATTATTTCATTGATGGCAACTTACTTTGCAATTTTTGTTAAATCAATGAAATGTTTATTATTCAAATGATATGTATTATATACACCATGTGAGGAGGATTAGGACAAAGTTGTGACTCAGTTTGCCTACCCTACTAACCTCTGATATTAGCCCGATCAGTTCTTGTGCCGAATCAAAGGATATGAGCACACGAGAGGAGTACTAATCGCCTAATGAACTATTACATCTATTTAACTAGACTGCAGTCCCAGATCATGAAGGAGCCTCAAACACGTGTAGTCTCGAAACGATAAATAACAAAGTTACGTTATTTTTTAAAGATAAAACAAAAATAGTTGGGTAAAAGAGCCATAGGTACAGTTTGCCGCTTGCCGCCAGACCACTGAGATACAGCCCGGGACACAGATATGATGATCCTCCCAATCTCCACGAGGCAGGCCTGGACTTCTTCGAGATTGGGTCGGACGCAAACAGCAGGAATAGAGAGCGAGGCATTGATCACCACAACCGACTTTCTACCTAAAACACCACAACACATCTGAATGTTTAATAACAAAACATCATTCATCCTTAGAAATCATTGGTTATCGAAGCTCGAAGACTATTACCCCAATGTGGGGAACGCGAAAGTTTCAGTGGGGTGACCACAACATATGTTCTAATCTTGATGAGGTTGTAAAACATGAAATCTATTAAATATTTGGACCTCTAAACGTACTTATTTGAGACCTATAATGTAATAGTTCATAGTTTTCCGTCTTCAAAGTCCCATATTTAGTCTGTGAAGAACGTTTAAACATAATCAAAGCATCGGCTTTGGAAACATAAGTTAAATCTGGAAAACTAGCATATTAGTTTTGACATAAGCTGCTGCTTTTCCAAAAGGTTGACGACCATGAGTTGCGTCGAAACGCTTAAAATACTTCAGTTTACCATCAAAAGTTTACACGGAAGACGTAGAGAGCCTACTTAATTATAGTCTAAATTATATTGTTTCTTTTTCAGCATACCTTCGTAAGATGTGAACCGTCTTCTCAAGACATCAATCGCTTGTTTAGTAACTTTAATCAAAACATCAACAACCTTTCGACTGTAGTAGCGCCTCATCTCCGACACTGCGTTGCGAACGAGGTCCTGCAATATGTTTGTTCACCTTAGGTCACTGCTATCATTTTTAATAACATTATTATTACCATCTACATGTATAATTACAAACACAAATCATTAAATTCGTTAAAGAAAACTATAATCAACTAACCAAATATTTTTATTAATTTAAATCAACATTTACACTACGGTAAGACATAATAAATGTCTTCTAAAACAAATGTTCTTTGTCAGTCTTTCTCATACTGAGCAAGTATTATAGAATATAGAATATCCATTTTGTATATTGTGAAATCTTGTTATGGATTTATTTATTTTAGTTCACTTATAAAAGTGGTAGTTGTCATCTTGTTAATGAAAAATAAATTTATTACTAAAGATAAAGTTATTATTGTTCGGGAAGAGAAGAAACAGACTCCCCTTCATACTGGGGTAAATGAATAAATCAAAATCTCCACACATATTATGCTAAGCGTTTTGAACATTTCGTGTTCATCGTCATGTAAACTTATAAAATACAAATAAAACTTTTAACTTACAATTTGTATTGTAGAAGTTTACCTGACGATGAACACGAAGTGTTCGAAACGTGCAGAATAAAGAAAGCTCTGTTTTATGTGTGGAGACTTTTATTCATCTATTTACCACAGTATGAGTAAATATGACACAATTACGGATTGCACAACTAATGAGTTAGAAAATCGTTTACATTTATATTAGCCTATTATAATTCTGTTAACAAAACTTCTTTCTTTCACTTATATTGATTTTAAAACGAAATATATTAAGGAAATATTATTTAAAGCGCATTTCAAAAGAGTCATTATAAGTTTGTTTAACATTAGCCAGGTCTTTGAAGTTACCGTACATAGAAAACTTTAGTATTAGTAATTTAAAATGAAGAAAGCAGACTTGTGCGATTACGATTACAATATCCACTACAAACCTTTAGTGTTTGCATCATTTTAGTAATGCCAACATTGGATTGAAGAAGGTTTTGAGGATTTTCAAATATTTCCCAAACTAGACTCCAGTCTTGCTGTTGCTGAGAACCGGCTGCAGATGCGCCTGCACTGCTACCATCATCAGGTCCTGGCAAATCAGAACTGTCAATACAAGGACACCAACACTTCTTCATTAGTACCTGCATGCCACCTCAGAAAACATTATATGTACAAAAACTGCTGTGGTATTTTCATTCCCTTCTATAATGATTCATACTTCTGCATTTGAAATTTACATTTAAAATTTAAATAAGTATTTTTAGTTTACACTTACACGCATACACACACAAACACGCATACACATTCTTGGTATCAATAATAATTACAATTCTTTTGTTAAAAAAACACATTCATGCATAAATTGTTTTGCGTAGATATATAAATAAAATGCTCTAACTACACCAGTACTCATATCTAGAACATCTCACTTTCAGAATAATTCAAATTTCAAACCTCTTTCCCCTTTTGTGCCTTTTCTTAAACTTCGTTCTACTCTTTTTTTATTCTGGCGATTTGAAATTTCATGTTTAATATTTTCCATAAGTGAGTGCAGCAAGATAAAAGCTTACTAAATTTTAGAGTATAGCAAAGGAAGGGCGTAACACTAAAAAAGAAACTACTGACTTCCACCTGTATTCACTTGCAAGAATTGATTTCTTTCATTCTCACTGAAGTTTCAGAGTGCAGTAAAAATTATTAGAAGTAAAGTTCTTTTTAAAATTAGAATAACAACCATTCATTACTTTATATAAGTCATAGTCTAGGATATTAGTTACAAAAAGTTATATACTTGTAATTTATATAAAAAGTACTAAGCAAAATTATCAAATATAATGATTATTTATTTTTACTTCTCCAATAATTAATGCTATTTATACGTAATAAATGATAACCAAACCAAACTGAACTACCTAAATAAAATGAAATACATAAACTTTACTCCTCCCCAGTAATAATAATCAACCAGATTGATTAACACCTTCAAATCTTACCTTTTAGTTAAAGTACCTTGGCTGGGTGTATGATTATAATTTTATCTGCTAAACCAAGGGATTTAAATTGATGCTAGTGTTATCTGTTTCTTTTCATTACTGCATTATACTCGTAGTCTTTTAAGAGCATCATCATACGTGACAATCGTTCACCAATTATTCTTAAAAACACTAAATTACATTTTCAACTTTATTAGAAAGAGACAACTTAAGATTATTGTCATAACCTAAATTAATTGTGGGGCATAATATCTTAGCAATAGAAATAACATTACCTTTAGAATCAAAGTCAAAATCATCCTCCCCTCCCGTTTTGAAGAAATCCGCAGCATTTCTCACCAGAGTCAATATCTCCTCCACAGCTTCCTCGACCATTAGGCTTTTTCGGTTCAGTTCCTGCCAACAAATAAATTTGTCAATAATTATCATAACATATCTTTAATCTTACAATCACTGTATTTATGAGATGTACGCAAAAGTTTCACCTGAGCAGCTTCTCTACAGTGATCGTCAATGTTGTTGATGAAGTCGTCCATTGTCCAAGGCTCATTAGTCGGAAACACATATAAATTTACATTCTTCATTTTTGTTAAAACATGTAGAATTCTATTTGAGTAAACGTCATGCACTCTGAAATTTACAAAAGGTGATAAATTGTTACAATGTTATAAATCAGAATATTAATACTCTATTGTAAAATATATTAACAAAAAACTTGATTACTTTCCATTTTTTGAACTTAAAATTCACGTTAAGATATTTACTATGCTAGTGGCCCATGGACAGAGCACAGCTCACGATGGCAGAAAAACATTTGTTAATGACTGATTTTCCTTTTTCAGACTAAAAGGTTACTTTAAACATAGTAGTTACACACGCAATGCCAGCAGCAAGATCTGATCCACGAAGACAGTTTCTCGGTTAACGATTATTCGACTCGAGCAAAAGAACCATACAATAATTCCGATGCAGTTTATATAGTTATAATGAAAAGTTTGTTTGTTTCCAATAATGGCAACATTGTACTGTACAGGACAAACAGGTTTATTACTTCCACTCTAAGAAACATCATGTACAGGACTTAACATCTCCCATATAAAGAATCTACAATAAAAGCTGAGATTTGAACTTCTGATGTTCAGTACTAAAGGATTCCTGTTAGATAACACATGATCATCCATGTTAAATTCAGTTTCAAATCAAGTAGAAAGTCTTGGCATGGCGGAAATGAACTGGTGAACTGACTAACTGCTTAGTCTCCTGTATTTCAAGTTTATTAACGCAGTTTTTATATTTTAGCTCAACCTAAACTTGAGCTTGTGAGCTATGTAAACAGTTTTGTCTGTATTTACTCATGATTAAAAAGAGGAGAAACACTAAACAACACAAAAGTTTTGAACACTGTTTGAAACTTCTTCCTATGAAGTTTTTTTGGACATGTCTACAAATTTGGAAATTAAAGATATAACCTGACAGTGAACAATAAATAATCCAAATGCATCGACGTTTGATAAAATCTTTTTTGTGTGGAGATTTAGTGTTTCTTACCTCATTAATTAAAAGTTGAGGTTATTTTTGGACTTATAGGAAATGATTACCTTGTTATCAATGTATCCAGATGGTTGATGGCGACAGAAGTTTTAATGACGACGTCCTTCCAGTCAAAGTCGACCCAAGTGACTGAGGTGATAGCTGGGGAAAACATGTCGGCAATCTTGACCACGTGGGGCAGCAGCAGAGGTCTTACTTCTTGCTTCACCTTGTGCACTGTCAAAACAAAAGTATTCCAAACGTCCTGCAAAGAAACAACATACTTGACTACCAAAAACAAGCAACTGAAATCAATGCCAGCAATCATTGACGCTGTAATTAATTCACTAGATTATATAAATGGAATTTTAACGCTTATGTTGTTACTATACTATTATTTGGTTTTCTGGGATACAAAGGTAACTTCTTTTTTCAACAGAAAGAAATACTAAACAAAAAAATGCTTTTATCACCTTAGCAGAATTTGTCCTTAAATCAAGTGATTACATAAACTTGATCTTGCGATCCGAGTTTGATTACCTTTTTATCTTAAATATTTAGGAATCCATAATTTTTTTTTTGAAGATTAGACTCCAGATTCTCAAGTGCAAAACTAATGATATCCTCAGTATGAAAGATTGAAATTAACCATGCATTTTGTGTTAAATACAGAAATCATTTCACAATTAATTAAGTAAAAAATGGACTTTAAGAATGTGATTATTAAGTAATTATAGGATCCCAATCCTCAATAAACATAAAAGTAGTAAGGTTGTAAGATTACTTTGTAGCGTTCAGTGACTTCGTGAAAGTAAGACTTCTTCTCCATGACGGCTCTGGTTATAATGGGCACTTCGATTCCCAGACTGGTCATGCACTCAGCCTCTCTAATGATCACCTTCAGCTTCCAGTCCATGTTAATCTCCAGCTTCCCTTTTTCAATTTTCATTATTTTGTTAAGCAAGCCTCCTTCTAGGGCCCAAACCTACAATCATGAACTCAACGAAGGTTTATCATATTTAATTTAATATTAATCAAAAACTCTAATATTTATTGCGATTCCTCTCATTTCTCCAATTGCAATTACTTCAAAATTGAGAGATAATTTCTATCAATATCAATCAATTATGACTTTTATTAACAGCAGTACAATCACTTCAAAGTAACTGGAATGACTATACATGCACTACACTGGCATCATTTATGATACAAGGAATGAGCAGTTTTGATATTTTAAACCATATTATGAGACTTATGACGAAGAAATCAATGATCGAATTTCACATTCTAAGAAGTAAAATTAAATCAGGGTAGCAGTTACTAGGCTAAATCGCAGAAATCATGTAGAACAGGAAGGTCATTGACCAAGCAGACTAGTCAAACTATTAGTTTAGTTAGCTAGTCAAGTCAAACTAGTTAACTATTTTGTTAGCTCAAAAAAATTATTAATTAACCTTCAGCAGCTAAATATTAAATAAGAAATATGTAAATATTCCTTAACATTTTTATTGTGAAAAATAAATTTAAAGGTTGACACAGAAGGCCCTACATATGAGAACATAGAAATGTGTTAACGCATTGTAAATTTATTTATTGTATAAATTATTAAAGTTAGGAATGTTAATAGAAGGCGGAATATCTTGGCATTTAATATGCTTACATTGTGCTTTGACCATGCAGATGTCATTTCTTTCTCAAAGTCATCGGTGCACTTCTTCAAATAATCGAATTTCCTTTTGAGGTCGCTGAATTCGGGGACGCTTTTCATAAGTTCATGTGATTCTATTGTATCGACTGTTTCAATCAGATTCAGCACATATGATCGACTCCATGCTATTCTCCCTGCAAAGAAAACTTTATCATTTTATATATTTTTCTTTTGAAACATCAACTTTTCAGGATGGTTGAGTTGAGTTATTAGTTTCTTTCAAAGTTCTTTATGTTTTCAAACTTTATAGAAAACTATAAAAAAATCAATTTTATAAAAATACGACTTTTAAAATACAAAAAATTCTTTATCTATGTATCTATAAGTAATGAATATTACCTATACCAACCCTCATTCCAAAAATGTTCTTAAAATTACAAAAACTGACATCAGCAAGATTTATAATCAACGAACTATATAAATATTTATAATATACTGACATTCGGACTCATTACACAAGGGGGACGGTGTACAAAGTATTTCTGGACCAAGGTACTCCGAAGATCTCCCCCCCCCCCCCCTCGAAATTATGATCTATGCATCATGTATTTTTTTTTTTAAAATAGTAGTATCAACATTTCACATATTAGTATTTTTTGAAATAATTAGAAAATATTTCATGGTCATTTCTTTTGTGTCTTACAATGTAATAAGGCCAATAATATTCGGGTCCCTAAAACTTGATAAATAATTTGTTAAGTACAAATTTTGAATTTCTTTACCCCAGGTACTTTAATTTACATAACTGTTGTTATATAATATTACATTATTCATTACTTTTTATTTTTTGAATTCCAGTATCCATATTCCGACCCGTTGGTTTTAGATACTAAGCAAAAATTGTCACCTGTAATACTGGTCTATCATCATTCTTCAAAAGTTGCAAACTTTTACGAATTGGCTTCCTTAGACACATTCACACTCTTGGACCTGACAGAACGATTAACCTTATTTCCAAATATTCACAATAGTTATTTATTAAGCCCAATAATTATTTTCACTTCTCCAAATTGTCCATCTAGACTTCGAAGAAACATAAATGCAACGCTTGAGACATAGAAAAGTTTACAGCGGCTGGTAACATGGACATCTGGCAGCTCTGCCTAGACCGGCCTGTTTTCTGGTTTTATGTATGATTTTATTGTGAATGTGGCTAAGAACTCACAAACAGCTCAATTCTGTAGGTGGACTTCTTCATCTACTATAACAGTTGGGAGTGCTTCACACCAGAAGAAATATAAAATGGCTGACTAAGCTATTACCCCAATAGAAGAAATAGTAGAGTTCTTGTGGGTTCGATGTATCAACCACCGAACATTCGAGTGAACATTAAAAGTATCTCGGTACGACGAGGACGGCTATAACCCCGTACATTCGGGGGGTGCTTTTTATGTTGTCCTTATGATGGATTTTGTTACATTGCCGAAGGATAGGAAAACTGGGTGAGCCTAGTTTCCCGTCCTGGATCCTCCGTTGCTGTACGAAGGTCGGAGTATTCAGATCACTGCTACCTAACCAGAAGGCATGGATCAGTTTGTGAAAACTATTCTAGACAAATGACAAGACAACTTTTTTAAACACTGTATCCAGGGTAACGATGACCAAGTAACTAACTCATGAGGTACTCCTAACAAACTGGAGACTGTGTGAGTCAGTAGCTCATTTGCATCTTCTTTCATTATATATACATTATTAACATAAGAACTTCACAACTGAAAATTTTATCATATGATAGATTGTTATGATTGTGTAAAACTAATCAAAAATTCATCAAGTAAATCACTGTTCGTGGTCATTACGGTTAAGAATATATACGTCATATAAATGTCAATACTTAGAAAAAAATTCGTAATATAGTAACCTCATTTCAGATGTACCTGCTATTGGAGGGAAGTATCTCGGAATGGGTGGGTTATCTTTCTGTTTTTTAAAAGACTTGATGGATTCTTCAATTTTTGATTCACAGAACTTGACAACTCTCACATACTTTTCCTCCAAATTTGCTAATGGAATTTTACCACTGATCTTAAACAATAAAATAATAAAGATATTAAGCCTTTGCAGAGTTACAGTAATCAAATACACGTCATATGAAGTGACGATACGTTTATTCAAGTTACGTACACTTTTGCATAATGAAAGTGAATTATTAAGCGATTGTACAGAATTACAGAACTGTGAGAGGACTCGACTTGAATGTATTTGTTGTTGTTCTTTTCCTTATGATGAGATAGCATTGTGGATTTAACGAAATTGATGATTGGTTGATTAATAATTATAGGAGCAGTGAATTAGATGGAGTTCATATCTATCATGACAAGAATTTAAACCAAACATGTTCCTTTATTTTTGTCTATTGGCCTCGTAATTTTATATTATCGAAAGTGGTTCTCCGGAATGTTTGATAAGAAATAAACATTAATACTAGTTTTACAAAATATTGTTTTATTTTGTAAAGTCGGATTTCATTTAAGTTTTTCCGTCTTCTTAAGATTAGTACGCCTAGAGAGCTGACAAGTGCAGAGTTACCTTTTCAAATCTAGGAATGAAGTGAACTCCGGGTTCGCTATCCCAGATAACGCTGTAGTTGGACTCAATGGCTGAAGCAATGCTCTCCTTTAGTATGGTCACAGATTTCATGAAAGTTTCGTAGTCCTCATCAAACTGAGTGTCTCTTTGATCTAAGAAGTTGTAGCTGCCATCTGTGATTACTTCCTTACTTTCGTTAAATTTATTCACTACATCTTCTAGATCTAGGAATGAGCAAGTTATAAACGTAAATTACTGAACATGTGGAAATTTATTTTGATGTTTTTTTAATCTTAAAGTTTGAAGAATAATTTTCACAAAATTCCGATCATTTTAAATATTATGATTAGCAAGGTACCAAATACTCAGCTTTATTAAAACGTTTTCAGATAGCTACTTTGATTTCAACTTAGATAGCGTGGAAAAGTTCATTAAACCCCGTAAAAAATACAAGCTTATACATTAGGAATAAATTCATGCAAAAACTTACCATCGACTGGCAATAATCCTAGAAATGAAAAAAACAAACGTGAAAGTAGTAAATACTTATTTTATGATCAATAAACAATACTACAGAAATAACAAAAAAATACCTTCCATTTTCCTGTCAAACAAGCTCTGAAAATCATCCAATAAGTCAAAAACACATAAAATTTTCTTCAATCGGTTGCAAAAAGCATTGAATTTGCCAAAAACATAGTTTTCAGAAAATTGCAGTGGGGGCTGATTGGGTAGAAGAGGAGTACTTTTAATAAGAGCATATGCTTCTCTGTACACCTGGAAACCGGTAGGTACATTCAACCTTGTTTAAGAAAGAAATAATCAAAAATTACTAACTTACTAACATAGTGAAACCATAACAAAACATCATGCAATATGACAGGCATTTGTTTTCTGCTATAAATGATAGAAGGCAGCATAGTTGAAGAGAAAAACAAATCTTCAATTCAGAACAACTGACGTGGAGAAATGTATAAATTCCATAAACTCACTTAACAATATTAACTGAACTGGTCGCCTGGTCAAGGCGCTCCCTGCAGAGGGATGTGACCTTCATGCGCCTAGGTACTCGTATGGTATATTGACTACCGGTATATTATCACGATACATTGGACACATCACTATCTGCACTATTGTATATCATTGGCACAATGAACAGTTAAGGAATTACTATGTAGTTAAACCAGTCCTGATTGTAAAAAATAATCAAATTTTGTATTGTTAGTATAGTTATTTGTATAAATTAAAATATTCACGCAAAAGATGAAAAATATGTGAAATACAAGAAAGGAGATATCTCGAAAATAATTGAATAAGGATGAATGGCATAAAATAATATAAAAGAATAAATTAATATAATATAAAAACCAATACCATCTCTGTATACATCTAATAGACGTTTATATACAATCAAAAAATGAAAGTACGTAATTAGAAATACATATAAAAAATACATTATATGTGGTACTAGATCGTACTTTAAGAAATTTATTGTTTAACATTAAAAAAAGTACTTTTCCTTATACAGAACGATTTAAATAAAAAAAACTTGATCTATAACAATGCTATAGTAACAGAATTTTAGCTAGAACCTCAGAAAATAGTACAAATAAATTTTTATTGTAGTAAAATTTATTACTTTACCCACGGGTGTATTGGGTACCAATACCAACTTATATTGCTACCCTTGTAATTAGCTCACTAATCTTTGAGATACTGCTTCGGAGTCTAGGTTAAACTGAAATTGGTCCGCGTTCCATTTTTCCGATATTCTCAAAAGAAAAAGAAAATAAATATTGCGGACCTTCTAGAACACATCACTAGTTCAATATGTAGCCATTAATTTAAATTGATGCTTAGTATATACGTTTTATTTGAAATATAGTATGTCAATGATATGCCCTATGTGTTCTTTAGATTAGTGTACTCCATTCTCTACACAGTTTACTATACCGTATTATTTAATTATTTTAAGAAATGAAAATACCTTATTACCATAGTATACTTTTGTTGTTGGACAACGTCCTAAAGAAGTGAAACAACAGTAACATCAGTATACGAGATTGATGTTATCTCCAACATAGCCAACTAATAATTTGCATGGTTATTGCTTAACGTTAGTTTGATATTAACAAAACAGAAGCGAACCTGAAGAAATCTCTTCAAAAGATTAAAGTTCAAAATATTTATTTTATTAAGTGCGTTATTTCGTAGCTATTTTATAACATATTGAAGTTTATTGTTAATAGTTTTTATTTGTATGATAAATATTAGTTTAAACAGGAGCACTAGACAGAAGGGTCTTACTTTGTTTAAGTTAATTGCGCTCAAGAGTTTCTCTCTGACGCAGCTTCTTTCTTGAGTCCACACTGTGTCTTTACCCCGGTTGGTGATGTACGATTTGCATGCTTCTATCATTTGATTTGTTATCTGAAAATAAGAGCATATGTTTGATGAAAGTAAAAACTAAATATATGTATAATACAATGTACTGTTACTGGTACAGTCAAGGTGAATTTAAGTTAACTTTTTCTTTTACTATAATATAGTAATAATGAAATAATTCACTTTTAAAATTTCACAGATTTACTCGTTTTGAGATGTTCAGAGGACAACTTTTGAAACTAATTTGATTATATTTTGTGGCTGGTTCAGTATGTATCTAAAAGTGTGTGAATACGCTACAGACCACACAATTTCGTGAACCAATTTGACATTACACTGAAAAACAGCTCTTATAGTGAAAAAGAGCTGTATTTTTTTGTTCTTCCCTCAAGGGGAACCCCACTTATTAATCATTAAGTGTTTTTAGATATCATTTTTCCTCCCAAACTACTAATTCTAAATGATTAAGTAATATTATACTTAACGTTGAACTAATAAGTACTTAAGTGAACAGAATTATTAAGTGAGTGTAATAATACACTCTCATTAATCTGCTAAAGTTTTCAATAACAAAAATGATAACAGTTAAAGTTTTGACTTATGATTGAACCTGAAAACTTGTGAACACGATATGATGACACCACCTCGATGGATCATAATGACATTAAATACAAAAATAGCTCAAAAGAGCAAAATGAGTGTATTTTGTTTTTGCCACAATTACATCCCAGAAAAGAATCGTTGTATTTTATAGCTATAGTAAAACAATTTAAAAATAATCGGTGTTAATAATAAAGAAATAATTATTTATTTATTTACAAATTTTTTACTTTTATAAAAATTATTATTACTTTTCATAGTTCTTAATTTTAAATTATATTATACCTTGAGAATAAGTTATACAACGTTGCAGAATTCAAGTTATGCACGTAATGTTTAGACTGTATCGGGAAGGTAAAACTCTAACTGGCATTTAGAAGTTTATAATACTAACAAATCTTGAGTAAGTTCAATTAGGGTAAATAAATGCTGAGCTATTGATGTGCTTGACCAGTCTGACACCTCCAAATATCATTTTCCAGTTGTTCGTGAAATGTTTTCTGAGTTAAAACCAAATTGGTGTCAAAAATTTCTAATTGGATATGACGAAACCTAGAAGTTTATAAGGAGGTTTGGGTTAAGATTTAGAGTTAATACCAAGAGCTTATAATAAAACACAACTCGTCTACTTAATCGAATTCTAATACCTCTTCTCATTTATCCATATTGATAAAAATTTTAATGTACCGAATTCAAAAAACGTTTTGCCAGTAAAAGTTCTCTATCTTTGAAGATTGAGTTTTATTACAGTTTACATGCTTCTGCGGTAGAATTGATAAATCCTAAGGACTACATGTTCTGAATACAAACATACAAGTTACGCAGTGAAGCATTTCTCATACAGTTCATTAGTGCACATGTTGAATGGTCTTTACTGACGCGTGTCGAGTTCCGAGGGAACTGGTTTAAGACAAACTACTTAAACTTGAGGTCATTTAAGTAAAGTGGTTAGTAATACTAACAGCAAGATCTTTTGAGTTAATGGTTCAATTAGAATTCAGCAAATTAAACCTACATCATTCATTGCCTAATACCCCAAAGTAAAACGACATCTTGTGAAACAGCTATTCCCTGTTCAATGCTATAATAATTTCGATACATTATATTGATGAAAAATTTAGAGTTCTAAGTAAATTGCTTGGACAAATACTTGACGTTCCATCTCAATCCGATGTAGAAGATGACCAACATATGTCAACAAAAATGTACTAAACCTCGACTTTTTTTATTGATTGATGAACTTTACTGAAATGGTAATGATATTGACAGACTGACTCATAATTCACTTATGAATCCTTACCATTCGAACCCGAATGTAATATTAAATAGCTTTCCTAATCGTAACATAACATTATGATTCATCTATTATAAAGAAGGTAGCAAGAAATGGTTGTTGAAGGGTCAGGTGTGGCTTTTGGTAGGTACCTGTCCCTTGTACTGAAGATTAAGGGATCTAATATTAGTTTTCATCCTAGATCTATTGTGTGGGAAGATGAAAAATCTTTTACACGCACTCCCTTAGAGAGTACCAAAAGCTGTCGGTGTCTCGCCTATACCATGGAAAACTCTCGTCAAAAATCCTACTTTCATATACTTAAACTTTCCTTCCGTCACACTTTCTGTTTGTAGAACATCACTGAAAGTCAAAGGCCCTTAAGTATTGGTGTTGAACCAACAGCGACTAGACGAACACAAATGCTAGTCGATTAAAACAAAAACATTATTATCAGAGATGGCAATCCGGGTGTACGATAAATATTATGTAATCTCCGTGAACGGAGTAACGGACTAAATGTCTAGCACAAACAAATAGGCCGCAAAGATCAAATCACTACTAAGGTCATGAAATATCACTTTACATTCCATATATTTCATATTTTTCTCTATACACAATAAATAGACATTCTTTATGCCAGCCTGTAACGAAATATATATTTAATAAATATAATACATTTAAGTCAAGAACTTTTAACAAAATATCGGCTTTTTATTCACTCTTCAGGTAATTTAGTTAATAACATCAAAATTATGTTTAAAATTAATACTAGCTTCAAACTTAAGACAAATTTATAGCACTTTAAAAATAATAATATTGGAAAGTATACCTTAACCATTAATGAAGAAGTCCTTTCAGAAGTGTTGTAATATTGCGACACACTGTGGATCAACTGAATTGTTCGAAGGAGGCTCTGAATAGACTGAACCATTTGAACCTGTTCAAAAAGAATTCATGAAATACATATCAGGAAATAGGAAGTCAAAAATTAATTTTAGTGCAAGTTGAGGTTCATATTGTAATAGACTAGCAGAGTTACTAATTACATTGTAAGCAATTGAATAGCTGCAAAATAAGTTCAAAAATGACAAACAACACATTTTTTAATATAGGCTGACATTTGGATTCGGGGTGGTTTGGGTTTACTATGTGGCTTTCCCGAAACGGTAAAACAGCTGTTAGATGTCTTAAGATTACTAGTATTCTGTCAAGAATTTATGAAGTGGCAAACGCAACAAGTAAAACTCATCATGATTCTCTCTGTTTGACTTTTTGTTGATTTGAAGTGATTAGTGAAGTGAGTCACTTCACGGTTTCAAGGGGAAATTTTATAAAACAACTTCTATATATTCTTGAAGAGTGAAAAAACAGTTACATAATAGATCTCACATCATTTTTTACATTATAAAAGATTACTATATTTCAGTCTTAAATTATACATTTCAATATGAGATGTGTATCTCTTGAAGGCTGTTTTCATTAATATCAATGTTGTTCCTAACAAACTGGAATGTCAGTAAATGATGTAGATCTGTTGAACTACCTAAAATACAGGCATTTAGTGTTTGTGCTTTTATAGACTGTCCTCAAACGAGGTCAGTGGGATATAATGGGTTAATAAAATAGTAACACTAAAAAGTACTTTTATCTGATGAAAGTTGTGCTACGAATATAGAAAATTAAAAAGATGTATAAAATATTTCTCACAGGATCGTGGAGGTAGAGGGCATGGCAGGTTTTCTCTATGGCTTGAATGTACTTGGCATTATCCTTGGCCTCGTTGAAACAGTAGGTGATCTTAGAATCTGCCTTTGACCATATCTCTGTCACTTTGCTTTTACTCGCCACTAATGTTTGAATTGCATTTGTAATCTGGGGAAAAAACAGAGAATAATATGTATAAGTTACTTCAAATGCATCTATGATGATGGAAAACATAACATATAATAAGAACACATTGTATATTTTAGGACACAAAATATATAACATTTAATTAATTATTTTATTAGACATCTCAAGCACTCCACTCAATATTCGAACTCAATCAATTAATGAATGAATAACTCAGCGCGAGTCTGCAATATTGCCACCAAAAAATGTATTTCAAAGTTATTTGAAAGTGTTAAAGGAAAAAAAAGTCAAAGTAAAAAGGGGTAAGGAAATTGATAAAATTTTAGTCTGTGGATTCCAATATGAGAGTTTTTTGGGATCTTTTAGATCTGCTTTGTTTTCAATTTATTATTTAAGCCATTTTCTCGTCATTTCCATATTGATTTTTCTTCTTGAATCATGCTAAAAAAAAGTAAAAACTTTACAATTGTTTTATTGTTTCTTACAAATATTATTCTACGTGCAGTTATTTTTCTTTCTGTTGACACCTAACAAGGATGGTTGAGGTTCAGATGTGGATGGTGGTGGGTGGCTCTTCCTGGTCGGGGTCTTGTCAAACTAGTAATACTAAGTTTATAATACAAGAATGTCCATGACAGTACAAGCATTAAGATCAATATGAGGGAAAGCCCAATATTAGTCTTAGAGTCAACCTGGTTCGATTTTAGTTGTATTGCTGGTATTCTGAAGAACATAAACATGAAATCATTTTAAAGTTACCCTGTTATTATTTCGTTGCTGAACTGCAATACATCTCAACGCCAAAGTCTTAGGATTTTAATATATTCTTACTGCAGTAGAGGAGACAAGGGTCACCAAGTTATAACAGTACATGGTCGTGTCATTTATTATGGGCCAGACTTCAGTTTTAGGTGATGTATATGTTTGTTTGGAGAATTAATTATATATTGTATATTATAATATTATTATTGTTTAAAAGAAATAATGATCACAAGAAGTTTTTGGAGAATTCACAACAAAAAGAAACCCAACTGGAGAATTCACGACAAAAAGAAAAACTAACTTCTGTTGCTTAACAAAAACTGTAACCGAAGTCCTCCTTTCCCGGGGTTGTCACTAACAAGTTTGCCACATTTGTTTTGATTTTACTTTAGGATTCCTGTCTTATTAGGGACTTCACTTCATTGTAACAGTGATCATTAAGAAACATTTTCCATAGGAAAGCATGAGAACGATGTCTTCATGACCTCTCCGAGTGACATGTACACAAAATGTTCTTATCCTTCATGAAAAACCTCGGGTCAATATTAATATTGGGACCTCCAATTGTCGATACCAACAGGAAACAGCAAAACCACACCTGATTCCCAACCTTCTAATGGTATTTTCTTATATTTTATCTAAGAGGTCTAATGAGGGCAAAATCTCACATCTTCTTCCTGAAGGTGGGCTATGATCTGGGAAAGCTGAGCACTTCGTTTCTTCCAGTACTCCAGCTCATCTTGAGGTCCACTAGCGTCATTTTCCTTTCTCAGTTGCTCGCTTTCCATCAAAACCTAACATTAAATAAAGACAATTATATTGAATCAACAATTTTGATTTTTCAAATATCACTTAATTAAAGCAAATATCACTTAACTAACAAATGGCAAGATACTCACTTGCATAAACTAATCAAGTTTCAATTAAACTTTCCTTAAAGTTTAATGTAATCCATATTATTGTTATTTACTCTGTAAATACTTATATAAGTATATATACTTATATCTGTGGTTACATTTTTGTTTCTAATATATAATACAAAGGAAACCTATTTGCCCTACACTATCAGAAGGTGGGCAAGTTTTTAGGAATTACATTTTAATCTTATAAACGGGAAAATAAGATAGCTAATTCATTGAATGAAATTGTTCCAATATTCTTGAAAATTGCATTACTAGCGTTAAAGGGAAAAAATAATAAGTGATAAATATTATACAACCACTGATTTTGATTCTTCAAATATTATTAAACGTTGATAATTGTTGTTAGAAAACCACATGAAACACTGACACCCTCCGTGATTCTAATATAAACGGCTGGATAGTTACCTCTTGTATCTTTTTAATCCAAACTTTGACAGTGTTTTCAAAACTTTTCATCCGATCTGGCTCTGGAGTTTCACCGTTGTTCAACAGAGACAACACTTCCACAACTTCTTTTCTTCCCTTAAATATCCCATCTTCCATAGAAACTTCTTCGCAAACTATAGAACCATATCAACAATTCGTAAATAACATTAAATATAAAGTGGTTAATACTGAACTTACCATAAGTACAACCATTATCAAAAACTAACTTTATAAATGTTTTTAATTTTGGTACCATATTTTTCCAACTATAATGAAAATATAATTATATTTGTGTGAAACCAATTGATGAAAGCCTGAATATGTATTAATTTAAATCATATGATGTAGGGAAAAAATTAGTAATCGTAAAACTGCACAAAAAACACTAGCTCATGCTTTAGATATGTAATACTCGTTGAATGATTAATCAAATCACAAAATGAAGTGAAACACTAGGGATGTCATCTGACGGATTATCAATGGTTGAAGTAGACTTCATGCAGTTTATCATATCATCAACCTTTTTTCTATTTCTCTTAAGAGAGATGACAAAGACAATAAATTTAGAGATATTATAATTAATAATTTTATGATAATTTGTTATAGTGTACTAGTTGATGTATTCGTCTTCCCTCAGATGAATAAGTTATATAACTATTCATGTTATATCCATCACGTATTACACGTTTCAAGTGTTATGTATTTGCATTTTAATATTATGTGTGTGTTTCAGTTTTCTGCATGTAATTGTATCCTGTCCTTACTCTGTAGTTCTTATTTTCTAATTTAGTGCTAAGGAGGGAAATATGTGACACCTCTGAAACTGTGATGGTAAAATGAGAGTTAGAAGTGGGGACTGCTGGAGGAGTTGAACACAGAAGCAGCCATGAAAACGGAGGCAGTGGAATTTTGAAAGGATAGCAGTAGGAAGGTTGCTGCGTTGTCCATGCTATAGGAAGCCTTATAGCAATGTATTCACATGTTTTTTTTTAGTTGAAGGCACGATAAGATAAACAAACATCACACTATGTACAGTCTAGTCAATAGACGTAGTATCGGGAAGTGCAAGTAGTTTTAATAACGGATCAGGTAAGTGTTATGGATGAGAAAGGAAGTGAAGGTAGGACTGGGGTTAATGAGAACATAATGATGTGACCTCTGAATCGTCCACATCATTCTGTCCTCTTACAAGATTAGGAGGCTTCTGATAAGGTGTTTCTATTCAGGTAAGGAGGTTTTTCAGGTAAGAAATAGAGGTGAACCGATTACTGATAAAGGAAGAAGAAGAGATAGTCTGACAAATTTCTTAGTAAAAGTACCAAGCCTACGGTCGCCAGAAATATAGGTAGTGCTGAAAAACGAAGAATTATTTCGAGATTTCCTGAGTCAGGTTCAGACAGATGAGATATACAAGCTCACCCACATACATATAGACATCATCTTAAAAATATCAAAAATGTACTCGGGAAAATCTCATCATTTTCATGTAAAAATCTGTCAACATCCAGAAATTATTAATGTCAATACATTACAGTAAAGTAAAAGAACTACTAATATAACTGTGAAATGAATGAATATTCATAGATGTGATAATAACTATTGCTACATTAAGTAACAATAGTTATTTTTCAGATGTTTGATTTTTCAGATAATTGGGATTTATACATTTCAATTAAAATAATATTAAAAAATATCAAACTGAAAAACACCCTTTAAAGCGCTACAAAAGGAACGAAGACTTGGAAGAAGTTGGCTGAAGATCAAAGATCTAGTGTTGGAGTCATCGTCTTCGCCACTGGGATGAGCCAAAGCTTCCATGAAGATGTGCTTCATAACCCTCTGCACAGTGGTCACCAAACCTACTTCTTCTGCGTTCACAACTCCACAAAACAACTCCTGAAATTATTCACTATGGTTTTAGATGGTAGCGGTAGCAAAACAACTTCATTTTTGATATTTATATAAATATTTGGTAGGATTACTACAAATTAATAATTAGTTAAAAGGTTCTTTAAATTATGAAGTTATTTATGTATATATACTTAAAATAAACTGTGACACATAGAAAGAAATATAATAAACACTCACTTTTCAATATTTCAAGAAACATAGAGAAATCAAAAGCACACAATTACAGTCTCTAATTTTTGGTTTGAATCGTCTTAAGGAGAGATAAGAGAGGGACACCAAGCGCACTGGTTCAGAGACGGTTGGTTTCCCTGTCTTATCTCTCCTGAAGACGGTTCAAACCGAAAATTAGAGACTGTAAGTGTGTGCTTTTGATTTCTCTATGTTTTTTTCTACATTGAACTATATTTGTTCGTTTCGGATCGTATTTCCAACGTAAAAGTATATATATTCTAATGTAGTGCAATCAGTTATTATGTGGTATTTACTCATTGTAGGCCAAAATCTAATGAAATGGTCTCCATTTCATTATATAATATATATTCATTATATAATATATATATATATATTAGGATTCATTAGTCAAAAATCCAAAGAATCGCAAATCTCGAATTGCAAATAAAAAAAACAGTTATAAATAAATTGTATTATTTATATTAAGTAGCAGCTGACTTTTTGGAATCCTTCTTCAGGGAGCTGCTTCACAGTGTTCAGCCTCATCATGTATATGCAGATTCCCGTCAGAGGGACATCCCAGCCGTCAGTGAGAAACAGCTTCTTCTTCATCTTTACTTTTGATTGTTTAGGAACAGCTGATAAATTCCTAAGGGTGTTCGCCTTGCCCTTAAACAAAAAACAGTTCATTTCTGGTATATTTCGGGAAACGGAATTTCCAATTTTTTTTAAAGTGGACTGATTTATTTCCTTCTGTTAATTAGCTATAGTATCAGATATTACTCACATGTAAAACTAGAGATATCAAGAATTTGTATGGTTTTGATAAATAATTACATGAATTAATAATGACATTGTTCTAAGAGTATTTTTCCTAATGAAGGAATGAAATGTAAAGACAGGTGTTTCGTAACGAAGGCATTGCTAGACACGTCTTGTCCTGGTAGACAGAACTGTTACTATACGCTTACTCATGTATGAGCTGACTTAACCTAGTATACGATGAAGGTACTTACATAGTCATCATCGTATACTACGTAACACGATAAATGAAGATTGCAATTAATTAAATGTAATGGTTTCTGTGGTATAAAGTTTATTTATAATTTTTTCATGTAATAACAATAATAAATTAATCAACAATAATAACGAATAAAATGAATGAATGATTCATTTTACCAAATAAATAAATCTATTTATTTATTACAATGGATATCGTAATAACCAAAAGGTAATGTATTTTATGATAAATTTCAATTTCAACGGTCAGAATGACGTCCCAGTTCTTTTTAACAATTGATAGGCAATAAGAATTCATCATTAACAGTATTCATCTTTCGATAGTTCTTTAAAATTATTATTAATAATTATATCTAATAAGCTTCCATACTGATATTACAGTCTTTTAAAATGATCGAAAATAGTGTAAAAAATGTCAGTTGTGTGTCTTTGGCGTCATTATATATCAGACACATATTATGCATAAATGAAACATATTTATAAATACGGGGAATTTCAAAAATTACGTCTCTACACAAAAATTGTTTGAAATTCCAGAACATGAGTAAACAACACACTATAACAGATTGCACGAGTAATTAATATTTGTAAATAACCTGATTCATGAAGTGTAATAATATATATGATCATGGGGGTTATATATCTAAATTTTTTGGAAGAATTTAATAAAGAAGAAACAGACGTTTCTCTTTTTATATTAGATTAGTTTTCTTTTGTAGTTCAATCTACCAAGTTTTATTTTATTTGTTATATAATCAATGTAATGTAAATGTAAGTACTTCTGTTGTAAGACGTGCAGAATAAAGAAATTTTTGACAAAAGAAACCTCTTTATTAATATATTAAATTAGTTTAACGAGTATTTATAATTGTTTCAATTCTTAGTCAAAACATTTTGTGATTAATTCTTCATAGCATTTGTCTAAAAAGAGGTTTAAATCTTATTCTGATTTAATATTTAATTAAAGTAATTTAATATTTAATGTATCTAATAATGAAATATGTAATGTAAATGTATTTGACTTTGAATTATTGGAATAATTATTTGACAAATATCAAATTATTTGACTTTGAATTGACTTGGAATAAAAAGATGTTGGCTATAAATGAAGGAAATCTAAACTTCAATGCGGGACAGTCCTTAAAAGCATTCATTTAGTCATTCTCTAAATATTTTCAATTATGTTTATTCTAAATAAATACATGTTAAAAACTTACTACTGTTTGATGTCTTTTTTTTAATGAAGTAGTTATTTAACGCACTAAAGCAATGAATTAATAAAACTGATATAAAAGCCTGAATGACGCGTAGAACTAACTTAATTAGGGGGGAAAATGGCGTAAGTTAGCATGACTCGGTTGTTGTGATTTAATCCAATGCCTCCTCAATTATTTCATTTATAAAATTATTTAATGTTTTTTAATTTGTGAATTAATTAATCTTAAAGTGAGTTTTATTAGCATTTTCATTAAAAAAAGATATTTCTGATCAACAATCTGATTTTTTTTATTAACTGATGAATTATCAATTCAAGGAAATGTATTACTTGTGGCGTAATACCTCAGGTATGTGGGGTCAGATGTAGTTAACAGGTAGCACGATTGACATCAGTGCTGATAGCAATCTTTTTTTTTTTTTTTTTTTTTTTTTTTTGAGGGTCTGCAAGGGTATATGGTACCTTTGACAATGATACTTCAAGGGAATACTGAGTTTTTTAATGAAATAGATTGACACTATGTTCTGTTGAAACAGTGTTATTTCCCTTATTTAATCACAATTATATTCATATTGTTTAAAAAATAGCCAACTTTAGAAAAAAATTTAAACACACATGGTGTATTAAAAATCGCATAAGTGTATTTAAAAATGCACTTTTTAATGCACAAATTTTTTCATAACGCCATTTTAGACATTGGAAATCTTAGAAAATATTAAAATCCTCAAAATGTTTTTTTGATATTTCTTTATATTAAGGCATTAACCAGTCTGCGATGCAAGTCTTTTAGGTAGAACTTCTGTAAGTTTGCATTATAATCTGATATTGCTTCCTATAATCTATATTGGAGTTCTATTCATTGATACTATTATTTCTGTAAGTTTAATAATTGTTATTTTCAAGAATTATTGAAAATTCATTATTTATGCTAAATACATGCATATAATCATTCATTCATTGATAATTTTTTATTTACTTATTTTTAATTTACTAAAACTAAAGTAAATCGTGTTACGAAATTGGAACAAAATTTATTCTTTTAAATAGTTTATCTAACCTCCTGCTATATTCAAGATTTAAGACAAAGTTTCTCAATTACAACGTAAAAATATTCCTATTTTGTCTGAAAAAATGTCAGAAACATGTAAGAAAAATTGTCGTTTTAAGATAATGATTAATTTAAGAAATAGGGCAATTTCATTTATTATTTTTCAAAGTATGTTTTCAATTTTGAATTACTTTTTACATTTTTGGCCTGTTATAAAATTACTATAACGAGAATTTTAGGCCTGCTAGCATTCTTTCAAAAATCACTTTTCTCTTCCTTCGCCACAAATCATAAAAATCAATTTTGATAAAAATTTATATTGAGAAAAAACATACTATATTAGCCAGTTTTAAATATTCAAATCAAATTCAAAGCTGACTTTTCAGTATGGAAGCCGACTTTTCAATTTTTTAGTTGGAAGCACTAATAGACTAGAATAATCAAACACTGGATAGTCAACAACACAATAACTCTTTCTTGAGGAAAGAGTCCATTTCTCACACTTCAATATTACCCAAAGTTAATATGATTCATAAACACAAAAAAATGTCCATCTGGTATTAAGCTTTGTTCAAGAGTGCAACATATAGATTGATTAGAGCATTTTGTTACGCAAATAGCATGGAAAGCATCAAAATTTATGTTCACTGGCAGTGATTTTTTACATATGAAAATTATATTCTTTTACAACTCATATTAAGCTATTAAATTATTTTAAATTTTTCATTATACATCTAAACATCAATTTTATATCAGTAGATTTATTCAAAAAATGTCTAAGTCAATGTAAACAGTGTAAATAAATGTAAGCAAATACGACAAGTATAGCAAGAAAACCATTAGTCCAGGATCAAATATTCAGTTTTTATAGCTTTATTGTTCTTTGCCGTAATTGAAATTTCATTAATTTTTTTTTAAAAATTGCTAATTTTCTATTCAATTATTTGGAAAAAATTCATTGTTTTTTAATGAGCCGTTTTGCGTCAGAAAACCTTTTCTGAAAAGAGAAAATACCCCTTTGAATAATGTAATTTTGAAAAAAATGATCTCAACTCATCCTCCACATTAGGTTCTATTTTTTGATATAGTTTCATTTTGATTCGTCAAACGGTATGGTTTGTATTGCTTTCACAAGCTTTTAGGTTGAATTAATTATAAGTCAATATTTTTACTTAACTTAGGTTATATTTGCAGGGATGTAAAATATATTTTAATACAAACAGCTATAGATTGTTAGAAGAACCAAATCAGCAAAACTGTGTTTTGAGTGCTTTTCCATTTTGGTTGATATTCTAGAATATCTGGAGAAAACAAGTATAGATACCAAAATATGCCTTGAAATTGATGATAATATTTAGTTAAATACGGAATGCCACCCATCAGACATAAACTTCATTAAAATAATAACTATTAAAGGCACCTTACAAACCATGCATCTTAAAGAAATTGGTACTGACAGTGTCAGTGGTGGCTGTGCTTGCTTGAGTCTTTTCTTGAACTTCCTGATAATACCACATCAGCTTACTTCGAATATGAGATTGAAAGAGTTCAATTATGTCATCCAACTAGCAAATATAAAAAAACACAACATGAAAAGGTTATTTCAACGAATATTTAATTAAAAGTATTGTATTTTAACGACTCTGCATAGCTCTAGCTCCAATATATTTGACGGAAATATACGTACACTTAAGTGTACTTAATATTTAAATGAAAGAGTGGGAGATGTCAATGGTATTCCGCTGACTTTAATAGTTATAAATTGAAACTTTCAGGCTAAAACCATAATAATAATGAAACTAACAAATACTACGTCATTTTTTTATTTTCTAGTTATATATTTTAATTGTGGTTGAAATTTCTACTAAAATAGCTTTCTTTGAAAACATTATCAATACTGAAGTAACAAGGATATCAATAATTAAAAAGTTGTTGAAACATTAACTTAACCATTTCTCCTTCAAACACATGGTCCATAACTTCGGACCTCTGCAGTCCAGTACCATCAATCAGTAGCTGAAAGGTGTACTCCAGCCGAGGATCCATTTCTCCTCTTCGCGCTTTTCGCTCGCATTCTTCTCTCCTTTTCTGCACAAATGAGAATGTACAACATATTGGAAGGGAAATAATATTACACATATATATATAGCAATTTATAAAAGGATATCACGTTAAACAAGTCGAATAAAAGTCAGCAACAACCATAATATGTACCAATAAAGAGGGAATACGATTGTTTAGTCGGTACATCCTCGACAGTGTTCACATTTATTATTTTCTTTGAGACCCATGCGGAAAAAGTAAAAATAACTGGTCCGAATCTCTTAGACCTCAATTGTGTTAAGCACATGTAATATTTATCCCCGTTTATTTTATGGCTGTCCACAAGCCAATCCATAAAACACTTCCAAACATTATGGAGGAAGAGGATAACACTTATTTATAGGATGAACACTTCATCCTATAGAGGATGAGGGATTGGGGGTGGATCTGAGAGGGGAGGGCATTTTATAAATATTTTTTGTTTAAATTGTATAAAAAAAAATGTACTTTAATTCGATATTGCTTAATAAACTTTCAACTTTAGTTTTATTTATTTAATTATAACTATTCTTTAGTTGAATCAAAAAAGAAAGGTTGGTAAATCCGGATCGCACTAGATCTGGGGTTCCCAACTAGGGGTGATTGCACCCACCGGGGAAGTGGGATATCATTCCAGGTGGTGCGAGAAGCAGACCTGTCACTTTAAGAATTTTCCTTTATTTAAACAATTTTCAGCACTTTTAAGGATTTGACATTTTTCAAGGAAATCCTAAGTTCATAGTACTTTTATTCAAAAAAATAGTATTTTTGATTTTATTAGCTTGTACATATTTCCAGAAATAATTTTTTTATCAGGTATATTCAAATGTTAATCTGGGATATCCTTTCTAGTCCATATGTTTGATTTATTCACATATTACAAAATTAAATTCCTTTCTAAGCGTTTCGAAAGTAGTTATTAATTTTACTATTTTACATATTTTTCAAAAAAGAGTAATTATATTTGTAAGTTTATTCAAATATCAATCCGTGTATTTCTTGTCTAAAAGTCTGATTTCTTGTTACATACATGTAAGGTGTTCGGAATGACACTGTGCACTCACATATTCATTAATAAACATGTTTCAATATAGAATACAGGAGGTAAATATGAATGACAATTATAAATTATGTTAAAAGTGACATCTCTTAGCATCAATACAGGCTTGGACTCTTTTTCCAAGGAGGGTCACTTTCAACATAATTTATAATTCTTATATTTACCTCCTGAATTCTATATTGAAATATGTATATTAATAAATATATGAGTGTACAGTAACTTTCCAACAACTCTGTATATTAAAGGTGAAATAAATATCTTCTTTTGATAAATTAGTATGATTCCCAACTTTAACCTTGAACCAAGTATAAAATGTAAGGGGTGCGAGGTGAGAGCAAAATTTGTTTAGGAGCACAGTGGTAAAAAAAGTTTGGGAACCACTGCATTAGATGGTGAAAACTAGGTAAACAACTATTAAGAAACTATATATCAGGAGAAACATATTCAACTATTGACTACCTATCATAGCATTTTGCTAACAAAAGCAGCAACTTCTGTAACCATAGAAAATTCATCAAAAATATTACTTCAACATTAAAAACATCATTTCTGCAGTTAAAGCTAAACAAACTGTAATATTCACACGCAATTCATAATTATTTGCAACGATATCTAATAGAGAGCTGATATTGATTTAGCATATTGAAAACTGTTTAAAAAAAAACTATAATTTTAAAACTCTATTAGCAAATGAAATACTTAAATTCTATTAAAAATGCAATGAAAAACATAAAATTCCGTCCAAGCTACCCTTGGTGCAAGATGCAGGAAGTGTTTTCTATCTAGGTTTCGTAATATCTTAGGAGTACCAAGTAATTTATACTGTTAATGAAGGGTTATGAAAGACTAATGAAGAGTTTTACAACAAATTACTCCCACAATACTAATTCTTCAATTCGAAAGTATACTTTTTAAGAAGTATATCCTATTAACAATAGAATATAAGAATTTTATAAATACATAATACGCAACAACAATAAAAACGGTCACAAAATATTACTACAGTCACAATTAAGAACAACATCGTTGTTTTAGATATGTCAAAAGTAGGAATGATTAACTCTTAGACCAACAATAGGTCCTATTTTCAAATTATAATTAATTTTTTATATAAATTTAGAGGTATAGAACATACATTAATAATATTTTATGTAATTAATATCATAAAATACCCTTCATAACTAATTAATACATTTAATAACTGAGATACCTGCTGTCAATATCAATACGAGTATAAAGAATATTAGCCATTTATTTCTTGCCTATGGAAAAAATAATGGTTTCATTAATATAATGATTATTTATCTGCACATAATTAATATAGGATTATTTGTATGATTATAATTTATATTATGATTTATTTAAATTTTTATTCAACAATATTATAAAATAACCTTTATTTTATATTAATGAAGAATGAAACCCGTATTTCTTAATTATTATCTTTGAATTTCACAAAAATTAATTTGTTTGTTTGTAAATAAATAGTAAAAGGATGCTTAATTAACAACCCTTGTTAACATTACATGAATATTTCTACAATTCTTAGACATTTACAGAGTATAAAGGCAAAATATTTTTTGAAGAATTTAACACATTACTTGTGAGTGCAAACAGTTTTTAAAAAATCAAATAAATTTGCATTAGGTTTTGCAGTTTAGGTTATAGAAATGACATTATATAACATGTTAAAGTGATTGAATGCATGAAAAGTTTTATAGGAGGAATTGAAAGTAGTATTTAAAGCGAGTAAAACAACATGTATTATTTATCGTTTATTTGGAATCAATTTAATAATTTTTAAATTATATAATAAATAGAAATTAATCATACGGTAATAAATTAATTTTTTTCTTCAGAACAAGATATGATGCATATGTTACAGAATAAATGTTCATAATGAATTAAACCAAGAGAAGCAAGTGGATAACATTTGAATAAAAATGTATTAAATGTTATACAGGTAAAAACTTTCTATATGTCATTACCGGTAAATAAATATTCTTTGATTACATTTGAAAGGAACAAACTTCTTTTTAATTGGTTCTATTCCACAAAATTATAAATTTTATGTGCTAAATGAAACGAAACTTTCAAATTTATTACTTATTTTCTGAATTCATTAGATAATTTAATCACAAATTATATTACAATATAATTGCATAAAAAATAAATAATATATTATGACATTATTGTATATATTAATGGAAGCTTCTCATTTGTTAAAAAAACAAATAATGAATAAAAATAAATAAAGAAATTGCATATATTTCGTGGGCAAGTAAAGTAATGTGGGTGAACAGTATCTTAGAAATATCCGCTTACCTTTCATCTAACTCAATAGTATTCACACATTAAGGTGTCTACAATTTAATTACAATTTGAGAAACACACTAATTCACTTACCAGTACAACAGAAAATATACACACAACCTTAGGTTTAAAACTAACTTCAACTATAAACCGGCTTTGTTTATGTTGATGTAAACTAGCTATACTTATACAATAGTCAGAAAAGATCACTATTTTGGATATTTGCCAATTTAATGATGAAGGTAGTAAATATTTCAAGGTCATTTAACTTTAGAATAAATATGCATACATATTTTTATAATTAATCACTTAATACTTTCTACTTATTTTCTTAAGATATATTTCAAAAATTGCATTTGGATTAAAAAACAATGGAGCTATATACTTTTGTTTGTCCACTAAAAAGTAATAGCTATCAGCATTAATATATTATTACAGATTAGCTTCCACATAGTATTGGATTGGGAAAGCTTATAGCCTAATGTTCCTCATGACAGAATTCCTGCTCTAGAAATAGTGAAAAAAATCTAGGAAGTATTTGTGTAAAAGTGAATGATTGTGGTTTATTAATTATATAAGAATAAAAGGTAATTTTAGTGCCATCTGCCACTAGAAAAGAAAAAGAAAGGCCACCAACCTCAAGTAAACACCTCCATTTTCAGTAATTATTAGCCAAAAAGGCTAACTTGCACATTTCAAACCAGTATGGCAAAAACAATATAGAAATTAACAGATATTTCCGCTTTATTGGTGCTTATATACAACAAGTGATTATTTCATAGTATACAGATTAGCGCAATTAATAATTTAGTATATATTTCAACAATTATGCATTATTTAACACTATTAAAATTTTCTAAAAATTTCAAACATTCAAATCAAATGTAGGAAAATACTTTCATTCAGCCCTAAAGTAGTATTTTAAGACTATAGTGGTACTATTTCACATTAAATTAATGATAAATACTATAATACTTTTTATACATTCATCAAGCAGTAACATTACACCAGTGACATTTTGAGAAATACTATCTGGTAATTAACATTTTGTACAAGCCACGGGAAAGTCAGCCAAGGTTAGAATAATGGCCACATTAATGTAAGATTTTCCAGGTTTGAATTTTATTAATTCAAGTTTTTAAATGATGCTAAACTGTTTCCAGATCAACATTTCATTAATTATTGAAGATAATATCTTTAACAAGTTTCTGATAGAAATCCAGAAAAAAAAAATAATACTTGAAAATATCACATTAAGGTAACAAAATCAAATAATGGTAATCAATAATGATTCATTTCTAGTGTTCCACATGTCAAGGAGACTTTTAAATACTTAAAATTAAAACTAACTAAAACAGTAAAGTATGAGAACAAAAAATTGAAATTGCTCCCTGAACTTAGGAAAGTTAATGCTATTGATACGTGGGTCCAGAAGCCATTATATGTTTGATGACGTTCTGGACGACATCGCTGCTGGTGTTTCCTCCTCCTAAGTCTGGAGTATGAATCTTGTCTTCACAAACGGTCTTACGAATAGCAGATTTAATAATTTTAGCATGGTGATGAACTTTAAGGTGCTCTAGAAGGTCGACAGCAGCATTCAACATGGCTATTGGATTAGCGATATTCTTACCGGCAATTGCTGACCCTGTATTTCTAGTTCCTGGCTCAAAAATGGCGTAGTGATCACCATAGTTTCTTCCAGATAACAAGCCAGCACCTCCTACTAAGCCACAAATAACGTTCGAAACGATAGTTCCATATAAATTAGTCATTAGCATAACATCAAACTGTTCAGGTTTCGATACCAATTGCATACAACAGTTGTCTATAATCATATCATTATGCTCGATGTTTGGGTACTCTTTAGCAACTTTTCTTGAAATATCTAAAAATAATCCATCTGAATATTTCATGATATTAGCTTTGTGAACCGTAGTTATCTTTTTTCTTCCTAAGTTATTAGCATATTCAAAAGCAAACCTTATGACACGCTCAGAATTTTCAGCAGTTACAATTTTCATGCTTTCCACAACTCCACTGACACTTTCATGTTCAAGCATAGCATATTCCCCTTCAGTGTTCTGTCTTACAATCAATATATCTATGTTATCCTGTCTGCACGGCACGCCTGGATATGATTGACAATGCAAAACGTTAACATAAAGATCAAGCTCGTTTCTAATAGCTACATTTCGTGACTGCACACCAGTATTTAAACTCCCAGTTTCAATATTTCCCTTTATAGCAAAACCATTTCTTTTAATAGACATAATGGCATATTCAAGATCATCATCGTTCTCAGAATTTGGGTCAATATTGACTATCTCAAAATCTACAGGCACTCCACCACATCTAAAAACTTCTTTTACATATTCCATCATTTCAGGGCCAATTCCACCACCAGGGAGCATCGTTACCGAATAACGGCCACCATAAACAGCTTTCGGAATACTTTGAAGTTTTCTTACGACTGGAGTTTTATGCTGAAGATCCAATTCTTCCATTGATGAATATGTTCTTCTCGTAGAATTTCTCACACTATTATTTAACTCCGGAACATATTTCCCCAAACGGCCTAAAATTTTACTAGCCATAGTTGATATGAACGGATTCTACAATAGAAAGTAAGTAAATCTTGGCTAAATATAACCTAACCTCCCAAAGTTAACCGTCAGAAGGTTATGAAAGAAAAGCACTGTAGGAAAGAGGAGAATAATACACTAAACTACACATCCAGGGAGTTATAAGAGTTACCTTAGAAATATTGATTATACGAGCCACATATAACTTATTCACTAGGGCGTTAAGAATAAAAATCAGTATTTTCTTCTTATAAACAATATTGCAATTTCAGTGAAATAGATAATTTATTTCAGTCAATTGTTTACAATAAATTTTCTTCAATAAATTTAGAGAAGCATTAAAATATGTACGTGTAATAAAACGTAAATAGTAAATAGCTATTATTATTATGGCAGGAGACAGACATGATTTTGATGCATTATGATATACAGATTGTTACTAGTACATCATAATATAAATTTATTAAATATACCAGACAGTAGTCTGGTATATTCACCGTTTTCTGACAAAAAATGAAATATTTTAGAACAAGCTACATACAAAATTTTAATTTAATGTTATTTAATTCATTAAAATTATAAACAAATGATATAAAAATCCGGTAATAAAATGCAATAAGAAAAAATTTAAGACTTCCTATGTTAAAAACAACTGATGGGATCACAATGTTATAAGAACTAAAGTTGTTCGCCTAATTGGTGCAGAAACCATCTCCTAACTAAAAAGAGTTAAAAACTTGAATATTGTTTGACATTTTAAATTCTATTTTGAAAGCACAATTTTGTCTCATTGAGTGAAAATTCAAAATTTGATAAAATTGAAATTCAAAAATACCCAGTTTTTATTTTGTTTAGTGCAAAGAAATAGGGCAAATTACTTTAAACAAATTTCCTCAGAGACATTTCTTTCAAATATATTGTTTAAAACATCTTTTCAGACAAACAAAACGAAGTTGTAAGAATAATTAATCTTAAAAAATATATATATAATTTCCAATACATTATTGTAATAAATTTATCTTTAACTTTTGAGTTATGGTATTATTAATGACGTACAAAAATTATCAAAAAAAAAATAATAACATTTTCAGAATAACTAATTTGAGATTTGATAAAATAGTAATTAACATTCTAATAATAATTATTTGCATTCTTTTCATGAGTTGAATTATTTATAAATTAGGAACTTTTTTAATAATTTAACAGACTAATTAATTTAATATTTAACCAAAGCATATTTAATATTGTAAAATAAACAATCAGATTTCTTAATAAAATATGAACGTTTTTCATGTAGTAACCTTTCTAAAATTATTTTTAAGATGAGAGCACAACTTATTAACAATTCCTGCAGTAACTTTAAAACGGATGATAAATTATAGCGTAGAGATATTTTGATAGTTATAACCATTTTAATATCTTAAAAGTAGTAGCTTACCTTAAACTGTTTGAGTAGCCAAAATATTGTTGAAGTTTGATTTGAATACAACGAAGTAAATGAAATGTTAATATTTTAATCCTATCAGAATTAAATTCTATAAGTTTAGGATTTATAAAAATAGGGAAGAGTTGGCTTTCATTATTAAACTAAATATCACTACAATAAAAATCTGGAGTGCCCACTCAATTTTACTATAAGTAAACATAATATAAATTTCTTGACAATTTGAAAAATTAATTGAAGCTATTTAGTGTTAAAAAACATTTTCTGAAAACAGAAAATGTACTATAACGCCATTTTGATTAATTGCATCTTACAAAAAATTACTTTAACTCATCTCCCACATAATGCTCTATTTTTAGGTGTAATTCCATTTGATCCGCGAAACGGTATGGCTTATATCCTCCTCACAAGCTTTCAGATTAAATCATATGCAATACTTTTTAAATTGTATTAAGAAATAAATAATTTCAAGTGTTTTAAACATCTGAGGATTTTTTAGTTATTACTTATGGGAAGAGACATATGCCACGATAATGTCAAAATTTCAAGACACCAATGAATTTTTTATTAGATGTTGGTAGTTTAAGAGAAAAATAATATTTTCTAAAAACATATTTTGGCAAGAAAACTGACTTTCCCATCATGTATAATTGCTCCCAAACAATAGAGTACAAATAACAGTTTGAGACCCATTTTTGTGTAAAATATTAATTTATTCCATCAACGATTGTGGACTGTAGCGTGTACACAAGCTTCGGATACACACCCACCTACATTGACATCTTTAAAAAAAAGAAGTCATAAAACGACTTTGAGACCTCAAAAGATGTATATCCGTTAAAAACTCGAGATCAAATTTCACGATCACTGTACTTTACTTATAATAAAGTAAAAATTAGTTTAATTTACTTTTTTACACAAAAATTTGTCCAGAATAAATTGAGAGAAAATAAGACTTCTAATTCTAAATTGCCTCAGTCATTTGAAAAATTCATCGTAAGGAGACAGAGAAATGGAGAATTTTGTATATATAGTGGTTATAATTCAACTATTTTAACAATTTAATGAACTATTTTAATATGCTCTATATATTTTTCTTACTGTGTTTGGACTAGTCGTTAAAATACATAAAAATATATAGGATCGTATTTCCAACGAAAAAAAGTGTAAAAATATATTGGAATATTTTACAACGAAAAAATCCATTTCTTATGAGCTTAAATATAAATTTTAATATTATAATTGCATGAAAAATTATTTTCTTCGGTCTCTATTATAATGCGATATTATCATAAGAAATGCTTTAAATTAAAGATTTAAAACATTTCATAGCTATAATAAAAAAATTGGAGTAACTTACATTCAACTTTAATATAAGTAAACATAATATCAATTTCATTATCAAGTAAACATATACAACAAATTATTTTTTGTTTTATTTTAATGTGGCTATACATACATATTAATCAATAATGTTGTACTGCTTGTGTTGTATTATATATTGGTTAGCATTGTATCTATTACTTATTGGATTTGTTTACATTTAATTAGAGATTTATCTGAATCGAGACAAACGGATTTACTCTATCAATGTTTAAATATTTTTTAATGAATTACTATGATAGTTAGAACAGTTAATTTTTAAAACTATAAAAATCATTCTATATGTTGGACCCTGTAACAAATCCTGATGTCAGATATATAGTCCTTAATACTCATTGTTTCTGTTCTTTATGTTAATATAGCTTGTAATTTCCAACCATTTCTGCAATAATTCAATCAGCTTTTTTACAAGTATTATCATACTACAATTATGTCATGTAATGGTAATCTATCACTAAAAAAAACAACCATTATGTTCCATTTGTAGTTAGAAGTGAAGTTGTTGGTAACTAAACATCATCGTATGCCTATCAGAAGAGCTAATAAACAGAATTAGTTCCAAAAATGTTGGTAAACAAAATAGAAAACTCTTTAAGTCTCAAAGCATACTCTGGACAGCTTGTTGAATATTAAAGGAGCTTTTGATAACAGGCCTTCAAATTTTGACCTTTTGTGACCTCTGTTTTGTCACAATGGTTATGCATATTTGTCACAAAAATATGCATATAACCTTGTTATTATAAGAAGAATCCTGCAAATTAATGAAAGATACGAAAAGGAGAAAGATGTGGATATAAAGCTAATACAATTCTTATTTGTTTGTATAACGAGAAAAGGAAAGCATGACTCAAATCATTTCTTCATTTATAAAACTGAACTAAAACTCTCAGAGATATGCCAAAACGTCAGGGTGTCATTAGATGAAAGTCTAAACTGGAAAATCTATGAACTAGACACATGGTATAACATATCTGTAGTTGAAAAGAAATTTTTTGCTCTTTGAGATTTTTTTTGTAGAACATTGGGTCTTAAACCAAATCTACATTTTCGTCTGAAAAATTAAAATTACTGCAATGATAAAACCAAATTAGTTTCCAAATTAGAGTTAATAAACTACAAAGCCAACAGTGTATAGGGATAACAATGACCACCTGTCCAACCTCTAGTATGGAAAAGACAGGTATGAAATAAAATGCCTCAATGGGACATAAAATGTGCAAATATTAAGTAGAAAAACATTTTAATTATTTGGCATACATGTCATTCTAACGTATTTCGTAATCCAATTATCAACTTGCTAGCTTTTATGAAATTTATTATTATTATTATTATTTTCGACTGTATGATAGCATTGAAGAAAACTTATTAAGGATAAAAAACTTTAAGTTTAAAGTCTTCAATCTGAATAGTTATATTGAAAATGTTGCTTTTAGATATGTAATGTAAATCTTAGTTAAACTTGAAGACATACTAATTAATTAGCGTAGCTTTCAGTATTTTTGTAATATATGAAATCAACATAAGTGTACTATATTATCTTTGAACTACGTACTTTAGATTTAAATCAACCCAAATAGCCAATTATGAATGCAATATATTTTGAATAAATACAAAAGCCAACTTATAGAATTAATACTCTTAACATTTTTAGAAACGTGATAATATTGTTTAAAAGGATTTCATAACAGTGAAAAATAATAACTTGTAACGGTGTAAAGTAATTAGTTTCAAAGAGAAGAGTTGTTTTGAAAGTTGAATCATATCAGCTGATATTCAGTAATATAGCGTACTTCTTGACATAATTTGAAACCTAATCTTCAAATAAATTGGAATCTATGTTTATAATTATAAATAACCTATGCTACATGATCAAAGAGAATTGTTTGTTTAAACAACTGACCTGGTCCATTGATGTTAGACTATTCTTAATATAATGTCACTCATATTCATGGATTTCTCAAATAATATTTTCTATTAATTTTCTTAGATGCATTATCCTTTTTATGTGAAAACTTAACGTAGTACTAACTTTAACAAGCTCTTCTGGTAACTTTTAATTTCGTATCATGTATTGCTTGAGAAAAATTTCACACACTTTGAATATTGCATCAGTTAATGTTATACTATTATTAACTTCTATCAGTAGTCACTTGTAAAATTCTTGAGAGAGTCTCAGCTTCTTCCAAGAGGAGAGATGGCTACTTCACTGAGAAGGCGGAGTTCTCAGTGCTATTTTAACAGCAACAGTTAAAATTTAACACATCTTTGAAAAAATTAGCATTCCGAAAGAAATCTGTAAATAGCAAAAATTTGGTATTACAGCTGCATAAGGAAAGTTTGCATGAATAAAAATATACTTCATGCTCATAACAGCATTAGAGATCATTTAAAAAAAAACTGGATTGGTTCATACTTAATTTCATTGTGTGTAAATGTATTATGAAACTCATTCACAATCATGTTATGGACATGGATAAATCGATATGATTTAATATTGTTATTGAATTCATATTTTATAAATATTGTTTCATTTCAACGTTTTTATCTTTATTCCTTTTATTATAATAAAAAATATAGTAATTATTATGGTACAATTTTAGAAGTGACTACTGGTAGAACTTAATAATCATATAACATTAACTGATGCAATATTCAAAGTTTGTGTAATTTCTCTCAAGCCATACATAATAGGAAATCAAAAGTTTGTAGAAGCACCAGGAGAGCTCCTTAAAGTTAGTATGTACATTAAGTTTTCACGTAAAAAGGATAATGCATCTTTCTCAAACTTCAATGTTACGCAAAACAGGATCTTTATCATAACAATAACTATATGTTTTGTCAAATGCCCTTAGGATTTTTAAACCATGAGACGTATAGATTTGAAACAATATAAAAATAGTTTTAATAGAAATCTACGTAGCAACAGGCAGGCAATAGAACCAAAAATGGTTCAATGAGCCTTAAAATACCTAAATCTTAAAAATGTTGAAATATATATTCCTCATCATCAGTGTATATTACAGCAAAAACAAACGAAAAAAAAATGATGTCTATGTTAAAAAGCGACGTGGATAATCATTCTTTAAAATTATTGCTTCAGATAGTGTAACTTGTAATTCATTAAGGTCATTCAATATTATATTTCGAATTAATATCAATATAAACCATATTTATTAAAAATTATTCTTCAGTTATATATCTAAATTGTTACCTGTAGCAATTACAGATATAATTGCCTCTGGCGAAAAACATATACTATCAGGAATAATATGAAATTTATACTTCTTCACAGTGAATTAAAGGTTTACATATTTCACATAACAAATTAACTCCTTGACAGCACTTAATGATTTCTTAGAACAATTTTAAAGTAAATAAAGACTAATGATTAAAGTATTTTTCTGAGTTAATGTTAATGATAACAAATCCGACAATTATTGCAGGTTGCCATTATCTGAAGTTGAGTTTCGTGTTTTAGAGATGAATTGCCTTTTCCAACGGTTCAAAATTCTTATTTTTTTTTAAAAAACATACTAATTACAGGAAGGTTTCTTAAAAATTTTAGAATTTTTGTATTAGTACTTCATTTGCAATACAATTTTTTTTCAATTCATAAAATTGCCGAAATAGTTATACAACCCATCATCAAAGCTGTAATGAAATTAATATAAAATTATACATCTCTTGGGTTTAATTTCGTTATGATTCCTCAAATGCTGCATCTTTCAGATTCACCTCATTAGTCAATATTTTTAAACATCTACCTATGCACGAACACATATAAACATACTTTCTCCCTCTCTCACACACGCAAATATATATATATTAAATTGAAGAAACGGTCCACGCAGACTATAAACTTTAAATCACGCAAAACACGACACAGAAAAAAGATGAAATACACACTTATTTATAATGGCCATAGGGCTCAGCCGGTCTTTTATTTATGACATGCATATATACATATACATATTTCTGACTCTGTGGAAACATTCACTACTTCGCCTTATTCATCCTATATTCTATGATATATATATATATATATATATATATATATATATATTATATATATATATTCTATGATGATGTGTCGATATTTTAGAAAAACGTGAGTGTCTGTCCTTTATGAGTGTCTGTTAGTGACTGTCAAAAATCATTAGGAGAGACAATAAAGGGAAACTAAGTACACTAGTGCAGAGGTAGTAATTCAACCACATCTGCACCAGTGAGCTAGGTTTCACTCTCTTATCTCTGATGTTGACGATTTAAGCAGAAAAATAGAGACTGTGAATGTGCGTTTTTAATTCATCTATTTGTCTTTATTTATATTTAACTTTAGTTGTCTGTTTTAGTTCTTTTTTTTATCGTTAAAGTATATACCTCTATATTGCAGAGGCAAAACACACGAACTTTGTAAGATATTCGATATACGATATCATCAAGAAGGTGATGCAAGCCGCTCAGAAGCAAGCTGAGACTGGTTTGTCATATAAATATAAATCACGGATACAGATAGAAAACACACATAAGAAAACTTTCAAACGATATTCACTTCATATTGTAATAAAGTTGATTGTGGTTGGTTTTTCTTCTTTGATGTGATTTTATGTTATTTAGTTTGTTGAATCGTTTTAGCAATTGCTTTTATATATATACAATTTGGATTTAAATTTATCAAGGGTTGGCCAGTTCTCCAGGTTTAACTTATTTTTTCAAAGTTTGATAGTTTGATTTAAACCCTGAATCTGGTATAAATTTGACGCCATTGTAATTCATAGTCATATATTTATTAAATTTTATTCATTATATGTGTATATATTCTAACTTGTGTGTTTAGTTCCATAGATATAGAATGTCTGTTACTATTGAAAAGTTTCGAGCTAAAACAAATTGAAATTAATTACAAGTTGAAAATTGAAATTGTAATAATATAATAAATTCTAAAAAAAAATTGAAATGAGTTAATTGAGATGAAGTCTGTTGTGTTTATGTTGATAGTTGGCATGATGAATCTAACCTTGTTCTTGTCACCATCGTCTTCATTATCGCTATTGGAGTCCTGCCTCGCAGTAGAATTCACTCTCTCTGGCTCAGACATCCTTATAGATGTGTCTCAATAGATGTGGAGATGGCGTGCTCTGGCTTCAAGTCAAGTCAATCTTTCTCAGACAAATTGATCTGGTGGGAGGTTCCTCAGTTGGCTGACATGTAAAATTGTGTCATTTTCCATAGTTTGCCTGCACGCGATTAAACGAAAACCAATCGTTCTTGCAGTTATTCGTTTTTACTGTTATCTCTTTTTGGGAAAATGAAAGCATAAAACTTCTAGAATTTCTTAAACTTTTCTCTCCCCCCTCCCTTGATTTGCTTTATTGCATATCTTATGAAATCAACTTCCTTGGTTTGTAAACTTTTCTTTTTCTCATAGTTATTGATCAGGAGACATTTTCTATTCAGTTATCATATTCGAGTTGACATACATATAAATTTATCGTAAAATAAATAGTTAAAAAGATAGCATTAAATGATAAAATATTTATAGGTTACACATCTGTCTAAAGTAAGATTAAACAATTCCTCAGGCATCTTCATAAGCTAGCATCAATCAGTCAAACAGAATCAACTTGTTTTATACTTATTGTTGGACTGACGCAGTCATTTGATTTTTATTGTCAACTAAATTGTCTTCAACTACAAGTATAATAAAGTTAGTATTTGTTCATTTTAATGAGCACAAATGGAGATGTGGCCATTGTACAGGCCAATAACAACTCCAGAGAAGAAATAAGTCGAGTTGACACATTTTTGTTAAAAGAAATCCTTTCAATAAAGTGAACGACCATACCTTAAACCACTTACTGGACTTAATAAAACAGTATTCTACCTCATAACTTCACCGTTATTACAGTTCACCGCTCTGGACCCAGGAAGGATCTGAGATTTTTTTCTTTTTTCATTCTATCTATTTTCCGAGTGTCCAAACGCTTGATACTGTTATTAAGGAGATTTACTGCATTCCCTCTTCAACCATCTGCACTTCTTCTATCTTCAAATGCCCTTCCCATTGTTTAATAATATTTCTTATCAAAGATATCCCAACCTGAAGACTATTTCTTCAAATACCTCTCAATTCGATAAGGGAATAGAACAATGTTGTCTCCACAATGTCATTCTTATCTTACTTCATTTCGATTCTCACTCAGTAATAATAGATAATTGCTATCCATATATATCAACATTTCATTTATTTTGTATAACAACTATGTATACCGGATTGTACCGATAAAAACACACACCAAAAAGACTCACAACGATATTACGACATTCGCTGTCATCGGGTAGAATTAGTCCCTTTGAGTAGCTGAAACTAACTATATATATATATATATATATATATATATATCATAATAAAACAAAAATATATAAATAAATTCCAATGTTTCCTTACCTCGACCACGTATACTCGTATTCAACACTATTTTCCTTTTTTTTTATCAAGGTTTGATCTAGTGACAGAATTATGTATATTAATGTAAATAATGTAACTTATAAATGTTTTTCATATTACTGTATTTAATTTCTGTATTAATGTAGCCCTGAAGGTGTCTACAAATATAGACAACATCAATGTAACACTAGTAACCGATAAATTTATGTTTTTTTTAAATAAGTTCAAATATTTAAAATCGTGGAAAGAAGTTGAATTGCTATACTAAGTCTGAAGGTGATTCGTGATGAATCAAAACATCTAGTGACGATCGTAAACCCAATAATCGGAGAATTGCTGCACCAGTTAGGAAATATGAAGAAGGAAATCACGTGTGGAAAATTAGAAACGTCAAAATCAAATTGATAAACCTAAAATATGTTCTATTCAACAAAATATGATTAAAGGAACTGCTCAAAAATAACACTAATGTATACATTAAAATTTGAGTTATGAAACTAAAATACTTTTTGAGATAGTCAGAAACACGTATTTCTCTATAACTTTGGTACTACATGGTACTACATACTAGTATATTATTATTATTATTTGAGGGTGGCTATAGCACTGCATCTTAAAAAAAAACTATTGTACTTCCCTCCTTGTGTACTAAAGTACCCCAGCAGTTAGCTTCAACGCCTCCAAGAAGCGCAGCACTTTTTCTGGTTCCAACATACAAAAAAAAGTTTTTCTATAGTTTTGTTGAGTGTCCCGAAGCACCTACCTCTGTGCAGCAAAGTTGCCTTACAGTCAGTCAGCAGGTGCGACGGTGTTTCTTCCTCTTTGCAGATTCTGCACAAACCATCATTGATAGTGTCCATTCAGGCTTCCTACGTTTCGGGAGAAAGTACTTCCTGTCTCCTTCTTCGGTACGGTCTTCTTCGGGTCCTTAGGTGCACTTGTGGGAGGTTGGCTCCTACGAGTAACACATTTGGACCCTATGTGCTTCCGGAGGATGGTCTCCGGACTTCCTTTTCCTTACAGAGGAAAATCCCTGAAGCTTTTTCGGTGGTATTTTGTCCGCTCCGTTAGAGCACCGCATACCGGAGTAAGGCTATTTACTCAAGGAGGTCGCCTGGTACCCTTGAGGCTCCGTTTATAATACAGTAACCCCTGTATCATCCATCCTTCGGCACGGATCGTATAACACCTTAGGTTGCGGCTGAGATAAAAGGAGGGGATTTTGGGATTAGGAAGGTTGTGAAACGAAGGTGGTCAGGCCCAGCCCCTGATCACCTTCTCCTCCTCTTTCGTTTGTCCCTGTATATAGCAGGTTAACAGGGCAGCCTCGTGAAGGCCGAAAGTTGGAGTTGAGTGTTAGAGGCTATTAGTGGCGCTTAATCACTCCATTACTACCCCATGATACTAGTATAACAAACAATATTTCTTATAACGTGATTTGGTTCTTCTATTCTATTCACTTCTAAAATTAGCTTTATTTGATTTTTTTAACTATTTCTTTATGTTCGTTACCTTTTTATTTTATTTTTCTTATTTTTTTAAAATATATTTTTTATTAATCACTTTTTATTTTTCAGTTCAATGTTATTTTCTTCAATTTTTACACCCACTTTTTGTAATTTCCTTTCCTTCTAGTTCACATTAATGATATTGCACTGATTATTGTTAATAGTCTAAAACACGTTCTCAGGTTCTACTATTACGTTGAGGATTGCAGGATGCTGAAATTATAGAGAAACGTGTGTGTTGTGTTTTATGTTTCTTGGTATAAAATTTATCTGATCGCTCCAACTGTGTTATTTCACTGAAAATGTTATACACATGTGTGTGCTGATATATACAACTATAAAATAACAATAACACACAACAGACAAAACATCCACCGTTACCAATACTTCAAATCAAAGTACGTCATCAACACAAGGTTAAGGGTGAAACTGAAGTGAGAGGATATCTTCCTTGTAATATTCTCTTTAATACGAATTAGGTAAGAAACATTGTTTACAATAAATGCGTTGTCCTCTTGTCATTTTTTTTGTTGGTAACTTGGTAATTTTATCCTTAAATAATAGATAAGCATTGAAATCTGGAGGAATGGAATATTTTAGAAGAGCCAACGAAATTATCCAGGAAATCAGAGTTGTGGATATTGCTTGAACACATATACTGTATTATTATCATATGTAGCAAGAAACATAATTGGTATCTTAAAATTACATATTTTTTGTTCAAAACGGACAGGAGAGGTTAATAGTCAGAAATTTGACCTTGCATTAACTGTTTCATGAGATTTAGGCATGATGTTAAGCAGTACGACTTTTTTATGGAACTCCTAACGAAGAAAGGATAATTATTTTTTTCTCAAGATAATAGCATGATTACAGACAGTTCATTCCAAATACTTAAATACAACTGCTCTTGTTTATTGTTAGAATACCAATCAATTCACAAATTATATTCCAAAATAGTTTATTGATTTAGTTTATTAATCAAATTAATTTTAAATAGAATATGAAAATCTCATCTTAATAGTGTTAACAATTAGTTTAATAGTTACATTTTGAAAAAAATGTAGTTTTTGCTATACAGAAATTATAAGAAAATAGAAATTATATTTATAAACGAAAAATATATACATAAATTGGAAGTACTTTTGTTTAATCATTGTTCGAACTTACTATCTAATTTTAAAAACATACGTATTCCTATGCACCTTTCAGTGTCCAACTATCCTTTGATTTATTCAGTTACATTCAATTTTAAGTTACCAAATAAAATAACACCAAGCTAATTAATTTGAGAATTATGAACGATTATAAACGAAAAAAATTGAATATTTGTATTGTAATCGTGGTTACTGAACCTAATGACCCAACCCATATTATTACATGAATAAAGTTCTAAGATAATATAAAGGAAGGCTTAAAAACATATTACTTACAATATTTAATAACAAATATTGTAATTAGCTCAAAATTATTTATTTCTCGGTATACCTAATACATGCTTGAAATGAATACAATTCATTGATTTATTGTGAAGAATTCTATAGTGTGTTGCTTGAGGCATTAATTGATGAATCCTATCTTTATAAAATATTATGTTGTGCTATATGTGGTAATTAATTAATACTTTTTTAAAATTAAAATATGTTTTTAAAGTTTACCTGCTGCACTAGGTCTGTACCTTCCATTATCACTGCTGAGTCGTGAAGGTTAAGTAAGAAATGTGAGACTTTATAATTTAGAGATATATGTAAACAAGGTTATCTACTGAAGCTGTAGCAATGACTTAGTTACCCAAATAACTATTGACCAAACGTGTAGCCTGCAATGTTCCCTCCTGACCTACCAGTGAGACTTTATCAATGCCACAGTTAACTGTACGAAAGAATTTTATGGGCATCTACTAAAGATTTAATAAATGCAACATTTTCCCTTATCTAAGATTGGTCCAGCTTCAAACAGTTCTAAAAAAAAACACCTTTAATTCAACGTTCGTCTACATTTCTAGACATTCTCAGGGCTGCGTCAATACAAAATTAATTACAATAACATGAACAATAGGTTACTTATTTATATGGATATACATTGTTACCATAAATATTGTGATAATAACTACTATATTTATTAAATAAATTTAAATGATTTTAAATATATTTTTAAATAATATTAAATATTAAATTTAATATTTATTAAATATAAAGATGTAATATATACATACACAAGGCAAAGGCATTAATACGACTAGGGTTCCCTCGGATTGCAAAAAATCTCCTGAGGGACAAAAAAACCAAACTACTTGAGACTTAAGTAAATAAATAGATAAATAAATAATTAATCACTTGGAGGGGCCAAAACCCTCTTCTTTCTACAAATATTATTCACATACTAGAGGAACTGCGACAGGTGACGGTCCTGAAAGATGTGTCTATACATCGACCCCACATACATCCCAGTCTGCATTTGCAGCCTATCTGAGGGACGCGAACATCTCATATCCCTCAAGCACATGTTGAACGGTCTCTGGGCCCAATCCACACAAGAAGGTGGGGCTTAACTTTATTATATTTAAACAAATAATCTTTAACATCTATATCCCCAGACAAATTCTGAGTTAACCAATTGCCGATATAATTCATCTTTATTTGGAGTCTAGTTGTTATGCGTGAGAAGAAATTAAAGGGCCACTAATTCATCTCTTTACCAAACATCCACAGCCCACAGATTTAATTCTTTATTTTCCCGTCCTGATTTACGGAGCCATATGTAATCCATATTTATAGCGCGGGGGATCTCTTTTTAACAAATCTCGACTATTTTCTTTACAGATCCAAAGGTGCCTTTTACAGATACAGTACTCTCAAAGGGCGTCATCATTGGAGTCACCTTTTCTCGACTCATACTGAAAACTAATTGATACACCTTCCAGCCTCCGTGACAGAAGACCCAATATTAGTGACTCCAGACATTTTCATAGATAAGAGAGCAATCATATTTGCCTATAAGATGACATAAGTTTTAAATTTCGGTCACCACTCTTCATCAACATGACCACATCAACATCCCTTTCTCCATGCATAAGGGAAATAACCTAACTTATATTACTCCTTGTAAATTATAATACGATCTGCCAACAACTGGAAGGGCACTGTTAATCGAGTTCAGGCCATCAGGGCCAGGGACCTTACAAGTCCTGCCAGTCCACAGCCCCACCGATATCCATATGGTCCTAGTGGCATTTGTCCATATCCACTCATGTATTTATAAATGAGCATGTATGTGGCTCAGCACATACCGCTCTCGTTACAACACGTACACCTGTTTCACTAAGCAAAATAATTCTCCAATTATCTAGCCAATACATCAATTGTACTACAAATATGAACGAATCCACAACTTAAATCACCGATGATCTGAAAAGTTTAAAACAAGCCTGGCTGAGTCTCTCTTTGGTACACCTATGGAAAACACAGGTGCATCAAGCCCCCCCCCCCCCACCACATCAAGGTGGAGACTCATAGAGGAGGAGGGGGGGGGGGGAATTCGGAGGTTTGTACCCGAAAAAGAAAACAGAAAAAGCTTTAATATTATTCCCAAATTGAGATTGTCGTATCCAGCTGAGAGGTAATTATAATGCCTCAATTTCTAGCTATCTGTGATTGAGTCGATGATGCGTTGGTATAATATTTGCATTACGTCATCTGTTCATGATATTTCAAAATTATGCCCAAAAATAACGAATAGTTTACATTAGAATTTTTAAAATGAATTTTACCTTCATTTTTCAAAAAAGAAAACTTTATATTCGATACTTTGGAAAGAAAAAACAAATTCTTCCTCTCTATACAAACATTGTTCTAAAACTAGTCACTAAACTTATACTTTTTAAATTTAATTAATTTTCAAGTGCATAATCCCTTTTTAAGTTAATAACTTCATAATTTTTTATATCTGGCGT